>OX637358.1:6257126-7629543 GCA_951799405.1 Agapetus fuscipes | reverse complement strand
CAATAGATTGGACACTGATGCGTTGACAGTTTTCCGGCAAAAAGCAGAGAGACGTCCCCGGGTTCATTTGAAACTTGTGGCGTGACATAAGCCGGTCTGCCACGTCACGAGACGTTAGTTTTTACATCGCGGCGAGTGACAGGACAACCGCCAACTGTCACGTGACAAAACCGAGACCATTAATTATGGTCTTGCTTGGGATAATTATCCCCTTTGAGTGGCAACCCTGTTTCTTTCCTAGCTTAACGTGTAATTTTTATTGATATATTAAAAATAAATTTGTAAAGACGAATGCAATTAACTAAGCTATTTTGGCGTGACAAGAAAAAAAAATTGAATTTCTTATAACTAATTACAAGAACTTATATGGTCTCCTTAGTGCTTGTTTTTCTTATGTCTATCCAAAGCAATTTCACATGAGCAATATTTGTATACAGGACCAATGCGCCTCTTGAAAACTGATTTTTTTTTAACATTTAAAACAGCTCTCACATTATCATGTTGTACGTTTTTTTCTTGGTTCAGATTGTGTAGAATGTGATTCCTAATACAATTTTATTGAGAAGTCATCTTTAAAGCAAATGGTAGATAAGCCAAAAAAGTATTGGGGGACGATATGTTGGCATAAAGCTAACCCGAAAACTGTGAAAAATGGTTAATTTCGCCAATGTCACCCCAGTTTCAGGGAAGTTCGGCAAGAATTGCAGGGCTTATATTCATTTGAGATTTTTGTTTTTAGTCCACATGCGGCATGTTACAGTTATTTAACTTATTTTGCCTATTTTTTTCCTTAAATTATAGGTCAGTATAAAACTGACCATCCATACTTTAAAAATTGGATTATTTTTTGTCATTGCATCCTTGTTCCAAGGAAGGACGATAAAAATTAAGATCAAAATAAAACATAAGCTTTATGTCCATTTGAGATTTGTGGGGTTGTTTAAGGTTTGTTTGGCTTGTCTGCAGTTTATTGGACTCGTAAATGAAAGTTTGTAAGTTCGAATCCCGGTGGAGCATAAAAATACTGTTTTTATTTTCATTTATGCTCTTTGTTGGGTTGGAAAATTCAAACACCTCTACCAAAGACCGATCACCAAAAGTCCATCCAGCCTTACAGTAACTAAATTTTTCTTGAGAATTGGCGTTCTCTATAGCAACGACTAAGCTTGCAGGGGGCTTCTGAAGTGTGATTTACACGACAAGAGCGCTCACAAAATAAATCATCATAATGTTATTGTGCATTTATGTTGTTATACAGCACGAGTAAGCGCAAACATACTATCTGAATTAAAGATGAATATAAAATATGAAAAAGTCTGTACAACTTAGATAGCAGTTAGATAAAAAAGCTTAGGGGCTGTCCATATATTACGTCATTCGCATTAAGGGGGGGGGGAGTCTGGTCTGCGGATGATGGCAAATGATGTACGAGTACCAAAAGTGACGTCGTTCTTGTAAATACCAATTTCTACAAAATATACAAAATATTATGTAAGTAATATAACATTATAAATTATTAAGCTCATCCATTATTACAGCAAGAGGGGGGGGGGGGTGTCATTAGATAATGACTAAAGGATGATTGTAAGGGGGGGGGGTCGAAAATCGGCCAAAATCGATGACGTAATTTATGGACGGCCCCTTATCCCAATTATTGTAGATTCAGACGACAGATATGAGACATCGATATGTTGAGGGTAAATCTAAATAAGCGACATAATATGATGCTAATATGGGTTTCTCAGATAAAAGCACCTTTTCTCCTATTTTCTACGAGAGAAAACACTAAATCTAATCTAATCTAAGTTACAAAATATAAGTAACATTAGAGATTCACATTATATACATTTTCACAAAACAGACATGTTTAAGTTCACGCTTACACATGCCGCATGTATTCCTACAATATAAAAACCCGAATCTTAAATGAACATACACCCTGCAACTCCTGCCGATCTTCTCTGAAACAGGGGTGACATTGGCAAAGTGAACCATTTTCTACAGCATGGGTGGTCACTGTCAGCCTTAAAATTTGTGAAAATCCTGTAGTGTAGAAGTTTTTCATAAGCACTCTCTTATAATTAGTTCACTTACGATGAAAAGTTACACCCAATAAAAGGTTTAATCCACAATTTTAAATCAGTGATCAGTACTTATTCAGTTTTACCTTTGAGGTGGCAATATATTGAAAGCTCCCGTACATTATATACGGCTTTAGGAGTTTTTTTTCAAATAAACATTTTATCTTTTGACTTGCCGACAGTTTTTGAAAGAAGCCTCTTTTGGGCTATCCGAAGCCTTTGTGAAACTCGAGGATGAATTTTTGATATCGGAGATTTGAAAGTTTTTCCTTTAACGCTATTTTCAGAGCCTTCAATCTGTAGACGCTTTACAAATAATTATTATTTTTAGGTTAATTAATTTTACAAATTTGCGTAGGATGTTCAAAATAGAAGTTTTTTTTTTTTGCTTCTTAAAAAGTGTACGTATTGTTAATCATAATTTTCTATTTGATTGATAAGTTAGTTCGTAAAATGCTTGCGTAGCATGCCAGAGCGTTAGGTTTCGAACCATTGTTTCAAGCACTGACACAGTTTCATTGTCACAAAGTGAGTAGGTATGGATAGCAAGGGCTAATATTGGCTACAGGAATAAGGAATGAAAGGCCTACAACCATAGACAAAAAAACCTACTCATCATTCTTTCAATAAAAGAGAGTGCTTGAATATAAAACCAGCAGAAACTTCAACAAGATCGTTGCCGGATCACCAAAATTCGTACACTGTATTGTCACGAATGTATGAGATTATCTTCAATATTTATAACTACACAGTTAAAATTTATTCATCGGATATTACACGAACTGTTAATAGATGTTGCATTATTCTCGACGTTTTGTTAGCGACGTAGCTAACGTCTTCAGGAGACACCCTCTCTGCACGACGACTGAGGATAAGCTCAATATTTAATATTCGATAAATTTAAACTGCGTAGTTATAAATATTTTAAATACTAAATGTCAAACGACCGTAATTCCAAACTAAACCTAGTGTATGAGATTATGACTGTGAATGTTAACTGTCTGTGTGTTTTTACAAACTTGTATATGTGTGTCTAGACGTAAGTATGAAGGTGGTTGTACCTGCTCGTATTTACTCGAAGCTTCTGCTCGAGATGGTTCTGGTTTGGTCTGATGTATGCTAGAATAGCCTTTAGTCCTCTATAAATATGATTTGAATTGCTTCAGAGGGCATCAGTACCCAATTTGTACACGAGCCGTTAAGCGAGAAATATAAAAGTGTAAACTGTGAACCAAATGTAAGCTAATTCCTAAACTATTTTTTGCAAAATAAATTTAAATGAAGTTTTATGAAATTGAACAAGTAAATCCTAATAATATTTATTTTCAGGTAAGTGATACATCAGACGCACCGAATATCTGTGACTTGAAAGCCGTGTGTACACTTGATGTAATGTAGCATGGAAAGCTTATCTCGCCTTATGTATGTACAAAATATATCAAAGGATATGTCACCGACAGGCTTCCTCCCTTAACCTGTCAAAAATCGTACGAAAAATATTTATATTCATCTGTAAAAATACGACGTGACTGTATCTATTTTGCTTTTTCATTATGGGTTACTAAGACCTCAGCTGAGGTTTACCAAAAAAATTCAATCTATCTATGGTACATACTTTTTATTTGTTAGAAAAAAATTGTGAAAAGCAACACAATTCACTACCTCAGATATTTTGGCTAGCCAGAAAACGGTTTAATTTTGTAAATATTTAAAAATATAAATGGTAAAACATTGTTTTAATTCACTTTATTTTATTTGTTTATGCTCGAATATTTTCGCCTAAGGAGGCATCTTCAAGAGCAGAATGGTTCATAAATATTTGAGCATAAACAAAGAAAATAAAGTGAATTAAAACAATGTTTTACCATTTATATTTTTAAATATTTATAAAAATGGACTTTCACTGTGTTAACAGATCAA
Organism: Agapetus fuscipes; assembly: GCA_951799405.1. NCBI lineage: Eukaryota > Metazoa > Arthropoda > Insecta > Trichoptera > Glossosomatidae > Agapetus > Agapetus fuscipes. The sequence goes on along the minus strand of OX637358.1, from coordinate 7,625,542 downwards.
CACTAAAAAATATTGTTTAATTTTGTTGTTGTACTTTTTTATGAAATATTCATTTATGATTAATACGTAAACCCAAAAATGTAACTTGTAGGTAGATATGTTCCTTAACTTATAATTTAGAATGTGGTTGATCACCCATACTGTAAAAAAATAGTTGACTTGGTTGCCAATATCCAGAAGCAAGGTCCATCCATGTTTCAGGAAATTGGTAATAATTACTGAGGTGACTTCTGTTCCAGGGAAATTCGGTAAAAGTTGCAGAACTCATGTTCATTTGACATTTGGGTGTTTATGTTCTTAGTTCACCTCATCGAAAGCGCGAACTTATCTGCTTGTGGGCATGCCGTTAATATGAATCTAAAATGTAATATTTCGTTGCAACTAAAATAACAGATCATAGATAACGGATGTCTGTTGAACCAGGGTGACATTCGCAAACTATTTTTTGCAGTATGGGTGGTCAGCCTCGTAGCAAGCTATAGGTGAAGAAAGTTTTTGCTATAATAATCGACATAGCCATTCATCCAGCGATATATGCGCAACGCAACAATGCTACACGTATAGTGCAACTTCTTGCTGCGGTATCCTATTGCGAGAGGAACATATTTATTTTTACAGGTATGGGTGCCGGCCTTACGCTAATTACTTCAATTGAAGTGGGGGTTTCCCAGCTCCTGAGGGGGCTGGTACTCATTTTTTGTAAAGGCTTGCCGGTATTTTATTTTGGGGTTTGAAAGAAACATCGGAACGGGAAATCATTTCTGACACCTTTGGTGGGATTCGATCCCAAGCTCTCTCTGCATGGATTGGAAGCACTCTACCAATTGAGCTATCGACTAGACAGAAAAATGAGAAAAAATATAACTTGATAAAAAAATATATTCAAAGATGAATATTATTTAAGTATTCGAGATTGAAAGAAAGATAATTTTATCAGTAAAAGAGCTTTTTGGGCGATTTAACCAAGAACCCTTTCAATTATCTTCTTTTTCTCTTTCTCCGTAACGCTCACATCTTCATATCAATCTCCTTTCTTTTTTTGTCTTTTTTTCTTTTGAGGAAAGTCTTAATGAAAGAAATTAATCATCTCCCCGACTAGTCACGAACAGTCACCAAAGTAAGTAAACAGCGATTTCCTGAAATTAACCATACACTGTTTTCTAGCTGCTGAGACTTAGTGCACATTTCTGAATGGCAATTAATTAAGGGCGTTTAAAAATACTTTTTGGTAATTTTTCTCAACACTTGGTTGTCTTGCCAAGTGGGTTGGAGTTGCAGACATTAAAAAACGTTGAACGTCACTTGAAAAAGGAAATATTTATAACTTTAAACAGTTAATTGTTAGATAGTGGGTGAAGCAGTTGAAATATTAATAGTATGAGTGTTTGTAGCAGTGGCGAAGGGTGCCATACAAGCCGGTTCCCATCGGCTCCCATTTAAAATGATGTAACAAAGTAGTTAAAAAATATAGGCATAAAGTAAAAAAACACATTTAAAACCAAAGAAATAATACGTATTTTTTCCCCATTGAAACCATGCAGTATAATTCATTATCATTCTTGCCTCATTTTAAACGGGAAACCGATGGAAATCGGCTTCTATCACACCCTTTGCCACTGGTTTGTAGGCATGTAAAACATACTCCATGTGTGTGTGTGTGTGGAAGAATCTACACACGCTGTAATGAGCTCTATACTCTTCTTCAGCACTTGTATTCAAGGCGAGTTTTGTGTTCGGGAGACACGCATTTACTATGGCATTGGAAGCAAGCGAAGGTGAATAATAAATAAATGAAAATCACTTCACGTCTATAATCAATAATCTAAGTTGCAAAGATATATTACAATTAAGATTTATATTGAATGCATTCCCACAAGCAGACACGTATAAGTTCACGCCTACACATTCTGCATGTGTGCATACAAATAAACAAAACTTGCACCTTCACATCCAGGCTTACAGCAACTGAGCCATGTTTGAGAATTGGCACTTTCTTTATCGATGACCAAGCTCACAGAGGGCTCTTGAGGTGTGATTCACATAAAAACAGCGCTCACCAAATAAATCATCCTAATATTATTAATATTCTTTTTTTATTAACAAATTTTAATTCACCCTATTTAAAACAAAAATGGAAAGAAAAACGCTGAAAAACAATTTTTTAACAGTTACTGGAAAATTACTAACAATTCAAAGAGTATTTTATAGAAATCCAGTAGACAGTAGCACAGTGGAAGGAAATAAAAGCTCGGGGAAGTTCTATAAAGAAAATCTGTTGCATGGAATTGCTTCCATTTTCAGAACAAATACAGCCAGCGTATAAATAAAGCATCCTTTCTAGAGATACAGCCTTCTACATAGAGCAGTCGTTCTTAAAGTTGTGTAAATAGACCCACAGAAAACGATTTCGGGGAAGTTCATCCTTAGTCGTCGGGCGGAGAGGGTGTCTCCTGAAGACGTCGAGAATAATGTAAGTTTTCTTATAACGGTGCGTCTAGTATCCGATTAATAAATTTTAACTGTGTAGGTATTATTATTGTAAATATGTCTAACGACCATAATTCCAACATAAGCCTAACAATGCTTTTCGGGGTCTATGAAAACGCATTCATTCTACATAAATCAAAATAAAAAAGGTTGTTAATTGCATTATGTTTTTAAACGGTTCTATTTAATAAAAACTGCAGTTTACTTATTTTGCACAATTTATTTATTCACCATCAATTCAATGTTACATTTGCACAGTATGGTACATTGGCTGATTAACTTCTAACCTTCGGCCCTTAATTTATACTAGAAATAAAGTTTACTGTCGAAACATCGAGAATCAGTATTTACTGCTTTGCTAGATTTTACCAGAACATTTGACTCAATAAATCTCGAACCAATACAAATTTATGTCAAATACAAATTACCTACCTAAGCGTCTGTTTATTTCTAGAGAAACTATTTATAACCCTAACACAGACAAACACAACTAAATACTCATATTCGTAACAGTATATATGAGTCGTATAAATGCAAACGCCGTCAACTCCTTACGCGATGATTTTGAGAAAAATAAACTTGCGCTTTGAACGCAATTATTTGTGTATTGGAGATGACGGCGTTTGCACAAAATCATACTTTTTCAATTAAAATTACGAAGGATAAAGTGAGGTTTTCATCACATTGCGCACAGCAAATGAACGAGGCGGCTGCTACTAAGCCAAAGCCGCAGCTGCAGCAGCCTCAGCAACAGAAGCTGCCGCAGCAGCAGCAGAAGGTGCTGCAACAGAAGCTGAAGCCGCCGCAACAGCAGCTGAAGCCGCCGCAGCAACAACAGAAGCTACCGCAGCAGCAACAGAAGCAGCCGCAGCAGCAACAGAAGCAGCCGCAGCAGCAACAGAAACAGCCGCAGCAGCAACAGAAGCAGCCGCAGCAGCAACAGAAGCAGCCGCAGCAGCAACAGAAGCAACTACTACAAAAACGACTACCTCAATCGTCATCCGAACCTCAATGGCAAGTCCAGAGAACCAGACGTACACGTCGTCAAACGATGCTTCAGGGGACTGCTTCCACATCGGACCTGACAGCAATCATCGCCACCAGAAGTCTTCATGCCTGGAGATTTGCCAAGGGCACTACCCAGCAGCAAGTCCAGGACTACGTGAAGACCAAGTGCGGTCTTGTTGTGGAGGCACTGCCTCTAGTGAATAAGGGCGAATATATGTCCTACAGGATTGTCGTGCAAGAAGATGGCTGGGACAGGGTGTTCAACCCAGATGTATGGCCCAAGGGCATACGTCTAGCCAAATTTATAAATTTTAAAAAATGATTAATATTACATATCAAAATGTAAGAGGTCTTTGCACCAAAATTCAAAATTTTAAAGATAACATCTTAACCCAGAATGCGGACATCATTGCCGTCTCAGAATCTTGGTTGAACGCCTCTGTCTTGTCATCCCAATTAATCGACAATCGGTATACTTTACATAGGCGGGATCGTGGCTCTCGCGGAGGGGGGGTGTTCCTCGCTGTCAAAAATGCACTGGCCTCTCAAAGGCGGACAGACTTGGAGACTAGCGGGGAACACCTCTGGATCAGAATAATTGTCGATCATTCTCCCATTTTTGTATGTGTTCTTTATTTTCCATGCAGGGATGGCGAGGAAGATAGACAACTTTTTTATAATTTCATGGATATGAACTCAGTTGTACTGAGGAACCGCAGTTGTATTATTCTAGGAGACTTTAACATGACCAGTATTAGCGACTCTGCAATACTGGAATACTCATGTTTCTTAGAGAGCAACTGCCTTACTCAGTACAACTGTGTTAAAAATACTTATGATAAAATGTTAGATTTAGTACTATGTAATGACAAATTAAAATGTAATGTGGTTAGATGTGTAGAGCCGTTGGTGTATGAAGATCGTCACCACCCAACGCTCTCTGTGTCGGTGCAGCTGCGGGGTGCGCCTCTGCACAATAGGCCGGCGCATCGCACGCACACACGCGCACACACACAGGCAACCAACACGACTGATCATAATATTAATTTTAAATACCTAGACCTAATTAGATGTAGCGATATTCTTAATAATTATGATTTCAGTGTACTTTATAATTTGAACAATGCTAATAATGCGGTTACTTATTTTTATAATGTGTTATTTAAGATTTTTTCTCTGTGTGCTCCTAAAAAAAAGAGAGTTAATTACCAAAGTAGGACTTACCCAGCATGGTTCACACGGGATATTATTGATGATATAAAATGCAAACAGCGCTTACATAACAAATACCGGAAGAATAACACACCTCAAATTTTTTCTGAATTCTGTCAAAAGCGCGCTCAATTGAAAAAGATATCAAGAATGCTCGTAAGTCCTACCTTGATAAAATTCAGTCCGGGATCGGAAGTGGTTCTAGGGAATTTTGGAAGTATGTCACATCGGTTAGAAAAGATGGTGACTCGTTCCCTACACTGATGGATGGAGACCTTATAACAACTGATCCTCAATCAGTCTGTGAAAGGTTCTCAGAATACTTTCAATCCGTCTACAGCTCTCAGATCCCCGAATTAGATGTGGAATCCATGCTTAATAAACTGCCACTATGCAATACGAATAATATCAGCATAGATCTGTTCACATTGGATGAGGTACAATCTTGCTTAGTTGGCATAAATCCTAACAAAGCAGCAGGTCCTGATAATATTCCACCAAAAGTCATCTTGGCAATTTCTAAATCTATAGCAAAACCCTTAACATTTATTCTAAATTTATGTATAGAAAAATGCACTTTTCCGCAAATTTGGAAACTCACCAAAGTCATTCCTATACATAAATCTGATTCAAAAACAGATGTTCATAACTATAGACCAATCTCTATACTATCAACATTTGCTAAAATATTTGAAAGTTTGATTCATAAGAATCTACTTGAAAATATTAAATCCCGTATCACTATTCATCAACATGGCTTCCTGCCAAAAAGATCTACTGTCTCTAATCTTCTAACTATTAGTAAAGACGTAGCATCTAATCTGGATTCTCAGCTCCAGACAGATGTAGTGTATACGGATTTCTCTAAAGCATTTGATCAGGTAGATCACGATATTCTTCTTGAGAAAATGCACATACTGGGATTCTCCAAATCCCTGTTATTATTCTTTGCCTTCTATCTAAGGAACAGGCAACAGTACGTCAACATTAATGGTTTTACCTCAAACACCTTTCAACCGTTCTCAGGCGTTCCACAAGGATCAAATTTGGGTCCTTTGGCGTTTATTATTTTCATTAATGACATAATTGATCATATTAAACACAGCTCTTGTCTCCTTTATGCAGACGATCTAAAGATTTATGTGAAAGTCGTAGATACTCACGACTGCATAAATCTACAAGAAGATTTAGATGCATTAGCAGCTTGGGCTGAGAAAAACAAGCTCATCTTTAATTCAAAGAAATGTGTCTCAATGTCCTTTAGTAAATCTTTTAGACCCATCTTGCATGAGTACAGTATTGGTGGGCAATTATTGTCTCGTGTAGAATCAATACGGGATCTGGGAGTTGTTTTTGATCCAGGACTGAGCTTCTCTAGCCATATAGCGCAGCTGACTACTAAGTGCTACCAGCTTCTGGGACTGGTGATCAGAGTGTGTAAACTGCTCACTGAGCCCAGAGCGATGGTGGACGTATTTAGCTGCGTTATACGGTCCAAACTGGAATACGCTGTTGAGGTGTGGACGCCTCATCAGCAAAAATATATCAATATGTTGGAACAAATCCAAAAGAAATTCCTGAGGTACCTCCTCATGAGGATACGTGGAAATTATCCGCAATATATGCATCATGAGGAGCTACTTCGAGAAACAGGTTTCAGAAGCCTGGAAACCAGGCGCAACGGGTTCCTTATGGTGCTCTCTCATAAAGTCATCAACGGCTTAATAGACAGTCCCACCCTGTTGGAGAGCTATAGGTTCTATGTGCCAGACGACTACAACCGTGGGCGAGGGCATAATTTATTTTATGTACCGAAAAGCCGTACAGATGTCGTCGCACAGCATCCTATAACTCGGAGTATAAAACTCTTAAATGACTCTAATATAGATATATTCTACTGCAATATAAATAGATTTAAAATTTTAATCAGAGATTTTCTCCCAGCGTGTTGATGGCTGAGAGGGTGCACTATAATTAGGGAAACCTGTTGTGCACAATTAAAAAAAAAAAAAAAAAAAAAAAAAAAAAATTATTACACTACGCAGAATCAAATTCAATAATTTACTCAAAAATCATAAAATTTGAAGATGATGGCGTTTGCAGTTATACCTACGACTCATATTATCTCAGACAATATTTTCATGTTTAATTTGAGATAATTTTTTTTTTTTTTTGAGTTTTTGAAAAATCAAAGGCAAACATGCATAGGTACTATAAATAAACTTCTGCCAACCATTAAGCAGAGAAATCTGATGTACCTACTTCAGCCATGTTTTGAAAAATGAAAAATACCGTCTTCTTCATCTAATCATACAGGGAAGATTGAGGATAGATTTTAGGGACGTTTAAGGACACCGTGGCTTAAAAAACTGCAATAATAGCTCAACAAAAACACCAAGTTCCTGTTTCGGGCCGCAGAACCAAAGGTCGAAATAGCCTTGATGATCACCGATTTTTTAAGAATGTTAGGAAATGAAGTAGGTGTTTTAAAAGGTCAATTAGAAATCTAAGAGGCCACAAAGTTTGAGAATCTCTGTTCTAGAAATACACAGCCTTAGAACCAAGATCAGAGCGGCATCCTGAAAAAAATCATAATATTAACGTCATTAAATCCTGTAGCAACTCTTGCCGGCAATAGGATATTTTCTCTGTGTGAACAATGCTTTAAAAATAAAGTTTTGTTTGTTTTTATTCACTGATAATGACATGGAATATGAACGTTTTTCTTTTAATATTTGTGTCTAATTTTGTACACATATTACATTGTAACGTTCATTTATCCAACTTATTCAGTTTCACCTTCAATTGGTATCGATATGTTTTTTAAGGAAACTTCGTGCGGGAAACTCCCTAGATTTCAGAGACCATAGGGGTCTATGACACTTGTAGTGCCGCAGAGGTGTTATTTACGAGCTTGATCGTCGCTACAAAGCGCCAATACTCAAGCAAGATCCAGTTGCTGTAAGGCTGGATGGACCTTTTGTGACCGGTCTTCGGTAAAAGTTTTATGAATTTTTCAACCCAACGATGAGCATATTTGAAAATATAAATAGTGTATTTTTTGTGCTTCACCGGGATTCGAACCATCAACGTTCCATTTACGAGTCCAAAGTGTTGCCAATGGACTACAAACCAGTCAAACCATTATTAAATATCAAGAAAATATAAAGTTACTTCCTTGTTTTAAGAGGCTTATCTTGAGGCTGAAATTGTTACGTCAAATCTGCGTAGGCCGAGGATTAGATAAACCGTAGATGAAGAATTACTCACTAACCTAGGGACTAATTACTGTATTAATAATTACACAGAGTGTATTCATTCCGTTTATTTGTTCGGCACTAAATTAGGTAGATTAATTATTGACTTATCGTTCTTCCAGTGCCTGTTTGGCTTGTCTACCATATTTTTCAAATATGACCTTTAAAAAATATGGTAGCTGATTCCTTGACATAAAGGTTGGTATGAGGCTTACCACCCATAATGTAGACAATGGTTCACTTTGCCGATGTCACTCCTGCTTCAAGGAAGGTAGGCAAAAATTGCAGGGCTTATGTTCATTTGAGGCTTGGATTTTAATTTTAACTTCTCATAGAAAGTGAACTAATAATAAAAAAGTGCTTATGACAATCTTTTAAACTACAGGATTATCACCCTTTTTTGAGGGTTTTCTTTCGTGCAAAAATACGATAAAAGGTGCACAAAGAGTCCGTAGACAAGTAAATAGAAAGTGGTGGGTTCGAACCTCGGCGAAGCACAAAAATATACAATTTATATTTTCAAATATGCTTTTAGTTTGATTAAAAATTCATAAACCTTAACCAAAAACCGGTCACCAAAGGTCCATCCAGCCTTACAGCAAATGGGTCTTGCTTGAGAATTGGCGCTTTCTATAGCGACGAAGAAGCTTTCAGACGGCTCTTGAGGTGTCTATAAATCTATAATATAATCTATAATCTAAGTTGCAAGGATATATTCATTTAAAGCTCTCAGATGTATGCCCACAAACCAACAAGTGTAGTTCGCGCTTACAAATGCTAAATGTGTACTTACAAATAAAATCCAAACCTCAAAGGAACATAAGCCGCCATTTCTTTCTGTCCTTGGATACTTATTTCATTTCATCCAGAGTCATAACCTTTTTCATGCAAGGTCTCCTTATATTTAGATTCTGGATATTCCCTTCATTCGCAATATACATTTCAAATTTCCATACAAATGAGGATGGGAGAATTCAAAATGGAGATCTAGCATACAGGGCACAATAAAAATTATTGCCTCCCTCCCGGACTTCCGGCAGAGTTGAATTCACCGGAAATAGGCTTAGACGGGCGTAAGGAAGGGCCCCCGCGCTATGGCAAGTGGAGGCCTTGTGACTAACACCGGATGTGACCAATAAATGAACGGATTCTCATGAAACGATTCCAGTGAATATAAAATTATACAAAAAAGAGAAGAGCATACATGAAGAGAGTGATTAATGTCGGGAGATGAAAATACTGTGCAAGGTGGAGACATACTTGCGGAGGTACTGACCACTTCTAGTAATATGGCGGCAGGGTTCAGGACAAAAAAATATAAATTATTTGTTCGGTCGATGAATCGTCGATTTGTTCGGTCGATGAATCGTCGATTTGTTCGGTCGATGAATCGTCGATTTGTTCGGTCGATGAATCGTCGATTTGTTCGGTCTATGAAAGAAATGCCGGTTCTATAATCTATAATCTAACGGTTGATCTGTAATATTGGCAGCTAGGACTATAGGGTTTTTAAAATTATAATTTTGTATTATGTTTTAGTTTTGATGTCCATACTTATTATAATTTGTTGTGTATGTTCCTTGACTTATAGATTGGTATGCGGCTGACCACCCATGCTGTGGAAAATGGTTCACTTTGCCAATGTAAACCCTGTTTCAGAGAAGTTTGACAGATTTGCAAGGTATATGTTCATTTGAGATTTGGGTTCTTATCTTAATGTCCACATGCGGCACGTTTAAGCGTGATTTTATACGTGTCTGATTGTGAAAATGTATATTAATGTGAATCCCGAATTTTACATATCTTTGCAACTTAAATAAGAATAGATTAGATTAGATGAATCTATTGGTAGAGTGTTTGCCTGAAAAGCCAGAGGGCTATAGTTTAATCACCAAGGGTGTCAGAAATTATTGTCCACTTTGGTGCTTCATTCGAAATCCAAAAATCACAGAAATAGCGAAGTTTACTCAGCCTACCCGGGTATAAAAAATTGCGTAAATTAACCTCGTTCCCGTAAATGTTTCTTTGAAAACTAAATCACTCACAAGTGTCGCTGTGCTGTGTTTTATATTTTTTTCTTTTCACATGATCGAGGGAATTTAACGCAATATTCAAACTCGGGGCAAAGCAATGAGACCCACAGTCTCGATAGCAGGGAAACCCCTGCTAGTGAATATATTAAACGTAAGGCCGATTTCCTAACTTATATAAATAAACTATTTCCATTTGCCACATGCAAAACTTTTGAGAACAAAGGAGTAAGAAATTTTCTGCATACAATTTGTGTGGAGAGCATTTAACAGCCTGATCAGTTGTTCACGCGCGGCCATGTTTCATCGCTTGCTTTCTACCGATACGCCCGCTAAAAAAGTCGAAGCTGCAGAAGACCATAGCCTCCTTCGATCGGGAAAAAAAAAAAAAAAAAATAGAATTATTTTTCAAAACCATTTGAAGATAAAATTTAATACAGCATAAGATCTACAAAACAAAAATCAAATGGACCAAAAGTCGGAATCAACTCAAAGCCCGATCGCCAAAACGAACTGAATTTTAAAAAAAGTTTGAGAAATTGAATAGAAATGATCTTCAAAATATTTCATCATCTCTGAAATAAAGACGACAAAGTTTCTGATGAAATTAATTTTTAATTTGAATATTATTTCATTTTAATGACTTGAAATAACTGTAGTCAAAAGTTGATTTATTCATTATCTCCTCTGCTGAAGAGAATAAGATTTTTCTCTCAAATACAAAAATATAATAATCATGTCTAGATCGGTCAACGTCTCGCTTTCAATTACACAGCTCCATCGTGTTCTATTCATATATCTCATTCATCTTAGTTTTTCACTGACAATCTGCCGGTGAACATTTTTTTCAGCTTTGAGCATGTTTTTCCTCGCGTTATTTTTCATAAAGAAAAATAATAGAGATTTAACCTGGCGAGCTCCCCGTTCATACATGCATACCTACAACCGGTTCCACGTTAGAACGGCGCAATGACAAAACAACACATGGCAGAACATCACATGACTTTACATCACATGACAGAACATCACATGACGGAACATTACAGGACATTTCATCACAATGACAATACATCACACGAAAAAACATTACAGGACATTTCATCACAATGACAATACATCACACGAAAAAACACTACAATGACAAAACATCAAAGGAAAGTACATTTTTCATTTCTACTTACATAGAACTTGTACATTTCAAATTAAAACTTTTTAGTCCTACAAAAGCTTTTAGTTTTCAGCTTAGTGTGGCCGGAGCTTTCTCACACACGGAGAAACTTTAAGGCTTGCAGTGGAATGTAAATTCCTGAAAATAAGCTCCTTTCCTTGTTTAGAGCCCTCGCCATTAAAAGCTCTCTCTAACTGGGATATTTCCATGAGAGAACGACACACGTCACATGGCATAATGACACATGAAAGAACGACACAGTGACAAAACGACACAGTAACAAAAAGACACAATGATAAAATGACACATGAGATAACGACACGTGAAATAATGACACAGTGACATAACGACACAGTGGCATAACGACACAGTGATAAAATGACACATGAGATAACCACACATGACAGGACAACACATGTCAGAATGACACGTGACATAGCGACGCATGACAGAACGACACATGATAGAACAACAGATGACAAAATATCACATGACAAAACATCACTGTGACAAAAAAAACCTAAGCTTCACAACACAAAACGTCACATGACAAAACACACAAAACAGAAAATACCATAAACGGCATGATAAAAAGGAGCACGAGAAAATGGAACGCATGCATTTAATATTTGATAGTTTATACAAAAATTAAGAGCGACAGATTAATTATCATTATTTGATTAAAAAAAGTCTTAACTAAGCTGCACATAAATAGCAACTTCTTACCGCGTTATCTCCGAAAGAGTCGCAGGTGACGTGTGAAACCCATTTATTTTTGCAGTTTAGGCTTTACGCCAGCCACCTCATATTAGCCAAAATTAATGTTTGCGTCACTTTTATATTTTGTTCTTGTGTTTTTTTGTCATGTGACGTATTTTCTGCGTTGTTTTATCAAAGCAATTTTTTATCATGTGATGTAAAGTCATGTGACGTTATGTCATGTGTTGTTTTGTCACTGTGCTGTTCTGTCCCGCCACCACATACAACCTTCTTCACATATGTGGGTTCATATCTTGTATAATATGATTTGTCTACCTACATTATTTTTAATAATATTATGTACGCAGATCTTGCGGGAGCTAGGTCTTAAAAATGGCAAAGCTGACATCGTTTTAGGTATTCGCTTGTTTTAAATTGTATACCTTTAAGTTAATTTAACCAATAATCTCAATTGCAAAGAAATATTATATTCAGGATTCATATGAAATGCATTCCCATACGCAGACACGTATAAGTTTGCGCAGACACTTGCAAAATGTGGACTTACAACATAAAAAAAAACTCAATACAAATAAGCCGTGGAACTCTTACTGACATTCCGTGAAACAGAAGTGACATTGGCTAAGTGAACCATTTTTTACAGTTTGGGTGGTCAGTCTCATAGCAGCTTATAAGTCAAGGAAAAAATCTATGAGGTTAAAACGATGCTCATTGACTATATTGTCTATATTAATAAGATTATTTTTATGGAGAAGCATCGATGTATAAGATCTGGAGAATGAAAATAAATATTTTTTTAAAGAATACATTAATATGTTATTTTTTTTAAATTCATGCCTTCCTTTTTCGTAAAGAAATAAGGTTATTAGGAAGACAGAATTTATAAATTGATTGATTGAATTGCACATTTATTTTTGTTTTCTTTACAAGTTTAAAATGTAAAAAAGTCTTTTCAATATAATTAATTGATTGACGAGGCATTTTCTTTTAACCTTTAATTTATAAATAAATAATATCAAAATAAATTGTGTTTGGTTGAAATTTAATCATGTACGATCGGTTTCGTAAATAATCTCTACATCATCAAGCACGAAATAGTGATCGTAAAATTTCAGTGCGTTGTGAATTTTAAAGGTTTTTCAAAACCTATTAAAAACCTATTAATTTTTTGAAAGCTTAAGCTTTAAACGCCAGCGTTACAGATCAACCGTCATCTTCTTCGGTCCTTGCATACTCATTTCATTTCATTCAGAGTCATAACCTTGTTCATACAAGCCCTACTTTTATTATGACTCTGGATATCCCATTTATTCGCTATTTCAGGAATTTGGTCCATCTTATTTGTCGAACTTGTCGTATAACTGGCATACTAACATTTGAGATGACACTTAAAGTGATGTAATTCTTGCTTTTATCCCCTGTGCTACCAAATATCTTTTATACTAAAAAATGGTCCAACATATCTCCTGAAAAACAATCTATCTTGTCTTATGTTGAGAACGTCAGAGGTGCGCGGATACTTTTTTTTTGTGTCGGAAAGGTGTTTTAATCAACATCTCTCAAGATTGTCAAATACCTGGATGTAGATAAAATCTGTTAGGCATACAATAAATACAAAAAAAAAATTCCGTCCTTACTTCTAATCTAATCTAATCTAAGTTGCAAAGATATGTTACATTAGAGATTCACATTACATGTATTCTCACAACCAGACACGTGCAAGTTCGCGCTTGCACCTGCCTCATGTGAACCTACAACATAAAAACCAAATCTAAAATGGACATACACCCTGCAACTCTTGCCGTCCTTCCCTGTAACAGGGGTGACATTGGCAAAGTGAATACTTCATACATAATACGACTCATTCCTCTGCCAAACTGCCCGCTTATGGAATAAGTTACCGGTATCTGTGTTTTCATCCCAACTTACCTTGCCCTTTTCAAATCTAATATCAATCGCCATTTCCTCTCAGTGTCTCAAAACAAAGCAATGCCACACACACCACAGCACTGCGCAGCCAACGACCCTGCGACCGGACATGAACAACTGCCACATCACCAACACCTCTGCGGCAATATAACAAGTGACATAGACCCTTAGAGTCTCTTGAATCTAGGAATTCTCCCTCATAGGCTTTCTGAAAAAAAAAAAAAAAAAAAGAAAAAAAAAAAAATACATTTGGCAATCTAGGACAACTAAAATAAATGAAATAAAATGTCGATACTTAGCTTATAGTGTAACTTATTTCTGCGTTTTACCTGAAGAGGTAACAATGACGAGTGGAAGATATTTATTTTTACAGGTTAGGCCTCTCGCCTTACGCTAACCACTTCAGCTGAATTGGGGGTTTCCCAACTCCGGCGAGGTTGCTTGCTGGTGTTTTATTTCAGGTTTGAAATTAACACCGAAACGGGAAATCATTTCTGACACCATCGCATCGGTGGGATTCGAACCCGAGCTGTCGGCTTGAAATGCAAGCACTCTCAGCGCTGCTATCGACCGGACTAAGAAATGGAAATGATGACTAAGTCATTTCAAATGTTTCCATAATATGTTTTTTTCATATTCTACAAAAATCCTAGAACGCCACCTTTGCTTTTATACGACTCACATTTATTATCCAAAAGACAAGAGTGTTTGTAAATCGATTTTTTTTTCATTTTTCAAAATTTGACATTTGTAGGCCACATCTGGTATCTTTTATTCATTACTTTTAAATGTGAGAAGTCGATGTGATGATAAAAAAGTATTCAAATAAAAGGTGTTTAATATTTTGATGTTTTTTTTGGTGAGTGTTTTTTTTGTGCGACTTAGGTACACTTCAAAAGCCCCTCTGTGAGCTTAATCTTCGCTGTAGAAAGCGCCAATTCTCAAACAAGACCCAGCAGCTGTAAGGCTGGATGAACATTTGCAGACATGTCTTTGATAAAGTTGTATGATATTTTTCAACACAGATTTTTTTTTTCAACGCCGTGATTCGAACCCACAACCTTCCATTTCCGAATCGTTGACAACTAGATTACGCTCGTTTATGCACCCTCGAAAAGTGTGAAACGAAAAAAATATATATATTACCTCTTCGCAACTTAGATTTTAGATAACATATTGACTGGTCTGTAGACTAGCGGTTAACACTCTGGACCCGTGATTGTAAGGTAGTGGGTTCGAATCCCGGCGGAGCGCGAAAAAATATTTCATTTTTCAAATTTTCTTTTCGCTGCATCGAAAAATTAATCTGCCTTTACCAAAGACCGGTCACCAAAGACCCATTCAGCCTAACACTAACTGGGTTACACTTGAGAATTGGTGTTTTTTACAGCGGCCACCAAGCTCCCAGAGGTCCCCTAAGGTGTGTGTCACGCAAAAACTGCGCTCACCAAATAAATAATCCTAATATTATTGTTATGATTTTAGTTGGGTTCTTTTAATTAAACTGCAATTTATTTTACACAGTGTCGGTTAAAAATGTACTGATTTCTAGCTCTTGCCAGTTTTTTATGTCCATGTATATATTGTTATTTTTATTCTTTGATTTTAAAAAATGTAATTTGTCATGTATGTTCCTTGACTTATAGGTTGTTATGCGGCTGACCACCCATAATATAAAAATTGGTTCACTTTGCCAATGTCACCCCTGTTTCAGGGAAGGACGGCAAGAGTTGCAAGGCTTATGTTCATTTGAGATTGGGTTTTTATATTGTAGGTCCACATGCGGCATGTGTTAGCGCGAAATTATACATATCTGCTTGTGGGAATGCATTTAGTATAAATCTTAAATGATATATATCTTTGCAGCTTAGATTAGATTAGATTTTAGCCTTCGACTTTACGGCTCAATGTTTTAATCGACTCTGGCCTGCACAAAATTGCGGCTTACATTTATATCCGTTCATACAGATGTTTCTTGACTGTTCTCGATTTCTCGAGCATAGTGGATGATTCCAGAGCGTTGTTCCACCAGCGTGAATAGAATTATGTATGCACTTATACTAGCATAATCTATAATCTAAGTTACAAAGAATGATACATATATTAACATTTAAAGCTCAGCTTTGAGAATTTAATTTTGATTTGTCAATGTCATTGTCCTGAGGATGCCTTTTTAGGCGAAAACGTTTGACATAGTTAAAATAATAAAAGTGAATTTAAACAGTGTATTTATTTAATTAATTTAAAGCTCATATCAAATGCATGTCCACAAACAAACACGTGTAGTTCCCGCTTACAAATGCTAAATGTGTACTTACAAATAAGATCCTAACCTCAAATGAACATAAACCCTACAATTTTTGCCGACCTTCCCTGACACAGGGGTGACATTGGCAAAGTGAACCATTTTTTACAGTTGGGTGGTCAGCTTTATACCAACCTATAAATCAAAGAATACACCATACGCTCGTAAAATTATTATTATTACTTGAATGTGCCTTGTTTCACATACAGGTGGTAAAACTTGGCTTTCTTTTCTGTGTGAAAATAAGATTATCCACATTTGACTTCGGAAGCGCGTGTAACCATAGCAACCTGGCACAGATGAAACGGGATATAGGCTGTGTGAGGATACGGCTATATGTCTGGATGTGGATAAGTCTGGATGTTGAGCGGAATTGAAATACACGCTGGAATGTAATTTGATAAGGCTGTTGAAAGGTTTTACAAAATATTGTGCTCTACGACGTGCTCTACGCATCCGAAGAGAAACGCTTCCATATTTGTGTATTCTTATATTCCTCTGTTTGCAAAGTGTTTCTTTGTTGTTGGCAATCATATTTGTAGCGCTAGGATGTATTTTCACTTTATTTTAATATTTCAAAACAATCAAGTACAAAAAATATTTAAACTGTTTCAACGCAAACACAACTAAGCTGCACATACAGTTCAACTTCTTGCCGCAATATCTCCGAAATGTTTTGCATGTGACGAGTGGAACCTACTTATTTTTACAGGTAAAGTGGCCAGCCTGAAGGTTAATTTATTTCTTTTAAGGGTCACTTGGACTGGTCTGTAGACTCCGAAATTAACAGAAGGACATTAATTGAATCCTTGACTTATAGGTTGGTATGAGGCTGACCACCCATACTGTAAAAAATGTTCACTTTGCCAATGTCACCCCTGTTTCAGGGAAGGTCGGCAAAAGTTGTGGGGCTTATGTTCATTTGAGGTTTGGATTTTATTTGTAAGTACACATTCAGCATTTGTAAGCGCGAACTACACGTCTTGTTGGTTTATGGGCATACATCTGAGAGCTTTAAATGAATATATCCTTGCAACTTAGATTATAGATTATTATATTATTATAGATTATGAGGCTGGCCACCCATACTGTAAAAAAAGGTTTACTTTGTCCAATGCCACCCCTGTTTCAGGGAAGGTCGGCAAAAGTTGCAAGACTTATGTTCATTTGAGATTGGGTTTTTATATTGTAGGTCCATATGCGGCAAGTGAAAGCGCAAAATTATGCGTGTCTGCTTGTGGGAATGCATTTGATATGAATTTCAAATGATACATATCTTTGCAACTTAGATTTAGATTAAGATTTAGACATAAATTGATGATGTATACATAAAACATACTTTTTCATCACGAGTTGGTTTTTTTTCTTGAGCGTCTTCGGTGTCATTTCACTATTATCAAGATAACAACTTACAAAGCTAAAGATTACAAAAGAAAATGTAGGAAAAAGTTTTATTGGGCAGAGCTATTGTGGAGTGGGGGAAACGGTAAACTCAATATTTAAAAACTACAAGAGGAGTTGAAGCTCACAAGTTTTATTACAAACAGAGCTCTTATTCTTCATAAGAAATTAGTAGCTCCTTGGAGAGCTGGAAAATTATGTTCACTTGAGATTGGGGTTCCATGTTGTAAGTTCACATGCGGCATGTGTAAGCACGGCAATACACGTTTCTGCTTGTAGGAATGCACGTAATATGAATCTTAAATTTAATCTGTTCGACTTAGATAAATATCAAATATCAAATAATATATACCATTTATCGACAAAAAACATCGACAATTTATCAAAAGATTAAATAAACTAAACTGAATGAAGATAAAAGATAACATTTTGTTAACATTGTTTCACTAATCCAACACAAGGCACGTGCAAAAAAATATATAAACAATCGTAATTTCTAAAAAAAATTGTGTACTGTTTACACCAAAACACGCTCGGGGCATAAAACGTAAAAATGTTAAATAATTCCTCGTCATAATTGACTATTCCTCTGAAGCTAACGAAGGCGGTTCCATTTTAGACCGGTACAATGACAAAGCAAGACATGACATAACGACACCGCGGCAAAACGATACATGACAGAACGATACATGACATAGCGATACACTGACAAAACGACACATGACACAACGATACATGACAGAACGATACATGACATAGCGATTGACCGGTCCGTTGTCCAGGTGGTAACACTTCGGACTCGTAACTGGAAGGTCGTGGGCTCAAATCCCGGCGGAGCACAAAAAATATACCATTTATATTTTCAAATTTGCTCTTCGCTAGGTTGAAAAATTCATAAACCTTTGCCAAAGACCGGTCATCAAAAGGTCCATCCAGCCTTACTACAACAGGCTCTTGCTTGAGAATTGGCGCTTTCTACAGCGACGACCAAGCACGCAGAGGGCTCTTGAGGTGTGATACACACAAAAACAGCGCTCACCAAATAAATCAGCCTAATTTAATTTTAATAGCGTTACACTGACAAAACGACACATGACCGAACGATACATGACAGAACGATACAAGTCATAGCGATACACTGACAAAACGACACATCGACAAAACGATACATGACAGAACGATATATGACAGAACAGCACATGACAGAACGAAACATGACATGAACATATGTTGTTTTGTCATAGTGATGTTCTGTGCATTTTTCTGTCATGTGCCGTCAGGTCACTGCGCCGTTATGTCATGTATCGTTTGGTCACTGCGCCGTTCTAACCTGTCGCCGTATTAAACGTCGGCTACTTGTTGATATGCCGACCGAGGGATGATCCATAAGCCCGAAGGCTATACCACATTTTTCCGTAGATTCTTGGCGTCATCTCGCGCTTCAAATTTAGAGAGAAATTTAGGGAGGCTGTTGCGGAGACATTGGGGGAGATTTCGGGGGAGAAATTTTGAAATGAATTTGTGAAAATTGAGAAGGAAATTTAGCCGAGACTGGGCACCTACTTGCGGTGTAAATTTATGAGCGAAGCTTTTGGGGTGGCGGAATAACAATCTAACCCACATTTCGGAATATTTTTAATGAGCTCCTTGACTGATAGGTTGGTATGAGGCTGACCCGCCGTGTTGTAAAAATTGCTTGTAAAAAAACTTTCACGGTTCACTTTTGCCAATGGCATCCCGATTTCAGGGAAAATCGTCAAAAGTTGCAGGGTTTATGTTCATGTTCATGTTAAACCCCAGGATTCTCTCAAATTCTTAGGTGTGCATCTGCATGGGGCACTTTCCATGGAAAAACAGGTATCGGGGATTGTGAGCTCCAGTTTTTTCCACCTGAGGCAGATAAGGCGTATTCGCAGCTGCTTACCTGTTGATGCAGCAAGAACTCTGGTGAATGCGTTGGTGGTCTCAAGGTTAGACTACTGCAACAGCCTGATGCTTGGGCTTCCTAAGGTGCAACTAACAAGATTGCAGTCCGTTTTTAACACCGCAGCATAAGTGATATTGGGAGGCAGGAGAACTGACCATGTCACTCCTCTATTGCAGAATCTTCACTGGCTGCGTGTCTCGGAGAGAGGGGAATACAAAATGTGCATGTTGGTATTTAAATCACTCAGAGGAACGGCCTCTTCTTACTTAGCCGAACTATGTATGTAAGCTTGACGATTCATTTAAAGTTAAAAATGTAAAATTCTTCTCTTGATTATGGTGTTACATTGAAGGCGCTTTTGAAAATAAGCCAACTAATGAAGAAAAACTGTGTGTTTTATTTTTACATTAATAAATATTTTGTAATTGGTTGCTATGAATGGTAGTCCTATACAAGACTAACGTTTGCTTGTCGAGAAAAACAAACAGATATGTTCCGATCGCATTTGAATGTGTGTTTTCTTATTCCATGAAAATTGTCGAATGCGTCATAAAAATTACATATACTTAGGGTATTGTACTTTAAGGTTGGTATGAGGCTGACCAGTGACCACCCGTACTGTTATAAATGGTTCACAATGGGGTTCACCAGGCCAGATGAGTCAAACAAGCACTGGAAGCACGAAATTTTGGTCAAATATACTCAGAATCATACCGTTTTTGACCATTTGAACATGTAATTGACATTTTATCTAATCTAATCTAAGTTGTAAAAATTTAAAAATTGGGAATTCGCATTATATGCATTTTTACAAGCAGAACAAATATGAGTTCGCGTTTAAGTATACATACCTTCCCTGGAACAAGGAGGACATTGAACCTTCCCAGGAACATACACAACAAATTACATTTTTTAAATAGACAAATTATAATATGTTTAAACATAAAACCCCTAGCCCTAGCCACCTACATTACAGATCAGCATTATAGATCAACCGCCATTTTTTTCTATCCTTACATACTTCGATCGTTTCAATCCAGAGCAACATTGCGTTGAATTTAAAGCTGTTTTTTGATAGGATTGTGGGTTAGTTTATTTCCCTTTGACATGACGTTCTTGTAACACAATATTTTAATATATCATCAGGATAAAGCGGTGATATCTATGAAAAACAAAGGCGTTCCGACGTTTTCTCTCTACGCCCATCACTTAAACAAAGTCTGCTGTGATAATCTGATACTCGCTGTGACAAAATATCGTCACGATAATCGGTGTTGGCGAAACTAGAAGGCTCGTTAAATAGATATATACATACAACACATACAATAATATACAAGCTAGTAGAAACACAGTCTGCGGTGATAATTTTATGTTTTAGCCACTTTATTATTAGTATTAATACAAAATTTATACATCGCGTTTTATGACAGTGTGTCACTGCAAAGACGCTTGTCCATATGATTGGAGGAAGAGGTGAGTCTTGAGACGTCTTTTTAACAGTATCTCCAAATCCAGTTCCCTCAGTGAGGCGGGAATAGCATTCCAAGTCATTGGAGCGGCCACCTTGAATTCCCTGTCTCCAAAAAAAGTGTGAGGCTTTCTTGCAAGGATGTCCAGGCAGCTGCTTCTTGATGCAGCTGACCTCAGTGTTTGTCTGCGCAAGGTTGTAGTTGCTGGAGACACCAGCTCCATCAGGTACCGCGGAGCACTCCCACGCAGTGCTTAAAAGGTGGGCAAGCCGACTTTGAAGGTGATGCTCTCAGGGATTTTCAACCAATGCAGAGCTTGAACGTGAGGAGTGATGTGGCAGGACCTTAAAGATAAAACTGAAAAAGTGCTGATTAACTTTATATATTATCTATGTTGCAAATATGTGTAACATTTAAGATTCATATTAAATGCAGTCCCACAAGCAGACAAATATAAGTTCGCTTACACATGCCGCATGTGGCTTACAACATAAAAACCCAATCTCAAACGAGCATAAGCTCTGCAACTTTTGCCGACTTTCCCTGAGACAGGTGTGACATTTTTTTTTTAAGTAATTTTTGCTGAAGACTCCCTAGATTTCTGGGAATCTAGGGGTGTATGATACTTGTTGTAGTGCCGCAGAGGTGTTGTTTACGAGCTTGGTCATCGCTACAAAGTGTTAATACTCAAGCAAGACCCAGTACCCGTAGTACAAGTTTTTTCACAATACACGAAGTATTGAGTATTCGAAAAAAATGTATATGAACTTGAAAAGCACCTGTGGGGAAACAAGTTTCGATGCTTTTTTGTCAGAGGTGCTTTTCAAGTTTACATACATTTTTCTCGAATACTCAATACTTCGAGTATTGTGAAAAAACTCAAACTACGGGTACTGTTGTTGTAAAGCTGGATGGACCTTCATCCTAAAGAAGAGCTAATTTGAAAATATAAATGATATTTGTTTTGTGCTCCGCCGTGATTCGAACTTACAACCTTCCATTTACGAGTCGAAGTGTTACCCCTGGACTTTGGACCGGACATATGTGCTGTACTGTACTGTATCCTGCCGCCGTTCCACTAGGGGTGGCCGGTACCTCCGCAGATGCGCCTCCACTTTTTTCTGTCCTTACAAACCACTTTCATTTCCTCAATATTCATCACCTTTTTCATACATACTCTTCTCTTATTCTCACTCTGCAGAGGTAATTGGAAGTATTGGCAAAGTAAACCATTTTTTACAGTATGTTAGGTCAGCCTCATCCCAACCTATAATTAGGGCCTGTTGCACCAAGCTCCAATCAGACAAAAATCAATATTAGGTGTGATTTCAACCTTTCAAATCAAGCATTTGGTTGCATACACGTAAATCAGCTGATGTACATTATATTTCCTGTTCAACTTCCATCATATTGTTACCCACTTCCGATAAATATTTAACCGAGGGCCTTACCAGAATGAAGCAATCAAATTTGATTTGTCAATTAAATATTGATTGGAGGTTGGTGCAACAGGCCCTTTAAGTCAACAAATAGATTACAGTTTATTTTTAAAGTGGTCGGAAAAAAAACTTTTTCACCGCATTACTTATCTCATTTATTATATAACAAAATATTCTGTTACATTTGCGATATGCTGGAATATTTTTTTTCCAATAATTTCCCAAAAATATGTAACTATTTGAGAAGAAATGCGGTGGATATCACAATATATTATTTTAGTAATAAGTCACAATATGAACATGTACCGGAAGGAGTGCCCAGCCAAGCGAGAATAAGATTTTCCAAGTGATTTTGGCCTGAAAAAGGCCGGAGAAACTTGCGAAAGAGTCGGAATGACTGGGCATTTTCCCTTTCTGCCAAAAATATTCCCGCAGATATTTTATTAATAGAGATTTTGAATATAATCGGGGAATGATTTCGTTAGGCTTGGATTTCTTTCCTATCTGCCGGAAAATTCGGAATTTTTCATTGTTATTGATATTTGAAATGAAATGCGGAAAATTTATGATGTGAATTTGCAAAAAAAAAATGTTCTTTTCGGTATCAATTTCATTTACAAAATTAAGTTACAGATAATCTAAGTTGCAAAGATACAGTGGCATTTCAGACCCATATTTAATGCATACGCACAAGCAGGCACATCTAAGTTCGCGCTTACACGTCACCACCTCTGGACGGCTTGGATTTTAATTTGTTAGTACCTACTAACAAATGTTCACATGCAGCATTTGTAAGTACAAACTTACACGTTCTTGTTTGTGGGCATGCATTTTATATGAATTTTTCAATATGAATTAAAGATAAGTGGCAAAGATATGTTAATATATAAGATTAATATTACATGCATTATCACAAGCAGACACGTACAAGTTCATGCTTACTCATGCCGCATGTGGACTTATAACATTAAAAACCAATCTCAAATGAACATAAGCCCTGCAACTCTTTCTGACCTTCCCTGAAACAGGGGTTAAATTGATAAAGTGAACCATTTTTTACAGTATGGATGGTCAGCCTCATATCTAACTTTAAGTCAAGCGATAAAAATTATACAATTATGTTACATTATAAATAATATATCATAAACATTACTGTTACTGTAACTCTGTCGCCATTCCGCTAGGGGTGGCCAGAGCCTCTGCAGGGTTGCCTCCATTTTTTCCTATCCTTACATACCTCTTTCAATTCATTCATATCCATCACCTTTTTCATGCATTTTCTTCTTTTACGCTCACTTTGTAATAATAAGAAATCAGTAAAAAAATAATGCTTTAAGTTTTAAATGTCTTAGCCGCCAATATTGCGAATCCAACACCATTTTCAGCTAGAGTCATAACCTTTTTTACAGAAGCTCTTCTTTTATTATGACTCTGGATATCCCATTCTTTCGCATAAAACAAGTTCGGTAACAAACACGTTTAGTAAGCTTTGTTTTTGTGAGAATAACACCTCAAGAGCTCTCTGCAAGTTTTGTCATTATTATGGAAAGCGCCAGTCTTGCAACACCCAGTTTTTGCGTATGGCTATATGAACCTTTACTGACCGGGCTTTGGTAGAGGCAGATGCTTTTGCAACCCTCTTATAATCTTAGTTGCAAAGATTTATTATATTTTAAGGCTCATATTAAGTGCATGCTCACAAGCAGACACGTGTAAGTTAGCGCTGACAACTGCTGAATATGTGCATACAAAATAAACCAAACCTCAAATGAACAAAGTACACCCTGCAAATTTTGCTGACCTTCCCTGAAACAGAGGTGACATTGGCAAAGTGAATCATTTTGTACAGTATGGGTGGTCAGACTCATACTAACCAGTAAGTCAAGGAATCGAAATAAAAGAGTCTCGATGTCTTAACTATTGTATTTTTAATGGTATCTCTGTTAATACAGTTAAAGTGCGTTGTACAATTGTATAAATTCAATAGGAAAAACAAAAACATAAAGTGAAATACAAGTTTTATTTTTCTATTGAATCTTAAAAATTGTATCAAGTCAACAAAATGTAATATTTTAAATAAAAACAAAAAAATATGATTCTATAAAGAATACGAGAGTGAGCAGAGCTTCGAAGAAGTCACCCACAGAGGAGATGAAACGTTAAATGAAAGTCTTCAAGAAGTATCAAGAACGAAGAAAAAGAAGAAAAGAAGCAAAAATATGGTCCGCGATCTAAACCCGGAACCAAAAAATCAAGCATCAATATGAGAAAAATGTAATGTTAGTATACATAGATAAATCTTTCTCCAAGCCTCAAAATTACCGCCAAGAGGAAAATCCGCATATCAGAGTTTCCATCGATTGGCCGGACCAATAGAAAATTCACTTTTGGGGTTTTCGCCTTCGCACCCTTCCTGTTAAGGCTCCAACCCTTCTTTACATATTCTAATATCTCCAACCACTCTTGCCACAAATACATCAATATGCTTAAGGGGCGGGCTGCGGGGATTTCAGAGGCCAAATATGAAAATGTAATGCATGAGAAAATACAGCAACCCGGCGAGAATATTCCGATAAGTGAACTTGAAATGTGTGGCAGGTAAGAAATATAACAAAACTCGTAAGAGTGTGCGTATTTACACAGTGAAAAATCATTTTTATTAGGAAGTATTATTTTCTAAAAAACGCAGTTTAATTCTCACAAACTTATACCTCCTCCTCTCGTCACAACAAGGGCAACTCGTAGAACGGATCACATTTATCCGTTTGCAGTCGATATCAAATATATGAGAACTTACAGGTTCTTACAGAACTTAGACATTTGACAGACAGACATATTTCTTAGACTTACAGAACTTAGACATTTGAGTCGTTGGTTGAGCCCACGCTTTGACAAATTAATGATGCTGGAAGTCTCATCACCACGTTAATTCTTACCTACCGAATACCGGTAATATTTTTATGAAGTTCCTTGACTTATAGGTTGGTATGCGGCTGACCACCAATGCTGTAAAAATGGTTCACTTTGCCAATGTCACCACTGTTACAGGGAAGGACGGCAAGAGTTGCAGGGTGTATGTCCATTTGAGATTTGGTTTTTATGTTTTAGGTTCATGAGGCATGTGCAAGCGCGAACTTGTACGTGTCTGGTTGTGGGAATGCATATAATGTGAATCTCCAATATAACATATATTTGCAACTTAGATTAGATCAGAAGGTTTATCAGCTGTCCACTTGCGGCGATCTTGGATTGGCAGGTCTTCATACAAATGCATCAATAGTTTATCAAAGCATGGGCTCAATGGACAATTAAAATGTCAAAGAATAGTACCTACCGTTGGTGTTTTAACGACTCATTCATTTGCCAAACTACCCGCATATGAACGAGTTACCGGTATCTGTGTTTTCGCCTCAATCTATTGCTTTGTCCTATTCAAACCACCAAGAGTACCTGGAGGACCTGTTGGTGGGCGTGCGCTGCTCATCATATGCTGACCTAAAAAGAGCCGCACAAGACAGGGAAGAATGGAGGAGAAGAGTTGAAGAAATTGCAAGCCAATCCTAAGATTAAAACTGGAGAAGAAGATTCAAAATTAACATCAATCGTCACTTCCTTTCAGTGTCACAAAACAAAGGCCACGCAACGCAATACACACTATTGCTGTTAGTTGTAGTGCGTATTGTAGGGCTGTTAGTTAACAGCCCTACTACAAAGGATCAGGACATAAACCGCCACCTGACCGTATGAGCCACTTTTTATTTATTTATTTATTATTTATTTATTTAATTTAGAAATTCTTCATGCATGCTCTTTCCTTTTTCTCACTCTGCAAAATCCATCCAATTGCAATCTCGTTCAACTCATCAATTCATCAATTCATTATTTTCTCGGTCTTTCCCATTATCTCTTACCCTTGAACCTACCAGTCGTTCATCGTCAAATTATCATCAACAGGAAGTGTTGATGCTCTCTAAAATAGTGATGTTCTATCAAGAAATTAAAAATATATTTTGTTTAATTTAAGCAACGCTATATTTAAAATAATTGTAAATGTGAACATGCACAAACTACTGCAAGAATCAAACAACAATACATTTTCGTTCAGTCACTAAACTATTATTCTAACAACATATTATACTAAGCTTTAGTCATTTCTAGTAACATAGAACTTGTACATTCCAATTTTTTTTTTTCAGTCCTACAAAAGCTTCAGCTTTCAGCTTACTGTGACCGGAGCTTCCTCACACGGGGAAACTTTACGGCTTGCAGTGGCATGTAAATTCCTGAAAATAAGCTCCTTTCCTTGTTCAGAGCTTTCGCCATTAAAAGCTCTCTCTAACTGGGATGTTTCCATGATAGAACGACACACTGACAAAACGTCACATGGCATAACGCCACATGTCATAACGACACATTACAGAACGACATGTGACAGAACGAAACAGTGACAAAACGAAACAGTGACAAAACGACACAGTAACAAAACGACGTAGTGATAAAATTACACCTGACATAATGACACATGACATCACGACACAATACAGAACGACACAATGACAAAAGGACACAGTGTTAAAATGACATATGACATAATGACACATGACAGAACGACACATGACAGGATAACACATGTCAGAATGACACGTGACATAGCAACACATGACAGAATGACACATGATAGAACAGCAGATGACAGAATATCACATAACAAAACATCACTGTGACAAAAAAAAATACAGAAAAGTACATCATAATGACAGAATATCACATATTCAAGACAGAACATATCATTACCGGCACATGAAAAAACAAAACAGAGAACACCATACAACGCATGATAAAAAAGTGAGGAACTAATGCATATATTTTGGGTAAAGTTTATTAAAGAAAGTTAACGTCGCGAACCGCCCCCTGTCGTTCTGTGATGTGTCGTTATGTCATGTGTCGTTTTGTCACCGTGCCGTTCTAACCTATCACCGCTGGGATGCCAGCATCTTGGACTACCACTGTTTTATTGCATTCTCAGAGATGGAAACCTTCAGGGGAGCTTTTAACGACTCTAACTGCATCATTTTAAGTTTATCATGTTCTCAGAAGGCACTTAAATCGCACCGTTGAGAAAAATACCCGGCTTAAGGAGGGGAATTATACGAATGTATGGTTTACCTTTGTCTAAATTTTGCGCAACTTTTTTAATAAGTGAAATAAAATATAAAAGATTTGTTTTTTAAAAAAGTACTAATCTTTAAACACTGTTTTTAATTCTCACATATAATATATTTAAATTTTAAATTACAGTATACGAACGTTTTCGACTTATCTAGTGAAACACAAATCAATTAACATGAATTTTCACAGTGCTAATGCACAAACCATAAAAAATATAAAACGTCAAAAAGTTGAAACTTATATCTGAATGAAAATTTTCTTACAAATATAATTGCTTAAGGTTTCGCAAACTGTACAGAATGCTTCACGATTGCCGATCCCACTCTTTTTTAAGACTCAAGCGACAAAACGCCCCCTTCGTTTGCCTTATGTCCATCAGAGGTAATTTCACAAAAGCAATTTTTGTATGTGTACTTGGACCAATGTGTCCTATGTAAACAGGAAATTTATTTTTTAAATATTTAAAACAGCTCTCACATTATCGTGGTTTAGGTTTTTTTATAAGCTCACATTATGAAGAATGTGATTTTTAAGTCAATTTCATTTTAAGGTCATCATTGATCAAATGGTGGATAAGCCAAAGAAGCACTGGGGACGAAAGGTTACAGGATTAATGTTCTTTGAGATTTGGATTTTATTTTAAACGTTTTTACAATTCTTCTTTGACTTATAGGCAAGTTTATATGAGGTTAAGCACCCATACTGTAATAAATGGTTGACTTTACCTATG
Organism: Agapetus fuscipes; assembly: GCA_951799405.1. Lineage (NCBI taxonomy): Eukaryota > Metazoa > Arthropoda > Insecta > Trichoptera > Glossosomatidae > Agapetus > Agapetus fuscipes. The sequence goes on along the minus strand of OX637358.1, from coordinate 7,597,291 downwards.
TATGTCACCCCTGCCTCAGGGAGGGTCGGTAAAAGCTGCAGAGTTTATGCTCATTTGCGGTTTGGATTTTGATTTGTAAGTACACATGCAGAATTTGTAAGCACGCACTTACACATGTTTATTAAATCTATTAAATAGATTATAGTGATCCGATGACATACGGGGATATTCTTAGACATTTTAGTCGTCGGTTAAGCCCACGCTTTGACAAACTAATGATGCATTTGTATGAAGACCTGTCAATCCAAGATGGCCGCAAGTGAACAGCTGATGTGTCTTCATACAAATATTACAAAACTCGGTAAGAATGACCGTGCTGATGAAACTTTCAGCTCAGGCACCATTAGTTTGTCAAAGCGTGGGCTTAACCGACTACTAAAATGTCTAAAAATAACCCCGATAGTTATTGTAATTAATTGTACACACTTGACTTTAATTGATTGAATTATATAACTTTTAACGAAGATTAACAACAAAACGTTTACGAGAACTAAAAATTACCAAATTACTTTTTCTTGCAGTTTTTTTGTTGTTGTATCGCAAACACGTGTATTTCGATCACAACACAAAAAAATAGTTCTTGTGTGGGAGAATCTTTGTTCGTTGATTTTCTCGCTCGTCGGACTAAAACAAAGAATAGTTTGTGGGTGACGTGAAGTGAAGTGAGGGAACAAAGAAAAGAAGGCGCGCTGTGTGGCGGGGGAGGGAGAGTAATGAACCGTGAGGGAATTGTGAAATCAAGAGGAATGGCAAGAGGAACGCCTCCCGAATACACATGTGATCATGTTTAAGCTTTAAATTTTTATCAAACTAAAAAATTATGAGAAACGCAACTTAGCTGCACATATAGTGTAATTTGTTACTACTGTAACAGTACGCTCCCCCAGTTCTTGTTTATCGTATACGCCAATCTTGTCTAATACGACTTTTTCATGCAGTTGTCTTATGAATCAAATTCTACACAATCTGAGCTAAGAAAAACCATATGACTCGATAATGTGAGAGTTCTTTTAAATATTTTTTAAATAAGTTTTTTGTTTGACGCATTGGTCCAGTAAACATGCAAACATTGCTCATGTAAAATTTTCTCAATGGCGTATACGATAAACAAGAACTAAGGCATCGTGTAGTAACAAATCCCATTTCCAGCTACCCGGAGGGGCTGGTTCTCATTTTTTATGAAGGCTGAGGTATGCCGATTAATTTTGGATTTGAAATAGACACCGAAACGGGAAATCATTTCTGACAACCTAAGTGGGGATCGAACACTTGCTCTCAGCATGGAATGATTTCTTTCTTTTATTTCTTACTTTGCATTCTACCAACTTACTTTTTTCTAGCTTGGTCTTCGCTACAAAGCGCCAATTCTCAAGCTAGACCCAGTTGGTGTAAGACTGGATGGATCTTTTTATGACCGGTCTTTGGTAAAGGTTAATGATTTTTTTTAATCCAGCAAAGAGCAAATTTGAAAATATAAATGGTATTTTTTTTGTGCTCAGCCGGTCAAAAAAAAACATATATTATCGTGTTTTACGATATTTTCCTAGCTCAAATTGTGTACAATGTGACTCTTAAGACAATATCATTGTAAGGCCAACATTGAATCAAATGGTGGATAAGCCAAAAAAGCACTGGGACGACGACAAAGCGAGAGCAAATGTGTTGTGTAATCGGAGTATGGGGAATATGACGGCTCCGTGGTCTACAGCTCAAAGGAAATAGCTTTGCTGCTTTTATGGGTACGCTCAACTTGAGGCATCGATTTTCCCAATACAATTCGGGGAACGTGAAACCACAATAGAAGGAGAGACGACGAAATATTTTGTTTGTATTTTTGCTAGATGAAAATATTTATTTTTTCTTATATCTATAACAATTGAAATGAGTTCATATCTCTTTCTATAATCAATAATATAAGTTGCAAAGATATGTTAACATTTCAGATTTATATTAATGCATGCCCAAAGACAGGTGCATGTAGGGTAACTTTAGAAAACAAATAATGATTATGAAAATGAAACAGAATTTTTTATTTTATTTAAATTCAGTTCACTTTCATTTATCTCCAGGAGCATAATTGTTACAAATACATAAATTTTCAAAACAAAATAAATAAAAGTGAATAAAAACTTTGTTTTTCCTATTGAATTTATAAAAAAATACAGTGGACTTTCACTGTGTTAAAAGAGATACCTTAAAAATGAACAGGAATTGTTTTTATGTTTTTTGCTTGTTGTTTTAATAATAATATATTTTTTTTAATAATGCTTCCCTGACTTTACGTTGGTTTGACACTGACAGCCATACTGAAAAAAAAAGTTTCATTTTGCCAATGTCAGCCCGGTTTCAGGTAAGGTCGGCAAGAGTTGCAGGGTTAGTGTTTATTGAGTTAGGGGTTTTATATTGTACGTTCACATGCAGCATGTGTAAGTGCGAACTCATACGTGTTTGTTTGTTGGAACGCATTTAATATGAATCTTAAAATGTAATTTATCTTTGCAACTTAGACTAAGATAGCTTATATAGTGCCAGGAGTTCACACGACGCCCTGGTTTATTTCTATAATATACCTACTAGTATTATCTAAAACATAACTTGCTAAGATAAATTGCATTTCAGATTCATATTGTTATGATTTTAATTAGGTTCTTTTTTTAAACTGCGATTTATTTATTTTTCAAGATTTATTTTACAATATATTGGTTAGGTACACAGTAGGTACTGATCACTTTTTCTGGCACTGCCTATATCGACCTCTCGTCACAATGATTCAAGCGTCCTGTCCTCCGCACCATTGTGGCTCGTTTATATAGGTACAAAAGAGACGATTCTTGCATGCTCTAGATTATTCCACATACTTCTATAATTAATTTTTCGAAACACTAGCGTGCTTAGGAACGTGTTCACACAAACTCATTAGATTATGCTAGAGGTAAACACACACATACAAACAAACTACGTGCATGTACACACAAACTTAGAGTTAGTAACAATATTCAATCCATTATCACAAGCAGACACGTCTAACGTTATTTTTTTTTTTATTATCATTAGGAAATCCAGCAGCATTAAAACAGGATTAAAAGCAAGGGTAGACACAAGAAGCCCATTACAGGTCCTCACGTACAAAGACAATTTAAATTAAATAAAGGAGAAGAGTATTAGAAGAGATTATACAAAATTAAAAACAACAAAATAATAAAATTAACTAAAAATAATAATGAGAGACACAACCTTGGATACAAAAAAGGGCACAACCTAGGATACCTTAAATATAAAAATCCAATGTCAAATGAACATAAACCCTGCTTTTTTTTGCCGACCTTCCCTAAAACAGGGGTGACAATGGCAAATTGAACATTTTTTTCATTACGGATGGTCAGCCTCATACCAAACTATAATTTAAATAATAATGTAAAAATCTTCCTGATGATTAATACGGAATTATTAATTGACAATGTTAAGACTAGTTGCTTGACAGGAAAAAATACATCAATGAATGTCATTCTTCTTCACACATTTATTTATTTACTACCACCTGTCCATTTTTTTAACATTATTTTTTCATTTGTTACAGCTGGTGACTCATTGATGAAAAACTGAAATCATATATGCATTCACTTTATCATAAGGTAAGCTGAAACATTTAAATACTAAATATATAAAATATAAACAGATTCAATATAATATAATCCATAATCTATAATCCAAGTTGCAAAGATATTGCTACCTTAAAGGTAAAACTAATTAAGTGCTGATTAGCTGATTTTAGAAATCTTGGGTTAAACATTTTACTGGTTGCACCCTCTCATAAAAAGTGAACTCATGACAAACTTATAAAGTAAAGGATTTTCACATTTGTTTAGTGCTTTCTCTCGTGGGTAATAGGAAAAAATGTGTATTTATCTGAGATAGCCATGGTAGATAAATATGTCACTTCTTCAGTTTTTTTTTTAATAGATTTGTGAAGAGAAATGCAATTCACCAATCTTTTTTGCCTGGCTAGTTGTCTTCATGCGAAAGCGAAAGCTTGTGCTCATGCAACAACATCTGTTGTACCAGGGTCGAAGTTATTATCGATAGAACAAGTTAGAACAAGCCAACACATTACCCTCTCGACCATCTCAGTGACTATCGTACCTATTTTACCGTTAAGATATCGATATATTGACATTTCAAGTTCATACTTAATGCATACCCACAGACAGGCACATATAAGATCGAGCTGACACAAGCTGTATTTGTTCATACAAAATAAACCAAACCTCACATTAACATGAATCTTGCAACTCCTGTATGGCATTGCAAAAAGTGAACCAAGTTTTTTAAAGCATCTGGGGTCAGCCTCATACCAACCTATTGGTTAAAGAAAAATTATAAAAAATATTTATTATTATTTTATACATACATAAATAATTAAAGAGGCAGAGCTTTGTGTTATTTGCAATTTGTTTATTAATTATGACCCCTCGGGCGCGGGTCAAAAGGCATAAATTTGAATGTCATTTGCTGAGTTTGCGGGAAACACAAAAATCTAAACAACTCGCAGCAGTCACAAACGCAACTCTGATTACTGGACTTTTGTGTAAAGTTTCACATTCAAAGGTGAGTTGAACATTATAATAAATAAAAACTTTGATATTCGTCAAAGCCTTTTTTTGGTAATTTTTCGGTGTTATTCTCAAACATGAAAACCATTAGTCATCCGCCGCCTAAAAGGAATTTCCTACACAAAAAGATGGATTCAATACATGATCATATGCAAACACGTTTAAGTTCGCATTTACAATTGTTGCATGTGTACTAAATGTTACTAAAATCCAAACCTCAAAAAAAAAAAAAGTCCCGTCGATGTCTCAGTTGGTAAAATGCTTGCATTCCATATCCAAATCTCGTGTTCGAATTCAACCTAGGGTGGGAGAGTCAGAAATGATTTTCCATTCCGTTATTTACCTATTTCAAGTCCAAAATAAAATACCGGCAAGATTTACTCAGTCATAACAAGAAACGAGTACCAGCCCCCTCGGGAGCTAGGAAACCCCCAATTCAAATGAAGAGGTTGACGGAAGACCAGCCCCCTTACCTGTAAAAATGAATAGGTTCACCCGCCACATGCAACTCTTTCGAGGAGAACGTGACACAAATGTACACTATATTTGTAGCTTAGTTGCGTTTTTGCGTTTGCACTCAGTCCTGAAACTTTTCCATGAAAATGGGGTAGTATTGACATAGTGAACTATTTTTTACAGTACGCGTGGTCAGTTTCATATCAATCTATAAATCAAAGAATGAACGCATCCTGTTTTGATTCTTTTTCTTCTTCTTCTTAATCTTGTTCATCATTGCTTAGGGAAATGACCCGTGTGGAAGCAACCACTCTTCTCCAGCTCTCTCTTGACTGCGCTGCCCGCAGCGCTCTAACCACCGAAGTGCTTGCTGCTGTCTTCACTTGATCAGTCCATCGTGTGAGGATCTTCCTCTTTGTCTGTACGCCTCCAAGCCACCGATTACAACTGTCTCGATATCCGTCCATTTTTCGTGTTTTATATCGGGCGACTCGTGAAAGTTTTGTGCTAACTTTTATTGTAAAGGAGCCGAGTAGCAGAAGTAAGCAAGGGAAATTTGTAATTTTGCCCGGCACGCAATGACTTCATTATTTTATTTTAAATGTAAAATTAGCATTCCTGATGAGGCCTCGCCAGTAATGCCGTTTTAATCTGAGACCACGGGATAATTGTGAAATTGGATTCACGTGAAATGATTAAAAAAGCAACACTCTGAAACGCAACAAAGTTACACAGTGCATAAAAATAAAATCCAAATCCTAAATCCAAAAACTGGTGTCTCTGCAATCAGTAGTTTCGGCTGGGACATACATACATCCATACGGACGGACAGACGGACGGACAGGTTCGACAAATTAGGTTTTTTTGCATGTCCTGGTGCAGGACAACTCATTTCAATTGAAACCTCTTTTTTTTTTTTCGGACGAATACAGTACTTTATAACAGTTCCTTCGGACTGCTATAAAGTAAAAATATGAATACAAGAAAATTTTGTTATTTAAATGATGAAAAAAATCGTAGCGTTGTATTTAGCGACCCATTTCTATAAAACTGGAGAAAACCATTAATAACGGTCTGTTTTTAAAATGTTAATGATTTTTTCAACACAGGGAAGAGCATATTTGAGAATTTCATTTTTTTTTTCGTACTCCGCCGGGAGCCGAACTCACGACCTTCGGAATACGAGTAGGTAGCCTAAACCACTAGACTGCGGACGGGTATTTTTTTCAAACATAAAAAAAGCTTCACCAAAAATCTAATTTGTTTCTGATGTCAAAAGAAATGGTGGGCAGAAAGAAAATGGATTATTTTTCATATTTCAATTCCAGAACACTCTGCACCAAATGTTTTTTATTGTTTTTCCTTCATGAAAAAAATGCCATAAAAATCAATCGAATTATTATTAATGCACGGAACGGTTTTGGAATACTAAGCGTTCTTGCTTCCAAAATATAAAATTGGAATTACCTAAAGCTTGACACAAATAACAGGGACTTTTTTAAAATGATATTTTCTTTGGAATCGCAATCGGCTGAGCTTTTACTGTGTTAAACAAGAGGTCCTGTTTTCAAAAATTGTATCTTTTATCATTATTTTAATTCGTAAAGATATATATTATAAATAGCTAAGTTTCATATACCTCTTCGAGCAAAACGCGGCAAAAAATTACGCTGTATGTGTGGCTTAGTAGCGTTTTTCATTTGTAATGCATTTCAACGAGCAAACACGTTGATGTTCGCACTTAAACGTGCTAGATGTGTTCTTAGAAGAAGAAAGAAAAAAACAAAGAAAACTCACATTAATATAAACCTTGCATCTCCTGCCGCATTTGCCTGAACCCGGGGTGGCATTGGCAAAATTGATCCAAGTTTTTACAGCGTGAGAGTCAGTCTCGTGCCAACCTAATAGTCAAGTAACATCATCACTGTTATAGTATATTATGTATATTAAATAAATTAACACAGTTTTAATTCACTTTTCAAATTTTTATTTTAGTCCGGTCGATAGCTCAGGTGGTAGAGTGCTTGCATTCCACGCCGAAAGCTCGGGTTCGAATCCCACCGAGGGTGTCAGAAATGATTTCCCGTTTCGGTGTTTATTTCAAACCCCAAAATAAAATACCGGCAAGGTTTACTCAGCCTTCACAAGAAATGAGTACCAGCCCCCTCGGGAGCTGGGAAACCCCCCACTTCACTGAAGTGGTTGGCGTAAGGCCGGCCCCCTTACCTGTAAAAATAAATAGGTTCAACTCGCCACATGCGACCCCTTCGGGGATAACGCGGCAAGAAGTTACACTATATGTGTAGCTTAGTTGCGTTTTTTTTTTTTTTTTGCGTCTAGTACTTTCGCATATAAGGCATCTACAGCACAATGGCATTTCCTGTGGAAATTTCCTGTAGAAACATCATTGTCCTGAAGATGCATTATAGGCGAAAGTACTAGACAACAATAAATTTTAAAAAGTGAATTAAAACTGTGTTAATTTATTTAATATACAATGGACTTTCACTGTGTAAACCACCAAACCCTTAAAAATATTATATTATGTATGTTTCCACTCTTTTCTTTACGATATTAAAACCATTTTCTTATAGTATAATTCTACTGAGAAATATTTGCAAATTCCTCTATTTTGCTAAGAGAACCCGCTCTAAAGGAAAACTACGCGGCAAGTATGAGACCACAGGAGGTGTGCGACAAAGGCTTTGCAAGGTGATTTACGGCCGTGTGCAGGGCGACACAAGGGTCAGAATTAACTGGCTGAGAGCTCGTAAAGCAGTCAAACCTGATCATACGAAGCTGTCTGCGTAGAATGAATGTTTTAGAAAGGGCGGGAACGCTGGGTATAGCGTAAAATAAGATGAAGTCCTTTATAAACATGGCATACACACACATTTTCTTGGAGAAAATCATTATTTAAGTCCTCTTTTTCTTGATGTAGAAAAGCAAGACAGGTATGAAGACTATTACTGCTTGTTCGTCTTATCTCCAACATAATGTTACGAATTTATAGGTTCATCCCTATTCCTTGTATTCCTTGACTGATAGGTTGGTATGCGGCTGACCACCCATACATTTTAAAAAAATGGTTCACTTTACTAATGTCACCCCTGCTTCAGGGAAGGTCGGCAAGAGTTGCAGGACTTATGTTCATTTGAGAGTTGGGTTTTTATATTGTAGGTCCACATGCGGCATGTGTAAGCGCGAAATTATGCATGTCTGCTTGTTGGAATGCATTTAATATGAATCTCAAATGATACATATCTTTGCAACTTAGATTTAGATTTAATTAGATCCCTGTGTGTTGTTGTGATTGTCTGCCTAGGCGGGTTTACTTGCTGCGTATGCGTGTGAGTATACGTGATTGATATACACTATAAACTGTACTTCTCGCACTATTTTGAAACGTCCATCCTAGAAGCGTCTCGAACACGCATAAATAGGCCTAAGTCATATATAAATATAGGCTGCGGTTCTGTGAAGCTGAATGAATATGGATGAACGCTCAAGCCGTGAAACCGACAGAACAGAAATTACAGAGTGAACCATATTATCTTCTGGTTTGGAACCCTGTCTCTGAGACTGATTCTCAGCATCCTCCTTTCACCGGCTCTTTGGCACGTCATCAGTCTGTTGGCGCTGTACTGAGTTAGTATTTTTGTTTCCAAGAGATTGCTGGATATTGGAAGCACGCATGACTCAAGCTCTGCGTTTCGGGTATACAGGAACTTTCGTGTCGTTGAGGATGTAGTCTAGATTTCCGAAAGCTGCCCATGTCAGTGCTATCCTTTTGATGATTATATTATTTATTTGATAAAATAAATAAAACAAGATTCGGTTGCTTGATTCGCAACTAAGCTGCGCATATTATGCAGCTTCGCCGGTCCGCAATCTAGTGATAACGCATCTAATCTAAGCTGCAAAGATATATATCATTTAAGATTTATATTAAATGCATTCCCACAACCAGATATGTATAATTTCGCGCTAACACATGCCGCATGTGGACCTACAATATAAAAACCCAATCTCAAATGAACATAAGCCTTGCAACTCTTGCCGTCCTTCCCTGAAACAGGGGTGACATTGGCAAAGTGAATCAATTTTTTACAGTATGGGTGGTCAGCCGTATAGACTGGTTAATGGAGAGCCCTTTAGTTTCCAAGCCATAGGTGGATACCGGAAGCATGCATGACTCAAAGACCCTGGAGTTCAGGTAACAGGTATTTTCGTGACGTAAAACTCCCATAATACTCGTTAAACCCAAATATAATTTTTGAAATAAAAAAATACTTTATCCTGTTTCATAAAGTACATATCTCGTCTCATTTATATTATTATCTCGCGGTGATACTACCTTATCTTGTCTTGAATTATGACACTCCACATATTAGCCGGTATTATCGTGTTCGCTGAGCAATTACTAATGCTAATCTATCATGAGTAAAGTCTATGTCAAACATCGGCTGTGCTTTATATCAATTAACTTAAATAATCCCCAACACTGTGACAAGTAAACACTAGCGGTATTAACGACCGCTATTCAAAAACAATGCTGTGGGAGCTTATATTGCTATCCTGAATTTTGAAAAGTTATCGAAAGAAGTTAAGCGAAATAGGTCCCACCTGTCCGTAGTCTACTGGTTAGCGCTCCGGACTCGTAAATGGAAGATTGTGGGTTCAAATCCCGTCAGCGCACAAAAAATATATCATTTATATTTTTAAATATGCTATATATTTTTGTTAATATTTTTTAGGGTGGATTTATTAACACAGTGAAAATCCATTTTTAATTATTTAAAAAATTCAACTGGAAACAAAGTTTTAATTCATTATTTTTTTTTTGAAATATGCTCTTCGCTGAGTGAAAAATTCATACACCTTTACCAACGAGCGATCACTAAAGGTCTATCCAGCCTTACAGCAACTAGATTTTGCGTGAGAATGGTCGCTTTCTTTAGTGACGACCAAGCTCGCAGAAGGTTCATGGGTGTCTTTAATCTATAATCTAAGTTGAAAAAATATATTAACATTCAAACTCATATAAATGCATGTCCACAAACAAACACGTGCAAGTTCGCGCCTTCAAATACTGAATGTGCACCTACTTACAAATTAAAATCCAAACCTCAAATGAACATAAGCCCAGTAATTTTTGATGACCTTCCCTGAAACAGGGGTGACATTGACAAAGTGAACCATTTTTACAGTTTGGGTTGTCAACCTCATACCAACCTATAAGTCAAGGAATGTGTGGGATTCACTGTTATGTTTAGATTAAAAGGTATCTCCAGGATACTTACATCCGGCTAGCTCTCATCAGCATCACTCTCAGGGCGTGGGGGTCTTTCTTTCGGTTGCTCACTTGTACTTTGGGAAGGGTTTTATAATTAAAAGATAAAGTTAACATGAACAAATAAGGGTTTATTTCTGTACTAATATGGGGGGGAAAAGGGGAAATAAGGGATTGGCCAGACCTACAGGTTGTCACTAGAACACTCCCTATTCCGTTGGCTGGAGTTCTAAACGGAAGGCCTGGGGCAGCGCCCCAGGCTAGCGGCGGTTCACAGGGCGGACGCCTCCACACGTGGGAGCCTCTGGGTGGGCGCTCCTATGCCTCTGGTCCACAAGGCGGGTGCCTTGCTGGCAGGAAATCCAAGTAGATGGGGGGGGAGGGAGCTCCATTGTAGTGCCCCCTCCTGCACCGCTTGGTGCTTGGTCGCTAACGTCTGACTCACTTCACATCTCGCCAGGAACTAACAATGAACTCACGAGCGTGGGCCGATTGATTCGCACGGCGCAGTTCGGCCGTTTCCGTGACCGTTCGGCCCACAAACAGACACTGCACACTTCGGGATTGTTTTTTTATAATATGTTATTTAAAATAACATAACATTTCCCTTTCTCACAAAAATAAAGAAAGAAAACCAGGAGCAACACAACAGTCTTCACACACAACACCAGGTCTTTGGCCATTAAGAAAATTGAAAATTTTATGGGAACACAAAAAGGAAAAGGGGATTTACAGGAACATCCTTCTGTCCTATCAAAACACCAGAAAGAAGGAAGAAGAAAACTGGTGGCTGTGAGAATTATCGATTTGGTTTGGGAAATTTCAAGGTGGTTCCAATAACCGACAAGACGCGGATTAAAAGCGATCTTGTAACAAGGCCTTTTTTCTTTACCAAAACATGTCGAAAACTCTAAACAATAAATAATAATCACAGCAATCAAAACATATTTTACACTGGTACTTATATTAACCAAGTCAAAACTCGTTACAGGAGTCGACTATTATATAACAATAAGTTCTGAGCTGAATACAAAAAAAAATTACATATAGAGACAACATCCAAGACTCGCTCAAAATATTTAATATGTTAGTGCGTAAAATCCACTACGAACTCACTCGAAAAAAGAGTGGAACATTCCATATAAAACATCCTAAAGTGATAATGGAATACACAAACAAAATATTACAAATACACCAGCTCTTTCGAGCCTCAAACACGTCTGTTCTCACAGACATTTTCCCCCTTCGACAAAATGAACAAGGCTTTAAGTGTCATCTTATACACAAAAGTGCATATCAGATCCCAGATTTACGAAACGTAACATCTCAAGAAAATGCGCTCCCTTTTCCAAGAAAAAGGCCAGCATTTCTTCCCCTTACATCAATTTCCACTCAAAGCAGTGATAATTTCATCCCTACATCAACATACCGTGGAAAATCCACACACGGACCTACGAAAGTAGAATCCCGGAAAACGGCTTCCCTTTCCCAAAGGACCACATTTTCCCACTCTTTCTCGGTGGCGCCACTTCATTTTTTAGAAGAATAAAGAAACTTCATTATTCAATCTTTTTCCAAAGGGTTAATTCGGAAAACCATTGAAATTTTACAAAAAAAACTGTAGAAGATATTTACATACATAAAAACAAATGTAGTCAAGAAATCCTAATTCTAACTAAATTACCTATTTGTACACTATAAAACAAAATTTCTCCGATGTTTTTTGAGAACCGTTCAAGTTTAAATCTCCAAGTGACCCGTATATCAGTCAAACATCGCACAAAAGTGATATGCTTTTGGCTTGCAAGAAATAAAACTATCGTAAATATTAAACTAAAATGAATCCTAAGCTACCTTTTTACAAAAATTACAATCCTCTATCGTTTTTTGAGGGTTCTTGGAACGATTTAAATGTTCCCTGACAACACACAAAAGTACCTAAAGCTAATCTATAAAATTATTTACAATGGCAGCCAACAGAATAGCCATAGTTCGTAGTAAATTTCCGAAAGGACCTAATCACCAGTTTACCACGAAAAAATAAATATTGTAAAATGTTTTTGAGAATAGCACATTAAAAAACCAAATGGGGGAAAAAACATCATGAATTACCAAACACTTAATCCTTACATTAAATAAAATACTTCTGAGAATCCTTTAATGTGGAAAAAAGTTTGTTAAAAGCTTTTATGAAAAAAAAAAAAGTGAAAGTTTATTTGCTTAGCAACAAATAATGCATCAATTTCAAGGTAGGTACTTATGTAAAATAAACAAAGCTAGATTTCTGTGAAAAAAATAAAACAAAATAATGATGCTTTCTCAAATGAATTCTCAAAAATGCATGTACATTTTATTGATATTAAAATTTCACAAGATTTTAAATCGTCAAAGCACATTTACGCAAATGCAAAAAACAAAAAAGGAGCGACCAAAATAGTGTTAGAATCAAAATAGACAGAAATACTAAATGTTGAAGAAAAAATGAAATTTGGCATAAAAAATTAAAATATGACGAGGTTTCTTAGCAAATGATAAAAGAATCAATGATCTATTTTTCAGGCTTCTCAAAGATTGCATGTCAATTTATATTGATATAAAAATTCTATCATAATTTTTAATCGTCAAAAGGACATTAAAGCAAAATGCAAAAGCAATCAAAACAAAAACAATTCACTCCAAAATCAAGGCAAGAAAACATATGACGTCATAATGATAGCAAAAAAATACACTAAAAAAACAGAGCTTCACAAAACAATTCCCAAAATAAAAGTTCGCAATATCGAAAGAATCCCAGTTGGATGCGCCAGTGTTATGTTTAGATTAAAAGGTATCTCCAGGATACTTACATCCGGCTAGCTCTCATCAGCATCACTCTCAGGGCGTGGGGGTCTTTCTTTCGGTTGCTCACTTGTACTTTGGGAAGGGTTTTATAATTAAAAGATAAAGTTAACATGAACAAATAAGGGTTTATTTCTGTACTAATATGGGGGGGGAAAAGGGGAAATAAGGGATTGGCCAGACCTACAGGTTGTCACTAGAACACTCCCTATTCCGTTGGCTGGAGTTCTAAACGGAAGGCCTGGGGCAGCGCCCCAGGCTAGCGGCGTTTCACAGGGCGGACGCCTCCACACGTGGGAGCCTCTGGGTGGGCGCTCCTATGCCTCTGGTCCACAAGGCGGGTGCCTTGCTGGCAGGAAATCCAAGTAGATGGGGGGAGAGGGAGCTCCATCATAGTGCCCCCTCCTGCACCGCTTGGTGCTTGGTCGCTAACGTCTGACTCACTTCACATCTCGCCAGGAACTAACAATGAACTCACGAGCGTGGGCCGATTGATTCGCACGGCGCAGTTCGGCCGTTTCCGTGACCGTTCGGCCCACAAACAGACACTGCACACTTCGGGATTGTTTTTTTATAATATGTTATTTAAAATAACATAACATCACACAAAAACAGTGCTCGCCAAATATGTAAATCATCCTTATATTATTTTAATCATCCTAATATTATTTTAATCCTAATATAATATTATTATAACTGTTAAATGATTTTTAGTTTAGTAAAGATGTCTCAGATATCGTGAATGTTCTCTGTTTTGTTTGTAAATGCCAAAGATTGGCCCAACTAACATCACAAACATTTCAATTTCCAAGACGGCGCTCGTGGTTGGAGCGTCGAGAAGCCTCCCCAGCACACAACAGCCTCCACATCCCGAAAGCTGCGGTCAGGAAGAGGCACAACCTGCAAAGGCTCAAGTCGAAAGTTTGCATGTGAATAGTGTATTACTACTCCGATATTCGACAACAATTGATGCTTCCGAAATGTGGTGCTGTAGGAGCATGCTCAAACATCTCGCTGATTTAATGAAGTCCGTCGCCCTCGGCCAAAAAAAGCCTCACACTACGCTCGGCAGAAACCGGAGCCAAGTAACGATTTGTAGAACTGATCAGAAGAATAAACACAGTGTTTAGGGAGCGTGCATTTGCAGTTGCTGCTTCTCTGACCTGGAACGGCTTGACTCATCATATGAAAGAGCTAGAGGACAATGAAAAGTTTCGAAATGCATTGAGAGAAGCTAACTTCTAGCATCACATGTTACCTTTGGAAGTGATTCCTTGACTTATAGGTTGATGATGATGATGAGTTGATGATTTCTTTATAGCGCCGTTTCGTGATGTAGTCACTCCAAGGGCGCTGGTGCAAACGATGCCAGAAATTTGCTTGTCTTCAGTGCATTCCGGAACTTTCCATGGTCCTCTAGCTCTCTCACATGATGTGGCAGGTGGTTCCAGGCCAGAGGGCCAGCAACTGCAAATGCACGCTCTCCAAACACTGTGTTAACTCTTCTTACAGGTTCTTCAATCCTTGATTTAGCTCCAGTCTCAGCTGAGCGCAGTGTTAGGCTTTTTTTGCCGAGGGTGACTGGTTTGATTAAATCAGCGAGATATTTGGGTGTTTATCCAAATAAAGCTTTGTGGACCATGATATGAGGCTTACCACCTATACTGTAGAAAATGGTTCAATTTTCCAATGTCTTCCCTGTTTCAGAGAAGGTTGGCAAGAGTTGCAGGGCTTATGTTCATTTGAGATTGGGTTTTTATATTGTAGGTCCACATGCGGTGTTAGCGCGAACTAATGCGTGTCTGCTTGTGGGAATGCATTTAATATGAATCCCAAATTATATATATCTTTGCGACTTAGATTTAGATTGAGACATACACAAGCGCCCTTGAAATGACTGCATCACGAAACGGCGCTAGAAATAAATCACCAACTCATCATTAAAATCCCATGGACAGCAAGACGTACCAAAAAGTCCGTTATAAATCTTTTAACGTCATCATTTTCTACATCTGGCTACTACAACCTCGACACATTTTATCTCTCTAAATATGTATACAGTGAAGGAGAGATCAGATGAAGCCATTGCCAAAAGTGCCATGTCTAAGCTGGGCAAAATATGGAAAGACAGCGGTGTGAGTAAGAGTACTAAGATAAAGCTTTCTCAGGAGTCTGACCTACTTTATTTTTCTCTATGTTGCTGAGACATGGACCACAAAGGCGGCAGAAAGGAGAGAAATTGACGCTTACGAAATGTAGTGCTGGAGGCGCATGCTCTGAATTCCATAGACAGGTAGACGCGAACGAGTCCATTTGTCAGGAGCTACGTTTGGATGGCTTGACTCTGTCTAGTAAATGTACACGCCATATTCTTGAATTCTTCGGACGCGTTATGCGGCAATGAGGGTAGCCTGGAACGACTGGTTGTGATTGGTGGCTTGGAGGGGAAGAGAGGAAGAGGAAGATCTCTCACGCAATGTACGGATCTAGTAAAGACAGCAGCACGTCCCCTTAGGGCTCAGTGCTTGTTTTTCTTATCTCCATGTGTGGTAATTTCACATGAGCAATGTTTTTAAGTGTATTGGACCCATGTGTCTTATGAAAACTGGATTTGATTTGAAAAATATTTAGAAGAACTCTTGCACTACCTATTATGTTTTATGTTTTTTTAGATAAAATTTTATTTTCAAGATAATTTTATTAAAATATAATCTGTGAATCAAATCGTAAATAAACCACACATGCGTTATTGGGGACGATGTCTCGAAGTCGAAAATTTCGTGGAATTCTGATGCGCGTGTGAGACGAAAGTCGAGTCTCCCAATATGACGACATGTGAGTAGATTTTAGTAATTAAATTGGCGAGAACATGATATGGGAGAAACATTTATGAGCTTTTGAAGTAAGTGGGGAACGCGTAAGTACTTCGGATTTATGCGGCGGTTTTGTGCTAACTAAATGAAAATCTAATAAAAGCTCTATCTATAATCTAAGTCGCAAAGATATACCAATATTTAAAATTAATGTTACTTGCATTCCGATAACGTCCCCCTAGTGCTAGATAATAAAAATATTAGGATCTGGAACTAGAAGTTGAGTGCAATGACTGGAAATACACTACATGATTGGGTTCGATTTGGTGATGAACGAATTGGCATAAAAGATAATTCAAGAATGAAAGTACAAAGAAGCACAATGAGATGGTTCGGACATTATAAAATAATGGATAATGAATGATAAACGAAGAAAGTGTAAGAAGAAATGTTAGAGGACGGCGTGGAAGGGGAAGTCCGAGGAAGGAATGTATAGACCAAATAGGTGAGATAGCGAAAGAATGGAACCTGCATTATGAGAATAAGAGAAGAGTATGACGTATGAAGAAAGTGATAAATGTTGGAGAGATGAAAGAGGTGTGCAAGGACAGAAAATAGTGGAGACGCATCTGTGGAGGTACCGGCCACCCCTAGTGGAACGGCGGTAGGATACAGTAACAGGATGATTTATTTTGTGAGCGCTGTTTTTGTGCGAACCACCCTCTGCGAGATTGGTCGTCTCTATAGAAAGCGCCAATTCTCAAGCAAAATCCAGTTGCTGTTTGGTCGGATGGACCTTTGGTGACCGGTGTTTGGTAAAAGTTTATGATTTGTTCAACCCAGCTAAGCGCATATTTGAAAATATAAATGGTATATATGTTTTATGCTCCGCCGGGATTCGAACCCACAACCTTCCATTTACGAGTCTAAAACGTTACGACTAGACCGGTCGAATGTTAGTTTAGCTTATCCACCATTTGATTAAAAGATGTCGTTTCAATGATCTGTACGAGTATGTATCTCATTGTACACAATCTGAGCTAAGAAAAAGACGTAAAAGACGATAATGTGCGAGTGCTTGTAAATATTTTTGAATCGATTTCCTGTTTTCAGAACACAAATTGGTCATACCTTACAAACATTACTCATGTGAAATTACCTCTTATAAGACAAACAAGCACTAAGAGGACGATAAGCAGACACTTATAAGTTCGCATTTACACATGCCATATGTAGACTTACAACATAAGAACCTAATCTCAAATGTACACAAGCCCTGCAAATCTTGTCGACCCAGTATGAAACAAGAGTGACATTAGCGAAGTTAACCATTTTTTAGCCAGTTACCATTAGTCAGCTTCATTCCAATCTTTAAGTCAAGAAAGTTTACGGAGTGCAAATTCATTTTTAAAAACGAGTTTTAGGCTACACGGCCGGCTGATGATGCTGGAGTGATGTTTTCCGGGAACTGTTGCCGTGGTCTGTGGGAGCTGGAGCTTCCGGACGTTTCGCCCATTTCTACGATGGGCTTTTTTAGCGTGAAGTATGGTGATGAAGATTTATTTTATTTATTTATTTATCTGTAAAAACACCAACAGATCATTGACAATTTTTTCACAAATTAAACATAATAACTTACATACTAGACATCAATGCTATGAAGATGATCTTGATGAGAACTGTGAAGTGTGTGATCACAGTTCTCACATGTTTTTTTATTTATATTCAAATATCTCACTTTGTTTCCTCAGTAAGTAAATATTGCAAGTACCTATTTTTTTTCAGCAAATAACAATGTTTAATCTCTCAATTCTGAAATTCATTGCGACAAAAAAAAACCTCTTCTAATATTTGTATTTTAATCAACTTTCAGAGAGTCCGCTCGGCAAGGCGGCTGAAAGCGCTTAAAACATGTCCGCAAATTGCAAAAATATAAAAATAAAAATAACGCTTTTGCGATGGCGAAAAAGCTCACTAATGAAAAAAAAGCTCCGACAAGGTGTGGAAAGCACAAAAAAACAATATGAGGACACATCGTTCCCCCAGCGCTTGTTTGGCTTATCTAACATGTGAATCTAACATGACCTTTCAATGAAATTCTCTTACGAATCACATTCTACACAATCTGAGTTAAGAAAAAAACATAAAAAACGATAATTTGAGAATTTTTTTTAATATTTTAAAATAAATTTCTAGTTTTCTTAAGACACATTGGTCATACATACAAACATTGCTCATGTTAAATTACCTCTGTTGGGCATACGACAAACAAGCACTAAGGGGACGAGTCATGGAAGCTTTGGAGGAAGGTTGTTTTTTTTTTTTGTTCTCTTGCCCACCCTTTGTAGAGTCGCGGAGGCAACAGCTGCCACTTTTGCAATTATCGACTTTTCATATTTCATGAAATTATTATTTTCAGAAACACCTGCTACGCCTGAAGCGGCGTGTAAAATTGTTGGACTGAAGTTTTGAACGTAAACTTATATGAAATAGTACCGTTAGGTTCAGGTAACTTTTCTCAGATTTATGGTAAGTTATTTTAATAGCAAAATTGTACGAAGCGATTTTTTTACAATAAAATTAATTATTTCTATTGTATTTTTATTTTTACGTTCACATGCAGCATTTCTTAAAGGTAATTTACACGTGTCTGCTTGTGTGCACGCATTTAAAATGAATCATAAAATATAAAATATCTTATCTGTTTAGATTATTGAATATTAAATTTTTAAGAGTTTGTGTTTTTACACAGTGAAAATTCATTTTTATGAGGAATTCTAATTTTTACAAAAAAACATAGTTCTATTTTCACAAATTGAGTATTATGTCCCCTCGAGTACTTTCGACTCACTTACGTCATTTTCAAGAGGACACTATTACAAAATTGACAAGACAAAAACCATAGAGAAATAAAAATATTGAGTTACGACAAAGAGGTACGATTAGGTAATAACAAGGGTGAAGCAGCAGGAATCTGAACATTGATCAAACTATAAGAATTAGAATTTTTGTATTGATTGCAGAGGCATTAACTTTGTAATCTAATCTCTAATCTAATCTAAGCTGCAAAGATATATATCATTTAAGATTTATATTAAATGCATTCCCACAAGCAGATATGTATAATTTCGCGCTAACACATGCCGCATGTGGACCTACAATATAAAAACCCAATCTCAAATGAACATAAGCCTTGCAATTCTTGCCGTCCTTCCCTGAAACAGGGGTGACATTGGCAAAGTGAACCAATTTTTTTTTTTATAGTATGGGTGGTCAGCCGCATAACAACCTATAAGTCAAGGAACAATAATCGTTCATGTTAAGAGATAAAAAGAAAAACCACTTTGTTTCAGATTTTATGATAGTTTTAGATTTAGATTTAGATTAGATGAGATTTAGATTTTAGATTCAGATTACTAGTCTTATCTAATCTAATCTAATCTAAGCTGCAAAGATATTTGAGATTCATATTAAATGCATTCCCACAAGAAGACATGCATAATTTCGCGCTCACACATGCCGCATGTGGACCTACAATATAAAAATAACAATCTTAAAGGAACATAAGCCCTGCAACTCTTGCCGACCTTCCCTGAAACAGGGGTGACATTGGCCAAGTGAACCATTTTTTAGAGTATGGGTGGTCAACCTCATACCAACCTATCAGTCAAGGAATAATAATAAAAATATTAGGATGATTTATTTGGTGAGCGCTGTTTTTGTGTGTATCACACCTCAAGAGCCCTCTGCGAGCTTGGTCGTCGCTGTAAAAAGCGCCAATTCTCAAGCAAGACCCAGTTGTTGTAAGGTTGGATGGACCTTTCAATGACCGGTCTTTGGTAAAGGTTTAGGAATTTTTCAATCCAGCGAAGAGCACATTTGTAAATATAAATTGTATATTTATGTGCTCCGCCGGGGTTCAAATCCACAACCTTCCCTTTACGAGGTGTTGCCACTGGACTACGGACCGGCCCAAGAACCTATTTATATACCAATTATGCTTGTGCATTACTTTCGCATCCAATATTTGTACACACATACAAGGCAGATCCGTTTTTTTTCATTTGTCACGTTTCTGCCATCAATATAAAAAGATAATGCTATTTATTCAAGTCGCGAACTCATCGCAAATTTAATCATCGTTTTTTTTTTGTTCTTTATATGAGGCACGAGGAATTGTTTTTTTATGGGACATTAATTTTTTTTTTCACTAAAGCCGTGAAGCCTGGTCACCCTAAACAATCTGACCCAAGATAATCTCCCTGAAAATAATTAAAAAATCCTTAATTTTTTTTTTTTTTGATAAATCAGGGTCTCTCAAGATCTTATTATTATTTTTAATTTAATTTAATTTAATAAACA
The DNA here is from genome assembly GCA_951799405.1 of Agapetus fuscipes. Classification (NCBI taxonomy): domain Eukaryota; kingdom Metazoa; phylum Arthropoda; class Insecta; order Trichoptera; family Glossosomatidae; genus Agapetus; species Agapetus fuscipes. Next base: position 7,576,919 of record OX637358.1, on the reverse strand, counting down.
AAAAACAAATCCTCCTTAAGAGGTGCTTCTCATAATGAATGAGAAAAACATAATATCGTCCCCCCAGTGCTTGTTTGGTTTACTACCATTTGACTTAAAGATGACCTTTGAATTATTCAAATATGAAAGTATCACATTCTACACGATCTGAGCCAAGAAAAAAACTTATAACACGATTCCTTGAGAGTTGTTTTAAATATTTGTAAAAGCATTCTCCTGTTTTCATAAGACACATTGGTCCAGTAGACATACAATCATTGGTCATGTGAAATAACCTTAACTGGAGATAAGCCAAACAAGCACTAAGTTGACGGCATGCCGCATTTGAACTTACAACATAAAAAACACAAACCTCAAATAAACATATGCTCTGAAATTCTTGCCGATCTTCCCTCCAACAGGAGGGAGCATAGGCAAAGTGAATATTTGTTTTACATAATGGATGGTCAGGCACATACCAACCTATAAGTTAATGAACTATCGATTAATACATCTATAATAAGAAGAAAAGGACGAAGATTTCACTTAGCACCCCTGCCTATGGTCTAAATTTTTACACATAAAACAAGATACCTTCACTCGCGCCTGGCTGGCGGTAAACAAAAAACAGGGGTAGTAGACAATTTTCTGGGGTCCGTAAATTACGCAGCGCCTGCGCACATAGATCAAGCGATAGGGTAGCCGCTTTAATCTGACCCTTATTCTTATCCGACCCCAAGTCCAGCGCCGACCCCAAATTCAGCCTCTGTAAACAAAGCCTTAAAAATTAAATGGAATTTACGGCGTGGTCCTATTTTATTATTGTTGGGCTTAAATGTGAGGTAGCTCCCAGTTTTAAGGTCTTTTTTTGTGCAGAGATTACATTTTTGCTATCTTCTTTTTTTGGTGCCACTTTTATCGAAGTTTGGTGATCACGATGGCTATTTTGACCTTGGATGCTGTGACTCGAACTGATGCTTTTGTTGAACCATTGACGCAAGTTATTCAGCCACGATGTCCCTCGGCGTCCTTGAGTTTTTCTCCCCTCAATCTTACCCTGCATGATAATGTTATGATTTACGGGTTCAATGTAAGAAAAACTTTTATACATTTATTTCACACAGTTTATTTAGATTCGAACACAGGGTTGATTTTGAACTGAATAGCTCGATGGCTGGGATACAAGTCTAACGCTGCAGACAGCTTTCGCCCTTTTTAAAGAAGACATAAGGATTGTTCTCGAATCATTGAGAACTGGCACATGCGAAACCTTTCTAGAATACTCGAGCAATACTTTTATTATGGATCATTATTTAAGTACGTATATCGAGAAATTGTTATACTTTTCCTGAAAATTTCAGGTTTTCATTAAATTTTCATTAAAGAATCTCTTTGAAAACAAATGCAAAATGTTGGTTCCGCCAAAATATTATAATTTCTGTTATTATTTGTTTTCAGAATTATAATTTTAAAGCAGAAAACCAACGTTGAATTATAATTCAACCGTAATTTTTGCTAATTTAATTTTAAAGACGCAAAACCGCTCGAAAAATTTGCATCAAAACACCGTGTATTCATTTTACATTCGTTCTGCATAAGTCATCCACAACCAGTGACTTTTGATGGGATTTAAAAGAAGATTTTGTTTTTTTATAATTTCTTTATTTTTGTAATCACATCCAGATTTTTATTTTACTTCAAACTAGATCCATTTTTATGAAAAAGTATCATTTTATTTAAACATACAGAGTTTTATTTTCATAAATTGAGCATTTATTTCATCTCGAGTTCCTTGACTTATAGGTTGGTATGAGGCTGACCACCTATACTGTAAAAATGGTTCACTTTGCCAATGTCACCACTGTTTCAGGGAAGGTCGGCAAGAGTTGCAGGGCTTATGTCTATTTGAGAATTGGGTTTTTATATTGTAGGTCCACATGCCGCATGTGTGAGCGCGAAATTATGCGTGTCTGCTTGTGGGAATGCATTTCATATGAATCTCAAATTATACATATCCTTGCAGCTTAGATTTAGATTTAGATTTAGAGTACATTCAACTTGCGACGTCATTTTCAAGAGGACACTGTTACAAAAATGACAATACTAAAAACATAGAACAATGAGAAGAGAGGATGGTGAAAGACAAAGAGTTACATTGTTAAATACGACTATACGCTTTGTTTTACAAATGTTTATAAAAATAAATATGCATATTAACTCTAAAAAGCTTACATCCATTTTATTTTTATTTTCATAATTTCTTGTTTTATTAAAAACATTATTGAAATTTTCATTTTATGGCTGACTGTAGATTAAAACGCTATTACTATGCTACACATAAAGCGTAACTTCTTGCCGCATTTTCCCCAAAGGGGTCGTCACATGTGGTAAGTGGACACTATTTTTGTACAAAAAACGGGGCCGGCCTTAAGCCAAGCACTTCAGTTGGAGTGAGAATTACCCTGCTCCCAAGGGGCTGGTGCTCATTTCTTGTGAAGGCCGATTATACCTTACCGGTATTTTATTGTGAGCTTAAAAGAAGCACCGTAACCAGAAATCATTTCTAACACCCTCGCTGGGATTCGAAACCGAGCTCTCGGCATTGAATGCAAGCACTCTAACAACTGAGCTATCGACTGGACTTAGCGATGAATATTTTAATATGTAATTCGGTTGGATTTTTAGCGAGAGTTTAAAATAATAATTGTAATTCCAATTTTCAAAAACACTCGTCCTAAAACCTGTGATAAAGGTTTATAAACCAGGAATGTCAACCACGTGGCACCGAGAATTGTAAAAACATTATAACAATCTGTCCTTTTTTTTACGGTCATTTTTTTATATTAAGTACATTTTTTCTCCCCACTACCCCTCACATCTTTGTCGTCAATTTTCATTCAATGTAAATCTTTGGCCTTCCTTCCTTAGTTAATGTAATAATCGCCACAAGCGACCTCTTCGGTGATAGCACAGACAAAAAGTTACACCATACGTGTAGCTTAGTTGTGTTTGCGTTTCCCTAGCAACCACGCCGTGTGGCTTCACACTATTGTCAACATCGATTTACGTGCCGACTTCAATGATACTGATTTTTTTTTATTGTAGCAAAATAATGCTAATTTAAACAATTACATATCAAGTCAAAACAAAAACAGTTATGTCAGAGGCACAGTTATGAGAGAGAGATTTGCATAGACCATCATGAAGGAAGGAGAGAAGACAGCATATTTAAAAAAAAAACACAAAGGTTGGACATCACTTTGGCGACTTCAGCAGACATTAAAAAAACAACATTTCAAAAAATGCATACTTTATGTAAATCAAGGATAAAAATACTGAAAAACATGCCACGTAAACCTATGAGGAAAATTCAATTCGAACTCTTGCCTAGCAACGAGTTTCTTTTGTTTATAAATAAATCATCCCATTAGTGCTTGTTTGTCTTATTTCCATCACAGGTAATTTCACATGAGCAGTGTTTGAATGTGTGCTGGACCAATGTGTTTTATAACGCAACGCAATGCAAACGAAAGTAAGTCAAACATGTGGTTTAACTTATTGCCAAGCTATCTCTAAAACGTTTCGCATATGGAGAGTGGAACCAAATTATTTTAACAGGTTAGGGGGCCGGCCTTACGCCAACTTATTCAGTTGAAGTTGGGGTTTCCCAGCTCTCGAGGAGGTTGGTACTCAATTCCTGTGAGTAGAATTGCCGGTATTTCGTTTTGAGTTTGAAATAAACACCGAAACGGGAAATTATTTCTGAAACCCTCGGTGTGATTCGAACCCGGGCTCACGGCATGGAAAGAAAGCACTCTACCAACTGAGCTAGCCATCGGTCATATGAATGCTGGAAATTGATTTTAAAAATATTTAAAAAAAAACTCCTGCATTATCGTATTTTACGCTTCTTTTGTTAGCTTACATAGCTTTGTAGAATGTGATTCTTAAGACAATTTCATTTAATGGTTATGCCTTTGAATTAAATAGTAGATAAGCCAAGAAAGGATTATATGTAATATAATAATCTAAAATCTAAGTTGCAAAGATATTTTAATACTTTATGATTCATTAAAAAGCATGCTCACAAGCAGACACGTGTAAGCTTTCGTTACTTACATGTGTACTTACAAATTAAAATCCAATCCTCAAATGTACATAAACCCTGCAACTTTCGGAACCTCCCCTTAAACAGGAGTGACTTTGGTAAAGTGAAAATTTCTTTACAGTATGGGTGGTCAGCCTCATACCAACCTAGAAGTCCTGGGGAGACGAAATTACTATGGTTAAGAAGAGTATGAGAATTTGTAGGTAGCCAGGTTTTAATATACAGCTTTTCTGGAATGCTCATTTCTCATATACAATATATTTTATGAGAATATGTACTTAAGTCCATACTTATTGTACTTCTGTTTGGTATACGAGTACACAAGCTTATATGAAGGCGGCATCGTAAGATAATGTAAGTTCATAATTTAAAAATAAGACGTCGGAGTTTTTTCGCTTAAAGAAATAAAATTCTTGAAGCACAATGTCTTTCTTGTAAATATTTTTTTTTCTTATTAATTAAAAAAAAAATGAATATAAACTTTGTTTTATTCTACTATTATTTTAATTTTAATTTGTTACAAAAACAAACAAAATAAATCAGTTGACCGGTTTCGGCCTCTAGGCCATCTTTTAAAAAAAAAAAGTTTTCTTATTGGGATAATTTAACTGTTTTTGTTTGAATCACACCTCAAGAGCCCTCTGCGAGCTTGATCGTCTTAATTTGTCAATTTGCAGAACTGTTTCATCCGCAAATATTCATGGTATAATGCTGTTTGATAAATGGAAATCCCATGGCGTATTTTAAATATTCAAAGAGTTTTTGCGCTGTATCTAAAGGGGTTAAGACAGTTATCTCGACTTAGCGTGTTTGAAATCAAATAACACTGGTTCAATTCCCGAAAAACCTATTGGCAATAACTTTGAACCTGGTTCGGGTAATTAAATTAAATTAAAAAAGTGGTAAAATAATTATTAAAAAATGATAACAAACTTTGTTTAGTTCTACTTTATTTATTTTTATTTAGTTACAAACAAAAATAACGAGTTGTGACCGGTTTCGGCCTCTTGGCCATCCTCAGAGAAACTGAAATCTTAAAATAATTTCCTACTCTTCACTTAACTATTTGTTTTTGTCCATACTGTTCTTAGTATACAACTTGATAAATTCACAAAGCTATTCTTTATAATTTTTCATATTTCTCCTAATTCTACTGTGTGTATAATATTCATTTTGCTTTATATAGTCTCCCATTATTTTAAGATTTCAGTTTCTCTGAGGATGGCCAAGAGGCCGAAACCGGTCACAACTCGTTATTTTTGTTTGTAACTAAATAACAATAAATAAAGTAGATCTAAACGAAGTTTGTTATCATTTTTTAATAATTAAAATGGAGCTCTACAATGTTTCCGCTAAAACTTTTCAAAAATTGGTAAAATAATTCATTATTGAGTTAAAGTTTAAGGGGTTTTGTATTGATACTGTGAAGATACATTTTAAAGAAGTAATGTAAAAATAAAGCGCAAAGTTTTTGTTTCACAAGTTGGTTTATTTTCTCGAGCGCTTTCGGTGTTATTACACCATTATCAGGAGAACAATCAACAGATTTATTTATTTTTTTATTTATTTAAATCAATAAATGGCTTTCGCCTTTTACAATAACAAAAAAATATACATTTAAAAAATCCTTGCAATATACAATAACATATGAACATCAGTCTAAAATTAAAAAAAAACAGATAACAACTAAATTATTAAGTGAAATGTTAATACCTATGTCAGGAGCAGAATAAAAAAGATGTTTGTGAATTGAATTTCTCTTAACTCTTGTATTAAAAATATAAGAAAACAGTATGCAGTCTGCATATATATTTTTTCATGCAATTCCCGTGTCTACGCTCGGAATGCCTACGTCTCGGTATGCGCCGCTACGTGTCGTAGCTCATATTATATGCCTACGGCGTAGCCTGGATGTATGCATATGCGCAAAATGAGCGAGCGTATATATTGCCGGAACGCCATTGTCATTAAATTCCATGCCGAGTTATATCGCGGGATGAATATAAACAAAAAATGAAATAATAATAATGCTAGGAGAGCGAGGACAAACAAATAAATTTATAATTTCATATCTGACTGCAGAGAGTGGCGGGTGTGGCTGTTTCCTTGACAGCATTAACGCTTGATTCAATTGTATTATTTTTCAATGTCGCTACAAACTTTAAAAATAGAAATGGAGAAGAAACTAGATAATATAAGCCTACTATATGGCTCATCTGTCAATCAAACCTGTCAACTACATATCTGTCAAACACCACAGAATACTTAATAAGTTATCATGTGAAATCCCATGTTTGCTTTATTTTTTATTTTTTTTAAGAAATCCTGTGCGGGAGACTCCCTAGATTCTAGAGACTCTAGGGGCTATGACACTTGTTGTAGTGCCGCAGAGGTGTACGAGCTTGGTCGTCGCTACAAAGCGCCAATACTCAAGCAAGACCCAGTTGCTGTTAGGCTGGCTTTGGTGACCGGTCATTGGTAAAGGTTTATGAAATTTTCAACCCAGCGAAGAGCAAATTTGAAAATATAAATGGTATATTTTTTGTGCTCCGCCGGGATTCGTACCCACAACCTTCCCATTCAGAGTCCGCAGTGTTACCACTGAGCTACGGACCGGTCAAATTCTCTTTTCGGTTCTTATTTTTTTGTTTCGACACCCAATTATTATTACACATGCAAAATAATGCAGTTTTTTTACAACTGTCAATTTTACCGATCAAAACATTCATAGCGCATGCGCACAGCGTTTGCGCAGGCATGAATTCCAATACTGGCAATTTTCTGGATTTTTTTTGTAGTTTCACCGAAGTTTTTTTTTGTTTACAACGAAAATACATTGTGAAGGTCTTTGTTCTCTTTCTTACTACTTCAATTTGCTTACTACTTCAATTTGGACAATTTGCGTGTAAGTGAATTGAAACGGATATAATGTCCATTTCCGTTAAAATTTTAAGATATTTATACATATAGCTACAGATATTTGAAGTCAATGCCCTTAACAGTATATTATTCTGCCTTACACACTCTTCTTTATCCTTTACTGGACAACATATTCTGTCAAGCACTTTCCTTTCAAACGCCTCAAGTGCCTCATTAACTTGTATTTCGTCCCCCCAGTGCTTGTTTGGTTTATCAACCATTTGATTCAAATATGACCTTTCAATTAAAAATTGTCTGAGGAATCACATTCTAACAAATCTGAGCTAAGAAAAAAAAGTAAAACACGATAATGTGAGAGTTGTTTCAAATACTTTAAACATCAATTTCCAATTGTCATACGATACATTGGTCCACCACACATACAAACGTTGATCATGTCAAATTATCTTTGTTGTATATAAGAAAACAACCACTAAGGGACAATTTAAATCTTTTACATTTATTTGAAAAATATTCTTCAGAAATTCCTTTTCATCTTGGCTGCGATACAAAAACGAAATAGCAGAGTTCATAATTTATTCAAACATAATTTTTTACGTCTAGGTAAACGAAAATAAAGATCCGCACACAAGGTCTGCTGTCCTACAAAAAACGAGCTACCCGAAGGTGATAAAGCGTACTGGAGAGTCGTTTATGTTGAGATCTTTATTGCCAGCCACCGAATTTCACAACCTTAAGGGACTTATGCCTTACACTTTAAGATGGTTACACACTTTCAAATTTCCTTTTTTGTTTTCATATTATGCTTGTCAAGCTCCTTTGTCTTGGTATAAGTGACATTCGCAAATAAACTACACATATAGTGCAATCTCTTGCCTCGTTTTACCAGAATGGGTCGCATGTTTTTATATAGTTTTTGTTATTGTGTTTATTTGTTTCATTTTACTTTCATATACTTTACATCTTTTTGGTATTTTTATGTATTTGTGTTATTTTTGAAACTATGTAACCATTTCATGTAAAAGGCACTAAGTGCCGTTAATAAATAAATAAATAAATGTGCCTAGTTAACCTATTTATTTTTACAAGTAAGGGGCCGGCCTTACGCATACCACTTCAGTTGAAGTGAGAGCTTCCCAACGCTGGTACAGATTTTTTGTGAATGCTTGAAAGAAATTAAAACATTTCTGATATCCTTTTGTGGGATTTGATCTCTAACTTTCTGTATGGAATGCACGCACTCTACCAAATGAGCTAGCGATAGGATATTATTGAGAAAAAAATCAGGTGTGTTGGTTTGTAATTGCGGCAAACAAAAATATAAAAAAAATCAAATTATGTGTATGGTTTTCGTGAATATGAAATAAGGAATTTCTTAATGACAATTTCTTGACAACGGTTTTTCCCATAGGAGTTTTAGGCTTACACGGCCGGCTGATGATGCTGAAGAGTTTTTTTTTCGTGATCTGTATTTCGAACGTTTTGCTCATGTCTGCGATGGGCTTTTTCAGCGTGAAAGTAAAACAGAAGATTGTGATGAAATGTGATATTTCACTGATTAATCAACATTAAACAATTTTTAATTATAATTCATTAACTCTTATCTTTTTTATTGTTATCTAGCACTTTCGCCTACAAGGCATCATCTTGTAGGCGAAAGTGCTAGACAAAAATAAAAAAGTGAATTAAAACTTTGTTTATTTCATTAAAATACAATGGACTTTTACTGTGTACACCACCAAACCCTTAAAAATATTATAATTCATTAAATTTATTTTAGGGTGTGTTACCGTCTTAAGCGCTTCTCCCATATAAACTTGTAATTTTATTTTACTACATTATTAAAGCGACGCTCTAGGTGTTAAGGCTCCTTTAAAAACGTAACCAATTGAAAAATAAAGTGTTTGGTATGAATTTCTAAAATGCGTTAAGGAGTTTTTTTTCAGGAAGGAAAAACCTTCACGTTTTTTTTTTCTTCTTTTTCTTGTGCTATTTCTTTGACTAAAAGGTTAGTATGAGAGTGACCACTCATACTGTAAAAAAATGTTCACTTTTCCAGTGTCACCCCTGTTTCAGGGAAGGTGGGAAAAACTGCAGGGCCTATGTTCATTTGAAGTTTGGATCTTGATTTGTAAGTACACATGCAGCATTTTTACACGTGTCGGTTTCGGGTATGTATATTGCTAATCTAATCTAAGTTGCAAAGATATGGTACATTGAGGATTCACATTATATGCATTTTTTTCATCCCGCAATTAATGCAACTCAACCTTAATGTATAACAACCAAAGTTGCAAAGATATATTACATTTAAGATTCCTATTAAATGCATTCCCATACGCAGACGCGTATAAATTCGCGCTAATACATGCCGCATGTGAACTTGCCGTCTCGCCGGCCTTTCCTGAAAAGGGGAGACATTGGCAAAGTGAAAAATTGCATTTAATATGAATCTTAAATGTTCACATGTCTTTGCAACTTATAAAAAAGATAATAAAGACAAAAAATTCAAAATCCAACTGCAGAAATACACGTTGAATTTAAAATTAACGTAAAAAATAAATCGTGTAGCTTATTTTGAAGGTTGCGAGTATTTTAAGGGAAGTGCTTTTCCTGGCAGAAAGGCTTTCACTTCTTATCTGGTCCTGCCTCTACGCTGCCGGTTACGGAAGATTTACTCTCCTCGGAGAACTTCCTGCTGTCTGCGTTATACGTCCTACGACCCACATTATTCGTTATACGTCCCACATTTTGCGTTGTTCATACTAGGCTTTGGGGTATTTTTTTAGAAAGTTGTTTATAAATTATTCATTATATACTCAAAGTTGTACATTATTTGTTATACGTCCCGAATTACTCGCAACGCAACTAAGCTACACATATAGTGTAACTTCTTGCCGCGTTATCCCCGAAGGGGTCGCATGTGGCGAGTTGAACCTATTTATTTTTACAGGTAAGGGGGCCGGCCGGTGGAGGGTTCCCAGCTCCCGAAAGTGCTGGTACTCATTTCTTGTGAAGGCTGAGTAAACCTTGCCGGTATTTTATTTTGGGTTTGAAATAGACACCGAAACGGGAAATCATTTCTGACATCCTCGGTGGGATTCGAACCCGAGCTTTCGGCATGGAATGCAAGCACTCTACCACCTGAGCTATCGACCGGACTCGTTATAGAGCTTACATTATTTTTAACACTCTCTTGTTTATTTGTAAGGATTCATCCTTAAACATTTGATGTACGTTTTAAAAGTTCTAAAAAAATTGTTGTAGAACCAAATGAAATAATTGCATTTATTTGAGTTTTGGGGGTTTTATTCTGTAAGTACACAGGTTGTGTTAGTGCAAACTTCTTAAAACTGTCTGCTTTTGAGCATGCATATTTTAAAATATATCATAATAAATAATACATCTTTGTAGCTTAGACTTATAAAATCAATTAACGTGCTAAATCTTTACATACATGATATACGTCCAAAGTTCAATCATTTTTGTTTCAACCCTAAAAATGTACAATATTCATAAACGTATTCCGTTCGCACGTTTTCCGTTATAAATTCGGCGTTGTTTGGCTTTAATTACGTATTATATGTTATGCAGAATTCATAATTATTTTGTTATTTAAAATCCTATAAAATAATCATTTAAATTTTTTAGGCGCTCTTTATTACTTATTATACGTCCTAAGATCTTCATTGTTAGCCTTTCTGTAGCCCTTTTTCCGTTCTATTGTTAATAAAATAAGAAAATTTAAATTTGAAAAAAAAGTCTGATATTACGCTTTACATGCTATTTTTAACTAAAGACAATGACTTAAGAAAAAAAACCTACACTTTTACTTTTACCTACTTCTTAAACGTCCATTTTTTTACAATACTTCCTAAATTTTTCGGTTCTAAATCCTCCGTTTTACGTTCTTAAAACAGCGAGAAAATTTTTCGCTTTACGTCCAACATTCTACTTCATATCTCTACTTACATTATTCGTTATATTATATCCGTCCCACGTTCGCGCTAGTGATAATACACCGTTTTGATATAAAGCTTCTTATTTTTTTTATCATTTGTTATCCTTGAAAGTGAACGTGTTTTTGCGAGATTCGCAATAGATCCTTCTTAGTTTTTTCTACGCCGGTTTTTTAAAGAAACTAAAATAAGGATTTTTTATTCAACAAAATCTGTTTTTATGTGAGTCACACCTCAAGAGCGCTCTTAAAACTTGGTTATAATAATAATAATATTAGGACGATTTATTTGGTGAGCGCTGTTTTTGTGTGTATCACACCTCAAGAGCCCTCTGTGAGCTTGGTCGTCGCTGTAGAAAGCGCCAATTCTCAAGCAAGACCCAGTTGTTGTAAGGTTGGGTGGGCCTTTCAGTGACCGGTCTTTGGTAAAGGTTTATGAATTTTTCAACCCAGCGAAGAGCACATTCGAAATATAAATGGTATATTTTGTGCTCCGCCGGGATCCGAATCCACAACCTTCCATTTACGAGTCCGAAGTGTTGCCACTACGGACTACGGACCAGTCCAAGATGCCAACGACACGCGGTGTACCTGAGCGGTAACCCATCCAAGTACTGTCCGCGCCCAATGTTGCTCTATTTCTGTTATCTCTGTAAGAAGCGTTTATTTCACATCAAGACTCATTTGTTGTAAAGCTGGATGGATCTTTGGTGTATGGGAATGGAATTTTGTAATGGAAATGAAAAAAGCTGTACACAATTGTATATTGTTGCCGACCCTGATGTATGGAAGCGAGTCGTGAACGGTGAATGAAAGAGAAGTAAATAAGGTATGCACCGTAGAAATGGCTCATTTGAGAAGTATGACAGGAAAAATATTGAAAGATAGAGTGAGAAACGAATGGGTTCTGAATGTATGCGGAGTAAAAGAAAGCGTGAAAGTGAAAGTTCAAAGAAGTGTGATGCGACTAGAGTGATGAAACTAGATGAGATGAAAGAAGTATGCAAGGACAGAGTCAAGTAGAGGCACTTGCGTGGAGGTACCGGCCACCTCTAGAGGAATGGCGGCAGGATACAAGACAAGACAATCCATGAGTTTTTTAACGGTGCGGTTTTGAAACTTAAACGATTTGTGTTGCTTGTCTGACGTGAATCCAATTCCTTTCAGTCATGAGTCTGAAGTGTTAATCGCTAAGCTATCTATATAATGTATAATCTTAGTTGCAAGGATATATTCATTCAAAGCTCTCAGATGTATGCCCACAAACAAACACGTGTAGTTCGCGCTTACAAATGCTGATTGTGTACTTACAAATAAAATCCAAACCTCAAATGAACATAAGCCCTGCAACTCTTGCCGACATTCCCTGAAACAGGGGTGACATTGGCAAAGTGAACCATTTTTACAGTATGGGTGGTCAGCCTCATACCAACCTATAAGTCAAGGAATGTTCAAATATGAATCTATGAATCGGTCAAAAAACGGTAAAGAAAAAATAATAAATTTCTACTCAAAGAACTCGGCACAACTTGAAAACCTCTCGGCTACGTGCCATAGCCATAGCCCCTCCTGAATAGACATGTCTTGAATCCTGATTAAAAAACATTTGCACTCTCCACGGCTCTCAGCTCGTGCGGTTAGCACATCAGCACTTATTCAGTTTTTCTTTTAAGGTGGTGATATTATAAACTTATGATATATTTGATGTTTTGGAAAATTTACAAAAAAAAAAATGAAAATTACGAAGTTAAGGTTGCGTGTCACTTGCGGCAAAGTTGTTTTCTCGGCATTCACTGTTTCACCTGGTTTCCTCCATTTGCATTCCGCCTTCTCGCACATCTCGCCTCCACTTCCCGCTCACCTACTGTCCTAAAACTCTGTCGCAGTGTGATGGCGCAGCTGACATAAAAATGCCGTCTGTACGAGGCGGTTCCATTTTAGAACGACATATTGATACAACGACACATGACAGAAGGACACATGACAGAACGACACTTGACATAACTACACATGACAGAACGACACATGACATAACGACACAGTGACAAAACGACACATGACAGAACAAAACATGACAGAACGACACATGACATAGCGACACAGTGATAAAAACGACATATGATATATTGACACATCACAGAAAGACACATGACAGAACAACACATGACAGCACATCACAATGTACAAAACATTGCATGAACGGCAAAATAGAAAACATCATAAACGGCATGACAAAAAAGTGTGACATGAGCAACTGGACTCATGCATGTTTTCTTTGGGTAACCTTTTAAATAAAAATTAACACCCCTGATTATCATTATAAGATTTAAAAGCCTAACTGAGCTGCTCATACACAGTAAATTCTTACCGCATTTTCTCCAAAGTGGTCGCAAATAACGTATGGAAGCAAAATAAATGTTTTTATTGTTTTTGATATTGTGTGATTGTGTTGCTTTGTCATAGTGATGTATTTTCTGTGTTGTTTTGTCATGTGTCTTTCTGTTATGTGTCGTTCTGTCATGCGTCGTTTTTTCACTGTGCCGTTCTATCCTATCACCGTACGAGGCACAAACAAAGCTACGACTTTTATATGCTGATGACAATATATACGTAGTGAGAGAATAAGAAGGATAAAAATAACTCTTTCTCAGTCCACTTTTGGACGTGGGCCTCCTACAATCTCTCCAAGTTTGTCTATCGGCTGCAGTGCTCAGCCATCCGCTGTCTGAAGTTCTCTTGATGTCGTCCTCAGTTGGGGTCTCCCCACTTCTTGCTTGAACATCCTGGGCCGCCACTGGACGATCTTTTTCGGTCACTTGGCATGTTCCTACCTTGCAACGTGACCAGCCCAACGCCATTTTAAGCAAGCCACTTGCTGTATGACATCAGTGACACCAGTGCGTCTACGGATCTCCTGGTTTGGCCCTGTCTCTGAGACTGATTCCCAGCATCCTCCATTCAATGTCTATTTGACATTTTCTCATTCTGTTGGCGCTGTCCTAAGAGAGTCCTTTTGTTTCCAAGCCATAGGTGGATATTGGAAGCACGCATGACCAAAGCCCTGCGTTTCGGGTTAACAGGCATTTCGTGTCGTTGAGGATGTAGCCTAGATTTTCGAAAGCTGCCCATGTCAGTGCTATTTTTTTGATGATTTCGGTTGCTTGATTCGCAACTAAGCTGCGTATAATATGTAGCTTTGACAGTCCGTAGTCTAGAGGTAACGCTTCAGACTGGTTAATGGAGATTGTGGGCTCAAATCCAGGCGGAGCACAAAAAAATACCATTTACATTTTCAAAAAGCTCTTCGATGGTTTGAAATATTCATTGCCTTTATTAAAGACCGGATACCAAAGGTCTATCCAGCCTTACAGAAATTGGGTCTTGCTTGATAATTGGTGCTTTGTAGCGACGACCGATATGTAGAAGTCCGTTCGATGGATCAGTTGGTAGAATGCTTGCATTCCTTGCCGAAAACAAGAATTCGGGTGTCGGAAATGTTTCGGTGTTAATTTCAAATCCTAAAATAAAATACCGGCAAGGCTTACTCAGCCTTCACAAGAAATGAGAACCAGCCTCCCTTTCAAACGCAAGATAAACACCGTAACGGGAAATCATTTCCGACACCCTCGGTGGGATTCAAACCCCAGCTCTCACATCAAGGATTGCAAGCACTCTACCAACTGAGCTATTGACCGCATGTAGATAAAAATTGAGAAATAAATTTTGTACAAACCAAACAGTTATGTGATCCCATGAAATATAATTTCGTATTTATCAGTTAAATTAATTAAGTTAATTAATTTCCAGCACAAATATTGATATTTTGATTCACAGACTGAACTAATCCCTTATTAGTGACTGTACAATACCATTGAGTTATAATATAGTGGAGTCGAAATTATTTCCACGAAAGTAGAAAATATAACTGTTCCAACCTACCTCAACACAATTAATCTTCGTTATTTAGAAAGAGAACAAAGATTAAAAATGGCATCATTATAAAACATAACGGCATGTGTAATTATCGAATGTCGAAACAAAAGTTGGAGAAAGCAAGAAAATAAAGATTTAACATGATTTTTTTATGATAATTCACATGAGGCATCCACTCTAGAGGCGTCTGGAGCACGCGAGAAATAGAATTTGTTCACATAAAAATATAGGCTGCGGTTCTGTAAAGCTTTAGTTATCCATCAACGCCAAAGCAGTGAAACCGACAATACAGAAGTTACAGAGTGAACCATATTATCATGTAATCAACTTATTAAAAATAAATACTACAATTATTACCTTAAGTTGATCGAGAGACCGAAAACTTTCGTGTATATTAATTAATAAAATTTAAAATTCGTATGAAAAAAAACAGTGTTTAATTAGAATTATTTTGGTTCTATAAGAGTTCAAACAAATTCAACTATTCTTTTTTATTAAAGTGAACCCTAAATAATTCATAACAGTATGAATGCCGTAAGTTTCTTCTCCATCAATATTAAAACTCAATGTAAAATGCTTACTCTGATTACGTACGGTTTACGTAATAAAGAGTCAGTGGAGCGCGGCGCTTCCACTCTATTACTCGGAATTAATGGTCTTAGTTCGGGATGAGACCGTACGCAGAACACTGATGACAGCAATCTAATAGATTTATATGAAATTTAAAAAAGCGAGCTTATTTTATTTTTATTCAAATGTTTGCTAGAAAAAAAGTTCGAAGTACCTCGTCGTTTATTGTCAATCGACGTGTCGTCGTTTATTGTCAATCGACGTGTCGTCGTTTATTGTCAATCGACGTGTCGTCGTTTATTGTCAATCGACGTGTCGTCGTTTATTGTCAATCGACGTGTCGTCGTTTATTGTCAATCGACGTGTCGTCGTTTATTGTCAATCGACGTGTCGTCGTTTATTGTCAATCGACGTGTCGTCGTTTATTGTCAATCGACGTGTCGTCGTTTATTGTCAATCGACGTGTCGTCGTTTATTGTCAATCGACGTGTCGTCGTTTATTGTCAATCGACGTGTCGTCGTTTATTGTCAATCGACGTGTCGTCGTTTATTGTCAATCGACGTGTCGTCGTTTATTGTCAATCGACGTGTCGTCGTTTATTGTCAATCGACGTGTCGTCGTTTATTGTCAATCGACGTGTCGTCGTTTATTGTCAATCGACGTGTCGTCGTTTATTGTCAATCGACGTGTCGTCGTTTGAATGCCACACCTGTTTCAGGTATGGTCGGCAAAAGTTGCAAGGTTTATGTTCATTTAAGCTATGGATTTTAATTTGTAAGTAAGTAAGTTCCTTGGCTTATGGGTTCCTATGTGGCTGACCACACATGCTGTAGAAAATTGGTTCACTTTATTGAGATTTGGGTTTTTGTAGTGTAAGTCCACACGCGGCATGTTAAAACGCGAACTCATACGTGCCTGTGTAAAATTAATATCCATGAAAGAAGATCAGTTTTTTTTAATTGAAAGACTTTTTGAACCCTAAAAACACAACATTATATAACCATAACCATAGTAAAGTACCTACTATTTGTTTTTTGTTCACAGTGTCTTGGTCTGATTTTTTTTTTTCAATTAATCAAAAGTAAATATCAACTAATTAGTAAATTCAAATGTGATACCTGTCCAACCTTAATTACACAACGTTATATACAATGAGAGCTTTGATCTCTGCGACAGATCTCGTTATAAAAACCCCTCTACGCCGCTACGCCTACCTGTTGCTGCGTAGCATTACTCAAGCGGCCGCGACAAATGGATTAAATTCCAGGCTCTACGCCAAACAGTTCTCAAACTTTTTTGTCGCGTAGACCACTTAAAGACTTATTTCAATTACAAAAACCATAAGTACCTACTCCGAGTACAAAACGAAACGAAACGAAATGAAATAAATTGTACAGTGGACTGCACATGACTTTATAGCACAAAATACGGTCATGTTTAGGTCATAGCCAATTTTCATAACAAAACATTTAGTTGTGTGTAAGTAATGAAGCTAATCTTTTTAAGCAATCGTCTTTTTGCAGTATTATCATTGATCCCGTTTGTATCAAAACTAACACTTTGTTTGGTGGGTACCTATACTCTTCATTGATATTTTGGAAAGTAATGATTGATTATTATATGGGTACAACTTAATAGATTTTAAGACTCGTAGCCTAGTATTTTTTATTAGGCGTTTTAGTACCAAGAAAATTACAATTATTTTTGTATTAAAATTTGTCACTTTGTATGGTGGCTACACCTTATAATATTTATTTGAAAAAAGTAATGATTAATGTATGTAGGTATATGTAAGAGCCTTTTTAAAGTTTGTGTATTCACACAGTGAAAATTCATTTTTATAAATAATTATAAAAAAAACACAGAGTTTTATTTTCACAAATTGAGTATTTAATACCACCTCAAGTACTTTCGACTTATTCACGTCATTATCAAGGAGTATCCTCTTGATAATGACGTGAATAAGTCGAAAGTACTTGAGGTGGTATTAAATACTCAATTTGTGAAAATAAAACTCTGTGTATTTTTTTATAATTTTTTATAATTATTTATAAATATAAGAGCTTTTCAATTGTAGAACATTATTTTTTAGTTAACCCGTTCTCTGCCGGGAAAATTTAAAATATTGTTTTCTCTTGTATGGCAACCCCCAAAACAAAGAGTATTATGAGGCAATGCTTATTTTTGTTACATAGTGTTACGTTTTTCCTGGGTTCTTTTAATTAAAACACAAGTTTAACACAAGTTAGCCATACAGTTTATTTACACAGACTTTCTTACAATAGATTTATTTTTAACAGACTTATTCTAACAGATTTATTTTAACACACTTATTTATTTCGTACAGATTACATTTATTTTACACCATATTGGTCGCCCTAGTAACTAGATATTCCACTGTGTGAGTGCTTCGAAGACTGACCCGCTTCAGCCCATTGTCGCCCTTCTTATAGCGGAACCTAGGGGCCATTCCAGCCTGCCCTAGAAACTTCCACTACCACAGTTGTATAGACGATTCTGGACATATTTATTTCATGAAGAGTCCATTTCCTACCTACATACACACCTTACAATTACAATCGTCTGGGCCAGAACATTCTCTCAAAACACACGTACACCAATAAACATCTACCAGTGTATTTCGTTACAATAGCAATTGATTGAGCGAATTGTTATGTAGGTTTATTTATGGGTATTAGACGTTTTGCTACCAAAAATCTTACAATATTTTTTTGTATGAAAATTTGTCACTTTGTATGGTGGCTATACTTTATAATATTTTTTTGAAAAAAGTAATGATACATGTATGTAGGTGTATATAAAAGCTTTTCAATTTTAGAACATTATTTTTTAGTTAACCCTTTCTCTGCCGAGAAATTTTAAATTATTTTTTTCTCTTGTATGGCAACCCCCAAAACAAAGTAAATTATGAGGCAATGGTTATTGTTGTTACATAGCAGTATTATAATGACGATTATGCAGAAAAAATAAAGAAAATCGTAGGAGCCGTTTTTGAGCAAATCTCATTTGAAACTTTCAGCTGTTCGGAAGCCATCTTGAATTTTCTAAAATTTGAAAAATGTTTCACTATGAATTATAGTGATACAAAAGTTTTTTCTGATAAAGTTAAGAAACATAAAAGTTTCTTGCGTTCTGATGGGTTTTTGTAGCCTTTTAATTTTAATTTTTGATATCATGTAAACGGCACTTTATGTTTTTATTTTCAAAAATTTAATTAAATTTTGATATAGAATTTGATGTTACGTATAAAATTGTGGAACATATCTTTTTTTTCAACGCTTTCACTTCTGAGAAAATCACAATTGTTTATTTTTTTCATATGGCAACTCATAGACGCAGATTAGCAAAAATGCCATACCTAAATTTGGTAAGAATGTATCAAGCAACTACTTTACTGAAAATTTAAAAAAAATCGCTCGAGCCGATTTTAAGAAAATCGCATTTGAAGTTTTCTCCTCTTTGGAAGCCATCTTGAATTCTCAAAATAGTGAAAAACAAATTATAGCGCAAAGAAGTTTATAAATTTTTCTTTCTTGTGAACCTAAAAAAAGTTTTACAAAATTGCGTTTGTACTGGTCTTTTTTAAATTTTCGATGAAAATTTTGAGATCGTGTAAACGGTACTTTAAGTAATTTTTTTTTTTTAAGTATTCTTTAAATTTTTGTAGAAATTAATATTTCGCGTAATATTGTGGAACTTTTTTTTTTGTCAACCCAGCCATTTCCGAGATAATCACAATCGTTTTTTTCTTTCATATGGCAACTCATAGACGCAGGTTGAGAAGAGTGTTGCAATAACAAATTTTCTTCGCGACAATTTAAGCAACGACCACACTGAAATTTTAAAGAAAATCGTTAGAGCCGTTTTTGAGAAAAATGCAATTTTATGTTTTTTTTTGTATGGCAGCCATCTTGAATTTTCAGGTTGGTGCCATGCCGGTCGGCCCATCAAAATCTGTGGTTGTCAATTCTCTAAATCCAAAAATTGGTGTCTCTGCGATTAGTAGTTCCGGCTGGGACATACATACATCCATACGGACGGACGGACGGACGGACGGACGGACGGACAGGTTCGACAAATTAGGTTTTTTTGCATGTCCTGGTGCAGGACAACTCATTTCCGTTTAAACCTCATTTTTTTTTTCGGACGAATACAATATGTACTTTATAACAGTCCTTCGGACTGCTATAAAGTAAAAATTGTGAAATATTCGACAGCACTCCTTGAGATACAGGCTGGTATAAGGCTGAGCACCTATACTGTAAAAATATACTATACAGTTGTATGCTTTACCACTTTTTCGCAAAGTTTTATAGTGGTAGCAACGTAACACGCAACTGGGCTACATGTAGAGTGTAACTTTTTTCCACGTTATCTTTGAAGGTTTTTGCTTGTTGTGAGTGGAATCTATTTATTTTTATAGTTAAGGTGGCCGACCTTACGCCAACCACTTCCGTTTGAGAAGGGGGAGTATTCCAGCACCCGAGCGGCCTGGTTCTTATTTCTTGTGAAGGCTGAGTAAGCCTTGCCTATATTTTATTTAGGGTTTGAAAAAAACACCGCAACCTTCAACTGAAGGGGTTGACGGAAGGCCAGCGTTCTTACCCGTAAAAACAAATAGGTTCTAAATCACCCCATCCAACCCCTTCGGAGATTGCGCAGACAAAAAGTTACACAATATGTATAGCTTAGTTGCGTTTTCGTTGCGTACAACTGCAATTGTCATACTTATAGACCTTCATCTAAATCTTATAAAACACTTTTTTTTCTCCTAACACGCGGAGTATGATGTATTTAGACACTTTGAGAATCACTGCCTCTACGCTAATGTACTTTAGGCATCATTTATTCACTCAGACACTCTCCGGGAAGATGAGGGATTGTTAATAAGATCTACGCTTAATCCAGTAAAACGTGAAATACGAAAAAAGCTATTATATTGAAATTAATTGAGCGAAATGTGGGTTAGTACTTTGTCTATGCGTCCCTTTAGTGCTAGATTGTCTTATGTCCCCTCAGAGCTAATTACACAAGAGCAATGTTTATATTTTTATTGAACCAATTTGTCGTATGAAAACTGGAAATTGTTTTTAAAAGTATATAAAACAACTCTCACATTATCGTATTTTACGTTTTTTTCTCAGCTCAGATTGTGTAGAATGTAATTTTTAAAGACGATTTCATTGAAAGGTCAAGGTCTTTGAATCAAAGGCTAGGTAAGTCAAACAAGCACAGGAGGGACGTATATAGATTCAGGCTGTTAAATTCCTTACTCTTCCAGCCATCTATTAGCTCTGTCTATCCTAATCTACCCCCCTTGTGACAATACAAGTGTGTGAAGGCACTGCTTGTTAATTCTTGAGTTTGAAGAGACGTATTTGTCTCTTTTTCCTTTCACACTTTCTCTGTATATATACTTTGGCAGTGTATCATCATTCGTTCTTTCCCCATGCTCGAACCATCTCATCGCATTCTTTTCGCATCCTCTTTTCACTTACATTCTTATTTTACACATTCATTCCTAAGTCTATCCTTCAGTGTTTTTCCTGTCATGCTTCTCAATTTTACCATACATACCTTACTCATTTTACTGTCACTCAATGTCCATGTTTCACTTCTATACACAAAAATTTGTACTTAACGTTTATGTTTTTTCAAGGATCAGCTTCATTGGCTGAAAATAAAGGAGAAGGTGGAGTACAAGGTCTGCTTAACTGTATTTAAGTCCTCGCAGAACATTGCGCCACTGTATGTCTCAGAGCTATGTGTGGAGGACACAGTAGAGGGTAGGAGGGTAACTTTGAGATCTGCATGCAGTACTGCTGTGAATAGACTCAGGGTTCCCTGCAGAAGCAACATGGCGAATTATTTAGATCGTGTCTTTTGCATTGCCGGCCCTCTGCTGTGGAATGCCTTACCACTAGAGTTGACAGCTGTGGAGAGTGCAAATGTTTTTAAATCAGCTTATAATCTGTTCAGGAGAGGCTATAGCTCTGCAGCGCCCTTGCGGTGAACTCACAATACGGCACTAAAAATATTGTCAAATTATATTTATTATGTTTTGGTGTGCTGCAAGGGCGCATCAAAGCCTTCAGACAAGAGTAAATAAGCCCTGGGAAATAATCAGGCTTCTGGGGAACATTACGGTGAGAATAATCTGACAAGTGTCGACCAGAGTTGAAGGGTGATTTTCAATTAATTAAGGAAGGGTGCTGTGAGTTGTACACTGTTAAATATTTTTTGTTCATTATTTAAATAAAAAATAGTTCAGTTTTTTTATGCAGGCATCCTTGCAGAAGAGCAAGAATTGAATGTTTAGAGTTACATTACCATTTTTCGAACGTCGAAAGTCTGTGTTATTCCATTGTTTTTCTTTTCTATAAACTGTACACGCAGGTAAACAAAGAAACCTTCCATTTATTCATTTCATACTATCGAGAGTCTGTGTCACCCCATTGTTTCTCTTTTCTACAAACTGTATACGCACACAAACACAAAACTTTCTTGAATTATTTTTGTTTTGTTATCTCTCTCCCTCGCACTTGCTTAGATGCAACGCATCCGTCCTTTTTATACAAAACATTGAAATATCAAAATTGGATCTAAGGTTTGTTTGTACTTCTTTTAAACATGAAGATAAATGCGCTTATTTGCGTAAAAGCATTGAGAGTGAACGAAAGTACTTGAGGTGAAGAAAATATTCAGTTTATGAAAAATCAACTATGTTTAAAAAAATTAAACCTTCTCATAAAAATGAATTTTTAGTTTGTAAATACCTACACAAACTATAAAAAGTTTAAGTGCTACCGTATTTCTAATAAAGTTTTTATTTTTATTTTCAGGTATGGCATGGATTAATTTACATATGTATTTGGTAAGAACTTATATCACTCATTTAATTATAGTATGTTATAGAAATCGTAGCGTAAATTGAACTGATCCGTAGTCTAGTGGTAACGCTTGGGACTCGTTAATGGAAGGACGGGGGTTTGAATCCCGACGAAGCACAAAAAATATACCATTTACATATATTTACAAATATGCTCTTCGATGGGTTGAAAAAATCATATACATTTACAAAAAAAAGTCGCTCGTCGCTCCGAAGGTCCATGCAACCTTCAAGCAACTGGGTCTTGCTTGAGAATTGACTCTTTGTAGCGACGACCAAGCTTGTAAAAAGTCCAGTTGAGGGCATTAGAATCAAAAAGGCAAATGCCTATAGATTCTATGGAACACTGTGTCTTATAGACTAGTATCCTATGGACTAGTGTCCAATAGACTATTAATGGGACACTTGACTTTTTGATTCTAAAGCCCTCAGTTGATGGCTCTGTTGGTAATTTTTTTGCATTCCATGCCGAGAGCAAGGGAGTCGATTCTCACCGAGGGTGTCAGAAATGATTTCCAGTGTCAGTGCTTATTTCAAACCCTTAATAAATACCGGCAAGGTTAACTCAGCTCCTTGCAAGAAATGAGAAACATCCCCCTGGGGAGTTGAGAAATTTCTACTTAAACAGTGGTTGGCGTCAGGCAGGCCTCCCTACTTGTACAAAATAAATAGGCCTCGAATCACCACATGCAAATCTTCAAAAACAATGAAATTGGAAATCATTCTGACACCCTCGGTGGGATTAGAACCCGACTGAGCTATTGACGGGACTTGCGTACTGATATTTAATTGTAAAAGCTCACTAACAATCCGCTCTTCACTAACGGCCGTTACGCTGATGACTAACGGCCGTTGCTCAGCGCTAGTAACGATTCCCAGGTGCTGAGAAAGAAGCTCCATAGAAAGCTCTGCGTGTAGAACCTATATCTAATAAGATAAAAGCTCTGTGTGTATAGCGCTCCTTTAAAAGGCGGCCGGAGAGAGCAAAGAAGCGAGGTTTATTAGGCAGGGGGGAATTGTAAAACTTCTTCAATATTTTTCATTTATTGAACAACTTTTTAGCTTCAGTAATATCGAATCATTTACTTTTAGAGTCATGAGTACGCCTCTGAACTCGAAGTTCTTGTTTTGTCGTACATTTGCTTTTACTTCAAGGGAAGTAAAAGAAAAGCATGGGCCGGTCGATAGCTCAGTTGGTAGAGTGCTTGCATTCTACCCCGTGAGCTCGGGTTCGAATCCCACCGAGGAGGGTGTCAGAAATGATTTCCTATTTCGGTGTGTATTTCAAACCCCATAATATAAATACCGGCGAGGTTTACTCAGCCTTCACAAGAAATGAGTACCAGCCCCCCGGGAGCTGGGAAATTCCCACTTCAACTGAAGTGGTTGGCGTAAGGCCGGCCCCCTTACCTGTAAAAATAAATAGGTTCAACTCGCCACATGCGACCCCTTCGGGGATAACTCGGCAAGAAGTTACACTATATGTGTAGCTTAGTTGCGTTTGCGTTAGTTGCGTTGCGAAGGCCTTCTGTCACGTGAGAAAATATATAGCTTTGTATGAGTGTTTATGTGCTGTGGGTCCTTCTGGCACATATATAAAGGAAGGATATGAGCAGAGTTTGAGCATACATACGGTACTACTTTTATTGAAGATCAGCGATCATCGTGGTTATTTTGGCCTGGGATGATGCTCCTTGACTGATACGTTGGTATGAGGTTGACCCCCGTGACGTAAAAAATGGTTCACTTTTGCAAATGCCACCCCGGTTTCAGAGGAAAGCGGCAGGAGTTTCAAAGTTTATGTTCATATGAGATTTGTTTATTTATATGAAAAATGTATTGGCACGAACCTACGTGGGCCTGTATGTGGGCATGCATTTAAGATGAGCTTTTAATGTTTACATATCGTTGCATCTAAGATTATAGATGCTGCGGCTCAAAACAGTGTTAAATATAATTTTTTTAAATAAATTTAAAAAACTTAAGTGTAAACAAACTAGATAGATGAACATTTGGCGATAAAATAAACAATAAAATGAGTAGCCCCTTTGAAGCTTTCACGAAGAAAAATATATTTAACTACTTACTGAATATACAGAAAAATTTAATTCAAATTTTGACGACAAATTTATTAAGTTTTAAAGAAAAATGTTTATAAATCTTGTTTAAAAATACATTAAAACTAATTCATAAGTGTTTTTTTTTTCATCTTTTCTCTTTAGTAGGTAGGTACTATTTGTATGTGTTAATTTTTTTCTAAAGAAATTTAATGCTTGCTTTTTTTTCATTTTTATCTAGTCCGTCCCTGTCATGAAAAGAGAAAGACCGCAGAATTATTTCAGCGCGTCTATAATTATTATTTGAATTATTCCAATAAAGAAAATCTCTTGGCGTCTCCCTCTCTCTTCCTCGTCTTTCCATCCGCCGTCTCGCTCGCTCTCAGAGTTCCATCCTTCATTATTTGAATTGCTAATGAATACCTAAACGTCAAAAATAATGAATCAGACATAATGGCGTGATTACTTACACTCGGCGCTTTGTATTTTCAGCGAATTCTATGCGCCACGAGTGCTGTGTACAGTACAGAATTAATTAATTACTCTTGATTTCCCTCCCTAGTGCCATAATATTATTAAGAAACACAAAATAATTTTCATTTATTTATTTAGGTTTTGGCTTGATCCCTTTTGACCTATTCTTTTACAAATAAATATCAATTATTATTCTGGGTGAAATGAAAGAAGTATGCAAGGACCGAAAAACATGGAGGTTGATCTGTAATGCTGGCGTTTAAGGCTGAGGCTTTAAAAAAATTTTTTTAACTTTTTTATAGAATATGTTTTGTAGGTTTTAATTTTTACTGTTTTATTGTTAAGTGTTTGTTTGTTTTATTAAAGTTATCTTTTGGAATTTTAGTCACAAGTCTTTAAAAATTAATTTAAAAAAAAATTAAAATTAAATTTTATTCGAGTTGCGACAACCTCGGCAACTTCCTTCAATGGCCGCTGTCTTCCGCCAATGGCGACCCGGGGCATACCGTGGACCAATCCCATTGGTTGGCCCAGGGATTGCGCGGCAAATTCAAATTAACAACAAATATCATTTCATATACTTAAATGTAATTAATTGTTTGTGTTCCTTGACTTGTAGGTTGGTATGAGGCTGACCACCCGTACTGTACAAAATGGTTCAGGGATGGTCGGCCAGAGTTGCAGGGCTTGTTTATTTGAGGTTTGGATATAAATTTGTAAGTACACTTGCAGCATTTGTAAGCGCGAAGTTACAGACGTCTATTTTTGGGCAGATATTTAAGATTTATTTTAAATGTAAATATATCGCCACCTTAAAGGTAAAAATGAATTAGTGACATATTAAGCTAAAATGGGTTTCTCAGATAAATGCACATATTTTCCTATTTTATACGAGAGTAAGCACTACAAAAGTGTGAAAATCCTTTGGTTTAAAATTTTCTCATTAGCACTTCCTTACAATTAGTTCACTTACTATGAGAAGTTACGAGAAATGTTTAATCCATGATTTCTCATAAAAGCGAATCGGCACTTATTCAGTTTTATCCTATTGGTTTCGATATATCTGTATGCAACATTATAGATTATTATTATATGCTAACACAGACAAACAAAACACACAATAACATGTTCGTAACAGTATGAATAAAACTTTTTTCATCATAATAAACATAAATAAACTAGCTGCAGTTGCATCTCCCATTGTGTATCGTTTTTCATTTCTTAGCGCAGTCTACTTCTAATTTTATTTACTTCTTTGTTTCCATCAAAGAAGTTGCATTGGCAATAACAAGATCGCTTTACTTCATGTATTTATACCTCGTTGCTACGTTCCCCCACTACTTGTTTGGCTTATCTACCATTTGATTCAATGATGACACTTCAATTAAATTGGCTAAGGAATCACACCTTTGTTAGAGATACGACAAGCAAGCACTAAGACAAGGGGACGATGTATCTTTTCACTCTTTCATCAGACACATGTAAATTAGAGCTTGCATAGCTGCATATATACCTACTTACAAAAAAAACAAATCATCTATAATCTAACCTGCATAGATATGTTAACATTTAAGGCTAATATTAAATGCATGCCCACATACAGGCACATGCAGGTTCGCACCAACTTATTCTACTGTGTACATATATTGACGAACACTCACGTGAATTCATTTGAAGTTTGGATTTTAATTTGTCAGTACACATTCAGCATTTGTGCGTGTGAACTTACATGTGTTTATTTGTGGGCATGTATTTTATATGAGCGTTGAATGTTAATATAGCCTTGCAACTTAGATTATAGTATGATAAGCGCTTTCTATAACGACGACCAAACTCGCTGTGGGCTCTTGTGACGTGATTCACGGTAAACACCGAACTAAATTTTAATATTTATTTTTATTTTTAACCTAGTTTGATATCGCACAGGTCATGAGCATGAGTAGTTCTCCCCGCCGTATCCGGAATACACAACAAATACTCCGCGTCACTGCCAGCGGGTGCACTCGGTGGCCGCGTAACGACGTCGTTACTGATCCACCCTGTACGGCCTCCTGATGCATGGGCGTCACGAGGGAGTTTCGAAACGAACAGAACTTAAGGCTTGTTCGCACAAGGCGACTATTTTAGTCGAGTACCGAGTAATTTAGTGGGGGGGCAGGGCCACAGAGTATGTAGGTTTATAGAGAGCGGTCTTAGAACAAAAAAAATGTAACCAAGTAGTATTTAGTATTGTCTAAACACGTAGGGTAGTTACTGGCGCTATCCATCGTTTCATATAAAAATAATACTACTTGGTTACATTTTTTGTTGTTGTAAGACCGCTCTCTATAAACCTACATACTCTGTGGCCCCGCCCACCACTAAATTACTCGGTACTCGACTAAAATAGTCGCCTTGTGCGAACAAGCCTTAAGTTCTGTTCATTTCGAAACTTTCTCCTGTGAAGCATAAGACCAGGGTTGGAAGTCTCATCACCACGGTAATTCTTACTTAACGAATATCGTAATATTTGTATGAAGACCTGTCAGCCGAAATAAATAAATAAATCAAATTTTATTATTATTTTTTACGCAACGAACTAGGCTCTTGCCGCGTTATTCCCGAAGGAATCGCTTAAAGGGAGTGTATATTTATTTGTACAGGTAAGGAGGGCGGCCTAACTCTAACCACGTCAGTGAAGTGTACATGATTAATTTATAATAAATCTTCGCAATGTCAATACAAAGACCTGAACTATTATTTTTAATATATTTTTTTCATGCACGCCACTGCCCACCGGAGCTTTGCCTTCTTTGATGAAAGCTTTTTGATCAGGAAGATATGACAAATTGACAGGATGGGGAATAATAAAATTCTTTAAGGCATTGTTACACCGAAAGCGCTCGAGAAAATAAATTAACTCGTACAACTGTGTGTATTTTATTTTTAATTTTTACATGATTGTCAATGTATATATTGTTATTTTATTCATTTTAAAAATGTAATTTGTCATGTATGTTCCTTGACTTATAGGTTGTTATGCGGCTGACCACCCATACTGTAAAAAAATTGGTTCACTTTGCCAATGTCACCCCTGTTTCAGGGAAGGACGGCAAGAGTTGCAAGGCTTATGTTCATTTGAGATTGGGTTTTTATATTGTAGGTCCACATGCGGCATGTGTTAGCGCGAAATTATACATATCTGCTTGTGGAAATGCATTTAATATAAATCTTAAATGATATATATCTTTGCAGCTTAGATTAGATTAGATTAATTCAAAATAAATCTTCACAATGTCCATACAAAAATATTATATTTTTTTATTTTTGATGTTGTTGTACCTGATGATGATTCTGAGAGATTGAAATGGATTGAAAATAAACAGTGCTTTAATAGAATTGTGTTAGTTCTATAAAATTCAGTAAGGATGAAATATTATTACAAATGTGTGATTATATGTGTGTGTCTGTGTGTTTTTTTTTACTTAGGTGTGTGTATCTCTAGATATAAATCTGTACCTTAGAGCATAAACAACGGTAGTCACATTTAGTAAAATGTGCAGGAGACGAGTTTTAGTGAAAATGTGCACTTTAAACCATCATAACTTCTAAAATAGATGAGATATTTTTGATCTGTAAAGCCTGTTTATCTTATTTTATCAATATTTATTTATTGTTGATTTTTATTTGACCGTTTTCTATTTAAAGTACATATAAAAAGGACTTCCGTCGTTTATCCTCTCAGTTTGTATGCTGTCGGATACAAAAATGCTTAGAGCATGAATAACGGAAGTCCATTTTATTCATACGTTTCACTAAGCTTGCGAAGTATCAATTTATTTATTTTTGCTAAATGTTTTTTAGTTTTTTTAATAAAAACAAATGCTTGGTAATTATATATATTTTTTAATCTTTATGTGTTAGCGGACCTTAAGCAACCTGTTTTTTTTAATAATATTATTTTTCAATGAACAAAAATTAATCATCTTTCTTAATTTATCCAAAATTGGGTTTTATTGATTAAATAAAGGGATACAAAAAATTAATTAACACGATCTAGATACAAATCAATATATTCATATAAAAAACAAAGTTTGAAATCACTTTTTTAAGCTCAAATGTTTTCGCAGGAGCAATGACAAGCAATGTAAGATTTATTTTTATTTTTAAAAGAGTAAAAATAACATTTTTTCCAGAAAAAAAAGCTTTTTTACATACATCTTTTTTTTTAAATGTAAGCAATGAGTTTAGTACACTTTTAAAGACTTTTAGTGAAGAAAATATCAAAAATTGACTCCATACACTAGTAAATAGTGAAGAAAAAAGTAAAGTAATTTGTTCCCGCTTAGAGCATTAACAACGTATGTGGGACTTCCGTGGTTAATATCTCAGTAACTATGTGACTTAGGACTCCAGTATATTTACCACTTAAGAATTCTGCATCATTAACTCAAAAACGCATAAAAGTGGACTTCCGTTGTTTTTGGTCTAAGGTACAGAAATATTTGAATGGTTCCACTAGTGTTTGCTCGAGGCTTCTGCTTGAGAAGATTCTCGCATAATCTGGCATATGCCATAGTAGCCCTTGCACACCTATATATAGAGATGGCGATGCTTTGAAGGGGCATCAGTACAGGAGCCATTAAGCGAGATAGTGCGAAAGTGTAACTGTGAACCGAATGAACCTAAAAATCAATTGTATAAAATAAATTAAATCAAAGTTTTATTAATTAAACAATTTATGAATTTTGTTAGGTGCTTATATATTAATGTTAATCACAATTGATATTACTAAGTACCTAACTACCTAAATAAAGATTTCATTTTATATTTTGTGTATGATTTGTAAGATTTATTGTTTTTCAAAAAATGACTCTTATTTTATTGATGAATTTTATCTTAATGTACAACTTATTTTATTTTTGGACTTTTTTATATTCTTAGATTTATTAATTTAATTCATTTTACCTATTTGACTTACTTACTGACTATTTTAAAAACTCTGTAAAAATTTTTACTACCTGAAGATGACTATATTGGTCGAAAACGTTTGTACTATTTAAAATATTTAAAAATTGATAATTTTTAAATATATTATGGGTTTGTGGAAATAAAACAGTGTTTTGAAATTTTAAAAGTGTTATTTAATTAAATAACAATCAAAAAAAATTATGAAATGTTTCAGAGGAAATTTTGTAGAACTCCATTTTAATAATAATATACACAAACCACACAAAAGACCATTTTTGTTATTTATTTTTTATGCGCGTCCCTGCCCAGCGGAGCCTTACGGTTATATCATGAAAGCTTTTGATCAGAGAGATACGACATATTGGCTGAAGGAGAATAATGAAATTCTTTAATAAGCTGTGCGGGAAATAAAAGAAAACATAATGCTCCGCAGACAATGCAATCTTCTCCTCACCATCTGCCGATCAATACCCAAGTCTTCCTTTATGCACACAATTTGTCAATAGAGCTTTACAACGAGAAAATCTACTGAAAACCATTTTTATAGGCTACGATGGACACAAATCTTTAATCTAATGTATCATATCTATATTTTGCAAATATATATTAGCATTCAAAGCTCATATCAAATGCATGACCAGAAAAACTCGTGTAGTTTGCGCTTACAAATGCTGAATGTGTACTTACAAATTGAATCCTAACCTCAAATGAACATAAGCCATGCAACTTTTGGCGACCTTTCCTGACACAGGGGTGACATTATTATTATTATTAATATTATTATATCAAGCGTATTTATTTTAAATTACAAATGATAAGACAACGCCGTTTTTTGTGTGTGTCACACCTCAAGGGCCCTCTCCGATCATGGATAAGACTTTCTAAAATGGTGTGTCTTGAGTACTCCGCAAAAAACATCCACAGATTTGGAGTTCTTCATTCCGGGTGGAAGTCTGTTCCACTCTGACATTGGCAAAGTGAACCATTTTTTACAATATGGGTGGTCAGCCTGATACCAACCTATAAGTCAAGGAATTTTACGGTCCGTATTCCAGTGGTAGCACTTCGGACACGTAAATGGAAGGTTGTGGGCTCGAATCCCGCCAGAGCACACAAAATATACCATTGATATTTTCATGTATTATATAATGCTCTTCATATTGCTCATAATATGCTCTTCGCTGGGTTGAAAACATAAACCTTTATCAAAGACCGGTCACCAAAGGTCCATTCAGCCTTACAGCAACTGGGTATTGCTTAAGAATTGACGCTTTGCAGCAACGACCAAGCTTGACAGAAGTTCGGTCGATAGCTACGAAAATCGGGACCACGTGTTTTTGTGCGTACCTACATGAACTGTTAACCTTAAACTTTTTCATATATTTTTGCAACTAAGATAACAAATTTAATGACATTTTTCTTCAATAAAACAAAATTTTATACAATCACGTTTTTTATTTGCCCGAACCCAATTTGTACATTGTTATTTTTTTTGAATAGGCGATACAAAAAAAAACTATTTTAAAAAAGATCAATCACAGATTCGTACAGTTCAAGAAAAACAAATAAATAGAGAAATCAAAAAAGCTTATTTTGAAGATGATCTTCACCAGTGGCTCCCAACCTACGACCCTCGGGTTGTTAAATCCATCGTGAAAACACTGCTGAGAGATACTCAAAACCAACCTTTAAGCTATAATCTATTATCTTTGTTGTACAAGATGTATAATATTTAAGATTCATATTTAATACATTCCACATGCATATCGACTGTCATAAGCAACATTTTGGTCAAAAATGAGTTATGAATGCTATCCCACTTGAAATTTTCCGCTCTTTCTAATGCGCTAACTCCCATAGCTCTACAATGATTTTTGTGTTGTTTATTCCCAAGCAAATAACTGCAATTTCGAAGTATGGTTTTGGTGTAACCGACAAGATTTTGGCCTTTTTTTGTCCTAAAAGCGCTTGTGATGTACAAAAATCGTAAAACATTTTAAAACCACATTAATAGGAATGTCATTAAATGCCTTTATTATTTAATTTTAGAGCTGTTTTGATTTTAACAATATGATAAAAAATAAAAAAGTTATGCCATTTTTCTGCAATCTCAAACTTTAAACTGCTCTCCTGAACAATTTAGTTTATTTCGCTTACCGCCTTTTAACCGTCGATATTTATCACGTGCCGCATGTGGACTTACAACATAAAAACACAATCTCAAATGAACATAAGCCCTGCAACTCTTGCCGACCTTACCTGAAACAGGGATCACACTTCAAAGTACACCCCTGTTTCAGGTGAAGTCAGCAAATCGTTGATTTTTGTAGAAAAACATAAAAACAAATTCTTACCAGTAGATGCGTTGTATTTATTTTCTAAATTTTCTCATACAAAAATTTTGGACTTCATACCATTGGTTTTTTGTAAAGTTTGGTAGCCTCAAACTGTTGGTCACCTCTGATCTAAACAACTCAACCGACAAATGATGAAGACATATGGAAAGACAAAACAACACAATTTCATTCACATTGAAACCAAAAATAGCTCTTATGAACAGCTGAAATAATTTTTAAATTTGTTTGAATTTTTTTTTAACTTATTACATTTTAGAAGATAAAAATCAGTATCTAACAAGATTGTTATTTTTGTATCTGATATTCGTATTAGATATTTTTTTGTTTAAAACATCAAAGATGGATTTTCCTTTGTTATCTGTTCTCTTTATTATTTTTGGAAAATGCAGCTTCATTTGCAAATCTGCTGATGCGAAAAAAATCCGGGTTAAGAAATACAAAAGTATGTTTTGTTTAATCAAATTTTGAAAAATCGCGGTTGATTTGTAATGTTGGCGGCTAAGGTTTTTGTGAATTATGCATTTTAATTGTCCATTTGTTTTTATGACGTCCCCGCAGTGCTTGTTTGGCTTATCAACCATTTGTTTCAAAGATGAATATTTAAAGAAATATTTTTGAGAATCACATTCTACACATTCTGAGCTAAACAAAATATAAAACACGATAATTTGAGAGCTATTTTAGATATTATTAAAATCGAAGACATATTGGTCCAGTACATATACAGACATTGTTCATGTGAAATTACTTCTGATGGACGTAAGATAAACCAGTACTAAGGGCACGATGAGGCCGACCCCACGCAATGCACAAAATGGTGTAATTTGCCAATGTCACCCCTGTTTCAGGGAAGGTCGGCAAAAACCGCAGGGCTTATGTTCATTTGAAATTAGGTTTTTATGTTAAGGTAAGTCCACATGCGGCATGTGTAAGCGCGAACTTGCACGTATCTGCTTGTGAGAATTCGTGCAATATGTATTTTTAATATTAATATATCCTTACGACGTTGATTATAATATTATAGATGGAGCTTTAAGACATTTTAAACCGCATAAAAAAAATGCTGATTTACGGCATGCATTAAATAAAAGCCTTAAATTTCAGTACAACTTTGCAACTTAGATTAAAGATTATAAATTATAGTACTGATTTCTCAACGTGTTAAAAACGCACCATTTTCCCATACTAGCGTGACGTTTGCTAGCCGAGAAACAAACTCTAATTTTAAAATTGCGTCGAGTCCATTCTATACAAAAAAATGTGGCTTTAACTTCATGTTAGTTTTCCCATTATTTTTTGTTTCACAAACTGAAACAATCGACTCGAATATACCAATTTCCTGAAACACAAAAAAAAGCTTCGTTTTGCCTGGGAAAAAAAACTAAAAATTGAAGCTGTATTTGTAGAGTGATAGAAAAAAACAGTTATGCGGTAATTTTGAATTACATTTTCGATACACCCGGTTTACCAAGCACTTAAAATTTATCTTTTTTTACCTCGTTTTCGAAAGGTCAGACTGTATGCGATAAATTTGTCCGCAAATGTGTTTTTTTTTTATCTGTGTTTTTTTTTGTTCCAGACCGCATGCGTGTGTTTTTTTGTGTGCCAGACTGAATTGGCTATTCATCTTATACGTTCTGGATAACGCTTTAAATACATGCAGGTGTTTTTTTTTATATTAATGTTGTTTTTTATTTTCTTCGGCAGACGCAAAAAAAAACGCAACTAAGCTGCACATATAGTAGCGAGGATCAAACCCTAACATTCTGTCATGAGACGCAAGCATTCTGTGGTCTGTAGTCTACTTGTTAACACTTCTGACTTATGATTGGAAGGTAAAGGGTTCGAATCCTGGAAACACACTCACAAGCAAGACCCAGTCCAGTTACTGTTAGGCTGGATGGACCTTTGGTGACCGGTCTATGGCAAAGTAATATGAATTTTTCAACCCAATCTAAAGCATGTTTAAATACATAAATGGTACATTTTTTGTACTCCACCGGAATTCAAACCCACGGCCTTCCATTTACGAGTTTGAAGTGCTACCACTAGACTGTAGACCGATCAGTTTCAATTATCTTTAATATCCGGTCTTATTAATATAGAACACCAACCAGTTTTTATTACATAAATAAAAATTAAAATAACGTTGTTTTTATTCACATGTCTGAATCAAACTCAGGCGAATTTTAAAGAAATAGGTATTCAATTTATTAAAATGAACTTACGCAAAGTTACTGCCGAAAATCAAGATAATACACCTTTTTTTCGATAACGCTACAACTTAAAAACGCTACTAAGCTATACATATAGTGTAACTTCTTTTCGCGTTTTTTCTAAAGGTATCGAATGGTGGCATTTGATTCCGAGCTCTCAGCATGGAATGCGAGCACCCTACTAACTGAGCTACTGAACAGTCGGAATTTAAGAAAAAAATAATCTAATCTAACTTGCAAAATCTAAGTAACATTAGAGATTCATCCAAAAATTATAAAATTAAACAATTAGAGATTCACATTTTATGCATTTTCACAAAACAGACATGTTTAAGTTCGCGCATAAACATGCCGCATGTAGTCCTACAATATAAAAACCCGAATCTCAAATGAACATACACCCTGCAACTTCTGCCGACCTTCCCTGAAACAGGGGTGACATTGGCAAAGTGAACCCTTTTCCACAGCATGGGTGGTCAGCCGCATACCAACCTATAAGTCAAGGAGTGTCAAGATCTAGGAATCAAGACTGTGTTTGGAGAACGAGCCTTCAAGGTGGCTGCTCCAGCTGCATGGAACATCCTTCCAGATAACCTGTGTGAGATGGATCTGGAAGCTGGGTTTAAGAAGGGGATTAAAGACCCACCTCTTCGCACTCTCTTTCGAACAAGCGCCTTTGAAATGATTTAAAATCATGAAAAGGCGCTTAATAAATTTAGAATTGTATTGTATGGAGAAAAGTATGGAGTGATCAGATTGAGGAGATTGTGAAAGAATGGGATATACAAAGTGAGCGTAAAAGAAGAAAATGCATGAAAAAGGTGATGGATATGAATGAATTGTAAGAGGTATGTAAGGATAGGAAAAAATGGTGGCAGCTCTGCAGAGGCTATGGCCACCCCTAGCGGAATGGCGACAGAGTTACAGTTACAGTTTACAGTTACAGTTTACAGTTACAGTTACAGTTACAGTATTGTATTGTAAGGAACAAACACAACAAATTACATTTTTAAAATCAGTTATATAAACCTTTTCCTTGTTTCCTTAAAAGCTCTCAATCAACAATGACTTGCATCAAAAGCTGCTGAATACGAAATCACAACTCTGATTGGTTACTTTTGAGAAAGCTCCTTCTGTTTGGTCTCTGGCGCAGCCGTCTTCGTCCTGTTTCCGGTATTAAGCTCCACTTCTTCCGCCGGATATTGGATAGAGCCTCCATTCCGTGCGCTTCCTCACGACAAAAGCTCAAGGTAAACTTGCCGTCCTGAAAGTTAATGCAGGTTGGTGAAAGATTTGCGAACTTTTCATGTACCCACTTTATATAAATTGTTATACTTTTAACCGGGTTCTATTTAATATAAACTGCGGATTATTTATTTTATCAGTGTCTGTGTAGTGCTACATTTGCACAGTCGGTTCGACAGTCGACGGATTTCTGACGCTATATGGAATTTCGGCCCGTAATTTATACTAAAAAAAACATTCCCATTTCTAGAGAGACTTGTTATTAACTAACGTAGACAAACCAAAAACACGACAACACAACTACACAATATCCTTCAAATTCGTAAGAATAGGTGTTTTCCACCTTAAAAGACTATTTTGATCTAAAATTTTAACTCGTTTAACAAAAAATCTTGCTACTTTGTTCTGTTTATTTTTTGGCACTTGAATTTTTAATTTATTTTTAACTGAACACTAAATAACAAGGTTTCTCCGCTCCCTTGCGGATACAAGTAAAATGATTTCTTGCTTCATACAAAACCCACCTTTATTACAATTTCCGAAGAAGGGTCGAGAGCTCAATACAGTGGGCCTGGGTTCTTTCGAACACTCGTACTAGAAGACTCCAGACATTTTAACACTCTTAAAGTCATTTTAACGGCTAAAATGATTACCTTACAAAATTTCAGCAACTAATGCATCTGTCAGAGTCATTTACTTAAGAGTTATGCAGCTTGGTTTTATTTGATCTCTTATTTTTGGATAGGAAGGAAGAGGATAGGAAAAAATGGAGGCAACTCTGCAGAAGCTCTGGCCACCCCTAGCGGAATGGCGACAGAGTTACAGTTACAGTTACAGCTTATTTTTGTATGAACGAATTAATCATAAACATAGAAATACCTTGACACCTATATTTTTTTATCTTAATAGAACTAAGACAACACTTTTAATACGAATTCCGAGCTCAAGTTATGTTGTGAATCTTTGATATTTGTAAGTACCAAAAGAAAATAAATAAAACACTCAAGTACTTTCGTTAACTTAACAATATTTAATCTCCTTATTAGACTCTTCCTTGTGCACAAAGCATTGTAGGCTGACTTCGCCGGTTGATACTTCCACTAGCATAACTCAAAAGCTCTCAGAGCTTTCACAATAAAAGCTGCACGTTGTACAAAATGGCTTTTAAAACTGCACACTCATCTCGTTATGAATTTTCAAACTACAAAGTGTCACCTGAAAATACCAACGCCATTTTTCAGATGTAGTTCCCAGCTGAAAGTTTGCACCTTGAGCTTTTTCAGCAGCCTGAAACACTTGCAAAGCTTTCAGTAGTAATTAATTTGAGAAAAGTGCACGGTAGCGAAATATTTAACAGAGTTTCGAAATGTAAAATCACTAATTGAATTGTCTCCGAAAAAACGTTTTCATTTACAACTGTGAAAGTTTTGTTTTGTAAAACGAGTACATGTTTTACAATTTCGCATTACTTTCATCTTCAACACAACCATAAATATTTTTGATAAAAAGAAGAATCCTAATAAGCAAATTAACATCCTACCTTCACTTCACTATTAGCACCTACCTTCAATATTAGTGGTGACATTTTGTTGATTGTTGATCTTTTTGACATGCCATCTTTTAACCATAATTTTGTTGATATTTAACCTGTTGTTTATACTTAATTGGTTATATCTTGCAGTGTGCACTTCCTAAAATATTTTTTATGTAATAACTCAGTGATAAACCAACACATATTTGAAAAAAAAAAAAAGAATATTTGACAGAAGATTTTTGTGCAACAATCATTGGCAAGAATATACATATTTTTTGTGACAGAAGTTGTTTTTTCGTGTTTTGTGATTCATGGCTTGTCGTCTGCTTTGATATTTCATCTCCAGTCTGGGAATAATTACTCCAAGCTCCAAATAAGGTAGATTTTGTCACCATCAAAACTTGGAAGATAACCTCAAAATTTTATAGAGAAAAATTTGGACGAAACGCTCCAAAACGTGAAAGGCAAGAGAATTTCGCAAATTGACAATGACATCCACAAGATCAAAGGCTCAGCTAACGTCTTCTTGCACAACCATGGAAGACAATATCATGGCTGAACTCCATGCACTTAGGGCGGACCTGGCGGCTTTATCATCCGTAGGAGCCGATATTAAGGCGATCAGGAGTGACCTTTCTTCCCTGAAAGAGTCCATGACCTTTATGGACGCCAGAGTTGGTGAAATTGAGACGAAGCTTGTCAGTATGAGCACCATGGAGAAGACAGTTACAGATTTAACATCCAAAATCACTGAGATGGATGCAAAGATCAACGACAGCGAGCAGCGGGCACGTCGTAATAATATTGAGGTGACAGGGTTGCCACAAGTATCAAATGAATCGCTGATTGACCTCACGGTGAAGATTGCAAAAAGCTTGAAAATCCAGCTTACACCGGAGGATATAGGCTTTTCAACAAGAGTCGCCGCCAAAAATGCGGCCTCTGGTCGACCTAAGCCCATTGTTGTAAAATTTCATAAATCGGTCCACCGTGACATGTTTGTCACCGCCATCAGACGGAAGCGTGGTCTCATGTCTGACGAGCTGGGTATTCCGGGGTCTCCAACAAGAATTTTTGTCAATGAGCACCTGACACTACACAATAAAAACCTATTTCATCATGCGCGGCTCAGATGCAAGGAGTTGGGGTTTCGTTACACATGGTCCAAAGGAGGCACTGTGTTCGTACGCAAAGACGATGGTTCCCCAGCCATGGCAATAAAGACTTTGTCTGCGCTTCAGATGATCGGCGGCTGATTCTCTTCTTGCTTCCTTATTTACTTTTTCTAATTTATGCACTAACTCTCTCATATTATATTTTCTCTGATTTTCTTAGTTACTCTAAACTGTGTCTCTTATTTTTTGTTGGTACTGCCGTGTGCTTGCTTCTGTTTGCCATTTACTTTAAATACTATAGTGTTGTATTTTCCATTAGGCGATAGTTTGAGTATATATACACAGAATACCAGAGGTTTGCAAAGACCGACAATTTCAGTTTAAATTTTTCCTCCAGTGATTTTTCTGTCGTAGCTCTTACTGAGACCTGGCTGGGCACTGACATTGATTCCCGAGAGTTAATCGATGACAGATACGATGTCTGGCGAAGTGATCGTGGTTCTCGGGGAGGAGGAGTGCTTTTGGCCGCACTTTCAGATCTTAATGCACGAGGTAATCCGGAGTGGACCTGTGATGCAGAGTCTGTTTGGGTTACCTTGCCAATCAGCTGTAGTGGTAACACTACCAAAAACTTACACTTGGCCTGTGTTTATGTACCTAAAGGCACTGAATACAATTCGCATATCGAAAGCTTCCTTCAGCTCCTTTCCAAACTTACAGAAGACCTACCAGATGATATCTTCTTAATTCTTGGTGATTTTAACATGTCAGATATCGAGTGGTCTGATACCCCGGGTGAGCAGTTTCTCTGTCCCACTAACTACTCTTCTTCATGCTCGAGTAGTTTCATAGATACATTGTCTTTTCTCGGCTTTTATCAATTTAATTCCATCAAAAACTCCCTTAATCGTACTCTTGATCTTATTTTGTGTAACGCTCCTCTAGTGTCGGGGATAATTCATTCTGGTCTTCCTTTCGTACCTGAAGACTCTCACCACCCAGCGATAGAACTGGTTTTGTCTTCCCAGCCACTTCTCCAATTACATGAACCTCAACGCATTATATACTTATTTAAAAAGGGTGACTACAAGGCACTAGGAGGTTTTCTCGCTGAGGTCAACTGGTCCGATGTTTTGACAGCATCTCCCCTTAATACCGCTGTGACAGCATTTTATGATATATTAAATTACTCCATTGATCAATTCATACCTACCCGACGCTTAAACCGCAACCACCATTTTCCATTATGGTATAGTGCACCCTTGATAAAGATCACTAGGGAAAAAATTCGCTACCATAATAAATTTATGAAATTTAAAAACCCTTCTGACTATCATACTTTCACATTACTACGATCCCGTCAGAAAGCTATGGCCAAGGAGTGCTTTTCTCAGTTCATTATTTCCGCTGAAACTAACATACAAGAAAACCCTAGAGCATTCTGGAGCTTCGTTAAAAGCAGACGCAAAAATAATTCACTTCCCATGTGTATGTCTACTGATGGAACAAATTCTGTTAATGGTGGCAAGGAAATCTCCATCGCTTTCTCCGATTACTTTTTCTCTATGTTTGATCATGACACCCATAGTTCCACCGTTCATTCTTCTGAGCCAGGAAAACCTAACCTGACTGGCCTTGGTTGTTGTTCTACTGACAGAAATATTTTAACTACATATCTCTCCAACCTTGACGTAACGAAGGGTGCTGGTAGTGATAGGGTGCCGCCTCTGCTTCTTGCCAGATGTGCTGAAGTTGTGGCGGAGCCGCTCTCCATACTCTTCTCACGCTCGTTAAGAGAGGGTATTTTCCCTGACATATGGAAAGAGGCTCTAGTGTCTCCTATTTATAAATCTGGTCCCAATAATTTGATCAAAAACTACCGTCCGATTTCAATTTTGTCTGCTATAAGTAAACTCTTCGAGCGTGTAATATACGACCAACTTTATGGTTCTCTCAAATCATCATTCAGCGACCAACAGCACGGTTCCCTTCGCAATAGATCTGTTTTATCTAATCTCTTACCTTTCACTGACTATGTATTTTCTAACATGCACAGTGGATTGCAGACCGACGTTATCTACACCGGTTATGCCAAGGCTTTTGACAGAGTAAATCATAACATTCTGTTGAGCAAATTGAGTAAGCTCGGAATCCACGGTGATCTTCTAAGATGGATAGAATCCTATATCCGTAATCGTCGTCAGGCAGTGGTAATAGGAGGCTACAAATCAAACTTTGTCACCATTCCTTCCGGTGTTCCCCAGGGATCGCATTTGGGACCCCTTTTCTTTACTTTGTATATCCACGATATTGGTGACTGTTTTCTTCATGCAGAGCATCTCCTATTTGCTGACGATATGAAGATTTTTTTGAGAATCTCTGATTCATCTGACTGTGCAAGACTTCAATTAGATCTCGATCGGCTTTCAGAATATTGTGCTGCCAATAGACTATCCATTAATGTTAGCAAATGTCACAAGGTCTCGTTCTCACGTAAACTTTCACCCTTAAATCATATTTATTATATTAACGATTTTCCTATCGAGTATGTTGACCGGGTACGAGATCTGGGTGTCATAATGGATAGCAAACTCACCTTCGTGAATCATATTGACAATGTCTTGGAGAGATCATTCAGGGTGCTCGGGTTCATTTTGCGAACTTGCAAACCCTTCAAAAAAGTTACGGTATTAAAAGTTCTCTACACAACAATGGTTCGCTCACTTCTTGAGTACATGTCCCCTGTTTGGTCCCCCTCTTATGCGGTGCATATAAAACGTATCGAGAGAGTACAAAAAAGATTTATAAAACACATAAATTATAAGTTTAACTTATCTTTTCCTGATTACAAGTCAGCCCTTGACTATCATAAGCTGGACTCTCTAGAGGATAGGCGTGTTGTTTGCGACATGATGTTAATCCACGGCATTTTGCACAAC
This sequence comes from Agapetus fuscipes, assembly GCA_951799405.1. Lineage (NCBI taxonomy): Eukaryota > Metazoa > Arthropoda > Insecta > Trichoptera > Glossosomatidae > Agapetus > Agapetus fuscipes. Next base: position 7,535,693 of record OX637358.1, on the reverse strand, counting down.
AAAATTGATAACCCTGATATCTTGTGTATGTTATCCCTCAACATTCCAACTCGCAGAACCAGGCACACGGTAGACCAACTCTTTCATCTCTCTGTGTGTCGCACTAACTATGCTCAGAGCGCGCCAATTTACCGGGTGTGTGAAACTTATAACAAGTGTTTCAGTAGCATTGATATTTTTCATTTAGAGACGGCGCGCTTTCGCAAAGCGGTGGGTGCTTCACTCAGGGAGAACTGATTTTCTTTATTTTTAAATTTACATCATATTCTGTTTTGAGAGCAGTATTTTTTTTTTCTTGTAATTAGTTACTTGTAATTAACATCTTGTAATTATTTCCAACTTCCTAAATTTTATATCCGTGGCAACATATAATTGGCCATGTTTTTTTGTAATTGCTACTATTATATTTCTTATGTAACGCTGTTTGTTGTCCTATTAAAATAAAATAAAAAAAATAAAAAATAAAAACTTTATGATTGTACCTGATTTGATTTTGTTGAAAATTTTGTTGTTTTGTATACACTCTCTTAATATGTACTTCTTTTGTAAAAGGTTTATGCCGTAAATAAATAAATAAATATTTTCGATAAAATTTGACAGCATTTTTGCAATTTTAAAGTTTGCAAAAACCTTTATAAAATGCATCTTCACGCCACGACAGTACCGGCGAGACAGAAAATACTTTTTTCTCATTTTTTGCGAAAGCTACAGCAGCCATTGTTTCGTAAAATTATTCAAAAGCTTACAGCACGAAAACCTTACAGTTTTCTCGAGAGAAATCTGAAAAAAAAAACCTGAAAAAGTTCCGCGTCTCTGAGCTAAGCATTTTAAGATATATTTAACAAAAACATAGATTTGGCTAGCTGTGTTTGTTTTGACTTATGGGTTGGTATCAGGCTATTTTTATACTGAAGAAAGTGGTTCATTTTACCAATGGCAACCCTGTTTCAGGGAATGTCGGCAAGAAACGCAGAACTTACGTTAATTTGAGGTTGAGTTTTGTAATGTTGTTAGTACACGTGCGGCATGTGTATAAGCGCGAACTTATATGTGTCTGCTTGTGAAAATACATGTAAGAAATCTAAAATTTAACATACCTTTTCTAGATTATTTAAGATTAAATAAAGTACCTATTTCAAGCAGCATCTTAAGTCTGAGTTGCAAAAATATACCAACATTTAAGAGGCATGTGATATGAACGCTCACAAGCACAAATAAGTATGTCTGTGCTTACAAATGCTGCATGTGCATTTACATAAAAAACACCATAAAATTATTGCCACCATTCCCTTAAAAGGGGTAGCAATAGCAGAATGGACCAATTTTTACAGTTTGCGTGTTTAACTTTAAACAAACTAATAAGTCAATGCAAAACTTTTTTATACATAATAAATGTTCCTTGCCTAGGTATGAGGTTGCCCTCCATGCTGAACAAACTTGGTTCACTTTTGCCAATGCCACTCCGGTTTTAGGGAAGGACAATAGGAGTTCCTGAGTTGATGTTTATTAAAGCTTCTTTTATTTTGTAAGTACACATGCATACTGCATAGCGCAAACTCACACGTGTCTGCCTGTTGGCGTGCATTAAATATAAGCTTTTAATGTCAATATATCGCCACCTTAAAGGTAAAACTAAAAAAGTTCTGATTCACTGATTTGAGAAATCATGGATAAAACATTATACTGGTTGTAACTTCTCATAGTAAGTGAACTCATCATGAACTATTACTCATGACAAACATCCTAATTACAGATTTTCACATTTTTTTAGTGTTTCCTTTGTAGAAAATATGAAAAAAGATGCATTTGTTTGAGAATCCCTTGTTAGCTTAATATGTCACTTATTCAATTTTTACTTTAAGGTATTGTTATGTAAATAGTAGATTAATATAGGTGTACATCGTAGGTAGCAATAATTATTATAGTGTTATTTAGGTGTACATAGGTAGGTAGCAATAATTATTATAAGCTTAAGAAATCTAGAAATGAAATAATCCCTTTGTACTCTCGAAGCTGGTAGAATGTGCTGGCAAATTGATCCCTAGAGACTTCTGTCTCTGGTGTATATATAAGGCGCAAATTTGAGTGCAGCAGGGCAGATAGATATTCGCCTTTGATCGAAAAACAAGTGTGAGGTGTTCAACTGTGAAATAAATGTTAGTTGCTAAGAGCCGGTCTTATAAACATCCGTTAGTTCAATGTCGTACCAAATTTACAGAAATATACTACAAACGTCACATGTTTCTTCTTATAAGAATCCGTTTGTTTTATTTCCGTAAAAGTTACCGACAGATCTAACCGACAGCCGACCCATCGATTAATGGCAGATACCGGCCGGTTAGTTAAGGTTTGAGGTTAGGTCATCTCACAATGAATTGTTTCTTTGCGGTGAGTTTTGCGTGTCATTGGACTACTACGCTCTATCCTGTTAAAGATAATTTCTTCCGAAAGTGATAGATAATGCATTAAAATTGCGCTGTCTTAGTCGTTTTCGTATTTGTCAAAAGCAACTTTAGGTTATGTTTCGTCTTTGACAGCAAACGGATGACGTATGTTCATAAATGCACGCAAAAAATCAATGAAAATACGAGTGCAACATTGAGAACTAACGGACGGTTAAAAAAGCTTTATAGGACGACTATCGGTAAGATCAGTCGGTAAACGTCCATCCGTTAGTAACTTGCCGAGATACTTACGGATATTTGGTCTCTCGTTTATAAGACCGGCCCTAAAAGTGTTAAAAATAAATATAAAATTGTCAAATAAATTAAGTGTAAAAAAATATCCAAAAAGAAGACCAGTTTTCTTTTGTTTAAAGTCTATCCGAACCCAAAAAACTACAGTATCGATATCTTAGCAACATATATTAGGTATGGATTATAAGTTGATGGATGTATTTATTTTAACCCTTTTCGAGAAGCAAAAGTCACAGGAAAGTCGTGAATAAGCCGTTGTGAAACTTTTAATAATCATTATAGGTTGCCGGGCTGTATTTTGACGTTTATCGAATTTTGATGTCATCAAACGTTCCGAAACGTTCAAATTTGGAACACAAAAGAGACGTGTTCTAAATTTAAAACAAGTTTGAATAAGGGAGATACAAAGGTGATTGAGTTAAAGAAAATTGTAATGGAAATATCATCGAGTTGAAATAAAATTGCTGAAAATGAATTTACAATTTAAAATTTTCTGTCACCATTCCAGTAAGGGTAGTCAGAACCTCGGAAGATAGGTGTCATTTCTTCTTATTCATGCATACTTCAGAAATGTGAACCTATTTTTCTTAATAACAAGTGCATATATCCTTCTTCCTTGTTCTTTGACTTATAGGGTGGTATGCGGCTGACTACCCATGCTGTAAAAATGGTTCACTTTGCCAATGTCAAAGTCCCTTCTCAGGGAAGGACGGCAAGAGTTACAGGATGTATGTCCATTTGAGATTTGGTTTTTTATGTTGTAGGTTCACATGCGGCATGTGCAAGCACGAACTTATACGTGTCTGGTTGTGAAAATGCATGGAATGTGAATCTCCAATGTAACATATCTTTGCAACTTAGATTAGATTAAATTAGATATTATTATTATACGAGGATGATTCTTTTATATATTTTTTCTACATGATAAAAGAGCGCCGTTTTTATGTGCGTCACACCTCCAAAGGCCTTCCCTATTCCAATGGGATATTTTATAAAGGTGCCGTTTCAGTGCCCCCTTAAAAAATCCGACACATTCCGAAACCCTCACTCCGGGTGGCTGTTCCGCTCCATCGGTTCCGCAATCCGGAAAGCGCGATCCCCAAAATAAGTGCGTATTTGACGGCGAGGCTTGCGTCAACCTGACAGCACCACTTTCCGTACCACTTTATTAGTGCTTGATGTAAACATAACATCGGAAACGACAAATGCGTTTTTTTTTTTACTTTTTTCTTAAATCCTCTATCTATATCTATAAAGAAGGATGTGTGTATGTATGTATGTATGTATGTATGTATGTATGTATGTATGTATGTATGTATGTATGTATGTATGTATGTATGTATGTATGTCCCCTATAGACTCATAAACCGCTCATCCGATTTTGACGAAATTTTCAGGAAACATGTAACATATTCTTAGAACGAATCCTGTGAAGTTTGATGGTGATCAAATAAACAGTGGTTCTCAATTCTCGATATTTCAGCAACGAGGTCGGTAAATTTTGAAACCACCCAATAGAAGAAGACCATTATATTCAACTACAATACATAATCTTAGTTGCAAATATACATTTACATTAAAGATTCATATAAAATGCATGCTCACAAGTAGACACATGTAAGTTCACGCTTACAAATGCTGCATGTGTACCCACTCATAATTTAAAATCCAAATCTAAAATGAACAACCCAGTAACTTTTACTTTACGCCTAAAAATGGGAAAAAAAAAAAAAAGTTGGGAAATTTCCCCAAAAGTGGGGAATTTTTTTTTTCCCCAAAAGTCGGGAAAAACCTAACCTAACCTAACCTAACCTAAGAATGGGAAAAAAAAAAAAGTTGGGAAATTTCCCCCTGCGCATTGTTCCCACTTATCCCCCTGCGCAAGGTTCCCACTTTCAAATCTGGGAAAAAAAAAAAAAAGTTGGGAAAATTTTTTTTCCCCAAAAGTCGGGAAAAACCTAACCTAACCTAAAAATGGGGAAAAAAAAATAAAGTTGGGAAAATTTCCCCAAAAGTGGGGAAAATTTTTTTTCCCCAAAAGTCGGGAAAAACCTAACCTAACCTAAAAATGGGGAAAAAAAAAAAAAGTTGGGAAATTTCCCCAAAAGTGGGGAAATTATTTTTTCCCCAAAAGTCGGGAAAAACCTTACCTAACCTAACCTAAAAATGGGAACAAAATAAAAAAGTTGGGAAATTTCCCCAAAAGTGGGGAAATTATTTTTTCCCCAAAAGTCGGGAAAAACCTAACCTAACCTAACCTAAAAATGGGAAAAAAAAAAAGTTGGGAAATTTCCCCAAAAGTGGGGAAATTTTTTTTTCCCCAAAAGTCGGGAAAAACCTAACCTAACCTAACCTAAAAATGGGAAAAAAAAAAAAGTTGGGAAATTTCCCCCTGCGCATTGTTCCCACTTATCCCCCTGTGCATGGTTCCCACTTTCAAATCTGGGAAAAAAAAAAAAAGTTGGGAAAATTTTTTTTCCCCAAAAGTCGGGAAAAACCTAACCTAACCTAAAAATGGGGGAAAAAAAAAAAGTTGGGAAAATTTCCCCAAAAGTGGGGAATTTTTTTTTTCCCCAAAAGTCGGGAAAAACCTAACCTAACCTAAAAATGGGGAAAAAAAAAAAGTTGGGAAAATTTTACTTAACTTTACCCACTTTACTTAACTTGAAATGGATGTTATTCAGCTCCTGAGTGGCTTGACACTCATTTCTTATGAAGGCTGAGTAAGCCTTGCCGGTATTTTATTTTGGGTTTAAAATAAACACTGAAACGGGAAATAATTTCTGACAACTTCGGTGGGATTCTAACTCGAGATCTCGGCATGGAATGCAATCTATAAAGAAGGATGTGTGTATGTATGTATGTATGTATGTATGTATGTATGTATGTATGTATGTATGTATGTATGTATGTATGTATGTATGTATGTATGTATGTATGTATGTATGTATGTATGTATGTATGTATGTATGTATGTATGTATGTATGTATGTATGTATGTATGTATGTATGTATGTATGTATGTATGTATGTATGTATGTATGTATGTATGTTCCCTATACTCATAAACCGCTCATCCGATTTTGACGAAATTTTCAGGAAACATGTAACATATTTTTAGAATGAATCGTGTGAAGTTTGATGGTGATCAAATAAACAATGGTTCTCAATTCTCAATATTTCAGCAACGAGGTCGGTAAATTTTGAAACCACCCAATAGAAGAAGACCATTATATTCAACTACAATACATAATCTTAGTTGCAAATATACATTTAAATTAAAGATTCATATAAAATGCATGCTCACAAGTAGACACATGTAAGTTCACGCTTACAAATGCTGCATGTGTACCTACTCATAATTTAAAATCCAAATCTAAAATGAACAACCCAGTAACTTTTACTTTACGCCAACTTGAAATGGATGTTATTCAGCTCCTGAGTGGCTTGACACTCATTTCTTATGAAGGCTGAGTAAGCCTTGCCGGTATTTTATTTTGGGTTAGAAATAAACACTGAAACGAGAAATAATTTCTGACAACTTCAGTGGGATTCTAACTCGAAATCTCGGCATGGAATGCAGTTACTCTACCAACTAAGCTATAGACCGGACTTTTTACAAATATGGTGGATCGATATCGGTTTGGTTAGGGGTAAGCAACCTGCGGCTCACCAGCCACATGCGGCTCTTTGGGTGTGAAGTTACGGCTCTTTAGCTTCATACGCAAATATAAAAAAAACACAGAATTATACTTCTGATCGAAAAAAACTAAATCGTTCTGAATCGATTAACGATCTCTCCGCTACTTGTACTCGCTTTTCACCCCCCACCCTCCCCCCAACTACAATATAAAAACCCAATCTTCAATGAACATAAGCCCTGCAACTCTTGCCGACCTTCCCTGAAACAGGGGTGACATTGGCAAAGTGAACCATTTTTTACAGTATGGGTGGTCAGCCTCATACCAACCTATAAGTCAAGGAAAAACTTTGAAATTTGTAAATTGTAATTTTTGGCTCTTCCGACTCAAAAGGTTGCCGACCCCTGGCCTAGACAAAAGTTCCAAATTAAAAAATGTTATTCAAGTATTCCAAGTTGAATTTTAGAAATGTAAGAAAGCTTTTATATCCCGCACTTATAAAAAATACGATAAACAAAAGTTCGTAGGTCACAACTAGAAGACCATATTGAAATATATTATTATTATGAAAACCTTTTATTGAAACATACTTTTAATTAAAATATACATAATATAGTTGTTTTTTCAAAAAACGCATTTCTGTAAAATTATATACTCACCACAAATTTAAAGATCGTTTTTTTCTCGGCGGTTAAACGTCTTTCTTCTATGTGACAATGGTCCAAAGCAACCAAGATAAACAAAATGTTTGCCTTTTACCTAACCCGGCCGTGCGACTTACAATTTTGTTGTCAATAGAAAATGTTCCGTGTGCACTACCTAAAACTTTCACTTATTGAAATAATGGATAGAGCACATTTTAAATGTGGGGAAAAAATGTGAATTCACTTGGCCGGGATAAAGACAGGACAGGGAGTCAAAAATTCCACATAAATTAAACACTTTCATGGAGATAGTTGAAAAAACACTTAAGTGCATCATATTGTATGAAGCATTTTCCCCAACTGCATACGTTTCACAGTGCGGTTACATTGAAAAATATTCCTGATTGTTTGGAATACATTTATTTCTTCACTTTGCTCAAAGAGTATAGTGAATTTTATAGATTAGTTCTTTAATTGTATGATTATAAAATTTAATGTATTGTTTATATTCTTTTCTTTATATTCTTTTCTCGTTCCTTGACTTATAGGTTGTTATGCGGCTGACCACCCATAATATAAAAATTGGTTCACTTTGCCAATGTCACCCCTGTTTCAGGGAAGGACGGCAAGAGTTGCAAGGCTTATGTTCATTTGAGATTGGGTTTTTATATTGTAGGTCCACATGCGGCATGTGTTAGCGCGAAATTATACATATCTGCTTGTGGGAATGCATTTAGTATAAATCTTAAATGATATATATCTTTGCAGCTTAGATTAGATTAGATTAGATTAGTATAGGTCAATATGCATCTGACCAACTATAAATAGAAAATGGTTCACTCTGCCAATGTCACCCCTGTTTCAGGGAAGGTCAGCAAAGAGTTGCAGGGTGTATGTTCATTTGAGATTTGGGTTTTTATGTTGTAGGTTCACACGCAGAATGTGCAAGTGTGAACTTATACGTGTCTGCTTGTGGGCATGCACTTAATGTGAATTCCAAATGTAACAATTATATCCATGCAACTTAGAATAGATTAGATGAGTGACGTTACATAGCCGATTTTTTTATCTTAAATATAAATGGAGCACCGCAATCGATTTTCCCTATGCTTGGCTCTGCTGCTTAACAGTTGTACCTAGACCTTTTTTTTTAGAAAACGTGAAGATTAACCTAGAGATAAATTGTGTAAAGCTTGATTCCGATTAGCACACTTTTTTTTTTGATCCTGTTGTTTCCTCTTTTATCTGTAGAAAAAAATTGATACCACATGCCCAAATGGCGTAGTGAAACACGCCGGGTACTGCTAGTAACGTATAAAGTTAATTTGCAATTAATGGCAGAACTATTTGATGTCGAGATTTGCAAAAAAAAAAGAGTTTTTGTAGAAACAGGTTCATTTTCATGAAAATATACGGCTGTCTTTCTATACCTATATATAAAATAAATGAAACATATTATGTTTATTTTTCTTTTTATTCAAATCAGCTGGAAATATGCTACCAAGCATTTAGAAAATGCTCACTTTGGAACCCGAGAACTTTTTCATCATGAATATTAAATAAAAAAATATAACATTTTATAATACGGTCATAATTATTCAACTAAAAGTTTACGATATACGGAAAATTCAAAAAACTTTTTTTTTGTAAATATGCTTACGTAATATTTTGTTCCTGGTAATTCAAACAAATATTTTCATATTTTTGTCTAATTTTATTTTTATTTTAAATTCATAAGGCAAACCTAAAAAAGCAATGTTTTCTTCACGAGTTGATTTATTTCCTAGAGCGATTTCGGTGTTATCGTACCATCATCAAGAGAACAACTGACATGACAACGAGAGTCATTTAACTACAAAAAAAATTAAATCCTTTTAGTAATAAAAGTGGATAAAGTCTTAAAAAAAACTAACCGGCATTTTGAATAAGTTGATTGTTGTATTACACAGTGACAAAAGATCACCTATGTATGTGGCGGCATTTCGTATTCAGGAAGACGGATTAAAGTTGAATTAATAAAACTTAATCAAAGTTTGCGTGAATGTGTTTGCATTAAAATTTAAATTAAATTTGTGAGTTTGCGTGAACTTTGGGTTCGTGTGAATTATCATACGCATACGCAACGCAACCAAACTACATATATAGGGTAACTTCTTGCCGCGTTTTCCCCGAAGGGATTCGCATGTGGCGAGCGGAACCTATATATTTTTTAAGGTAAGGAGGACGGCCTTACGCCAACCACTTCAGTTGAAGTGGGAGTAAGGCAGACAGCTCTCTAGGGGGCTGGTACTCATTTCTTGCGAAGGCTGAGTAAGCCTTGCCGGTAGTTTAATTTAGGGTTTGAAATAAACATCGAAACGGGTTATCATTTTTGACACTCTCGTTCGGATTCAAACTCGAGTTCTCTGCATGGAACGCAAGCATTCTACCAGCTGAGCTACGACCGGACTGGTTTATAAAATAATCTTGTTACGAGTATTTTTTTTAACTCATTCAACGTTAATTGAACTGGTCCGTAGTCCAGTGGCAACACTTCGGACTCGTAAATGGAAGGTTGTGGGTTCGAATCCCGGCAGAGCACAACCAATATACCATTTAAATTTCCAAATGTGCTCTTCGCTGAGTTGAAAAATTCATACACCTTTATCAAAGACCGACTGAAAGGTCCATCCAACCTTACAACAACTGGGTCTTGCTTGAGAATTGGCGCTTTCTACAGCGACGACTAAGCTTGCAGAGGGCTCTTGAGGTGTGATACACATAAAAACAGCGCTCACCAAATAAATCATCCTAATATTATTGTTATTATTCACAAAGCATTTGATCCACTGCTGATTCATGGATCATCGTTTTTTTTGTATGGAAAATTCACGTCAGTTGACGGTTGAGCCATGGATTTGCTGAGTGTGAATAACACCGATTGTAAGTGTACAAATTTAAATACTAATGATAATTTAAAAAAATTTTAAATGTATGGATTTTGTGTATTGACATTGCAAAAAATTATTTCAAATGATGATGTAAAATTAAACCCCTTAGATTTTCTTCGCGACTTGATTCATTTTCTCGAACGCTTTCGATGTTAACATAACATTATCAGGAGAATAATGGATTGAATTATGAGGATACGTAATTGAGTTGTTCTCTTGATAATGGTGTGATAACATTGAATGCGCTGGAGAAAATTGATCAACTCGTAAACAAACAAAAAAGTATTTTATTTGTAAATAATTCATTTTACTAAGTTCTTTATGTTTATTTATTGATTTTTGTATATTTATACAAGAAACATTAACAAAATACCACATGTACCGAAAGAAGATGTGATCGAATATTTTTTAAGAATTGTGAGTATTTCTTTACAAGTTTTAAGACGTACCTGGATCAGAAAAAACACCTGTAAACCTATTACCTTTTATGTTTCAGATGAAAAAGTTTCAAGCAAAAAATAATAAGACTTTTCTAATTCACGTGAACAAAAAACCCTTTGAGTTGTTTTCAGTAAAATGTCTGCTTATGAAATACTTGACGCTCAAAGTGATGCGAAACCTTTTTAACGTTATAAGTTTAATTTAATTTTTTTTAATTATAAACTAAAAATTGTTTCCCTGTTTGATGAAAAGATGTCACCCCTGTTTTAGGGAAGGTCGATAAAAGTTGCAGTTTGTATGTTCATTTGAGGTTAGGATTTTATTTTGTAATTACACATGCAGCATTTGCAAGCTCACGTGAACTTACACGTGTCTGTTTGTGGGCATGCATTTAATATTAATTTTTTAAGATTATGGATATTTAAAGAATGTTTTGAAAAAATAATCTTACGCAATTTTTTGTTATTCAATTACATTAAATTTAAAAAATAATTAAAAAACTTTTTTTTTTCGATTTCTGCGATTAAATTAAGATTCCGCAAACAATCCTTTTGCATCTTTAGGTGGCTAAATAAAAATGTAATTATTAACAGGTGAACACATAATTAAGTTAATTAAAAACAGGTGTCTAAATAATTAATCTAATTATTAACAGGTGGCTTAATAATTAATCAATGTTATTAATAACAGGGGGCAAAATAATTCATATAATTATTAATAGGTGGCTAAATAGTCAATGTTTTTATTAACAGGTGGCTTAAGAATCGATGTTATTATTAACAGGTGGCTTAATAATCAATGTTATTATTAACCGGTGGCTTAATAATAAATGTGATTATTAACAAGTGGCAAAATAATTCATGTAATTACTAATAGGTGGCTTACTAATTAATGTAATTATTGACAGGTGGCTAATTATTTAATGTTATTTTACAGGGGCTTAATAACTCATGTAATAAGTAATACGTGGCTTAATAATTCATGTAATTATTTACAGGTGGTAAAGTATTTAATGTAATTATTAACAGGTAGCTAAATAATTAATTTTATTACTAGCAGGTGGAAAAATAATTCATTTAACTAGTAATAGGTGGCTTAATAATTCATGTTATTATTTACAGGTGGTAAAATATTTAATGTAATTATTAACAGGTGGTAATATTTTGGATGGTCGGTGCATTAACACAATACTGTTTTTATTTTCACTCCTTATTTTTTTAATTATTTGGAAACAAACGTTTTCGGCTGCACAGTAATCATCATTACCTGATGATGATTACTGTGCAGTCGAAAACGTTTGTGTCCAAATAATTAAAAAAATAAAAAGTGAAAATAAAAAAGGTGTTTTAATAACTTAAAGATTAACAGGTGGCTTTATATTCTGAATTTAATTATTAACAGGTGCCTTAAAACAATTATTAAAATAATTATTTTGTCATCTGAAGACGCCAACCGATTATTGCGAAACAGGTTGTGGAATGTTCAGAAATCGACAACGAAGTTGTTTAGATGAATAAGAATAAATTATAAAACTATACAATTAGTTAAAATTTCTTAAAAACATTTTTTTATAAATGGTTGCAATCAGCTGTGACACATTTCTTCATGCCTACTCGCTTAATCTGCCGCCAGAATGTTGCCTCTGTCGTTTCAGAGGAAAATTCAAAGAAAGCGTACACGCTCCCTTAGACACATGTACTAATAATATGAAAAACAGTGTCTTATATTGTATGCCACATGTGAGTCGCATGGAATCAAAGATGGCCGACTAGTTCATAGTAATTGTATATCTAATATTAGGCTGATTTATTAGATGAGCGCTGTTTTTGTGTGAATCACACGTCAAGAGACCTCTGCGAACTTGGTCGTCACTAAAGAAAGCGTTAATTCTCAAGCAAGACCCGTTGGTGTAAATCTGGATGGAACTATGTTGACCGGTCTTTGGTAAAGGCAGATTAATTTTTCAACCCAACTTAGCGAAAATTAAAAAAGTTAATATAAATATTTAAAAATATAAATGGTAAAACATTGTTTTAATTCACTTTATTCCTTTTGTTTGTGCTCAAATGAATTAAGTGAATTAAAACAATGTTTTACCATTTATATTTTTAAATATTTATAAAAATGGACTTTCACTGTGTTAACAGATCAACACTAAAAAATATTTAAAAAAATATATATTTTTTCATATTCTGCTGCCAGAGCAACTTGTTTTGTCATGCCGTTGCTCTTGACTTCACAGCAAGGCATTCCGTAAGTCGTTAATTTTTATTTTTTTTAATCATCTGTGAGCCGTGGGTCCTTCTGACTCATACATGCAAGACGGGTACGAGAAGGGCTTGAGGATACACTAACAGAAAACAATTTTTAATTTTAAAAACCCTAGCCGCCAACATCACAGATTAACCGCCTTTTCTCTCTGTCCTTACACACTTCTTTCATTTCCTCCAGAGTCATAACCTTTTGCATACAGGCTCTACTTTTATTATGACTCTGGATATACCTTGAAAACCAAAAAAACATTTTTTTTTCTTTTACACTACACCGCCTCTGGTTTTCCTTAATTTTGTCTGGTTGATAATATTATCTCTCCCTCTCGTCAGTCTGTTTTATTTCTGCAGACATACAACCATAACATTGTGATGTGTATGTATGTATATACAAAACATCTGTACAATATGTCCTAGGTCAGGTATGGCGAACCTATGGCACGCGAGCGATTTCGCATGGCAATCGAATGACAAGAAAAAACGGAAAGTGATTGTACAAAAAATAATAAAAGTTTTATAAAGATGTGTTCATAAAAGAATTGCAGAAAGCATTTAAATAGCCATGAGCATAATATACTTCATACAATAGTGACGAAGAATATGACGAAAATTACGGAAGGGGTAATAGTCAGACTGAAACAGTGCTTAAGCCGTCAACGGTTTTTACTTTCTTGCTAGTTGAAGTCCAAAAAGAAAGTATTGATTTGGTGTGAATTTTTTTTTCGAGGTTTTCAATCAATCTATGTATGTTGCAAGGTTTTATTCATTTAAAGCTCTCAGATTCATGCCCACAAGCAAACACGTGTAGTTCGCGCTTACAAATGCTGAATGTGAACTTACAAATAAAATCCAAACCTAAAATGAACATAAGCCCTACAACTTTTGCCTACCTTCCACACAGGACACAGGGGTGGCATTGGCAAAGTGAACCATTTTTTACATAAATATAAACAATAAATAATGTTGATACAAAAAATCTTGCCACTGAGGCTAAAAAAAGTTCGCCATCCATGCGTTAGATATATTATGTGAGAGAAATTGTCGCTACTTTCATTTGATGTGAGAGCATTACCCCAAATGACAAACACTTAAGCCCAAATTTTGAAAATATTTTTACTTTTTATTTTTCCTACGTTTCCTTGACTTACAGGTTGGTATAGGACTGACCACCCGTACTGTAAAATATAGTTTAACATGCCAGTATCCTGTTTCAGTGAAATAGGCATAAGTTGCAGGTATTGTGTTCATTTTAGATTTGGTTTTGAAATTGTTCACAAACCGTCACGTGTAAGTTCGCGCTTACAAATGCTGGATGTGTACTTTTAATTAAAAAACTAAACCTCAAATGCCCTTCCCTACGACAGGGTTGACATTGACATGGTAAAGTGAACCATTGTTTACAGTATGGGTAGTCAGCCTCATTTCTCCCTATAATTCAAGGGATTGGCAAGGGAAGTGGCAGTGAAAAAAATATAAGAAATAAAAGAAAAACATTTTTTCCTCAAACGTGTATTTAAACAGTGCAAAAAATGTTAACCATATACACACATAAAATGTTATGTACTATTAATAAAACGTAAACACAAATGGAATTAAAATTAAACGTAAAAAAGAGTACTTGTGTAAGCATTTCTTACATATTTTCATAAACCGTTTTCATTATACCGTCCACCTCAGTGCTTGTTTGGCTTTTCTACCATTTGATTCCGTGATGATCTTTCAGTGACATTGTCTAAAGAATCACATTCTACACAATCTGAGCTAAAGAAAAAGCGTAAAACATGATAACGTGAGAGTGGTTTGAAATATTTCTAAAATAAATTTACAGTTTTCATAAGACACATTGGTTCAGTACACATACAAACATTGCTTTTGTGAAATTACCATGATGGCCATAAGACAAGCAAGCACTAAGGGGACGATACGTTTTCGAGAAACAAACAAATTGAAAATTTTCTTTAATGTTCATAAAGCGTATGATATGACGTAGCAGAAACAGATGTAAATATAAACAAATTTGGAAAAACATCCTTATGTTATGTACATGTTAAATTATATTTTAGTATGTTAGCTTCCAAAAAAATGTTGGAAGTACAAGCATTATTACTTATCGGATATTAGACGAAGTGAAACAGAAGAAATGTGGAAAGGAAGAAGGGAAAGGGAAGTCCAAGAAAAGTATGGCTGGATCAAGTTGGTTAAATTGTGAAAGAATGTGATGTATGTACAAAGCGAATGTGAAATAAGGAAATATATGACACAATGAATTGAGAGGCTCTGGCCACCCCTAGCGGAATGGTGATTGTGTGAGTGTTGCAGCTAAAGTTTGAGAACTAGCATTATTTTCGACGTTTCGCTAGCGTCACAGCCATCGTCATGAAGGTATCCTTTTGAAAATGAACTGGGTTAAGCACATTCTGAATCCTCGTGCAGAAAGGGTGTCACCTGAAGACTTTGGCTATGGTTTAGAATAACATAATTTCTCCTAGAACGGTTTGTCATTTTTTGAACACGAGACTGATAATTTTAGAAAGCGCCGTCTCTTTTACTAATCAAATGTGTCTTAAGCAACTTCCTGAAACCGCCAACACTGGTCTCTTTTCTCAACTCCAGAGCTAGACTATTCCAGCAGTACGAACCAGCCGAACTAAAAGCCCTGTCTTATTTCACATTTAATTTTTTCCACCATCCATTCTTTCTACATGTCCAAACCATCTCATCACATTCTTTTGTACAGACTTTATTATTAGCTCACATAGAACAACGCACAACACACCACTACATATTCGTAACAGTATAATATATTACTTTTGTGCCTCACAGATTTTGGTATTACTGATATTGGATCCTTTCTCCGTACTCACATAATGTAAGACATATCTCTTTACAAATCCACAGAAAATTTGTTGCTTCTGACAGATGAAAACATCAAAGGAGACCGGAAAATGTACCGCATGCTGAAAAGGACAAGAAATAATACATATCATTCGCTTAGTGCCTGTTTGTCTTATATCTCAACGACGTTACCATGTTGAAAGCACCGGTTCCCGTAGATCACCGAAGTTAAGCAACATTGGGCGCGGATAATACTTGGATGGGTTACCGCTCAGGTACACCGCGTGTCGTTGGCATCTTGGGCCGGTCCGTAGTCCAGTGGCAGCACTTCGTAATCGTAAATGGAAGGTTGTGGGTTCGAATCCCGGCGGAGCACGAAAAAAAATCCATTTATATTTCGAACGTGCTCTTCGCTGAGTTGAAAAATTATAAACCTTTACCAAAGACCGGTCACTGAAAGGTCTATCCAACCTTACAACAACTGGGTCTTGCTTGATGATTGGCGCTTTCTAAAGCGACGAACAAGCTCGCAGAGGGCTCTTGAGAAATGACACACACAAAAACAGCGCTCACCAAATAAATCATCCTAATATTATTATCTATCAGATGTAATTTCACATGAGCAATGTTTGTATGAGTACAAGACCAATGTGTCTTATGAATATTGGAAATTATTTTGAAAATGTTTGCAGCAACTCACACATTATCGTGTTTTACGATTGTTTCTTAGCTTAGATTGTAGACAATGTGATTCTTAAGACAATTTCATTGAAAGGTCATATTTGAATCAAATGGTAGATCAGCGAAACAAGCACTAGAGGGACAGTATGCCTACGTAAAATATATTAAATTTTGACTTCTATAAGACGTATTACCCAAACAAAAGGGTTTTTTGAAAAAACAAATGTATTTCACGAAGCATAAGAAATATAAGCCTGTTTTGCTGATAATTTGGCACCCCTAGTGGAATGGTTACAAAGATACATAAATACGTTTTTTGAGTGGTTTGTAGTCTAGTGGTTATCGCTTCGAAAAATTGTGTTCAATTCCCAGTGGAGCACAAAAATATCATTTAATTTTTAGAAATGCTTTTCGCTGTCCTGTTGGTAGAGCGCTTGCATTCCATGCCGAGAGAGTTGGTTTCAATCCCACCTAAAGGGTAAGAAATGATTTCCCGTTCCGTTTTTTATTTCGAGCTCAAAATAAAACACCGCCAAGTTTTACTCAGCCTTCACTAGAAATTGGTATTAGAGCTCTCGGGAGCTGGGAAACACCCAAATTAACTGCATTGGTTGGCGAAAAACCGACCCTGTATTTAAAAATAAATACGATCACACTCGCCACATGTGACTCCTTCGAGGAGAACGCGCCAAAAGTTGCAGTATATATGCAGCTTACTTGCGTTTTTCTGGGTCAAAAAATCATCCCGCCAGCCTTATCGTAACTGGGTCTTGCTAGTAAATTGTCGTTTTCTACAGCGATGACGAAGCTTGCAGATGGCTCTTGAGATGTTATTCACAAAGCGATTACTGTTTGTTTCTATACTATGTTTTTCTATTGACAAAGAAAAATAAATATTTATTCTATGGTTGGTATGAGACTGACCACCCATACTATAAAAAGAGGTTCACTTTGCCAATGTCACCCCAGATTCAGTGAAAGGTGGTAGAGGTTGTAAGGTGTATGTTCATGTGGGGTTAAGTTATTTTATACGTACACATGCAGCATTTGAGAGCGCTATCTTACATGTGCCTGTTTGTGGCGTGCGTTAAATATGAGCCTCAAATGTCAATATATCTCTGCAACTTGAATTATAGATTGCAGAACATTTTAACTGGTCCATAGTCTAGTGACTCGTTAATGGAAGGTTATGGGTTCGGATCCCGGCGGAGCCCAAAAAAAATATACCATTTACATTTTCAAATATGCTCAAGGTTCATCCAGCCTTACAGCAACTGGGTCTTGCTTGAAAATTGGCACTTTCTACAGCGACGACCAAGATTGCAGAGGGCTCTTGAGGTGTGACCTTATCATTTTTCCTCCTCGAAAATATTCCATTGACAAATCAGAATAAATATTAAGTATGAGAATGTTATTATGATTTGATATAATGCTCTGTGCACACACGTCAACTTGATACATTTCATAAACAGACCGCGGGAGTAATTAATGAGACTGGAGCACTTGTGATGTGACACTTCCTGTGAGTTTGGCATGTAAAGCCACAGTCAAAGCATGAACCCTTCCCCCATTAAAATTACAGTAGCGTCTCCCCAGTGCTTGTTTGGCTTCTACCATTTGATTCAATGATGACCTTTTAAAGAAATTGTCTTATGAATAACATTCTACAGAATCTACGCAACGCAACTAAGCTACACATATAGTGTAAATTCTTGCCAGCGTTACCTCCGAAGGGGTCGCATGTGACGATTCGGGACTTATTTATTTTTACAGGGGACCGGCCTCACACCAACCACTTTCAATTGAAGTGGGGGCTTCCCAGCTCCCGGGGGCTGGTTCTTGTTTCTTGTGAAGGCTGAGTACACTTTGAGATCGAACCCTTGCTCTCGGCACGGAATGCAAGCATTCTACCAATTGAATTATCGACCTTTTCGCGAGCTTGGTCGTCGTCGCTACAAAGCGCCAATTCTCAAGCAAGACCCAGTTGTTGTAAGGCTGGATGGACCTTTTGATGACCTTTTGATGTCTTTGGTAAAGGTTAATGAATTTTTCAACCCAGCGAAGAGCCAATTTTAAAATATATAAATGGTATATTTTTTGTGCTACGCCGGGAATCGAACCCACAACCTTCCATTCACGAATCCGAAGTGTTACCACTGGACTACGGTTCGGTCAATCAATCTGAGCTAAGAAAAAACATAAAACACCATAATGTGAGAGTTGTTTTAAATAAATTTCCAGTTTTTATAAGACACATTGGTCCAGTACGCGTGTTCCCATTCCACCACTCAACTCGAATGTTCACTCACACATGCACACGGAAGTATTGCAGATGAGTGAACCTAGCTGAAAACCAACTGTTATCAAATAGCTATATACTGGCACACAAGCAATTTAATGCACATACACAGTTATGAGTGTTGAAAATTGATAAATAAGACAGCTTGATTACATTTAATGAAAAGTTGCAGTTTTATTTATTTAATTTCTATATAAATGACTCTTGAAAATGACGACAGTCGAAAGTACTCGAGGATAAAATAACAAATATTAAAAAAAGAAAAATACTTACGTTTTATAAGAAATTCAATAGATGAAGATTTCCTTGACTTATAGGTTGGTATGAGGCTGACCACCCATACTGTAAAAAATGGTTCACTTTGCCAATGTCACCCCTGTTTCAGGGAATATCGGCAAGAGTTGCAGGGCTTATGTTCATTTGAGGTTTGGATTTTATTTGTAAGTACACAATCAGCATTTGTAAGCGCGAACTACACGTGTTTGTTTGTGGGCATACATCTGAGAGCTTTGAATGAATATATCCTTGCAACTTAGATTATAGATTATATTATAGAAGATGAATTTTCACTAAGTAAATGCACAAACCTTTATAAGTTAAAGGTATTTCGTTTCGATATCGAGGTAGAATTGAATTATAGCCCAATGTAATGAATTCGCTGCAGATTGTATTTAAAACTTTATAAAATTGGATCAGCAATTTGACAAAAATCGAAAGTTCACCAAAAACAGCACGAAAATGTTCTCGAAAAGCAAAAATATATTTACTAGTAACAGTGAAACCCGCGTGCATGTGTGAGTGAACATTCGAGTTGAGTGGTGGAATGGGAACACGCGTCCAGTACACATACAAACATGCTCACGTGAAATAATCTCTGATGGCGATAAGACAAACAAGCACTAAGGGGACGAGTACGTCTAGTATTTAAAATGTCGTAAATACTCACTCGTCACTTAAACAGGAAAACTAATTGTTGTATTTTTCGGTTATTTCTAGAATTAAAATGTAGATTAGTTAGAATTTATTTGATAAAAGTAATTGTATTAGGTTGCCTTACTTTTATCTATTTATTTACTTTTTATCTGCAATCTGTAACCTTTAGTTGCGAAAATATATTGGTATTTAATTATCCCATATTTCAAACCGGCACAATATGAAAGTTTGCGCTTACATATGTTGTATATGTACTTCACAATAAAAAACAAATACTGATTATAAACCTTGCGACTTCCGCCGCCTTTCCCTAAAATGTTCGGAACGGGGAGTTCGGAACTCAGCCTTAATATAAATTGTGTGAATTAAATTAAATCGAAGAATGTATTAAATTGAACTATATCTATAATATTTAATCTAAGTTGCAAATATATAATATTTACATTTAAAGCTCATATCAAATGCATGCCCATTGCCCACAAAAAAACAGTTCGCGCTCACAAATGCTGAATGTGTACTTACGAATTAAATCCACACCTCAAATGAACATAAGCCCTACAACTTTTGCCGACCTTCTCTGACACAAGGGTGACATTGGCAAAGTGAACTATTTTTTACAGTATGGGTGGTCAGCCTCATACCAACCTGTAAGTCGAGGAATAGAAGAAAGCAAAGAACCCAAAGTAAATAATCATAACAATACAGAGTCAAGGAAATAGGTTATATAGGTAGAGTGTGACACAGCTCTGGATGCATGAGATGGCAGGTCCATATTGTTTGCATTGAGAGGACAGCACGTCGCGTTGACGGGCAGGAGCAAATGCTCTACGTGCTACGCGGGGAAGCAGCGTAGCGAGACGCCTCTACGACTATTACTGCTGCAAACTATGTGGCGTAGCACGTGACGGTCTACGCCATGTTTATTAATAATATGAGAGCGCTACGAAAAGGGAACGAAATTTGAATATTTAACATATAATATTAAAGTCCAGTATCGTATCTAATCTAATCTAAGTTGCAAATATACCTATAAAACATTGTGGATTCACATTATATGTATTTTCATAAGCTTGTACATGCCGTGTGTAAGCCTACAACATAAAAACCTAAACCTCAAATGAACATAAACCCTACAACTCTTGCCGACCTTTCTTGAAACAGGGGTGACATTAGCAAAGTGAACCATTTTCTACAGCATGGGTGGTCAGCCACATACCAACCTATAAGTCAATGCTGCAAAAAATGATTCACTGTGCCAATATAACTCCTGTTTAATTTTTTGCAGCATGAGTAATGACTTAAAGATTTATTCGTGTCTGCTTGCGGTTAAGCATTTGATATGAATCCTAAATGTAATATATCTTTGCAACTTAGATAAATGATAATAATAGATCTCTTCATCTGAATTTCCAGCTTTCTAGCCATATGGCGTCACCCAGTTTCTCTCATACTCCATTATGATTTCATGCTCTATTCACATATTACACGTGCCATAAGCGGCGGGCGAGGCCAGGCGTGCAAATTGCGTCACAGAAGCATTTTGTCTGCAGAACATCACGGCGACATTCTTATTTCCGGTGCATTGTTCTACGAAAGTTCACCACGCGAAGCAATAAGAGACAATGGTACAGCAAAAATATTCAAATATTATTTTATAAGTTAATTTTTTCTGAGTTTTAAAACGTTTATTTAACTTAGATCTTTGAGGACTGTTGCACCAAGCTGCAATCGGGCAAACAATCAAAATTAAGTATGATTTATACCATTAAATCAAAAGTTTGGTTGCATATACGTAAGTCATCATATTATAACCCACTTCCGAGAAATATTGAAACGACGTCCTCACCAGAATTATGTAAGCAATCAATTTGATGTGTCAATCAAATATTGATTGAAGGCAGCAAGCTTTAAGCGAACTATATAAAATCTCAGTTGCAAAGATCCATTAACGTTTAAGATCAAATTGCTTGCGACCCTTATCTGACCAAGCAAAAATATTCTGGTGAATAGCATTCGCATCGGGTTCGATACCTATCGAGAGTGTCAGAAATGATTTCCCGTTTCGGTTTTTATCTCAAGCTCAAAATATATCACCGACAATGTTTACTCAGCCTTCAAAAGAAATGAGCACCATCCCCATCGGGACCTGGAAAACTCCTACTTTAACTGAAGCGGTTGTTGTAAGGCTTGCCCCTTCACCTATAAAAATAAATTGGTTTCACTCACCACATGCGATCGCTTCGAGGAAAAATGCTGCGAGAAGTTGCACTATATGTGTAATTAAGAAGAGTATAAGTGAAAAATATTTTCACCTTCACACAGTAACTTTATACTTACTGTAAGTTTTATTCTGTTTGCGAAAATCCAGAAGAATACGAATAAAAATACGAGTTAAAGTAGCTGTTACAACGTAACTGATACAGGGGTGTAAATTCAAAATAAGTTGTGTCATGCTTAGATTACACAAAGCTATACATTTTCATCTCAGACGCTGTTGGCGTCACATTTCAAAAAGGCGTAGACAAAAAATGAATGATTTTTTTCATTTTTAAATTAATCAAAGAGACAAAAAACATAAAACGTTTAATTTACTTTTCATCTTACATATTTTTTTATCTTTTTATTTACTGTTCACTTTGCCAATGTCACCTCTGTTTCAGGGAAGGTCGGTAAGAGTTGCAGGGCTTATGTTCATTTGAGATTGAGTTTTTTATACTGTAGGTCCACATGCCGCATGTGTGAGCGCGAAATTATGCGTTTCTGCTTGTGGGAATGCATTTAATCTGAATCTCAAATAATACATATCTTTGCAGCTTAGATTTAGATTTTTTTAGATCTGTAGCAGTTGTCAAAAAATCAATGAATCTTTATTCAAAATTAGATGCACTTTGCCAATATTATCCCTGTTTCAGGAAAGGTTTGAGATTTGGATTTATATTTGTAAGTACACATGTGGCACTTTTAAGCGCGAACTTACACTGTCTACTTGTAGGCATGCATTTTATGTAAATCTTAAAAGTCCAAGCTCTTTCATTCCAATATACAACTGTTTGGATTGCCCGCTACGACATTCTGATCGGAATGCGTTTTTTACAGCGGTGAGCCCGGGCATAGGCCCGATAGGTTACGCCGACTTCGTGTCCACACGGGATAACTATCGAGCCTTCAGGCGCTTTTGTGCCTCCTACGTGGACCTCAGACCGGAAACAAAGTCGATTGATGACGCCATCAGCACATTCTTTGTGATTGGTAAGAAGTAGTAAGAAGCGCATCTCGATGGCATTGAACCGAGCCAGTAACTTCGAGTTTTCACTGTTTTCTCTAATGGAAGGACAGGTGAATCTAGAATCACTGCTGGATCGGATTACGGATAGCGACCATCGGGAAAGCAATCCGCCAGAAGAAAAGTATAGCATTGCATGAACATTCTGTGTTACCCTTTCCAGGATGGAAGTATATAAACGGAACAGGTATGAGGCTGGGTTTTAGCAATGGTACTCTATCTCAACTAACTCCGCTAGATTCTTTGCGTTTCTCAATGAATCAATTATTTATAATATGCCCTTGTTTTTCGATTAAATAACGTTTAATTTTCGACAACAACCTAACGCGATCTTAAATAAAAATTAAAAAACTTGAATATTCTGGTGAGTTTGAAATTTACCGCCACGTTTGATCCCGGCGTCTGAACACATCACGCACAATATTTTACACACACGAGTCGAGGCACACCCCTATAAGATACTTTTATACTAGAGTGCGTATCAGCAGATACAGCAGGTACAGTATTTGATATAAAAGATACAAACTATTATTTTTATTATTTTTTTATTGTTACGAGCGTATTGTTATGTAAATAGTCGATTAATATAGGTGTACACAGTAGGTAGCAATAATTATACGCCTAATCTAGAAATTAAATGATCCTTTTGTACTCTTGAAGGTGGTAGAATATTCGCGAATGTGCTGGCAAAATTAGTCACTAGAGTTCTGTCTGTGAAGTATATAAGGCGTAGAATTGAGTGCGCTAAGCCAGTGAGATAGTTGCTTGATTTGAAGAGTGTAAGCGATAGTGAACTGTGAAAATAAATTTGTGTTACCAGAAGTGTTAAAAATAAATGTAAATTTGTAAAATTAATTAAGTGCAAAAAAAGATCCTGAAAGAAGATCTGTATGTTGTAATTTAGAGACATTTCGAACCAAAAACATTACAGTATGTTAGTAGTAGTGCATACGTGATTCTAAACACGCTGGTGGAACAACGCTCTGGAATCATTCACTATGCTCGAGAAATCGAAGACAGTCGAGAAACGTCCGTATAAACGTATATACATAAATGTAAGCCGCAATTGTGTGCAGGCAGGTCGATTAAAACATTGCGCCGTAAAATCGAAAATAAGAGCTAGAAATCAGGACATTGTGTAAAATATATCTTGAAAAATAAATTGCAGTATAATTAAAAGAACCAACTTAAATCATAACAGTATTACTAAAATCCCCCACGTCAACTGCAGTGGTTGGCATGAGGTCGGCCGGAATAAATAGGTTCCGAATCGCGACATGCGACCCCTTCGGAGAAAACTTCGGCAAGAAGCTACGCTATATGTGTAGCTTAGTAAGAAAAATGTCAGACAGTTTTTTTGTTATTGCATAATTAATCTCTTTTTCTTCTTCTTGTGCCGCTTCAGGGAAGATTGGCGATCATCATAGCAATTCTCATTGTTTGTTATTGTCTTTAGTTATTGTCTATTGTTGTAAGCCTTTAAATTCCTTATTCCTGTAGCCAATTATAAGCCCCGTCTATTCTCACCTCTCACCTTGTGACAATTAAGTTGTGTCAAGTGTCAAGAGTCAGTTCTTGTATATTAGTAAGTATTGTTACGATATTACTGGGCTATCTTTTAATTAAACTGCAATTTTTATTTCAACAGAATTTTTTTTACACAATTTGGTTCACAAATTACAACGATTGATTTCTAGCTCTGGCTTTCGAACTTCACGACTCAATGTTTTATCGACACTCTGGCCTGCACACGATTTCAGCTAGCATTTATACTCGTTCATACGGACGATTCTCGAATGTTCTCGAACATAGTGGATGGGACACCTGGGCGTTTCACCAGCGTGATAAGGATCACGTACGCACTAATACTAGTGCCAGACTCTTCTATGTATGCATGTACAGTCGCACGTAGCAGTATAAAAAAGATGTAATCCTTGTGGAAGCAACTACAAGGCTTACCGTGGTGCCTGTTGCTGTCTTAACTTGATATGTCCATCGTGTGGGGGATCTTAATCTTTCTTTCTTCTCTTCCAAGGCTTCAATCATTACCAGTTGTTCCAAGCCATCCGTATTGCCACGGACAACGTGTCCAAAGAACTGAAGAATACGGTGTGTACATAATGCTGGCCAGAGTCAAGCCATTCAAACGGATCTTCTGACAAATGGACTCGTTGGTGCGTCTAACTGTCCATGGGATTCGGAACATGCACCGGCGCGTGTAGGTACTAGATTACACATTCTGCATGCGTAATCCCATAGGACAACCTGAATAGCAAATCAACACAAACACTGCAACTCATGCCACCGTCTCTCTAAAACAGGAACATCGGCAAAACTATGTTACTTCAACAGCTATGCCCGGTTCATAGCTTCGCTGCTAGAGTTTACATTCAAAACCATAGGGCTTGGAATCGATCCCCACAAAAGGTGTCGAAAATTATTTTCGGTTTTGGTTTTTGCTTCAAAACCCATAAAAAAAACCCCCCAAGGCTTACTCAACCTTCACAAGAAATGAGTACCAGCCCTCTAGGAAGCAGAAAGATCTCCACTCTAATTAAAGTGGTTGAGGATAGGTCTACCACCTTACCGGTGAAAATAAATAGTTTTTTCGATTTTTTTGAGGACAGTACAGGAAGATTTTGCGCTATATGTGTAGCTTAGTTACGTTTTAGTTCAGAAGAGAAGAAAAGAAGAAAGTCTGCAGAGGTTCTGGCAAATTTTAAGGTAATGACAGCAAGGATCTACAGCTTTCCACAGCATTCCTTATTTATTTGTCGTTTACTGTTCACATGTCCGTTTTGAATCCATACGCCTCCTTGATTTATTAGTTGAAAAAATTGTTCTTTGACTAATAGTTGGATATGAGGCTGACCACCTATATTGCAAAAATCGGTTCACTTTGCCAATCTAGCCCCTGTTTTAAGGAAGGTCGGCAAGAATTGCCGGAATCGGGTTTTTAAGTTGTAAGTACACATGCGGCAAGTGTCCGTGTCACGTGTCCGTTGATGAGAATGCATGAAACGTGAATCCCCAATGTAACATATCTTTGCAACTTAGATTATATTAGCACTCAAGTAAAACTTCAAAACTTTATATTCATACTTGATACAAAATCGCTAATACACATGTCACCACACATCACCGATTTCCTTCAGTCAAATCGTACGCCTGTGGGAATCGAACTCTGTACATTATGTTTTATTCCCGCCCAGAAAACTTGTATTATCACAGAGGGACGGATGGAAATCTTTGTAGCGGAAAATGTGAGAGATTTTTTACAAACATGGCTTCTAGATACTTCCACGCTGTTCTAGATACTTCCACGCTGTTCTAGAAACTGCTACGTCGTTCTAGAACGTGTATGTTAAAAATTTACATTGATTATTTTGCGTATTGAATTTCATATAATTTTATTCCCTTAAAATTAACTCAAGAAATACCTTTTATCATTTTTAAAATCATCCTTAACCGTTAACGCTTCAGATTCGAAAATGTAAGGTCATGAGTTCGAGTCCCGGTGGAGCACAACAATATATATCATTTATATGAAATTGAATAATATGTGCTTTTCATTGGATTGAATAAATCATAATGAATTATTTTAATACCTTATGAATACATCTGTAAAATGTATAATCTAAGTTTTAAAGATACATAAACTGACATCAGTGACATCTAAGGCTTTTATTAAGGTAATGCAAGTTCACAACCAAACATGTGTGAGTTCATGAGGTGGCATTGGTAAAAGTGAAACAAGTATTTACAGAATGGAGATCAGCCTCATCACAAACCAATTAGTAAAGAAATACTTTAAAAAAAAATTAAATAAAGTAAAATTCTGTGATTAAAGAGAAAAAAATATATCCAAAATAAAGCACGCGCAAAAAAACGAGAAAAATATGTTAAACATTTTTTAGTGATGATAATTTTTTTAGTTATGATTTATTTTTTATTTTGATAATTTAGATAAATAAATAATAAACACGCTTGAATTTTTTATTTTTGTTAATTGTTAACTAAGACCATAAAGTGTAAGAAACAAAAACAACAGGTTAAGGGCCTGTTGCACCAAACTCTAGTCAGACAAAAATCACAATTTAGTGTAATTTCTCCCTTTCCAATCAAAAATTTGGGTGTATACACGTCAGTCAGCTGATGTACATCATATTTTCTGTTCAAATTCCATCATATTATTACCCACTTCTGAAAAATATGTAACCGAGGTCCTTACCAGAATTAAGAAGTGAAATTTGATGTGTCAATCAAATATTGATTCAAAGTTTGTGTAACAGGCCCTTCTAATCTAATCTAATCTAAGTTGCAAAGATATGTTACATTGGAGATTCACATTACATGCATTCCCACAACCAGACACGTACAAGTTCGCGCTTATACATGCCTCATGTGAACCCACAACATAAAAACCAAATCTCAAATGGACATACATCATGCAACTCTTGCCGTCCTTCCCTGTAACAGGGGTGACATTGGCAAAGTGAACCATTTTTACAGCATGGGTGGTCAGCCGCATACCAACCTATAAGTCAAGGAACCTTTGGGAATATAATACTCTTAAAAATTTGATTAAACAACGATATAAAGTTGGCATTTAAAAGATACACGTTCACGAGATACACGTATCTTGGATGGGTATTAATTATACAGTTGTTATCTCTTACTGAGTATTAGACAGCGTTACACTGTTTCTTTGTAAAGGCACCCAAAGATACACAAAGCCCGCTTTAGTTGAGATTGATGGTCGCTTTTTGCTGCTCGGCGTGATTAATTGATTGTGAAGGCCTCTTTAGGATACAAAAGATACAGGCAAGATACAGGCGAGATACAAAAGATACAGCGTGGCTGCGCGTCCTTAAAGCGCGACCTCTCTGTGTGTCTTTATAAACAAAAAGTTTATTGTTATGCGCTGAAATGTTAATAATTTTAAGCACAAACATTAAGGCTCTGTATTATTTAATATCTGATTTTTGTTTCAAGGTTGATAACAAGATAATTGTTTAAGAAAAAGATTACTTGTTAAGTGACTGTAATAATCTGTCTTAGTTCTAATCTAATCTAATCTAAATTGCAAAGATATGTTACATTAGGGATTCACATTATATGCATTCTCACAAGCAGACACGCATAAGTTCGCGCTTGCACATGCCGCATGTGAACCTACAAAATAAAAACCCAAATCTAAAATGGACATACACCCTGCAACTCTTGCCGTCCTTCCCTGAAATAGGGGTGACATTGGCAAAGTGAACCATTTTTTACAGCATAGGTGGTCAGCCGCATACCAACCTATAAATCAAGGAACAAAAATAGTTGCAAATATTTATTAACATTTAAAGTTCATATTAAATGCATGCAAACAAGCAGACAAGTGAAAGTTCGCGCTTTCAAACGCTGCATGTGTACTAGCAAATTAAAATCCAATCCTCATATGAACATACACCCTGCAACTTTTGCCGATCTTCTCTGAAACAAGGGTGACATTGGCAAAGTTAACCATTTTTAACAGCATGGGTGCTCAGCCACCTACCAACCTATAAGTTAAGGAAGAATTATTATCATATTTAAAAAAAAGTGGTAAATATCCTGAAAAAAAAGTATTATAAAGTAATAAATACGTAAAATACGTTTAAAAAAAACTATTTTTGTGACTCTATTTTGACGGATCTAGTAATATTTCATTGACGTAGATATTTTTGGATTTCCTGAAGTCCATAAAAAAGACTCGTTAAGATTAAATATATAATGCCTCTACGATAATCTAAGAGAATGGAGCAACTGTGGAAGCGCTACGCCGTAGACCGCCCGCCCTTATGTAACGTCTACGATATCTTTATAGGGGAATTTTCTTTGTCGAGCCGTTTACGATAGGACAACGAAGTGGCAAGCGTAGAACCATGAAAAAAGAGATGGGGGATTTAGTCAATTAAAAACAAAAAATCAAAATTGTTGTTTTTATCATCGATGTTTTTTTTTTGCACAAAATTAATAAATTATCAATTATTACGACCAAAATTATCTATTCAAAAAACGCAAAAGGCTACACATAAAGTGTAACTTCTTGGCTGCCTTATCCTCAAAAAAGTTGCAGGTGGTGCTTCAGGAACTATTTATTGTTACTGGTAAGGAGGTCGACCTTACGCCGACCCCATCAGTTGAAGGCCGAGTAAGCCTTGCCGGTTTTTATTTTGGGTTTGAAAAAAACATTGTAACTCGGAAATCATTTCTAACACCCTCAGTGGGAATCGAACCATTGTCTTCGGTCTTTTTCCAAAATTTGTCGTCGCTACCCAATTTTTAAGCAAGACCTAGTTCGTGTAAGGCTGGATGGACCTTTGGTGACCAATCTTTGGACAAGGTATATGCCTTCTTCAACCCGGCGGAGAGCAAATTTGAAAATATAAATGGTTTGTGCTCGAAGTGTTAACACTGGACAACGGACCGGTCCTTGATGCATACTAGAGTCTTGTTTGACTTATAGTAAAATTTACTGAAGTATTCTTGAAAAAGCAGGCGCTGCCATCCCTATTTGTATTAAGGGTAGTAAAAGGCCCGAGCAGGGTCCACTTAGGGGGTTTATACCTGATGAGACCTCTGTTTGATATGATTAGGCGAAAAAGGGGAAAATAGAGAGGGTCTCCTTATAAACTAAGAAATTCAGGTATCATGGCATAATAAAACAGCACATTTCTGATCTTTCATCAGATAAATTTGGCTTGATTTTATTTTATAAATCATGGTTTAATAAAGGTCCCAAGTCGCAACGTGTGATCCGTTTCATTATGAATCTGGTCTTCTTTTACTATGACTCTGGATATCGCATTTATTTGCTTTTTCAAGAATTTGGTCCATCCATACTTTTCTCAGTCTACTTCTTAAAGACTACAAAAGTGTGGAAGACTTGCCCACGATCTAATTATTTAAAATTTCACAAAAATCTACGTAACTTTGACTATTTCTCAAAATACTTTAGATAGAGTTAACTAAAACCGAAAACTCCCGAAGTGACAAACCCCGGCCCACAATCTTAGAAATGATAATGTCTTTACATATTTCTTTCATCTCAATATTCAATATTCATCACTTTCCTCACACATACTCTTTTCATATTCTTATTCTGTAGGCTCCACTCTTTGGCAATCTTATCTAACTAACTACAATAATAGTAACTAACTAAATAATATTAACTGACTTCAATAATATTAACTGACAAAAAAATAATTAATGAGTTAAATATTGATAAAATTTAACTAAAATTGAATAAAAGTTAAATTATCTTAACTTGAAAATTCCGTGCCATAGTTACATGTGACTTTAAATTTATTCTGTTTTAAATAGTCGTAAACCTAATATACGTCCGTAAATACATAACCCTAGAAAGATAAACAAACGTCCGCAATAAACATTTCAGACTAAGCCTCCTGCCCTCCGACCGCCGAAAAACATTCAACGGATCAATATCAAACCAACCCACTACTAAGAATGCACAAAATCTGTAGAGATGCCGCAAATACTCGCTGCTATTCGGTATTCGACATTACTCGGCATTTTTTTTTGTTTTTCGTCTAATACCGAATAGTGTATTATCTGACATTTAACAATAAAATACCGGCAAGGTTTACTCAGCCTTCGCAAAAAACGAGTACTAGCCCCCTCGGGTGCTGGTAAAATCGCACTTCAACTGAAGTGGTTGGCGTAAGGATAGCCCTCTTGTCCGTAAAAATAGATAGATCCCTAATCGTCACACGCAACTCCTTCGTGGAGAACGCGGCAAGAAGTTACACTTAATGTATAGCCAAGTAGCATTTTATTTTTTTGCCATTAAGGTAAAACCACCAGTAATTGACACTGCATCAATAGTTGACACTTTGACAAAGAAACTGAAATAACAAGAATAAAACAAGTAACCAAAGATAGACATTGTGTTTATGAAATAGTAATATAAATAGTAATGTAAAATAAATTATCCTTATATATATATATATATAGACATCTAGCGACACCGACAAAAACTATCCAAGGCGTCTTAACGTCATCGTCAGTCACAGCGTTCGATCCATGACGGCCGATCGTGTTGCGCCATATTTATTGTTATTTTCTTGTGCAATTTGTTAAGAGCAAGCCGAAAGATTAATATTGGAAAGGTACGTAATCTTTTATAATTATGAATAAATATTAATTGGATCCTTTATATTAGAGTCTGAAGTGTGAATGCATGTCATTTAACATGACAAACAATAATTAAATATGTAAATAAGGGGTCATGTCATTTACTGATTCTTAAAACGACTGAAGATTGAGTAGTTGACATGTGCTGTCAACTAATGGATTTTCATGAAATTGATTAATATCGTATAATTGATGTGTCATCTTGCTGCTTATACATTAAATTACTCTATTATATCTTCTAAAATAATTTAAAACCGTTTTGTTCAGTAGTTGACAGGAGGTGGAACTATTAGAGATTTAGGTGTCAACTATCGAATTATTTTTTTTTCATTTTGTAGATGCCACCGACAAAAGGAAACTATACTATGTCAACTACTGAAAATAACAAGTGTCAACTACTAAATATTTTGGTTTTTACTAGGTGCCAACTACTAAGTTACTACCCTCATTTTATTAAAAAATATATATAAAATACGCATCAGTTTTATTTATACAATTCTTGTCATATTCTGAAAGTGTAATATATTGCGCAAATATTACCAAGTAGAAACGCCCTGTAAGATGATTTCATACCAAACTATGTCTATAGACATACTAATAAACCCTTAAGGTGTCATCTACTGGTGGTTTTACCTTAATTTGCCATAATATGAGGCATTTACTTTGTAAATCTTCATTTTGTCAAATGGTTTTTACGTGGGATGTACCTACGAGTATATTTTAACAAGAAGAAAATTATGAAAAATATTTACTTTTCAATTTTCTTTCATTTATTTCAAAGTGTTTTTTTATTCATCTATAAATGTCTTATCAACACAATGCATTACTTTTAAAACATTATATATATTTTTTTTAATTTCTCTTGTATATCGAATAGTAACTGTAACTGTAACTCTGTCGCCATTCCGCTAGGGGTGGCCAGAGCCTCTGCAGAGTTGCCTCCATTTTTTCCTATCCTTACATACCTCTTTCAATTCATTCATATCCATCACCTTTTTCATGCATTTTCTTCTTTTACGCTCACTTTGTATATCCCATTCTTTCACAATCTCCTCAATCTGATCACTTCATACTTTTCTCGGTCGTACCTTCCCTCTTTTTCCTTTCACACTTTTTTTGTATACATACTTTGTCAGTCTATCATCATTCATTCTTTCCTAATAGTAATTACGTAGTCCTCTAGTTTCCTAATAGTAATAAATAATCTTTCCTAATAGTAATTTCCGAATAGTAATACCGAGTTATTCGTTACTCGCCTTAGTGGATGGCAATTATTCGGTATTCGACTATTCGCTATAACCACTTTTCGCGGCATCTCTAACAGAAAGCTAGCGTGACTTGAGGGAGCAAGTTGGAATGAATGTCGCAGCGTAGGCCGAGTTAGGTGAGGTTAGTTTCGACTCTATGCCCTACATTTTGCAACCTAACCCTCAAACGACCATCATTCTTACAACTAAGCTACACATATAATGTAGCATAGTTAAAAGTTGTAAGAATGAGTAATAAGTATATTTATTTATTTAACTGCTGTTGTATATAATAATACGAGTATATTTTGTACCTACATGTAAGAATATTGTGTACATGTATTTTATATCTATCTATACATACACTGTTATTTATATTCTGTTATTCCCTTCATATTTTCTCATCTCTTATGTATTTTATGCCCAAAGAATGCAAACACTCCATCAACTGAGCTATAGACCGGACATCATAAAAAAAAACGAACAAAAAATAATGACCCTTGACTTATAAGTTGGAATGAAACTGACCACCCATGCTATACAAAAATGTTCACTTTGATAATGTCACCCCTGTTTATGGGAAGGTCGGCAACAGTTGCAGGGCTTATGTTCATATTTTGAGGTTTGGTTTTTGAATTGTAAGTACACATGCAGCATTTTGTAACCGCCAAGTTACGCGTGTCTGTTTTTGAGCATCCATTTAATATGAATTGAAATATTGATATATCTTTGCAACTTAGATTATAGATATGGTCTTGCCAGGGTTAAGACGTGTTATCGCCGTGCTGAGTTATGCTTTACCTCATCCAGTACATTCTCGTGTGTTGTGACTAGGACAAAACCGACACACAATGCCAGCCAAGGGTTAATTTAGATGTTTTTCTTCAAATGTTATCGGAATAGCACAGTTCTGGGCCGCAGTACAAATATTCATTCAACTTTCTTAAGTTTTTTGTTTGTTTTATAGATAAATAAATACTAGGATAATTCATTTGTATAACCTATAATCTAATTTGCAAAGATGTATCCAGTGAAATGAAAGAAGTATGCAAGGACAGGAAGAAGTGGCGGCTAATCTGCATTGCTGATTTTTAATGTTGGTTTATTAGTTTGCTACATTTTTTGCATAATAAATTTTTGACTTTTTTTGTATGGATTTATTATGAAGGTTTTGTTGTTTTTTTTTTATACTTAAATGTTATTTATTACTCGCATTCCTTGACTTATAGGTTGGTATGAGGCTGACCACCCATACTGTAAAAAATGGTTCACTTTGCCAATGTCACCCCTGTTTCAGGGAATGTCGGCAAGAGTTGCAGGGTATGTTCATTTGAGATCTGGATTTTATTTGTAAGTACACAATCAGCATTTGTAAGCGCGAACTACACGTATTTTGTTTGTGAGCATACATCTGAGAGCTTTGATTGAATATAATTATCCTTGCAACTTAGATTATAGATTATTATAGATATACGGTATTTTCTACGTTAGCATATTTGACTTTAAGCTGATAAAAAAACTACCCCACGATTGGCATAAGTGTTTTCTTTTCACTTAGTATTAAGTCGCTATGCTTACGTTAAAAACAGTGGCCCTAAGACAAAAGGTCAACACACCATGCGTCCCCTTAGTGCTTTTAATCTAATCTAATCTTAGTTGCAAAATATATGTAACATTAAAGATTCACATTATATGCATTTTCACATACAGGCATACACAAGTTGGCGCTTAAACATGCCGCATGTGGTCCTACAATAAAAAAAACCCAAATCTCACATGGACATTCACCCTGCAACTCTTGCCGACTTTCCCTTAAAAAAGGGTGACATTAGCAAAGTGAACCATTTTCTACAGTATGGGTGGTCAGCCGCATACCAACCTATAAGTCAAGGAACATACACAACAAATTACTTCTTTGTCTTCTTTCCATTAGACTTAATTTCACATGAGCAATGTTTGTACGTGTACTGGACCAATGTGTCTTATGAATGCTGGAAATTGATTTTGAAAATATTAGGAATAACTCTCACGTTAACGTGTTGTAAGTTTTTTTCTTAGCTCAGAGTGTATTGAATGTGATTATTAAGAAAATTTCATGTAAAGGCCATCTTTGAAACAAATGGTAGATAAGCCAAACAAGCACTGGGGGCGCTACGCCACTAAGCTACACACATGGGGTAAATTTTTGCCGCATTTCTCCCGAAGAGGCGAGTGGAACCTATTGGTTTTTACAGGTAAGCAACCACTTCAGTTGAAGGACAAGTTTCCCGCCTCTTAAGGGGTCTGAAGGGGCCGAGTAAACCTTGCCGGTATTTTTAATTAGGGTTAGAAATAGACACCTAAACCCTCGGTGGGATTCGAGCCCGAGCTCTCGGCATGGAATGCAAGCAATCTACCAACTGAGCCATCGACCGAACTTTTTACGAGCTTGATCATCGCTACAAAACGCCGATTTTCAAGCAAGATACAGTTGCTGTAAGGCTGGAGTGACCTTTTGTGGCCGGTCTTTGGTAAACGCAATGAATTTTCTAACCCAGTGAAGAGCATATTCGAAAATATAAATGGTATAATGTTTGTGCTCCACCGGGATTCGAATCCACAACCTTCCATTTACGAGTCCGATGCGTTACTACTAGACCACGGACCGATCTTAGGATGTGGATACTTGTAAACATACAAATATTGTATACAATCTATCTTTCGAGCGGTTCCCATCTCACCTGATTGGTTGAGGGGTAGGTCTAATTTTAGATCCAATCCGATTGGGGGCTGTTAGATCAGACCCACGTCCTGAACCGGGTCTTGGTCAATCAATCAATATTCGTGGGGTGAGGTTGTCAACCGCACGGCGACCGGAAAACTCGGAATGATTGAATTTTGTATTTCATCCCTTTAAGCACGAGGCATTGTTTACAATTCGAGCTTTGCCGATCAAAATGGTGGTGAGAGATGATTACCAATTTCCTTTCAATCCATCATTAATTATTAAATATTAAATCCCATCTTTTGAATCTTATTATCTAGAAATAATCCTGTTCAAAAGACTCTCGTTTCGAGAGATTTCATTTTTAGTACACACCAGTGGCGAAGCGTGCCATACAAGCTGGTTCCCATTGGCTTCCCTTTTAAAATTATGTAAACAAGTAGTTAGAAAATTTAGGCACAAAGTAAAAAAATACATTTAAAACCAAATAAGCAATACGTATTTTTTCCCTATTGAAACCATGCAGTCTACTTTATTATCATTTTGCCTCGTTTTAAACGGGAAACCGAAGAGAACCGGCTTGTATGGCACCCTTCACCACTGGTACACACCTAGGCCCGGTATATTGAACGCAATCAAAGCGACCTTATTTTGAATGAAAAGGGCGCATTTATCGCCCCCTCCAGTGTTTGTTTTGCTCATCTACCATTTGTTAGGTTTAGTTTGCAATACGGGATGTGATGAGATGGTTTGGGCATGTGAATAGAATGAATGATGATAGACTGACAATGTTTATAATATACAAAGAAAGTGTGAAAGGAAAAAGAGGAAAGGGACGGCCGAGAAAAGTATGAAGTGATCAGATTGAGGAGATTGTGAAAGAATGGGATATACAAAGTGAGAGTAAAAGAAGAAAATGTATGAAAAAGGTGATGGATATGAATGAATTGAAAGAGGTATGTCAGGATAGGAAAAAATGGGGCCAACTCTGCAGAGGCTCTGGCCATCTCTAGCGGAATGGCAACAGAGTGACAGTACAGTTACAGTGACATGTTTACAATAATAATAACTGCACAGTTTAAATTTATTAATCGGATATTAGACGAACAGTTATAAGAGAACGTACATTATTCTCGACGTTATCCTAATCATAATTACTTCCTTCGCTCGAAGGTATACCGTGATTTGTGACAAGTCATCCTCAGTCGTCGTGCAGAGAGGGTGTCTCCTTAAGACATTAGCTACGTCACCAATGAAACGTCGAGAATAATGTAAGATCGCTTATAACGGTTCGTCGATAATATTCGATTAATAAATTTTAACTTTGTAGATATTATTATTGTAAATTTATCTACCATTTGACTCAAAGATGACTGCTCGGAATTGAACGAGTATGGAATAAAGAAAAAAGAAGGAAACCTGGTTGGCTATGGAGAGGACTGCAATTCGCAGAAATTAAACTCGATGCTTGTTCAACAATCCATATATTCGTTGTAAGTTACACACGCCGGCAACACAACCTTCTAGGTGGAAAGTCGGCACAAAAAAGAAAGAGGTTACATACAATATGACAAAAGACACAAAAGCGTCATCTCCTTCTTCTTTTTTTTGTTTTGATGGCTATTAGAGCTATATCCCATGTTATGTTTCGATTGAAAGGTATCTTCAGGATACTTACATCCGGCTAGCTCTCATCAGCATCACTCTCAGGGCGTGGGGTTCTTTCTTTGGTATTGCTTACTTATATCTTGGGAAGGGTTTTATAATGAAAAGATAAAGTTAACATGAACAAATAAGGGTTTATTACTGTACTAATATGGGGGGGGGGAAGGGGAAATAAGGGATTGGCCAGACCTACAGGTTGTCACTAGAACACTCCCTATTCCGTTGGCTGGAGTTCTAAACGGAAGGCCTGGGGCAGCGCCCCAGGCTAGCGGCGGTTCACAAGGCGGGCGCCTCCACACGTGGGAGCCCCTGGGTGGGCGCTCCTATGCCTCTGGTCCACAAGGCGGGTGCCTTGCTGGCAGGAAATCCAAGTAGATGGGGGGGGAGCTCCATTGTAGTGCCCCCTCTTGCACCGCTTGGTGCTTGGTCGCTAACGTCTTAATCGCTTGGCATCTTGCCGGGAACTAACGATGAATTCACGAGCGTGGGCCGATTGATTCGCACGGCGCAGTTCGGCCGTTTCCGTGACCGTTCGGCCCACAAACACACACTGCACACTTCGGGATTGTTTTTTTATAATATGTTATTTTAAAATAACATAACATTCCCCTTTCTCACAAAAATAAAGAAAGAAAACCAGGAGCAACACAAAAGTCTTCACACACAACACTAGGTCTTTGGCCATTAAGAAAATTGAAAATTTTATGGGAACACAAAAAGGGAAAGGGGATTTACAGGAACATCCTTCTGTCCTATCAACACACCAGAAAGAAGGAAGAAGAAAACTGGTGGCTGTGAGAATTATCGATTTGGTTTGGGAAATTTCAAGGTGGTTCCAATAACCGACAAGACGGGGATTAAAAGCGATCTTGTAACAAGGCCTTTTTTCTTCACCAAAACATGTCGAAAACTCTAAACAATAAATAATAATCACAGCAATCAAAACATATTTTACACTGGTACTTATATTAACCAAGTCATAACTCGTTACAGGAGTCGACTATTATATAACAATAAGTTCTGAGCTGAATACAAAAAAAAATTACATATAGAGACAACATCCAAGACTCGCTCAAAATATTTAATATGTTAGTGCGTAAAATCCACTACGAACTCACTCGAAAAAAGAGTGGAACATTCCATATAAAACATCCTAAAGTGATAATGGAATACACAAACAAAATATTACAAATACACCAGCTCTTTCGAGCCTCAAACACGTCTGTACACACAGACATTTTCCCCCTTCGACAAAATGAACAAGGCTTTAAGTGTAATCTTATACACAAAAGTGCATATCAGATCCCAGATTTACGAAACGTAACATCTCAAGAAAATGCGCTCCCTTTTCCAAGAAAAAGGCCAGCATTTCTTCCCCTTACATCAATTTCCACTCAAAGCAGTGATAATTTCATCCCTACATCAACATACCGTGGAAAATCCACACACGGACCTACGAAAGTAGAATCCCGGAAAACGGCTTCCCTTGCCCAAAGGACCACATCTTCCCACTCTTTCTCAATGGCGCCACTTCATTTTTTAGAAGAATAAAGAAACTTCATAATTCAATCTTTTTCCAAAGGGTTAATTCGGAAAACCATTGAAATCTTACACAAAAAAAACTGTTGAAGATATTTACATACATAAAAACAAATGTAGTCAAGAAATCCTAATTCTAACTAAATTACCTATTTGTACACTATAAAACAAAATTTCTCCGATGTTTTTTGAGAACCGTTCAAGTTTACATTTCTCCAAGTGACCCGTATATCAGTCAAACATCGCACAAAAGTGATATGCTATTGCTTGCAAGAAATAAAACCATCGTAAATATTAAACTAAAATGAATCCTAAGCTACCTTTTTACAAAAATTACAATCCTCTATCGTTTTTTGAGGGTTCTTGGAACGATTTCAATGTTCCCTGACAACACACAAAAGTACCTAAAGCTAATCTATAAAATTATTTACAATGGCAGCCAACAGAATAGCCATAGTTCGTAGTAAATTTCCGAAAGGACCTAATCACCAGTTTACCCCGAAAAAAAATATATATTTTAAAATGTTTTTGAGAATAGCACATTAAAAAAACCAAATGGGGGAAAAAAACATCATGAATTACCAAACACTTAATCCTCACATTAAATAAAATACTTCTGAGAATCCTTTAATGTGGAAAAAAGTTTGTTAAAAGCTTTTATGAAAAAAACATAAAGTGAAAGTTTATTTGCCTAGCAACAAATAATGCATCAA
This sequence comes from Agapetus fuscipes, assembly GCA_951799405.1. Taxonomy (NCBI): domain Eukaryota; kingdom Metazoa; phylum Arthropoda; class Insecta; order Trichoptera; family Glossosomatidae; genus Agapetus; species Agapetus fuscipes. Next base: position 7,496,988 of record OX637358.1, on the reverse strand, counting down.
TTTCAAGGTAGGTACTTATGTAAAATAAACAAAGCTAGATTTCTGTGAAAAAATAAAACAAAATAATGATGCTTTCTCAAATGAATTCTCAAAAATGCATGTACATTTTATTGATATTAAAATTTCACAGAATTTTAAATCGTCAAAGCACATTTACGCAAATGCAAAAAACAAAAAGGAAGCGACCAAAATAGTGTTAGAATCAAAATAGACAGAAATACTAAATGTTGAAGAAAAAATGAAATTTGGCATAAAAAATTAAAATATGACGAGGTTTCTAAGCAAATGATAAAAGATTTAATGATCTATTTTTCAGGCTTCTCAAAGATTGCATGTCAATTTATATTGATATAAAAATTCTATCATAATTTTTAATCGTCAAAAGGACATTACAGCAAAATGCAAAAGCAATCAAAACAAAAACAATTCATTCTAAAATCAAAGCAAAAAAACATATGACGTCATAATGAAAGCAAAAAAAAAAAATTACACACAAAAAAAACAGAGCTTCACAAAACAATTCCCAAAATAAAAGTTCGCAATATCGAAAGAATCCCAGTTGGATGCGCCAGTGTTATGTTTCGATTGAAAGGTATCTTCAGGATACTTACATCCGGCTAGCTCTCATCAGCATCACTCTCAGGGCGTGGGGTTCTTTCTTTGGTATTGCTTACTTATATCTTGGGAAGGGTTTTATAATGAAAAGATAAAGTTAACATGAACAAATAAGGGTTTATTACTGTACTAATATGGGGGGGGGGGGAAAGGGGAAATAAGGGATTGGCCAGACCTACAGGTTGTCACTAGAACACTCCCTATTCCGTTGGCTGGAGTTCTAAACGGAAGGCCTGGGGCAGCGCCCCAGGCTAGCGGCGGTTCACAAGGCGGGCGCCTCCACACGTGGGAGCCCCTGGGTGGGCGCTCCTATGCCTCTGGTCCACAAGGCGGGTGCCTTGCTGGCAGGAAATCCAAGTAGATGGGGGGGGGAGCTCCATTGTAGTGCCCCCTCTTGCACCGCTTGGTGCTTGGTCGCTAACGTCTTAATCGCTTGGCATCTTGCCGGGAACTAACGATGAACTCACGAGCGTGGGCCGATTGATTCGCACGGCGCAGTTCGGCCGTTTCCGTGACCGTTCGGCCCACAAACACACACTGCACACTTCGGGATTGTTTTTTTATAATATGTTATTTTAAAATAACATAACACCCATTTAGTTTGACAAGCTGTCAGGCTTGTAAGAATCACATTCTACACAATCTGGGCTAAGAAAGAATGTAAAACAGGATAATGTGAGAGTTGTTTAAATATTTTCAAAGTCCATGCCCAGTTTTCATAAGACACATTATTCCAGCTTGTACGCTAGTGTGTAGAACATCTGGCTCTAGTATGATGGTAGTAGTAAGGTACATAAAACGGCGGCCTGGTATGAGCGGGAATCGAATGATCTGCCGGAGGATCGGACTGCCAAGGGCATCAGTTGAGTAGTTGTGCATCCAACATACGGACGTGAATATCTTATACGCAGAGATTATCAATAATTATAAATTGTGAACCAAACCGTGTACAATAATTGCAGTTTAATTAAAAGGATCCAACCAAAATCATAAGAAGTGGTGGCAGGTGCGGGTTTTAATTAAATCAAACATCGTTCATATGAAATAACCTTTGTTAGTGATAGGACAAAAAAGCACTAAAGTGACGTTATGTCAATCGTGTGGGTAGTTTTTTTTTTTATAATTTGAAAGCCACACATGCTAACGTGAAAAATACCGGTCCTCAGGAATTTTTATAACACTAGCGATTGAGGGAGCCGAAAAAAACGAGCTTATATTTTTTTGAGGTTTATAGTGAGACCGTGTACTTATATTTTTTAACAGAAGCATTAAATTGAACCCGAGAAAAAAACTTCTCAAAAGCAATTTTGTGTTTTTTTTTGCGCCGCCGAACCCTGTAAAAAATGGTGAAACATGTGTAGGTAATAAAATGGACCCTTTCCCTGCCGCTTTTTCCCATTTTTCCGATTTATCGCTTTCCCGGTTTTGCCGGTCCGGCCGAAACAAACGGGGAAAATGAAAAAAAGGCTAAAATCCGGATTCCGCTCCAGCGCGCGCAATCAGGAGCCGAGGATGGATTTTTACCATGTTTTCTTTGCATCCTTAACACTTAAATCTTCTTCATAGAAAAGTACGAACTATTTTTAATATATTATTTTCGTTGTGGGTTCGAATCCCAGCGGAGCATACAAAATATAACTTGGTCGACTTGGTCGTCGCTACAAAGCGCCAGTACTCAAGTAAGGCCCAATTGCTGTTAGGCTGGATGGACCTTTAGTGACCGGTCTTTGGTAAAGGTGTATGAATTTTTCAACCCAGCGAAGAGCATTTTTGAAAATATAAATGGTATATTTTTTGTGCTCCGCCGGGATTCAAACCCACAACCTTCCATTTATGAGTCAAAAGTGTTAACCACTAGACTACGGACCGGTCAAACCATTTGATTCGTTGATGAACTTTAAATGAAATTGTCTAATGCATCACATTCTACACAATCTGAGCTAAGAAAAAACGTAAAACACGATAATGTGAGAGTTGTTGTAAATATTTTTAAAATAAATTTCCAGTTTTCATAAGACACATTGGTTCAGTACATATACAAACATGGCTGATGTGAAATTAGCTCTGATGGACACAAGAAAAACAAGTGCTAAAGGGGCGATTATTGTCTGTTAATCTTGAAAAAATATCTCTTTACAATTGATATTGAGCGCAGCTTTAAGACAATCTATTCAGAGCGATCTCGCTCTTACATTTCTCAGTTTTTCTCACGTCGTTTCGATCAAAAAACAAACATTTCTCCTACAAATCCTGAGCGTCTGTCTTCATTAAGCCACAGGCAGACTCCTTGTTTCCCTCACCTTTTCCTTGCAGTCATCGATATCTTAGTGCATACTAGATAGGCGTAGAAAGCAATCCTTTGAGAATTAGGAGTGCGCTAACGCACGCATTACACAAAAATCCAAATTCAGTCCATCGCATCGGTCACTTTCTAACTGCCGACAAATGCGGTACGTAATTGAAAAAAAGATCCATACAAATGACATTTTAATTATTTTTAAAACGTTTACAAAATTTATTTTTCGTTTGTAAAAATATTTTGCTCGCAAAACTGACAGCCATTTTTTAGAATTAGTGATATGCAAGTATGTACCTACTATGCTTGCGTTAATAGATACTTGTGAAAATCATTCAGTACCCAATATGGTCGGAACATTTTTGGATTCTGAATTTTTCAGATATTTTAACACTTTCGACAACATTAGAGGGGTATTCATAACAAATATCGTTGCTATGGTGATATTTACATAGATTGAAAACGGAGAAGACAGTTAGACACGTTGCTTACATAAAAATGACAAAAGCTTTTCACATTAAGTCGTGAGCGAGCCAGCACTAACAACAATGTACGGCGTCAACGACTGGTGCATCATGTCGTTTGGAACTAAATCATTAATTTTTTGGAATGAAAAAAAATGGATGTTACTGACCGTGGAAAGAGAACGATTTTCTCTACGTTTCGTCAGAGTAACATCCGACGTCTTCAGGAGGCGTGTATCTTCTACAGAGACGAAACACGAACTGTTGAAGTACCTATTGTTGTTTGCTCGAGATCTATGAATTCATTCTCGATGGTCAATAATTGTACCTACAACCTTCGTCCCTAGCAAACAACAATAATTCAACAGTTCGTGTTTCGTCTCTGTAGAAGATACACGCCTCCTGAAGACGTCGGATATGACTCTGATGAAACAAAGAGAAAATTGTTCTTCTCTTTGCACGGTCAGTAACATCCACATCAAATTTTGCAGACAGAAGCTTTGCGGTGGCCGGGCCGGTGGCCTGGAACAATTTGCCCATCGGTGTTCGCGCGAACCAGCCTACCACCACCTTCAGAAAGGGACTGAAGACACTACTTTTCTCCAGAAGCCATGGCGCCCTTGAGATGGTCCTGGACCATTAAATGGCGCCACAGGAAAGAAATCATCCATCATCATCATCATCCGTTTTTTTTCATTCCAAAAAATGTCTAACGACAGTAATAATAATTTAAAATCTTTGAATCATTCATATCTATATCCATGAAATTACTACCGCCATGCTTGTAGCAGACTGTTGATGATGATGAGTTGATGATTTCTTTATAGCGCCGTTTCGTGATGTAGTCACTCCAAGGGCGCTGGTGCAAACGATGCCAGAAATTTGCTTGTCTTCAGTGCATTCCGGAACTTTCCATGGTCCTCTAGCTCTCTCACATGATGTGGCAGGTGGTTCCAGGCCAGAGGGCCAGCAACTGCAAATGCACGCTCTCCAGACACTGTGTTAACTCTTCTTACAGGTTCTTCAATCCTTGGTTTGGCTCCAGTGTCAGCTGAGCGCAGTGTTAGGCTTTTTTTGCCGAGGGTTCACGCCACTTTGCCCTCCATCTTATTTATCCATCAGCTGTGCGTGAACCTCCAGGTATGGTGTGTAATTCATTTCACGAGAAAAAACCGTTTAATCTCATTTTTATCGTGGTGCCGCACGCTTTTTTATGGTATGGATTTTCTTCACCGTTCTCTGCAACAGTAGAGAACGTGATACACAGGCCTGTTTTCTATTATCTTAGTTGCAAAGATATAATATGCTTACATTTAAAATTCATATTAAATGCATGCCAACAAACAGACAAATGCAAATACAAATCGCTGCCTTAGTTCTTGTTTGCCGTATAGATCATTAAGCTAATTTTACATGAGCAATATTTGCATGCGTGCTGGACCACTGTGTCTTATGAAAACAGAAAATTGATTAAAAAATATTTAAAACAACTCTCACATTATCGAGTTTTACGTTTTTTCTTAGCTCAGATTGTGTAGAATTTGATTCTTAAGACAACTGCATTAAAAAGTCATCTTTGAATCGAATGGTCTATACGGCAAACAAGAACTGGATGAGCGAAATGCTGTATGTGTACAAATTTAAATCCAAACGTCAAATTAAATTAAACCCTGCAACTTTTGCCGAGCTTCCCTGAAACAGGGGTGGCATTGGTAAAGTGAACCATTTTTTACTGTATGGGTCACTCACACAAGTAAAAACACACATTTATAACAATATCTACATTGGAAAAGACTTTAAGTTCCTTTGACCGTCTTTTAAAATATATTTATTTTGTACCAATGGCATGCCTCAATTATTTTCATTCTTGTTGACTATGCGTGTATCACAAGCTTTACCTTAAGCAGGCTTTACGGTAGATTTTTCAGCGTCTCTCAGCTCTACGGGCGTGCGGGTCCCCGACAAGTTGTCCACTGGCAGAATGTCTACCGTAGAGAATATGTCCTACAATATAATGTCCACCGACAAAAAATCCACCAAAGTATTGATTAAAACTTTTTTTTGGTGGACAATTTGTTGGTGAACATATTGTCGCTCGGACATTTCGTCGCAAAATATTTTGTCGCGTGGACATTTCATCGGTGGACATTTTATCGGTGGACATTTTGTCAGTGGATATTATGGATATTATGTCGCAGGACATTTTAACGCATGGACATTAATGTCGATAGACATTTTGTTGATGGACATTTTGTCGATGGACATTTTGTCGGTGGACATTTTATCGGGGGATATTTTGTCAGTGAATATCATGTCGGTGAACATATTGACGTGTGGACATTTTGTCGGGTAGCCATTTTAGCGCTCGGACATTTTGTTGCGTGGACATTATGTCGGTGAACATTTGGTTGATGGGCATTTAGTCGATGGACATCATGTCGGTGGACAATTGGGCATTTTGTCGGAGGACATTATGTCGGTAGGCATTCTGTCAATGGACATTTTGTCGTGACACGGGTTCTCCGTACTCCGAGTACAAAAAATTGCATAAACTCCCCTCAATAGCGTAAATAAATAGAAGACCCTACAGCACATCTAGTGAGTGAGTTAGTTTTCATAGATTTTTTTTTACATTACGCTATCGAGGTGAGTTGACGCAGTTTTGTACACTCGGGGTACTGGTAATAAATTCCTCCTTGGTTTGAATCTCACCAAGGAAAGTAGATCGCGCGAGACATTCCCTCCACAATTTATTATTACAAGGTTTTACACGCGAGAAAAAAATAAACCCGAAGCTTTATGGGACACATGATTTTGGTAAAAGATCCCCGTGAGAAAGTATAAAATCACTCATTTTAAAGGAATCCTGTGCGGGAGACTTCTAAGACTACTAAAACCCCTCACAGTGTTTTACGTTTTTTTCTTAGCTCTGTTCCTTCCAGTAATACGAGTTTTTTTTTCATAGTACTCTAAGTATCGAGTATCATAGTACTCGATACTTACAGTTTTATGAAAAAACTCGTACTACGGGTCTGACAGATTGTTTAGAATGTGATTCATAAGACAACTTTATTGAAAGGTCATTTTTCGAATATATCAAAGGCCAGCGACCATACCATGTTGAAAGCACCGGTTCTCGTCCGATCACCGAAGTTAAGCAACATTGGGCGCGGATAGTACTTGGATGGGTGACCGCTTGGGAACACCGCGTGTCGTTGGCATTTCTTGAAACGGTCCATAGTCCAATGGCAACATTTCGGACTCGTAAATGGAAGGTTGTGGATTCGAATCCCGGCGGAGCACGAAAAATATACCATTGATATAAATATGCTCTTCGCTGCGTTGAAAAATACATAAAACCTTTACCAAAGACCGGTCACTAAAAGGTCCATCCAGCCTTACAGCAACTTGATTTTGCTTGATTATTGGCGCTTTGTAGCGACGACCAAGCTCGTAAACATCCCTGCGCCACTTCAATACGTGTCATAGAACCCTAGAGTCTTTGAAATCTAGGGAGTCTCCAACACAGGATTTCTTTTAAAAAAATGGAAGATAAGCCAAACAAGCACTGAGGTGACAATACTTTTTTCTGACTTACTTTTTAGGATTTTGACATTATTTTCTCTTATAAATAATTAATATTTAATCCACTTAATAGACTTGAAAAGACAAAAAAAGAAAGAAATGCTGATTTTTCTTTTTGCCTTTTGCATGAGAGAGATGAAAACAAAGACGCTTTTTGTACCTCCTACATGGAAAACGGCTTCTACCTTGGAAAATCTTTCCTTTTTTTTGTTTCCATTTTAGAAAACCCTTTTAGGGCGCGTTGTTTTGATTAAAAGGAACCCTTTTTCAGGATTTAAATAGATATATACGTTTGTTAATGTATTATACACTTTTTTCTAAATAAAAAAATTCCGTTTGAAAACAGGATTTCCAAATATTTTCAAGTAAAATTCTATCAAGTGTGTTACATTAAAATAAAATAATAATTAAAATACAATCCAATTCCAACATAAACCTACTATATGCATGTACTCTAATATGCTTGCTGTAAAAACTTGGTTCACTTTTACCAAATGCCGAGTCACCCAAAGGCGGCAAGAATTATAAAGTTAACGTTCATTACAAATGGTGCATAATTTCAGTATTTAAGTATTCATTTGCAACTTTATTTATACATTTATATTCGATTAGTTGGGACATCTATTCGGACACGTCTGACCCTTTAAGGTTGGAATTGGACGCAATAAAAGAGCGCTTTTTGTAGGGGGTAAGTGTCGGAGCTTTCATAACGGAATTTGTGAGTCAAATTCAGTGAAAACAAGGGCACGCACAGAGTGGGGAGCTTTTGGAGGCTGTTGAAGAGGGAAAACTTTGAAGGCTCGGAAGGCCAGGAACGAAATCGGGGAATATTCTGAGAAAAAGATCCCATTTACAACATAATAATAAATTCGGATTATTTTTACAACACTAGCTATTTTTAATTTTCTGAATAAAGTCATTCGCGATCTAAATTTTTGGCACTAACTTTGGAATACTAGTACGCAGTTAATTGTATAAAAAATGCCTTCGTAAGTTATTGTTTTATGATTATTATTTTATTAATTGGATTCAGGATACAAACAGTCATTTTAAAAATATACACTATCCTTGTGAAAAATAGAATAACAAGATAGAGAAAAAAACATGTTTTTTTAATTAAAATTACAAACATCAGAAGAAAAAATTAAAAAGCAAATTAAAAAAAAAATCGAAGCGAGCTCAGGGAATTTGATGAAATGTCAGCATCTGAAAGATTTGTGTTGTAACTTGTAGTTGCTCGTCTGAAAAATGAATTATTTCCATAGTTGGTAGGCACTGCAGATAGGAGGAATGTGGAATGATTGTTTATGACAAGAAGTTGATTGAAGGACTTTCAATAAAATATTTTTTTCAAAGGGGGCTCAGTTTATAATAAATATTTGTTTATAGTTATTCGCGAGTTATGGATATTTGTCTATTGAATAAGCGATGATTTATTGACAAAATGTACACCTACCAGTACAAAAATGAATAGTTTCTTAAAAAAAATATTTGTTCAAAAGTGATTAACCGTTTCAGTGGGTATATTTTCTTGTGAGCTAAGAAAAACATGCAAACACGATAATGTAAGAGTTGTTTTAAATATATTTTAAAATCAATTTCCAGCATTCATTAGACACATTGGCAATGTACATTTACCTCTGATAAGACAAGAAATCACTAAGAGAACGAACAGTTCAATTTTTAATATTTTTTTACAATTTACAATTTGTTCCTTTCAATCTGTAGGACCAAAATGCGAGCAGGCGATATAGTATAGAATGGACTGAACGTTTTTCCATCGAGTCACTCAGAAGTGCCATTAGGGAGCAGGTAAATGGAGATTTATGGAAATGACCAGCACCCCGAGTACAGAAAACTGCATAAATACTCACCTACCGCGTAAACATAAAAATACCAAAAAACCAAAACACTCACTAGAGGCGATTTTGTAGATTCTTACGACATTTTCTGTGACGTGATGGTCGAGTTTGTACACTATATTTATGGTGACAAGTTGGAGAGTGAATGGAAAGGGATGGTTGATGGTTGATGGGATGAAGAAGTGAAGGATGGATGGCGAGAGAAAGCTTAGACGGTGAGAAACAGGAAATGAAAGAAAGGATAGCAAACTTTTCACATTGAGATTAAATTAGTTTACCTCGAAAGTAAATGGTTAAAAGTGTTAAGAAACCCAATTAACCTGTCTTTATAGTTCAACTTCTACTTTGAATGTAAAGCGTAAGGCCACCCCCTTTGCCTGTAAAAATAAATAGGTTGGACCCCCCACATGCGACCCCTTCATGAAAAACATAGAAAGAAATTACACTAGAAGACGTCGGATATGACTCCGACAAAACGTAGAGAAAATCGTTCATCTCTTTAAACACGGTGATTAACATCCGTTTTTTTCATTCCAAAACATACATATGTATGTAGTTAAGTAGCGATTTTTATATCTAAATCTATCTAAATCTAAGCTGCAAAGATATGTATCATTTGAGATTCATATTAAATGCATTCCCACAAGCAGACATGCATAATTTCGCGCTTACACATGCTGCATGTGGACCTACAATATAAAAACCCCAATCTCAAATGAACATAAACCCTGCAACTCTTGCCGACCTTCCCTGAAGCAGGAGTGACATTGGCAAAGTGAACCATTTTTTACAGTATGGGTGGTCAGCCGCATACCAACATATCATTATAGATAACAAGGTTTTCAGTATATTTTTGTAGTTGTAAAAAAATAAAAAGGTTTCATGTGGAAACAGAGCGCGTAATTAATTGACAGTGAAGAGTGTGCTGAAAAAAATCCTGAAAATCCTGAAATTCAGAAGGGGCGGAGCTTTGTCAAATAAATTAACCTCCTGAAAAAAAAACGGTTCCTACCCTTAATTGGACACATTTTATTAAATGATAAAATTCACAAATTGTGGGGAATTTTGCGGGATTGAAATACGTTGTTTAATGGACATGTGATATTTAAAAAAAAATGGTGAAATTAACAGCGCATATTTGAATTATGTGGAAGAAATGCGACGTGACTCTACCGGGTTGTCAGACACTTCGTCTCCCCAGTGATTGTTTCATTTATCTACCATTTGATTCAAAGATGACCTTTCAATGAGATTGTTTCATGAATCACATTCTACACAATCTGAGCTAAGAAAAAAAACACGATTATGTGAGACTTATTTTAAAATCAATTTCCAGTTTTCATAAGATACGTTGGTCCAGTACACATACAAACATTACTCATCTGAAATTACCTCTGATGGGCAGTAGACAAAAAAACACTACGGGGATACCTTGTGATAGATTCAGTGGTTTCTTAAAACTAACATACATTAAAGATTTAAGAGCTTTTTCCTTAAGTGGAAAAAATGGAGGCAACTCTGCAGAGGCTCTGGCCACCCCTAGCGGAATGGCGACAGAGTTACAGTTACAGAGCTTTTTAATATTTCTGAAATATTTTTGAGAACCCTGTCGATAGCTCAGTTAGTAGAGTGCTGGCATTTCATGCCGAGAGCTCGTGTTCGAATCCCACCAAAGGTGTTAGAAATGATTTCACGTTTCGGTGCTTATTTAAAAAATCAAAAGAAAATACTGGCAAGTTTTGCTCAGCCTTCAGAAGAAATGAGTACCAGCCCCCTCAGAAGTTGGGAAATCCCCACTTCAACTGAAATGGTTGTGCGTAAGGCCAGCCCTTACCTGTAAAAATAAATAGGTTCCACTCGCTACATGCGGAGCCCTTCGGAGATGGCGTCGCATGAAGTTGCACTATATGTGTAGCTTATATATTCCCAAGGGTGAAAAAAAGTTTTTATAGAAGAGCTCTGAATTTTTTTTTTACATTTTTCTCCTTTATATTTTCATTTTTTTCTGCATGTTTTTTTTTGCCACAAAATCATAAATCATAATTGTATTTATTTTTAATTAATTCCAACGTTATTTTTTCGTTCCCGCCTCGCCCCAAGACGACTGCTCGTCTCTCTGCGTTGGAGCAACTTAAATTGAATGAGCAAACTTTCCCCCCAAAACGAGATTAACGCGAAAACCAAAATTATGACGGCAGAGAAATTACATCTAAATATAGTCCAACCAAAACACAGAAATTCAGAGTCCTCCGGGGGTGGAAGTCTCGACGGTCGTCTGTGGATGGAACATCTATTGAACCAGGATCAAAGTCACGACAGTTCGTTCGATCAAAGGATCGACAGTTCGACCACACGAATTTTTGGTCAACCATATTCTTCGCGAAATTATACATATCTGCTTGTGGGAATGCATTTAATATAAATCTTAAATGATATATATCTTTGCAGCTTAGATTAGATTAGATTAGATATTACGATCACAGACAACTCACCCACGTACACATCGGTCACATTAAATCCGGTCACACGACTTTTCTGATAACGACATTTCAGTCACGTACAACATAGGTTTTATTTATTTATTTAAGAAGAATAAACGGCTATATAGCCTTTTACAACATTGCGATAAATATAAATATGTAGGTACATAAGTAGATACTGTATCTATAGGTATAAAACTAATATCTTAAAATATAACACAAATAAATGACACATAAATAATATACAAAGATGTAAATATACGATGGTTATAAAGCAATAGAACTAACAATTTAAAAACAATAACAATAAACTTTAAAAATAATAATGCAAAAACCATAAACCAGTGTAAGCAATTGTTGTATACAAAAATTGTTGTAATAAACAACAAATCTTCATTATTTGATCAGGGTTGTCACAAACATAATATACTAAATCAGGTGTAAAATTTGCTCAAATTAATAGAATAAACAAAAGATCATTTAAAATTTCAAGGATTTTTTTATAAAAAAATTTCATACAATGCAATACAACATACAATTTACAATGTGTTGTGCAAAGAAAGAAAGAAGATGTGAAACTAAAGGTACAAAAAAAAAAAAATGTGTTGAGATGGCTTGGGCCTGTGGAAAGAATGGATGATGAGAGACCGACAAAATGCGGATACCTACATACTATTTTTTTTTTTTTTTTAATGTATAGAATCCCGTGGAGAAAATATCAACCTCCAGCTTGTTCGCCTCCCTGGGCAGTCGCTGAAAAGGCGAGTAATACTGGTAGTTCACGGCACAGTCTGCCACATCAAAAGTATCCACGTTACGCGTGTTCCTTATTGGGACACGGAAATTAATTTTTGATAGGAGTTGGGGCGCGTCGGTCAAGCCATTAATGAGTTTGTATAGAAAAACCATGTCAGCAGCACTTCTCCGAGCCGAGAGCGGTGCAAGTTTATACGATTCTCGGAGTTGGTTATAATTGATATCCGAGATGGGTATTCCGAGTTTGAAGTTGATAAAGCGAAGTAGTTTGTTTTGTACCTTTTCTATACTACGTATATGTACCTGGTAGTGAGGAGACCACAACACGGAGTTATACTCCAGCAATGGCCTCACCAAACTTGTAAAAATATAAATAAAGGTGTGCACGTTATAAAATTTTTCACACAGTCGTAAGGAAAATCCTAATGTTCTGAGTGCCCTATCCACAGTTGCCTTTATGTGTGGTACAAATGTTAATCCCGCGTCCAACAATACTCCCAAATCTTTGATTTGCGCAACCGACATAAGCTGTGTACCATCAATCGAGTAAGGGTACACCGTGGGATTCTTAATTTTGTGGAAACGCATTACTTGACATTTTTCTATGTTTAAAGTTAAATCATTCTTCACACACCAGTCATAAAGCACGTCAATATTTCTTTGTAATATCTCGCAGTCACCAATACAGTTAACCACTCTGTAAATTTTCAAGTCATCAGCAAACATGACAAATCTCACCCCGTCAAACCCGCTCAGGAGATCATTGACAAATATATTAAACAAAATGGGTCCGAGATGTGAGCCCTGCGGCACACCGCTCTTCGCCAAAAAAGGAGATGAAACAACGCCCGACACACAAACCCTAAGTTCCCTTTCAGCAAGATAGCTCGAAAACCACGCAAGGAGTGCACCATCAATACCAAGAGAAAGAAGCTTTGCCAACAATATTGTATGGGAGACGCGGTCAAACGCCTTGGAGTAGTCTGTATATACACAGTCCGTCTGACTCCTGGTAACAAAAGCATCCATGATATCACAATGAAATTCCAAAAGGTTTGTCAAGGTCGATCGGTTTTGCATAAAACCATGCTGTTGGTCCGATATAACGAGTGCTGTCACTCTTAATCTTACTGAGAAGAATACATTCGAACAACTTCGGTATGCAGGATTGTATACATATTGGGCGATAGCTAGTGACATCAGATTTATCTCCCTTTTTGAAAATTGGAATAATGTTGCTAGATTTCCAAGCTGTTGGAAAAATTCCCGATTCAATAGATTTATTAAATATTTTTTGTAAAATCCAACACATAACATTTGAACAATTCTTAATAAAAACAGGCGGCAGTTGATCAGGACCTGCAGATTTATTAGTATCCAGCGAATCAATACCACGCTGCACGTCCGACACGGAAAATATCACACGCGCGATATGAACTCGATCAGTCAGCGGGAGCGCCGGAGTGTTGACACCCATGAGAACGTCCTCGTAGATTGACAGGAAATATTTTCTAAATAAGTCCACTACATCACTCACGCTATTGGCAGACCTGTCATTGAAACACATTATTTTCGGGTAATCGCTATGATCGTCTTTTAAAGATTTGGCAAGTTTATACAAATTCACGGAGGTTCCTGGTAACTGACTCTCTATGTTTCTATAAAATTCACGTTTTAGCGCTGCTGAAAGCACCTGGCACTCCTTTCTTACCCTACTGAATGCTTCGTAGTCACTGGGGTCCCCAGTTGCCTTATACTGGGCATGCAATCTTTTTTTCAAACTAATCTTATCAACAAGTTCGCGTGTGAACCATTTGGGGTAGTTCCCCCATGGTGGCCGTTTGATAGGCACAAAATCGTGAACGGAACTATTTATAACGTTGTAAAATTGTGACACAATTTCATTTACGTCGGTATTTGTATCAAGGAAAGACCAATCAACCTCATTAAGATGGTTATTTATGACGTCGTAGTCACAAGTTTTGAAGTTTTTTGTAATTCTTTCCGGCAAGGACTCCCTTTCATAATTCACAATAAAATCTATCTCTAATGGGGGGTGATGGGCATCAGCCGGCAGGATGATCTCCGCGGCTGTGGAAACATTAAGACCATCAATATCTGTAAATATTAAGTCCAGTAATCGGTTTAAACTGTTACGTACCAGATTACACTGAACCAAACCAAGGAACGAGGACATGTTTTTAATTTCGGCGGTACACTCATCATCTATCACCGCATTGGCCTCACACTCACACCATTCGGCACCCGGCAAATTGTAGTCCCCAGCAACCAAGATTTTAGCGTCTGGATATTTAAAACGGATTCTTTCCATATCTTTACAATGATTGGAGTAGGATTCAGAGTCTGAACCTGGCGGAATATATACGCAAGCCACAATTAAAATTCCAATCGGGAGAATGATTTTAACAAATATTTGCTCCAATGAAGTGTTCAGACATTTTATTATACAGGACCTGAACCTTTTGGCAACGCAGATCATAACACCTCCTCCCCTGGACTTGCCACTATCTTTACGATCACGATCTCTCCTATACACACAGTAACGGTCAAAACCAAGCTCTCCGTCACGCACACCTTCATTCAACCAGGTTTCTGTAAAAAACAATATATCATATGAAGTTAAAGATGCACTAATAGATAATTCAGATAGTTTTGTGTTTACTCCACGGACGTTCTGATAGTAGGCAGTTGCGCCGATTCTCCTGGTAAGTTTTTTCGGAGCTTTACAATCTTTGGAATTGAATCGAAAAATTTCACCGTCAGCTCCTCCTCACCAGCCATTCGCCTCTCCTCGACTTCATTCCATAGACCCCGTAGATGTTCCCTCTGTGAGACAGTCAGATCAGCTTTAGCTCGCACACCATCGCCAAGAAGCCTATTAAAGGTTCATAGACAGTTCCATAAAATAACTCGCTCTCCAAAAAAACCTTTGTAATTACTGTAGTTTTAATTTATTTATGCTTTATACTTCAATAAATTTAGAGCTCAATCGAACTGCGAGACTGTAACTGTAATTTTAACTCTGTCGCTATTCCGCTAGGGGATAAGCCTTGGCAGAATAGGTTGGTGAATTGGTGAATTCCATTCCTCTTTACAAATCCATTTGTTTTTTAATTTAAAAAAATATATAATCGCTGAAAATACTTTGTTTATTGGTTGATGTAACAATATATTACTTATTCAATATATTATTAACATTTTCTTCTCTTTTCTTTTCAGAACACAAAGCTGCCGTTGGAAAAAATCCAGATTTGGCGATGAAAATCATTAAAAATAATTATATTTTAATCAGTTTTAATAAATAAATAAAATCAAAGTTTATGGTGTATATTTCCATAAATGTTTGAACATGAGCTCAACAACTAAAAACCCTCACTGCCAGAAAGAAAACGGTGAAAATATTTTACATCAAAGCAAAAATTCATGGAGAAAGAGAACTAAAAAACTATGCAAAAATAACAATAATTGTCAATCATTTATCGAAGCCTAAAAGAAATATTAAAAAAATAATAAGTAACTTATAAAAACAGTGTGAGCAATATTAAATGTAACAAACGTTTTACACAAATTGTTTAAAGTATAATATTTTTGTTAGTGAGATATTGAGTGGCCAAAATTAATTTTAATTTAATTAAAAGTAATGTATTGTGCTGTAAGGACATTCGATGAATAAAAAAATACTTTGAAAACAAGGAAGAAAATTGAGAAGTAAGTATTTTTCATGATTGTCTTCTTGTTCAAATTTTTGTTTAATTATTTAGAAATGATGGGTTACAAATAAAATGCCTCATCAATTAATGATTAATAAAAAGAACGCGACTGAGCTACACATTTAGTGTTACTTCTTGTCGCGTTTTTCCTCGAAGGGATCGCATGTGGCGAATGGATACTATTTACTCTCACAGGTAAGAGGGCCAGCTTCAACCACTTCAATTAAAGTGAAAGTTTCCCAGTTCCGAAACGGAGCTAGAACTCATTTCTTGTGAAGGCTGAGTAAACCTTGCCGGTACTTTATTTCGGATTTGAAATAAACACCGAACCGTGAAATCATTTCTGAAACCCTCAGTGGGATTTCGAACCCGAGCTCTCGACAGGAATGCAAGGACTCTACCAACTGAGCCATCGACCGGATGATGAATCTATCTTTAATCTGTAATCTAAGTTGCAAATACAGTGGAACCTCTCATAGCGAGCATAATTCGTTCCACAGTCTCGTTCGTTAAATGTGAAACACTCGTTATGCGAAACAAATTTCCCATACAAATCAATGTAAAACCCAATAATGCGTTCCATGCAAAATATATATTTTTATTGACGTTTATTCAAATGAAATTACGTGCTTATAGACGGGAATGAAGTTGATTACAAAATATGTTCCAGATCTTTCTCTTTACATGCAATAATAATGTGAATACAACCAATCCAGTAACTTCTTAAAACTATAGATATGCTACGCTACAATACGTCAAAATCTGCTTTTTCGTTTTTTTTTTTAATTCTTGATTATTTTTTTGTTTTTTATGTCTATTGAGTAGCTATATGTACCTTTAATCATAAGAAACAATTGTATATTTTCAATAAAACAAAGATTAACATTGTTGTAAGGAATAAGCTCAGTAGGTAGGTACATTTCCTCGATATCTAAGAGGATGGGGAATAAAAAAAAATTTGACCAGAAAACGTCCTGGCAACATTCAGAACCATAATCTGCAAGAGTTCAAAACTGTTCACAGAATCCGGTCCTCATATTTTGCACACTCAACTCCCTTTGGCGCCCGGTCTATATTAAAAAAACTAAACTAGCTTGTTTTTTATAAATTGATATTAATTGAAACCGGTCGATAGCTCAGGTGGTAGAGTGCTTGCATTCCATGCCGAAAGCTCGGGTTCGAATCCCACCGAGGGTGTCAGAAATGTTTTCCCGTTTCGGTGTTTATTTCAAACCCCAAAATAAAATACCGGCAAGGTTTACTCAGCCTTCACAAGAAATGAGTACCAGCACTCTCGGGAGCTGGGAAACCTCCACTTCAACTGAAGTGGTTGGCGTAAGGCCGACCCCCTTACCTGTTAAAATAAATAGGTTCAACTCGCCACATGCGACCCCTTCGGGGATAACGCGGCAAGAAGTTACACTATATGTGTAGCTTAGTTGCGTTGCGTTTTTTTGCGATGACAAATAATAATATTTTTTTACTAGAAAGCTATCTAGAGACATTAGTTTTAAAATTTAGTGAAAATGTGACACAGTATTATCATTGAATGTACGATGAAACAGTTATCCATGCTTTGAGCATTTCTTTTATTGCGCCAGAAGATTGTTGCTCTGCTACTTGCTCTTCCTCCACTAACAAACTCTCCTTCATAACTTCTTGCTGTGCAATTCGATCCAACTTCATAAGCTCGTTATGCGAAATCAATTTTTTCACAATTTTTTATTAGTTATGCGAATTACTCGTTATGGGAGGTGCTCGTTAAGGGAGGTTATTTACATTCAAATCTCATATCAAATGCATGCCCACAAACAGACACTTGTAAGTTCTCGTTTACTAATCTAATCTAATCTAAGCTGCATAGATATGTTACATTGGGGATTCACATTATATGCATTCTCACAAGCAGACACGTATAAGCTCGCGCTTGCACATGCCGCATCTGAATCTACCTATAACATAGAAACCCAAATCTCAAATGAACATACACCTTGCAACTCTTGCTGACCTTCCCTGAAACAGAGAAGCAAGGATAGGAAAAAATGGAGGCAGAGCTACAGTAACAATAACTTGTTATGAATTATTTATGCGTAAAATTTCAAGATAATATTTTCTGATTCCAGGTGATGGAGTCAGATGCAATATCAACAGTGCCTACTAGCACAGTAGAGCCGAAAACTGAAGACTGGGTGGACACGCTGGCGTTAGTGGCTAAAGGATGCATCATGATATCTATCATCGTGTCCGCCATCCTGGGAAACCTCCTGGTCATCGTGTCCGTCATGCGGCACAGGAAGCTCAGGGTCATCACCAACTACTTCGTGGTGTCGTTGGCATTTGCTGACATGCTTGTCGCCATGGTAGCTATGACCTTCAACGCCAGTGTGCAGCTAACGGGAAAATGGATGTTCGGGTTCACAATGTGCGACTTCTGGAACTCAACAGACGTCTACTTCTCGACGGCATCAATCTTACATCTCTGTTGCATATCAGTCGACAGGTATTACGCTATCGTCAAACCGTTGAAGTATCCCATCAACATGACAAAAAAGGTTGTAGCTGTCATGCTGATGGCGACATGGTTATCCCCAGCAATAATCTCCTTCTTCCCAATCTTCATGGGCTGGTACACAACAGACCTTCACTTAAAGTTCAAGCACTTGCACCCCGAAGTCTGCGATTTCGTAGTCAACAAAGTTTACGCAATCATCTCCAGCTCAATATCATTTTGGATACCTTGCACCATAATGATCTTTACATATCTGGCGATATTCAGAGAAGCCAACAGGCAAGAGAAAGCGATGCACCTGAGGCAAGGCAACGCTATGTTGATGCACAGGAACTCTAGAGAAATCGCCGCACAAAATGGCAACACAGGACAAGACCCTTCCACTCCAGCGAGAGATAGGAGCATCAGCAAAATGAAACGAGAGCACAAGGCAGCTAGAACTTTAGGGATCATCATGGGTGTGTTTATCTTGTGCTGGTTGCCGTTCTTCCTCTGGTACGTGTCTATAAGTGTTTGCGGCGACTCCTGCTTCTGTCCCGACATAGTCGTCGCTTTGTTATTTTGGATAGGTTACTTCAATTCAACTTTGAACCCCTTGATCTACGCTTACTTCAACCGCGACTTCCGAGAGGCCTTCAAGAGCACGCTCCGCAGCGTGTTCTGCAACAACTGCAGAAGGGGTTCTGGTGATTTGGAAGCGTTGGCGCGAGCAAGGAGAGGTTCTGAGCCCCCTGCCAGTCTATAACCAGCAGCTTACAAGGCCACAAGGCTCTAACTCAACCTGGATCTACGGGGAACTTGTTCCATTTTCCTATCACCTATTGTCTGCCTAGAATATCGAGGATCTACTTCGATTATGATCATTTCAACTTCTGAGAAGTATCTATTTTATTCTCGCTAGACGCTAAGCAATATGATGTAATAAATAGTTACCTATTCTTACTTCAGTCATGTTTTATTTAATTCTTAATTTGACATTATTTATACTAGGTACTTTTAAGTTAGTAAAATCACCCATTACTAAAAAATTACTTTTATACAGAAATTTTAAAATTTTGAAAGGGGAAAAACTTAATATAGAATATCATATCGTATTTTTTTATGCCTTATTATTATTGGACGTGAAAAAAAATTCGGTTAATTAAAAAATATATTTATCAAATACGAAAAAAAATACATATTTTTATTTTTCATGAAAATTACCTCCTGTAACTAAAAAAATATATTTGATGGATTTTGTTTGTTTTTGCAAAACAAAATATTTTTTCCCACATCAGGATTCAGTAATTATTTTTTTCCTGGGCTGGACTCCCATCCATCATAAAAAGTTATTTTTGGTCAAGTTATCGCGTAACTATGTATTATTTTACCTATATACATATATAAATATGAACTAAGTCCATTTCATCAGGTTAATAATAATAAAAATCTAATGTTGCAACGATATATTAACATTTAAAATTCATATTGAATGCATGCCCACAAACAGAAACGCGTTGGTTCGCGCTTACAAAATACATACAAATTAAAAACCAAGCCCCAAATGAACATAAGCCTAGCCACTTTTGCCGACTTTCCTTGAAACAAAGGTAACTTTGCGTCCCCCTTGTGATTGTTTGGCTTATCTAGCATTTGATTCAAAGATGACGTTTTTAAGTGAAATTGTATGAATAATCACCTTCTACACAATCTGAGCTAGGAAAACAACATAGGTACAACACGATATTGCGAGAGTTGCTTTAATATTTTCAAAACAATTTTCCAGCATTCATAAGACACATTGGTCCAGTACACATACAAACATTGCTCATGTGAAATAACCTCTGTTGGGAGATAACAAAAACAAGCAGTAGGGTGACGATTTGTAAAGTGAACCATTTTTTGCAGTAAGGGTGCTCAGCCTCACACCATGTTGTAATAACAAACGGAATCCTGATAATCAGATTTTTTCAAGAACGCTAAGCTACACATGCAGTGTAACTTCTTGACACGTTATCCCCGAAGGAGTTGCACCTATTTTTTTTTCACCAATTCAGTTGAAGTGGGGGTTTCAGAGCTCCTGAGGGGGCTGGTACTCATTTCTTGTGAAGGCTGTGCACACCTTGCCGGTATTTTATTTTGCATTTGAAATAAATACCCGAGCTCTCGGCGTGGAATGCAAGCACTCTACCGACTAATCTATTGACTGGACTTTTAAGTATTTAAAAAAATCATCAACAAAATCTCTGTATAAAAGTACATTTTTTTAAATTAATAATTAATTAAATAAACTAACATCATTCACGTTTTAATGAACTTTTTTTTTGTCATAACTAATATTATATTTTTATCGCCTAACCTATTAATCTATTAATACACCAAATATAGCTATCGGTTTCGTAGATTTATACCTATTTTGACAAATTTCTTAATATAACTAACTATGTAAATATTTTTATACAGAACAAAGAATAGGCTATGTATCTAATTTATTGAAATAGTATTAAATTAGTATTATATTATTTTTTGTGTATTATGAAAAGTCTTCTGAAGCAAAAAAAAACTTTCAAAACTTAAACGGCGCGGCGTTTAATAAGTTTCGAATTGTTCTTTGTGATTTTTCGGGTTAGACTATTGTCTATTTGCAGCTTTTTTTATCTGCGGACGTTTTGCTTTCACCAGCAGAAAGCATTCCAGCCAGTTTGGAACAAGGAGCGACCGCGAAGACAACGTCGCTATAACTCGCCTCGAGAATGCTTTCAGCGTGTGAAAGCGAAACGTCGGCAGATTAAAAAAAAAACTGCAAATGTGGTGTTACCCAAAAGAACAAAAAAACAATTTCTTAAATAAAACTGACCATGAAAGTGAAAGGTTAAAACTTTATTTAATTGGTGTTATTCACACACAGCAAATCCATAGCTCAACCGCCAGCTAACGTGAATTTTACATAAAAAAAACGATGACCCATGGATTAGGTTTTCAATGTTTTGTGAATAACACGGAAAGAAAGAAACGAAAAAAACAATGTTCTTTAAAAATTAAGATTTTTTCTCAAAAGAAAAATCACTATCTGATAAAAAAAACGATACTAAATAAAGTACCTACCCAGAAATATTTAAACAAAAAAAAAATCACTGCCTTTAAATTTTTTTTCAAATTACAAGTTCTAAGTAATTGATTCAACAAAAGTTTTTTTTAAATACTTTAAAATTATTTCAATAGATGGTGCTTTGTTTTTTTACTAACAAGGGTGATGGACCCTAAGATTTGAAAATGTTTTTTTTTCTTCAAAAGATGTTTTAATAAATTATTGGTTTAATAAACAAGTTTTCTGAATTGACTGCGAATTTTGGGTTTTAATAAAGTAAAAAATAAATGCGTGGAAAAGGGAATATGAAGAAACAAATTTGAGGAATTGCATTCTCAAAAAAAAAACAGCAAGCGTTTGTCTTTATTTTTGGATACTTATAAAGTAGATACTTTATAAGTATCTACTTTAGAATACCAGAAATCCATCAAAGGGACTATCAGAATGTGGCAAAATATTCCCAAAAATATTATTGTGATCAACAAACACTTTTAATACTTTTTATCTCTTAAGATGAACGATTACAAAGTTAATGCTTCTACAATCAATAAAACTTTTTAATCTAATTTAATTTCAATTGAAGCTACTGGGCAGATTCTTTTTTTATTTTTTGCTTACCAAAATTCAGAAAACATGTAAGTATATAGTATATTATTATGAACTTTATACTATTAGTAATTTGTTATTTTTTTACATACTTATTTATGTATTTTATTTTCCCAGAGACAGAAAAAAACATTAATAATGTAGATAGGTATTTAAAAAAATATTATAAATTTATTAATATATTTATTTACCTACCTGCGTTTTGTAGTATGGATTTTTTCATTTTTTACCATTTAAGTAAATACTTTGAACGGGGATTTATAACGCTTATAAGCTACTCCTTGTAAAAAAATACTCTTAAAGAATTAACAATATAAATAAATTAATATTTTTTAGTAGACTGAATGTTTAAAATCAAGTAAAATAATTATTAATAAACAAAGATATAAATGTTGAATGTTTATCAATAAAGTATGAAAAAAATGTATTAATTCTCTCTAATTATTTTGTAATAATAGACAAAAAAAAGATCTTTACCAATTTTTAAGGAACCCCTTTAAAAATATATATGACACCAACATTATAGTAAACTTAAATGTGTTTTATTAATTTTTTTGTCAACCAGTGATTTAACAAAGTACCAATGATATTATTTTTCTACAGTATTTAATTTAAGTTTTTTTTCTTTTCTCCATAATATACGCACATACCTTACGTATCAATGGTAGGTATAATTGAATGATTCAAATCTTTCAAATTGATTCGCATCTCTAGATCCGGATCTTAGCTATCTTAACCTCACTTCTGATAGGTCGACGAGAAGTTAGCTGAATAACTGAAATTCAAGAAGTAAGTATTTTGTTGAAGGAATAAAAACTCATGGCAGTTTGAAGGCCGTAAAGTCGATTTAGTTGTAATCTAAATTCATTTAGATCCGTGTACACCTGTAGGAGATTTCTAAATTTACATCAATACAATTATTTCATATCAGAGTAAAAAAAAATGAAACAGAAAATTCCAATTTAAGCCCCAAAATAAAAATTAAGGTGTTGTTACATCCGAATTTATAATTTGATTCTGTTTTAATTCTTTATAAATAAAATAAAATACTTATTAATAATGTCATAGGACAATCAAAATTTTAAATATTATCTATTTTGTATTTTTTAATGAATATTATTATATTTTATTATCACAGGAAGTTTCTAAATTTTAGACACTTATGTCATTATATTTTATTATCACAAAGTTTCTAAATTTTAGACACTCAAATAATATTTGTTACCCCCTTTTTGTTTTGTAGATTTTAAACTTGGGTCACTGCTCCTGCTGATGCCTTTAAAGGTGAAAGTATTCGAGCATACAATATTAAAATTAAAAGAAAATAGCGAAATTACAACTGTGTTTTTTTTAAATTAATAAATAAACAAATAAAAGGTATTAATTTTGTTCTGGAATACTTACTTGAAGTATTTTTTGAGAAATAAAGACAATTTGGAGTGATTAATCTAATCTTAATCTAAGTGTCAAAGATATGTATCATTTGAGATTCATATTAAATGCATTCCCACAAGCAGACACACATAATTTCACGCTCGCACACATTATCGACCTCGCATATGGACCTACAATTTAAAAACCCAATCTCAAATGAACATAAGCCCTGCAACTCTTGCCGACCTTCCCTGAAACAGGGGTGACATTGGCAAAGTGAACCAAAGTGAATTTAAGTATTTAATCAGAGTGTTATTTTTTTTTTAAGTGAATTAAATTTAATCAAAGTGAATTAAAGTATTTAAAAATATCTGAGATCCCAAAAAACAGCCCCTTTATAGATTCTATAAAGGAGCTGACACATCGTTTCCCCAGTGCTTGTTTGGCTTATCACCATTTGATTCAAAGATGACCTTTCAATGAAATTGTCTTAAGAATCACATTCTACACAATCCGAGCTAAGAAAAGAACGTAAAACATGTTAAGGTGAGAATTGTTTTAAATATTCTTTAAATCGATTTCCAGTTTTCATAAAACACATTGGTCCAGTACACATGCAAACATTGCTCATCTGAAATTACTTCTGATGGATATAAGACAATCAAGCACTTAGGGGACGACATGAAAGAAGTACCCAACTACTTATAAAAGTTTTTTATACAAAATGTTTTCCCAATGTATATACATAAATGTAAAAATAAAACCTGACAAGCAATAATAAGTAAGAAAAAAGGAAAGTTCATCTCAGCCAAAAATGGAGTCGGCATGTCGTTAATTTATTGTCTATGGTTATATATTTCCCTGAGTAAGATTTTTATTGGCATTCTAAAAAATCAAATTCAATTTATTTATTCTTTATACCTACCTACCCATACTTAGAAAAATATTATTTATATAAAATAAAACGCTATTTATAAATACTCATAATATTGTCTTCCATGATTTGCCTTCCTTTGAAAATTATATTTATTTAAGGTGCTCTGGTACTTTAATTTTTAAAAAACAACATTGGCCTAATCAGATTTTTATCAATACAGAAAAAAATGCTTTCTTTGTTAAATTTTGTTCTTATGACTGTAACTCTGTCGCCATTCCGCTAGGAGTGGCCAGAGCCTCTGCAGAGCTCTATTTATAACAATTTTATTTTTATTGTTATCGTCACAAGCAAAGTACATTTTGTGAATGTCTTTTTCACATGTGTGGATTGTTTTATTGTTTTTTGAAAATTGTAAATAAATCATAGATTAATACCTATCTACTTACCTTTTATGTGTATCATCAACTTTATCAAATTATGTTTTTGTGATCAGAATAATCTAAATTACTTGATAAGTATCCTATTTTTCATAATTGGATTCCCCATGTAATTTACAGGACTAGTCTCTTGTGTTTAAAATAATATTTATTTCCGGTGCATAAAGTGAGGTTAGCACATTTGAAAATATCAAAAATGGCCAGGTTGCTAGGGCAAAGGCTAGCTAATATTTTTTTGTCGGTATCTAAGGACCCTAGTTCAATAGACGAGTGATGTTTAAGTACCTACCTACCTACCGAAAAGAAATCAAATTTCAAACATCCTTGCAAAATAAAATCAGATTTTGATAAATTTCTAATATTCTTCTATAGATTGGTTTTATAATACCTATTACTTAAATAAGTACTGATTTTTTTTTTAAGTCTATAATCTAAGTTGCAAAGATATATTGACATTCAGGGCTCATATCTAATACTTGCCCACAAGCAGACACATGTAAGTTTGCGCTCACACATGCTGCATGTGTTCACATAAAATAAACCAAACCTCACATGAACATAAACTTTGCAAATTCTTCCGCCTTTCCTCGAAACATGGGTGGAATTAGCAAAACTGAACTAAGTTCTTACAGCATAGGGGTCGGCATCATACAAACAAGTTTTTTTTTCTTTTTTTCTTTAAAATGGATTTTTGAAGAGGTATGAAATTCACCAACCTGTTTAACCTGGCCAGAAACAGGTATTAACAATATCAATTAATAAATCATGTTTTAATATTGAATGAATTATTAATTAATTATTACTCAATGACATCTGTTAATGAGGGTCAAAGTTATTGTCGATAGGACACGGTGCAGGCGGGGTTCAAACTTGCGCTTGTTTTAATAATGCAAATTTGAGTGCCAAAGCCTTATCACCTCGACGATACCAGCGAAGGAGAAATACCTAAATATATATTTTTTGTTGATAGCTACTGAGAAAACATACTATTTATTTTGAAAATTCTTTCAATATGGCAATACGATGAATGTTCTAATGTAACCTAGATGTATGTAGGGAAAAAAATAAGTTTGTATGTATAGAGAATAATAAAACCTAAATCTAGGAAATATCTGTCGAATTTAGGATAAAAAAATATACATTTAGTAATTACTAAACATACCTACTGTAATAAAGAATTTAAAAAAATAATGATAAATGTATATCTTTTATGCAGATAATGTTAGAAAATAAATGTTGATAATTTTGTAAAGAGAATTGTGTTTATTTAAATAATTATTTATGATTTAAAAAAAGTATTGTATAAAAATGATTAATGCTGTGGATACAAAAAAAAAGGAGATGGTTATAGAATGAGGGTGTTTTGATTCTGAAATAAAACCATTGACAAAAAATGAAAACATTTTTTTCAATTCCATATTCTTTGATTGTCCTTTTAATGCTAGTTTTTTTTATGTCCAACAGAGGTAATTTCTCATAAACAATGTTTGTATGTGTACCTACTGGACAAATGTGTCTTATGAAAACTGGAAATTGATTTTAAAAATATTTAAAACAACTCTCACATTATCGTGTTTTAGAGTTTTTTCTTAGCTCAGATTGTGTAGAATGTGATTTTTAAGACAATTTAATTGAAAAGTTATCTTTGAATCAACTGGTAGATAAACCAAACAAGCAATGGGGGGACTAAACGCTGCATTTTCAATTACAAATTAAGAGCCCTGCAACCCTTTTCGACCTTTCTGAGAAACAGAGATGGCATTGGCACAGTGGACCATTTTTTACAGCATGGCTGCACAGTCTCATACGGAACTATAAGTCAAGGAATTTGGATTGAGTAAATCGAAAAAATAAAAAATAAAAAAATTGCCTCGAGTAGTGGCATCGTATAATTCATGCATTTTCAATTTATGCAATCGAGGTGAGATTTACGCAATATTTTGTACTAGAGGCACAGCTCTTTGAATACAAAATGCTTTTTTGCTTTCTCGGACCTGTATCTAAGGGTGACAGGTGGCGCATCTGCACCAACGCGGAGCTGAGGTCCGAGTTTCAAGATCCAAACATAGTGTCAGTAATGAAATCAAGAAGTCAGAATCAGTAGGCTGGACATGTAGCACGTGCAGAGGACTCTAGGATAGTCAGAAATGTCTTGAATGGTGCCTCCTCCGGTGTCAGACCACTCAGACGTCCTAGGATGCGGTGGACAATGTCGAGGCCGACGCTAAAGTTCTGTGAGTAAGGGGACCATGGAGGGAAGCAGCACAAGACGGAGAGTCCTGGAGGATAATGGTGAGACTACAAGGTGATAGTGACACCAAGAAAGTAAATAAAATTGAAAATTACATTAAAAACACACATTAAAATAACAATAATAAATATATACTCTTTATTCAAGGAAATATTTGATAATTTCTTCACTAAATGACATTCAAAAGTATCAACAGCACATACAAGTACGGTCTACATTCATTTGATAAATTCATTTTTTGTTACAAGTACCTACTTACATTCATTTGATTAATTCATTTCTTGTAACATTTTTCTTATTTTACAGTATACTTAAACATGAACAGATTGTTTTTTTTAAATTCAAATAGATATATGAGATTTTTATGGTTGCCGTTATTTTTACGTTTTTGATTCAAATCAATTCATCATACATACCTTGTAATATGTAAACATTCACAACTTTCAAAAGGAAACAATATTTTACATTATTTGAAACACATAATGCTTCATTCTTTCAGAGTTCAAGGATTCTAAAAATTAAAACAATGTTTTTTTTCCAAATAAGTAATAATCCGTTTCCAAACAAAACTTTCATATTCTGAAGATAAGACAACCTGTGAAAATAAATAGGTTTCAGTCATCATATGCAACCCCCTTGGGCCCAACACAACAAAAATTTGCACTACATGTAGACTTTACTCGCATTTGCATTGCGTTATTTTTAATTTTCCACAACTCAAATAACCATATCGCCACCTTAAAGGTAAAACAGAGTAAATGCTGATTCACTGATTTGAGAAATTGTGGATAAAACATTTTATTGGGAGTAATTACTTCTCATAGTAAATGAATTCATTATAATGCAGTGCTCATGAAAACCTTCTAAACGACAGGATTTTCACACTTTAGTATTTCCTCTCGTAGAAAATAGGAAAAAAACATACAATTGTCTAAGGGGCTGTCCACATATTACGTCATTCGCATTAAGGGGGGGGAGTCTGGTCTGCGGATGATGGCAAATGATGTACGAGTACCAAAAGTGACGTCATTCTTGTAAATACCAATTTCTACAAAATATACAAAATATTATGTAAGTAGTATAACATTATTAATTATTAAGCTCATCCATTATTACAGCAAGAGGGGGAGGGGGGTCATTAGATAATGACTATCTATAGGATGATTGTAGGGGGGGGGGGGGGGTCGAAAATCGGCCAAAATCGATGACGTAATTTATGGACGGCCCCTAAGAAGCCTATGTTATTTTGATTTGTAACTTATTCAAGTTTACTTTCAAGGCGGTTGATTGCAGTAGCATCCATGTGAAAAAAAAACTGAAACCAGTAGATTTCATAATATCAAAATTGAAATGCTGACATCTATTGTATTAAAAATAATTAATGTAGTCTTACAACACAAGATTATCTGAACAAAAATATTATTTTCTAAAAAGTGGTAACTTGCTTGTAAACTGTCAAAATTGACATCTGAAAAACATCTTTCATTCGTTACATGATTCAAAACACACCATTCGAGAAGTTAATTACAATATTGAGAAAGATAACAGTGCAAACATGTAAGTTTATGAACTAATAAATAAAAAACTAAATAACAAAGAGAAAACTGTAAAAATGCAAAGCATAAATATATATATATTTTTTTTTTTAAAACAGTCTTAAGAGTATGGCTAAGCTTTTTAGGAAGGAAAGACATTCTAGATAATATTTAACTAGTAAAAGAATTTCAAAAATGAAATTTAAAAAACTATATTTTTATACAAGTCGGTTGTGAAACCCAACTCTTCCAGGATGCTAAACAGATGTAAGGGAGTCTATCCGTTGAGCTATAGACCGCTTCATTATTGTCAAACACATTTCACATACATTCACAACAATATTCCAATTCACACCATCCTTATACAAGTAATAAAAACATTACTGGAAAAAATATATACCTACCTAACTAAGATATCAAAAAAAAAACTCAAAAAAATATAGATTTTCTCTTATAATTATTTGTCTACCAACAAAATTGACTACCTATTTTAAAATAATGGTAATAACAAAATAAAACTCCCAGCAAAACAACAACAAAAAAGTTAACCTAATATATTTTCAGCTTGGAATGATGAAGTATATTTTGTTGTTGCTTACAGACCTTTGTTGTAATAAACAATGTCCGTCATACTATTTGGATGCTCTCTCTTTATCGAATCCTGAAAAGAAAAGAATAAAATCATATAAAGTGACATCTACTGATGATGGCTCTAAGCTTTTTGTCATTTGGCCAACTTTGAAACTTGGTAGGTATTCTATAATGAATGTGGTATTCCAAATTTAAAAAAATGTAAAAACATCAGGTAATAATAAAAATAATGGCAAGTAGAGATTATGGGTCAAAGCTTTTTGTCATTTAGCCTAGAGAAGGACATATTATATATGATGCATGAATGAACTGGGCACAAAAAAGACGTCACACGGTCGGGCTCCCTGGGAAAAATCAAACTAATTCATTTTATTATCGGTTTCTAAGGCCCCTAGTCACATAGAGCCGTGACGTTCTAATCTAATCTAATCTAAGCTGCAAAGATATATATCATTTAGGATTCATATTAAATGCATTCCCACAAGCAGATATGTATAATTTCGCGCTAACACATGCCGCATGTGGACCTACAATATAAAAACCCATCTCAAATGAACATAAGCCTTGCAACTCTTGCCGTCCTTCCCTGAAACAGGGGTGACATTGGCAAAGTGAACCAATTTTTTTTTACAGTATGGGTGGTCAGCCGCATAACAACCTATAAGTCAAGGAACATACATGACAAAAAAAAAAAAACGTTTATCCAACCAAAACAAAACTTTCACTTCACTTTTGAAATTTCACTTCCAAATTAAAATATGTTTAAAGAGACATCTGGTAATGCCAGTACAAAGCTTTTAATGTCCTTTAGCCAAGTTCAGAACCAATTTTCTAACAGCAGCTATGGATGAGCTCGAAATTGTAATTTTTGACAGCAAATGAATTGAAAATTTCATGTTATTTACTAGGCATTTATACTAATAAAAATATATGTATAGATTTAAAATGTGTAAGTCTAAAAATCCTATTAATTGATAATGTAACTGTTTCTGGCCAGACAAAGATAGGTTTGTGTACTGCATTTCTCTTCACAAATTTATTAAGAAAAAATATTGTTTGCCATTGTAATTTAGAGTTTCACGACACATCGGTCACAGACATCCCATGGCAGACAGCTTGGCCATGAACAATTTGATCACAAGACTTTTTGGTTAATGACATTTCTGTCACAGATAGCTCGGGCATAAATAACTTACCACAGACAAATTGGTCACATGACAGTTCGTCCACACGGCAACTGAATAAGTGCTGAGTCACTGATTTTAGAAATTGTGTATAAAACCTTAATCACACAAATCGTCACAAATTGACATGTTTCAATAAAATTACCTTTAACCTTTTCGCTTCTGAATATTCTGGCTATATGAATACTCCCAGTACGGAATACTTTTTCACGGACCTTTTTTAAACATTTACTGTTTCTGAACCGTAATTGAATGACGACCCTTGTGAACAAACTATGTGCACAGTCACATGTATTAGTTTTCCCATTTCACTTGCAGACTTTTGAATTCTTGAACACAGATGTCAGGGATAAGTTCAATGTTGGATGACGTCTATGATTGACAGCCGCACTGTATGCAAGTTACACTTGGCGCCTCAGCGTGCCACCCGCAGACAAAGGGTTAAAAGTAGGGTGGAAAAGTTTTTCCCAGCTTGTAGATGGTTGGTAGCATGCACTGTAACTATGTTAACCTCTTGTGCACCAAAGAAAAAATATATTTGTTTACCTGAAGCTCTGGCTCGAGTCTGTGGAAGGGCAGGGCCGCCCGCTGGGAGAAGATGGCGCAGCAGAGCGGAGTGGCGAGCGTGAGGCAGGCCGCCACCAGCAGCACCTGCAGAGGGGCAGAGAGCCAGGGGCGACGGGCCAGGACGCCACGTCGCTCCAGGGCAGAGATGACCACGGGTGTCACCACTGCAATGATTAAACACGGCGAGTTGTAGTGGTGGGAATTTTGTAATAATTTAAAAATTCATGAGATTGCAATTTTTTGCCAAACTAAGGTAATCGCAACACAACTCAACTCAACTAAGCTACACATATAGTGTAACTTTTTGCCTGCGTTATCCCCGAAGGGGTCGCATGTGGCGCTTCGGGACCTATTTATTTTTACAGGTAAGGGGGCCAGCCTCACACCAACCAATTTCAGTTGAAGTGGGGGTTTTCCAGCTCCCAGGGTGGCTGGTTCTCATTTCTTGTGAAGGCTGAGTAAGCCTTTGAGATCGAACCCTTGCTCTCGGCATGGAATGCAAGCATTCTACCAATTGAGCTATCGACCTTTTTACGAGCTTGATCGTCGTCGCTACAAAGCGCCAATTCTCAAGCAAGACCCAGTTGCTGTAAGGCTGGATGGACCTTTGGTGATGGAAGGTAATCAAAGTGCCAAAAACGGCATCTAGTCCCCACAGTGCTTGTTTGGCTTATCCACCATTTGATTCAAAGATGGCTTTTCAATTAAATTGTCTTAAAAATCACATTCTACACAATCTGAGCTAAGAAAAAAAGTAAAACACGATAATGTGAGAGTTGTTTTCAATATTTTCAAAATAAATTTTCAGTTTTCATAGTACACATTCGTCCAGTACACATACAATCAATTACCTCTGTTGGAGATGAGACAAACAATAACCAAAGTAACGCAACTAAGCTACATATATAGTGTAACTTCTTGTCTGCGTTATCCTCGAAGGGGTCGCATGTGGCAATTCAGGACCTATTTATTTTAACGGGTAAGGGGGCCAGTCTCACACCAACCACTTTCAGTTGAAGTGGGAGGAGCACGCCTCTGTACTCAATGGATATCGGGCTTTATTCGTTCATCTTCAGAGCCAACTATGGATTGGAATGAGTGCGATAACTCACCCATTCCTGGCAAGGCCATGCAGACCCTGGACATGGTGACCAGGGTGATGCCTTCCCGAGCAGCCGCCTTGGACTTGCCTAGCCGTTTTCCATCTTCCGTTTCCACTGGCACTCCTTCTTGGATCTCTCTGGAACAATAGATGTATTTGTTAGCTTCACACATATCCCAATGGAAAGGGTTCCAGGCTACAACCTGCCGCAAAAAGATTGGCTTAAACAAAATAGAATAGGGTAATTTCACTTATTTTTATTTCATAAAATGATAGACAGCAGTTTTACAAATGCATTTGCGTTTTTAACAAAAATATATCTAGCTTAGTTTTTAAATTATAGCTCTTTAGGATAAGCGTATTTTTGATTTCCGGTAAAACAGCTCATTTTTTTATTTAGGCGGATATGACGTCGATGGAGCTTCGGATCTTCGGAGTGCAGGTATCAGCGGGCCCAGGTAGTCATTTCAGGCAGACATTTGACGTCAAAATGTCTCTAAGGTGGTGGCGCTGCGTTTTTGGTGGGATTCAAATTCTCCGCATTTTATTTTTGAAAATTATCAATGATACCTTTATTTTTACTACTTAAAAATATACGGTTGTGATCCTTGAAATGTACTCTACACAACCATATTATTTTCAACCGTTTTCCCTACCACTGCAATTAACCTATTCGCGCTGACCAACGGCTCTGCAAATACTATAATCTATAATCTAAATTGCAAAGATATATTCATACAAGATTTAAGGTTCTTTGACTTAAAGTTTGGTATACGGCTGACCACACATGCTGTAGAAAATGGTTTGCTTTGCCAATGTCACCCCATTTTCAGGGAAGGACGGCAAGAGTTGCAGGGTGTATGTCCATTCGAGATTTGGGTTTTTATATTGTAAGCCCACAGGTGGCATGTTTAAGCGCAAACTTATACGTGTCTGCTTGTGAAAATGCATATAATGTGAATCCTAATGTTACACATCTTTGCAACTTAGATTAGATTAGATTACATGCATTAACACAAGCAAGCACAAATATAAGTTTGCGCTTACACATGGGGCATGTGGACTTGCTACATAAAAACCCAATCTCAAATGAACATAAGCCCTGCAACTCTTGCCGACCATCGCCGCCATAAAAAGTGTCCATTTTCCAACAAGACCCAGTTGTTGTTAGGCAGGATGTACCTTTGATGACTGATCTACGGGTTAAGGCAAACAAATTGAGGAACAGGAGTCATCCTTGTTTTGTAACGTTCAAACATGAACTTGATCTTTGAGAATAGGGGTAGGATGAATCATATCTGATGAATCTGCGGCAGGAAGAAGAAGCGAAGAAAGATTCTGCACAGCTTCTCTGGTTGGCAATTTGGTGGCATGGAGCTCACTCACAAGGTCATCAACGGTTCAATATACAGTCCCACCCTGTTGGAGGGTTTCAGGTTGTTTTTACCCAACTATTACAATCGGCAGTGAGGTTATGATCTATTTCATGTACCAATGAGTCACACCAATGTCTTGGTGGAACGTCCTTTAACTAGGAGGGTCAAACTGATTAACGAGTCAAAAATTTACATACTTAAATACAATTTTGACACCTTTAAACGTATGGTGAAACAAATCCTCCCAGGCTGTGAAGGTGCACTGTAATTAAAAGTATCCTTGACCGGTCCGTAGTCTGGTGGTTAACATTTCTGACTCGTAAATGGAAGGCTGTGGGTTCAAATCCCGGCGGAGTACAAAAAATGTACCATTTATGCTGGGTGAAAAATCATATACCTTTACCAAAGACCGGTCACTAAAGGTCCCTCCAGCCTTACAGCAACTGAGTCTTGCTTGAGAATTGGCGCTTTTTACAGCGACAACCAAGCTCGCAGAGGGCTCTTGAGGTGTGATACACATAAAAACAGCGCTCACCGAATAATTCATCCTAATATTATTATTAACCTGTGGTATATACCAAAAAAAAAAAATTTTGAGGACGGCTGTAGCAGGAGACACAAGGAATTGGAGTTCAAGGTCAGGAAAGCAGAGGAGAAACTGGGGTTGACTTACTTCATTCTCATCATTGGTATGTTGATGCAGTTGGAAGCAGCCACAGCAGCAAAGGGCACCAGCCGACCCACGACCTTGGGCATGCTCTGAAACCAGAAATCAATTAAATAATTCTGAGAGAACCAATTGAGAACCAATCTGAGAGAAGAAAGAGAAGTAAATAATGTTATGAAAATGACAGAAAAGTGGTTAAATAAGAATAAATTTAAATTGAATACTGAGAAATCAAAAGTAATAATACTGAATAATAGAAATAAATGTAGCATTAATGTACAGGTTTATAATAAGAAATTAGAAATAGTTGATAGAATTAAGTAGAGGTGGCCGTTTAAACGAAAAGCAGTTTAAAATAGCTGCTTTTTATTTTAAGCAACTAAGCGCGCTTACAATTTAAACGAAAAGTCGTTTTGAAAAAAAAGCGTATAAAACGACAACGAAAAACGAAAACGTTTCGTTTTAAACGAAAGTTGCTTCAAGCAACTTTCGTTTAAACTTTCGCAACTTTCGTTTTTCGTTTTCGTTTTAAACGCTTTTTCAAACGCTAATGGCGTGTTATAAAGCTAAATCTGCCGTTTTTGTTTCTTACACTTTATGGTCTTAGCAAAATAGTTACAGTAATGAAAAAAATCAAGCATGTTTATTATTTTTTTTTCTTAATTATAAAGCTTAAACAAAATATATAACTTAAGAATTGCTACCACAAAAAAATATTTTAAAAAACGCGTTTTTTTTACATTTTTAGCTTTTTTTTCGTGTGTGCTGTATTTTTGATTTTTTTTTTTGCTTTTAACTTACAGAACTATACATTGTTTAGTTGTAATACTCAAAAAAATTTCAATAATGTCAATAGTTTTTGAGTAAATAAGGAAAAACTGAAACTACTAAATGAATTAAATTTTATATTTACAATAAACCCAAAAAACGAAAAAACGCTTTTTAAGCTGCTTTTTTTAAAAAGCGTAAGCGTTTTTTCGTTTTTTTTACTAAGCCGTTTTTTCCATCTCTAGAATTAAGTATTTAGGTATTATAATAGATGATAAGTTAAATTTTAAGTACCATTTTGATCATATAATTAAAAAAGTTAGCAAAAAAATAGGATTATTAAGTAGGATAAAGAAATTTTTAAATACTGAACATAAAATAAATGTTTATAATAGGGGAGTTTTACCTACCATTAAAACTCTTATTATGTTTCTATAGATGTCTGGAGTCCATATTATGAGAGAAACAATCACTTTTCCCCTTTTATGTGGTTTTTTAGTCTATTCCTGGGTCTTTGATTTGCACTTTTTTACACTTTAGGCACTTTCTACTCTATGGTCGCTTTTTCCCCATTTCCTGTTCCCTATTTCCAGTTTCCCCATAACCCGGTCGCAATTTTTCATAAAGCTCATAATACACCAGGTAGGGGTTACCTGGACTCCAGACATCTATAGAAACATAATAAGAGTTTTAATGGTAGGTAAAACTCCCCTATTATGTGTTCTGAGAGATGTCTGGAGTCCATATTATGAGAGATCTGTCTATTATCTCCTGGTGACCGGGGACGTCTTTATTTGATATTAACTGGTTGAAATAGGGAAAGATCTTCTGGAGCTGTATGTTTCAACATCTCTTTCTGATAGTATTTTCTGAAAGTGTTTTCCTTTTTCCAGTTGCCTCTTTCCAGTATGTTATCTATTGGATTAAGTGATGCGACCGCTGAACGTGTGCTGCCGGGAGTGGCCTCTACTCCTGCTGATTTTAGCGTGTTCTTTACCCATCCTCCTATGATTGTTCTTGCAGCTGCCTTCACTTGTACTCGGGTGCTGATGAACAGGTTATAAAGATTTTGTCCTGATCTCCTTTCGCGTGATAGTTCAATCAGCTTCCTTATCCAGAAGACTGGGTTGACGTTGTGTTCCTTGGATTCCAGAAGTCTCCGATTAGATTGTCGGTGTTTGAGGGTATCTGTTTTTGATCTAAAGAATGGAATTAACACAATTGATGTGCCTTCGTCGAGAATGTTTCCTTCTGTGATATTTAGCAAGGTCAGATCGTGTACTCTTCTTCCTGAAGATAACAGAAGTAAGATTGCCGTTCTACACGCAACTTCATAGAGAGAATCTGATCGAGGAGTGTTCCTGACTAGCCAGTCTCTCACTATCTGCCGATTCCACACAGGGGACTTAGGAGGGTTGATCTTTACCATTGCTAGTGCTTTTAATGTTTTTAAATTTAATTTCACTAGGAAATCTGAGCTGAGATTATTTTCCATCATTGCGTTGCAGAAGGTTACGATGGCTGACTTGTGTACCAGCATAGTCCTGTATGATAGTTTTTCGTTAATGAACAGTTGCGCTAGATACCTTGCCAATTGATTAGGAGATGGTGTGTTGGGATGGGTATTATTCGCCAGTATCCAGCGGCACCATCTTTGCCAAGCAGGTTTATATGTGTTGAGTGGGGAAGCTCGCCATCCTGACAGGAACAGTCTTTTCTCTTCCGCGTTCCAGGAATTTAAGATACTGTCCCCAGTCCCAATTTTCCACACTTCCATTTCCAGATCCTGAATCCTGGGTGGTGGATTGCCTGTTGATGTGTTGATTAGTACTGACACCAGGTTCGGTATTTGCATCGGAGGTACGAGTGATCGACGAATTAAGTCTGGACGCCAGAAGACCCTCTGCCACCTCGGGACCACGAGTAGGTAAGTTCCGGTCGCCCCGTTTAGGTGCCTCAGGATCCTCGGTATAAGGTTTGGCGGAGGAAATATCCGACCCACATTGTAGAGCCAGTGCCGACTGAAGGCGTTTTGAAAGATTGCGCATGAGTCTGTGGAGTCTCTGGACACGTAAGTTGAACTCATGTGTGCCATGGTGGATGCGAACAGGTCTATATCTGGTACTCCGAAATGATTGAAAATGGCCTTCGTTGCTGTTGGTAAGAGATGCCACTCTGGAGGGGATCTTCCTCTTGATAGGTGATCCGCGTCTCCGTATCTTCCCGGTAGGTACTGCGCTGTTAGCGAGATTTCCCATTGGTCTGCCAGAATCAACGGATCTCGAGTAAGATTTTAGGAGTGTTTTGGATCTGGTGCCCCCTTCCTTGCGGATGTAGGCGACTACTGTCGTGTTGTCTGATTGTACCAGAATTTCGGAGCCGGAAAGGTCGTGCGCTGTGCGTTGCAGGGTTGCAAAAACAGCGAACAACTCTTTTCGGTTGGAGTGCTACTTCTTTTGTTGAACGGTCCACTGTCCTGACAGCATCAAGTCGTCCAGAGTTGCTCCCCAAGCTAAGTCTGACGCATCTGTTGTCAAGAAATGTCCGAAGGTTTCCCTGTGGATGGAACTTGATTCGTTCGCATTCCCTATCCACCACTCTATTTCTTGTAAGCTGTCCTCGGTCATTTGTATGGACCCTCTTGGTGACAGGTGCTTCAGTGGCTTGCTCGCTATCTGCAATTGTCTGCAGTGGAGGCGACCATGAAGCTGGCAAAGTTTAGTCTTCCTAGGAGACTTTCCGCCAGTTTTAAGGACCATTTTCGAGAAGTCAGTATTGCTCGAAGTGAGTGGCACAATGCCTCTTGCTTCCGGTAAGAAAGACCTACTTGGTGACAGGTGCTTCAGTGGCCTGCTCGCTATCTGCAATTGTCTGCAGTGGAGGCGACCATGAAGCTGGCAAAGTTTAGTCTTCCTAGGAGACTTTCCGCCAGTTTTAAGGACCATTTTCGAGAAGTCAGTATTGCTCGAAGTGAGTGGCACAATGCCTCTTGCTTCCGGTAAGAAAGACCTACTTGGTGACAGGTGCTTCAGTGGCCTGCTCGCTATCTGCAATTGTCTGCAGTGGAGGCGACCATGAAGCTGGCAAAGTTTAGTCTTCCTGGGAGACTTTCCGCCAGTTTTAAGGACCATTTTCGAGAAGTCAGTATTGCTCGAAGTGAGTGGCACAATGCCTCTTGC
Source organism: Agapetus fuscipes (assembly GCA_951799405.1). Taxonomy (NCBI): domain Eukaryota; kingdom Metazoa; phylum Arthropoda; class Insecta; order Trichoptera; family Glossosomatidae; genus Agapetus; species Agapetus fuscipes. The sequence continues at coordinate 7,459,109 of OX637358.1, read as the reverse complement.
TTCCGGTAAGAAAGGAATTTGCAATTGTTGTGCGTGTCCCAAACGATTCCCAAGTACTCTAATTGTTGAGTGGGGAAGAGCACTGACTTCTGGAGATTTACATACCACCCCAGAGATTGTAGGATATCTACTGCTAGATGCGATTGCCGACAAAGATCGTCCTTGGATTGGCTCGCAAGGAGGAAGTCGTCGAGATAAACGATTGTCCGAATACCTCGTCGCCTCAGTAGTTGGGCTACCCAATTTGTAAGGGTTGCAAACATTCTGGGGGCAGATGAAAGGCCAAAGGGCAGACTTGTCATCTGAAGTAATTCTCCTCGATAGACCAGTCGCAAAAATCTCCAATGTTTCTGTGCACTTGGGAGATGAAAGAAGGCTTGCAATAGGTCTATTTTCGACAACCAATTGTTTGGCTGCAGAAACTCTGGCACTTTGTAGTGGCTATGAGTTTGAACGGAACCGGGTCCAGGAAGAAGTTTAACGATTTCAGGTTGAAAATCATTCTCGAGGAACGGTCCGATTTGGGTGTTAGGAACATTTTTGATAAGAAGCTGGGAGATGACTCCGCGGCCTCTATAACGCCGAATTCGGTCATTTCCTTTATTTGAGAGTCCATTTCGGGTGAAGGACTCGTCTGGTATAGCATTAAGGTCTTTTTGTGTGGTAATATCAGAGGGGGAATTGAGATGAAAGGTATTCTTACTCCGATTATCATCTTCAGGATGTGGTTTGGTGCTCCGAGTGACGTCCAAACCTGTAGGGAGGACTTCAAGCATCCTCTGCGAAATGGTTTCTTGTCATTTTCGTGGATGCCTCCGTCTGTCTCCTTTGAGATTTCCTGACCGTGTGTTATTCCCTGCCCTTTTTCCTCTTGAAGAGAAATTTGGAGCGTCTCTAAGGCCTCGATTGCTTTCCGCAGTGGGTCGTTGCTGCCCTCTAAAAAACTGATTCCTTTTCTGTACTGGAACGTGCGGTTTCGATGAGGTGCTGGGTTGAGGGCACTGGGTCTTCACTGACAATTTGTCGGTGGTCCCCACTCTAGAGAAAAAAGACGTGAGACTGTCTTTGCCAAACAAGTGTTCGGTACTCGGCGGGAATTTGTTTAACCCCTCTCACATGCTCTTCCTTAACATGCCCTAGCACAGCTTTCCTGCGGAACTGGAGGGCCTCTGTCCGCCTCCCCCATACCGTCTGGAGGATGTCTTCCGAGACTTTCTGGTATGGCGAGTCCAGAGCGAACAGCGTTTTGACCTTTTCGAAAAGGGCTTTCCTCGCCAAGGTAGTGTCGCTCCGGGCTCCCCAGTTGACCAAGGTCTGAAGCCCAGACTGGAACTCCTCTTTCTGGATGAGGGCGTGGGACATGGCTGCAAACGACCGCTCGCCTGAATAGGGGAGCTTACGTCGCACTGGCGAAGTTCATCGTTCACTGCCAGGTCGACGAACGCCGGTTCTGCCAGGTACTTTTTCTGTACCTCGGCGTACCTTACTTCGGCCCAGTTTTCACTGTCGAAGTGCTGGAGCCTTTGGAGCGCTTCGACCCTGTTGCTCTTGGCCTTGGGGTGAGCTGGTTCTTCCACCGTTGTGGCGGCTTCCTGGAAGCTCAGCAGTAGCTCTTCCTGGGCCTCCTCATTCTCTTCCAGTCCCGAAGGTTGTTAGAGGAAGTTGCTGGAAGAGTTTCCTGCCGCCGATTCAACGAGATTTCCCATAGAACTGGCGGGCCAGTCACCGAAAACTGCGTTCGTCAGCATCACGATGTGGGAAACCAGATAATCTATCCTTGGGTCCAAGACAACCCTCAGCCGTTTCTGACGCCGCGGCGGTGAACCTGATTCCGAAGTGTCGTATCCGCGTTTTAGTGACGCATCACCTGAATCCTGTGAGATTTCGTCGAGAGGTTGCCCTTTATTGTTATCACAACTCATAACATTGATTTTGATGTTATATAAAGTAAAAACTCCGTTAAAATAACGAAAAACGTTTTTCGTAAATATGACAGCGTGGCATAACCAACAAAAATACGTATGCGAACTTTTAACCACCACAATATCACCTGTTTTAGTTTTTAATTGTTCACAAGGACACAAGATGGTAAAATAACACTCTTTTAAATGTTTTTGCCCAGGAATATTGTCAATTCACTCAAATTTTCGAAGGTAAAATCAACTGACATGTGACCACAAGGGGAAAATGACGCTTTATGAAAAATTGCGACCGGGTTATGGGGAAACTGGAAATAGGGAACAGGAAATGGGGAAAAAGCGACCATAGAGTAGAAAGTGCCTAAAGTGTAAAAAAGTGCAAATCAAAGACCCAGGAATAGACTAAAAAACCACATAAAAGGGGAAAAGTGATTGTTTCTCTCATAATATGGACTCCAGACATCTCTCAGAACACATAATACCTACTATGATTAAGCCTCATTTCTCATATTGCTCAACAATTATATACATGGCAAATAAAGAATATCTAAATTCGTTCCAAAAATTACAAAATAAAGCGATGAGAATGATTCTGAATCAGAAGTATGATACTAAAATTTCAGATATGTTGGTTAGCTTAGAGTGGTTGAATGTGGAGGAGTATCTTAAGTTGAATGCATTTATGTTTATATATAGATTAGAAAATAAGTTATTGCCTGTTTATTTGTATAAATTCATAATTAGAAATAAGGATGTACATAGCTATCATACTAGAGGGAAAAATGATTTAAGAAAGTTAAAAGTAAGAACAGTGAAATATGACAGAGGAGTTCTGCACAGAGGATTTGATGAATATAATAAAGTACCAGCGGAAATCAAGCAAACTAGTGACGTAATCAAATTTAAGGAGAAAGCTGTAAGGTTCCTACTTGCACAGCGCCTCTGACATAACTGTTTTTGTTTTGACTTGATATGTAATTTTTTAAATTAGCATTATTTTGCTACAATAAAAAAAAAAAAAAAAAAAAAAAAAAAATTGAGACGCATCCGTGAATTCAAACAATAAATAATCAATCATTTGTGGTTCAGCCTTTGTCTATCCTATTTGATGCAAAATGGTTGACTGCAAGGCATAAGACATTTGAAGCTAACAAAATTACAGAATTCTTTCATTAAAAATTTAAATTGTGAAAGTAGTTCCTTTTAACCCTTTGGCTGCGGCTGGCATGCATAGATGTCATGACGTAACTTGCATACAGTGCGGCTGGCATCTATGCATGTCATCGAAGTTTAAAGCTTCCCCTGACATCGGTGTTCACATTTTTCAAACTTTTTTGTTGCTTACATTATAGGTACACTTATATAATCTCATATTATACATATTTTGAAAATATTCTTTCTCAAATATTTCGTCAGAACAGCTCGATCTCTCGTCCCGCGCGTGTGTACCAATGTTTATAAACAAAATCCAGGCAAGTATACTCTATTCAGATAGGTATAACTGTTTACGTTTTTTGTTTTTTTGTAAAATAACTAATGTATTTTTTTCTTTAGTGACGAGTATTTAAGTGAGTAAAAGAATTGTTTAAAACCTAATGGATATAAAATCTAGTTATGGAATGTGCGTATAATATATATTTTTTAATAATATTATTGTGATTTACTTGTTTTTATATAAAACAACAAGTGAAAACATGTGTTGAAAGTTTATGATTTGTGTTCCTGGATAACTAATGAATATACTTTTTCATAAATTTTGAAGTTATATCAAGTAATTAAGGTAGGAAATCAATTTATGTGTAAAAAAATAGCCTCAAAAAAGTATTCCGTTCTGGCGGTGCGTATGTAGCAAATAAATTCAGAATCGAAAAGGTTAAGTCTATTCTCAGCCTGATTCTTGTTAACCTTTCTAATTTAGATAAATAATCAATAAATACACCTGACTATTTTGTTATTTATGCCACCCTTTTTCTAATACCATTAAGTTGAAGAAACATATTTTTAAAAATCAAGTTTTGGGAAGCTTATAAGACGCAAGTGCTGTAAAATACCCTTTCTTCTTACCGTTTTTAGGGAATATTTTTTTACATTTATTTTACACCACATTACATTTTTTTGTAAAATACCTTAGTTAAGGAATTAAGCCCCAGGGCTGTCACTAGAGCTCCACCTGTTGCGCAAACGTATGAAGTTAACAGCTGTCTGAAAGCAAAATGTACAACCCTGATTATTTCAATAGCTCACGATAATAACTCAATCGACGTGTATTGTTTTGTCGTGAGTTCATACTCAGTCGTCTGTCGCTTTCAGGGCCGGAGCCCCGAGCCATGATCGTAGTCTCCCGAGCTTTGTGTAAGCTCACCTCATCGTCATGATCATGGCGAGACTCCAATCAACGGAAGAGTCGTTTGTGAAAGTGTTGTTAGTGACAAAGTGCAGGTCTGGCCATTTCCTTATTTCCCATATCTAATCTAATCTAATCGAATCTAAGCTGCAAGGATATATGTATATCATTTAAGATTAATATTAAATGTATTCCCACAAGCAGTCCCCATATTAATTTAATAAACCCTCATTTGTTCATTTCAATTCATGTTTCAATTTATGCAACCTTTCCCAAGATAGAATAAACAATACCACTAGAAAGAATTCCCACGCCCTGAGTATGATGATGATGAGAGCTAGCCGGAAATAAGTATCCTAGGTACATCCTAGAGATACCTCTAAATGCTGTACATAACAACAGGTAGTGGTCCATACTTCTGTGAGATGGGAGAGTCCCCAGAGCGGTTGGTGTAGTTCACCAGAGCGTTGTTAGTGGCTATAATGGCATGTGGTACGCTGTTATGACTAGCACAGGTAGTGGTGCATACTTCTGTGAGATGGGAGAGTCCCCAGAGCGGTTGGTGTAGTTCACCAGAGCGTTGTTAGTGGCTATAATGGCATGTGGTACGCTGTTATGACTAGCACAGGTAGTGGTGCATACTTCTGTGAGATGGGAGAGTCCCCAGAGCGGTTGGTGTAGTTCACCAAAGCGTTGTTAGTGGCTATAATGGCATGTGGTACGCTGTTATGACTAGCACAGGTAGTGGTGCATACTTCTGTGAGATGGGAGAGTCCCCAGAGCGGTTGGTGTAGTTCACCAGAGCGTTGTTAGTGGCTATAATGGCATGTGGTACGCTGTTATGACTAGCACAGGTAGTGGTCCATACTTCTGTGAGATGGGAGAGTCCCCAGAGCGGTTGGTGTAGTTCACCAGAGCGTTGTTAGTGGCTATAATGACATGTGGTACGCTGTTATGACTAGCACAGGTAGTGGTCCATACTTCTGTGAGATGGGAGAGTCCCCAGAGCGGTTGGTGTAGTTCACCAGAGCGTTGTTAGTGGCTATAATGACATGTGGTACGCTGTTATGACTAGCACAGGTAGTGGTGCATACTTCTGTGAGATGGGAGAGTCCCCAGAGCGGTTGGTGTAGTTCACCAGAGCGTTGTTAGTGGCTATAATGGCATGTGGTACGCTGTTATGACTAGCACAGGTAGTGGTCCATACTTCTGTGAGATGGGAGAGTCCCCAGAGCGGTTGGTGTAGTTCACCAGAGCGTTGTTAGTGGCTATAATGGCATGTGGTACGCTGTTATGACTAGCACAGGTAGTGGTGCATACTTCTGTGAGATGGGAGAGTCCCCAGAGCGGTTGGTGTAGTTCACCAGAGCGTTGTTAGTGGCTATAATGGCATGTGGTACGCTGTTATGACTAGCACAGGTAGTGGTGCATACTTCTGTGAGATGGGAGAGTCCCCAGAGCGGTTGGTGTAGTTCACCAGAGCGTTGTTAGTGGCTATAATGGCATGTGGTACGCTGTTATGACTAGCACAGGTAGTGGTGCATACTTCTGTGAGATGGGAGAGTCCCCAGAGCGGTTGGTGTAGTTCACCAGAGCGTTGTTAGTGGCTATAATGACATGTGGTACGCTGTTATGACTAGCACAGGTAGTGGTGCATACTTCTGTGAGATGGGAGAGTCCCCAGAGCGGTTGGTGTAGTTCACCAGAGCGTTGTTAGTGGCTATAATGGCATGTGGTACGCTGTTATGACTAGCACAGGTAGTGGTCCATACTTCTGTGAGATGGGAGAGTCCCCAGAGCGGTTGGTGTAGTTGACCAGAGCGTTGAAGGACTGGTTGGTCCACTGCCAGAACACAACAGCTGGCGAGGAGCGGTAGAAAATCAGCATGCCTGAAAATAATGCAAGTAATTACTGTAACGAGGTGGGTGAATGACAAAAAAAAAATGGCAGTTATATAAATTTTTAGTTCTATTTCCATCAGGAATAATTGTGTAACGTTTGGAAGATATATTGTTACGAATGTATAATTTTATGTCTGCGCATGTTTACCTATGAGTGTGTGTCTATGTGTTTTAACTTATGATTGTATGTCTGTGTATGTTTGCTTACTTGTATGTGTGTGTCTAGAAGTATTTGGATGGTTGTACCTACTCATGTTTACTCAAGGCGTCTATGAATTATTCTAACAAAAATAGACATTATATATCTGTTTCAACTTACTTACGGAATTAGTCCTTAGTAAGAAAGAGAACAAATAACTTCACAGTTGCATTTTCATGCGTACAAAAAAACTCTGGCGAATGTAAAAATGTTTCTAGAAAGGTGGCAACATTGCCGCATGCGTACTAAGCCTGGACCAGTACCACATACCACGCGCACATCATAAATCTTGTGTGATCAATAAAATTTACGAATTTTAAAGGAAAAAGGCATAATTTACATACATTATGGCATTTGATATAATTGGGTGTCGATCACACAAAATGGAGAAAGCAAGAAAACATACAATTTGACATGTAAAAACATATTTCGTATGAGTACACCACTGCAACGTTTGACAGGACTGAGACAAATGTGGGCTATAGTATGTATGAATGCAGTAAGTTAGTTTCTGCTCCTCTATAATATTAAACAATGATCGTAATTAAATGATGAGCCTACACCCGGTGATAGCGGTGTTGAAGGGAACCTGGGCGCTCATCCTGCCAGGCAACAGCATCTTCTCTCCCGTGTCAGGATGGAAGGCAGAGTCGTACAGCTGCTTGGCCCGCCACAGCCCATTCACACCCAGGTCCGGAGGGACCAGGCCGTCTTTTCTGGAAAATATGTTACAGCAATGTCAACAATGTATCTATTTGCATCATATTGTTACGAATATGTAATTGTGTATTTTGTGCGAGTTGTATGTGTGTGAGTCTGTAAAGTCTCTAGATGTAGTACTTAAATAATTGTACCAACTTGTATTTGCTTGATATTGTGTGAGTATTTACTTGAATATTCTGGTAAAATCTCACATGTTTCAGTTCCCAATGTTTCAAGAACAATCCGTATGCCTTCTGTAAAAAAGGCCAAAGCCATCTGAACTATAGAATCCGCTTAAAAACATAACTGTGTATAAGTCATTTTACCTGTATTTATGGACAACTTGTGCCGCCTTTTCCAGCTCTCCGGAGCTCGCCAGTAGATTGAGGGGGTTAGTGATGGTCAGGAAGTGTTTGGCCCGGCCGGCGTACGTGCTCTGATCATGCTGAGGCTGCTCGATGTTGACGCTAAACGGAGCGGCCATCTTGGATCAGCTGAAAGGAAAATGCACCTTTAATTGTAAAAAACAAGGATTCCTTTCACATCATTAATATAATTCTAAAATGAGTAAAGTGCCGAGATTTGAACCTTAAATTCTGCAAGGACATGGTGAGGTGCTATGTCTTTCCAATTGTTCTATATTGATACCCTCTCTTCAATATCAAAAAAAAAAGAAGACTTGGTTGAATGTTTTTCTTTCGTTTCTTTTATTTTTCTCGTTTTACAACTTGTTACAGACAGAATCGGTCTTCGGGCCAACAGGCCGACAAACCTTGTGATGACGAAATCGCTTTTTATAACTATCTAATCTAATCTAATCTAATCTAAGTTGCAAAGATATGTTACATTGGAGATTCACATTACATGCATTCTCACAACCAGACACGTACAAGTTCGCGCTTGCACATGCCTCATGTGAACCTACAACATAAAAACCAAATCTCAAATGGACATACACCCTGCAACTCTTGCCGTCCTTCCCTGAGACAGGGGTGACATTGGCAAAGTGAACCATTTTTACAGCATGGGTGGTCAGCCGCATACCAACCTATAAGTCAAGGAACACACACACACGACAAATTACATTTTATACATCACTAAATAATAATATCCAAATACAAAATATCCATTTACAAATAAAAACAAATTCCAATTTAATAAACCCTAGCCGCCAACATTACAGATCAACCGCCATTTCTCTCTGTCCTTACATACTTCTTTCATTTCCTCCAGAGTCATAATTTTCTTCATACAGGCTCTTCTTTTATTATGACTCTGGATATTCCATTCATTCGCAATTTCGGATATTTGGTCCATCCATACCTTTCTCGGTCTTCCTCTACCACGACATCCATCTATTCTACCAACATATACTTTCTTCGTCAGTCTTTCCTCATTCATTCTCTCCATATGCCCAAACCATCTTAACAAACTTCTTTTAATCTTCACTTTCACACTTTCTTTTGCACCACATTCTTTTCTTACAAAATCATTCCTCACCCTGTCACTCCGTTTTTTCCCAATCATACTTCTTAGAAAGTCCATTTCAACAGTATGGACTTTACTAATTTCACTTTCATTCACCGTCCAGGCCTCGCTTCCATACATCAAGGTGGGTAAAAGTATGCCACTGCGTACCGCCAATCGAGCATTTTTAGATATGTTTTGATTTTTGGCGATACAAGCTGTGGCACCCAGTACACACCTGCCCTTCATTACTCTTCTTTCAAGTTCACCTGTCATTCTTCCATCTTTTTCAAACTTACTTCCCAAGTATACAAACTCATTTACCACATCAACATTCATTCCGTTTATTCTAAATTCGTAGTTCGTATTTTCTTCATTTCTTTCAAAAATCAAAACTTTCGTCTTACTTGCATTCAATTTCAAATAATTACCTAGCAGAGCTTCGTTCAATCTAGAGAGCATCGTTTGCAATTCTACTGCTGAGTCCGATACAAGAACAGCATCATCCGCATACAGTAGAACACTCACTTTGCTCTCTCCTATCATTAATCCACAATCATCAAGTCTAGCATCTCGAACACACTTGTCCATGGCTATGTTAAATAGCCATGGGCTCATCACACATCCTTGCCTTACACCCTTAAAAACTTCAAACCATTCACTATACTCATCATCAATACGAACACATGCTGTACTATTTTCATAGTTCGCATGCACCGCACCTAGGAGAGCCCCATTCACTCCGTATGCTTTCAAAACATCCCATAACATACCTCTGTCTACTGAGTCAAAAGCCTTTTCCAGATCTACAAAGGCCGTGAACAGCTTCCGCCTCACCGACAATTGTTTTTCAACAAGTTGTCGTAGAGTAAAAATCTGATCAACACAGCCTCTACCGGCCATAAAGCCGGACTGTATATCGGAAATCCTTTCACTAGTAGTCAGAATCACATTTTTTATAATCACCTTACAGAAGACTTTTCCTGGTATACTGAGTAGACTGATTGGTCTGAAGTTCTGACAGTCTTTTTTGTCCCCTTTACCTTTGTAAATGGGAACAATGACTGCCTTCCTCCAATCCATCGGTACTACTCCTGCATTCACACAAAGCTTACATAATTCGTACATCCAATCTATCACGCATTCACCTCCTGCTTTCAACATTTCACCATTTATTCCATCAAACCCAGCAGACTTTCCATTCTTCAAACATTCAATAGATACTTTTATTTCTTCTTTCAAAATCCTAAATTCATTCTCTGCTGTCATTTTTCTAAACAAAATTCTTTCGCCCCGACCAAAAATCCCTTCAAAATATTCTTTCCATCTCTTACATACTTCATCATTCTCCCATACCATCTCACCAACAGCACTTTTGATTCCTGGGGTGGTCAATACTATAAAAGACAAAAAAAAACTAACAGTAAGTCCGGCTCGGCCTGTGTCTTGCCGAACGCCGGCCAATCAGCGTGCAGGGTTAAGTTTTGTCAAGGAGTTCGACGGATGGCGAAATTCAGGGCCTGCACAAAAAAGGTGTGCCGTATCAATATGGTATATAGGGATGGGCGCTCACACAGGCACTGGAGAGAAGAATCGAAATGTTCAAGATGATTACTACCAAAAATGCTTCAGATCTCTTGGCGTGATCGGGTCACCAATAAGGAAGTCCTCCAACGTATGCGCACCACAAAGGAACTTCTGCCACGCCTTTTCCATCTTATAATATAGGGTGAGATTGAAGAGAGAAGAATTCAGGGACGCCAAAAGACATTGTGACTGAAAAACCTGCGACAACGGTTTGACAGAAGCACCTATTTCGAGCCACAGCATCCAAGGTGGAAATAGCCATGATGATTACCGATCTTCAATAGAAGTGAATCCTAAATGTTGATTTCTTATTGTAGATTAGGTTACAGAGATATTCAAATATTCACGTTTAAGCAAGCAAGACAAACAGTTAATTTAATAATTAAAAAACTTTTTTATTTAAAAAACACATAGTTTTTATTTTCACATATGAGTTATACTGCCTAAGCGCTGTCGAACCTGCTCGGTTCATCATCAGAGCCTCTGATGATGAACCGAGCAGGTTCGACAGCGCTTAGGCAGTATAACTCATATGTGAAAATAAAAACTATGTGTTTTTTAAATAAAAAAGTTTTTTAATTATTAAATTAAAAATGAATTTTCACTCGGTGAATGTGGAAACATTAGAAAACAAACAGTTACGTAAAATTTGGAAAGAATCACAAATTGAATTTGTATACTCTATTTAAGAATAAATTTGTAGGTGTGAAGTTAAATCAATTGAATTTCATTTTATTCAAGATAGGATACAAGACAATACAATAATTATGTGCATATAGAGTTTTTACAGAACACAACATCAAGAAAATTCCAAACTAAGCCATTGAGGTCAACTTACTTTGACCCTTTCCATTAAATTTGAAGTAAGCTGTGTTTTGTGCATTCACTTTTTACTAGAAAATTTATAATCTAAAATGCACATTTAAGGTTCATATTACATGCATTCTCACAAGCAGACATGTGTAAGTTTGCGCTAAAACATGCGGCATACAATAATAACAATATTAGGATGATTTATTTGGTGAGCGCTGTTTTTGTGTGACTCACTCTTCAAGAGCCCTCTGCGAGCTTGGTCGTCGCTAAAGAAAGCGCCAATTCTCAAGCAAGACCCAGCTGCTGTAAGACTCGATAAACCATTGGTAAAGGCACATGAATTTTTCAACCCACCGAAGAGCATACTTACAAGCTCCACCAGGAATCAAGCCCTCAAACTTAAGATTATGAGTCCAAAGCGTTGACTACTAGACTACAGACGGGCAATGTTTTATCTTTGGGTACAGACTGCTTCGCTTTCACTCACAAGGGTATTCCTTATCATTCATCATTGTGATATAATTATACGTTGACATGAATATTATCTGCGGAGCGCGACGACTTTTGGCAAACGCTATGACGTCTGAAATCTGCTCAATCTCAAGCTGTTTAATCAAAAGCTAACAGTGAGGTCTTTGTCGTAGTAGCATGTACTTATTAATAAATATGCCTGCTGGATTCATTGATGAAATAGCAAAATCAAGATGAGCCTTGCATGCAACAATCTATAACTCATAGCCTTGGTGCTTTTGTTAGACCATTCGCTCCCTCAGTTCTTGTTTATTGTATACGCCAATCTTGTCAAATATGACTTTTTCATGCAGTTGTCTTAAGAATCAAATTCTACACAATCTGAGCTAAGAAAAACTGTAAAACTGGATAATTTGAGAGTTGTTTTAAATATTTTTTAAATAAATTTCTTGTTTTCATAAGACACATTGGTCCAGTACACATGCAAACATTGCTCATGTAAAATTTTCTCAATGGCGTATACGGTAAACAAGAACTAAGGCAGCGCATTGTCACAGGTTATTCAGCCAAAATGACTTTCCCTGTCCTTGAGTTCTTCGCCCCTCAATCTTACCCTGTATGACAAGATAGAGATGGCGGTATTTCTCATTTCTCAAAACATGACCGAAGTACATCAGCTTTCTCTGTTTAATGGTTGGCAGAAGTTCTTCTGTGGTGTGCATACGTCGGTGGACTTCTTCATTGGTGACCTGCCACCTTCCGCTACCTTCTTCAACTTTTATTGATGAAGAAAATTGAGGCATGATGCGGGCCCGGTAGTTGTGAAAACCTGGCATTGACAAAAGTGAACAAAGTTGTACACCGTGAGGGATCAGACTCATACCAACGGCAACTTAACCCAAAACCTTTCATTTATGAGTCAGAAGCATTAAATGCTAGCCTACGGACCTGTCAGATCGTCTCCCCCAGTGCTTGTTTGGCTTATCTAGCATTTGATTCAAAGATGACCTGTGAATGACATTGTCTTAAGAAACACATTCTACACAATCTGTGAGCTTAGAAAAAAACGTACAACACGATAATGTAAGAGTTGTTTTAAATATTTTCAAAATCAATTTCCAGCATTCATAAGACACACATTAGTTCAGTACACATACAAACATTGCTCATGTGAAATCACCTCTGTTGGACATTAGACAAACAAGCACTAAGAGGAGATATTATTCTTTGTTTTTTAATGTGTTTCGTACATCCAGATTATTTGTGTATCTATGATAGAAATAAGAGTCCAACACTATATCCAAGCTATGACCTTTAGCTTGTTAGTTACAAGACGAGACAGTCTACCACCGTGCCGTGAATACTATTACGACATTCAAATAATGATATGGTGAGTATATTTCCAAAGATAAATATTTTTTGTTTACACGCATAATGTGTGATAAACTTGAGATAAAAGTTATCATTTTATTACTCAAAATTCAACACTAAATGTTTCACAAGATGGCTTAAAAAAAATTTAAATAGCAATTGCAAATACAGTCAAATTTCATCATAGCGATTACAGATATAGCAATAGCAAGTTTAAGGCTATAATGCCGCTGACTGATGATTGTGAAGAGTTGCTTTCCGGTATCTGTTGCCGTGGTTTATGGCGGCTGCAGCTTCTAGACGTTTCACTCATATCGAACACAGTTTTCTTTTCTTTTATTTAAAAAAACAAAGATTTGTGAAATGGAATGCAATTCACCAACCTATTCTTCCTGGCCAGAAACAGGTATTAATATCATAAATTACTAATTCATTATTGTATATTTTAATGAATTATTAATCAATAAGACAATGACATCTGTTGAACTAGGATCAAAGTTATGGTCAAATGACCTAAGCGGGGATCGAACAATGTTATGCTAATCCGAATCCGCTAGAAAGATCAGCCACTTGACTCCCACGGCCATAACACCGATCTTTCATCAACATCTTCGTCTTCATTTCACTTTCATGCTGAAGAAGCCCATCGCAGACATGGGCGAAACGTCCGGAAGCTCCAGCTCCCACAGACCACGGCAAAATGTGCAATCTCTTCAATTGTAGCTTCCCACTATGGAGTATGAAAAGAAGTGAAATCTATATAGTATTTTATATATTTAAAAAATAAAAGATAGATTATATCAGTAAGTAAGTAAGTAGGTATAATACATTGTTTCATGTATTTTTTTAAGTTTTGTATGAGAGGAAGTAATGCCTCCATAATTTCAAAAATAAAACTTATGACACTTGGCTGTAAGGACAAATTTAGAATGAACTGAAATGAAACAATTTGTCTATGTACTTACCTAACCAATATTTTTTACAAGGTTAAATTAATTTGAGTCCACACACTGTAATATTATCAAACTGTGATAATGAATAAACGGATGGTCAAAGGTGTACCCAGTCTTTGTAATTGTCATAATATTATATTTTGTTTTTTTATAGATACCAACAATGAGATCCGTAGGTACGTGAATTGGCATAGACAATATTGTGCCATCACCCGGCCGAGTAAAACTAAGCTACACATACAGTGTCGGTGTTATGGCCGAGGGGGCCAAGTGGGCCGATCGTTGTAGCGTGTTTGGACTGGAATAACGTTGGTTCGATCCCCGCTTGGGTCATTTGACCATAACTTTGACCCTGGTTCAACAGATGTAATTGGGTCTATAATTATCTATAATCTAAGTTGCAAGGATATATTCATTCAAAGCTCTCAGATGTATGCCCACAAACAAACACGTGTAGTTCGCGCTTACAAATGCTGATTGTGTACTTATAAATAAAATCCAAGCCTCAAATGAACATAAGCCCTGCAACTCTTGCCGACATTCCCTGAAACAGGGGTGACATTGGCAAAGTGAACCATTTTTTACAGTATGGGTGGTCAGCGTCATACCAACCTATAAGTCAAGGAATTGATATTTATTAATAATTTATTAAAATAAACAATAATGAATTATTAATTGATGATATTAATACCTGTTTCTGGCCAGGTAGAATAGGTTGGTGTACTGCATTCCTCTTCACAAATCTATTTTTTTTTTAAATAAGTATATAAAATATAAATATAAAAATATAGTACCTAAATCTTTTTGCCGCGTTATCTCCGAAGGGTTTCACATGTGGCGAGTGCAGGAACCTTTTTATTTTTACTGGTAAGGGGGCAGTCTTACCCCAACCACTTCAGTTGAAGTGGGGATTTTACAGCCCTCTAAGGGGCTGGTGCTCAATTCTTATGAAGTCTGAGTAAACTTAAAATTTAATTTTGGGGCTTGAGATAAACACTATAATCTATAATAATAATCTATAATCTAAGTTGCAAGGATATATTCATTCAAAGCTCTCAGATGTATGCCCACAAACAAACACGTGTAGTTCGCGCTTACAAATGCTGATTGTGTACTTACAAATAAAATCCAAACCTCAAATGAACATAAGCCCTGCAACTCTTGCCGACATTCCCTGAAACAGGGGTGACATTGGCAAAGTGAACCATTTTTTACAGTATGGGTGGTCAGCCTCATACCAACCTATAAGTCAAGGAATACGAGTAATAAATAACATTTAAGTTATTATACACCATAACAGAAAATCATTTCTGACACCATCGGAGTTGCTAGGGAAAAGGCATACAAAATAAAAGACTGACGTTTGTTCGCCGAGAAAAAATTCCGAATTCCAAATTTTCAGACTTCATTCATATAGTACTTACATGTTTACAATGGACTCGACACAAATCTCATAGACAACAAAATGAAGCCAATGACAAAATGTGGTTCATAGGTACCTAGGTAGGTAGGTAGGTACCTACATTTTTTAATCTAAATCTAAATCTAAGTTGCAAAGATATGTATCATTTGAGGTTCATATTAAATGTATTCCCAAAAGCAGACACGCATAATTTCGCGCTCACACATGCCGCATGTGGACCTACAAAATAAAAATCCCATCTCAAATAAGTAAACATAAGCCCTGCAACTCTTGCCGACCTTCCCTGAAACAGGGGTGACATTGGCAAAGTGAACCATTTTTTACAGTATGGGTGGTCAGCCTCATAATTATTTTAATGTTTCCAAAAATATCCTAGATCGCTGTCTTTGGTTTTTTACAACTCACGCATTTAACTAAGTAGGAATTAAAAAAAATAATATAGGTAGGTATAGGATATTTTAATTTAATTCCTAGTAAAAATTAAAAATAAACGATTTTGTTTACTCTTCGTTGAAAAATTCCGTCAACAAGCTTGGGCGTAAATTAGTTTTTGTGTTTTCTATAAATTTCAAAGCGGAAAAATGAGCTACCTACGTGAAAAACAATTTTCTAAAAATAGTCCACGGCGAAAACATGCTCTTCGAAAAAAACAAAAAACGTCACAAAAACGACGAAAATATACGTAATCACATGTTGCGTTCATTATCATTATTAAATAATAAATAACAAGCAAATTGAATTACATTAAATACAATAAAAAATTACAAAATAAACTCAAAATAGTGTAACTAAAAATATTTGACAGTTAATTTTTACTCACTTGTTTTTTTCCGATATTCAAAAAAAGAATACTTTTCTTGAGCGCACCTCACTTCGATTTTTCTTGGGTTTTAATTAGATTTTTCGTGGGCTATCGTCGGGTCATTAGGCGAAATATTTCCTCGTTGAAATTGTATTTTTAAATTCGACCGACGCCGACACACGTTATTTAAAATCCACAGCTGTCAGATTATCTGCTTTTTGATAATAGTCGGACAGCGCGCGAACTGCTGTCGTTTGCGCTCCTCTGCGGCTCTCCCCCACGTCAATTATTGTAAGGCCACGGTCACAATTATTAATTAAGCATTTCCTATGAAAAAATCGCTAAAATGATGAGTCAGAACATTTTTGAATTTAGAACGTTCTCTCAGCAAGCAAGAGTCTCTTAAAACTATTTTGGACTCCTTACAATCAATAACCTCAACAACCAATTACGCAAAAAACTAAGCTACACATAATATAGTGTATCTTCTTGCCGCGTTATCCCCGAAGAGGTCGCATGTGGCGAGTTGAACCTATTTATTTTTACAGGTAAGAGGGTAAGAGGGCCGGCCTTACGCCAACAACTTCAGTTGAAGTGAGGGTTTCCCAGCTCCCGAGGGGGCTGGTACTCATTTCTTGTGAAGGTTGAGTAAACCTTGCCGGTGTTTTATTTTGGGGCCTGAAATAAAAACGGGAAATCATTTCTGACACTCTCGGTGGGATTCGAACCCGAGCCCACGGCATGGAATGCCAGCACTCAACCAACTGAGCTATCGACCGGAGTTACAACATATTAATTTGACTTTTCCAACAAACCCGGTCCATAAATGTTGCTATTTTATTTGCATGATTGTATGTGTTACTTTAAAAAAAAACGAAAACAGTAAATAAACACACACTCTGCCAATCTTGTCGCCTCTTCCTGTAACAAGACAGTGTAGAATTTCCAAAAGTAAACCATTTTTGTACATTCATTATTCATCTTTTATTTTAAAATCAATTTGCATTTTTTATAGCTTTTTTAGGAAGTTACTGATATGGAAGTCAATAAGGTTTTATTTTTACTTGTTATATTACAAAACAAAACTAAAAAGATAAATACTTGGAAGTAGTTCTGTTAGATCACAAAAATGTACTTTTCATATCAAATGCATGATGGAAAGCGCATAAACTTTTCTCATTCAGGTAAAAAAAAACTTTAAATTTTTATAATATTAAAACCATATCAAACTTTTCGTTTTTTGCATTGTGCGTGCGGCTTTATATTCACGTGTACTAGTGCTGCCGCTGTCACGTAGAACGAGCGGAGAAAATTTAAACTAAGCGAAAAAAAAAAGGATAAAACAGTTTAACGTGCCGCAGGTAAAAAAGGTTCTAGTCCAAAATGTTTCCACGCTATTTACATAGATGTCACTGCCCTAAATACTTATTTTTTGTAAAATAAAAAAATATAAAAATGATATTTTTGCATGCTTGCATTACTCAAGTATTGAAGCGGCGTCGGCAATGGTTGACGAAGGAGGCCAAAACCTACCTAGGTTTTTTTTTTTGTTTCTTGACCATTGAATCACAAAAAATGGATTTATGAAATAGACGATGTCCCTAATATACCCATGACTTACGTAGGTACCTAGCAGCCTTTCAGGAAAGAATATCTTTTATTGATAAAAAAATATTAATTGCAATAAAATAATAATCTAAATTGCAAAAATATATCACATTTAGGAACCATATTGAATGCATGACGCACGTATGAGTAGGGACTGGAAAATAGTGGTGTTGTTTATTGGGAAATTCGCGTTTTTTTTTTTTGGGAAATTCGCGTAATTTTTCATGATAAACGAGAAGATTCAATGTAATTTTTTGGGTTGATTTGATCAAAATGAAGGTTTATATAATTGGAAAACAAAAGATATTACTATTATTTACAATTTATTATATAAACCACAATATGTACCTTCAAAAACAAGGAATAAACAACATCTGAATCAATACGAGTACCTAACTAACAAAAAACCATTGATTGAAAAAAATATTAATATTTCAATGGCACTCCGAATACCCTGCATGTGCATTTAACCTTCATCTCTAGATGAAGGTTATTCAATTTTTCAAGGGATGTTGGCTTTTATGAAAGCCTCAAGTTGGCTCTTGGCTAATCCAGCAACAGCTTCACTCCTTGAAGTATTTTCCTTTATTGATGTCACGATTCCAGTCTGCTTGGATGATTCAGGACAGTTCTGCTTATCATTATTTTTTTTTTAATAAATAGATTTGTGAATAGGAATGCAATTCACCAACCTACTCTGCCTGGCCAGAAACAGGTATTAATATCATTAATTGGCCCCATGGGCACGGCGCTGCAGCCCCGCCTGCCCCAGCACCCCACACACAACATCAACATACAGGACATTACAAATTCCAAGGTGTCCAACTACTGCCTGCTGTCCCAGGAACAGGACACGGATGGAGAGCTGGAGACCAAAGTCTACAAGGGCGACATAGTGCCGACGTGTGGGGGAGGCGCCCAGGTGATATTCCGGGACGTGGAAATGCTGAAGCAATCCGGCATGGCCAAGAAGAGGGAGGGCGCTGACCACAACTCGGAGAACAAGAAACCAAGGATGTAAACCAACATTGCAGAACAACCCTGCAGCAGACCACTTCATTTAACAGCCAGGGACACCTACAAGTTTATTGCTTGGCTAGAAAGGCCTCATTAATCTCCCTACCTTCAGGTTAAGTAAAATTAAAAAACAATCAGGTTTCGAAGTGAACGTACCCCTGACTTTTGAAAAGTATGTACCTACATGAGAAATTACAAAACATCAAAATATAAACAAACAAGCGCTGAATCTGCCCTTGAGGAACTAACTTGTCTAGACTTGTAATGGGGCTTCCACACGCTTGCCAACCCATCACAAGTCAAGCGCACAGTGTGTCGTCTAGAACATGCTAGCTGGACAAAATTAGTCCATTAGACAAAATTTTGTCCAGCTAGCATGTTCTAGACGACACACTGTGCGCTTGACTTGTGATGGGTTGGCAAGCGTGTGGAAGCCCCATAATGGCGTGATTTTAGAACTCAGGCAGACGCCAGGCGGTTTGTAGTTTTTAAATTCCTTGACTTATAGGTTGGTATGAGGCTGACCACCCATACTGTAAAAAATGGTTCACTTTGCCAATGTCACCCTGTTTCAGGGAATGTCGGCAAGAGTTGCAAGGCTTATGTTCATTTGAGGTTTGGATTTTATTTGTAAGTACACAATCAGCATTTGTAAGCGCGAACTACACGTGTTTGTTTGTGGGCATACATCTGAGAGCTTTGAATGAATATATCCTTGCAACTTAGGTTATAGATTTTTATAGAATTAATAATTCATTATTGTTTATTTTAATGAATTATTAATTTATAATTACCCAATAACATCTGTTGAACCAGGGTCAAATTTATGTTCAAACGACCCAGGCGGGGATCGAACCCCGCGTCTAGCGTTCTAGCGTGTTTTAACGTTGAAAGATTAGCCCACTTGGCAATAACACCGACCAATGTTCCTGTGCTTTGCACCTTGCAAAGGCCTTTCGTATCAATGCTTTCGTATCAATGCTTTCGTATCAATGCTTTCGTATCAATGCTTTCGTATCAATGCTTTCGTATCAATGCTTTCGTATCAATGCTTTCGTATCAATGCTTTCGTATCAATGCTTTCGTATCAATGCTTTCGTATCAATGCTTTCGTATGAATCTTTTCTTTCCCACAAAACCGTTGCGTTGCAAAAACGACACATTTCCCGTTTTAAATGAGGCACAAATGATAATAAAGTAGACTGCATGGTTTCAATGGGGAAAAATACGTATTGTTTCTTTGGTTTTAAATGTATTTTTTTACTTTGTGCCTATATTTCTTAACTACTTTGTTACATCATTTTAAAAGGGAAGCCGATGGGAACCGGCTTGTATGGCATTCTTCGCTACTGCCATCCATACTGTAAAAAATTGGTTCATTTTGCCAATGCCACCCGTTTCAGGGAAGATCGGCAAAAGTTGCAGGGTTTATGTTCATTTGAGGTTTGGTTTTAGTTAGTAAGTACACATTCAGAATTTGTAAGCGCGAACTTACACGTGTCTGTTTGCGGGCATGCATTTGATATGAGCTTAAAATGTCAATATAACTTTGCAACTTAGACTATAGTTTGAATGGTAGAAGATACAACTCTTAATCATACTAAACAGACACATTTGGCTCCGGAACCATATTTTCAGACCACTGCAATTAATACGATTCTCTGGGATATAGAATTACCAGAGTGTAGTCGGTTTTACAGAAGTACCAACTTGAAACACCTGAAAAAATAGTGCGGTGTTGAAAGTGTGTCAACACTGCGGCGAAACAGTTCCATTACATCTCGTCACCCCAGTGCTTGTTTGGCTTATCTACCATACGATTCAAAGATCACCTTTCAATGAAATTGTCTTGAGAATCACATTATACACAATCTGAGCTAAGAGAAAAACGTAAAACAAGGTAATATAAGAATTGTTTTAAATATTTTTTAAATCAATTTCCAGTTTTCATAAGACACATTGGTCCAGTACAGATACAAACATTGCTTATGGGTATCGCCGTCGAAATTTGTACCTTTTGTCTTGTGCGTGTGTCGCCTAATGATTTTCAGTGTTGCGATCCCTTCGGGGATACCGCGGCAAGAAATTACGCTATATGTGTAGCTTAGTTGCGTTATTTTTATTTTAACTAAGTATAATTTTTTAACCAATATTAATATGCCTTAATCTCACAAATGTGACGTAGCGCGGTAACGGTTACGGTGGCGTTCGTCAATTAAAAACACGCCCGACATGATCCTAAAATTGATTTATTTGAAAACTAATAATACCAGCGACTATAAAAACACACAATCTTAAGCAACACTAATGTCTCTAAGTAGACAATACACAATTGACAACAGATTCCGATATTTACCCTAATAATTCCAAGCTAAATCCCACTCAAAACAATCACAAGTTTACGGCTGAGACGTAGACCCTCTCAAAAGAAAATTAAGGTAGCAAATCAGTTTTTTAGTGTTTTCCATACTGCATCAAAGAGTTACCATACGCGAAAAAATACTTAGGGATGCAATATTTTTGTCAGTTTCAATGAAAATGGTAACACACTTAAAGAAAAATTTCGGAACCAATAATGGAGACAACCATTAGCAACTAATATTTCGTGTATAAATAAATAAATATTATTGTGGCTAGTACAGAAAACAAAAGATACGTTACTAAGGTATAGGTAAGGTGAAAAAATACTCAACTTTATAAAAAATTTACTATTTTTTATCGTATCTAGCCATCAAAGGGTCAAAAACGGATTGCGGACATGTAAAATTTGTATGAGAATGGAAAAACGGCGATTTTGTTTTATTTTTTAATTACATCGCCACTTCATGCTTTTTGCAGTTTTTTTTTGTATTTCGATACGCTTTTCAAATATTTTACTCTAATAAATCTAGAATTCAGTAGACATCACCAGTTTTTATGAAAAAACTGAAAATCATTAGGCGACACACGCACAAGACAAAAGGTACAAATTTCGACGGCGATACCCTTATGTGAAATTACATCTGATGGACATAAGATAAACAAGCACTAAGGAACAAATAAGCTTATGAACTGCTACCTTCTTCAGTTTCGGAAATTTTAAATCAATATGAGATGGTTCGGGCATCTAGAATTAATGGCGCAAATAATAATAATATTATAATATTTGGAAGGTTCCTTGTCTTATAGGTTGGTATGCGGCTGACCAACCATGCTGTAAAAATGGTTCACTTTGCCAATGTCCCCCCTGTATCAGGGAAGGACGGCAAGAGTTGCAGGGTGTATTTCTATTTGAGGTTTTGTTTTTTTTAAATTGTAGGTCCACATGCAGCAAGTGCAAGCACGAACTTGTACATGTCTGCTTGTGAAAATTCATGTAATGTGAATCTCCAATGTAGCATATCTTTGCAACTTAGATAAGATTAATATTTTGGATGGTTGGTGCATTAACACTGTGAAAATTCATCTTTTCTTAACAAAAAAATCAACTTTGAATAACTATAAAGAATAAATTAGATTAGATGATTTATTTGTTGAACACTGTTTTTGCGTGTATCACACCTCAAGAGCTCTCTGCGAGCTTGGTCGACTCTATAGACAGCGTTATTTTTCAATCAAGACCCAGTTGCTATAAGGCTGGATGGAATTTTGGTGATCAGTCTTTGGTAAAGGTATATGAATTTGTCAACCTCGCGAAGAGCATATTTGAAAATATAAATGCTATATTTTTTGTGCTCCACATCTCCACGTCATTCGAACCGATGACCTTCCATTTACGAGTCCAAAGCGTTACCACTGGACTACGGATTGGCCAATAAGACGATAAATGCCACTTGAAGAAGGCGTTTCGAAGCTCCCGAGGGGTCAGAGTCTTATTTTTTGTCGAGTTTGAATAAAGATTTTAGCTATTTTCATTTTGGGTTTAAAATATACACCAAGACGAGAAATCATTTTCGACACCTTGTTACACCACATTGCTACCAACATTGATGTATGGAAGTGAAGCATGGACTACGAATGACAGAGAAAGGAGTAAACTATGTACTGTGGAAATGAAACACTTGACAGGAAAAACTCAAAGAGATAGAGTTAAGAATGAATGGTGGAAAGGCAAATGTAAGTTGAAATAGGATGTGAAAGTAAAGGTACAAAATAATGTGATGAGATGGTTTGGACATGTGGAAAGAAAAGATGATGAAAGAATGGATGATGAAAGAATGGATGATGAAAGAATGGATGATGAAAGAATGGATGATGAAAGAATAATAAAGTGTGCATGTACAAAGGAAATGTGGAAGGAAAGAGAGGAAAGGGAAGACCGAGAAAAGAATGGCTCGATCAGATTGGTGAAATTGTATAAAAAGGGATATAGAAAGCGAATGTTCAAAGTGTGCACGATGGTCCACAAAGCTTTATTTGGAAAAACACCCAAATATCTCGCTGATTTAATCAAACCAGTCACCCTCGGCAAAAAAAGCCTAAAACTGCGCTCGGCTGAGACTGGAGCCAAATCAAGGATTGAAGAACCTATAAGAAGAGTTAACACAATGTTTAGAGAGCGTGCATTTGCAGTTGCTGGCCCTCTGGCCTGGAACCACCTGCCACATCATGTGAGAGAGCTAGAGGACCATGGAAAGTTCCGGAATGCACTGAAGACAAGCAAATTTCTGGCATCGTTTGCACCAGCGCCCTTGGGGTGACTACATCACGAAACGGCGCTTTAAAGAAATCATCAACTCATCATCATCATCATCATCAATGTAAAAGAGGAATGTATGAAAAAGGTGACGGATTTGAGGCAAATCTGCAGAGACTCTGGACACCGCAGCAGAATGGTGACAGAGTTACAGTTATACCCCTCACAGGCATAGAAAAAGGAGAAGACACGTCGACAAATTGCTCACAGATGTACCAAAACCCAGAGAGAGACAAAAAACTGGTAAGCTTTCAAAGTTTCTGGTAAACGTGGGGGTTTCCCAGCTCCCGAGCAAGGCGGAGTGCCGGTATTTTTTTTATTTTGGGCTTGAAGTTGAACACTGAAACGGGAAATCATTTCCGACACCCTCGGTGGGATTCGAGTCCAAACTCTCGGCATGGGACGCAAGCACTCTACCAACTGAGCTATCGTCCGGAATATTATTGCCATTGGAGGAAAAATAAGTTTATGTGGGACACATTTGATATTGTGGTGAAATGGAGGAGTCACAATTATTATAAATAATACACAGCCAACAGTGTCTGTTACAAAACCAAACACTGTATAAATAAGTGACTGTATAGAATCGGGAGTGTTAGTAACCAAGCAAGTAATATGCCACTGTTGAACTGACCACATGTGGACAGAGGCGGAACTACATCAGCATCATCATTGTAAAGACAACCTGGGATATAATATATTAAAGAATGAAAAAAAAACGGATTTTACTGGCCGTGCAAAAGAGAAGTTCCTCTACAAAGAGGATCCATGTTCGTGGTTCCTCTTTGTAGAGGACACATGTCTCCTGAGGACGTCGGATATGACTCCGGCGAAACGTAGAGAAAATTTTACTTCTCTTTTGCAGTCAGTAAAATCCGTTTTTTTTTCATTCTGGGATATATAATCTAATCTTATCTAAGTTGCACAGATATGTAACATTGGGGATTCACATTATATGCATTCTAACAAGCAGATTTAATGTTGCTGGAGTGACGTTTTCCGAGATCTGTTGCCGTGGTCTGCGGGAGCTGGAGCTTCCGGACGTTTCGTCCATTTCTACGATGGACTTCACAGTTCTCATCAAGATCATCTTCATCATCATACTTCACGCTGAAGAAGCCCATCGTAGAAATGAGCGAAACGTCCGGAAGCTCCAGCTCCCACAGACCACGGCAACAGATCCCGGATAACATCACTCCAGCATCATCAGCCGGCCGTGTAAGCCTAAAATTCAGATTTAATGTTCATATTAAATAATGCATGCCTTCAAGCTGACACGTGAAAGTTCGCTCTTGCACATGCCGCATGTGAACCTACAATATAAAAACCCAAATCTCAAATGGACATACGCCCGCAGCTCTTGCCGTCCTACCCTAAAACAGAGGTGACATTGGCAAAGTGAACCGTTTTCCACAGCATGGTTGGTCAGCCGCATATCAACCTATAATTCAAGGAACATACACAACAAATTACAATTTAAAAATAAACAAATAATAATATGTATGTACTAATCTAATCTAATCTAAGCTGCAAAGATATATATCATTTAAGATTTATATTAAATGCATTCCCACAAGCAGATATGTATAATTTCGCGCTAACACATGCCGCATGTGAACCTACAATATAAAAACCCAATCTCAAATGAACATAAGCCTTGCAACTCTTGCCGTCCTTCCCTGAAACAGGGGTGACATTGGCAAAGTGAACCAATTTTTTTTTTACAGTATGGGTGGTCAGCCGCATAACAACCTATAAGTCAAGGAACATACATGACAAATTACATTTTTTTAAAATCAAAATCCAAATGTACATTAAAAACAAATGTACATTAAAAACAATGTACATTAAAAACAAATACAAAAAACAAAATTCTAATTTGAAATTTAAAAATTTTGAAATACCCTAGCCCTAGCCGCCAACATTACAGATCAACCGCCATTTCTTTATGTCTTTTGGTAGATACTTTTTTCATTTTATCCTGATTCGTAACCTGCTTCATACAAGCTCTTCTTTTATTATGACTCTGGATATTCCATTCATTCGCAATTTCCGATATTTGGTCCATCCATACCTTTCTCGGATACCTCTACCAGGACGTCCATCTATTTTTACAAATTATACTTTCTTCGTCAGTCTTTCCTTATTCATTATCTCCATATGCCCAAACCATCTTAACAGACTTCTTTTATCTTTACTTTCACACTTTATCTTGCACCACATTCTTCTCTTCCACAAAACCATTCCTCACCCTGTCACTCCGTTTTTTCCCAATCATACTTCTTAGGAAGTCCATTTCAACTTTCATTCACGGTCCAGGCTTTACTTCCATACATCAAAGTGGGTATAAGTATACCAGCGTGTCTTCACTTTCACACTTTCTCTTGGATCGCGTTCTTCATTTTACAAATATACAAATCAATCAAGAAAAAGAACGTGTCACTCCACTGCTTTTGTAAAGGTAAGCACACACTTTGAATCAAGACGCATGTGGCTGTCGCTTCAGCAGGTACGTGTTACCAATGTACACTCGGTAAAGGCTTCATTTATACCAGACCTAGTCGGGAGCACCTCAGTACTGACGACATATCTGTGGCAACAGCATCAATAAACTGAAAAATAAAATTGCAATAAAAAAATGGCATCCTTAATTAATTAATATTTCAAAAAAATAATCTTATAATTGAAAGAGATGGATGATTATTCTGGTTATTGATACGGACAAATATGATTCTCGTTTGATTTAATGATGAAGTTTTTGAGAAGAGAAAAACCACGTGGCGATGAAGCGAATCAATGGTGACACTTACAATTTCAAATTCCGTTTTTAATCATGTATTTGTTTTGAACAAAAAAAACGTTTGCTGATGGTGAGTTGTACAATTTAATATTTTTTATTGTTTTTAAAGTTTTTTTAACCTTGATTATCAATAATGATAATATTAGGATGATTTATTTGGTGAGCGCTGTTTTTGTGTGAATCACACCTTCCTTGACTGATAGGTTGGTATGCGGCTGACCACCCATACTCTAAAAAATGGTTCACTTTGCCAAGGTCACCCCTGCTTCAGGAAAGGTCGGCAAGAGTTGCAGGGCTTATGTTCATTTGAGATTGGGTTTTTTATATTGTAGGTCCACATGCGACATGTGTAAGCGCGAAATTATGCGTGTCTGCTTGTGGGAATGCATTTAATATGAATCTCAAATGATACATATCTTTGCAGCTTAGATTCAGATTTAGATTAGACACCTCAAGAGTATCTGCGAGCTTGGTCGTCGCTATAGAAAGCGCCAATGTTCAAGCAAGACCCAAATGCTGTGTAACAATAATAATATTAGGATGACTTATTTGGTTGACCGCTGTTTTTGTGTGAATTACACCTCAAGAAGATCTGCGAGCTTGGTCGTCGCTAAAAAAAGCGCCGATTCGCAAGTAAGACCCAATTGTTGTAAGGCTGGATGTACCCTTGGTGGCTGGTCTTTTGTTTGAAATTTTGAACCCAGCGAAGAAGGGGTTGGTCTCATGCCGACCACTTAAGGATAAGTGAAGGTTGCCGAGCTGCCGAGAGCTGGTACTCATTTATTGTGAAGGCTGAGTGAGCCTACCGGTATTTATTTCAATTTGAAATAAGCACCAAAATGGTAAATCATTTCTGTAACCCTCGGTGGGGATCGAACCCTTGCTCTCGGCAAGGAATGAAAGCATTTTACCAAAGGAGCTATCGACCGGACTTTTTACGAGATTGGTCGTCACTACAAAGCGCCAATTCTCAAACAAGACCCAGTTGATGTAAGACTGAATGGACCTTTGGTGAACGGTCATTTTATTAAATTGTCAACCCAGTGAGCAGCATATTTGAAAACATAAATGGTATATTTGTTGTGCTCCGCCGGGATTTGAACCCACGACCATTTTTTCCATTTATGAGTTCGAAGCGCTGACTGCTAGACTACGGACGACGACCAAGCTCGCAGGATGCTCTTGAGGTGTGATCCACACAAAAACAGCCCTCACCAAGTAAATCTAATCTAATCTAATCTAAGCTGCAAAGATATATATCATTTAAGATTTACATTAAATGCATTCCCACAAGCAGACATGTATACTTTCGCGCTAACACATGCCGCATGTGGACCTACAATATAAAAACCCAATCTCAAATGAACATAAGCCCTACAACTCTTGCCGTCCTTCCCTGAAACAGGGGTAATATTGGCAAAGTGAACCATTTTTCACAGTATGGGTGGTCAGCCGCATAACAACCTATAAGTGAAGGAACATACATGACAAATTACATTTTTTTTAAATCGTCATAATATTATTATTATTATCAAAAAAACTCATAGTAGTATGAGTATATTACATATTCTATTTCAGTATTTTTTTTCGTGTATACCTTGAGACAAATTCAATTAATATTGTCGCTTTACCGTCATTTCAGTGCTTGTTTAGCTTATCTACCATACAATTCGAAGATGACTTTTCAATAAAATTGCCTTTAGAATCACATTCTACACAATCTGAGCCAAGAAAAAAACACACGGTAATGTGTGAGTTGTTTTAAATATTCTTAAATCAATTTTCAGTTTTCGTGAGACACTTTGGTCCAGTACACATACAAAGACTGCTCATGTGAAATTACGTCTGATGGACATAGGACAAACAAGAACTAAGGGAGCAATACGCAAAATATGGCATACCAAGGTATTACCAACGCTTTATTTATTCAGTTGTTATGACAAATATTGTGTCTTCAGCTCAATTCGTCCATCTGTTTGAATTTAACAAAAACTAACGGTGTATTAATTCTTCTATAATCAATAATCTTAGTTGAAAATGTATTGCCAAATTAAAGGTAAAACTGAATAAGTGCTGATTCACTGATTTAAGAAATCGTGGATAAAACATTTCATTACGTGTCACTTCTCATAGTACGTGAACTAGTTATAATGAGTGAACATTCCTTGGCTTATAGGTTGGAATGAGGCTGACCACCCATACTGTAAAAAATGGTTCACTTTGTCACCCCTGTGTCAGGGAAGGTCGGCAAAAGTTGTAGGACTTATGTTCATTTGAGGTTTGGATTTTATTTGTTAGTACACATTCAGCATTTGTAAGCGCGAACTACACGTGTTTGTTTGTGGGTATACATTTGAGAGCTTTAAATGTTTATTATATCCTTGCAACTTAGATTATAAATTATTAGATTTTTAGATTATAAATAAATTAATAAGATTATATCATGAAAAACTTCTAATCTACAGGATTGTCACACTTTTTTTATTGTTGACACTCGTACCGAATAGGCAAAAGATGCATTTATCTGAGAGACCCATGTTAGCTTAATAGGTCTTATTTCACTTATTCAGTTTTACCTTGAAGCTATCGATATATTGACATTTAATGCATACCCACTAGCAGGCGCGTGTGATTTCACGCTTACATATCCTACACGTGTATCCTACACACCGGGGTGGCATTGACAAAAGTGAACTATTTTTTTATAGCATGAAGGGTCAGGCTCATGCCAACTTGTTAGTCAAGAAACTATAACAAAGAATAAGTCTTCATTTAAAAATACGTTTTTGAGATCTTTGAACATGTTTTTGTAAAGATAAGTTTAAATTCGTTCCTTGACTAGAAGGTAAATTTGTTCGAGGCTGAAATATCTTCTTCTTTTTCTTCCCCATCAGCCTTTCTCAGTTCACTCCAGGATGTAGGCCTCCTCCAATCTTCTCCGCGTTTGTCTATCCTCTGGTGTCGTCCACCCACCTGAGTTGGGGTTTCCCCACTCCCCGAGAGATATCGAGAGTTATAGAGTTTATATTTACTTGAGTGTTCGGTTTTATTTTGTAAGAACACATGCAAAAAATACTTTCAGCTCAGAGACAAAAGAGAATGAGACAAAAAGAACAAGAAAATGTAATGAAGAGGCGCAAAAAGAAGAAGAAGGTAGCCAAAGCAAAAAAGCAATCAATAAAATTTCAGGAACGTATTTTTAGGAAGAATGAAAGGAAAACGAACTATAGACCAAGCAAAAAGATTCTATTTCCATGATTTGAAACGGCTCATGGGCTTGGATTCCAATCCACAAGTTAAGAGGATGGTGACCAGCAAAAACAAATGGCTAGCTTATGCTACCGCTAAAGCACTACCTTTACAAGATGGTGGTAATCAGCAGAGACAAGAGGCTAGCACAACAATACACTGGCTTTACAAGAGAATGACGACCAGCAGAGACAAATTAGTAGCACAACAAGACATTGGCTTTACAAGAGAATGACGACCAGCAGAGACAAATAAGTAGCACAACAAGACACTGGCTTTACAAGAGAATGACGACCAGCAGAGACAAATAAGTAGCACAACAAGATACTGGCTTTACAAGAGAATGACGACCAGCAGAGACAAATAAGTAGCACAACAAGACACTGGCTTTACAAGAGAATGACGACCAGTAGAGACAAATAAGTAGCACAACAAGACACTGGCTTAACAAGAGAATGACGACCAGCAGAGACAAATAAGTAGCACAACAAGACACTGGCTTTACAAGAGAATGACGACCAGTAGAGACAAATAAGTAGCACAACAAGACACTGGCTTAACAAGAGAATGACGACCAGCAGAGACAAATAAGTAGCACAACAAGACACTGGCTTTACAAGAGAATGACGACCAGCAGATACAAATAAGTAGCACAACAAGACACTGGCTTTACAAGAGGATGGCAACGAACAGACACAATGGCTATCACAACAACACAATGGCTATCACAACAACACAATGCTTTCAAAAGATAAAAACGTAAAAAACAACAAATCATAATTATCATCAATGTGACGACAACCTGGTGTGGTTTTGATTTCCTTTAACAAACGCAGTCTCCAATGCTTGGCCAACGCCTTCTTTTCCCAGTTCCATACTCCTACCAAACAGCAGTCTGCCATCACTCTGACCAGAATCCTTAATCTAGGTTTTACTTCTGTCGTATGCCACCCTAGGTTCGTCATCATAACCATATATAACGGGTATAACATCCCATAATGGGCCAGCGACATGGAATGCTCTCCCAGAGAGGCTGAGAGTCCAGGCAGATGAGACAGCCTTCAGGAAGATGCTCAAAGCATTCTTGTTTTCCCGATAGAGCCCACATTTGCCTTTGTAGTGATGTAAATCACAAAAAGGCGCATTTAAATCTAGTTTATTATTATTATTATTATTATCTGTTCCAGGCTCCGATAGTTCATTCTCTGGATGGGACGTAGCCAAAGCAATATGCTGACTTTAACTGGAACACAACTGGAGTAGGGTATTGATCAATGTGCTCACAACCATCTGTTCCAGGATCCGACAGTCCATTTTTACTGGATGTGATGTAGCCAAAGCAGTGTGCTGCCTTTTACTGGAAGAAAACTGGAGTAAGGTATTAGTCAACGTGCTCAGACTCCAATTTGTTAGGCGATGTTGGTTTGTGACCGTCACTAACGGGCAGTGTTACGTTAGTTTTGCCCGTTTTGGCGTTCGCAAAATGAACTCGCTTTAACTGTACTCATCTGCCATAGCCAAACTGTGGATTCTCTGGAATAAAATAAGTTCAATCAGACGTATCGTGGACTAACAACTATTTCATTTGTCAGATGATAAATTGGATTGCTTAACAAGGAGCAAACGCACAAGGGCAACCACGGTGAGAGTTCCTGCATGATGTATCGGCAGAGTATGAATTTTTGATAAGTGATCACTTTAGTACTTGTTTGTCTTATCTTAAACAAAGATAATCTCACATGAACAATGTTTGTTAGTGTGTTGAGTACTGGGCCAATGTGTCTTATGAATACTAGTTTTAAGAAAATTTGAAACAACTCTCACTTTAGTGTTGTACGTTTTTTACTTAGCTCAGATTGTGTAGAATGTGATTCTTAAGACAATTCCATTTAAAGGTCATCTTTGAATCAAATCAAAATAAGCACTGAGGGAGGGGGAGGGGGGGGGGGGTAAGTATTGTTACATAACGTCATATTGGTCTTCTTCATCCCTTTTACAATTATACTTGCTGTCATTTTCAGCCATTCCATGATTTCTGTAATGTCGTCCAGCCGTCTCAGTTGCAGCCTCCCTTCTTGCAGCTTGGACGTCCTGGGCTACAATTGGATTGGCTGCCTGTTCAATTGAACAATTGGACCTGGAAATTTTTTAATTTCCTTGATCAGCAGGAAAAAGGTGGAATCAGGAACACAACCGGATGGTGGTAGGTTCGCACCGTGACGATATTTAGGTATGTATTTTTATGAATGCCACAAATTTTCTACCATTAAGCAACATATTGTTACGAACTAAGGGTTTGAAGTACCCACGTGCGCCTGAACATATACGCTAGTGCGTAGAACAATCTCGCTCTAGTATGATGGTAGTAGTAAGGTGCATGGACCGGCGGTGTGGTATGAGCGAGAGATCGAATGATCTGGAATAAACAAGAATGATCCATCTTGTACCTATATTATACGGACTGCAAAGGGCATTAGTGGATTAGTTGCATCCAACATTTGGACGTGGATACCATGTACGCAGAGATTATCAATTATTGTAAATTGTGAAACAAACCGTGTAAAATAAATTCTGCTTAAATAAATGAGTACAGTTTAATCAAAAGAGAACCCCAGTAAAATCGTAAGAATATGTTGTTTTCGGCATTTAACCATTTCCCCAGCTAACCCTGCCGGTGTTGCCTCACACGTCACAATATGCAATATAATAATAATTACTACAAATGCACTGCATTAAGTGTTTATCTTTATTTACTTTACCACCATCACAATATCAACAGAACACAACAATATATAATAACCAAAAATTCACACAAGCCTGTGGCTGCCAGCCAATCACTTGTCTTCCCCTCTTGAAGCTGGGCGAACCGATCTCCACCCTCTGTCGGTCGTCTCTTTGTTATCACGTCAATATGAAAATTTGTCCCATATTTTTTATTTCCTCTACGTACGAACACATCAAATTTTGCAGACAGGAGCTTTGCGGTGGCCGGGCCGGTTGCCTGGAACAATTTACCCTTCGGTGTTCGCGCGAACTAGCCGACCACTACCTTCAGAAAGGGACTGAAGACACTGCTTTTCTTCCGAAGCCATGGCGCCCTTGAGATGGTCCTGGACCATTAAATGGCACCACAGGAAAGGAATCATCCATCATCATCATCATCATACCTATTAATAAATCCTTTCGTTACAGCTTTTGTGAATAGCAGTAGCCAGTAGGAGCAAGATGCGTTTTGGACATCCTGGGCCACCTTTGGATGCCTGTCCTGGATGGTTCTCAATTTTCTTGATGAGCAGGAAAAATGGTGCGAACAGGAGCGCAAGAGATGGTAGATACGCACTAGTAGGTAGCAGTAGGAACAAGATGGTGGTAGGTACGCACTTGTAGGTAGCAGTAGGAACAAGATGGTGGTAGGTACGCACTTGTAGGTAGTAGGAACAAGATGGTGGTAGGTACGCACTTGTAGGTAGTAGGAACAAGATGGTGGTAGGAACGAACTTGTAGGTAGCAGTAGGAACAAGATGGTGGTAGGTACGCACTTGTAGGTAGCAGAAGGAACAAGATGGTGGTAGGTACGCACTTGAAGGTAGCAGTAGGAATAAGATGGTGGTAAGTACGCACTTGTAGGTAGCAGTAGGAACAAGATGGTGGTAGGTACGCACTTGTAGGTAGCAGTAGGAACAAGATGGTGGTAGGTACGCACTTGTAGGTAGCAGTAGGAACAAGATGGTGGTAGGTACGCACTTGTAGGTAGCAGTAGGAACAAGATGGTGGTAGGTACGCACTTGTAGGTAGCAGTAGGAACAAGATGGTGGTAGGTACGCACTTGTAGGTAGCAGTAGGAACAAGATGGTGGTAGGTACGCACTTGTAGGTAGCAGTAGGAACAAGATGGTGGTAGGTACGCACTTGTAGGTAGCAGTAGGAACAAGATGGTTCAGTAAACAGCCACACCACCTTAGTTCTTACTACTTGATACAGTGAACCTTGTATAGCACTTTTGGAAATTGTTATCACATTCATTTTTTAAAGTTTAAGGGTTTGTGTACCTATTGACATAGTGAAGATTCAATTTGAATTATAATAGGTCATCTATACTCTAAGTTGCAAAGATATATTAACATTTAAGATTCATATTAAATGAATGCCCATAAACAGACACCTGAAAGTTTGCGTTTACAAATGCTGCATGTGTACTTGCAAATGCAAATCCCAAACTCAAATGAACATAATATGGCCTGAAACTTTTGACGACTTTTCCTGAAACAGGGGTGACATTGGTAAAGCGTTTTTTTTACAAGTAAACAAAAAAATTACAGTATGGGTGGTCAGCCTCATACCAACCTATAAGTCAAGGAATACAAATAATAAATGGCATTTAGGTACATGAAAACAACAGAACCTTGAAAATAAATCCAACAAAAAAAACAAAAACTCTAAGTATATTAATAACGTAAAATTATGAATGAATAAGCCGCCAACATTACAAATCAACATTACAAACAACTCTAGCGAAATACCAAGCATGTTTTGACCGGTGTATTTGAAAGAAGAATAATGAAAGGCAGGTGCGTACTGCGTGCTACCGCTAGCATCGCCAAGAACCAGAATCTTTCAAAAAATGTTCGACTGGCGGTGCACGGTGGTATACTAGTGCCCACTCTGATGTCTGGAAGTGAAGCCTGGACGGTGAAGGAAAGTGAGATAAGTAAAGTCCATCCAGTAGAAATGGACTACTTAAGAAGTATGATTGGGAAAAGACGGAGTGATAGGGTGAGAAATGATTTTGTTAGAGAGGAATGTGGTGTAAGAAAAAGTGTGAAAGTATAGATTAAAAGAAGTATACTTAGATGGTTTGGACATTTGGAGAGAATGAATGAGAAAAGATTGACGAAGAAAGTGTGTGCTGCGAGGATTGATGCATATCGTGGAAGAGGAAGATCGAGAAAGGTATGGATGGACCAAATTTTCAAAGTAGCGAATGAATGGGATATCCAGAGTCATAATAAAAGGAGAGCTTGTATGAAAAAGGTTATGGCTCTGGATGAAATAAAAGAAGTATGCAAGGATCGAAAGAAATGGCGGTTGATCTGTAATGCTGGCGGTTAAAGTTGAGGCTTTTAATTTTTTTTTTTTTTAAATATGTTTTGTAGTTTTTTTTTTAATTTTTTACAGTTTAATTGTTTAGAGTTTATTCGTTTTATATATTTGAATGTTTTAATTGCATGTATTCCTTGACTGATAGGTTGTTATGCGACTGACCACCCATACTGTAAAAAATGGTTCACTTTGCCAATGTCACCCCTGCTTCAGGGAAGGTCGGCAAGAGTTGCAGGGCTCATGTTCATTTGAGATTGGGTTTTTTATATTGTAGGTTCACATGCGGCATGTGTAAGCGCGAAATTATGCATGTCTGCTTGTGGGAATGCATTTAATATGAATCTCAAATGATACATATCTTTGCAGCTTAGATTTAGATTAGATTTAGATTTAGATTTATAGTTGTTACTACCTTTACCTATGTAACACATACACTTCAAATATTTTAGCACTTTTGATTATGAAAAATAAAATTTGTTTTTAGTTAAATTAAATGCTGTTTAAGAATTGAACTACATTAATTGTAAAGTAATTAATCAACATTTCACTTGTATTTATAAGCCTAGAGAATTAAATATTTATTTATGATATTGTCTAGTCATTTATTTGGCCAAATTAAACAAGCAAGCATTTTCTGTACTTTTATCAGAGCTGGAAATTTTGTGTAACTACTTATTTACTTCTTTTTCTTTTTTTAAGTCCATCTCAACATGTAACATATCTGCGGTCTAGTGGTTAAGGCTCGTATTCAGAAGGTCGTGAGTTTGATTCTCGGTGGAGCATAAAAAATATTTATAATTTCAAATAAGGGTTGAAAAATTCATTCACCTTTGAAAATAAACCGGTCGCCAAAGGTTCATCCAGCCTTACAGAAAATAGGCCTTGCTTGATAATTGGCGCTTTGTAATGACAACCAAACTCGCAAAGGGCTCTTGAGGTGTGATTCACACGAAAATAGTGCTCACCAAATAAATCATTCATGTATTGTTGTGTTCAATTTTCAAAATGTCTCGCCATGGAGACACGCAGAAACACAGGAGGCCTACGTCCAGGAGTGGACTGAGAAAGTCTGAGGAAGGAAGAAAGGATGAGCAATTATTTTTAATTCATGAAGGATTTTTGTAATGAATCCTGTGGGAATTTCTTGGCTGATAGGTTGCTATAAGGCTGACCACCCATAGTGTAAAAAAATGTTCACTTTGCCAATGTCACCCCTGTTTCAGGAAATTTCGGCATGAGTTGCAGGGCTTATGTTCATTTGACATTGGGTTTTATATTGTAGGTTCACATGCGGCATGTTTAAGCGTGAACTTAAGCGTGTCTGTTTGTGAGAATACATTGAATATAAATCTTAAATGTAATATATCTTTGCAACATAGATTATAGAATCCTATGGGTGAGGTGTGGGCGTTTGTGAGCTAATCGATGTCCTAATTCTTTATAGCAGGGGTGCTAGCTGCGTAGTGCGTAGTGTCGTGTTATGTGTTGCATTACCTCTGTTTTCAGGCACTGAAAGGAAGTGGCAATTGATATGGGATTTGAATCTTCTTCTTTTTTTTGTGCCACTTCTATCGAAATTCGGCGATCTTCATGGCTATTTTGACATTAGATGCTGCGGCTAGAAACAGGGACCTGGTGCTTCTGTCGAACCACTGTCGCAGGTTTTTCAGCCACGATGTCCTTCGGCGACCCTGAGATTTTCTCCCCTGAATGTTACCCTGTATGATAAGATGAAGAAGAGGGTATTTCTCATTTCTCAAAATGTGACCGAAGTACCTACATCAGCTTTCTGTACTTTTAATGGTCGGCAGAAGCTCCTTTGTTGTGTGCAAAACCAAAGCGGTTTTGAATAGGACAAGATTAAATTAGGTTAGGTTCATGGAGACCGGTAACTCGTTCCATAAGCGGACAGTTTGGCAAAGGAATGAATCGTGAAAACACCAAGTTCTCATAGTTTTGATGTCGACTGCAAAGGGATGAATGTGAGCCGTTCTACGGGTTGTCTGTAGAACTGTGACTTTTTACCAACTTTCATCTGCCTTGACGTACAAATAATCAATGTTGCAAATGTACTTACATTGTCAAAAAAATTGTCATGTTTGTTAGTCTAGTTAAAAGCTGCAAATTATATTCGTTTGTCAATTATCAATAACTGAAATCTATAAATTTGTAATGTAAACTTTTTCGTTGATTGGCAATTACCTAGTATTGACATCTGTAGATTTTTTCGGAAACTTTTACCAACCAACCTTGTTCCTTGACTTATAGGTTGGTAGTCGGCTGACCACACATACTATAAAAATGGTTCACTTTGCCAATGTCACCCCTGTTTCAGGGAAGGACGGCAAGAGTTGCAGGGTGTATGTCCATTAGAGATTTGGTTTTTATGTTGTAGGTTCACATGCGGCATGTGCAAGCGCGAACTTGTACATGTCTGGTTGCGAGAATGCATGTAATGTGAATCTCTAATGTAACGTATTTTTGCAACTTAGATTAGATTAGATTAGATAAGAACCAACATTGATTACCTATCAATGTTGGTTTATCCCCTGTCGGTGCTATTCTTACACATTTTAGTCGTCCGTTGAGCCCACGCTTTGACAAACTAATGATGCATTTGTATGAAGACCTGTCAATCCAAGATGGCCGCAAGTGAACAACTGATTAGTTTTCATACAAATATTACCAAAATTCGGTGGGTAAGAATGACCGTGGTGATGAGACTTTTAGCCCAGACATTATTAGGTTGTCAAAGCGTGGGCTCAACCGATATATAATAAAATGTCTAAGAATATGTATTAGGGATTTCTGTTTTGACAGACTGTTTCGTTTTAAAATCATTGCATTGCTCTGTTTCCTGCCTTTTCTTTTGAACTCTCAACCGAACAACATCTTGTATTTTGTGTAAAATATTGTGCATTGAATAAAACTACATTTATCATTGTAAATATTTTTTTATTTTAAATTCCACAAGTGCCAAATTGACAAAGCACACCTGTTCTGACTCCATATCTTTCCGTGGCCCTTCAAATCGGATGAATTTCTTATCCGCGTACATCTATGCGAAAGGCTCTTTTATTTGTGAAAGTAAAAATGCTCCAGTAGTCAGATTGAGGATAGTTCCAGTAGATCAGATTGAGGAGATTGTGAAAGAATGGGATATACAAAGTGAGCGTAAAAGAAGAAAATGCATGAAAAAGGTGATGGATATGAAGGAATTGAAAGAGGTATTGTGAGGGTTTTTCTTTTCTCCTGCTGATTGACACAATTAATAATATAACATACACACTTTAATATGTTTACTTTTATTTCTTTCACAATGTATACACAATTAACCACAGCACAATAATATTCTTTATTCTTAATTACACAGGCTTCTGGCTCTCACGCCAGGCAAGCTTTTTTCTCTCTTTCTGCCTTCCTTTGTTTTTCTTTTCATTCAAATTTAAATCTCATGTTCCATTTTACCTAACAAACAAATCCATCTCGTTACAATACACCTCCTTCCTCTCATAAAAAAAAACATTCCCAATTTTTTTTTTTTTTTTTCTTTTATTTAATAAATTATTTTTTGATTTTACCTTTAAAATATAAACAGATGCATTATCATGCCCTTGTACCATATTTAAAATTTCTAAAAATGGAGGCAACTCTGCAGAGGCTCTGGCCACCCCTAGCGGAATGGCGACAGAGTTACAGTTACAGTTACAGTCATATGCAGCACTTTATGTGCAGAGGTAACGGTAAGTAGGACTTTAATATGTGCATATTAGTTGAGTTACATTAATTGCGGGATGAAAAAAGCTTTTTGGATTTGTCTTTACACTTATGCACATTTTTTAAGGTGCATCTGTTCATTTTCAATTCCGATTTCGAATTTTTGATTTCAAATACAAAGTGTAAAGGTCTTCACACGACTTATTTGTGTACACGCTGCATTATATCAGTGAAAACGATTAGACAATGGATTTTATGCATTTGGGAATTTTCCAAATCTTATGGTTTGGACATATGGAGAGAATGAGTGATGAAAGACTGACAAATTAAGTATACGATACAAGAAAAGATGGATGTCGTGGTAGAGCAAGACCTAGAATGTTATGTTTGGATAAAATTACGGAAATAGTGAATGAATGGGATATACAGAGTCATAATAAAAAGAAACTTGTATGAAAAAAGTTATGATTCGGGAAAAAATCAAGAAGTGCTAATGTCCAAGGAAATGGCGGTTGATCTGTAATGTTGGTGCCTGAGGCCTTAAAAAATTTCAATTCTCATTTAATTGATCTTTTGTTCACTTCAATTTTTTTTTTTTACGCAGTAATCTTTTGTTTCCTATAGTTAAATGTAATTAATTATTGATTTTCCTTGACAAACAGGTTGGTATGAGGCTGACTACCCATACTGTTAAAAAAAACACTTCGTCCACATCAACCCTACATTTGAATGGCTTAAGATGAGTTCATGTTCAGTCGTCGTGCAGAGAGGTTGTGTCCTGAAGACGTTAGCTACGTCGCTAACGAAACGTCGAGAATAATGAATGTTTTCTAATAACGGTTCGTCTAATATACGATTAATTACTTAACTGTCTAGTTATTATTACTGTAAATGTGATAATTGTTGTAAATATTTTTAAAAAGATACATTTTTTTCCAGTTCACATACTGCTCGTGTGAAATTACCTCTGATGTACATAATACAAGCAAGCAAAGGGGGCGATATGACAGCCAGTGACTAAAAGCGACGATAGTGACTAAAAACGACCACGTAATAACTCTCTTTGAGGATGCTTTCAGTACCGTTAGTACGAGTTGCAACACTTGAGTAAAGTAAAGTTTACGGAAAGTATTAAAGAGTGATTTTACCCAAAATCTGCCGTTTTTGTTTCTTGCACTAAGTCTTAGCAAAAAAGTTACAGTGATGAAAAAAATCAAGTTCAAACAAACAAAAACGGCAGATTTTGGAGAAAACCACCCTTTAATACTTTCCGTAAACTTTACTTTACTTAAGTTTTGCAACTCGTAGGTACTCAGGGTACGCTCGTAAAAACGAAACGTCGGCGATTAAAAAGCTGCAAACAGACCATGATCTCACTGCAAACAAAAACAACAACAGTTTGTAATTGGTCTTTACTAATGAATTGCATATTTAGAATGAGTGA
Source organism: Agapetus fuscipes (assembly GCA_951799405.1). Taxonomy (NCBI): domain Eukaryota; kingdom Metazoa; phylum Arthropoda; class Insecta; order Trichoptera; family Glossosomatidae; genus Agapetus; species Agapetus fuscipes. The sequence continues at coordinate 7,419,547 of OX637358.1, read as the reverse complement.
ATTGCATATACATTATCAGAACATCAGTCCACTCTCTAATTTCTAAACAAAAGATATTTTATTCTATAAGTGATAAGGAACAAACAAAATAAGAAGAATGATTCCTTGACTTATAGGTTGGTATGAGGCTGACCACCCATACTGTAAAAAATGGTTCACTTTGCCAATGTCACCCCTGTTTCAGGGAATGTTGGCAAGAGTTGCAGGGCTTATGTTCATTAGAGGCCTTAATTTTAATTTGTAAGTTCTAGCACAATCAGCATTTGTAAGCGCGAACTACACGTGTTTGTTTGTGGGCATACATCTGAGAGCTTTGAATGAATATATCCTTGCAACTTAGATTATAGATTATAGATGTAAACTCATACAATCTAAGCTGCAAATATACATTCAAATTTTAAATGGTAATCTACACGATTATCACACTTTTGTAGTGTTTTCTCTCGTAGAAAATAGAAAAGAAAGGTGCATTTATCTCAGAAACCCATGTAAGCGTTTACCAATGTCACGCATGTAAGCGTTTACCAATGTCACGCATGTAAGCGTTTACCAATGTCACGCATGTAAGCGTTTACCAATGTCACGCATGTAAGCGTTTACCAATGTCACGCATGTAAGCGTTTACCAATGTCACGCATGTACCGTTTTTATCGAAAGCATTCAGTAAATATTTTAAATTTTGACATAAAAAACGCCCGTCGTCAAAGGAAATTTTGTAACAGAATACAGCGCCACGTCCGGACTTCATTCATATCCATCACCTTTTTCATCCCAATCTTTCACAATCTCCTTAATCTGTTCACTCCATACTTTTTCGGGTCGTCCCTAACCCCTTTTTCCTTACACACTTCCTCTGTGTGTATAATTTTTCAGTCCGTCACCATTCATTCTTTCCACATGCCCAAACTACTTATCTCATCACTTTCCATTGCACTCGTACTTACCATAACTTTCACATCCACTTTCAACTTTCATTCTCTCTTTACCCATTCATTCCTAACGCTATTTTTCAGAGGTTTACCTGACATGCTTCTCAAATGCTTCTTTTCTACCGTACATACTTTACTCATTTCACTTCACTTCCATACATTAAAGTCGGCATCAATATGCCAGTGTGTACCGCTATTCTCGGCACATTTTAACTATATGTGAAAAAATATTTTTTAAGTAACCGTATACGGAAACCTCCCTAGATTTTAGGGAATCTAGAGGTCTATGACACTTGTTGGAGTGCTGCAGAGGTGCTGGTGATGTGGCAGCTTCGTAGTTTTAGTATTTTTTATAGTTTATCCTGCTTTTTTTTACAATCCTACTTGGTTCCAAATTATATTTATATTATTTTATTTGTATTCAGGTTTTTAAAATAAAAAACTCACTTGATAATAGACTCGGAACATTTTTGAACTTGGAATTGTTTTCTCGGCGAGCAAACATCACTCTTGTATGGGACTGTCGTTCTGCAAACCAAAAATGCTTTTTCCATGGTAACCCGGTCGGGTGACGTTATAATATTGTCGTTGTCAAATTATGCGCTGAGCCCATTTAAAAGGCTTTTCAATCGTGAATGTATAAGTAAATAAATAAATCAGAAGATTAATGGAAATGTATTGTTTATTTACTTTGAAATCACTAGGTCACTTATTCGTAAAAATATTAACATTTAATAAACAAAGTTTTTTAAAAATTTCATTTTATTAAAATTATTTTTATTGTGGGGCTAAAGACTCAAGCTTTTGAAAAATTTAACTTTGGTGCCAATCGGATTTCTGTTTTAGGAAATGATTGCAAAGGCTTATTGCGGCATGAAAAAATACAAACCTCCATTTCTTTGAAACTTCGTCCACCCAGTGCTTGTTTGGCTTATCGACCTTTCGATTCAAAGGTGAACTTTAAATGAAATTATCTTAAGAATCACTTTCTACACAATCTGCAAACGATAATTTGAGAGTTTTCCAAAATCAGTGTCCAGTAGACTGGTTACAACGATTTTTTAATTTTATTTTTCCGATTTCTCCCTCCTAAAATGTGCCAATTGACTAAAAAAAAATATTCACGGAGTTGCAGCTTCCTTAAATAACGGGAAGGCGAGGCTCATCAACGTTGTGTTTGAGAAAATGGTCAATTGTTAATAAAAAAATCATCGATTTTTTCAAAAAAATAAAAACTGTTTATTTTATAAACCTGCACTATCTACATCTACAATACTATAAAATTCAACGGCCTCCCCATACAAAATAAATGTGCGTTAATAGCTGAAAAACTTAAGAACTCCTGTACAAATGCACATCATATTCACACTAAATTTTATTCAGAACTTCGGACGTGTCTGTCTTTTATCAAAAGTCTTAAAAATTATGTTGTTTTAGTAAATAAATATGATCGATTTCAACACCTTTTTATGTAAAACCTATGCGTGAAAAAAAACTCATTTTGACATTCGAATTTCAAATAAATTCTCAGCACTTGGCTTCGAAGTCTCCGTCCAAGTCGAAATTTTTTCGTTTGAATTCTGTTGAGTACCTACCTATATTCTTTATTTATTTCAAAATATTATACTTTAACCAGTTATAAGATGTATTTTTTAGAAATAATTACGGCGGCTAGGGTTTATTAAATTGTAATTTGTTTTCTGTTTGTTGTCCATAAATATTATTATTTAGTGATGTATAAAATGTAATTTGTCGTGTATGTTCCTTGACTTATAGGTCGGTATGCGGCTGACCACCCATGCTGTAAAAATGATCACTTTGCCAATGTCACCCCTGTTACAGGGAAGGACGGCAAGAGTTGCAGGGTGTATGTCCATTTGAGATTGGTTTTTATGTTGTAGGCTCACATGAGGCATGTGCAGGCGCGAAATTGTACATGTCTGGTTGTGAGAATGCATGTAATGTGAATCTCCAATGTAACATATGTTTGCAACTTAGATTAGATTAGATTAAGTAAAAAGAAACAAAAACATAATCACAAAAAAATGCTAAAAGTTACACAAAAGATAAACATGCGCCTCTGGAGCGCAACGCATCGTCATAGCAACAAAACTGTGGTACTTACCGAGCAGAAGTGGTGGTCACTCGGTGGAGCTGACCAAGGACTGAGTTGGTTTGGAAACACAAGCTTGAAAGCGCATCAGTTAGAAAAATACAGTGACATATTTGTTTCGCAGGCGCCTATAAGGCGTACGTTATCTTTCTAGGGTTAAGGACGTAAAGCCTGTCGAACGACCGCTATCCTAGGACGTATAGCCTGTCGGACGACCGCTACCCAGGACAAAGACTATTTGATATTGTATCATTTGTTGTTATGAATGTTCTTCTTGTTTTTTTGATGCCACTTTTATCGAAGATCGGCGATCTATAATATAAAATAATCTATAATCTAAGTTGCAAGGATATATTCATTTAAAGCTCTCAGATTGTTATGTTTAGATTGAAAGGTATCTTCAGGATACTTACATCCGGCTAGCTCTCATCAGCATCACTCTCAGGGCGTGGGGTTCTTTCTTTGGCATTGCTTACTTGTATCTTGGGAAGGGTTTTATAATGAAAAGATAAAGTTAACATGAACAAATAAGGGTTTATTACTGTACTAATATGGGGGGGAAAAGGGGAAATAAGGGATTGGCCAGACCTACAGGTTGTCACTAGAACACTCCCTATTCCGTTGGCTGGAGTTCTAAACGGAAGGCCTGGGGCAGCGCCCCAGGCTAGCGGCGGTTCACAAGGCGGACGCCTCCACACGTGGGAGCCCCTGGGTGGGCGCTCCTATGCCTCTGGTCCACAAGGCGGGTGCCTTGCTGGCAGGAAATACAATTAGATGGGGGGGGGGAGGGAGCTCCATCGTAGTGCCTCCTCCTGCACCGCTTGGTGCTTGGTCGCTAACGTCTGACTCACTTCACATCTCGCCGGGAACTCACGATGAACTCACGAGCGTGGGCCGATTGATTCGCACGGTGCAGTTCGGCCGTTTCCGTGACCGTTCGGCCCACAAACAGACACTGCACACTTCGGGATTGTTTTTTTATAATATGTTATTTAAAATAACATAACAAGATGTATGCCCACAAACCAACAAGTGTAGTTCGCGCTTACAAATGCTGAATGTGTACTTACAAATAAAATCCAAACCTCAAATGAACATAAGCCGCACAACTTTTGCCGACCTTCCCTGAAACAGGGGTGACATTGGCAAAGTGAACCATTTTTTACAGTATGGGTGGTCAGCCTCATACCAACCTTTAAGTCAAGGCGATCATCATGTCTATTTTGACCTTGGGTGCTGCGCCTCACAATAGAAACTGAACCATTGTCCAATCGTCTGCAGCTTCATAGAAGAGAAAAGAAGACCGTTTTTGGAGAGCGAGTGTTCAAGGTGGCTGCTCCAACTGCATGGAACGGCCTTTTAGATGACCTCTGCGAGATGGACTTGGAAAATCTTTTTAGGAAAGCACTTAAAACTCACCTCTTCACACGTTCGTTTGAACAAGCGACTTTGGGATGTTCTAGTATCATAAAAAGGCTCAATACTAATTCCGCATTTTAATGAACCAATGAAATTGTCGCATGTTTTACAGCCACGATATGTGGAGGCCTAGTTACGTTAGGGCTTGGGCACATTAGTTCCTTGAATTTTGGCAAGGTTGCTATGAGACTGATCGCCTATACCTTCTGCAAAAAATGGGTCACATTATCAATAGCACTCCTTTTTCATAGGACTGCAAGAGTTGCACCGTTTATGTAGATTTGAGTTTATTTATTTATTTTGTAAGTTAACATGCGACATGTTTGACCTAGCCCAATGGTCGGCAACCTTTTGATTCGAAAGAGCCAGATATTACAATGTAAAAATTTGAAAATGTGTAAAGAGCCACAAGTTTTTTCTTGCCAACCAATAAAAAGCGTTAACGAGTGGGTGGGGGAGGGGAGGGGGAGGAGGGTGAAAAGCGAGTAAACGTGGCTGAGAAATAGCATCAGTGCTTATCCTTGTTCATCGATTCAGAACGATTTTTCAATCAAAAGGGTTTTTTGATAAATTTGAATATTTGCGTATGGAGCTTAAGAGCCGCAACTTCACACGGTAGCTTCACACAAAGCCGCATGGTAGTATTATAGTATACTTATTATCTATGGCCGCATGTGGCTCGCTGTGATCGGACCACCATCTTGGTATAGGTCTTACAGTTAAAATGAAACTCTTAATATTAATACTGGGATGATTTATTTTCTGTGAATCACACCTAAACAGCCCTCTGCGAGCTTAGAAAGCGCCGATTCTCAAGTAAAACCCAGTTGCTGTAAGACTGGATGGAGCTTTGATGACCAGTCTTTGGTACAGGTGTATGATTTTTTTACTCAATGAAGAGCATATTTGAAAATATAAATGTTTTATTTTTTGCTCTCCACCGGGATTTGAACCAATAACCTTCCATTTACGAGTCACAAGTGTTACCACTAGACTACGGCCCGGTCAATGTGTACGTCATACCCAAAAGTTCTTTATTGGGTTAAAAATGCGACGGACAATTTTCTCACTTAGTTCGCCCCTTAGTGCTTGTTTTTCTTATGTCCATCAGAGGTGATTTCTCATAAGCAATGTTTGTATATGTACTGGAACAATGTGTCTTATAAACACTAGAAATTGATTTAATATATATTTTTTAAGGAATCCGTGCGGGAGGCTGCCAAATTCTTGAAAGACTTGGAGGTCTATGTCACCCTGGAAGGGTGCCGCACAGGTGTTTCTTGAGAAGTATGACAGGAAAAACACTGAAAGAAAGAGTGAGCAACGAATGGGTTCTGAATGAATGCGGAGTACAAGAAAGCGTGAAAGTTCAAAGAAGTGTGATGCGATGGTTTGGACATATTGAAAGGATGAATGAAGACCAACTGACAAAAAGAGTGTATAAAGGGAATGTAATAGGTAAGCTTGGAAGGGGAAGACCTAGGAAACAATGAATTGATCAGATAAATGAGATTGCGAATGAATGGAATTTACAGAGTGGAAACAAGAGAAGAACATTCATGAAAAGAGTGATGAAATTAGATGAGATGAAAGAAGTATGCAAGGACAGAGTCAAGTGGAGGCACATGTGTGGAGGTACCGGCCACCCCTAGAAGAATGGCGGCAGGATACAAGACAAGACAAGCATGGAAGTGGCGATTGATGTTGGTTTTGAATAAAATTGTATTAAATTGGGAAAGGAACATACATAGATACTGGTAGATCATTCCAGAAAAAGGCATTTTGGCAAAGGAATGAGTTATGAAAACGCCAAGTTCTTATAGTTTTGAGATCGACTGCAAAGGGATGAATGTGTCATAGTAGAGTTTCCCTATCCCTACGACAGCCCCCAGCTCTATATTGATCTTTGAAGTTAATGATTTACAAGCAATAAATATCGCTGAACTATTTGGGTGCTTTGCAAAAGAGAAACCGTCATGTATTGTACTGTAATCGGCATAGAAGTGGATAGGAGCACAGGATGGTAAATATTGATGTGCATAATAAAAAGTGTCGGAGACAAGACAGATAATAATAATAATATTAGGATGATTTATTTGGTGAGCGCTGTTTTTGTGTGTATCACACCTCAAGAGCCCTCTGCGAGCTTGGTCGTCGCTGTAGAAAGCGTCAATTCTCAAGCAAGACCCAGTTGTTGTAAGGTTGGATGGACCTTTCAGTGACCGGTCTTTGGTAAAGGTTTTATGAATTTTTCAACTCAGCGAAGAGCACATTCGAAATATAAATGGTACATTTTTTGTGCTCCGCCGGGATTCGAATCCACAACCTTCCATTTACGAGTCCGAAGTGTTGCCACTACGGACTACGGACCGGTCCAAGATCCTTGGGGACACCCGGAATTGATTGGAAGCAAGGCTGATTTACTGAATGTGATTTGTAAGACACCTTCATTGCTAAGTCATCTGTGAATCAAATGGTAGATAATCCAAACAAGCACTACAGGGGTGATTTATACCGGTTAAATAAGTAAAACAGTAGGTATTCGCCTCATTCATAAACAAGTTTTAATTTTTCAACCACTTTTAAGTCAATTTTATATATTCTGCATTTTTTTATTATTTATTTATAAAATTTTACTAAAGAATACCGAAAATTTACAAGTATTTTATTGAAAATCAACCTCCACAGATTATTTAAATATATTTTTGACTAATCCTTATACCACGACGGCAAATTGTATAACTTTGGTTGAACGAAGTCTCTAGGGTTGGCGTTGGGACACATGAACTCAGGGATGCAAGGAGAGCCAGGTTTGTTCTCAGTCCTGATGAAGCCCTCTCGGCAGACGCATCCAGGACTGGTTCTGGTGCACTTTGAAGTCTGGCCAGCACAATTTTTCTGACACGATGGAGCGACCGGACTGAATTCCTCGTTTGGACCGCAAGCTGGAAGTCAATTTTTAATATTATCATTTCATCAATTTAATATTTTGATAATTGAGATTGCGAAAGAGTGGAACCTGCAGAGTAAGAATAAGATAAAAGTATGTACGAGGAAAGTGATGAATGTTGAAGAGATGAAAGAGATATGCAAGGACAGAAAAAAGTGGAGACCGGCCACCCCAAGTGAAACGGCAAGTCATTCAAGTTTGTACAAGACCAATAGAAAGACGTCAACAACAATTCCAAGAATCAACTAATAAAAGTGTGCAAGGACACAACAAATTGGACACCGTCACTGGCCATCCTTAACAGAATGGCAGTATGATATAGTAACAGTAACTTGATAAGGAACTACAAGAGGTGGCAGGGTGGAGCAAGTATGAAATAAATAAATAAACTAGTGTTTTAGGCTTATACGGCCAGCTGACGATGCAGGAGAGATGTTTTCCGGGATCTGTTACCGTGGTTTGTGGGAGCTGGAGCTTCTGGACGATTAACTCATGTCTACAGTGGGCTTCTTGAGAGTACAGGTAAAGTGATTAAATGATGTTCAAAAAATTGTGCCCATCGTCGACATGGGGGAAACGTCCGGAAGCCTCAGCTCCCACACACCACGGCACCAGATGCCGGAAAACAACTTTCCAGCGTCATCAGCCGGACGTACAAGCTTAAAATTATTATTGATTACAATGAAGAATCGTCAATTGGAATAAAGATGATAATGACATCTATATATTATGATGTGGTATCCCTGGTTAACTGGATTGTACAAATATTAAAAATAACTCTCACATTATCGTGATTTACATTTTTTCTTAGCTCAGATTGTGGAAAATGCAATTCTTAAGACAATTTCATTGAAAGGTCATCTTTGAATCAGATGGTAGATAAGCCAAACAAGCACTGAGGGGACTATGATTTATTCAGTCTCATCTTCAAATAAGTAAGATCTACCGATGGTCGTCTTTGCTGTATCTTGCTTCAGATTCGTTGAGGGCAGGTATACTACTTACAGCAGAGATATTCTGGGACACAGATTCCTCGCTTCCTCACATATCCGTCTCTGCACACGCAACCAGAGAAATAGGTATACGGATCACAGCCCACTTCTCCATTTGGCTGTTCACATGTAGGTTGGCAGCTGGATGCATACGTCTTATACTCCTCGTTGGCACCAGGGCATCGTCCTAAAACAAACAATTAACGTCCCAGCATCAGAACCATCGATTAAAATTAAAGATGACTACAATTCAACAGGTTACACACGTGCCACTGCATGCACACAAGCTTTTGCTTTCGAATGAGGACAACTGGCCAGACAAAATAGGTTGGTGAATTGCATTCCTTTCCCCAAATCTATTTAAAAGAATAATATTAAAATAAAAAATAACTACTGAACCGATTCAGGACCATCTCTGCAGCTGAATGGTGTAAATGTCGAGATGGTTGACCAATTTAAATACCTTGGTAGTATGCTAACCAGGACACTTGGCTCAGTTCTCGAAATCTGCTCGCAACGCAAACTAAGCTACACATATAGTGTAACCTCTGCTCTCGGGATGGAATGCAAACATTCTACCAATTGAACCATCGACCTTTTTACGAGCTTGCTCGTCGTCGCTACAAAGCGCCAATTCTCAAGCAAGACCCAGTTGTTGTAAGGCTGGATGGACCTTTTGATGACCGGTCTTTGGTAAAGGTTTTATGAATTTTTCAACCCAGCGAAGACCAAATTTGAAAATATAAATTGTATATTTTTTGTGCTCCACCGGGATTCGAACCCACAACCTTCCATTCACGAGTCCGATGCGTTACCACTGGACTACGGACCGGTCTATATTCGTATAATCTAAATTGCAAATATATGTTACATTTAAGATTCATATTAAATGCATTCCCTTAAGCAAACACGTACAAGTTCGCGCTTGCACATGCCGCATGGGGACCTTCTCGTATAATGTAAAAACCCATTACTCAAATGAACATTAGCACTGCAACTCTTGCCGACCTTCCCTGAAACAGGGGTGACATTGGCAAATCGAACCAATTTTTTTACAGTATGGGTGGTCAGCCTCATACCAACCTATAAGTAATTAAGGAATATCGATATTAGAAAATATAAATATTTTGTTGTGCTCCGCTGGGAATCGAATTCACGACACTTAGTCACTAGACCACAGATCGGCGCGCAGCTTACCACATTGCTCTAGAGTCTTGCATCTGTTTGTAAAGCTTTTATAGAAGCCATCCTTGCACTGGCATCCTCGCTTTGAAAGGCACGGGCCGCGGCAGTTGGACCTTTCTGGTAGTTCACATGTTCCTCCGTCGCAAGTCTGCGGGCAGCCCACGGTCCACGCGTTCGGATCGTCGCATACTACAAAGCGAGTTAAAATCAAATCCCATTCTTAATCATCATCAATAATCTAAGTTGCAAAGATATATAAACATTTGAAATTCATATTAAATACACGCCCACAAACGACACGTGTAAGGTCGCGCTTACAAATGCTGCATGACGCACGTTTAATAATAAAGAGCAATAACTCAAAAAATAAGAATGTTGGGAAATCACGTTTGAAGTTCAGACAACCAGTACAACTTGTATGGGATGAAAAAGGCGGCCGATGTTTTATCTCGGTCACATTCGTCCAAATTGAACGGCTGTCGCATTCTACCTATTCTTCTCGCATTGTTTTTGCGTTTTATTACAAAATCTCGATTTTCTCCATTTTTGAGTTATTTCTCCTTATTATTAAACGTGCGATGTGTACCGGAAAATTAAGATCCAAACCTCAAATGAACATAAGCCCTGCAATTCAAGCCGACCCTCCCTGAAACAGGGGTGACATTATTAAAGTGAACCATTTTTTTTACAATATGGATGGTCAGTCTCATACTAACTTATTAGACAAGGAACACAAACAGTAAAAAAAAAATCCCAAATAAAAATTATTAATTCTCAAAATAATTCCTTCTTCATTTTCCATGCCAGGGCTGGAAGTTTATCACCACGGTAATAGGGTAATTGCCGTGGTGGGGAAAAATGGTTTAAAATACTCTGGTTGTGTAGAGTAGGTACATTTCAAGGATCACAGCCATGTATTTTTTTAGTAGTAAATATAAAAGTAGTTTAAGTAGATAATTTTCAAAAATTAAATGTCGACAATTTAAATCCCGCCAAAACGCAGCGGGACCGGCTAGCCACGCTGTGACGTCAAATTGACGTAGATGGATCCGTCGGTCTTCGAAGGCCTAACGGTACACTCCATAGATCTGAAGATCCATTGACGTCACTTCCACCTAAATATAAGAATGACCTGTTTAACCGAAATAGCTATAATTTAAAAACTAAGCAAGATATTATTTTTTTTCAAACGCAGATGCATTTTTAAAAATGTAGTCTATCATTTACGAAATAAAAAAAAATGTGAAATACCCTCTTCTTACCCACCGAATATCGGTAATAATCAGCTGTTCATTTGCCGCCATCTTGGATTGATAGGTCATCGCACAAATATACCCGATATTTGGTAGGTAAGAATTACCGTGGTGATGAGACTTCCAGCCCTGGCCCATTGGTAACCCAGAAAGTAATGACAGAAATATGTTTCGGCAACTTACAGCATTCCTTTTCAGGCACACACTCGTAGTTGTAATAATCAAAGAGGTATCCTTCGGTGCACTGGCAAGTTGGAAAATCACATGAAAGCTCCTCTGTGCAGTTCACGCCTTTTTGCGGTTCCTGACATGTGTTGTCGCATCGGTAATTTGAGCACTCCACAGGCTCCTGATTCGCATAATAGCAGAACCCTTCGGCTGAAATACATATAAACTGTTACTGTTACTATAAGTTTTTTTTAGGCTTTCATGGCCAGCTTCAGATGATGATGATAAGGATGCAGAATCCATTTTTCCGGGTATGTAGACCATGGTCCAATATTTCTTCTGTTTGCTGCTTTTTTTTATTTTCATCAGCCTTCTAAGAAGAAAAAAGCAGCCTACAGAAGAAATATTGGACCTTGGTCTACAAGCCCAGAAAAATGAATTCTGCATCCTTATCATCATCATCTGTTACTGTTACTGTTTCCTGCCGACAGTCCAATAGGGGTGGCCGGTACCTCCTCAGATGCATCTCCAATTTTTTCTGTCCTTGCACACCTCTTTCATCACTTTCTTCATACACATTCTTCTATAATTCTAACTCTGCAGGTTTCACTCTTGCGCAATCTCACCTATTTAGTCTATCCATTCCTTCCTCGGTTTCCTCCTTTCACGCTTGTCTTTGACATTTTCTCTACCCAATCTCTTCGTAAGTCGTTCATCATTCATACTTTTAAGACGTCCGAACCATCTCATCGTGTTTTTTGTACTTTCATACACTTAGAGCCTGTTGCACAAACCTCCAATCAATATTTAATTGAAACATCAAATTTGATTGCTTAGTTCTGGTAAGGACCTCGGTTAAATATTTCTCGAAAGTTGGTAAAAATGTGATGGAATTTGAACAGGAAATATTATTCACATCTGCTGACTTACGTACATATGCAATCAATTGTTTGATTTGAAAGGGAGAAATCACACTTAATTTTGATTTTCGTCTGATTGGAGTTTGGTGCAACAGGCCCTTATTTGCTAATTGTGAGTCCTTGACTGATGGATAAGCGTGAGGCTGGCTAATCCACATGAAAAAATTAATGCATACTATGTCGTAGCCACCTCACATTTTTGTTTTAATGTAATAAGGATTATCGGTGAAGATGTTTTGACATTTGTTTTTGTTTTGACGGTGTTTTGATAAGCTTTACAATAAAACATAAACATTTGTTTCATTTGGCCGTTCGTGATATTTTCTCTTTTGTGTTGGGTGATGTTTTTTTTCGTATGCCGTTTATGGATGTTCTGTATTAAGTATGTGTTTTTTTGTCATGTGAATTTTTTGTCTTGTGACGTTTTGTCATTGTGATGTATTTTTTTGTCATCGTGTCGTTAATTCCTGTTTTTTTTTGTTATAGTGATATAATGTTATGAAATTTTTCGTCATGTTACGTACTGCCACGTGATGTCCTGTAATGTGATTCAAAGTAGTGGGATGTTTTGTCACTGTTCCGTTCTATCATAGAACCCAAAAAACTATAGCAAAATGATACGAAAATAATGTTATCTTGTGATATTATTAAATGTGGATACAATCACAGATATTTTTACTAAAAATATTCCAAAAATACGGACCACATTTGTCTTGAGGGATACACTCTCCGTTGTTGTTGAATTTCTCTCCATTCTTGCATTTACAAGTGGGATAACAACTATACAAGCAGCTGGTGTTGAACAGAGAATAGTAACAATAGTCTTGGCAGCTCAGGCACTCGGTGTACTCCTGGTTCTTCCCATTGGAGCACAATGGGGGATCTGAAAAAGAAAACACAAGTATAATGAATCAAATACGACAAAAATTATGAAATGCATAAAATATGCAATACATGCAATAAATGGCTTTCTGGAAAGATTGAAAAAGGCGGCCATCTCGGAATCATATCACATTTGGTTGCGAAGATTCGAGAGCCACGACATCTCTAGGCATGCAAGGTAAAGAGTTGGATTTTACATACCTATTGGGAGGAATTGAAAACGTTGTCATGACGAAAGGATCCTTAACCAACCGGAGACAGGTCGTAAGTACTGTGACTCCCATCTCATTCTGACTCTGTGCGGCGGGCCTGAGTTTGGGTCTTGATTTTTTTTTTAAAGTTAAGATCTGACTCGGTGAGGCCGTGGATTGTTTAGCTATTTCACAAAACAATTGTGCTGTTTTACATGGACAAATTTGTTCAAGATAAAATGCTCGGTTGTGGGCTAAATAGTCACATGACAGACAATCCTCGCAACTTTTCAGTCACATGAAATGTTAGTCCACAGACAGCTCCATCACAGCAAACTTGCTCTCCACACAACCTTTTAAATTACTACAGTATTATTGAATTGTTGTTTTCTGTGATGGAACTGTCCGTGGATCCTATTAACACCTTTAAGGTAAAACTAAGTAAGTGCTGATGCACTGATTTGAGAAATCATGGATAAAACACTAGATTTGGCCGGTCTATTAAAATAGTAGATTTGGCCGGATTAGTCCGGTCGATAGCTCAGTTGGTAGAGTGCTTGCATTCTACCCCGTGAGCTCGGGTTCGAATCCCACCGAGGAGGGTGTCAGAAATGATTTCCAATTTCGGTGTGTATTTCAAACCCCATAATATAAATACCGGCGAGGTTTACTCAGCCTTTACAAGAAATGAGTACCAGCCCCCTCGGGAGCTGGGAAATTTCCACTTCAACTGAAGTGGTTGGCGTAAGGCCGGCCCCCTTACCTGTAAAAACAAATAGGTTCAACTCGCCACATGCGACCCCTTCGGGGATAACGCGGCAAGAAGTTACACTATATGTGTAGCTTAGTTGCGTTTTTTTTTTTTGCGTTTGGCGTATCTTTTCATCGTACCTAAGTGAACTTATGTTAAGAAAGTGATCAGGCAAAAATTATTAATACACGATTTTCAAACTTTGTTAGTGTGTTCTCTCGCAGAAAATAGGAATAAAGGTGCATTTATATAAGAAGCCCATGTTAGCTTAATATACCACTTATTCAGTGCTACCTTTAAGGTATCAATATATTGTAAGTGACTGAAATTTTTAATTGAATGAATTATTAATTAATAATTACCCAATAACATCTGTTGAACCAGGGTCAAAGCTATGATCAAACGACCCAGGCGGGAGTCGAACCAACGTTGTTTTTCGTCTTCTCTTCAAATAGATATGGAAAGATCTATCGACGGTGGTCGAGACTTCACCCCTGAATGAGTATTTTAAACAGTTTCTTCTCTACTCACCACACTCATTGGGCTCCACACATTTCCCGTTGGAGTCCAAGTAATAGCCCGGCTTGCAGATGCATCCGGGGTTGCAGTCGCCTCCATAGCAGTAGATGTTTTGGAAATATTCTGTACATCTTCGTTGGCACCTGGCACCACACAGCGACCATTCGGCGTTCTCTCCGCATTCGGTGACAGCTGCAAGTTTAAGTGGGTAATGTATTCTTGGGTAGCAGGATAGAACGGCTCAGTGACCAAACGACAAATGACAAAACGGCACGTGATAGAACGACACATGAAAGAACATCACAATGGCAGTACATCACATGGCAAAACATAAATATGACAAAACAACCAGTCCGTAGTTCAGTGGTAACACTTTAATGGAAGGTTGTGGGTTCGAATCCCGGCGGAGCACAAAAAATATCCTATATAATTTTTCAATTTTGCTCTGCGCTGGGTTGAAAAATTCATAAACCTTAACCAAAGACCGATCATTAAAAGGTCCATCCAGCCTTACAGAAACTGGGTCTTGCTTGAGAATTGGCACTTTCTACAGCGACGAACAAACTCGCAGAGGGCTCTTGAGGTGTAATACACCCAAAAACAGCGCTCCCCTATTTGGTCACCAAGCCTCTCACCAAACTAGCCTAATTTATTTATAACGGCTCAGTGACCAAACGACACATGACAGAACGGCACGTGATAGAACGACACATGAAAGAACATCACAATGGCAGTACATCACATGGCAAAACATCAATATGACAAAACAACACAGAAAATACATTACGCTGACAAAATGCATGACTTCAATCTTCTCTTGTTCCTCATGGCTCACTTTTTTGTCGTGCCGTTTATAGTGTTTAGTGTTTTGTCATTGTGATTACATTCCTGTGATGTTCTCTCATGTGTCGTTATGTCATATGTCCTTTTGTCACTCTATCATGAAATAACTGTTCCACTACAAAATACTTTTTTGCCAGTTCCCGTAGATCTTTATTAAAGTCAGAGCAGGAAAAAATTGTGCTGGCGATGCCGAACTAGCTAGAATGTCGTATTGTGCGAAGTACAAGGAAGCAGGCTAGTTTACTTGTAAAGCCTTTAGTTTGATTTTATAACGTTGCGTGGCAACGTTCGTGCAGTTTGTTAAAAGTAAAAAATATATATATTTAAAAAAATCAGAAGGTATACAAATTACATAAAATGAACAATCAAGTCGATGTTATGGCCGAGAGGTAGAGGCATGGTATTTGGAACCGGATAACGTTGGTTCGAATCTTGCATCTAGCCCACTTGACCATAACTTCGACCCTGGTTCAACAGATGCCATCGCATGCACACAAGCTTCTGTTTTCGCATGAAGACAACTGGCCAGGCAAAATAGGTTGGTGGATTGCATTCCTTTCCACAAACTTTTTTTTTAAATATCGAAATAAGCCGTCAACACTAACGATCAGCATTACAAATTCAACGTCACATCCGAAAACTCAATACAAAATCGTTTCAATGACGCGTAGATTAAAATTTCATTTTTTGAACATAACCTTGTTAAAAAACAAATAATACAACAATTCAAGAAGTTTTGTAACAACCAAATAATATTTTTTTTTTTGTTAAATTTTCCTATTCTTTTTCATTGCGCTGTCACCTTGACATGCTTTAATTTTCGTTTTTTGTTGTTGTCACTTGTCATAGCACTGCTGTCAACCCTCATTGTCGATGCTAACCAATTGATCTCTATCTAACCATCTACTAACCAATTGATCTACTTTCCTACAAAGTTTGTACGAACGCGAGCTAAAATCCTCTCTCCCTCACACATCTATAATCTATAATCTATAATCTAAGTTGCAAGGATATATTCATTCAAAGCTCTCAGATGTACGCCCACAAACAAACACGTGTAGTTCGCGCTTACAAATGCTGATTGTGTACTTACAAATAAAATCCAAACCACAAATGAACATAAGCCCTGCAACTCTTGCCGACATTCCCTGAAACAGGGGTGACATTGGCAAAGTGAACCATTTTTTACAGTATGGGTGGTCAGACTCATACCAACCTATAAGTCAAGGAGTACGAGTAATAAATAACATTTAAGTATAAGAAAACAACAAAACCATAAAAATAAATCTATACAAAAAAAGTAAAAAATGTCTTATGCAAAAAATGTAGCAAGCCAATAAACCAACATTAAAAATCAGCATTGCAGATTAGCCGCCACTTCTTCCTGTGCTTGCATACTTCTTTCATTTTATCCAGAGTCATAACTTTTTTCATACAAGCTCTCCTTTTATTATGACTCTGGATATCCCATTCATTCGCTATTTCGAAAATTTGGTCCATCCATACCTTTCTCGGTCTTCCTCTTCCACGACATCCATCTATTCTTGCAGCATATACTTTCTTCGTCATTCTTTCCTCATTCATTCTCTCCAAATGTCCAAACCATCTAAGTATACTTCTTTTAATCTTTACTTTCACACTTTCTCTTACACCGCATTCCTCTCTAACAAAATCATTCCTCACCCTATCATTCCGTCTTTTTCCAATCATACTTCTTAAGTAATCCATTTCTACCGTATGGACTTTACTAATCTCACTTTCACTCACCGTCCAGGCTTCACTTCCATACATCAGAGTGGGCACTAGTATACCACCGTGCACCGCCAGTCGAACATTTTTTGAAAGATTCTGGTTTTTGGCGATGCTAGCGGTAGCACCCAGTACGCACCTGCCTTTCATTATTCTTCTTTCAAATTCACCGGTCATTCTACCATCTTTTTCAAACTTACTTCCCAGGTATACAAACTCATTTACGACATCAACATTCATTCCATTAATTTTAAATTCATAATTCATATTTTCATCATCTCTTTCAAAAATCAATACTTTCGTCTTACTTGCATTCAACTTCAAATGGTTACCTAACAAAGCTTCATTCAATCTAGAGAGCATTGTTTGCAATTCTACACATGCTTACTTTTAATACATCTATCCTCCTTCCACGCGATAATCGCAAGAGTGACAGTAATAGCATGTTACTCACGGCACTCGGTTTTCCTGATGCAGGTCCTGTTTGTGGATGAGGCATACCAGAAGCCCTCTCGGCACACGCAGCCAGATTTCAAGGTCGGGAAAGCGGAACCACATTCACCAGTCTCCACCCCTTCGTCAGAATACACCTCGTATGGGTCACTGCATCTGTCTACAAAAATATACTTTCATACAAAATTGATCATGTGGAATCTATCTATCTATATCTATAAAGAAGGATGTATGTATGTATGTATGTATGTATGTATGTATGTATGTATGTATGTATGTCCCCTATAGACTCATAAACCGCTCATCCGATTTTGACGAAATTTTCAGGAAACATGTAACATATTCTTAGAACGAATCCTGTGAAGTTTGATGGTGATCAAATAAACAGTGGTTCTCAATTCTCGATATTTCAGCAACGAGGTCGGTAAATTTTGAAACCACCCAATAGAAGAAGACCATTATATTCAACTACAATACATAATCTTAGTTGCAAATATACATTTACATTAAAGATTAATATAAAATGCATGCTCACAAGTAGACACATATAAGTTCACGCTTACAAATGCTGCATGTGCACCCACTCATAATTTAAAATCCAAATCTAAAATGAACAACCCAGTAACTTTTACTTTACGCCAACTTGAAATGGATGTTATTCAGCTCCTGAGTGGCTTGACGCTCATTTCTTATGAAGGCTGAGTAAGCCTTGCCGGTATTTTATTTTGGGTTTAAAATAAACACTGAAACGGGAAATAATTTCTGACATATTCAATGGGATTCTAACTCGAGATCTCGGCATGGAATGCAATCTATCTATCTATATCTATAAAGAAGGATGTGTGTATGTATGTATGTATGTATGTATGTATGTATGTATGTTCCCTATACTCATAAACCGCTCATCCGATTTTGACGAAATTTTCAGGAAACATGTAACATATTTTTAGAATGAATCCTGTGAAGTTTGATGGTGATCAAATAAACAATGGTTCTCAATTCTCAATATTTCAGCAACGAGGTCGGTAAATTTTGAAACCACCCAATAGAAGAAGACCATTATATTCAACTACAATACATAATCTTAGTTGCAAATATACATTTACATTAAAGATTCATATAAAATGCATGCTCACAAGTAGACACATGTAAGTTCTCGCTTACAAATGCTGCATGTGTACCTACTCATAATTTAAAATCCAAATCTAAAATGAACAACCCAGTAACTTTTACTTTACGCCAACTTGAAATGGATGTTATTCAGCTCCTGAGTGGCTTGACACTCATTTCTTATGAAGGCTGAGTAAGCCTTGCCGGTATTTTATTTTGGGTTAGAAATAAACACTGAAACGAGAAATAAATTCTGACAACTTCAGTGGGATTCTAACTCGAGATCTCGGCATGGAATGCAGTTACTCTACCAACTAAGCTATAGACCGGACTTTTTACAAATATGGTGGATCGATATCGGTTTGGTTAGGGGTAAGCAACCTGCGGCTCACCAGCCACATGCGGCTCTTTGGGTGTGAAGTAACGGCTCTTTAGCTTCATACGCAAATATAAAAAAAAACACAGAATTATACTTCTGATCGAAAAAAACTAAATCGTTCTGAATCGATTAACGATCTCTCCGCTTCTTGTACTCGCTTTTCACCCTCCCCTCGCCCCATCGACGCTATTTATTGTTGGCAAAAAAACATTTGTGGCTCTTTACAAATCCAAATCCAAAATAAGATATGTATCATTTGAGATTCACATCAAATGCATTCCCATAAGCAGACACGCATAATTTCGCGCTCACACATACCGCATGTGGAACTACAATATAAAAACCCAATCTTAAATGAACATAAGCCCTGCAACTCTTGCCGACCTTCCCTGAAACAGGGGCGACATTGGCAAAGTGAACCCTTTTTTACAGTATGGGTGGTCAGCCTCATACCAACCTATAAGTCAAGGAAAAACTTTGAAATTTGTAAATTGTAATTTTTGGCTCTTCCGACTCAAAAGGTTGCCGACCCCTGGCCTAGAAAAAAGTTCCAAATTAAAAAATGTTATTCAAGTATTCCAAGTTGAATTTTAGAAATGTAAGAAAGCTTTTATATCCCGCACTTATAAAAAATACGATAAACGAAAGTTCGTAGGTCACAACTAGAAGACCATATTGAAATATATTGATACGGCACACTTTTTGTGTAGGCCCTGAATTTCGCCATCCGTCGAACTCCTTGACAAAACTTAACCCTACACGCTGATTGGCCGGCGTTCGGCAGGACACCGGCCGAGCCGAATTTACTGTAACAAAATTTATGTGTTTAGTTGTAATAAAAAGGGAATAATTTGTCACAAGGTTGTCGGCCTGTTGGCCCGAAGACCGATTCTGTCTGTAACAACTTGTACTGAAAAGAGAAAAATAAAAAGAAACGAAAGTAAAACATTCAACCAAGTCTTCCAGTCTTTTTGATTTTGAAGAGAGGGTATCAATTGACGCCGCGAACGTGGGGCCAAGTCACTTGGAAAGTGACAACCCAAGTACCGGAGGACTGACTTGTGGCGCCCAACAAAGAACCAGAAGCAAGACAATGAAGACTGTGCGGCCCTGTGATGACTTGATGGAGCAGGGAGCTTCAGTCAATGAATACAGGACGCCAGTGGCACGGCTCCCCATGCCATTTTCGGGGAAGCCGGAGGAAGACCCAGGGCTATTTTTGGAGTCAGCCCTGGCGTACTTCAAGGAAAACGCAACCCCAGAGAGCGAATGGGTGATGTGGGCAATGGATTGGCTGCAGGGGGAAGCGGCTGCCTGGATGGCGGAGCTCCCAGTGACAGACTGGCTGGAGGTTGAATGTGCCCTGGAGGGAAGATTCAACAGCAAGTCAAGGAGGGAGAGAGGCCACTTCCTGTACCTCTATGGACGGCAGGAGCTCAGGGAGGAGGCAATGGGATTCATCTTGAGGAAGAGAGCGCTGGCCAAGCGCTTCTGCAGCACGCACTCGGAGCAGGAGGTCATCCAGCACACCATGGACCTCCTGTTGCCGCAGTGCCAGGCGAGGCTTCAGAGCGCCAGCGCCTCCTGGAGCAAGCTTCTCGCAGCTGCGGCAGGCTGTGAAAGCAGGGGCAGCAGCGATGACCAACATCCACTCGTCGGATCTCATCAGCAAGGAGGGCGACGGCCAGCCCAGGAACAGCGACAAGGGGATTGGCAGCCAGCAGCCTATCACCATCAGACCGAAAGGCAGTCACCAGGCCAGAAAAATCGTCCAATGGCATGGCAGCCACGGCCAGGTAGCGAGCAAGAGACCGCACGGACATACTGGCACTATTCAGGGCCACATCTCGACCGGTCTTGCCCCGACCGTGAGGGGAAGCCTTCGCAACCGGAATCAAGCCAGGATGAAGGTGAACCGGAGCATGCAAGTGTCAGCATGCTGAGGAACGCGGAAGTTCCTGAGGACACTCTGAGAGCAGTCGAGGAGTTTCAACGTGTGGAAGAGACACTGGCTCCAGAAGTTTCAGAATCCAGCCACGTCTGCCCTAGCCAGGATGAGAGGCCTGTACAGCCTGAGGCAGACGTGCTGCCAAGAGACATGGAAGATGACCCTTTGGAGAGAGAGCTGTACTTTGAACGCGAAGCCCACCCGCAAGTGTGCGAAGTGGAAGACTCGACGTTTGACACGAGCAAGAGGGACCTGAAACCAGTCAGCATGGAGGTGCAGAGTGGACGACAACTCGTGCTAGAGGACTCCGGCTCGAAGAGGAATCAGAGCCATGGGATGGCCAGGAAACAGCCACCCCGCACCAGCAGAGACGTGCACCTAGATCAGCTTAGGTTACCGCCCGACAAGCAGGAGGAGGATCCGATCGAGCAGTACACGAGGCCGCCGGATACGACTCCTCGCCTTCAGCGCGCACCACCTCTCCACGAACATCGGAAGAGAAGGAAAAGGATGAAGGAACCGTGGCCAGGGGTGAAAATTCTGTGGCAAGGGTTGAGAGCGTAAGGAGGGTTAAGTTTTGTCAACAGAAGATGGTGGGAATTGATACGGCACACTTTTTGTGTAGGCCCTGAATTTCGCCATCCGTCGAACTCCTTGACAAAACTTAACCCTACACGCTGATTGGCCGGCGTTCGGCAGGACACCGGCCGAGCCGAATTTACTGTAACAAAATTTATGTGTTTAGTTGTAATAAAAAGGGAATAATTTGTCACAAGGTTGTCGGCCTGTTGGCCCGAAGACCGATTCTGTCTGTAACAACTTGTACTGAAAAGAGAAAAATAAAAAGAAACGAAAGTAAAACATTCAACCAAGTCTTCCTCATTTTTGATTTTGAAGAGAGGGTATCAATATTATTATTATTAAAACCTTTTATTGAAACATACTTTTTATTAAAATATACATAATATAGTTGTTTTTTCAAAAAACGCATTTTTGTAAAATTATATACTCACCACAAATTTAAAGATCGTTTTTTTCTCGGCGGTTAAACGTCTTTCTTCTATGTGACAATGGTCCAAAGCAACCAAGATAAACAAAATGTTTGCCTTTTACCTAACCCGGCCGTGCGACTTACAATTTTGTTGTCAATAGAAAATGTTCCGTGTGCACTACCTAAAACTTTCACATATTGAAATAATGGATAGAGCACATTTTAAATGTGGGGAAAAAATGTGAATTCACTTGGCCGGGATAAAGACAGGACAGGGAGTCAAAAATTCAACATAAATTAAACACTTTTATGGAGATAGTTGAAAAAACACTTAAGTGCATCATATTGTATGAAGCATTTTCCCCAACTGCATACGTTTCACAGTGCGGTTACATTGAAAAATATTCCTGATTGTTTGGAATACATTTATTTCTTCACTTTGCTCAAAGAGTATAGTGAATTTTATAGATTAGTTCTTTAATTGTATGATTATAAAATTTAATTTATTGTTTATATTCTTTTCTTGTATAGGTCAATATGCATCTGACCAACTATAAATAGAAAATGGTTCACTCTGCCAATGTCACCCCTGATTCAGGGAAGGTCAGCAAAGAGTTGCAGGGTGTATGTTCATTTGAGATTTGGGTTTTTATGTTGTAGGTTCACACGCAGACTGTGCAAGTGTGAACTTATACGTGTCTGCTTGTGGGCATGCACTTAATGTGAATTCCAAATGTAACAATTATATCCATGCAACTTAGAATAGATTAGATGAGTGACGTTACATAGCCGATTTTTTTTATCTTAAATATAAATGGAGCACCGCAATCGATTTTCCCTATGCTTGGCTCTGCTGCTTAACAGTTGTACCTAGACCTTTTTTTTTAGAAAACGTGAAGATTAACCTAGAGATAAATTGTGTGAAGCTTGATTCCGATTAGCACACTTTTTTTTTTGATCCTGTTGTTTCCTCTTTTATCTGTAGAAAAAAATTGATACCACATGCCCAAATGGCGTAGTGAAACACGCCGGGTACTGCTAGTACATTATATAATATGTAATCTTATTAAAGAGCTTTGTGCACAAGCAAAGTATGCATGTTTAGGTTATATCAATCTATAATTCATAATCAAAGTTGCAAAAATATATTAACATACAAAATCATATCAAATGCATGCCCACAAACAGACACGTGTAAAAGTTCGCGCTTACAAATGCTGAATGTGTACTTAAAAATTATGATCCAAACCTCGAATGTTCATTAACATAATCCCTGCAACTTTTGCCGACCTTCCCTGAAACAGGGAAGTATAATGCGAGTTTAAAAAAAAAAGTAAAAGTGAACTTCAACGTTCTAAGAAAAGAAATGTATTAAAAATTGTTTTTCAAAATAAAATAAAAGAAATTCGTCAAAAATGCACACACATGCATTCCAAAATGCAATTTCAAACACGAAAATGCCTGTTATCCTTTTGACCTACAACGCAAGGTCTTTGAGTCACGCGTGCTTCCAGTATCCACCCATGGCTAGGAAATAAAAGGGTTCACTTAGTATAAAACCAACAAATTAAGGACGTGCCAAAAATCCATTGAAAGCAGTATGCTGGGAATCAGTCTCAGAGACAGGGTTCCAAACCAGGAGATCCGTAGACGCACTGGTGTCACTGATGTTGCACAGCGAGTGGCCTGCTTAAAGTGGCGCTGGGCTGGTCACGTCGCAAGGCAGAACCATGACAGATCCTCCAGTAGCGGCCCAGGATGTCCAAGCGGGGAGAGAGGGGAACCCAACTGAATTGGCTGGACGGCATCAAGAGAACAGCAGGCAGAGGATGGCTGAACACAGCAGCCGATAGATAGAATTGGAGAGGATTGGATTGATAAAGGCTGAGGAAGACATTCACAAAAATACACAAAACAATGTACTTTGAGAAGAAGAAAGCGAACGCTGAAATCCCCTTAAGAGTTCAATTACTCATGCATAATATTATGGTATAATATCTGGATGAAAAACTTACCTGCATCTTTTCTGGGAGCTGAAACAAAAAAATAATACACTTTGAGATCCACGTTATCAAAACAATGACTTCGGGTTTTCACGTCATGTAAAATAGAATCATTCTTTAAAAATTGAAAAAGTTTTTAGTGTTACACTTTTGTACTTTATTTTGTTTTTTACTAGTGCCCCGAGTATAAAAGATTGCGTAAATCTCACCTCGATTGCACAAATCAAAAATGTGTGTAACAAACGACGGCACTCCTAGACAGTGATTTAGTTTTCATGCATTTTTCCGATTTACGCAATCGAGATGAGTTTACGCAATGTTTTGTACTTGGGGCACAGATGAAAAAATATTGTAATAAAAAACTTGACGCTAGGATGGCAGGCAGCTCACTCTGATATCATACCCCTCCCCTCCCCCATCTCACTCTTCAGTTGAGCAAAAATCCACCGCGTCGCTTCATTAATCAGCCTTGAAAATGCTTCCCGCTCATGGAAATGAAACGTCGCGTCGGTAGAAAAAATATCTGCGATTGCACCAATGCCGAACACAAATGAAACAAAAATTATTTTTCTTTCGACGTCAACCATAAAAGTGTTTTTTTAAATAATAATATTTTTATTATGTAGAAAAAGATAATCCTGTTACAAATGCATGGGTTTGTGTGATTGTGTGCCTAGGCGTGTTGGTTACTGTACTTGTGTGAGTGTTTGATACTTCTGGTGTAATGTCGAAAAATCCACTATAGAAGTATCTAGCTGGTTCTCGAATAGGCGACAAGCAACTACCCCACATATAAATATGAGCGGCGGTTCTGTGAGAGATCAGTGTTTCTTGAACCACGGTTCTGTGAGAGATCAGTGTTTCTTGAACCACTGTTCCGCCAACGCCAATAATAAGAACTGTCAGAATGAACCGTATTATGTAATCGATATTGTGTAAAATAAATAACAATACTATTTGAAATACAAAATTTCTTACCGCAGTCTTTGATGTCGGTGCAATTTCCATCTGCAGTCGGTACGAAGCCATCTTTGCATCCACATTCGAGGTAGATATCACAGAAATTGGACCCGTTAGGACAATCGTTAACTGCTTTATCGCAAGTTTCTGGAGGGCATTTGCTTTGGCAAATTCTGAATTTGGAATTGGGAACATCACAGTCTAAAACAAGAAAAATAATAAATCTCTGTATAGATATTGGAGCTCCACAACAAGATGTCTATAGACAGAATGTCTAACGACACAATGTACACGCGACATAATGCCCAACCACATTATATTTATATGTCCACGCGAAATAATGTTCACCGACATAATGTCCACCAATACAGTGTCCACCAATTTATAAGAATTTGGCAATCTCTGTTTTTAATATTAAACTTGAACTCAACCAAAACCACTAATATCTTCTCGGTGTTTTTTTTCTTTCGGAACTAACGTGTCAAGATGCCTTTTCATCTCAAACTATCGGCTTTGCCGATGACTAGGCGTGCTATACAGAGCTCGTAGATTTTTTTCTTCAGCCCAACTACTGACTCTGTATAAATGTCAAATCCGTTATTTTATCGAGTACAACAGTCATTTCTGGTCTGTTATACCAAATTGCATTGTATATCCAATTTGATTCTGTACAAAGAAGACCAGTGAAGCTGATTGATGATCCTACTTTCACAGCCAACCTAGATTTTCTCGAACACAGAAGGAATGTTGGAATGTTCAGTCTCTTCTATAGGTACCATAATGCTGTATGTTCTGATGAAATATTATCACTTATACCTCCTTTTCCCATCACAAACTCGTAGAATGGCTCAAATTTATCCTTTTGCAGTCGTTACACGCAGTCGTTATAACTCAATACGCAGCTAACAGCCCTGCTACAAAGGCTCAGGACATCAACCGCCACATAGTCCCCTAGAGCCTCTGAAATCTATGGGTCTCCCACACAGGATTCCTTAAAAGCAACCCATAGTTATGAAAAATATGTTAGAATTATAACGAATTGTTGTTGTGGTTTTTCGGGTGAGAGCATGGTCTATTTTCAGTTTTTTTTATCTGCCGACGTTTCGCGTTCACGAGTAGAAGGCATTTTTAATGCGAGTTTAAACTCCGTGGTGTCTCCGCATAGCCCTACCTTTTCTCCCATGCAAACGCCACCAAATCTAACCCCCGCTACACCTAGCCCCAATTCAAAACGAATGACGATGTAGATATAAGACAAAGTCCAGCCAGTTAGCGACAACAGGCGACCACGGACACAGCGAAAAGACCCTCGCCGTTATAAGTGGCCTTGAAAATGCCTTCTACGCTGAAGGTGAATACAACTGCAAATAGACCATGGTGCTACCCGAAAAAACACAAAAACAATTCGTTATGGAAAACCGATCATGAAAGTTATTTTAACAACAGAGACAAAAACAGTGAAAAATAAAATAAAGTCACATACTGCATTGATACTCTGGGAAGCAAAAGGTCGGATCCCTGTAATCGTAAGGCAGGTATCCATCTAAGCATCCGCAGCCTCTCTTACACTTCTGAGGGGTTGGCAACACACACGTGGCTGCTCTGTTGGGCTCTTGACACGTGTTGCTGCACTCGTTGGGCAAACACTCCGAGTAGAGACTGTAATCGGAACAGAGGCGTATTTCTGAAAACAGAAAAACACGGGTGAGTAAGGCCAGAAACATTTTCAAGGACACCAATGGAGCATCATTTGCCGGCATCCACTACTTGAATGATTTTGTAAAAAAAGAATGTGGTGCAAAAGAAAGTGTGAAAGTGAAGATTAAAAGAAGTTTGTTAAGATGGTTTGGGCATATGGAGAGAATGAATGAGGAAAGACTGACGAAGAAAGTATATGTTGGTAGAATAGATGGATGTCGTGGTAGAGGAAGACCGAGAAAGGTATGGATGGACCAAATATCCGAAATTGCAAATGAATGGAATATCCAGAGTCATAATAAAAGAAAAGCTTGTATGAAGAAGGTTATGACTCTGGAGGAAATAAAAGAAGTATGCAAGGATAGAAAGAAATGGCGTTTGATCTGTGATGTTGGCGGCTAAGGTTTGTTAAAGTGAAATTGGTTTTATGATTTAGTTTTTTATGTCCATGTATATATTGTTATTTATTGATTTAAAAAAATGTAATTTGTCATGTATGTTCCTTGACTTATAGGTTGTTATGCGGCTGACCACCCATAATATAAAAGATTGGTTCACTTTGCCAATGTCACCCCTGTTTCAGGGAAGGACGGCAAGAGTTGCAAGGCTTATGTTCATTTGAGATTGTGTTTTTATATTGTAGGTCCACATGCGGCATGTGTTAGCGCAAAATTATACATATCTGCTTGTTGGAATGCATTTAATATAAATCTTAAATGATATGTATCTTTGCAGCTTAGATTAGATTAGATATTAGCTTTTTAAATTACAGTTCATTGTTATTGCATATTTTCGATTTCCGGTAAAACAGAACATTTTTATTTAGGCGGATGTGATGTCACTGGATCTTCGGATAGTATGTATATCATAGAACTGCACCGACGCCCCAAGGCAGCGGCGGGTCCAGTGACGTCACGGCTTAGCTAGCCGACCGCGCTGCGTTTTAGCGGTACCTACTCAAATTCTCAGCATTTTAATTTAGAAAATTATCAATAAACGCAACTGTCATTGAACTCTTTATTTTCAACTCTTGAAAAATATAGTGATCCTTGAAATGTACTTACTCTTCACAACCAAAGCATTTTCAATCGTATCCCCCACCACTGCAGTTACGCTTTTTCGGTTCGGGGATGGCTGACCACAGTTGCGCAAACTCATCCTCATACGCTTTCCGTTTGTACACTTCAATCCGCGGGAGCGTATCACAGAACGCTCTTGCAATGTTTTTTTTTTTAGCAGCGGAAGGCCTTTTACGATGTTCGTGACCTAACCCAGCAGTGATTCTAGATCTACATACCTGTTCGCCCATTAGAGAAAAAGGTATAATCAAAAGTTACTGACTATGCAACTGCATCGAGATGTGCTCCTTGATATTTCGTGCTGGTCATAAGGAATTTGGGGTTGGCGTCCTCAATCGACCGGATAGAGACCCAGTCCAGGGTTCACGTAAGTGGCGCAAAAACGCCTGAAGGCTCGATAGTTATTCCTTGTGGACACGAAATCGGCGTACCCTATCGGGCCTATGCCCGGGCTTACCGCGGCAAAGAGCGCGTTTCGATCGGAATGTCGCAGCAGGCAGTCCCACAGTACGCGATGCACATCCTGCGTGACCCCGCCTCTCGCGCATTCCACCGTGGACGAGATACGAAGCTTTAATAGGGTGGAACTGAAATACCCATGCCCTGTAAAGATTTGGTTCGTATAGTGATATATGGTGTGAGCCATACAGCCTCCAGGCGGGACCTGATAGATGGGAAGAAGAGGTAAGTTATCCTCTCTGAACAGAGATCCCAGTCTTACTGCCAAAAGCTGATAGAAAGGCACTGAGAATTTGATCTAGGTAATTTGTTAATGGAAAGTAAACACTTACTGCATTGCTCAATGTCCACGCAGTTTCCATTGTAGTCCCTGAACAATCCTGGCTTGCACTTGCAGCCCGGCTTGCAGTTTCCAGGTTCACAGAAGAAGTCGTCCAGCAGCTGCAGTTCACAGCCCTCGCACTTCTTCTGCGCGCAATCAGTGTACTCTTCGTTCTCTCCGCAAGCTAAAAAATATCATTAACTTTCAAATATCCCGGCACCTCTTGAACAAAAGTTTATGTTTAAACTGAAAAAAACGAAGGGTTCATCTAGCTCTAGTGAGGGCTTTCTATAATTTATAATCTAAGCTGCAAAGATACGTTAACATTTAAGGCTCATATCGATACTTTAAAGGTAAAACTGAATAAGTGCTGATTAAATGTTTTGAGAAATCATGGATAAAAGCTTAAATTCGGCGTTACTTCTTATATTTAGTGAACTAAGTCAAAAGCAGTGCGTATAAAAAACTTCTAAACTAAAATATTTTCACACTTTTGTAGTGTATACTCTCGTAGAAAATAGGGGAAAAAGCATTTATTTGAGAAACCCATGTTAGTTTTATATCTCACTGATTCAGTTTACCTTCAAGGCATCGATATTAAATGCATGCCCGCATACAGGCACACGTAGGTTCGCGCCTACACATTCAGCATGTGTACATATAAATAAACAAAATCTCACATTAACAAAAACCTTGCAACTCCTACCACCTTTCCCTGAAACCAAGGTAACATTGGCAAAGTGAATGATATTTTACAGTATGGGAGGTAAGCCTCATACCAACCTATTTGTAAGCAACTTGCTTTTCATAAAAAAACTTAAGCGTTTTGTTTGGTTCAATTTGGTATAAATAAAAACGCAGCTAAGCTACACATGTAGTGCAACTTCTTGCCGCGTTATTACCGAAGGCTTTCGCATGTGGCGACTGGGACTTATTTATTTTAACAGGTAAGGGGGAAGGCCTTACGCGAACCACTTCGAAACCACTACGAAAACTGGAAATTGATTTTAAAAATATGATATGTAAAACAACTTTCACCTTATCGTGTTAAACATTTTTTTCTGAGCTCAGATTGTGTGGAATGAGATTTTTAATACAATTTCATTGAAAAGTCATCTATGTATAATATATAATCTATAATCTAAATTGCAAAGATACATTTAACATTTACAATGTATAGTATGTGCATTCCCATAAGCGGACACGCATAAGTTCGCGCTTACACATGCCGCATGTGAACTTTCAATACGAAAATCCAATCTCAAATAAACATAAGCCATGCAACTCTTGCTGACCTTCCTTGAAACAGGGGATCTTTGAATCAAATAATAGATAAGCCAAACAAGCACTGGGGGAGTTGGTAACATCAACAAAAAGAAAAAAAATACATACTTATATTTGCAGCAAATGCATTTTGAATTGCAAAAACTGTAACCACCAAAATAGCCAACTCCCAGAAGCGAATCATTGTTGCGAATGGCGAATTTCGTGATGGAGTAGGATGATTTATTTTCCTGCGACATGATTTGCATTTAACACGATGCCGTTAAAAATACATGTCGATCATGGCGTGACTACTTAAAATATTATAGTTGTAAAAAGCAGTTATCTAATTCACGATGCAATTTGTGTCACCTTGAATCAAAAACTTAAAAACGTCAACAGTTACTTTTTGAACAAAAAATATGTTTTCTACAATGATATGGTCCCGGTCGATAGCTCAGTTGGTAGAGTGCTTGCATTCCATGCCGTGAGCTCGGGTTCGAATCCCACCGAGCGCGAGGGTGTCAGAAATGATTTCCCCTTTCGGTGTTTATTTCAAACCCCAAAATAAAAATACCGGCAAGGTTTACTCAGCCTTCACAAGAAATGAGTACCAGCTCTCTCGGGAGCTGGGAAACCCCCACTTCAACTGAAGTGGTTGGCGTAAGGCCGGCCCCCTTACCTGTAAAAATAAATAGGTTCAACTCGCCACATGCAACCCCTTCGGGGATAACGCGGCAAGAAGTTACACTATACGTGTAGCTTAGTTGCGTTTTTTTTGCGTTGCGATATGGTATGAGGTTGACCACCCATACTGTAAAAAATGGTTCACTTTGCCAATGTTACCCCTGTTTCAGGGAAGGTCGGCAAGAGTTGCAGGGCTTATGTTCGTTGAGATCGATTTTTTTATATTGTAGGTCCACATGCGGCATGAGTGAGTGCGAAATAATGGGTGTCTGCTTGTGGGAATGCAATTTATATGAATCTCAAATGATACATATCGTTGCAGCTTAGATTTAGATTTAGATATTTGTTCAATTTTGAAATATTCCATCTCCGGTCCGTAGTCTAATGGTAACGCTTCGGACTCGTAAATGGATGTGTAGCTTTATTGTTGTGGGTTGTAATCCCGGTGGAACATAAAAAG
The DNA here is from genome assembly GCA_951799405.1 of Agapetus fuscipes. NCBI lineage: Eukaryota > Metazoa > Arthropoda > Insecta > Trichoptera > Glossosomatidae > Agapetus > Agapetus fuscipes. The sequence continues at coordinate 7,388,871 of OX637358.1, read as the reverse complement.
TGAGGTATGACTACACTCTCATATTAAAGGTTTGTTAAAATAGGTAGGGGAGACCGGGTATGGTTGTCTCACGGGTTGGTTGTCACAGTGACCATTACAGAAAACTAAACGAAAGAATGAACCCATTGGTCGGCGTCAAAGCATCGTGAGGGTAACCCCCACTTCTCTACTTCATCTCAGTCTGCCCTGAGATATCATGACGGAGATATGTGCGTTTGTTTTTTTCATACAGTGAAAGTATTTTTTTTGTGCAATTGTGGGAGTCTTGTAAGTATACTTAATTATTGCCTAATAATATATCTTTTGGTTATTTATGATGTTCAATATGTGTTTCGTGGTATCCTAATATTACTTTTTTAAATAAATATTGTTTTCAACTTATTTTGAGACGTTATTCTTGACAAAGTGATTTGGGGCAGGTTGTCTCAGGTTGCCGGGGGCTGGTAGTCTCATGTGACAACCAACACCGTGCTTGTATGTTGTCGGTTTTTTTTTGCTTTTTGGGATTGCGTTACTTTTAAAGCTTATTTTTTTCAGAGTTCATCATAAAAATGCCCAGAAATCACAAAAAAAGTCAAATCGAGGGCTTTTTTCACCAGCATTGATGTTGCCTACTGCAAGAGAGTGAAAAGCCATGGCAAGTCTTATCAGGTCTGTCGCCAAGGATTTTGAAAAAAATTATCGCACTATGACAAGGTATTGTAATAAATTCACATCAGAAGAGATAAGCAATACGGTCGCATCAACATCATCTACAAAAATAGGCTATCAAAGGAATCGACAGATTTATACCGATGAACAAGAAAAAGAACTAGAAGATGAAAAAAGGAACAAGAAGCAAAAAAGAAGAAAGTATCGAAACGAGTACCTATTCAGTGAAAAAGAGGAAAATATAAAGGTTTCTAAAGGAAAGAAAGTTAAGAAGAAAACAATTGATAATGACGATGACGATGAAGAGTTTTGCTAGGTCTGTTTGTCTCCCTACTCTGCTAGCAAGTCTAGGGCAGTCTGGGTTCAGTGCCAGGATTGCAAGTCGTGGGCTCACGAAGCATGCACACCTGGGACCATGGATATATTTCCTCCATGCCTGGGACAGCATATTACATTTGCCAAAATTGTGATTCGGAATATTCGGACTATTTTTTTTAGAATAAATAAATATAATTTCTCTAGATTAATAATACTTTTGGATGGTTGGTGCATTAAAACTGTGAAAACTCATTTTATCTTTAGTTATTCAAACACTGTTTTAACTCTTTATTATTAATTATTTAGACATCACGTGTGTAATCTCCAGATAAAGTTATTTTCATTACCAGAACTCTAAGTTTGTGCCATAAGTACAAGTTATTCGTTGTAGCGATTTTATAATGTCTTTCTTATTATGAGTAAATAAAACATTCATTTCTTGGGTATAATTTGTTATGTATAACATTAATCATTAATAAAAATACTCATTTGATTTAAAAAAAGTGTTTCTTCTTATATTCTGCCCTTCAATCGATATGTGACTTCTTACCCCAGACGGTGTGACAACCATCCCCGACACGGGGCTAAAAGTCACACTTCTCATTTTTCACAAACACAGTTATATTTCCTCGAAAGATACTATTAGATACTATTTCTTAGTTTATATTGAAATATGAATAATAGGACTATCCATTGATATATAGATGTCATTAATAAATTATGAAAATAGGTACTAAAAATGCAAAAGAAAAAATATGTGACTTCCAACCCCGGTCTCCCCTACTTGCGTTTGTTTACACCGCCTTCATGGATAGTAATTTTGTAAAACGTCGACAGAAAAGATTCCAAATTGACTTAAAGTCGCAAAGATATAATAATTTCAGATTTATATCACATGAATTCTTACAAGCAGACACTTACCCATACCTTCCTGATTACACATGCGGCATGTGGACTTTAAAACATTGAAACACAATCTCGAATGAACATAAGAACAGCGACTCTTGCCGAAAATGCCTGAAACAAGCGTTAAATGTGAAAGTGAACCATGTTTTCTCAATACGTCAATGGTTAATATTGATCGATAGAATATCACCTGGTTTATAATTGGTATGAGGCTGACCACCCATACTGTAAAAAATGGTTCACTTTGCCAGTGTCACCCCTGTTTCAGGGAAGGTCGGCAAAAGTTGTGGGGCTTATGTTCATTTGAGGTTTGAATTTTATTTGTAAGTACACAATCAGCATTTGTAAGCGCGAACTACACGTGTTTGTTTGTGGGCATACATCTGAGAGCTTTGAATGAATATATCCTTGCAACTTAGATTATAGATTATTATAGATAGATAATGATTAATATTGATCCATAGAATATCACCTGGGCTGGAAGTCTCATCACCACGGTAATTCTTACCTACCGAATATCGGTAATATTTGTATGACGACTAATCACCTGTACCCTTAGTACGAGTTGCAAAACTTGAGAAAAGTAAAGTTTACGAAAAATATTAACGCGTGATTTCTCCCAAAATCTGCCGTTTTTGTTTCTTACACTTTGTGGTCTTAGCAAAAGAGTTACAGTGATGAAGAAAATCAATTTCAAACAAGCAAAAATGGCAGATTTTGGGGGAAATCACTCTTTAATAATTGCCGTAAACTTTACATTACTCAAGTTTTGCAACTCTTACTAAGGGTACTGTTCACTAGCGGCCATCTTGAATTGACAGGTCTTCATACAAATGTTACCAATATTCGGTAGGTAAGAATTACCGTGGGGATGAGACTTCCAGCCCTGGTCGATAATCTAAAATCTGAGTTGCAAATATATGTTAATGTTCAAAATTAAGACAACTAAAGTTGTAGAGTCAAGGACTTACAACAGAATCAAATGATTTTAGGCTTTCATGGCCGGATTAAGAGTCTTGATATGTTTCTTTCAGGTTTTGAGTGTGTTTTATGGCGTTCTTTTTTTTTTTGCTAATTTTTTATTATTGCTGTGTAAAATACCGGCAAGGCTTACTCAGCCTTCACAAGAAATGAGTACCAGTTCCTTTCTTGAGTAGAGAAACTTTAGCTGATTAACTTCAACGGGAAGGCCTTCCGCCGCCAAAAAAACATTGCAAGTGAAGTATCACCAAGTGAAGCGACTCCGCATGAGTTGTATGAACTTGGTGGGTGGAGGTGGGTAAAGTGCCCCCCTCAAGAGCTGGGAAACCCTCACTTCAACTGAAGTAGTTGGCGTAAGGCCGGCCCCCTTACCTGTAAAAATAAATAGGTTCAACTCGCCACATGCGATGCCTTCGCGGATAACGCGGCAAGAAGTTACACTATATGTGTAGCTTAGTTGCGTTGCGTTGCTGTGCGTAGCGTCTTTGGAGCTCTGTTACCTTCTGATTGAAATTGAATTGTCGATTTGGAATGATCTGTAGTACGAGTATTATTACACCAATCATTCTTGCCACGCCTTTATCACAAGAGCAATAGATAGACGCCAACAAATCAAAGAACTTACAAAAAACAGTTTGCAAAGACACAACACAGTGGAGACACATCTGCGGAGATATATTGGCCCCCCCTAACAGTATGGTGGCATGATAAAGAAATAAGTCGAGCCACTACAAAATGTGGCAGGGACAGTGCACAGCTAGTAACTAATAAAATTTACCAAAAACCATTCACCAAAGGTACATTCAGCTTCTTAGTCCTTGCTCAAATGTCTTTCTTGAGAATTGGCGCAATAAAGCGACGACCAAGCTCGTTAAAAATCCGGTCGACTGCTTAATTGTTAGAATGCATGTATCCCATAGCATCCCACAATAGATTACATATTATAACCAGCGTGATTCACTGCGCTATTTGGGAATGCAAAATGAATTTATTTCTACAGATAAAAGAGACAACCTTTAAAAGAGACAACCTTTAAAAGAGACAACCTTTAAAAGCGACACAGAAAAGGTTATTATCCAATCGAAATCAAACTTTCCACAATTCGTCTCTAGTTTAATCTTTACGTTTCCTGAAAAATTTAATATGTATCTTGAATGTAATATATCTTTGCAACTTAGATTATAGATTGTAAAGGCGTGGACCTGAAAGGACACAATATGAAGAAAAAGATAGGAAAACACAGAGTTGGGAAGCTATGAAATGAATCAAGGGTCACAGGAGTTGGTTCAGGATAATGGATGGAATTGAATCAAGGCAATTGGCCAACACTGCGACAGCAGCAATTGGATTTCCGGTTTCATGTTATGGAATACAAGGCGTGCCCGCGAAGTGTTGGGACATGTCTACAATATTTAATCAAAGTTTCAAAGATATATTACATTTATGAATACAATATTTTCATAAGCCGCATTCAACACATGCCGCATGTAGACTTACAATATAAAAACTCAATCTCAAATGAACATAAGCCCCACAACTTTTGTCGACTTTCCCTGAAACAGGGATGACATTAGCATGTGTTGGTGATTATCATCTCTTATTGCTCGCAAAAAGCAATCATTCATCTTCTCCAAACCAACTTTTCCGATGTATTCTGGATCTGCTGTTTGACTTCCAACAAAGGCCGTGAAATTTCCCATAATCTATCTATAATCTAAGTTGCAAGGATATATTCATTCAAAGCTCTCAGATGTATGCCCACAAACAAACACGTGTAGTTCGCGCTTACAAATGCTGATTGTGTACTTACAAATAAAATCCAAACCTCAAATGAACATAAGCCCTGCAACTCTTGCCGACATTCCCTGAAACAGGGGTGACATTGGCAAAGTGAACCATTTTTTACAGTATGGGTGGTCAGACTCATACCAACTTATAAGTCAAGGAATAATAAATACATTTAATTTGTTGTCGGTAAGATTCAGCAGTTCCTCAAGTTGATCGTACATGCCATCAATTTCTTCTTCATTGCAAATTGATGTAGGAAATTAAACTTATATGACGTATATATCCGTGGGTTAGGCTTTACCTTTATCATAATGAGTCTTTCAGTAATGTGGAACGTGTTTATTACACTTTTCTTCCATTCATCTTTTAAAATAATTGCAATGCCTTTGTTGCCTCTTTTGTCACATCCACTGTGAATTATTCTTTAGTTGTCTTTGATATAATACCGGTTTTCCGCCCATCTTGTTTCAGAGACACCTAAAAGATCTAATTAGTTGTGAGATTTCTTCAATTTTGCTCGGTTGTAGCATGGTTCTAACATTCCATGTACTGATTTAAAGTTTGTTTTCACAAGGGTTTCCTTGTTTGACGACCTAGTAAGCCTTGATTCTTCTCCTGCCGGATCTTGGGTTCTGAAGTCCATGACCAGGAAGTGTTGAGCTGTTGAGCGACATTATAGCTAATCAGGGTTAGGGAATCCTGTGGATCTTTAATGCAGTGGAATACCTCTTGCCTTCTGCATCTTCAAGCCGTTGACCATACCGTTTGGTTCATCCGTTCTTTAAAGGCAATTTCCCACCTTGCGGGAAAGAGGTTGCCTCACTCTACTCAGTTCGTCCACCCCAAGGGCCGTTGGATTTATGGAGGCGCCTCCTTATTCCAAAAGATGCTCGGTCACCAGAGCCTTATCAGTATAGCACCACGCGCAGGTGAGATTGACATTTGGGTAGAGAGGTTATGTATTCATTTTATAACCCTGCACCCCATGTATTTTGTGGACTCTTAAACTACTGAACAGATAGCGACGAATTTTACATGACGTATTGTGTACATGGCGTATTGTGTACTTAGGTTCCTGTATAACAAAAAACTGGAGCAATAAAGGATGTGAGAGGAGACGAATGCGTAAACTATTTTCATCTTATGAGAGGAAAATTCTTAGAGTAAAAAAAGTTTGCAAAGACACAACACAGTGGTGACAATTCAACGTATATAGGTACTGACCACCCCCAACAGAATGGCGGCATGGTACAATAAGAGAAACCACACGAGTCACCAGATGAGGTGGCAGGGTACGGCTAGTTGTTGATAAAAAGTAATTCTATACTGAGAATTCAGCTGAAAGTGCCTTTTACTAGGTATCGGCAGAAATGATTTTTGTATCGTTCTTTATTTCAAATCCAAAATAAATTTAAAAAACAATGCTCAATTGGTGGAGTGCTTGCATTCCATGCCGAGAGCTCGGGTTCGAATCCCATTGAGGGTGTCTGAAAAGATTTCCCGTTTCGGTGTTTATTTCAGGCCCACAATAAAATACCGGCAAGGCTTACTCAGATTTCACAAGGAATGAGTACCAACTCTCTCGGGAGCTGGGAAACCCCCATTCCAACAGAAATTGTTGGCATAAGGCCGGCCCCTTTCTCTTATGTAAATGTGAACAGTAACTCTGTGGTAAGCAGAGCCTCTGCAGAGCTGCCTGTAAATAGGTTCCACTCACGGCAAGAAATTGCACTTTACGTATAGCTTAGTTAAGTTTTTATTTTTATGCTCATATAAAATTTACAATAAATGGAAACAGCGATTCGACAACTAGTCTTGTTTCTTTGTGGATAGAACTGTAAGTACATCTATTAAAGACACCCTTATTCATAAATAATGCTACGCGTGAATCCTAAGCACTTGATTTGTGAAAGATGCAGGCATTCTTCCGATATACTTTGACCGGTCCGTAGTCTAGTGGTAACACTTTGGACTCGTATATGGAAAGTCATGGGTTCGAATCCTGGCGGAGCACAAAAATATACCATTTATATTTTCAAATATGCTCTTTACAGGGTTGAAAAATTCATATGCCTTTACCAAAGACAAGTCACCAAAGCTCCATCCAGCCTTTCAGCGACTGGGCCATGCTTGAGAATTTGTGCTTTCTATAGTTGTTGTATATATTCGTTGACTCATAGGTTGGTATACGGCTGACCACCCATGCTGTAGAAAATCGTTCACTTTGCCAAAGTCACCCTTGTTTCATGGAAGGTCGGCAAGAGTTGCAGGGTGTATGTCCATTTGAGATTTGGCTTTTATATTGTAAGTTCAAATGCGGCATGCACAAGCGCGAACTTGTACGTGTCTGCTTTGTGAGAATGCATGTAATGTGAATCCCCAATGTTACCACCTGACACATCATGTGAGAGAGCTAGAGAACCATGGAAAGTTCCGGAATGCACTGAAGACAAGCAAATTTCTGGCATCGTTTGCACCAGCGCCCTTGGAATGACTACATCACGAAACGGCGCTAGAAAGAAATCATCAACTCATCATCATCATCATCATACATATCTTTGCAACTTAGGTAAGATTAGATTAGATAATAGTGACGATAAAGCGCGCAGACGGCTCTTGAGGTGTGATTCACCCAAAAACAGCGCTCACCGAATAAATCATCAGCATGTTATTATGTAAGGCTCCACTGGCTGAGAATTCCTCAGAAAATACATTTTAAGCTGAGCCTCATGTTGTTCAACAGGCTGCAAGGAACAGCGCCGGAGTACTGCAGGAACTAGTGCATCTAAGCAGAGCAGTGGTGGGCAAACTTTTTTAATGGCGGCCAGAAAGTGTAAGAGGATTCAGAGCAGGGCCAGGGTTATAGGAAAAATGCTACTTTTTACTTCTGTACTGTCAAAATGTAACTATCGCGGGCCATATACTATTCTCTTTGAAGGACCGTCGGCGGGCCGGAGCTGGCTGTCCTATGCCCATCACTAATCTAGAGGATATGCAGGAGAGAGGACTGACGCTGCGTTTGGCAGGGAGGTGCTCCAAAACGTTGGCGATCGAGCGAACCAGAAGATTACCTACACCTGTTACCTGTTTGGCAATCGTGCGCTTGCTGTGGCGGGTCCCTCTTCGAGGAACGAGCTGCCACCGGAAGTCCGAGGCTCTCAACCCAGGGAAACTTAAAAAAAAAACTAGGGACCTACCCTTCGCCCCGATAGTACAGTAAGCGCCTTTGGAGTGACAATGATCTAGCGAAACCGTGCTGTACGAAGTCATCATCATCATCATCATCACCATTATTATAATCATCATGACTATCATCATCATCATCATTATCATCATCTTCGTCGTCATCATCACCATCATCGTCATCGTCATCACCATCATTATAACTATCACCGTCATCACCATTATTATGATGATGATGATGATGATAGATGATTTCTTTCCTGTGGCGCCATTTAATGGTCCAGGACCATCTCAAGGGCGCCATGGCTTTTGGAGAAAAGTAGTGTCTTCAGTTCCTTTCTGAAGGTGGTGGTAGGCTGGTTCGCGCGAACACCGATGGGCAAATTGTTCCAGGCAACCGGCCCGGCCACCGCAAAGCTTCTGTCTGCAAAATTTGATGTGTTTGCTATTATAACTATCATCATCATCATCATCATCATCATCATCATCGTCGTCATCCCCACCATCATCATCCTCAATGATCGTCATCACCATCATCCCCATCATCATCATCATCACCATCATCGACATTACCATAAACGTCATCACCATCATCATCATCATCACCATCAACATCATCAACATCACCATCATCATCATCATCCTCGCCGTTGTCATCATCACCATCATCGTCATCACCATCATCACCATCAACATCACCATCATCATCATCATCATCCTCGCCATCGTCATCATCACCATCATCGTCATCACCATCATCACCATCAACATCATCATCATCACCATTATTCAACTTAGAGCACTGGTCCTGTTCAGACGAGAAGGAAATTAAGTAGAAGGTAATATTATGGTCAACTGGTCTGAGGATGAATTATCCAAAGATCACTTAAAAAGTCATCACACGCCCCTGCTGTTCATGAAGCAGATAATACAGACGTCTGGTTGGAGTGTACAATGTACATGTGTTGTATGAAATGCTGTGCAAGGCGCAAACCATCCTGAACCATCAGCAGAGAAATTGGTGAGTCTTGCGCATCGATCGATATAAAAGATATACATGGTGTATGTTTATTTCTTCCTATAACAACAAACGCGCCATAAGCACAATAAGTAAATAACCAAAAAATTAGACATTATATTTTTAAGATCATACGTCAGAAAGAGCATAAACATGGCGGTTGCCTGGAAACTGATTATAACAAGACCTTTTTTATATAAAGAGGAGATCATAACTTAACTACGGACCGGTTAAATTTCACTAATTGGTTCATTTTGTACACAACCAGTTTCTGCAGAAGCAGTACCTCCCATCTTAAGATGTAAAATGGGAGGTACAACTTAACATTAATTAGTACTGAAAAAAAGTTAAAAATATATATTATTGCAAAAATTGGAAGAACTGGGCCTTGGAGAATAGGAAAGGCATTAATTTTGTTAAATTAAGATGACATGGAATGGATAGGAACGTTTGCATGAGGGCTGGTCTTTCAATGAAATAAGTGTTTGAATGGACCGACGTCTATTTAAGGCTAATCAACATCAATTGGACTCAGTATTCCCAGTCTCGTTTGATCGTCAACCCGGACAAAACAACGGTTGCATGCCACACAAAATTGCAGACAAAAACTGTTTTAAAACGTGTTAAAAATCATGAAATTTTATGAGAAATTTGATGAAATTGTAACAGATCGATAAATGATGTGTAAATTTGGATCCGTTTTAGTTTGCTTAATGCAGTTCGCAGTGAATAGATAAAGGAGCAACGTGTTTTATGAAGACATCATGATTCATTTCTCAGGTTTGGTACTTTTAATTTAAATGTTTCATTAGTGTATGAAGGAACAAACTATGTGTAATTTTAAAGGTGTGCCACAGGGATCAATACTCAGTCCACTCTTATACAATATTTACTTACCCGTTATTTTTATTAAATCATGCAACAAGTAATGTATTGAAATGCTTACAAATTTTACATTGAATACGACTAGTTAATGGACGAGTAGTTTAGATTTCCAACCACTAATCATAAAGTAAGCTACTCGATCCCCTGTTTGACTATTTAGTAAAACCCTTCAATTTTAATAATGTTTCTTACAAACGTCTCGGTTGATGTTATACTAATCCATCTCAATACCTGTCAGAGAGGTTTGATCTACTTGGTCGCCAAATTGATCATTTAATCTAACAGTATAGTCATTGTACAATTCCAAGTTCTATTGTTTTATCTGTATGGTGAAGTATCAGATCTAGATAACACAAATCTAAATCTAAGTTCCAAAGATATGCATCATTTGAGGTTCATATTAAATGCATTCCTACAAGCAGACACGCAAAATTTCGCGCTCACACATGCCGCATGTGGACCTACAATATAAAAACCCAATCTCAAATGAGCATAAGCCCTGCAACTCTTGCCGACCTTCCCTGAAACAGGGGTGACATTGGAAAAGTGAATAATTTTTTACAGTATGGGTGGTCAGCCTCATATCAACCTATAAGTCAAAGAATAGAGTCCTAGAAACCCAAAAAAAAATAATTGCGTAGGTATTTCCCTAAAAATCTGGAGGGGTGACGTCAGAACTTTTTCCCCGTGTCTTATACCGACACGCGATGACGAAAAGTCTTTTTTTTGTAGGGTGACTGTTGACATATTTAAAAAAAAAATACTTTGTTTTTTTTTTTCAAATTTTGTACGCGCTTAAAATGTAAAACTCATTGTAGGTGCAACAACAACGAAAATATTTACATAACAGAAATATTGTACATAAATGGGACAGAGTATTGATCCCTGTGGAACACCTTTTAGTTGCTCCCCAAAATAATCACCAAAATCACACGTCCTCTTCAGATGTTATAGAGACACTATCCTAACGATTATAAATGATTCGATTGGAGAAACATTAGACATGCTTCATGCTGGTAAGACGTTTTTAGATTGAAAAAGTGTTAGGTAGTAGGTACACTTTTATCTTTGAAGTCTTAAATTTTTAGATTTCCATTTCTTTTAACTTTCTTCTTTTTCTTTTCCACTTATCGAATATGGATTATTTTGATAATTTCAATATGTACAAAATTAGAGTGGACAAACAATTTCTAAATTCATATAAAATATATTAATTAAACATTTATTTTATAATATACTTAATCATAAAATGTAATTAAATTGAAACAATAAGCCTCTTCTTCATGGATATTATAACATTATTTATTTTAATAATCATTTCAATGACGTGTCAGTAATGATGGCTACCGACCACTGGTTCCCCAACAGTCTCTAAAATCTACAATATAAATTTCAAAGTTTTATTGACAATAAAGGCTCATACATAATGCACTCCAACAAGCAGACACGTGTACGCTCACGCTTACGCTTACACATGCTGCATGTGTACATAAAAAGTAAACCACACCTCACATGAACTGAAACTTGTTTTTAATTTTATTACGAAATTATTTCATGAATTTGAATGTAGTAATTACCTCGCACCTTACCCTGAAACCGGGTGGCATTGGCAAAAGTAAACAAAGTTTTTACAGCATGGGGGATTAGCCTTATATTAGCCAAGGAACACAAATTTTCGGAAAGTGAAATAATTAAAATATAACTTAAATTTTTAATTATAATTTTATGCCCTAGCAACCAACATTGCAAATTAACAACCATTTCTTTCAGCTCTTGCATACATCTTTCATTTTATTCAGAGTCATAATCTTTTTCATTGTCTCCATTGTTTATGACTCTGAATTCACTAATAAGTTAATGTGATACCGCACTAACGTGGTTTACATTTCGCACGTTTATTAACAAAGAGCAATAACTCAAAAAACAAGAATGTTGGGAAATCACGTTTAAAGTTCAGACACCCAGTACAACTTGTATGGGATGAAAAAGGCGGCCGATGTTTTATCTCGGTCATATTCGTCAAAATTGAACGGCTGTCGCATTCTACCTATTCTTCTCGCATTGTTCTTGCGTTTTATTACAAAATCTCGATTTTCCCAATTTTCGAGTTATTTCTCTTTATTATTAAGCGTGCGATTTGTCAATACCACCCCTGCTCCAGGAAAATAATTCCGCGGGAGCTTTTTCTTATTGATTATTCCCTGTTTCAGGGAAGATCGGCAAAAGTTGTAGTGTGCGTTGATTTGAGATTTGGACTTTTTAGCGCAAACTTACACGTGTCTGTGGGCATGCATTTGATATGAGTTTTTTAATATTAATATATCTTAGCAACTTAGATAATAGATTCTATTATACATAGATGTTAACATTGTTTTCGAAACCGTTCGTAAATTAATATTTTCTTTCACCCTGTTACAATATACTTATTATTTTCAATTTTGAATATTTCAAAATGAAAGGTTACCAAGTGAATGCCTCAGCCATCAATCAAAATTTTCTGTCCATTATTATTTCTGTGTGATAATAAATTGATTTCTCAAATAAATTTATTTACTCTATATTTGAGAAGCGTATGGCTGCACGCTTAGGGGAGATAAAAAGCGTTGCTTTGTGTGGGGAAAGGGCAGAGAGTGGGGGGGATAACAATCTGCGGGGCGCGGGGTGCCCCTACATATCTCCATACACAGACACACCGGGGGACGCTTACTATGGACAAGTAAAACAATGGACACATTAAAAAAATCTCATCTTGTTTTTCAATTTCATTTTTAATATAGACCTAGGTTGGAAGTCACGACGACCATCGATAGATCTCACTGGATCTATTTTAAGATATGACGGAATAAAAATGGCAGCGTATCAATAGCTGATATGGAACAACGATCAGCTGTTTAGGCCCCGCCATGTTTTATTCCATCCAATCTCAAATAGGTACGGTAAGATGTGACGACAGCCGTCGAGACTTCCGACCCTGATAATGTTCAAATGTCATTTTTTTAATACTTCTATAGCCTATAATTTAATATGTAAAGATATATTACATTGAAGATTCTTTTAAAATGCATTCCCATAAGCAGACGCATAAAATTTTACGCTTACACAAGCCACATGTAGACTTACAACATAACCCAATCAAATGAACATAAGTCCTGCAACTCTTGCCGACCTTTCCTGAAACAGCGGTGACATTGACAAAGTGAAATATTTTTGACAATATGGGTGCTTAGCTTACTACTTGTTTGACAGATTAGGAAAACTGCCATTTTTATTAAGTTCTCGTTTAACTTATCAAACAAGATTTCTTTACGAACTACCTACAATAAAAAGTGGTTCACTTTCGCCAATGACACCCCTATTTGAATGTAGGGTGGTGAGAAATACACTAAAGAGTTGCTTTTCGGGATCTGTTGCCGTGTTTTTTCGGAGCTGGAGCTTCCATAGTTCACGGAAACAGGTTCCTGAAAGTTGATCTTTAGTGACTGCATCTAACGCCCTGTGTAGCCTTCCAACTCATTTTTTCTACCCTATGTCATCCTTTTCAAGTGATGCACGGTTCATATTCATTTTGGTTTTAGGTTTCCTTTTTAGGTACACATGCAACGTGCTTAAGCGTGAACTTACGCGTGTTTACTTGTGAGCGTGCATTGAATATTCATTTTAAAGTTTATTTTCATATATCAAGTCATATTTTTTCGATTTGAGATACATTGCAGTATAATACGAGTATCGATACGGTAAAGGTAAAACTGAATAAGTGACAAAATAAGCCAACATAGGTTCCTCCGATAAATGCCTCTCTTTCCAATTTTTTACCTGAGAAACATTACAAATATATGAAAATCCTGTATTTTGGAAGTTTGCCAAGAGCACTTCGTATTAACAAGTTCACACACTATGAGAAGCTACACCCAATAAAATGTTTTGTCCAAGATTTCTCAAATCCGTGAATCAGTAATTATTCAGTTTAAAATTTAAAAAAGGCGATATATACTGTTGGTTTGTCCATTTTAAATCGTGTGTCTCTAATAAACGCTGCATACTATAACCGACTGCTACACACACACGCTACAAGTATGGCAATTCACACCGCTTTAAGGAAGCAAGCGAGCAAGTAGGCAAGCGAGTAAGTGTTAGTACCTATTACCCAGTGGCTGGGACCTCTGCCCCCGAGCGCGATAATACATTTGACCTTTAGGCTATTGAAATTGTGACCAATTTAGTGTGATTCTGTGCGCGCTGAGAGGTGGCCACATTTTTTTCCAAGTGGCAAATTGAATCATGTTTAGTAATGGGTTTATCGTGTGTGTGCATGCCTTTGTGCGGCCAAAATTGGTGACTTGGAAATTGGCACGTCCAATCAAAGGCACAATCGACCAATTTGTACCATCGCATCACACTAACATTGAAGTAAGACTCATATTTTTCATAAAATTTGTAACAAAGTAAGACAGTTTTCAGTGACGAAAATTGGTGACTTGGAAATTGACATATTCAATCAAAGGCACCATCGACCAAATTGGTACCCCGCATCACGCTAATTTTTAAGTAATATTCAAACTATTTTTTTTCACTCACCTTTTCTCTACGAACGAGCAAAATATGTAGCTTTGTGTGATCAAAATTGGTGACATGGAAATTGGCATGTTCAATCAAAGGCATGATCGACCAATTTGCACAATCACATCACATTACTTTGAAGTAAGATTCATTTTTATTTCACTTGCCGAAAGGCGAGCTTAAATAAACTTCAATGTTATGTCGAAGTTTGGTGACATGGGAATTGACATGCTCAATTAAAGGTCCAATTGACCAAAACCACAAGAACCAGTTTTTATTAATGCAAATAGTAGGTATGAGTAACCAAAATAGGTGATTTTGAAATTAGAGTGAGACAAACTTATACTTTGTATCAAATACTCCACGTAGAATAACTGTAACTGTAACTCTGTCACCATTATGCTAGGGGTGGACAGAGCCTCTGCAGAGCTGCCTCAATTTCTTCCTATCCTTACATACCTCTTTCAACTCGTTCATATCCATCACCTTTTTCATACATTTTCTTCTTTTACGTACGCTTTGTATACCCCATTCTTTCACAATCTGCTCAATCTGATCCCCTCATCCTTTTCTCGGTCGTCTCTTACCTTTTTTTCTGTCACACTTCCTCTGTTTATATACTTTGTCAACCTATCATCATTGATTCTTTCCACATGCCCAAACGTTATGTTTTCTAAGAAAGGCTGGTTAAAGCTTAAAAAACTAGCGACTTCAAAATTGATACGTTATTTTTGTAATGGCCTGCATCTCTCACGAGTATAGCTTACAATAGCGCTTATGGTGCGCGAGCAAAAGGACAAACAGCTGATCTTTGAAATTATGGCGTGGACCAATGGGTGCATGGCATATTTTGTCAGTCGATAAGCTTGTTCGACTTGTCAACAACACTTAAGCCATTTAAAGAGAGACAGAACGGGAATCAACTAAAATTGACTTAACCATTATTCTTCTTCTTACTTCCTCAGCCATTTCAGTCCAATTCAGGACGCAGGCTTCCTCCAATCTCCTCCATGTTTGTCTATCGGCTGCTGTGTTGAGACATACTCTGCCGCACTTCCCTTGATGTCATCCAGCCATCTCGTTTGGTGTCTTCCCACTCCCCGCTTGGACATACTGGGTCGCCACTAGACAATCTTTTTCAACCACTCGTCATGATCCTGCCTTGCGTCACTTTAAGCAGGTCCCTCGCTGTGTAACATCAGAGACACCAGTGCGTCTACGGATGTTCTGGTTTGGAACCCTGTCTCTGAGACTGATTCGCAGCATCCTCCTGCCTCCTTTTAATGGCTTTTTGGTACGTCCTTAGTCTGTTGGCTCTATACTGAGTGAGCCTTTTTGTTTCCAAGCCATAGGTGGAAACTGGAAGCACTTATGACTCATAGACCCTTTGTTTCAGGTTAACAGGCATTTTAGTGTCGTTGATGATGTAGCCTAGATTTCCAAAAGCCGTCTATGTCAGTTCTACACTTCTAGTTATTTCACACAAGCCCTGCAACTCTTGCTGATCTTCCCTGAAACATGTTTGACATTGACAAGCTTTTTGTACAATAAAAGTGGTTAGTTTTATACCAATCTATAAGTCAAGAAAGCGAACGCAACATCCATATCTTTGTTTCCATATCATTTTTGAGTGAACCCTTTCTGTTGCACAAGTCTGACTCACTGCATATTTGATGTGATCGTTAAATGACTTAATTGAATGATGTCAAAGAGTCAATTTTTGTACAGTTATGCACTCGGGGACATATTTTGCCTCCACCTGGTGCATTCGTTGACTGTTTCTTGTCCTTATATGTCTTCTTTTACATCTATTTTTTAAAAATTAATGCTTCCATTACCCCTAAATTAAGAGACCACCTTCACTGGCCTTAAATCGGGGAAAGTATTGAGTATAAGGTCTGTTAACTGTCTTCAAATTGACGCAGTGTGTTGCCCCCCAGTATATTTTATAGCTTTACGAGATGGACACAGTTGAAAGTAAACGGCTGGCATTAAGATCTGCAAGTAGTTCTATAATCTATGGTCTAAGTTGCAAAGATTTATTACATTTAAGATTCATATTAAATGCATTCTCATAAGCAGACACGTGTCAGTTCGTTTTTACACGTACCGCATTTGGGCCCACAGCACCAAAACCCTAACCTCAAATGAACATAAACCTTGAAACTTTTGCCGACCTTCGGACGACGTGACGTCGGTGACGTTGGGAACCATTTTTTTACAGTACGGGTGGTCAGTCTCAAACCAAACTATAACTCACGAAATCGCTCGAATAAATAAATCGACTCGTCAAGAACAACTTTGTGTTTTATTTTTAAATTACTTATTCAAAACGAATTTTCACTATGTCACTAGACACACCCCATAAAATGTTAAGTATTTTTTATTGGTTCTTGGCAATCTATCTGGTAGACATGCGAAGTTTATCCGCTGAGAAGAAATCTTATTTAATATTTTGTGCAGAGCCCGTTGTGTTCCTTGTTTAATGTTTATAGCACTTTTATTCAACTCTTCTTATTTTTTTGTTTCCTTTATAATCACATCTTCTCTAAAAACCTTAAAAAATGTAGTCATCTTCCCCAGAGGGCTTTAGTCTTCAATTTAAAAATGTCACTTTTCAAGTCTTTTTTGCAGCATTTATATTCTTTACATAATAATGATGCATGATAGCACCCGTGCACTCTTTGTTTTACACAAAACTTACCTTATTCGCCTTTTCCAGAAACTTTACATCTATTATCTAATCTTATCTAATCTAAGTTGCAAATTTATATTAACATTTAAAGCTCATAATTATTAAATGCATGCCCACAAACAAACACGTGTAGTTCGCGCTTACAAATGCTGATTGTATACTTACAAATCAAATCCAAACCTCAAAAGAACATAAAACCTGCAACTTTTGCCGACATTTAACACATTCAACTTCCCCTTTCCATCCATAACCTTGTTCATAGCACCATTAACTTGTACACCTTTTTTATAGCAATTCTATCATATCCTTATTTATAGCATCCATAATATATTAATTATTCCTTCGACGGCCCTTTAATTCTTATATCGACTTACTTCAACCTTTTCATTCATTACCTTGTTCATAGCACCTTTAGCTCGTATAAGAACCTAGTTTATAGCACTTTTATTTATAGCAACCACATGCATTATTCATTTAATTAAGTCATCACACGTCTTGCTCCTCACATCTGAGTACATGTCGAAATAAATTTTAATAATATTAGAGCTCGCCCGTATGGGGGATTTCCTGTCTGCCATACTATGGCTCTCGTGCTATATCCACTCATAGGTATATGCTATAATATTAAAGCTTTACACCAGTGTTTCCTAAAGTGGTCACCAACCCAGCAAAAATTTATGAATAGGATATCGACATTTTAAATCTTTAGGCCACCAAATATAACTCATAATTCATAATGTATAAATATTGATTAAGAAAAAAAAATAGCATAAGTAAAACTACATTGGGTGCAAAATGTCAAATCTGTATTAATTTTTTAATCTGTAGCATTACAAAAAGGAATAAAAATAATACTGGTACAATATAAAAATAAAAATTATCTTGATGCTGATGTCGAAGCGTGACATTGGTGGTCCTCCACAAATTGTTCGCAGTTAGGGATATTCTCTGCTGACAACATACTGCGCTCCATATTGCGAAAGAGAGAACGCCAAGCAGATAGTACGATCTTCATTAAACTGCATATTTATATATGTTGCTTTTTTCTTTTGCAAAAAACTAAAGTTTTAAGGTCGATCACGGAGAATTTTAGCTATCCTCAGCGATCGATCATAAAACCTCCCGCGATCGACCGTATGGGCACCTCTGATATAGACCTGCAAGGATTGATTTTTACATACTGGGACCAAGTTAATATGAATTTGTAAACATCAAAATGAATGCGTGTTAACAAGCAGACACGTGTAAGTTCGAGATTTACGCATGCATCATGTGTGCTTAGGTATAAGACTCAATTCTCAAATGGACATAAATCTTGCAACTTATGCCGCCCTTCAATCAGAAAAGATAATTTGACCTTGATGGACTCTTTGTCACATTATCTTCAAAAGAGATGAATTTGGCTTGTAGAACCTGTTTATTTTCACAAGTTGAGGAGCTACTATCACTACTCTTACATTTTTTTGTGGGAGTCACATGGGAGTCATGATAAATTTGAGAAAAACTATTATTTAACACAAGGAACTCATTTACGGACTCGTAATCGGAAGGTCATGGGTTCAATTCTCGACAAAGTTCAAAGGAATATTTTTTTTTTTTGCTGGGTTGAAAAATTCATATGCGTTTACCAAAGATCGGTCACTAAAGATCCGTCCAGCCATTCAAAAACTTGACCTTGAGGTGTGATTCATACATAAACAACAGTCACCAAATAAATCTTCCTAAATAATTTAAACTTGAAAGCAACACACTATTATATTCCACTAATATTTTATAGGTTTATTTCTTAACTTAAAGGCCCACTACATGACTAATTACATTTTTTTTTTTTAAATCAATAAATAACAATATATACATGGACATAAAAAAAATCATAAAACCAATTTCACTTTAACAAACCCTAGCCACCAACATCACAGATCAACCGTCATTTCTTTCTATCCTTACATACTTCTTTCATTTCCTCCAGAGTCATAACCTTCTTCATACAAGCTCTTCTTTTATTATGACTCTGAATATTCCATTCATTCGCAATTTCGGATATTTGGTCCATCTATACCTTTCTCGGTCTTCCTCTACCACGAAATCCATCTATTCTACCAACATATACTTTCTTCGTCAGTCTTTCCTCATTCATTCTCTCCATATGCCCAAACAATCTTAACAAACTTCTTTTAATATTCACTTTCACACTTTCTCTTGCACCACATTCTTCTCTTACAAAATCATTCCTCACCCTGACACTCCGTTTTTTCCCAATCATACTTAAAAAGTCCATTTCATAATTTTGTTTTAAAGGTATATCTGCTAACACAGTGAAAGTCCAGAAAGGAAAAACAGAGTTTTAATTCATTTATTTATTTCTATGAATTTTTGTTTTGAAAAAAAAAAACGTTTTTAAAAATTAATGTATAAAAATATTTGTAACAATTATGCTCCCAAAGATGTCTAATAGAAGAATGAATGTTGTTTGGGAGTCTTTGTTAAACAACTAAATCGGGAAAGGGTCTATCTGTCAGAACACTTTGACAATCGCTGCCACACATAATGCTCGCTATCATGGCTCTCTTCCCACTCACATACAACTCGCTATTAGTTAATTTAAAATGGTTTACCATCGACAAAGTGCTCCTGATTTTACAAATATATAAATACACATTGTTTCTTCTGCTTACTGTGCCTCTTCAGCGATGACTGACTATCATCATGACAAGTTACTAGATTTTGTTGTTGTTCACGAGTTGGCTTATTTCCTTGAGCGCTCTCGGAGTTATCCAGGAATCTTTAAAAATAAAATACATGGTTTCCTACACAATACACATGCACTGCTACAAATAGAAAGAGAAAGTGTGAAAGTAAAAATTAAAAGAAGATTGTTAAGATGGTTTGGGCGCATGGAGAGAATGAATGATGTAGGACTGACGAAGAATGTTTATGTTGCAAGAATAGATCGATGTCGTGGTAGCGAAAGACCGAGAAAGGTATGGATGGACCAAATTTCCGAAATTACGAATGAATGGAATACCCAGAGTCATAATAAAAGGAGGGCCTGTATGAAGAAGGTTATGACTCTAGAGGAAATGAAAGAAGTGTGTAAGGACAAAAAAGAAATGGCGGTTAATATGTGATGTTGGCGGCTAGGGTTTTTTAAATAAGAATTTGTTTTCTGTTAGTTTTTGATGTCCATACATATTATAATTTGTTGATTTTAAAAATGTAATTTGTTGTGTAGGTATGTTCCTTGACATATAGGTTGGTATGCGGCTGACCACCCATGCTGTAGAAAATGGTTCACTTTGCCAATGTCACCCTTGTTCTCAGGGAAGGTTGGCAAGAGTTGAGGGTGTATGCCCATGTGAGATTCGGGTTGTTATATTGTAGGACCACATGCGGCATGTTTAAACGCGAACTTGTGCATGTCTGTTTGAGAATCTGTAATGTTACATATATTTTGCAACTTAGATTAGATTAGATTAAATTAGATGCCCCTACTTTTTCCTTAACGACCCAGCTGAATGACGTCAAAATTGATAGTTATTTTTTGTGACTAGGTACTTCTTATTTATTATTTGTATTCCTTGACTTATAGTATGGTAGGTCGGGGGCTTGAATGCCGGCTAAGCACACAAAATATATAATTTATTTTTTCAAATAAGCTCTTCACTGAGTGTAACAATTCATACACATTTTCCAAAGACCTGTCACCAAAGGTCCATCCAGCCTTACAGCAACTGGGGCTTGCTTGAGAAGCGTTACCACTAGGCTACGGACCGGTCTTCGGCATGAGTAAAATCTGTACCTTAGAGCATAAACAACGGCAGTCACATTTAGTTAAATGTGCAGGAGACGAGTTTTAGTGAAAATGTGCACTTTTTTAAACCATCATAACTTCTAAACTAGACGAGATATTTTTGATATGTAAAAACTGTTTATCTCTTTTATCTATATTTATTTAATGTGAAGTAATGTGAACAACGTATGTGGAACTTCCGTGGTTTATGCTCGC
The DNA here is from genome assembly GCA_951799405.1 of Agapetus fuscipes. Taxonomy (NCBI): domain Eukaryota; kingdom Metazoa; phylum Arthropoda; class Insecta; order Trichoptera; family Glossosomatidae; genus Agapetus; species Agapetus fuscipes. The sequence continues at coordinate 7,367,883 of OX637358.1, read as the reverse complement.
ACTTTTATGTGCACCCCATATTTATTACACTTGATATTTCAGTAACTATGAGTCCGAGGACTCCAATATTTTTACCACTTATAGAACAGTTAATTATAATAATTTCTGCATCATTAACTCAAAAACGCAAAAAAGTGGACTTCCGTTGTTTATGCTCAAATGTACAGAAATATGTTCGATGCAAATTAGATTATAGTAAATAATTTTGATAGGGGTGGTGGTATCTGAATTTATATCTAACGACTGCAGAATATACGGGCGATTTGTACAAAAATACATTTTTCTATGAAACCAATTCATTCTATATCTACACGAGGGGCTCCCCCTCAAAATAATGGTATTATGCAATGATTTACAAAAAGCCTTGTTATCATTTCACTATGAACTTTTATTTGGTTATGCATTATGCAAATAATAATAATAATTTACTTTTCACAGATACATATTTTTCTAAGCAATAGTATTCGGTCCTTACATATGACATTAGCGTTTTGTATGGGAGGAACATAAAGTTTTTTTTTTAATATAATATATTTATTTAATCAAAGTATGCTCCATTGTTATCTATGCCATCTCATAGGTAGTTCATTGATCCCTTTACTAAAAAAAACATTCGGACGGAAATCAATAAAATCTTTGAAAGCGGTTTGGACTGCCCCATCGGAGTTGAATTTTAATTTTTTGTAAAAGAAGTTATCCAAATTTCGAAAAAAATGGTAATCTGTTGGAGAAACGTCCGAGGAGTACGGGGGATGTCTTCAAAAATTCCAATTGAAGCTCCTCTAATTTGGTAGCCGTCTATTATGCAGTGTGTGGTCTAGCGTTGTCATGAAGCAGCAGTGGCCTAAAGTGATTGACCAGCCCCGGTTGTTTAGCAGCTATGCCAATTAATATAAATGCCAATAAATTCCTTTATTTTTTTTTTAACTCTAGAGCTGTTTTGATTTTAAAGAAATGAAAAAGTAAAAAGTTGTGTCCATTTTTCTGCACTCTCAAACTTTAAACTGTTCTTTTGAACAATTCAGTTTTTGTCGCTTATGCCCTATATATCCTTTTAAACGTCGATATATATATATTTTAAGAAAGCCTATGCGGGAGACTCCCTAGATTCGAGAGACTCTAAGGGTCTATGACACTTGTTATAGTGCCGCAGAGGTGTTGGTGATGTGTCAGTTGTCCATGTCCGGTTGCAGGGTCGTTAGCTGCGCAGTGCTGTGGTGTGTGTGACATTGTTTTGTTTTGAGGCACTGAGAGGAAATGGCGATTGATATTGGATTTGAAAAGGGCAAGGTTAAATTGAGATGGAAACACAGATACCGGTAACTCGATATACATTTATTGTCTATTTTGGTTAAAATAATTTCAAGCCCACAAGTCAATCACAAGTCAATGGGTGTGGCCTGTTGGAAAGCTTGTTAACATGAATACTGCTCCCCTGATTTCGTCAATGCACCACGATTCCCACCCCTGTTGAGCGCCTGCAGTATGACATGTAATGGAGTTAGTGCGGAGTGCGTCAGCTGGCCTGCTCTCAGTGTACTCCAATTGTACAAATCCCCGACATCCGCTCTCTCAATTATCCACGAATTAACATCTCCCGCCGCCCGCGCTGATTGCCCGTTATTGGCCGACTTCCTGAACACGGGATGCCATGGGACACTCAAACTGCGAGACCATGGACTCCGTAAACGCAACTAAGCTACACATACAGCGTTACTTCTTGCCCGCGTTATCCCTGAAGTGGTCGCATGTGGCGATTCGGGACCTATTTTCTTTACGAGTAAGGGGGCTGGCCTCACACCAACCACTTTCAGTTAAAATGGGGGTTTCCCAGCTCCCGGGGGGGGGCTGGTTCTCATTTCTTCTGAAAGCTGAGTAAGCCTTGAGATTGAACCCTTGCTCTCTGCATGGAATGCAAGCATTCTACCAATTGAGCTATCGACTTTTTTACGAGCTTAGTCGTCGTCCCTACAAAGCGCCAATTCTTAAGCAAGACCCAGTTGCTGTAAGGCTGGATGGACCTTTGGAGGCCGGTCATTGGTAAAGGCTTATGAATTTTTCAACCCAGCGAAGAGCAAATTTGAAAATATAAATGATATATTTTTTGTGCTCCACCGGGATTCGAACCCACAACCTTCCTTTCAGAGTCCGAAGTGCTACCACTGAATTACGGACCGGACAAGTTTTTTCTTAAAAAACAAATACAAAGATGGTAAATCAAACTGGTTAAGTAAATAATTGCAGTTTAATTAAAAGAGAGCCCAGTAAAATCATAGCAAAGAATGTGTGAAGAGGAATATAAGTCATCAGCCTATTTTGCAATGCCAGTTGTCTCCATGCGAAAACAGAAACTTGTGTGCATGCAATGACATCTTTTTAACCAGGGTTGAAGTTATTGTCGATGGGACAAGGCCGTGCTCGGACCAGCCGCGGCGCGGCGTTTGCCGAATCCGAGGTCCAACGCGTTAACCCTCGACCACCCAGCTACATCTCTATAATAATATTAGGATGATTTATTCGATGAGCCCTGTTTGGATGAATCACACCTCTTGCAAGCTTAGTCGTCGCTTTAGAGATCGCAAACTCTCAAGCAAGACCCAGTTGCTGTAAAGCTGGATGGACCTTTGGTCACCGGTCTTTGATAAAGGTATATGAATTTTGCAACCCAGCGAGAGCATATTTGAAAACATTAATTGCCGAGATTCCAACCCAAGAGTTTTCATTTACGAGTCCAAACCGTTACCGCTAGACTATGAGCCTGTCGTCTAAATTGCAAAGATATATTGGACCGTTCTGTAGTCTAGTGGTAACGCTTGGGACTCTTAAATAGAAGGTCGTGGGTGCGATTCCCGATGGGGCAGAAATAATATACCATTTATAAAATATTTTCAAATAAGCTCTTCGCGGCGTACAACAATTTATATAGGTACCTTTACCAAAGACCGGTCACCAAAGAGTTCAAAGCTAGACTACGGACTTTTATGATGGAAATATCAATACACAGGTTTGTTAATGCTGGAGAGCTGTTGCCGTGGTCTCTGGGAGCTGGAGCTTCCAGACGTTTTGCCCATGTATATGATGGGCTTCTTCAGTGTAAAAGTGCAATGATGCAGATTATATTGATGAAAACTGTGGTGACATCATTGCATTTTCACGCAGAAGAAGCCCATCGTAGACATGGGCGAAACGTCCGGAAGCTCCAGCTCTCATATATCTCTCCAGCATCATCAGCTAGCCGTGTGAGCCTAAAACACAAGTTTGTTTGATCTAAAATAAAGTATTGATGTGCCACAAGGGTCAGTTTTGTCACCAATTTTGTTCAAACTGTTTGTTTTTTATTTTCGTTGTTTATTGATGCGGTGAACATGAATAATACAATACTCGCTTGATCCAAGAATGTGAAGGGTGTCCGTTGTCAATGTTAAGTAAAACAAGAAAATATAAAAGATGACCTTGTGTAGTGATCTGTCAAATCAATGTTAAAGATACAATCACAAAATGAATTGCCATAAATGGATTGCAAATGATGTGCGCAACGATGAAATAAAATGGTTTAGCTGAGAATGGACGATGCTGTATTGCTTGTGATGCTCTGCTGTGAAATCTACGAGAACAAATAATCAAAAGTGTTTAAAAGATCTATTCATATATCTAGACCGGTACGTAGTCCAGTGGTAATGTTTCGGACTCTGAAAATGTATGTGACGTGTAAATTATGACAAGGCAAGACAGAAGCAAACCGGTGAAAGTGACGATCAGGACAACATGTGCAGAGAAGACGTGTTGGAGCAAGAATCATCGATGTGTTTCCATGTTCCTAAGTACTAGTGCCGCAGGAGTTTCATTTTACTTCTCCTGTAGTCCTGGTGCTTATCAACAGGAAAAACAAAGTCATCAACCACCATCATGGAAGTTTTTTTAACTATCAGCTTGGTATCATCATAAATGTTATGAAAACATGTGTTTATTGAATTTTACAAATAAAAAAAATGATTTTTACTGTAGTTTCGTGACATTGGTGCAATAAACAAAAACAAATATTGCCACAATCACAAATATCAAGTTAATGTACAGCACGTGTTATTTTAATAATAAAATTTCGTGCCGTATTGAAATCACGACTTTCCACGAATGCAGACGAAATGCTCAGTATTCTAATATAATATGATGAATGCCACAACAATCGAAAATCTATCAGCATAATGTGTAAAAAAGTGCTAGTGTATGCTTTAATTCTTTTACAAATAGCTTATTGCTGGAAAGATCAATACACAGGTTTGTTCGACCCAAAATAAAATGTTGGTGTTCCACAGGGGTCAGTGTTGTCACCAGTTTTATTTAAATTGTTTGTTTTTTATTATTGTTGCAAAGAATGCGGCGAAAATGAGGAATACAGTACTTGCATGTACCCAGAATGTGAAGGATGTTCGTTGGCAATTTTTAATACAACAAGAAAATGTGAAAAAGGGCCTTGTGTGGCTGGTTGTAAGTGCATCAAAGGATATCACAGAACTGCGCTAAAGGAATGCATTTCGTTGCAGCAATGCCGTAAGTAACCTATATTTTCAACTTTCAAAAACCACAGCAAAATTTAATAAGGAAGAGTGTACATTTTATTAATGAGTCTCTAGAAAAATTTAAATTACGAAATAACCAACCAAATGCCGGATAGCCAGTCAATTTTGTTCTACAAAATCTTCTTGGATGAAAACATGGTATTTCTTGGTCCCTGTGGAATTGTTGGCGCTAGTTTTGAGTACGACTATCAAAAAATCATATTTTTCTATTCACTGTTGTTACCATGCACGTCTTTGAAAGTGATTAGGTATTATAACCTCAATATTTGACTTGCATATCACACAAAAGTATCGTGTGTCAGCGTGAAGCAATTGATAATGAACAAGACAAAGGTTTTCTCCCCACCTTTGTTTTCATTCCCAAATCATAACAAAAACCATTATCAGTCTTTGAGTTGTGTAAATTTATTAAAGTTATTTTTTAGCAATGATATATATGGTTCACTTTGCCAATGTCACCCCTGTTTCAGGGAATGTCGGCAAGAGTTGCAGGGCTTATGTTCATTTGAGGTTTGGATTTTATTTGTAAGTACACAATCAGCATTTGTAAGCGCGAACTACACGTGTTTGTTTGTGGGCATACATCTGAGAGCTTTGAATGAATATATCCTTGCAACTTAGATTATAGATTATAGATAGATATCTTTTGCTTGCCAGCAAAGGTCTGAGATTTTAAGACCCCATTTGGTGCACTCACCTATTGTTGTTTCCAGAGATTGATTTGTGTGGACCAGAGTCGACATTTTCGGAATGCGGGTACAACGATTGTGATAGCACATGCAAGGAGCCTTACAGAGAAGAATACTGTGTCCTCGCCAGAGAACCAGATTGCGTTCCTGGCTGCATTTGCAATGAAGGATTTTTGCCAGACAAAATCAGCAAAAATGACTTCACTTGTACCCCAATTTCCGACTGCGGTAGGTCTTACTTCCTCTTTTTTTGTTTCGTGTCAATTTTGTTATAAGAACGTCCATTTAAGTATTTCTCCAACACTAATTCAGAATTAATTTTGTTTACATTGTCTCTCCAGTAAAACCTTATTTCCCTGCTCTATATTTCAACGTATTCCGCAGATTCTTTGTATTTTCTCATTGAGTATCCTCTCTCCGATCTTACGGTTATGCAATATATTTTATGTAACTTATTTCATGAGTCTACAAAATTTTAAATAATTGAACATTTGTCTTTTTTGATGATGGCTCAAAAAGGACTGCTGATATCCTTTCGTTTTTTGAGACAACATTGCAGAGGCTTTGGCCACCGCTTGTGGAATGGCGTCAAAATTACAGTTACAGTGATCAAAGTACACCAGCTTGCTGTGTTCAATTGTTGGCAGAAGTTCAGTTACAGTTACAGAAGTCTCTTGATTTTCCAGTTTGTGAGGATCCTCACGCCATCATAAAATACTGTCCGTCACAATGCACTGGAGAGACATGTGATGACGCGGTGGTCAAGTGCCCTGAAGAGGACAACTGCCCAGTTCTGATCGGCTGCGAATGTGAACCAGGGTATGTCAAAGACCAAGACGGCTCGTGTACCCCGTTGAGCGAATGTGGTATGCAAAACAATTTACTTCCATGCTTTAGCTTTTCCTGTTTTCAAGAATCAAAACTGATCTGATGTTTTCGTTTTTTTTCAGCACCAAGAAAAGACGCAGGTATACACCAAACATTTTTTAATGTCTTTTGATAAACTATTCCTGTTTTATTGGATTTGGGTAATCTTACGAGGCTTGCGGTATCCAAAATCCGGAAAGATTGAAAAGGAAAAGTTAGACCTCCAACTGGATGGAATAACGAGGCAAAGGAAGTCATGGGTCTTGAAGATCAACAGGATAGGTATTTTGAGGTTCAAGAAAAAATAATGAGAGAGTGCTCCCAGTTTTGACGATGCAAAAACCGCGAATAAGAATAACTGGTTGATTCCAAATTACGGTTCTATGATAGAACGACACAGGGACAAAACGACACATGACAGAACAATACATGACAGAGCATCACATTGACAGTACGTCGCACGACAAAACATTACTATGACAAAATATCACAGAAAAGTACATCGCAATGACAAAAATCGCAAACCTGAAACAGGACTTACCATAAATGGCACATGAAAAACCATCACAAAACAGAAAACACCATAAACGGCATGAAAAAAAAGTGAGACATGAACTCATGCATATATTATTTGGTAAAGCTTAAATAAATGGCCCCGAATATCCTTATCAGACAAATGAACCTACTTAAGCTGTACATAAACAGCAACTTCTTACCGCGTTATCCCCAAAGGAGTCGAATATGACGTGTGAAAGTAAAGTAAATGTTTGTGATCTTTTTTCATGTGCCGTTTATGGTAGGTATGTTATATGATGTTTTGTCCTTATTATGTACTTTCCTGTGATGCACTGTCGTTGTGATGTTCTTTCATGTGTCGGTATTTCACTGTGCGGTTGTAACGTGTTTTGCCAAATTACGTGTCATATCGACGGTTAAAAGGAAGTAGCAGCTTCCTATGATTCCTGCATCAATATTTTTTGCTGCTTTGTTTGAAACGCCTGGTCTACTATTTCAGATAAGTGCCACGATCCATTCAAAGTATACAGTCGTGCTCCAACTGTGACAGGCAGCTGCGACAGTAAGTTTCCTGTCAAAGCCAGCGGTTGCATCTGCAGACCCGGTTTTTGGTTCACATCCAAAACTGACAAAACCTGCATCAGGAAGGATGCTTGTGGTATGTATTCAATATTGCAATACCCCCCTCCCCTCCCCATCACAGTGCTTGCTTGGCTTATCTACCATTTGATTCAAATATAAAATTTCAATGAAGAATCACATTCTACATAATCTGAGTTAAGAAAAAAACTTAAATCACGATAACGTAAGAGTTTATAAAAAATATTTTTAAAATCAATTTCCAGCATTCATAAGACGCATTGGTCAAGTACACATGCAAAAATTGCTAATGTGAAATGACCTCTGTTGGAGATAGGACAAACAAGCACTAAAGGTAACGATGTTTCTTGTATGTAGAAAATTAAGTTTTTTTTTTAATTGCATCTCCATTTCAAACACCAAAGGTCCGTCCAGTCTTATAGCAATTGGGTCTTGTTTGAGAATTGACACGAACAAGCTCGTAAAAAGCCTGGTTGATAGATTAATTGGTAAAGTGCTTGCAATTCATGCCGAGAGCAAGGGTTTGATCGACACTGTAGGTGTCAGAAAGGATTTTCCGTTTTGGTGGTTTTTACAAACCCAGAATAAATACCGGCACGGTTTACTAAGCCTTCACAAGCTATGAGAACAAGCCGCCTTGAGAGCTGGTTAGCCCTTAGTTCAACTGAAGTGGTTGGTGCGAGGCCAGCCGCCTTACCAGCAAACATAAATAGGTTTTGAATCGCCACATACGACCCCTTCGAAGATAAAGAATTCAAGAAGTTACACTATATGTGTTGCGTAGTTGCGTTGCAAGCTTATGGTGATAGAGCTTCTAAAGGTGTGTGCACCAAGGTTGGAGATTTTTTTTCTGCATTCTCTTCAGAGTCAAGAGGGTAGAAACGGATGATCAAATTTATTGTCGATAGAACACAGCGCACGCGGTGTTGGAACTTGCGATTGTCTCAACAACGCAAATTCGAGTGCCGACGCGTTATCCCCTCGACTATGTGACTCTCTGATCATTTTACCCCTTTTTTTATTATTACCTTTTTTGTGTTATATATTTTGTGGGCTTTCTGAAGAACTGGGCGGGGAAATGCGTCAAACCGGAAAATTGCAGTAAGCGCTTACCTTTTTTTTATGATAATGATAATGATGATGACGGTGATGATGACGGTGATGAGGTCCATCCAGCCTTACAGCAATTGGGTCTTGCTTGAGGACTGGCGCATTGTATCGAAGACCAAGCTCCCTTACACCCTTAAAAATATTAAACATGTCTGTTTTGTGAAAATGCATAAAACGTGAATCTCTAATGTTACATATATTTTGCAATTTAGATTAGATTAGATACGATTATGCTGATGTTTTCCTTTACAGATCCAATAACTTGCCCTGGCAAAAATATGGAATGGTCCACGTGCGGGAACAATTTGTGTCAACTGACGTGTGAGAACGTCGCCAAGCCTTACCACTGCGTCTACGAGTGCAACCCGGGGTGCGTCTGTAAGAAGGGGTACGTGTTGAATAAGGCTGGAGAATGTATTGAACCAAAACACTGTGGTAAGTCCTGATGAGAATTTATAACAATAATATTAGGCTGCTTTGTTTTTTGTGTGAATCACACCTCAAGAGTCCTCACCACTGCTGTTTCAAGAAAGGTCGGCAAGAGTTGCACGGTGTATGTACATTTGAGATTTTTTATTTTGCAAGTGACATGCTAAACCAAGCCCGTCTGCTGACTTTTATTGATCTGACCACATCAACGTCTTGGTACAGGTCTTACAGTTGAAAGGAAACAGTTCATAATATTATTGAGATGATTTATTTCTGTGAATCACACTAGAACAGCCCTCTGTGAGCTTGACCGTCGCTGTAGAAAGAATTTCTCAAGCAAGATCCAAGTAGTGTAAGGCTGGATGGACCGGACCTATGGTGACCGGTCTTTTGTAAAGGTATACGAATTTTTCAACCCAGCGAAGAGCATATTTGAATTTTTTTATTCTTTTTTTTTGCTTTGCTGGGATTTGAACCCAAAAACTTCCAAAAAAGAGCCCGAAGTGTAAACCACAAGACTACGGATTAGTCATTAATTGATGTAACATAATATTTCAAGATTTTCTTGAATTTCGAAGCTTCTTTTAGAAAAGTGTTATAAATATTTGTCTGCATCTTGTAAACCATGAATTGGTGTTTCACAAGAATCTTATGCCCTAGTAAAGAAATCAAGGACATGAATGATAACAGTTTGTAATGAGGTCGGAACATTGAAAAAAGCGCGAAAATAAAACAAAAATAAAAAAATCGAAAATAACCTTTATTCTCACCTATAAATGGAGACCGAGATGCTCTATAGCCAGATTAGTAATCAAACCGTCGAGCTATATAGTTTGAAAGCCGCTCTGTCAAGGCACGAACCGAATGTGAACAGTATATTAAAATATTTTTTGCAAAATAAATAACCGGTGTTCTAAGACTTTTTGAAAATGTTTTCAGAGAATCCAGTTTGCGAGCCCAACGCAGAGTTCAGTCTCTGTCCCAGCTGCAAGAAGTCCTGCTACAACGTCAACGCTTCTTGCGTCACTGTTTGTGATGAGCCCGGCTGCTCATGCAAGGATGGACTTTACTATTCGCATTACCAGGAGAAATGTGTGCCCATCGACAAATGTAGTAAGTTGTAGTTGCCTTGTTGATAACCCAACACTGACTTGATCATTATCCAGCCATGAAATTTGGAATATGGTGAGAAATCAATGAGAAAGTAGAAGCGCGCGCAACACTTAGGACATAATCAGATGGAATAGGAAGATGAGAAGGTCCTGTAGGGACCACGAAAGCCGCATGAGCGAAAGTAGGTTAAGACAAATGGTGGCATAGGAAGTACAAGACCAGAGTCTGCCAGGCTGCCCACACAAAAGATGTAAGAACAGCTGGTCTTCTGCATGACAGGAGGGAGTTCCGCAATAAATAGAGCTTAGATCTTATACAAGAAGAATACGAAGAATTAGTCAAAACCCTTCACTTAACCGTGGTGCTGATCCGCATCTTTATGTTTATCCACCTCTACAGATGCTGTTAACACTTTTTTTTTTTTTTTTGTCAATTTCCTTCAATCCTTTGTTGAACATGGATCACTATCTTTGACTTTTTATATCCTTGACTTATCCTTGACTCATAAACATTTCGACCCTGCCACGAACCCTGTCATTTTTTTAGTTTCTGCCTCTGGATGTCATCCGCGAGGAGATAATTTTTTCTCCGGATCTGAATCCCTACTTTCAACTTTTTATCGTCTTTCAATCAGTTTTTTTAAACTATACTTAAATTGCATCTGAATTTGAGTTCCTTCAACAAATTTGATCCACTTCAAATTGTATGCAACCTTTGTTTCAAACTTGCTTGTTAATTTTTTCAGCCAATGAGATGATATGTCCCGAAAACGAGATATTCGTGGAGTGCAATTTGGACCGAGAGTGCGAAAACACTTGCAAGGAGCCCAAGCTCAGGAAGTCTTGCACTCCTAAAGAAGCCAAATGTGTTCCAGACTGTGTTTGCCAGCCGGGTCACGTCAGGGACAAAACAGTGGGAAGAGGAAAGTGTATACCAGAAAGAGAATGCGGTGAGTATACTTTTCTTCTTTAGTCTTTCTCACTCCATTCCAGGACGTAGGCCTCCTTCAAATATCTCCATTCCTGTCTATCGGTTAGACGTGTTGACGTTGATACCAATTTTCGCTTCCAGTTTGCTCGGACCCCAACGCGTGGACCGTGTTCTGTCCCAACAACTGCCCCGGCGGCACGTGCGATCAGCCGGAGTTCCAGCCCTGCAACGCCACGTGCACCTTGAGGGGGTGCGAGTGCAAGCCCGGCTTCCTGAAGAACTGGGCGGGGAAATGCGTCAAACCGGAAAATTGTAGTAAGCGCTTACCATTGTTTATGATAATGATAATGATGATATTGTTCTTTATGATTTTGATAATGATGATTAGTTGCGAACACTTTTTTCTATAAACTATTTTGGCCTTTACAAATGCTGCCTGTGTACTAAGAAATTAAAATTTACTATTAACAAAATGCAGACAATTTTTCTCCGAACTTGGTTCACGCACCTTTTAGGAGCTAATCTTATCTCTAATCTAATCTGAATTGCAAAGGTATTATTTAACATTGAGGATTCACATTATATGCATTCTCACAAGCAGACACGCACAAGTTTGCGCTTGCACATGCCGCATGTGAACCTGGGGGTGACATTGCCAAAGTGAACCATTTGGACATTATGAGAGGTTATCTTCATAGTTCATACCAACCTATAAGTCAATTAAATTTATTTTTCAGAAACCTGTCCACCCAACGAGGTGTACTCCGAGCACGCGCCCGACTGCCCGGAGGTCTGCCCCGGCAGCTCCAGCTACAGCATGTGCTACACCTCAAGACCCGGCTGCGTGTGCGCGCCGGGCCTGGTCCGCGCCACCAAGGCCGGCAAATGCATCAGGCGCAACAGGTGTCCGCAGCCCCGGAGGAAGTACATCTATCATGTCTAGATCTGCAACAATTGAAAAAGCAGAGTTCAACGATTGCCACATTGTTACTTTGCTACTTTATTAAAATGTTGCATTTACCTATTTGTAGAATAAATGCTACATTAACCTATTTGTAGAATAAATGCTACATTAACCTATTATGAATAAATGCAACATTTACTTAAGTTTAGTCAAAAATGCCACATTTATATTTTTAGAATAAACGCCACATTTACTCTCTCATTGGCAAAAACGCAAAAACGCAACTAAGCTACACATATAGTGTAACTTCTTGCCTGCGTTATCCCCGAAGGGGTCGCATGTGGCGCTTCGGGACCTATTTATTTTTACAGGTAAGGGGGCCGGCCTCACACCAACCACTTTCAGTTGAAGTGGGGGTTTCCCAGCTCCCGCGGGGGCTGGTTCTCATTTCTTGGGAAGGCTGAGTAAACCTTTGAGATCGAACCCTTGCTCTCGGCATGGAATGCAAGCATTCTACCAATTGAGCTATCGACCTTTTTACGAGCTTGATCGTCGTCGCTACAAAGCGCCAATTCTCAAGCAAGACCCAGTTGCTGTAAGGCTGGATGGACCTTTGGTGACCGGTCATTGGTAAAGGTTTTATGAAATTTTCAACCCAGCGAAGAGCAAATTTGAAAATATAAATGGTATATTTTGTGTGCTCCGCCGGGAATCGAACCCACAACCTTCCCATTCAGAGTCCGCAGTGTTACCACTGAGCTACGGACCGGTCTAAGAAAAGATGACACATTATCCTAATTTTAATAAATGACACATTTATTTGTAAAATTATTCAAATAAATTAAATACACAGAATGATATTTCATTTATTTTAATAATTTTACAAATATGTCTAACGACCGTAAATCTAACCTAAATTCAAAAAGGACAAATTTACCCAAAAACGACACATTTTTTTTTTTAGGATTAATGCTGCATTTACTCACTCACCTATTCTTAGAATCAATGCCATGTATATGATCTGTTTCAAGAAAAATGCCATATTTACATATTTTTCAAATAAATGCCACATTTACTTAATTATTCGCACAAACGACACATTTTCCTTTTTTTAGAATAAATTTCACATTAACTCACTTACAGGCAAAATTACATACTATCCTATTTGAAAAATAAATGCCACATTTACTGACATTCAAACAAAATGCCACTTTTAATTAACTTTTTTAATAACGCAGGTATTATTAAATTTCATCTTAAATCATTTATGAATGTTTAAGAAATGCTGTATTTTGCATTTTGAAAATCACTTTTGCCATATTTTGGCAGACTCTGACATACATAATAGGTGGCAAGGGCAAGGGTGATTTTTTTAAATTGATTGAAGAAAATAAAATTAATTCCAGAAATTACAGAGGGAGGCGGAGATGTTAGTTTAAAAAAAATGCGATATGTCAAGGAAATATTGTCACGAAAAAGTGATAAAAAAAGTTACTGGCTTGCTGCTGTTCTTTTTACAACCTCTTTTTTCTGTATGCCACAAAATATATTATATCCCTAGAAATGTAATCACGCAAGCTTCGTTGGGAGTCCGCTAGTAGCGCAAAGTGATAAAAGTGACAAGGAGTGTAAAAAATATATTAGCTTATGATTATTTTATTATGTTTTTTCAAAGCAACGACATCTATGTTTAAATGTTAATAAAATTACTTATTTTAAAATTGTTTGACTATTGTTTTTTTTATGAATAATATTTTTAATCTTATCTAGCTTTACAGGAAGTCCAAGCGTATATATATTTTATTTTTATTTTAGATAAGCAACCGTATTATTCTCAAACAGTAAAGCGATGGCTCATCCACACACTACAGTGAACTTTCCGTGCAAAAAATCGATGATCTGTGGAACAGCTATAGATCAAATGTTATGTGAATCGCACAGCAAGTGTTTTATACATTTTATTGTATGAAGAATGTATTTTCGTCCAATCGCCCATTTTATCAAAAGTTCTACAGGGTTATTCACAACACATCTGATCCGTAGCTGATCCATGGATCATCTTTTTTTTGTATCAAAAATTCACTTCAGGAGGCGTTTAAGCCATGGATTTGCTGTGTGTGAATAACACGGAAAGTTCTACAGAATTCTATTAATTTGAAAAGTAAATATGTGAAATTGAAAATTATATATAAACTAGCAGACTGACCGTGCTGCGCACGGTTCTCTACTAGGCCCTTCGGGCAGAGTGAGTCTGGCTTCGCAATAATTTTTCCTCACACCTCCTTCATAGTAATTAAATGCTTTAAGAAGTAATTTGAAAAAAAATTGCGGTAAAAGGGTTATTTAGTTCTTTCATGTTCTGAGATTCTTGTATGAAGCACGAGGTATGAGGCTGACCTCCCATACCTAAAAAAATGTTCACTGAACGAATGTTTCTCTGTTCCTGAAAAGTTCGGCAAAATTGCAGGGCTTATGGTCAAGAGAGGCTGAAATTTTTATTTGTAATAATTGGACATGCAGCGTTTGTAAGCGCAAACTCACTCATGTCTGCTTGGGGGCATCCATTCAATATGAATTATAAAATGCATGTATGCAACATAGATTTATATTCAAAAATTAAAAACATCAAGTGCCACAATTATATGTTAGCGTGAAAAGACATTTGCCAGCTTGTGGGTGTGCATTGTATTTGAATCATCAAAACTCTTTTTGCAACTTAAGATTATAAATTAAGATAACCGTTGTTTAAGGATTTTCCAAACCCAAATTCCTTGACCTAAGGGTTAGTATGAGGCTTACCACCCATATCGCATAAATGGGTTCACTTAACTAATGTTCCCCCTGTTTCTGAATAGGTCGGCAAAAGTTGCATGGCTTATGGTCATGAGAGGCTGAAATTTTTATTTGTAGTTACACATGCAGCATTTGTAAGCGCAAACTCACTCATGTCTGCTTGGGGGCATGCATTGAATATGAATTATAAAATGTATGTATGCAACTTAGATTTATATTCTAAAATTAAAAACATCAAGTGCCACAATTATATGTTAGCGTGAAAAGACATTTGCCAGCTTGTGGGTGTGCATTTAATTTGAATCATCAAATAACTTTTTTTGCAACTTTAGATTATAAATTAAATTTAACGTTGTTGAATCAAATTCCTTGACTTAAGGGTTAGTATGAGGCTTACCACCCATATCGCATAAATGGGTTCACTTAACTAATGTTCCCCCTGTTTCTGAAAAGGTCGGTTAAAGTTGCAGAGCTTATGTGCATTAGAGGCCTTCATTTAAATTTGTAAGTTCACATGCAGCATTTCTAAGCGGGAACTCACTCGTGTCTCCATGTATGAATTATAAAATGTATCTATGCAACTTAGATTTATATTCTAATATTAAAAACATCAAGTGCCACAATTATATGTTAACGTGAAATGACATTTGCCAGCTTATGGGTGTGCATTTAATTTGAATCATCAAATAAGTTTTTTTGCAACTTTAGATTATAAATTAAGATTAACGTTGCTTAAGGATTTTTCAAACTCAAATCCTTGACTTATAGGTTGGTATGCGGCTGACCACCCATACTGTGAAAAATGGTTCACTTTGCCAATTTCACCCCTGTTTCAGGGAAGGATGGCAAGAGTTGCAGGGCTTATGTTCATTTGAGATTGGGTTTTTATAATGTAGGTCCACATGCGGCATGTGCCAGCGCGAAATTATACATGTCTGCTTGTGGGAATGCATTGAATATAAATCTTAAATGATATGTATCCTTGCAGCTTAGATTAGATTAGAAATTCCTTGACTTATAGGTTAGTATGAGCCTGAATACCCATATTGCAAAAAATGGTTCATTTGAAAAATGTTTCCCCTGTTTTTGAAAAGGGTGGCAAAAGTTGCAGGACTCATGTTCATTACAGGCCTTAATTTGAATTTGTAAGTTCACATACAGCATTTATAAGTGCGAACCCACTCGTGTCTCCAGGGGGACATGCATTGAATATGAATCATAAAAGTTATTGTATCTGTGCAACTTAGATTATATATTCTAATTTTAAAAAAAAATCAAGCGCCACAACTATAGGTTAGCGTGAAATGACATTTGCCAGTTTGTGGGCGTGCATTCAATTTGAATCATCAAATAACTTTTTTTGCAACTTTAGATTATAAATTAAATTTAACGTTGTTGAAGGATTTTTTAAACTCAAATCCTTGACGGATAGGGAAGTATGAGCTTGAATACCCAGATCGCAAAAAATGGTTCACTTGACAAATGTTTCCCCTGTTTTTGAAAAGGTTGGCAAAAGTTGCAGGGCTTATGTTCATTAGAGGCCTTAATTTTAATTTGTAAGTTCACATGCAGCATTTATAAGTGCGAACCCACTCGTGTCTCCAGGGGGGCATGCATTGAATATGAATTATAAAAGTTATTGTATCTGTGCAACTTAGATTATATATTCTAATATTTATAAAAAATCAAGCGCCACAACTATATGTTAACGTGAAATGACATTTGCCAGTTTGTGGGCGTGCATTCAATTTGAATCATCAAATAACTTTTTTTGCAAATTTAGATTATAAATTAAATTTAACGTTGTTGAATCAAATTCCTTGACTTAAGGGTTAGTATGAGGCTTACCACCCATATCGCATAAATGGGTTCACTTAACAAATGTGTCCCCTGTTTCTGAAAAGGTCAGCAAAAGTTGCAGGGCTTATGGTCATGAGAGGCTGAAATTTTTTATTTGCAAATACACATGCAGCATTTGTAAGCGCAAACTCACTCGTGTCTCCGTGAAGTAGTGCATTGAATATGAATTATAAATGTTAATGCGTCTATGCAACTTAGATTGTATATTATAATAATACTTAAAAAAAATTAAATGCCGCAATAAGTATGGTTTCATATAAAAAGTTGACCTAATCGATCGTCATTATTTCTAAAAAATACATGTTATAACTGGTTGAAGTATAATTTTGAAATAAATAAAGAATATAGGTAGGTACTCAACGGAATTCAACCGAAAAAGAATCGACTTGTATGGCAACTTTGAAGCGTATGTTGAAGTGTTGGCAATTTATTTGAAATTCGAATGTCAAAATGAGTTTTGTTTCTCGCATAGGTTTTACATAAAAAGGTGTTGTGATTGATCATGTTTATTTATTTAAAAAACAACAATTAAAAATCCATTAATGATGAGGAAGCACATCCCAAGTCCTGAACAATATTTGTTGTGAATATGACGTGCATCTGTTCAGGAGTTCTTCAGTTTGTCATCCATTAACGCACAATTATTTTGTATGGGGAGGCCGTTGCATTTTATATTATAGGGGGATTATAGGGGGATAAGGATAAGAGAAACAAATAGAAAAATGTTTCTATTTAATATCATACTCTGGCTGTAAGAAACAAAAAGTCTTTATTTTGTAAACAAAGGTTCCGATTTCAAAAATAATAAGACGCATGTTCTACGATATCGTAGAGACTTTTGAGAGCGTAGGCTTCGTAGCAACCATTCGCTGTGTAAATTCTTCAGTCGGTTTAGAACCTTCGTCGCGAGAGGACGTACTGAAAATCCCCGAGAAAAGCTGAAAACTACGTTTTGGGACCGAAAACAAATTTGTATATTCTTTTTTATTAAGTGTGTCTCAATTTAAATGTAAAAAATAAAACAAAATACTAATTTCAGTTATTTTTCCGGTGTGTTTTTAGTGTAAATACTTTGTTGAATGCTGGTAAATGGTTCAGGTAAGCTGTTTTACAAATACATATTTTTTTAGAATACAAAAGATTGTAAAAATTATTTTTTGTAGTCTTGTTAAAGTTGGCTTGTAGAGTATATGATTAAAAAAAATATAAACGAAACACATAGAAGGTAACTAAAGAAACAAAAATCTGTTTATTGGAATAATCGTGGTATTAATTTAAAAAAGTAAGAAGTTTCAAGAAAAATCTTAAAAAATAAAGAAAAGAAATGACTTTTATGTAATAAGTTTGTATATTATTGTTTTGATATTCGGTTGACGAAAAAAAAAATAGAAATGATTATTTTTATTTTGTTGTAAGATCAACGACGATACCATGTTGAAAGCACCTGTTCTCATCAGATCACCGAAGTTAAGCAACATTGGGCGCGGATCCTACTTAGATGGGTGACCGCTCAGGTACACCGCGTGTCGTTGGCATCTTGGACCGGTCTGTAGTCCAGTAGCAACACTACGGACTCGTAAATGGAAGGTTGTGGATTCGGATCCCGGCAGAGCACAAAAAAATATACCATTTATATTTCCAAATATGCTCTTCGCTGGGTTGAAAAAAATCATAAAGCCTTTACCAAAGACCAGTCACTAAAAGGTCCATCCAATCTTACAGCAACTGGATCTTGCTTGAGTATTGGCGCTTTTTAACGACGACCAAGCTCTTACACCTCTGCGGCACTACAACAAGTGTCATGGACCCATAGAGTCTCTAGAATCTAGGGAGTCTCCCGCACAGTACCCGTATAGTACTTAGACTCAACAAAAAAATAAATAAAAATAATGACTGAATCCAAATCCTATGCAGTGTTTTTTTTACAAAATGAGTTGTTTTTGTAAACAAATATGTTTGTACTATGTGCATCCCATACAAACAAAAACGGTAATCTAGGATATTTTTGGAAATTGCAATAAATAAACGGAAACACAGGAAATCATTTTCTTAGCATTTCCATTTATAAATTGCATTATTTCAAGAAATAAAATTCAAGTAAATACCGCCTTTGTTTTGACAAACAAAATAAATAGTAAAACCACCAAACATTCATGGTTCGACAAATATTTTTTTTCGGTGTAATTCGGTGTTGAAGTTGTACGAGTATTGAGGTTGGAATGCAAAAGTACGTACAATGAAATGTTTATTGAAGAAAACTCATTAGTAGAAGTTTCGTCCTTGCTTTGGAAACCGTACAAAAGTTTATCTGTTTAATTTGCGAAACGGGAAAATGGCAAACTAATTAAATTGCAATTCTATAAACGGAAGTTTCGCATTCACACATCTACCTAGTCAGGTGATTATGTCCCTTAATTAAAAGTTCGGAATGAGACTGATCATTTACAGGCCACACC
The DNA here is from genome assembly GCA_951799405.1 of Agapetus fuscipes. Lineage (NCBI taxonomy): Eukaryota > Metazoa > Arthropoda > Insecta > Trichoptera > Glossosomatidae > Agapetus > Agapetus fuscipes. Next base: position 7,349,039 of record OX637358.1, on the reverse strand, counting down.
AGCAGCGGTGCGTCATTGGGGGATGAAAGGGATCATCCCTATGGATATCACCAGCCTGGTGATATTTATGTAGCGCCTGTGCCTGTGTACTGTATGTGGGGACCAGGTGTGGACTGGTGCCCTGGTGGAGTGCATTGTCAGGTGGGCACCAGAATATCTATCAAGGTCATCCCCTCTCACAGGTTTTAGTTAAAGCCGCTACTGATATACACTGTAACAAAAAAAAAACGCAACTAAGCTACACATATAGTGTAACTTCTAGCTTGCGTTCTCCCCGAAGGGGTCGCATGTGGCGATTCGGGACCTATTTATTTGTACAGGTAAGGGGGCCGGTCTTACACCAACCACTTTCAGTTGAAGTTGGGGCTCTCCAGCTCCCGGGGGGGCTGGTTCTCATTTAAGGTGAAGGCTGAGTAAACCTTGAGATCGAACCCTTGTTCTCGGCATGGAATGCAAGCATTCCACCAATTGAGCTATCGGCCTTTTAACGAGCTTGGTCGTCGTCGCTACAAAGCGCCAATTCTCAAGCAAGGCCCAGTTGCTGTAAGGTTGGATGGACTTTTGTTCCTGTAAAATATATTTACACTTCTTGTGGTGACTGTTTCAAGGTAAGATAGAATAAGTAATAAACCCGAATAAATAAACAGATTAATAACGCATCGTGTGTAAACGGTCGATAGCTCAGTTGGTAGAGTGCTCGCATTTCATGTCGAGAGCTCGAGCTTGAATCCCACCGAGGGTGTCAGACAGATTTCACATTTCGGTGTTTATTTCAAACCTCAAATGAAAATACCGGCAATATATAAAATACCGGCAAGAGCACCGGTCGGCTCAGGAGTTGGGAAACTCCTTTCTCGACTGAATTGGTTGGGGTAAGGCTGGCCCCCTTGACTGTAGAAATAAATGATTTCCACTCGCAGCCTGCGACTCTTTTTGGGAAAACGCGGCAAGAATTTACACAAGGTATATGTGAAGCTTTGTTGCTCTTTTGCAGTTGCAACCATTTTTAATCTACAATGCAAAGATATATGTATTAGATTTTACATTCAAATTGCGTGCATTCCACATACGTTCGCGTTTACGCATGACGTATGTGGACTTACTACATTAAAGCACAATGCCAAATGAACATAAGCCCTGCACCTCTTGCCGACCTTCCCTAATACGGGGATGACATTGGTAAAGTGAACCATTTGTTACAGTATGGGTGTTCAGCCTCATACCTAACTATAAGTCACGGAATATACCCATAATATAGGAACCATGAATAATATTATTTTGCTACGTCAACCGTTCTTTTTTTCTGAAGCAACCTTGACATAATCTACAAAAGCTATTTTTACAATACTAGTGGTCAGACTCAAACCAAGTATTTCATAAAAATATGCATATTTTATCTTTTGACCGCATTAAAATACCGCATACACCCGTACACGGATATAAATGAATTTAGATGGCTGACCACCCATATTGTATAATATTGTTTTACTTTTCTAATGTCACACCTGTTTTAGGAAAGGTCGGCGAAAGTTGCAGGGTTGATGTTCATTTTAGGTTTTGATTTTAATATGTAGGTATACAGTAATGTAAGTACATGAAAACGAGGTGACATCCGCAAAGTGAAACACTTACAAAAAAAATCTAACACGCGCAAACCCTGCAACTCTTCCCACAACTGCCTGAAACAAGTGTGGCATTGGCAAAGTGAACCATTTTTTATGATGCTTTAATTGATAGAGAATTACGTTCCAAACAAAACTCAATGGATGTACAAAATTATGTAAATTTTTCAGTGAATTTACAAATACAGTTCGTTCCCCCAATGCTTGATTGGCCTATCTAGCAATTGATTTAAAGATGTCCTTCAACGAAATTGTCTTAAGAATTACATTCTTCATACATAATCTAAGCTAAGAAAAAAACGTAAAACACAATAATGTGAGAGTTGTTTCAAATTAATTGCCAGCATTCATAAGACTCATTAGTCCAGTACACATACAAACATTGCTCATGTGAAATTACTTCTGTTGGGGATAATACAAATAAGCACTAAAGTGATGATATCGATGGTTAAAAGGCAGTAGGGTATAAGCAATATACACACAATTGTTCAGGAAAGCAGTTTAAAGTTTGAGATTGCAGAAAAAGGCCATAACTTTTTTTATTGTTTATCATATCGTTAAAATCAAAACAGCTCTAAACTTAAAAAAATAAAGGCATTTATTGGCATTCTTATTAATGTGGTTTAACGATGTTTTACGATTTTTTTATGTGACAAGCGCCTTTAGGACAAAAAAAGACAAAATCTTCTCGGTTACACCAAAACCATACTTCGAAAACGCAGTTGTTTGCTTGAGCATAAACAACACAAAAATCATCGTAGAGCTATGAGTGTTAGCGCATTGGAAAGAACGAAAAATTTCAAGTAGGATAGCATTCATAACTCATTTTTGACCAGAATGTCGCTCATGCCTTTTAATCGTCGACGTAGATAAGGTAGTGGTTCTATTCTCAAATGTAATATTACATTATTGGGTCCTATGGGACTTGGAGTATTTTGAATTTGGCTGATTCAACAGACCTCGTTCAGCAGAAATAGGGGGACGAGTTGTGTTTTTTCGTAAAAACCAAATACAAAGATTCATGCGGCCCAATTGTTTTTCTTTACGAAACACCTGCCATCCGAAACCAAGGGAAAATATAAATAGAGGGCGGAGCAACGTGTAAGAGAATACCGTTGATCGCCGTACGGAGAAAACCCGCGCCTACAAGTCCCACGTCTACTTATGTCGCTGTGATTCTTATATATTGTAGCTTACATATCAATCTTCAGGCTGGATGTCCACAAAGAAATCGGCTCTAAACATTCCAAATATCGCATGCTGTGGCCAAGGGGTATTTTTTGTCAGAAAGTAACCCGATTTAGTTAAATAATACCATCAAATACTAAAATTACATTGACGTGAAAAAGTTGACGTGAAATCCTTACGGGGCTATTCTTACACATTTTAGTCGTCTGTTAAGCCCACGCTTTGACAAACTAATGGTGCCTGCGCTGGAAGTTTCATCAGCAGGGCCGATTAGCTACCGAATTTTGTAATATTTGTATAAAAACAAATCAGCTGTTCACTTGCGGCCATCTTGGATTGACAGGTCTTCATAAAAATGCATCATTAGTTTGTCAATGCATGGGCTCAACCGACGACTACAATGTCTTAAAATAGCCCCGATTGAAATTAAGGAAATCATCATCAAGGGAAATCATCAACCAAAGAGGTGGAAGGACAGCTGGACATCCGCGTCCCAGGAGTGAAACCCGAGAATAAACAGGACCTAGTCCTAAATCAAGATGAAGAAGAAAAGAAGATCATCAAGGGACAGAAAAGAGAACGCCAGAATAGTCAAAATAGAACTGAAGAAGAGTGGTTTCTTCAACAAGGGGCACAACCCTCAACAATGAGGAATATGAGGAGGAAGATTGTTGGTATGTTCGAGTGGGATGAGGCATCCTCACTTGAACTTTCATAATTCATAAGTTCATAAGGTCTTTATTGTTTTTATCAATATGTACAAAATATTACAATAAAAATAAATTTAAAAAATCTAATTACAATAAATATCTACTCCCCAAAGTAAGCATAGCTTTTGTTTCGTTATTGAAAAAGTTCAATCCCCGCCTGCGCCGACTCCTACCGAGTTAATTTTTCAATAACTGGTTCAACAGATGTCATTGGGTAATTATTCGTTAAAATTATGAAATATTAAATAATGAATTATTAATTTATAATGTTAATACCTGTTTCGGGCCAGGCTAAATAGGTTGGTGAGTTGCATTGCTCTTCGCAAATCTATTTTCCCAAAAAAATCACTTTTTATGAAAAGATAGTCCCCTTAAAGATAAAACTGAATAGGTGCTCATTCACTGATTTGATAAATCTTGGATACTGCTCATAGTAAGTGATATCTGCTCATAGTAAGTGAACTAATTATAGGGCAGTTTTTATGAAGAACTTATAAGCTACATAATTTTCTGTGTTTTCTCTCGTAGAAATCCTTGATACCTTAATAGGTATGTCACTCATTCTGGGCTGGAAGTTTCATCGTCACGGTAATTCTTACCTACTGAATATCGGTAATATTTGTATTAACACTAATCAGCTGTTCACTTGCGACCATCTTGGATTGACTGTTCCTCATACAAAAATTACCGATATCCGGTAGGTAAAAATTACCGTCCTGATGAGACTACCACCCCAGTTTTACCTAAAAGGTGTCGAAATACAAAAAATATATTTATTCATCTGTGATTGCGGACATCCTGCCGCGTTTTGAGTTATTACAGTCGATGGACGGAATACGTCTCTCGTATCGGCTTTTATTGTCAACAAGGAAATCCCTAAACGCACCAACATTCGTTCGCATCCACACTGTCAAGCGTTTTATTGTTCTACGCCGCTGTTATTCCAACATGAATAAGTACTAACACAAATGATTGCGACATCAAAAGAAAGATAAAAGAAAAATCGCTTTGCCTTCTTCTTTCTCTATACCAGTGATTTCCAACAGGGGCGTGCATCCCATACAGGATAGGTAGGCAATCTAATCTAATCTAAGTTGCAAAGATATGTTACATTGGAGATTCACATTACATGCATTTTCACAAGCTGGCACGTACAAGTTCGCGCTTGCTCATGCCGCATGTGAACCTACAAATATAAAAACCAAATCTTAAATGGACATACACCTTGCAACTCTTGCCGTCCTTCCCTGAAACAGGGGTGACATTGGCAAAGTGAACCATTTTTACAGCATGGGTGGTCAGCCGCAACCAGCCTATACCAACATCAAGCTTAAACGGTTTTTTACAACAATATGTAGTAAAAAACCGTGCTTGATGTTCAGGTTTCAAATTCAAAATTTCAGTTTGATTAGAGCCATTGTTACATCAGTCAATTTCAAATGAGTTATTTTAAAGGAATTGGAGAAAATATTTATTCTGAAATGTATTTGCCTACACCCCATGCACAAGCCTGGTACTTACAGAATATTGCTGGTTCGGGCTGGACTATATATATTATGATCCGTAAAAAAAAATTAAACTGCACATTTAGTGCGACTTCTTACCGCATTGTCCCCAAAGAAGTCGCGTGTATTACATATTTATTTTCACAGGTAAGAGGGTCACCCTAACTCCTACCATTCTACTTAAAGTGAAGGTTTCTCATCTCCATGGGGAGCTGATTCCCATTTACATTACCGGTATTTCTACTTTCTTGCTATAGCCGAAGGCTATAAAGAAAGTTATGATTTGGTGTGAAAAAAAAATTTCGAGGTTTTCACGGAAATGAGTTGTCCTGGTGCAGGACATGCCAAAAAACACTCTTTCAAAAACGTCCGTCTGTATGTGTGTGTGTGTGTGTCACTTTCCAAAGTATAAGACCTAGAGATACCGAATTTTGGCTACATCAATTTTTTTGGACACGTATTAAGTATAAATAACATGGCATTACACCAACTTGAAAATTCAAGATGGCTGCCATACAAAAAAAACATAAAATTGCACTTTTCTCAAAAACGGCTGCAAGAATTTTTCTTTAATTTTCAGAGTTGCCACTAATTAGTTTTTAACTTAATAAATTAGTTATGGCAACACTCTTACTAATCTGTGTCTATGGGCTGTCATATGAAAAAAACAAACGATTGTGATTTTCTCGAAAGTTAAGGGGTCAACAAAAATATAATGGTGAACAATATTATGGACAACATAAATTTCTACAAATGTACAAAAAATTTTTTTTGCAAAAATAAATATAAAGCACCGTTTACACGACCTGAAATTTTAAATCGAAAATATTACAAAAACCTATTAAAATGCAAGATATTTTAAATTGTTTTAGATTTGATAGAAAGAACAAGCTTATCACTTTAATTCGTAATCATTTTTTTTCTACTTTTTTGAAAATTCAAGATGGCTTCCGAAGAGCTGAAAATTTAAAATGCGATTTTCTCAAAAACGGGTCCAACGATTTTTCTTAAATTTTTTGTGAATCCATTTATATAATAGTGCTATCTAATAATTATAATCATTTTTTTTATCATAATCTCGGTTAAGGGAGCTGCGATATAAAAGAAAAAAATAATTGAAAAATTCTCGGCAGTTAGAGGGTTGATAACAAAATAATGTAGCGTAAATGTAAAACAATAATAATAACCTATATATTGCCATCATTATTTTTTCTAAAAAGTGAATCAAAAGTATAGCCGCCATACAAAGTGAAAATTTTCTATACAAAATGTATTAGCAATTTTCTTGGTAGTCAAAGGGTTAAAAATAGATAAAAGGCTGCGATTCTTAAAATTTTATAAATACCAATAATAATCAGTCGTTACTTTTTCAAAATATAACTAAAAAGTTTACCCACCATACAAAGTCCTAGTTTGCATACAGAAGGGTTCAATGACCATCTATAATAATCTAGAACAGCGGTTCCCGAATTCTTTTGGCTACGGAACCCTTTTTGGCTCACCGTTTTTGTGCGGAACCCTAGCTAGGCCCTAGAGTCTAGTAGGGCCTAGAGCTCAAGTAAGAAGTAAACTAACTGTAACATTGTTTTTTTACGTGAGATCACACCATACTGAGGCTTTTTGGCTTGGTGTTCGCATCTTATAAGTATAGTTTGACTTTAAAAGAAAGACTTTTTAAGAAAAAAATATTTATTTAGTTATAACAAAAAGATATTTACTTTAGTTAGATGAACATAATGTGAAGAATGAAATCTTTTCATAGTTTTTGACAAAATAACATTGAAGTCAGGCTTTATGTCTGACAATTGGATTCGTAGGTCTGGTGCAGCATTCAGCCTACTCCTTAACTTATTTTTCGTAAATTTTGTAGGGTTTGTGTGTATTCACACAGTGAAAATTATTTTTCGTGTAGGCGTAAGCTGAAAACCCAGCCTCGCATCTATAAGTTGACACAAATGGAAGTAACGCCATGATAGCCTTTTCGACGATGCCCGGGTATTCGTTTTTCAGGCCAAACCAAAATTGGCTTGGGTTCGCTTTTGATTCGAAAAGTTGTTTGAGTGTGGATGAATTTTTAATATCAATTAAATTTTCATACTCCGACACAGTCAATGTTGAAGGTTTGGTATGAATCCTAAATGGATTTTGGACCCATTCGATATCCTGTAACTGTAACTTTTCTTCTGGAAAATATTCGTCCAAAGACTTTTTCAGGTTTGTCAAATGTTCAGGTATACTTTTTTCCACGTCTGCAGCGATTTGAAGATGAATTTTTATTTATAAAATTACCATATCTTTATCTAAATATATCAAAGGTGAGTTAAGCGATTTAAAATAGCTAGAATTAGAAAAAAAACATCGAAATCTTGAATATTTTCGCGGAACCCCTGAGAGCCTTCTACGGAACCCCAGGGTTCCGCGGAACACCATTCGGGAACCGCTGATCTAGAATATAAGTTGCAATGAAATATAAACATTCAAAACTAATATGAAATGCATGCCCACAAACAGGTACGTGTAAGTTCGCGCTTACGAATGCTGAATTTGTACTTACAAAATAAAATCAAATCTCAAATGAACATAAAACCTGCAACTCTTGTCGACCTTCCTTGAAACAGGGGTGACATTAACAAAGTGAATTATTTTTTACACTTTGGGAGGACTGAGAAATGCGAGAAAATTGAGATAAGACTGAATGAAAAAAGAGTGGAGGTCGGGAAAGAATTTGATTATCTGGGAAGCAAGTTTGAGTCGAATGCGAAATTGACGAAATAATTGGAAAAGCGCGCTAGTAGAGGAAGAAGTGTAATGGAAACGATTGGAAGCATTACAAGGAATTGGAAACTTACGAAGAATATGAGATCGGCGGTCCACAATGGCGTATTGGTTGGTGGAAGTGAGGCTTACTGAATGTGAGCTGAGTAAAGTGTGTAAGTACGGTTGAAATGGCTTACCTGAGAGCAATGGCTGGAAAAACACTGAGTGATAGAGTACGTAATGCTTGAGTGATGAAGAGTGTGGTATAAAAGAGAATATGAGAATGAAAGTACAAAAAAGTACGATGAGATGGTTCAGACATCTTGAAAGAATGGATGATGAACAACTAAGAAGAAAGTGTACAAAGGAAATGTCAGAGGAAAGCGCGGAAGGGGAAGGCTGAGGAAAGAATGGTTAGACCAAATAGGTGAGATTGCGAAAGAATGGATCCTGCAGAGTGAGAATAAGAGAAGAGTATGTATGAAAAAGGTGATGACAGCAAAAAGTGGAGGCGCATCTGCGGAGGTACCGGCCACCCCTAATGAAATGGTGGCAGGATACAGTACAGCAGCGGTCCGCAACCTTTTTGATATTGCGACCCCAAAATTCAAAAAAGAGTTATGAGCGACCCCAGAAAAAAAATCGCGGGCGCGGGAGCGGTGAGGTTGTGACGGGCGGGACTGCAGTGGCGGTCCGTGATCTGTTCCCCATGGGAAGCTGAAGAAAAACATAGATTCATATACCTACCTATATACAAATAATTGTTAGCCAACAAACGAAATGGACGTACTTATGGTATTTGACAGCTGTAACTAAAAAGATATCCAAATAAACGCTCTGCTCCGAAAGCCTTAAATTAACATATTATGTGCGAACATTTCCCTGATTACATTTTAATGATTTCAATAAACAATTTATATTTTTATTGTAAAAATGACTCACCTGATATTCATTTACTTATACTTGAGCTCAATTCTACGCTCTTTCTTCATAAAATCGTCGATTACAGCATCGTGAAAGGTTGACTTCTCCTTTAAGGACAGGAGACTTTCGAGTATATTGAGTTGTGGAAATGTCTTACAAACGATTTATTCTTGCTGGTGATTTTTAAAATTGGAGTTGGTTTTCCAGTATCCACTATATGTTTTTTTTCCGCAAATTGTCTAGACAAAAAACTTTTACGTAACAATGATTCAATTAAACAGTCACATCTATTATTTGAACAACCTGAGAACAAGATGGATCCATATTTTTATTTTTCAAAGAACAAAAATATTGCACACCGTGGCCGCGCGTTAAAAAGTCAACGTAAACTAATACATGAATGAAGAATAATTATTCATATTATTGTTAAAATTATTTATTTGATGTCATACAAAAGGGAAAATATAAAAGTAAGAGAAGATAGTCAAATCCGCTCGATTTGCAATACCCTATTTTGTCCAGTATGTCTGAAGACAATAAGGTCAATTTTCGTATGTGGGATTCTTTAAGCTCTGCCGTATTTTTACTCGAGTAACGAAATCCCATCGATCGTATTGCGCATGCGCGAAAACAAAATATCTGCTTTGATTCTGGACGCGTTTGAGCTCCCCGTATTCGCATATTATGATGATTCGTTTGTTTACAACTCTTGACTTTACGGTAAAGACATATATGCCGCATGGCATATGTATGTAGTTAGATACATACATAAAATATAATGTCTCGCTTCCGCGCGATAGCGAGATGTAAAAAGTATAACAATAATAAAAATGTTTGTAATCGCCGCTGTATAAATACGATGCTCTTGAGAAAAATATATAATATAATTTCCAGTACATTAACACTTTGAGGTTAAGGGATTCGGTGAATCCATCGTATGTACGAACCGCTCGCGCCTGCGGGACTGGACAGGTCGTTCAGTCGTAATTATTTTCGATTCTCTCCGTTTTAAGGACATTGTGTAATTGTGTATGTAAAGAGAGGTTAGATTTTATGCATAAACCCTAATAAAATTCGATAAGTACAGGACCTTGTTGACTTTTTTGGCGACCCCTTAAATATCTTTTGCGACCCCACACGGGGTCGCGACCCCAGGGTTGCGGACCGCTGCAGTACAGTACAGTACAGAGGTCAGCTTCATACCAACCTATGAGTCGAGGATCTTTCTTGTGTAATTGGCGCTTTTTCCAGAGAAGACTCACCTCGCAGAGGGCTCTTGAGGTGTGATTCACACAAAACGGCGCTCACCAAATAAATCATCCAAATATTTTTTATTCACTTAAGAATTTATATGGCTATTTCCATACTCGCACGGGTATGCAGGTACACACCGCGGTGGAATAAAATTAATTTATTATCGATTTATTATATTTTCATTGAAACTGCATAAGCTGGTAGATGATTATAGCTTTACATACGTCATGCAGTGGGTTAATTGTTGCAAGAAAGTCGAGTGCAGATTCTGTGCAATTTATTATTTTGGGTTTGAAATAAAATAAACGCTGATACGGGAAATAAATTCTGAGACCCTTAGTGGGGATCGAACCCTTGCCCTCTGGCATGGAACGCACGGATTCTAACAAATGATTCAAACAACGTCCGGACATCACAGTAGTAAACGTGAAATGTCAAAAGAAGATATTTTCTAACTTTGGCCTTCTCGTCCCCTTTGTGCTGGCTTGTCTTATGTCCATCAGTGGAAATCTCACATGAGAAATGTTTGTATGTGTACTGGACCAATGTGTCTTATGACAACTGTAATTCGATTTAAAAATTATTTCCAACAACTCTCACACTACAGTGTTTTACATTTTTTTCTAAGCTCAGATTGTGTAGAATGTGATTCTTAAGACAATTTCATTGAAAGGTCATCTGTGAAAATCAAACGGTAGATAGGCCAAACAAGCACTGGAGGGGACGTCCTAGAAAAGTTTTTTTGACACGAGCGCGAACAGAAAAAAGGGAACAATGTGTTTTGATTCTCGAACCACATAAAAAATCTTTTCCCTTTTTTTGGGGTGAAGAATTTTCCATGTTGCAAGAAATTTCTATTCAAATTGAATTTCAGCACATGACAGGGACTTGCCGATCGAAATCAGATTAGGCAAAACAGCTTTTAGAGAAGAGCAAGGAAGAAGAAGCTTGAAGGTAATTTCTTTCGATCGCGTAATTGTCTCAGATTTTGCATTTGATTTACAACATATTGTTCTGATTTATTTCGGGCTTACATAAAATAAAATTTCATTTATTTAAAAGTATTTACTCGTATTTAAAAAAAAAGTACAAATAGTTCACTCTGCAACTTCTGTATTGGCGGCTTCGCGGCTCGGGTATCAAGGTGTTACTCATAAGTCACAGAACTGCCGTCCGTTTTTATATACGACCAATGCATAATCTCGCGCGATCCAGACTATACGAGACGCCTCACGAATGGTTGTTTCCAGAGAGCACCCGAAGCACCAACAGTTCGAAGTGTGTTTGTATGAAGGCTGAGTAAGCCTTGCCGGTACTTTATTTTGAGGTGTGAAATAAACACCAAAACGGAAAATCATTTCTGACAAATTCCGTGGGATTCGAATCCAGGCTCTAAACATGGAATGCAAGCACTCTACTAACTGTGCAATCCTCCACTTCCGTTGAAGTGGTTGCCGTTAGGCCGGTTCCCTTACCTTTAAAAATAAATTGGTTCAACTCGCCACATTCGACTCCTTCGGGGAAAACGCGGCAAGAAGGTAGGTACAATATATGTGAAGCTTGGTTGTGTTTTTTGGGCATTATTTCTTTTTTGGGAAATGTTATGACTTTTTTCAATTGTGGCATTTCATTTTTAATTACTCCTTACACTGCCAAGATATTTTCAATTTATATTTTCTGTATGACACCAACCCCTAGAAAAAAACAAAGCGACGAAGAAGCGGCAAGAAGTTACACTATATGTGCAGTTTAGTAGCGTTTTTTAGCGCGAACCTGAATATGCTACGGTATATCATAGCACCTATACGCTCAGTCGTATCTCCGTTGACTTATGATATCCGTGGAAAAGAAATTATTGTAACGAAAATATACACTATATCTGTGTCCACTGACTTACAAAAATGGTCTTTAGTAAGAAAGAGAATAAAGATCTTCACTTTGTTATTTAGTTGTATACAAAAAAAAATGGATGAATGTAATAATTATTTTTACAGAACATTGTGCGTAATAAATCTTTTTATTGGTAATTTTGTCAATTTTTAAACGTTACAGGAATTATTTTAAGAAATTATGACATGTGTAATTATTGGACATCGAAAAACATAATGCTAAAAGCAATAAAATACAGGATTTTACCTGTACGAGTAAGAACATTTTTAAATTGTTGTTTTTACAGGACTGCGGACAATCAATGTACCGATGCCGTAAGCTAGTTTCTACTCCTGTATATTATAGCTCGATGCGTAGCTCATTATAATCTGCTTGTTATTCATACCCTCTACGCCGGTCCTAAATTATGCAAGGCCTAGGTAAATGTCAACCAGAGTCTTGCCTCGTAGAACTCGGTCGTAGCAATCTCGTAGAGGACTCGGGGCTACCTGTTGTCGGTCCCTGATGAAATAATGTATGCTTAAATTTTAAACATGTAGCGACATAATACGCCCCCTTAGTGCCTGTTTGTCTTATATCCATCAGAAATAATGTAACATGAGCAATGTGTTCAGGATTCTGGTGGTGGCTGGTCATAATATTAATTCATCCGCCTTGAATTTCTAGCATGTTAGGAATTCTGTCTCGATGCTTTCAAGTGTTCGAGAATCTTCGTTGGTAGTTTGAGGTTAGAGCAATTTGCAGACAAAGACAGTTCCTGATGATGCAGCACTTTTATTTAAATAAGGTACAAGCTTACAACGGTAGTCTTGGTCTAATATTCGACAAGAAAAGAACAAAATCACAACTATAATTTAGCTCCTACATACATTATTTCAATATTGAATTCACCTACCATTATTCAAATATTTGATCCAACATTATTTATTCTATTCTAAAATCCCAAAGACAATGTTTGTATGTGTACTGGGCCAATCTATCTTTTTTTTTTTAAATAGATTAGTGAAGAGGAATGCAATTCACCAACCTATTCTGCCTGGCCAGAAACAGGTACTAATGTCATTAATTAATAATAAATTATTGTTTATATTAATGAATTGTTAATTAATAATTACCCAATAACATCTGTTGAACCAGGGTCAAAGTTATGGTCAAGTGACCCAAGCGGGGATCGAACCAACGTTATTCTATTCCAAATCCGCTAGAAAGATCGACCACTTGGCTCGCTCGGCCATAACACCGACAAGTACCTTATCAAAATTGGAAGTTGATTTTTAAAATACTTTAAAAAACTCTCAAATTATCGGGTTTAACGTTTTTTTATAGCTCAGATTGTGTAAGTGGAATGTGATTTTAAGACAATTTTATTGAAAAGTCATCTTCGAATATAATGGTAGATAAGCCCAACAAGCACTGGGCGGGACGAATAGACACGCTAAGTGAACAACGTATTGATCCATACTGTATAATTCGTTCCTTGACTTAGTATATGTTGGTATGACGCTGACCCCCATGCTTTGAAAACTTGGTTCAATTTTGCTAATGCTTCCCCAGTTTTAGGAAAAATTGGCAGGGGTTGCAAAGTTCATGATCATGTGAGGTTTGATTTATGGTGTTTTTCAAGACCATTTACTTTTTATAAGTTCACTTACTATAAAAAGTTACACCCAAAAAAATATTCTCGTGATTTTTCACATCAATAAGCAGTTATCCAGTTTGGTCTTTAAGGTGGCGATATCGTCGTTGTATCCTGTAAAATAACATATCCTGTAATCTTTTATGAAATATGCGTGTATTACAGAATACAACGATGGAATACTTCATAGATTCGTATTTTTTTATATTCGGGTCAACTTTTATATTACAACAGATTTTCAGGAAGCTGAAAAAAACTAAATTTATGCCAATAGGAAGAGGCGTCGCCACTTTTCACATTTAGGGATGAAGTAATACCTGAAACGGGAATAAAACCCGTCTAGTTAGGACAGATAATGGCTTCTACGACCTCCGACCGTAAAACTTTTCACAATCGTAGAGGTATTTAAGGGAGCTTTCGAAAGCTTAGGGCTCATTTCACACTTTTTAATTTAATTTGAAAATAAAATTATGTTAATTTGCAATAACGCTGTTAATAGATTTATTTTTAAATTAATAGTTAAATTAAACACAGAGCTTTTTTTCACGAGTTGATTTACTTCCACTCACCCTTCACAAAGTCGATAGGTACACACACCCTTTAATAGATTTCTTTGTGATTTAATGAAGTAATAAATATATATTCAAAAAATATATACATGAAATTTCTCCTTGAATTATTTCTTGTATAATTATAGGTTGGCATGGTTAGAATGGTTCACTTTGCCAATGTTATCCCTAATTCAGTGAAGGTCGGCTAAAGTTGCGGGGCTTACATAATATGTTCATTTGAAATTGTGAGTTTGTTTATTGAAAGTCCACTTACGGCATATCGCACGCTTAATAATAAAGAGAAATAACTCAAAAAATAAGAATGTTGGGAAATCACGTTTGAAGTTCAGACAACTAATACACATTGTATGGGATGAAAAAGGCGACCGATATTTTATCTCGGTCATATTTATCCAAATTGAACGGCTGTCGCATTCTACCTATTCTTCTCGCATTGTTCTTGCGTTTTATTACAAAATCTCGATTTTTCCAATTTTTGAGTTATTTCTCTTTATTATTAATCTTTAAATTTAATCTTTTTTAACTTTATCTTTAAACGTGCGATATGTGTGCGATCATCCATCTAAATGAGTGTTTTCATAATAGCCCCGTGAAGAATAATGCAATTCACCACCTATTTTCGTCAGGTTAAGTGAAACAGATAATAACACCATCAACATATCGATACCCTAATGCCGCTCCAGTTTAACGAACAGGCGGAAGAAGCTGCAAAGTGTATGTTCATGTGAGGTTGGGTTTATTTTGTATGTACACGTGTAGCATGTGTAAGCTTGAAATCACACGCGCCTGCTTGTGAGTATGAATTAATTATAAGCCTTAAATTTCAATATATCGATAGCTTTAAGGTAAAACTGAATAAGTGACATATTAAGCTAACATGTCTTTCTCAGATAAATGTAAATTTTTCCTATTTTTTACAAGAGAAAACACTAAAAAAGTTTCACTTCCAAGAAATTAGTTCACTCACTATCAGAAGTTACACCCAACAAAATGTCGATTTGTCAAATCAGTGAATCAACACTTATTCAGAGATTCTCTCAGGAAAACATAATTTACGAAAAATCACCATCTAATCAATTATCATTTTTTCGATACGAAAACATTGAGAACCCTTCACTATGGGTGGCCAGTGTCTACTCACAATAATAATGGCTTTATTATTTTTACGGCTGGATTTTCTTTTTAGGACATCTGTCAGATTTACGCTCAAATTTTTCTCCTTGAGGAAATATGTCCGGATCCTAAAAAACCCAAAGAAATAATTTTACGAAGAGCCTTTCAGGGTCGTGCGTCACTAACATGTCGAGAATTTTTTTCTACGAATTTTTCTTTAAAGTAATACCAAACCCTTATTTTTGTGTTATTTTAATACGCTTTATTAGAATACTTATCTAATATAATCTAAGTTGCAAAGATATGTAACATTGGGGATTCATATTACATGCATTCTCACAAGCAGACACGTACAAGTCTCGCTTGTGTATGCCGCATGTGAACCTACAACATAAAAACCGAATTTTAAATGGACAAACACTCCTTTGCAACTCCTGCCGGCCTTCCCTGAAACAAGGGTGACATTGGCGTAGTGAACCATTTTTTACAGCATGGGTGGTCAGCCTCATACCAATCTATAAGTACCAATATGCTTTATACACTTTAATACCGACTGGTCCGTTGTCTAACGTAGTGATAACGCTTTAGACTCGTTTTGTGAAGGCTTTGAACGCAAGCGTTTTACCTATTGAGCTTTCCAGCGCGTTTTCTTCCTATCTTATATATTTCTAAGTTGACACATTAAAAAAATAAGATGTAAAAAAAAGAAATTACTTTTTTTCACAAGTTGATTTATTTCCTCGGGCACTTTCGGTGTTATTACACCATTATCAACACAATCACACCATGAGTTCCTATGTTATATGAAATGTAGACAGTTAGTACTTTTTAACACCGTCACTGGAGAATTGATGACTTGTGTGTATATGTGTATTATGTTTTATTTGTGAAAAAAATTGACAATGTTCCGTTGGTGTCTTTCCGAAAATTATAATTTATTTATATATTTATTTGAAAATTATCAAGAACAACTCAATGGCGCGGTACCACCGAAAGCGCTCGAGGAAATAAATCAACTCGTGAAGAAAAACCTAAGGTGTTAATTTTTATACAAGTAATTTAAAATTAATCATTACAATTTTAATTTAATAACCATTTCATTTTGATTTAAATTATGTTTTTTTCGAATACTCTTACGTAAATTTCTTAGTATTCATACCTACATAACAATAACAATGGAAAATTTTCGAGAAGTGAAATAAAAAGAAATCGATTTTACGTAGAAAATACCTACGTACAAACAAAGTGTGACTCATGGCATTAATATTTTTGTATTAATCTATTGCCGTCTACACACGGTCATTCCTGCCTGCCATTTTTGCATTACCTACACGAGTGACAAGCATTTCACGCAAGCAATGCCAAAGAATGAAAGATATCCTTTACTTTCCAATCATTCTTGTGTTTTCACATTGTGAAGATTCTCTTTTAAGTTGATGAAATAAAAACAAAATTAGTTTTTTCTTCCCTTAAGTTTTACATTCTTATGCTATTTTGGCAATGTTCTCATCTATAATCTATAATCTAAGTTGCAAGAATATATTCATTTAAAGCTCTCAGATGTATGCCCACAAACAAACACGTATAGTTCGCGCTTACAAATGCTGAATGTGTACTTACAAATAAAATCCAAACCTCAAATGAACATAAGCCCCACAACTTTTGCCTACCGTCCCTGAAACAATCATCAGTTCTGTAAAATTTTAATTTTGAGAATCTCCACACCTTCATTTTTTATTTATTAACTCTCTCCCTGTCATAGCTCGTCCTCGACCAATTCCTGAAAACACTGTTTTTTTAGTTATTTTTTTTTAGGTGTACTTCTGCCAATAATACGCCTGTTTCAGAAAATGGTAGCAGGAGTTGAAAGATGATCAAAATCAATCCATAGATCTAAAGCTTTGTGAATCGCACTGTAAATCTTTATTTCAAGGTAAAATGTATTCTGTACTATACGAGTATATCGCACCCACTTGAATTTGTCTGCATAGACGCAACTACGCCACTAAGCTACACATATAGTGTAACTTATTGCCTGCGTTATCCCCGAAGGAGACGCATGTGGCAATTCGGGACCTATTTATTTTTACGCGTAAGGGGGTCGGCCTCACACCAACCACTCTCAGTTGAAGTGGGGGTTTCCCAGCTCCCCGGGGGGGCTGGTTCTCACTTATTGTGAAGGCTGAGTAATCTTTAAGATCGAGCCCTTGCTCTCGGCATGGAATGCAAGCATTCTACCCATTGAGCTATCGACCTATAGAGAATGCTCTTCATTCAAAAGTGGCACGCATTCATGACAGGTTATTCCCAACGTTTGTATAGCTATAAAATATGTAGGTGACAATCTAAAAATAAGAATTAATGGGGGCAAAATATTGCGCGGCAGGAAAATATTTTCCTTTTGGGAAAAGTGAAAACGGCCACAGGCCTGGTATTTTTTTGATAACAATTTTTCTAAAGGATTTCCCATCGAGGGAAAATCTCCTGTACTTTGAAATTTCAGTCATTTCCATTTGAGCCTTTGGTGATCTTTGGTAAAAGACATTCTTTTGTGTAAAATACTTTGACTCTACATTTAGAAAATTTATCGGAAATTGTGTGTGAAGATATTGTACAATCTGTGTACAATATGACTTGGTGAACAAGGTGATTAAAAATTGATTGAGTGTCTGAAATTAAAAAGCGCCGGTTCAATCTCCATTTTGACGATAACTTTGGAAACGAGGAAATTATAAATGAATATAAAAATATTTTTATAAACTTTAACTTGGTAATATTGGTGAATTGCATTCCTTTACACAAATTTCGGAGGAAAAACTGACGAAGAAAGTATGTTGGTAGAATAGATGGATGTCGTGGTAGAGGAAGACCGAGAAATGACTCTGGAGGAAATGAAAGAAGTATGCAAGGATAGAAATAAATGGCGGTTGATCTGTGATGTTGGCGGCTAGGGTTTGTTAAAGTGAAATTGGTTTTATGAAGTAGTTTTTTATGTCCATGTATATATTGTTATTTATTGATTAAAAAAAAAAAAAATTGTCATGTATGTTCCTTGACTTATAGGTTGTTATGCGGCTGACCACCCATACTGTAAAAAATTGGTTCACTTTGCCAATGTCACCCCTGTTTCAGGGAAGGACGGAAAGAGTTGCAAGGCTTATGTTCATTTGAGATTGGGTTTTTATATTGTAGGTCCACATGCGGCATGTGTTAGCGCGAAATTATACATATCTGCTTGTGGGAATGCATTTAATGTAAATCTTAAATGATAAATATCTTTGCAGCTTAGATTAGATTAGATTAGAGTTAATGAGATTTTATGTTTTAAATAATTTCATTTTACTTTTAAAAAGACGTCAGTATATTACATACAAAATTACAATAATTTGACTACCTATCTAATGCTTGTCGATAGTTTAGTTGGTAGAGTGCTTGCATTCCATGCCGAGAGCTCGGGTTCGAATCCCACCGAGTATTTCAGAATGAGTTTCCCGTTTCAGTGTTTATTTCAAACTCAAAAAAAAAACAATCGGCAAGGTTTACTCAGCCTTCACAAGAAATGAGTACCAGTCCCCTCAGGAGCTGGGAAGCCTCCGCTTCAACTGAAGTGGATGGCGTAAGGCCGGCCCCCTTACTTCTAAAAATAAAAAGGTATTACTCGCCACATACGACCCCTTCGGAGATAACGCAAGACGTTACGATATATGGGTAGCTTAGCTGCGTTTACCTAATAAAAACTAAATAATAAAAAACTAAAAATCAGCTGTAAAAAATCGTTAGAAAATTTATAGTTATCATAAAATAGAGATTTTTCCTACTTACATTTAAAATATTGACAATGAAAATCAAAGTATTAATTAATGAAAAAGTCACTTACTTTTATTAAACTTTTTATGGAACAACCTTTCATTCGCTGTCCCCTTTTCTCCTATTTCTGCTAAACGAGGTCCGTTGAATCAGCAAAATTCAAAATATTCCAAGTCCCATAGGACCCAATAACGTAATATTACATTTGAGAATAGTACCACTACCTAGTCCATATCGTCACTTTGGTGCTTGTTTGTATTATCTCTAAGATAAGTAATTTCACATGAGCAATGTTTGTATGTGTACTGGACCAATGTGTCTTCTGAAAACTGGAAATTGATGATGAAAATATATTTAAAAATCTCTCACATTATCATGTTTTTCTTAACTTAGATTGTGTAGAATGTGTTTCTCAAAACAATTTCATTTAAAGGTCATCTTTGAATCACATGGTAGATAAGCCAAGCAAGCACTGGGGGACGATTTATATAAATTTACGTTATGATTCAGCCAACAAAATCTGAAACAGAGACTTGAGAGAGAGCGTGCGTTTTAATTTTACTACATTTTTTTAAGGAACACTATCAATTTTTAGTTTTCATAAGTATTTCATACAAACGTTGCTCATGTGAAATCACCTATTATGAACATAGGACAAACAAGCACTAAAGGGACGTCAACTCGATTGCGTGAATCAAAAAAGGTTTTTGAAAACGAAATAACTCACTAGGAGTGCCACGCTACATTTGATATATTTTTTAGATTTACGCAATCGTGGGGAGTTTACGTGAATGCTTTATACTCGGGGTACAGTCAGGCCCGCATCAAGGGCGGTTCGAGCGTTGCGACCGCAACAGGGCCCCCATTTTAAGAGCATCGTATTTAACGCAACTATACTACGCATATAGTGTAACTACTTGTCTGGATTATCCCCGAAGGGGTCGCATGTGGCGATTCGGGACCTATGTGTTTTTATAGGTAAGGGTCCGGCCTTACACCAACCATTTTCAGTTAAAGTGGGGGTTTCCCAACTCCAGGGGGGGCTGGTTCTCATTTTTGTGAAGGCTGAGTACACCTTGGGATCGAACCCTTGCCAAGCCGAGAGCTTGGAATGCATGTATTCTACCAACTGAGCTATCGAACGGTCTTTTTACGAGCTTGGTCGTCGCTACAAAGCGCCAATTCTCAAGCAAGATCCAGTTGCTGCAAGGCTGGATGGACCTTTTGATAACCGGTCTTTGGTAAAAGTTTATGAATTTTTCAACCCCGCACGCAAAAAAAAAAACTATATATTATTGAAATTGGAAATAAAAAATATCCTTGATTAACCTTCCCCAATCTGTGCTAAAAAAATTACACGCGCAACGGTGCTGTGTAGTGACTACACGCTCATAAAAGTCGGATTTATGATCGGTAAATGATGTATATTAATAGCTAATCGCTTTAAACATTTAGTACTTATCTATAGATGATACAGAAGTTGTAAAACATCAGCCAAGACATAGTGTTTTCTTATTTTTTGTTTATTTACGTAATTTCTTGACCTATAGGTTGGATTCCTTGATTATAGGTTGGTATGAGGCTGACCACCCATACTGTAAAAAATGGTTTACTTTCACATTGTCACCCCTATTTCAGAGAAGGTAGGCAAAAGTTGCTGTGTTTATTTTCATTTGAGGCTTGGATTTAATTTGTAAGTTCACATTCACCATTTGAAAGCACCAACTACACGTGTCTTTTTGTGGGCATGCATTTGATATGAGCTCTAAATGTTAATATATCTTTGCAACTTAGATTACAGGTTACAGACGTGATAGGTGAGTGTTTACGCAGTGTTTTTTAGTCGCGGGTACAGGTTCATTTGGGTTCTCAATTCGTGCAAAATTGGGGCTGGGGCCCTATGTCTCTCCTCGCACCAGGGCCTCGGATGGACTCAATCCGGGCCTAGGTACAGTTCATTTATAACTCATGCCCAGGTCTTTTCTCTAAGGAATCTCCTTTTATTACATTTCCAGACAATGAAGTGGGACGACAAAGAGAGCCTCGGAAATCTGATGTCAGATAATGAAATTATTATTAAACATTGTAATCAGAAAAAGGTGATTATAAGAGGAGATATATTTATACATTATACATATATTTTAGAACCATTTATTCGGCGAGTGCTGTCTAAGTCTCTTCTTTCTTAAAAAGTCATCAACGGCTTAATAGACAGTCCCACCCTGTTGGAGAGCTATGGGTTGTATGTGCCAGGCGACTACAAGCGTGGGCGAGGGCATAACTTATTTTATGTACCGAAAAGCCGTACGGATGTCGTCGCACAGCATCCTGTAACTCGGAGTATAAAACTCTTAAATGACTCTAATATAGATATATTCTACTGCAATATAAATAGATTTAAAAATTGAATCAGAGATTTTCTCCCAGCGTGTTGATGGCTGAGAGGGTACACTATAATTAGGGAAACCTGCTGTGCATAAAAAAAAAATGTGTTAATCACACCTGAAGAGCCGTCTGCAAGCGTGATAGTCGCTATAGAAAGCGCCAATTCTCAAGCAAGACCCAGTAGCTGTAAGTTATCCGAGTACATTTTAATATGCAAGAAATACAGCTTTAACGTAATTCCACAACATCAAATATTTTACAATACTAATGTCTCATTAACTTATTAATTTAATTTTAAGTTAACTTGAATATATTGTGATTATCTAAAATCTAAATCTAAATCTAAATCTAAGCTGCAAAGATATGTATCATTTGAGATTCATATTAAATGCATTCCCACAAGCAGACATGCATAATTTCGCGCTTACACATGCTGCATGTGGACCTACAATATAAAAACCCCAATCTCAAATGAACATAAGCCCTGCAACTCTTGCCGACCTTCCCTGAAGCAGGGGTGACATTGTCAAAGTGAACCATTTTTTACAGTATGGGTGGTCAGCCGCATACCAACCTATCAATCAAGGAGTACATGCAATTGATACAATCAAATATATAAAACAAATAAATTCTAAGCAATTAAACAGTAAAAAATTAAAAAGCTACAACACATATTTTTTAAATTTAAAAGCCTTAGCTTTAACCGCCAGCATTACAGATCAACCGCCATTTCTTTCGATCCTTGCATACTTCTTTATTTTATCTCCAGCAATAATTAACATGCTGTGTGAATTAATTAATACTCGTAATCAGTCAGTTGCATGATATATACATTGTCATGTTAGGCATTCTCATTGTGCAATGAACTTATAATATCAATACAGGATTTTGTCCATATCGCCGTATTAAATCAAATTTATCGAGATTTTAATAAATGCGACTGGAGCTTTAGTTCTATAATCTAAGTTGCAAAGATAGATACACAATTAAAATTCAAAAATAATTTGAAAATAAAACAATTTTTCTTCACGATATGATTTATTTCCTCGAGCGCTAACATCGAAAGCGCTATAATCTATAATCTAAGTTGCAAGGATATATTCATTTAAAGCTCTCAGATGTATGCCCACAAACAAACACGTGAAGTTCGCGCTTACAAATGCTGTATGAGTATTCACAATGTCACCCGTGTTACAGGGAAGGACGGCAAGAGTTGCAGGGTGTATGTCCATTTTAGATTTTTTTTTTTTTATGTTGTAGGTTCAAATGAGGCATGTGCAAGCGCGAACTTGTACGTGTCTGGTTGTGAGAATGCATGTAATGTGAATCTCCAATGTAACATATCTTTGCAACTTAGATAAGATTAGATTAGAATGTGTATTTACAAATAAAATGCAAACCTCAAATGAACATAAGCCCTACAACTTTTGCCGACCTTCCCTGACACAGGGGTGACATTGGCAAAGTGAACCATTTTTTACAGTATATTTTTTACAGGGTGGTCAGCCTCATACCAACCTATAAGTCAAGGAATACGAATAAAAAATAACATTTAAGTATAAAAAAGACCAAAACCTTAAAAAGAAATCTGTACAAAAGCGCTCGAGGAAATAAATAAATTTGTGAAGAAAAACTTATTATAAATAATTATAAAAAATTATAAAAAACACAGAGTTTTATTTTCACAAATTGAGTATTTATTTCAACCTCAAGTACTTTCGACTTATTCACGTCATTATCAAGAGGATACTCTATAACTACTATATACTACTATAATGAGTATCCTCTTGATAATGACGTGAATAAGTCGAAAGTACTTGAGGTTGAAATAAATACTCAATTTGTGAAAATAAAACTCTGTGTTTTTTATAATTTTTTATAATTATTTATAAAAATGAATTTTCACTGTGTGAATACACAAACTTTAAAAAGTCTAAGAAAAACTTATTATTAATTTTAAATGAGTCTTCAGAATTTCAGTACACAAGCTCTTCAACTTTTAATTAAGACTCACATTAAAGGCATGCCCACAAACAGACACGTGTAAGTTTGCACTTACAAATGATACATAATAAGCCACCCCTCACATTGACATAAACCTTGCAACTCATGCCACCCTTTCTTGAAACGGGATGGCATTCGCAAAAATTAAACGAGTTATTAAATCATGAGGGGGGGGGGTAATCCTCAACACCCCCTTAGTGCTTGTTTGTCTTATGTCTAAAACAGAGGTAATTCAATACTAGCAATATTTGAATATGTACTGGACCATTGTGTCTTACGAAAAATGGCAATTGATTTACAAAATATTTAACACAACTCTCACATTAATTTGTGTTACTTTTGTTTCTTAGCTCAAATAGTATAGAATGTTTTTTTAGTCCGGTCGATAGCTCAGGTGGTAGAGTGCTTGCACTCCATGCCGAAAGCTCGGGTTCGAATCCCACCGAGGGTGTCAGAAATGATTTCCCGTTTCGGTGTTTATTTCAAACCCCAAAATAAAATACCGGCAAGGTTTACTCAGCCTTCACAATAAATGGGTACCAGCACTCTCGGGAGCTGGAAAACCTCCACTTCAACTGAAGTGGTTGGCGTAAGGCCGGCCCCCTTACCTGTAAAAATAAATAGGTTCAACTCGCCACATGCGACCCCTTCGGGGATAACGCGGCAAGAAGTTACACTATATGTGTAGCTTAGTTGCGTTTTTTTTTCTAAGACTTCTTTAATTGGAAGGTCATCTTTGAATCAAATGGCAGATAAGCCAAGCAAGCACTGTGGGGGGCATCATACCAACCTCATCAGTCAAGTAACAAGTACGATAATCAGGAATTTTCATTTTAAAAGCACCTTCGAATATATTTAATCGTGTTAAGCATTTATATTTTCTTTGTGAAAAACAATGGAAAATGGAAGCCTGAAAATCAGCTTTCGTAGGCAGAATAAAAGCAGACTTTTCCGGCCGCTCATTATTTTGAACAATCAAAGCAAAAGCATGTTTTTTCTTTCATTTTAACCAATTAAATCACACAATGGAACATCTGTCTACATACTAATATAAACAACATGTTTTCATTTTACAACCTTAAAAGCAACGCAACTAAGCTACACATGTAGAGTAACTTTTTGCAACATTCTATCTAAAGAGGTGGCATGTGGTGAGTGTTATCTATTTATTCTTACAGGTAACTGGGCCGGCCTTTGGGGGATGGTTCTCTTTCCTGTGAATGCTGAATAGGTAGATCATGCCAGTACTTTATTTTTGGTTTGAAATAAACACCTTGACGGGAAATCGTTTCTGACACCCTCATTGGGATTCGCCATTGATTTTTACTTTTATCTTTTCCCTTGCCCCACATTAGTGTAAGGCTGGACCTTTATTGACCGGTATTTTTTTTTTTGAACGCTTATGAATTTGTTAACCCAGCAAAGAGCATAACATTTGAGAACATATATTTTTCCTGCTCCACCGCAAATTCGAACTCATGACCATCGGATAACGAATCCGCAGCGTTAGCCATTTGACTGCAGACCCCTCTTTTTCATTACTGTTTCATTATTGACGAACTTACCTTTTACGCAAGAGATAATATGAAGTGGTTTTATTATTTTGTATAATTAAAAACTTAATAATTAAAACTTTGTTTTACTCCTTTTTTATTGTTATTTTTGAGTATGTAAGGAAAAAATATACAATAATTCGTTGATGTGAGTAACAACTCAAGAACAAACAATAAAAGTGGAATAAAACAAAGTTGAAAATTTTTAATTCTTCAATTATAAAAATGCCTTGACATATAGGTTGATATGAGGCTGTCCACCCATACTGTAAAAAATAGTTCACTTGGCCAGTGTCACCCCTGTTCCAGGGAAGGTCGGCAAGAGTTGCAGGGCTTTTGTTCATTTGACATTGCATTTTATGTTGTAAATTCACATGCAGTATGTGTAAGCGCAGACTTAATATGAATCTCAAATGTAATTTTTCTTCGCAGCTTGGATTATATAGAGCGTAACTAAATAATTTCCTTGACTTGTAGGTTATTATGAGGCTGACCACTAATCTAATCTAATCTAAGCTACAAAGATATATAACATTTAAGATTTATATTAAACACTGATACTGAAAAAAATTGTAGGTCCACATGCGGCATGTGTGAGCGCGAAATTATGCGTGTCTGCTTGTGGGAATGCATTTAATATGAACCTCAAATGATACATATCTTTGCAACTAAGATTTAGATTTCAGATAAAAATAAAAACACCTTTTAAGTATGGCTTTTCGTAGCGCTTCACAAAAATCTTTCGAAAGTTCAGACCATGTTTTTCAGTTGCGAACTATGACAGGCAGCGCTGTTTCCATGAGATGTGACCCGTCCTGAAAGGAAATAAGAGTGGCAGAGAAACAGGAGCAGGTCCATACAAACATTAACAAGCAGGCGCCTTTGTTCTAGAACACTCTCTCCGTACATGGCAGCTAGTACATTATCTACGCCGACTTCAGGGTCCTTAAGTGACAAAGGACTTTCAGCTGATACAGAAGGGGTTAGCGGCAAGCGGTTCTTGAAAGTCTTCCTTGAATTGTAGGTCGGTGGTCTAAATTTAATATGACAAATATAATTAAAATAATATACCTACCAAGAATATTAATATTTTTGTCTTTGGTACTTTTGTTGGGTTGGTATTGTTTTGACAGGAAGCTACAGGCACAACTTCCTACACTCTCTTCTCTCTCGATCGTTGCGTTGGCAAGATATCTTAGCATATTCATCCAACTTTATTCACGTAATCCTTTGTCAAAATACCTTGTAATCTTTATTGAATAAACTCCAAAAATCATTCAACATGTTTTAAATAATATTTAACATCAAAGCAACTAAATTTTTAAACCCAGTGCCTACATCAAGAAATCGACCATTTTTGAAGCATTATTTGCGTTGGCAAAGTCCGCATGAAGTGAGCACAAAAAGGTCCAGATGGACGCAGATGGCTTCAGATGCAGTTCCGTGAATAAAATATTCACTGCATCAGGTCGCAAGGAGCAACATGGTCGCTCATCCGGCTCGAAGGACCAAAAATGGTCGATTTCTTGATGTAGGCACTGGGTTTAAAAATTGAGTTGCTTTGATGTTAAATATTATTTAAAACATGTGGAATGATTTTTGGAGTTTATTCAATAAAGATTACAAGGTATTTTGACAAAGGATTACGTGAATAAAGTTGGATGAATATGCTAAGACATCTTGCCAACGCAACGATCGAGAGAGAAGAGAGTGTAGGAAGTTGTGCCTGCAGCTTCCTGTCAAAACAATACCAACCCAACAAAAGTACCAAAGACAAAAATATTAATATTCTTGGTAGGTATATTATTTTAATTATATTTGTCATATTAAATTTAGACCAGTCGGTATGAGCCTGAACACTATAATATATATTTTAATGTTGCAAGGATATATTCATTTAAAGCTACGAGTATCAAATGCATGCCCACAAACAAACACGTGTAGTTCGCGCTTACAAAAGGTCAGGAAAATTTACAGGGGGTATGTTCGTTTGAGATATGGATTTTAATTTGCAAGTACACATGCAGCATTATTGTGAGCGCGAACTTTTACGTGTCTGTTTATGGGCATGCATTTAATATTATGAATTAAAATTTTGATGTCACATCTTTGCAACTTGGATTATACATAGAAGACTGATAGGAATCCGGACGGGGATTGGGAATCAGGATAAAGGAGAAACACCGGAGAGGACTACAACTCGCAGAAATCAAAGTTGTTTTTAACACGCCATATATTGATCAAAATTTACTCACGCCACAACACAACCTTTTGGTTGGAGGTCGGTAGAACAAAAAGAGATCTTACATACAAAAATGTCTCCTTTTTACTTTTATAGCTATTAGAGCTTTATTCAGACCAAAGATAATAAAAGTTATAAACGCATTCAGTGATTTTTTTTAAGCATGAAAGTAACTATCTTTACATGCTGGCTGTCCCCGTCTGTTGTGTGTGTCAGACAGCCCCTCGGAGACAAAGGGCTGTGTGGAGGGTCCGCCCGAGATTGTAAAGCCTCAACACTTCGGCAGGATGAGATTACTTCAGACTATTTGTTTATGGGAGGACTCCACCATCGTGCTATCGATGGTGACAGGATAGAACGGCACAGTGACAAAACGACTCGTGACAGAACGACACATGACAGAACGACACATGACAGAACGACACATGACAGAACATCACAATGAAAGTACATAACAATGAAAGTACCTACATCACAATGATAAAACATCACAGGAAAGTACATCGCAATGATAAAACATCACAGGAAAGTACATCACAATGACAAAACATCACGTTGCTAAAACACCACAGGAATACAAATCATAATGACACAACATCACATACCCAACATAGAACATACCATAAACGGCACTTAAAAAGTATCACATTACAATGAACATCACACAAGAGGCTGGTTCTCATTTCTTGTATCGGCTGAGTAAGCCTTGTCGGTATTTTATTTTATATTTGAAATTTAATTTTAACAATTGAGGTAGGTAGCTTCACGCTTATCTATAGTCAAGGACTCATAGTAGGCAAAATAAACGCTTTTTTTTTTTTTTTTAAGAAAATCCTGTGCGGGAGACTCCCTAGATTCTGAAGACTCTAGGGGTCTATGACACTTGTTGTAGTGCCGCAGAGGTGTACGAGCTTGGTCGTCGCTACAAAGCGCCAATACTCAAGCAAGACCCAGTTGCTGTAAGGCTGGATGGACCCTTGGTGACCGGTCATTAGTAAAGGCTTATGAATTCTTCAACCCAGTGAAGAGCACATTCGAAATATTAATGGTATATATGTTTGTTTTTTGTTGTTTAACGCTTTGTTTTAATGTGTTTTAAACGCTTGTTTTTGATTTATGTTTTTTTTTTTAAAAAACTAATTTTTGATTAAAACATTGTTTTATTTTCACACACGATATTGATTTTATTTGAATTATAATTTACAAACGTTATCGACCTACATATTATATGGTCAAATCGTGTGTGAAAATAAAACAATGTTTTAATCAAAAATTAGTTATTTTACAAATGCATAAATCAATCAACATGAATTTTCACAGTGTTAATACACAAGCCATAAAAACTGTAATGTTTTTTTTGTTTGTGATGTTTTGTCATTTGCCGATCATGGTATGTTCTGTTTTAGGTATGTGATGTATTGTTATTGTAATGCTCTGTCATGTGTTGTTCTGTCATGTGTCGTTCTGTCATGTGTCGCTATGTCATGTGTCGCTATGTCATGTGTCGTTTTATCACTGTTTCGTTTCATCACTGTGTCGCTCTCTTATGAAGCCCTTCCGATATAAGGAGCGCACTTTGCTATTCTGCCACAGTCAATAGTACTAAGTTAATTTAATATTCAATATCTAGGTTTAATTACATAAGCAGAGGCGTATAACTTCGTGCTTACACATGCCGCATGTGGACCTACAACATAAAAATCCCGTCTCAAATGAACAAAAGCCCTGAAGCTCTTGCCGAACTTCCCTGAAACAGGGATGACATTCGCAAAGTGAACCATTTCTTGCAGTATTGGTGATCAGCATCATACCAACCTTTATGTTAGGAACAAAGACAATAAATTACATTTTTACAATTTACAATTTATAATCCATATAGATACTCAAACAAATACAAAATTCCAATTGAAAAAACCCTAGCCCTAGCCGTGCAAAGTGAACCATTTCTTGCAGTATTGGTGGTCAGCCTCAAAATTAACCATTTTTTATTCATAAAAAAAATATCTCGCCAACTGCTTGTAACCAAAAAAATCAATCACAAAAAAATCTAATAATTTTCTCGGTGACACTTTCATCTCGGGAAATCCACACTGATTTTCTCTCAGCTATCTTTAAAAGCTCCCTCACTCGTGTCTGAAGCAAAGATTAATTCATCTGCCAGCCAGAAAAAAATCCTGAATCCTGAAAGTCTTCACGCTCCTACGTCACGTCATCCTGTCCAGTGATTGATGGGAAGGCTTCACTTGAGGCAGGATCCAGAAAAAAAGAAGTATCAAAGACAGGGCGAATTTTTTTCAGCATTAAATGCAAAAAAAGTTTTCTTTCAGTCTGCGATAGTGAGGCTGAATACAAATCTTATAAAACTGTTTTTTTTATCGAAAAGTTTGTGAACCTACAGCTTTTGAAAAAATATAGGTAGCTACAAACTACGTATAATATAAAGATTTTTTTTTTTAATAAAAATACGATCTAGATGAAATAAAATGTATGTTGATTTCGTCTCTTCAGTGCTTGCTTGGCTTATGTATCTTTCATTTGCTTTAAAAAAACCTTTAAATAAAATTAAATTAGAAGATTTAAAATCACACTCTACACAATAAGCGTTTAAAAACCTAAGGCACGATAATTTGATAGCTGTTTAACACATTTTAAAAATCAATAATTGCGGCTGACCACCCATACTGTGAAAAAATGGTTCACTTTGACAATGTCACCCCTGTCTCAGGGAAGGACGGCAAGAGTTGCAGGGCTTATGTTCATTTGAGATGGGTTCTTATAATGTAGGTCCACATGCGGCATGTGCTAGCGCGAAATTATTCATGTCTACTTGTGGGAATGCACTTAATATAAATCTTAAATAATATATATCCTTGCAGCTTAGATAAGATTAGATTAGAATAACCAGTTTTCATAAGACACATTGGTCCAGTACACATACAAACATTGCTCATGTGAAATTTCCTCTGATGAGTATAACAAACAAGCACTAAAGGGACGTACTTTTATTATCTTATGTTCACTTTGCCAATGCCACCCCTGTTTTAGGGAAGGACGGCAAGAGTTGCAGTGTATAAATCCATTTGAGATTTGGGTTTTTATATTTTAGTTTCACATGCGGCATTTGCATGCCCGAACTTGTACGTGTCTGCTTGTGAGAAAGCATATATAATGTGAATCTCTAATGTTACATATCTTTGCAACTAAGATTAGATTTGATAAAACATATTAAATTTCCAGTCGCTTTTTAGACATTTTACCATGATTAAATCTCATACTTTTTGTATAAAGACTGAAGCCCCCGTTCTTCGTCAAGAGTTTTGTTTCTGAGAAATGCTATTACCCTCTCTCACTATTCACTGAACATCCAGACATTTCTCCTCTGCACGTGTCTTGCAGGAAATTAATATCAGAGCGTGAGATGAAAAAACAATTCTTTTTTCCGGTAAAACAACGTATGAAATTACATACATAAAATGCCTAGATTTCTTCTACAAATCTTTACCGCGAGAATCAAACATTATGTAAGTTCCCTTGTCTCTAATCTAAGTTGCAATGATATTGTTACGGTTTTGGATGGGACCTTTTAAATTAAACTGCAATTATTTGTTTTAACCTTGACTTATATTATTGGTATGAGGCTGACCACCCATACTGTAAAAAATGGTTCACTTTGCCAATGTCACCCCTGTTTCAGGGAATGTCGGCAAGAGTTATGTTCATTTGAGGTTTGGATTTTATTTGTAAGTACACAATCAGCATTTGTAAGCGCGAACTACATGTGTTTGTTTGTGGGCATACATCTGAGAGCTTTGAATGAATATATCGCACGTTTAATAATAAAGAGAAATAACTCGAAAATTGGGAAAATCGAGATTTTGTAATAAAACGCAAGAACAATGCGAGAAGAATGCGTAGAATGCGACAGCCGTTCAATTTGGACGAATATGACCGAGATAAAACATCGGCCGCCTTTTTCATCCCATACAAGTTGTACTGGGTGTCTGAACTTCAAATGCGTTTTCCCAACATTCATGTTTTTTGAGTTATTGCTCTTTATTATTAAACGTGCGATATCCTTGCAACTTAGATTATAGATTATATTAAAGAACCTAATTTATTTTACACGGGTTTGTTATCAATTTACAATAATTGTAATCTCTGCGTATATTGGTATTCACTGTAAAATGCTTAGAGAGAATAATCGCTGTCCGCACAATTGCAGTTCCTATATATAGGTACAAAATAAATCTTTCTCGCATATTCCAGATCATTTTTCGCTCACACTAGAACGTCGTTCTATGCACTACCACCAACATGGACTACTCCCAGATTATTCTACCTACACTAACGTACATGTATTGGTGCGCGTAGATACTCTTATGCCATAGTTCGTAACAATATTTTACATTTAAGATTCATATGAAATTCATTTCCACAAGCAGACACTTATGAGTTAGCGCTTACATGTGCCGCATGAGGACTTACAGCATAAAAACTCTTCTCAAATAAAAGTTTAGTGGAAAGTTGCACGGATTATGTTCAATTCAGATTTGTGTGTTGATTTAGTAAGAGTACCGGTCCGTAGTTCAGTGGTAGCACTTTGGACTCTGAATGGGAACGTTGTGGGTTTGATTCCCGGCGGAGCACAAAAAATATATCATTTATATTTTCAAATTTGCTCTTCGCTGGGTTGAAAAATTCATAAAAAACGTTTACCAATGACCGGCCACCAAAGGTCCATCCAGCCTTACAGCAACTGGGTCTTGTTTGAGAATTGGCGCTTTGTAGCGACGACGATCAAGCTCGTAAAAAGGTCAATAGCTCAATTGGTAGAATGCTTGCATTCCATGCCGGCCCCCTTACCTGTAAAAATAAATAGGTCCCGAAGAGCCATATGCGATCCCTTCGGGGATAACGCAGGCAAGAAGTTACACAATATGTGTAGCTTCGTTGCGTTACATGCAGCACTTGTAATCACAAACTTACAAGTGTCTGTTTGGGAGCGTGCATTAAGCATGCATTAATTAAAAAAAAAAAATAGGCTCATTTATTTGGTGAGCGCTGTTTTTGTGTATACTGTAGACTTCCCCTCCCTGGTGAAATAAAAATGGGGAGAAGACCGGATAGAATAATTGTATGGTACAGGCGAGCCAAAGGCCGTGTTCCTGCATCCTTGGTCTCCATAGTTCTCCAAATGGTGAGATCTTCCCTCTCAGAGAGATTGTTGAAGATTCCTGGTGAATGATGTACTCCTCGTTGATGAAGAAGATCAGAGATCTTGGAGGTGAAAGTTCCCTCGTTGGTCGTTGCCTCCTCGGAGATCGTAGTTTTGGCCAATTGTGTGATCGTCTAGCTAAGGTTAGGACTCCTCGTCGTGTGGAAGATAATGAAACGGAACGTTGTGTGATTTTTTGTTTTACCGTTTCAAAATCTACTTTAGTGGCAAACCCAAATTCGTTATCGTTTGGTGTGGAACATACGCATTTTCTAACTAAATTGTAAATTCAAAATTATAATTAAAAAGCTTACGAGATTTAAGTTACGTTTAATGCAAAATGACTATATGGTATTAAAACCGATTTTAAAACAAGTGACTTTAATTTTTAATGGGATTTTGTGTTCTGTAAAGTTACTAGAACCCGCTCTGGCAAGGTCACGGCGTATAGAAAAAAAACACGGCAGTCAACGTATTCAAGGGCGTATACAAAATGGGGAACAAGGAAAAAGGGGGGAAGTTTCCGCGAACACAACAGATTAATTTTGTTAGTTTTGTTATTTAAACATTACATAGATTTACAAAATAAGAGTATAATATCAATATGAATAAATTATATCTCGTCTAAATGTATTACGTAACATATTTATATAATAATATGCAACAATTACCTCCACCCACCCCATAATTAAATTAATTAATAACCCACCTCTAATTAGAAAATTTGCCTGTTAGCTCCAATGGAGAAGTCGGGGACTTGCGACCCCGAAGTGAGATTAACCGATCGGTTAACAAGCTTGACGCTCTCTCTTTTCTACCAAAGAATCGTCACAGGACTTTAGCACGCTAATTCTTGTCAAAAGGAAAGGAAGTCTTGTCACCAGCTTCGACTAAGTGTTACCCCACTGGGTCGGATATTTCAGCATTCCCGTTACCAAAACTTAGCGCCTACTCTATTCCAAGCTGCTTTTGTTAGGGAAGACAGCTTCTAATTTACCCCATCATTCCACCAAAATTCGCAATACCATGGCACCGTCTGATACTCAGCAAGTCCGGCCAAGTAGACCCGAGACAGATGCCAAAATAAAGAAAACCTGGCAAAACAATATTTGTGGAAATATCTACTCCATAACCTGTTCCTGGTACACCTCAATATCGGGAATACCCGATATGGGTGGAAGACCCGAAGTACAGATTACGAAAGACCTTTCCACATCCCCATAAATAATGCCTTAACCAATCGAAATTCGAATGGTAGAAAAATAATTGTGCAAACCGCTTTACTCACGGAACAGGAACACGCCACTGGTTTTAAGTTTGTATTAATTGTCGCGACATTAGTTATTTTTAGTGCAATCAGCTTAATTATTTTCTCCCGGCAGCATCTCAGGTCCATTCTCAGCTCCATCCTCACACAAACACCCGCAAATCAAATATTATACAGCAATTTTCAGGATTTTATCTAATGATTTTACACAGAAGAGACACCCACGGATTCAGAACGAAAACTGAGTTCCACCCAGAAATGCATTTGTCAAAGGACAGCTCAAGGTTTTTTTTATAAGGGTACCTTTTTTGTCTCAAGTCTTTAAGTGCCATAGAAAGATATATTATAATTTGTATAGAATTACGGATGTATAAACGAATATGGATAGAGTCAGATCTTTACAGTACCACACCTCAAGAGCCCTCTGCGAGCTTGGTCGTCGCTGTAGAAAGCGCCAATTCTCAAGCAAGACCCAGTTGCTGTAAGGCTGGATGAACCTTTGGTGACCGTTCATTGGTAAAGGTTTATGAATTTTTCAACCCAGCGAAGAGCAAATTTGAAAATATAAATGGTATATTTTTTGTACTCCGCCGGGATCCGAACCCACAACCTTCCCATTCAGAGTCCGCAGTGTTACCACTGAGCTACGGACCGGTCGATATTTATTCGTCGCATATTTTTAGGGTTTGTGTATTTTTAAATGACGCAGGTAAGTACAAAGTAATTGAGGTTAAATAAATGCTCAATTTGTGTAAATAAAGCTGTGTTTTTAAAAAAATAAATGTTCCCTTCTCATATATAGATTGGGTTCAATGAAAGTAAGGCACAGTGACAAAACAATACATGCCATAACATCACATGACTCAACATCACATGACAGAACATCCCAATGACTGTGCAACACATAAAAAGCATTACAATGACAAAATATCACAGGAAAGTACATCACAATGACAAAACATCACAAGACAAAACATTTCATGACAAAGCAACACATACCTAAAACAGGACATACCATAATGGCACATGAAAAAGCGTCACATGACAAAACAGCACAACGCTAAAAAAAAGTATCAAAAACAGCAAAAGGAACATGAGAATGTGAAACACATGCATTTATTTTGCAATGGCATAGTATGCATTCTATAATAATAATAATATGCATTAATTAATAAATATTTGTCTTCTTATAATAAATATAATTTGTCGTGTATGTTCCTTGACTTATAGGTTGGTATGCGGCTGACCACCCATGCTGTAAAAATGGTTCACATTGCCAATGTCACCCCTGTTTCAGGGAAGGACGGCAAGAGTT
Organism: Agapetus fuscipes; assembly: GCA_951799405.1. Taxonomy (NCBI): domain Eukaryota; kingdom Metazoa; phylum Arthropoda; class Insecta; order Trichoptera; family Glossosomatidae; genus Agapetus; species Agapetus fuscipes. Next base: position 7,314,080 of record OX637358.1, on the reverse strand, counting down.
GCAGGGTGTATGTCCATTTGAGATTTGGTTTTTATGTTGTAGGTTCACATGAGGCATGTGCAAGCGCAAACTTGTACGCGTCTGGTCGTGAGAATGCATGTAATGTGAATCTCCAATGTAACGTAATATCTTTGCAACTTAGATCAGATTATGATGTTTTGCCATGTGATGTTTTTCCCCGTTAATGGTAGGTATAATCAGTTTTGGGTTTGTGAGTTTTTGTCATGTGACATTTTTGTCATGTGACGTTTTTGTCATGTGACGTTTTTGCCATGTGACGACCACGAGATCCAAAATATTAGCCTTCACAAATCTTAAAAAACATGAATTTTACAATTATGTTTTCACATTTACTTGTATATTTGTAGCTATATAAACGAGTATATATATTCTTTATTAATTACCTCATTACACCTTGAAGCTCAAATGCGTACTAAAAATTAAAAGTAAACACTTGTATCGAAAAATTGTATCGAGAGCAAACATTGATTATATTTCTCAGTGAAAACATTGCCTGGTTACGCGGAAAATTATTGTTTTTTCTGATTGAAATTGATTAATTTTCCTGAGAAGCTTTCACAGGCTTTATGTAACGACTCGCGAGAAACCCTTTCATGAAACTCCATGAGAAACCTTATTTCAGTGGAATTAATTTTTCATTCTCTCAGTTTTTTACTTTACAGCAGTTTGTAGGAGCTGTTATACAGCCTTGTTGTTTTTTCATCGCGCTCAGACAAGAAAAAGCAGAAAAATACGGTAAAACATGTTTATTATCAGGCGTTTTTATAGGTCTTATTTGTCAGTCTCTTTATTGGGTGTATACTGTATGGTTCGAGTCTCAGCAGAGTTCTACAAATATGTTTTTCTACTCCCAAATGGTAAATTACTAATTACAAAACGGCTAACGCAATCACAATGACATACATTTCTACACCCGTTGCGTAATGTAACATTACGCAACTGGTAACGGTGTTGAAATGAATATGTGCGCATGCGCATTGTCAGAAATGGAACCATTTTTGAATTCCGAGTGTCAACCTTGTATGAGGCTATCCTTCTTAACGGCCGATAACAAACTATTATATGCCGTTTCCATAGCAACCACGTTTAAACGTCAGCCATTACATGAATATTTTCAATTTATTGATAGTTCCTCCCCACTATGTTCAATCTTTGTTCAAATGAAAATTAATAATATATTTTATGTGTAGAGTCAAATAAAATTTGTTAATAGTGTAGTAATTCATCAAATTTATTTATCAAAATACTCCAAATTGTAGCTTTCCTCTTTTCGAAGGAAAACAGAAGGCTTGAAAGGAAAATAATGCGAGATATTTTCATGGCAAAAAATAAACAAACTTAAACAGTTATTTGGCTTATAGGTCGGTATGAGGTTGACCACCTATGCTGTAAAAACTTGTTTCACTTTGCCAATGACACCCCTGCTTCAGTAGTTGCAGGGCTTATGTTTACTTAAGTTTTGGGTTTGAATGCTTAAGCTTATGTATATGCGGCATGTATAAACGCGACCTTATATGTGTCTGCTTGTGGGCATGATATTAATATGAATCCTAAATGTAATATATCTTTGCAACTTAGATTAGATTAGATTATCGAAGGGAATGATACTCGTAAATTACACGTTTTGACAAAAGTAAGGGTTTAATTACTTCAAATGTACGAGTACATTATAATGACTACTATTTACTATTTTGTTATTTATTTCATGGTCGTAGAAAAAGTATTGTATGCCACTGCACGTAATTAGTCTTTGTAACACTCTTGCTGTCTATTGTGCCATTCGGCTGCGCCTCATGGCACAAACTAGCACTCGTGTTACAAAGACTATCATTACCAGGCAGTGGCATAAATAACTATTAAATGAGGATGGTTTATTTATTTTTATTTTTTACCTGATAAATGAGTGCCGTTTTTGTGTGTGTCACACCTCAAGGTCCCTGCCAATCGCGAATGAGATATTTTATAACGGTGACATTTTTGTGCTCTCTTAAAAATGCCAACAGATTTCGAAAACCTCACTCTGGGTGGAAGTCTCTTCCTGTCCTTACACATAATACTTATATATTAATACCAGCATGAACGAGCTGATGCATAAATGGAAGGTTCTGCTAGAAAGACGAATAATAGAGTAATGCCAATATTATATTTTGATTTTTGTTTCGTGTAAAAAATATTGATTTCTTTTGTTACATGCTTTTGTCAACAACTATATGGTGTAGAAATGTCATGTTGTCTTGTTTGTGTTTTTTTTAAATAAAATGAATAAATATACTCCATGGGTCCCGCAATCCGAAAAGCGCGATCCCCAAAATTAGTGCGTATTTGACGGCGAGGCTGCGTCAACCTCCCCGCTGCATTCAATGTCCACCCTCTCACACTTACACACACCATCACACACCATCAAACACACATGGTAGACCACCCTCTCAGGAAAACGAAGCTTATGTAGTTTTTTCAACAGCGGCCATTCTAGCGGCCGCATTCAGAAAAGACTGACATCTGTCCAACTGTTTTTATGACTTGCCGATTTTTTGCAGTGAGAGTGAGTTTTGATGTTTTTTTAAATAAATTCTTGACAAAGACTGCAGTTCACATTAACCTTTTTTTCCTGGATTGAAACAGTTTTCAATCTTTAATCTAAGCTACAATTTTGATAGGGGCTCGTGAGGTGTGACACACTAAAAAACGGCGATCTCTTATCATTTGTAATTTAAGTTAATCCTGATATGATATACATACACAAATAGCTTCTTGTGCAACTTCTTGTCGCGTCCTCCCGGAAAGGGTCGCATTTGGCAAGTGAACCATTTTTTTTTTCAGTTACTGGCAGTTTTCAGGGCCGGCCTTACGCCAGTCACTTCAGTTAAAATAGGGGCTTCCCAGCACCCGAAGGAGCTTGTATTCAATTTTTTTTTTAAAGGTATTTTTAAGTGTAAATCTATTCACACATTCAATTGTATTATTGAAAAATTTAATAGTATAAAACAGAGTTTTAATTCACTTTTTATTTAATTTTTTTGCTCAAACGTTTTCGAATAATATTGCGTCTTCAGTTGAATAATTGTTACAAATATGTTATAAAAAGAATTTTTCATAAAAATATTCGTATCAAAAGATTTCTTTATAAAAATCCTATTGAATTTTTAAATAATAAGCTAGTATTCATTTTCTGCAAAACTCCTTGCCAGGATTTTATTTTGGGTTTAAAATAAACACCGAAACGGGAAATCATTTCTGACACCCTCGGTGGGATTCGAGCCCGAGCTCTCGGCATGGAGTGCAAGCACTCTACCAACTGAGCTATCAATTGTAAATAATTTAACAAATCACATTATCGGATTTCCAAAGAAACATAACAAAGACAACAGAATCATCAAATTACAAATAAAAAAAACACAATTTTTGTCATGAAACTTGATATCATTTTTCTTTCATTCCTTGTCTCTGAATTTGATTAAAAACTTATTAAGGGGATATCGATTTGAAAGTTAATTGAATTTTAAAGACAGGTTAATAAACCAAACCAGGGTTAAATTAAAAATAAAGGACCTTGGATGTGAGTCGCAAGCCATTTAAAACTTTGTGCCCTTCTGAGTAAAGGGTTTAAATGCCTTGGAACTTAAAAGTTTTTTTTTTGTACTTAATCATAAAATAATATGATCTTTGCTCTTTTACCCACATTTTCTTTTGAAATTTAATTAAAAGGCTTGGAATTAATTAGTTTTTGAAAAAAAAACTGTCGTTTTTTGAGAACCCGAATTGAATTGGCTTTATAATTAATTACCTATTTGAAAAGGATATTTCTAAACTTGATTGAGAAATTGCGTAGCAAAGAAACAAGGGCGTTAATTAAGGAACTTTTCGAAAGTGACATTACCTTTTGACCGGTCCATAGTCTATAAGTGATAACGAATCGAACTCGTAAATTAAATATTGTGGGTTCGAATCCCGGCGGAACATACAAAATATGACATTTATATTTTCAAATATGCTCTTCGCTGGATTAATGCTAATGCTACTAAGCTTCACATATAGTGGCGAGTGGAACCTATTTATTTTTAAAGTTAAGGGGGCCGGCCTTACACCAACCACTTCAGTTGAAGAGGGTGTGTCCCAGCTCTCGAAGGACTGGTACTCATTTCTTGTAAAGGCTGAGTAAACCTTGCTGATATTTATTTTGGCTTTGAAATAAAAACCGAACCGGTAAATCGTTTCCATCACCCTCGGTAAGGATTGAACTCTTTCTCTCAGCTTTATACGGTCTGAGCAATTGACCGGTTGTCTTACGAGCTTGGTCACCGCTACAAAGCGCCAATTCTCAAACAAAACCCAGTTGCTGTAAGGCTGCATAGACCTTTGGTGACCGGTCTTTAGTAAAGGTGTATGAATTGTTCCACCTAGCGAAAAGTGTATTGTAAAATACAAATGGTAAAAAAAAAATTATGCTCCGCCGGGATTCGAATCCACAACTTTCCATTTACGATTCCGAAGTGTTACCACTGCAATACGGACCGGTCTTTCAATTTAATTAAAATCGCAGCGAGAAGTAAGAAAGAAGAAACGTAAGAAGAAAGTAAGAAAGCCAAGAATAAAAGTGGAAAGTCTGTGTGATGAAAACGTGAAAGTGAAGTATAAATCAGAATTACAAAAAAAGTTAAGTGTGAATGAACTTGAAAAGAATGTGAATGAAAAAGATATTGAAAGCATGTGGAAGGATATGAAAGAAAGAATGATTGAACGTGCTCGAAAAGTATGTGGAGAAACGAAAGGTGGAAGATTGAAAGGGGATGCCTGGTGGAATGCTAAAGTAAAAGAGGCTGTGAAAGTAAAGAAGGAATGTTACAAAAAGTGGCTGAACGACAGGAATGATAGAAAGCTAGAAGATGAATATAAGATAGCCAAGCGAATGGCGAAGAATGTAGTTTATGAAAGCAAAGCGAATGAACAGAGAAAGATTGATGAAAAAATGAACAGAAGTTTCACCGACAGTAGGAAGGAATTCTGGAGATGGGTCGGTGCCATTAGGAATAAAGATTCTGCATTGACCACCCCAGGAATCAAAAGTGCTGTTGGTGAGATGGTATGGGAGAATGATGAAGTATGTAAGAGATGGAAAGAATATTTTGAAGGGATTTTTGGTCGGGGCGAAAGAAATTTGTTTAGAAAAATGACAGAAGAGAATGAATTTAGGATTTTGAAAGAAGAAATAAAAGTATCTATTGAATGTTTGAAGAATGGAAAGTCTGCTGGGTTTGATGGAATAAATGGTGAAATGTTGAAAGCAGGAGGTGAATGCGTGATAGATTGGATGTACGAATTATGTGAGCTTTGTGTGAATGCAGGAGTAGTACCGATGGATTGGAGGAAGGCAGTCATTGTTCCCATTTACAAAGGTAAAGGGGACAAAAAAGACTGTCAGAACTTCAGACCAATCAGTCTACTCAGTATACCAGGAAAAGTCTTCTATAAGGTGATTATAAAAAATGTGATTCTGACTACTAGTGAAAGGATTTCCGATATACAGTCCGGCTTTATGGCCGGTAGAGGCTGTGTTGATCAGATTTTTACTCTACGACAACTTGTTGAAAAACAATTGTCGGTGAGGCGGAAGCTGTTCACGGCCTTTGTAGATCTGGAAAAGGCTTTTGACTCAGTAGACAGAGGTATGTTATGGGATGTTTTGAAAGCATACGGAGTGAATGGGGCTCTCCTAGGTGCGGTGCATGCCAACTATGAAAATAGTAAGGCATGTGTTCGTATTGATGGTGAGTATAGCGAGTGGTTTGAAGTTTATAAGGGTAATGTGAGGCAAGGATGTGTGATGAGTCCATGGCTATTTAACATAGTCATGGACAAGTGTGTCAGAGATGCTAGACTTATTGATTGTGGATTGATGATAGGAGAGAGCAAAGTGAGTGTTCTACTGTATGCAGATGATGCAGTTCTTGTATCTGATTCAGCAGTAGAATTGCAAACAATGCTCTCTAGATTGAATGAAGCTTTGTTAGGTAACCATCTGAAGTTGAATGCAAGTAAGACGAAAGTATTGATTTTTGAAAGAGATGATGAAAGTATGAATTATGAATTTAAAATTAATGGAATGAATGTTGATGTCGTAAATGAGTTTGTATACCTGGGAAGTAAGTTTGAAAAAGATGGAAGAATGACCGGTGAATTTGAAAGAAGAGTAATGAAGGGCAGGTGTGTACTGGGTGCCACAGCTTGTATCGCCAAAAATCAAAACATATCAAAAAATGCTCGATTGGCGGTACGCAGTGGCATACTTTTACCCACCTTGATGTATGGAAGCGAGGCCTGGACGGTGAATGAAAGTGAAATTAGTAAAGTCCATACTGTTGAAATGGACTTTCTAAGAAGTATGATTGGGAAAAAACGGAGTGACAGGGTGAGGAATGATTTTGTAAGAGAAGAATGTGGTGCAAGAGAAAGTGTGAAAGTGAAGATTAAAAGAAGTTTGTTAAGATGGTTTGGGCATATGGAGAGAATGAATGAGGAAAGACTGACGAAGAAAGTATATGTTGGTAGAATAGATGGATGTCGTGGTAGAGGAAGACCGAGAAAGGTATGGATGGACCAAATATCCGAAATTGCGAATGAATGGAATATCCAGAGTCATAATAAAAGAAGAGCTTGTATGAAGAAGGTTATGACTCTGGAGGAAATGAAAGAAGTATGTAAGGACAGAAAGAAATGGCGGTTGATCTGTAATGTTGGCGGCTAGGGTTTATTAAATTGGAATTTGTTTTTGTTTGTAAATGGATATTTTGTATTTGGATATTATTATTTAGTGATGTATAAAATGTAATTTGTCGTGTGTGTGTGTTCCTTGACTTATAGGTTGGTATGCGGCTGACCACCCATGCTGTAAAAATGGTTCACTTTGCCAATGTCACCCCTGTCTCAGGGAAGGACGGCAAGAGTTGCAGGGTGTATGTCCATTTGAGATTTGGTTTTTATGTTGTAGGTTCACATGAGGCATGTGCAAGCGCGAACTTGTACGCGTCTGGTTGTGAGAATGCATGTAATGTGAATCTCCAATCTAACATATCCTTGCAACTTAGATTAGATTAGATTAGATTAGCAGCGATTTCTTGTACACAACTTATTTCAGATTCGTTTTGGATACAGAGTCACTTTACACTTGCACAATACAACGTTATATCCATTTCTGAAGCTAAAGAGGGTTTTGGGCATTGTTTTATAGTAAGAATAAAGATCATTCTCGAAAAATGGAGAATTGCTTCTTGCTATATTTGGGATTCGAATTCTTAACCTTCCCTATTCGAGTCTGAAGCGTTACCACTAGACTACGGACCGATCGTAGTCCAATGGTAGGTACTTCTTTCGCGTAGCATTATTTTTCATATAAGCCCCTCTTATTTCTCATTAAAAAAACAATTTCTACGTATACTATGTGATGAGAATTTGTAGCAGCGAGAGGTGGGTCAAGAAATTAATCTCCATAATATTTATTAAGCATTCATTTTATGTAAATCACTTTTTTATCCAAACATCTTTTGTGAGACGTTAAATTTAAATTTTAAATTTTCCTTCATGACGCTTTCTAACATCACAAAGTCGAGTGAACGATTTAATTTGAGATTTTTTTTAAGGAACAATTTCATTTTTACTTTTTTATTGCAGCAGCTTTTATTTTTTTTTAGAGAGCTCTGTACCCTAAGAGCCTTTTCCCACTTGTCGGGTGTCGGATCCGTATATTCATCGGAGGTTCCAGTTGCAGGACATTTCGGACAAAATCGGTTTCCGACGAGTGTGAATAGCTCCATACATAATGTTCTGCCACTGGAACCTCCGATTAATATACGGATCCGACACCCGACAAGTGGGAACGGGCTGTAACTAACCTTTCGTTTGATAAATATATATGGTTCTTAAACTTTATGGTCTTAGTAAAAGAGTGAAAGTAATGAACAAAATCACGCGTGTTTTTTTATTATTTATCTAAATTATAAAGGCTTGTAAAGGTCTTTGAGTGTTGGGTGTTATTAAATAAAACTCTTGCATGCCCTTTTCTTCCACGCAAATTTTATTGTTTTTTTCCAAGCTATTGTTTTTTGGAAACAAATGAAGCAGCATTCTAAAATTCAAAATTAACAGTCCTGTTAGGTACAAAATCACTACAGAGGTCCCCTCCAGCATTTGCCAAGGGCAGATGCGATGAAAGTGGTGATCGTTGAATCTTGACTTCTCTTAGGTTTTTAGTAGAATCTGTCTGGAAAGTGTACTTTTCGGCCCGATCTTGTTGTAGTGGTTGTAGTAGCAGGAGTCCCAGGAGTTGCAGGAGTAGCAGTTGTTGATGTGTTTTCTCTAGCTACTACTGGTACTGGTTTTGGGTCTGCGTTTGTAGTTTCTGTTGTATCTTCAGGCATGTAAGCTGGTTTCAAACGATCTATGGTGATGTTTTTAGCTTGACCTTTTATCGTTACTGAAAAGTATTTTTCACTCTTTTTGGCAACAGAGAAAGGTCCCTCGTACGGTGCTTGTAGTGGAGTACGAGAAGCGTTAGTTCGCACAAACACATGTGTACAATCTTTCAGTGCTTTGTGTACAAAGGTCCGTCTTTTCCCATGATTGCCTGTTGGTGTTGGTCTTATATCTTGTAATGACTGCTGTAGTTCTCTTGCGAATGAACCTGGTTCTGCTGGTGTTGTATCTTGGAAGAAGTCACCTGGCAGTCGTAGGGTAGTTCCATACGTCAGTTCTGCTGGAGAGTGTCCAATGTCCTCGCGAATAGCATTCCGCAAGCCAAGGAGAATCATCGGGAGATGTTCGGTCCATTTCACTGTTGTGTGAGCTTTGATAGCAGCCTTGAGGGTACGATGCCATCTTTCAATTAAGCCGTTAGACTGAGGGTGATAGGCTGTTGTCCTGTTGTGTTTGATTCCTAGTGTTTTTGTGATTTCGAAAAATAGCTGGGATTCAAACTGTCGTCCTTGATCAGTGACAATAGTTGCAGGAACGCCGAATCTTGCTATCCAGTTTGTGATCAGAGCGGCAGCCACTGTTTTGGCTGTGATGTCACTTATTGGTATAGCTTCTGGCCATCTTGTATATCGATCGATGATGGTCAGACAGTAGGTTTGTCCTTGAGATGGTGGGAGTGGTCCTACCAAGTCTATGTGTATCCACTGGAATCTTTCGTCTGGTGTAGGAAATTCTTGCAGTGGACTTGTTGTGTGCCTGGATGTTTTAGTCCTTTGGCAACTGATACATGTCTTTACCAACTTTTTTATGTCACTTTGCATGTTGGGCCAAACGTACCTTGTTCTTATTGATTTGTACGTAGGCTTTGGTCCAGTATGACTGATATCATGGTATTGCTGTATAATATTTTTTCTCATACTTCTGGGAACAAATGGTCTTATAGTTCCTGTTGATGTGTCACACCAAATCATTTTATTGCCTCCGGGAATTGATAGTTGTTTCATCTGGAGTGAAGAATTTTCAGTGAAAAATGTTTCTAGTTCTGAATCTTGTTTTTGTTCTTCTGCCATTTGCTCGAAGTCGGTTTGCGGTGGAATTGTAATAGTTTCCACTCTTGAAAGTGCATCTGCAACAACATTTTCCTCACCTGGCACATATCTTATGTCCGTGGTGAATTGGGACACATAATCCAATTGTCGCTCTTGTCGTGGAGATGCATTTTGTTTGTTTTTGTTAAATGCATAAGTTATGGGTTTATGATCCGTTTTAATATGGAAGCTTCTACCTTCCAACATTCTGCGGAAATATTTTACAGCTTCATATAGTGCTGTCAGCTCTCTGTCATATGTGCTGTATTTCAATTGAGCTGTTGAAAATTTCTTGGAGTAGAATGCCAGCGGAAACCATTGGTTGTGGGTCCATTGTTGCAAGACGGCTCCCATTGCAGTGTTGGATGCGTCCACCATGATGGAGATTTCTGCATTTTCATCAGAGTGTATTAGCAATGTTGCGTTTGCCAGATCAGTTTTTGTTTGTTTAAAAGCGTGAATCATTTCTTCTGTCCATGTGATCGGTTTCTTGTCCCCTTTTTTCACTTTCGCGATGGAGTCGTAGAGTATTTGCTGTTTTTCAATTGCTTTGGGGATGAATTTTCTATAGAAATTTATCATTCCTAAGAATCTTCTCAAGTCTTTTGCAGTTGTGGGCAACGCGTAATCACAAATTGCCTTCATTTTCTCTTCAGCGGGCTTTATCCCTTGTTTGTTGATGAGTTGGCCTAAGAATTTTACTTCCTGAGCACCGAAGACACATTTGTCAGGATTGATCACAAGTCCATATTCGGTGAGTCTTGTGAACAGTTGTCTGAGATGATCTTTATGTTGCGTTGCATCTCTTGATGCTATGAGGATGTCGTCTATGTAGACGAAACAGAATTCCAAGTCTTGCAGAACTTTGTGCATGAACCGTTGAAAACTCTGTGCAGCGTTGCACAATCCAAATTGCATCGCTTTAAATTCAAATAACCCGAACGGTGTGATTATTGCGGTTTTTTTCACATCATCATCTTCAATTGGAATTTGGTGGTACGCTCGAGTAAGATCAATAGTGCTGAAGATGCTCATTTTGTTCAATTTGTGTGAGAAATCCTGTAAACTCGGGATCGGGTATCGATCCGGTATCGTTTGAGCATTCAACTGTCTATAGTCGCCGCATGGTCGCCAACCTCCATTGGGCTTACTGACCATATGCAGTGGGCTCGACCAGCTGCTCTTTGATGGTTGGCAGATACCTTGCTCACACATTTTTCTAAACTCCTCCTTAGCAGCTTCCAACTGTTTTGGTGCTAGTCGACGAGCTTTCGCAAAAACAGGGCGTCCAGTTGTTTGGATGGCGTGCTTGACACTATGTCGTGTAGATGCATGATGGATTTGAGGTCTCGTGATGCTTGGGAACTGTTGAAGTATCATGTTATAATCGTCTTTGTTATTCACGTCAATAGTTGACAGGCCATCTGATGGGCCTAGCAACCGGTTAGCGATGGCTATGAGCCCTGTGGTACCATCGACGAGTTGTTTCTTCTTGAGGTCCACGAGAAGATTGTGGTGGCTTAAAAAATCCGCACCTATAATCGGTTGAGTGACGTCTGCAATGATGAACGTCCATGAAAAGAGACGGCGCAAGCCTACATCAATGGAGATGGTGTGCGTGCCATACGTCTGAATTCTTGTACCATTTGCAGCATACAGTGTTGGTGATGCTAGCTTATGAGGTGTATTTACTGTTTTTGGGATCGCTGATATGTCAGACCCAGTATCGATCAAAAACCTTTTGTTGGACCGCTGGTCTCTGATGACAAGTCTGCAGCAATTTTTCTTTAGCTCCTCACTCGCTGCTACTGTGGGGGGCTTGTGAAGTTTCCCGGAAACTTGCAGGGTTCGGTGCACTTGTACGCTTTGTTTCCGTACTTATTATGGAAGTAACAGTAACCTGTCTGCTGGTTCTGTTTCCCGTTCTGATTATTTTTCAGGTCACGGTTGTGATTTCGGTTACGGCTCTGGCTGCGGTTTCGGTTGCACTGCTCAAGGCGCTCTAACCTTTTATTGATTGCTTCCAGTTGTTTAATTATATACTGCATGTTGGATTCTTCAGTCTTGGGTGACGTAGAAGATGCAGTGAGAGCGGAGGACTGGGAGGTCGCAGCAACAGTATGCTCGCTGTTTTGGTATACCTCCATGATCCGGTCTGCCGTTGCTGCCTGCTCTGACAGCGGTTGGTTATTTGACCCAGATAAGATAACTTGGACGGATTGTGGTAATCGATGTAACCACAGTCTTTTCACGATTGTGCTATCTGCTGAGTTTGTTCCCGCCAGCTGTTTCATTTTGAGCAGCATGTGTGATGGTTTTGTGTCTCCCAGGTGTATGTCATTGAGCAACCTTGTTATTCTAGTCTCTTCAGACTCGTGGAAAGCGTTTAGAAGTGCTTTTTTCAGAGCTTCGTATTTTTCTGTTGCTGGGGGCGCCGTCACAATATCAGCTACAATTGTGAGCGTTGCATTATCCAGACTCATTACCAAGTGGTCAAATTTTGTTATGTCCACAGTGATGTTGGCCTGGCGGAATTGTGTTTCCGCTCGGAGAATCCACAAAGCGGCATTCTCCTTCCAGAAAGGAGCTAGCTTGACGCTAACCGCCGCAACGCATGTGGTTGGATTTTCGCGGGTCGCCATTTTTTTTTTTTGACAAAATGATTTTCAAACACTATTTTTGGTGAAAACTTGTTGACACTTGGTTGGAACACAATTTAATTGGAATAACACCCTTTTTAACTGTTTATTCAAGTCGGGGTCACCAATGTAAAGGTCTTTGAGTGTTGGGTGTTATTAAATAAAACTCTTGCATGCCCTTTTCTTACACGCAAATTTTATTGTTTTTTTCCAAGCTATTGTTTTTTGGAAACAAATGAAGCAGCATTCTAAAATTCAAAATTAACAGCCCTGTTAGGTACAAAATCACTACAGGCTTTACAAAATATATACGAGTAATAAGTAATATATTTTGAAATAAACCTTAAGAAACATATTTATTTATCAAACGAGTGTATATTAAATATGTTTTTAAATTTATTTTCGTTTTTTTTGCGTAATATTTTAATATATTAATTTTTTTGCTTTATAATTACAAAATTAACCATTATTTAGTTTCTCAATGAGATGATGTTTGTTGGCGTGAAGAGTTTTTGAACGTGATAAAGCCTCAAATGTCAATATATCTTTGCAATTTAAATTATTATTGACACGTTTTTGTTTCAGGTTTTATTTCCATCAAAGTAAAATTAAGTTTGTACTCATGTTTAAGTAAACTCAAACTTGTTTCTTTTATTTCTTTTAAATCCATAAAAGCTCCTTTGTAATTTGTTGAGCACTTTTATTTGCAGTGCACACAGTAGTTAAGGAGAGAGCTTTCAAAGCTTTGAACTAGGGATGGGCCAATGAAAATAAATTATCGTCATTTTTATAACACTGTCAAAATATATCGAGGATAAAATAATTACGTTTTGATACATCGATACTTTAAAAAAAAAACGGTTAATGGCGGACAACGCCTCAAAATTTAGAAAATGTCGTTTAAAATATTCTGTCGATGGGAGGATGGGGGTAGAAACGCGTTTCAAAAAAGTGCTGGTAGATAACATCTTCAAAAAATTTTAAAAAATCGTCTCAAATACAACGTCGTTTGAGGTTAGGTATGCGATTTGCAAAGTATTTTTTTTTCTTCCAAACACAACCGCCTCTAATGCGAGGGGGGCAGAAGAAATGCATTGCGAAAACAACTATCGTTTTTGACAGTCAAAAAAGTCGGTGTCATGGCCGAGTGGGCCAAGAGGCTGATTTTTCTAGCGTAATTGGAATAGAATAACGTTGGTTCGATCCCCGCTTGGGTCACTTAACTTTAACTTTGACCCTGGTTCAACAGATGTTATTGGGTAATTATTAATTAATAATTCATTAATATAAACAATACATATAAACAATAATGAATTATTAATTGATGATATTAATACCTGTTTCTGGCCAGATAGAATAGGTTGAATTAGCGCCCTTGGAGTGACTACATCACGAAACGGCGCTATAAAGAAATCATCAACTCATCATCATCATGTTGGTGAATTGCATTCCTCTTTACAAATCTATTTTATTAAAAAAAAAAAAACGAAATACGTATGTATCAATTTTTTATACATAACAGAAAATATCGATGTCTCTACTTTTATCTTCTCTAATCTCTACTTTCTTTGCCATTGGGTCGCGTCAAAGATCCAAGCCCTCCATCCACTTCACTGCTCCTGGTGTAGCTTCATGGAGGTCTTTCAGGCCAGGAGGATGTTTTCTGATAGGATACTTCTCCACTATGTGCCGGATAGCCTGGTTCTCCGCCACACAGTCACACCCTGGAGATGGAGCAAGTCCCCATGTAGAGCAAGGAGTTGCAACGGCCTTGCTCTGTACGTATTGAACCCTGGGACCTCCTGGTGTGGCAGAATGATCAGATCTTGTTTTTTAAACCGATAATCTAATCTAATCTAAGTCGCAAAGATATGTTACATAAGGGATTCACATTATATGCATACTCACAAGCAGATACGTACAAGTTCGCGCTTGCGCAATGCATATGCCGCATGTGAATCTAAAACATAAAAACTCAAATCTCAAAAGGACATACACCCTGCACTCTTTCCGTCCTTCCCTGAAACAGGGGTGACATTGGCAAAGTGAACCATTTTCTACAGCATGGGTGGTCAGCCACATACCAACCTATAAGTCAAGGAATATCGATATATTTCGCCCATCCCTACGTTGAAGCAGTTAATGCCAGTCACGTATCGCGATTAGAGATACAGGCGTGATCTCAAAGTGCAAATTCCTCATCTGAAACGGAGCTTAAAGCTTCCAAAGCGAAAGCTCTGCAAAAAGGAGAGTGCATTCGCTTTTGCAGAGAGCTTTATCTTGTATGGATTTTTGCGAAAATGACCAACGCAGTGAGAATAGTTGATAAAAGTTGTTTAATACTTTTTACTAAAAGTGTTGGCATTTTTAAGCCTTGTTATTTTTTTTGAACGTGGTAAAACTATAATCCATGTTGAACATTGTGCATTTTTCTTCATTCAATTTGTTTACAAAAAAGAGTTATTGTAAGTCTTCTTCTTGTATACAATTCAAAAGCCGATCTTTGGAACCATGTTCGTCGACTACTAAGTTAGATTCCGTGACTAATATGTTGGATCTCTTGACAAATAGGCTAGATTCCTTGACTAATGGGTTAGATCTCTTGACTAATAGGTTACATTCCTTGACAAATAGGCTAGATTCCTTGACTAATAGGCTAGATTCCTTGACTTATAGGTTAGATTCCTTGACTAATAGGTTAGATTCCGTGACAAAAATGTTAGATACATTGACTAATCAGTTAGATCTCTTGACAAATAGGCTAGATTCCTTGACAAATAGGCTAGATTCCTTGACCAATAGGCTAGATTTCTTAATTAATAGGTTAGATTTCTTGACGAATATGCTAGATTCCTTGACTTATAGGCTAGATTCGTTGACTAATGGGCTAGATCTCTTGACCTATAGGTTAGATTCCTTGATAAATAGGCTAGATTCCTTGACTTATAGGTTAGATTCCGTAAAAATAGGCTAATAAAAATTGACTAATAGGTTGGTATGAGGATGACCCTTCATGCTTTATAAACTTGGTTAACTTTTGCCAAGGCCACCCCAGTTTCAGGGAAAGGCAACAGGTGTTGCAAAGTGTATGTTCATCTGACGTTTGGATTTTTTTATGGTTGTACACATGCATATAGATGTAAACATGCATCATTTGTAATCGTTGACTTACATGTGCTTTCTTTTAGGCATGCATTAAATATAAGCCTTAAAAGTCAATAAACATCTTTGCAACCTCGATTATAGATAAAAAAAAATACCTTGACTATAAGGTAATACTGACCACCCATACTCCTGATGGTTAACATTGCGAATGTCATCCCTGTTTATATGTTTTACACCCCTGACTTATAGGTTGGTATGAGGCTGACCACCCATACTGTAAAAAATGGTTCACTTTACCAATGTCACCCCTGTGTCAGGGAAAGTCGGTCAAAAGTTGTAGGGCTTATGTTCATTTGAGGTTTAGATTTTACTTGTAATTACACATTCAGCATTTGTAAGCGCGAATACACGTGTTTGTTTGTGGGCATGCATTTGAGAGCTCTAAATGAATATATCCTTACAACTTAGATTCTAGATTATAGATGTGATATGAATCTTAAATGAGACATATCTTTGCAACTTAGATAAAAGATTCACTATAACGCCTAACAGTTTTGCGGGTTTTAAAACAAATTGGGTACACTTTAAAACAACTTTTAAAAATATTACCTACTTTAATTACTTTAAAATTAGATCATCTGTACAAAACAAAGGGAATTTGAGAAGTGAATTTTTATTTATATACTTTATTTTATTTTACTTTGATAAACAATGCAATTTAAGAACACGATAAACCCATTTTTAGTGTAATCACTTTTCGTCTAGACAAAACCACATCAGTCCGATTTTGATAATTAAAGTGTCCCACCACAAATTTGCAGTGGCGTAACTCCATTAATTTATTAAGATCAAATTACTTCTGACTTTTGATCGATTTAATTGTAAATTATCAATAGATCGATAAATAAAATAAGTCCTGCAACTGCTACTCTAAGCGACCTTTCCTAAAATAGGGATGACTTTGGCAAAGTGTTTTTTTTTATAATATAGGTGATCCACCTCATAGTGAACCAACCTTTAAGTCGAATAACGCATGTAATAATAATAATATTAAACTAGATTTATATGCGCCTTTTTGTGATCTACATCACTAAAAAGGTGCATGTGGGCTCTAGCGGGAAAACAAGAATGCTTTGAGCATCTTCCTGAAGGCTGTCTAATAAAAATAATAATCTAAGTTTCAACGATTTATAAACTCAAGTTCATCCTCAGTCGTCGTGCAGAGAGAGTGTCTCCAGAAGACGTTAGCCAAGTTGCTAACGAAACCTGTAGAATAATGTGAATTCTCTTATAACGGTTCGTCTAATATCCGATTATTAAGTTTTAACTATGTAGTTATTATTATTGTTACTATTAGTGCTATTCACAAAACATTCGATCCAGGGCTCATTTACGGATCATCGTTTTTGTATGTATGTAAATTTCTCTCTAAGCTGCGAATGAGCCATGGCTTTGTGGTTTAAGAATAGCACGGTATTATTGGTACAAAATTAGCGACACTGACGCTCCATCTCTTTAAGGGAATTTCCCATAAAGAAGAAAAAGAAGTTGGGAAAAATTTCTATTAATAAATTTTCTGCTCTATTGACGGAGAACGTTATTTGTACCTGGAATTCGTTTAACTTCCAGTGTTTGCACACAAGAGTGTAATTCACTGGTGGCGCCGCTTTCCGTCAAACAAACTTTGTTCCCCGCGACTCGTGTGTGTGCCTGTAACCTGTAACTCTGTCGCCATTCCGCTAGGGGTGGCCAGAGCCTCTGCAGAGTTGCCTCCATTTTTTCCTATCCTGACATACCTCTTTCAATTCCTTCATATCCATCACCTTTTTCATGCATTTTCTTCTTTTACGCTCACTTTGTATATCCCATTCTTTCACAATCTCCTCAATCTGATCACTCCATACTTTTCTCGGTCGTCCCTTCCCTCTTTTTCCTTTCACACTTTCTTTGTATACATACTTTGTCAGTCTATCATCTTTCATTCTTTCCACATGCCCAAACCATCTCATCACATTCTTTTGTACTTTAACTTTCACATCCTCTTTCAAATTACATTATTTTTTTTTTTTTTTTTTGCAGAGCAGAGCATATAAATAATATTGGCATACACGCGTCCTCCCCTCCCGCCAAAACACAGAAAATTTCGGTTACACGACAAATCAGTCACAGACACATCGGTCATGGACAGCTGTTCGTCCACATGACTTTTCGGTCAACGACATTTTGGTCACATACCGTCGCTTGTTTGTTTTATGTTCATCAAGTTGAAATGGCTTACCTGAGAGCAATGGCTGGAAAAACACTGAATGATAGAGTACGTAATGATTGGGTGATGAACGAGTGTGGTATAAAAGAGAATATGAGAATGAAAGTACAAAAAAGTACGATGAGATGGTTCGGACATCTCGAAAGAATGGATGATGAACGACTAACGAAGAAAGTGTACAAAGGAAATGTCAGAGGAAAGCGCGGAAGGGGAAGGCCGAGGAAAGAATGGTTAGACCAAATTGGTGAGATTGCGAAAGAATGGAACCTGCAGAGTGAAAATAAGAGAAGAGCATGTATGAAAAAGGTGATGAATATTGAGGAAATGAAAGTGGTTTGTAAGGACAGAAAAAAGTGGAGGCGCATCTGCGGAGGTATCGGCCACCCCTAGTGGAACGGCGGCGGGATACAGTAACAGAAAGGCAATTTATTATTTTTAGATTAGCAATTATAGCTATGTACTTTATAGTTAGATAGAATTTTGTCGCGTGCACATTATGTCGGTTGACATTCTGTCGTTGGACATTATGTCGTTGGTCATTATATCAGTGGATGTATCAGTGTTATATCATGGACATTTTGTCGGGGGACATTTTGTCGGTGGACATTTTGTCGGTGGACATTTTGTCGGCGGACATTTTGTCGGTGGACATTGTGTCGTTGGACATTGTGTCGTTGGACATTCTGTCAACGGGCATCGTGTCGTGGAACCGTCATACAGCCACCTCAGTTGGGGCTCTCGTTGTGGACGAGTTATCTTGCACCGATTTGACGCGACACGGAAAATTTCATACCAATAATTCAATATGTCTCAAACACAGACGAGGGAAAATGTTTAACATCGCTTATTTATTGTGAGCAAATGTTGGTTCAGGAAATGGATGTAGGCGTAATCAACAAAATGGCCAATATTTTTTTCGTTTATATGCTATTTTTCGTATTTATCCATTTCAACAAATTTATCAAATTGGTCAATCTTTATCTACAATAATCGATTATCTACGAGTATTTTGCAAAGGTATCGAAACCTTTAAGGTAAAAATGAATAAGTGACATCGCACGTTTAATAATAAAGAGCAATAACTCAAAAAACATGAATGTTGGGAAAACGCGTTTGAAGTTCAGACATCCAGTACAACTTGTATGGGGTGAAAAAGGCGGCCGTTGTTTTATCTCGGTCATATTCGTCCAAATTGAACGGCTGTCGCATTCTACGCATTCTTCTCGCATTGTTCTTGCGTTTTATTACAAAATCTCGATTTTCCCAATTTTCGAGTTATTTCTCTTTATTATTAAACGTGCGACATGTAAAGATAGCTTGGGATTCTCAAATAAATGCACCTTTTTGCCTTATTTTCTACGAGAGAAAACACTAAACAACGTGTTAAAACCTTGTAGTGTTAGAGTTTTTCTTAAGCACTTTTTCATAATAAGTTTACTGATTATGAAAAGTTAAAGGCAGTTTTTTTGAAAAGCAGTTTTTTTTACAGCCAATAATAAATATCCATGATTTCTCCAATCAGTGAATCAACACATATCCAGTTTTTCCATCGAGGTGGCTATATATTACATTTACGACCTGTTGCACAAACCTCCAATCAATATTTGATTGACACTTCAAATTTGATTGCTTCATTCTGGTAACGACCCCGCTTAAATATTTCTTGGAAGTGGGTTTTAATATAATGGAATTTGAACAGGAAAGATGTACATCAGTTGATTTACGTATATGTATGCAACCAAATTTTTTATTTGATGAGAGAAATCGCACGTATTTTGATTTTAGTCTGAACGGAGTTTGGTGCAACAGACCCTTAACATTCATATAACAAACATTCCCACGAGTAGACGCGTGCAAGTTTGCGCTTACACATGCTGCATGTGGGCTTTCAACATACAAACCCAATCTCATAAAAATATAAGCCCTGCAACTCTTGCCAACCTTCGCTGAAACAGCGGTGGACATCAGCGAAATGAATATTTTCCTACAGAATGGGTAGTTAGCTTTACGCTTATTTATGAGTCAAGGAAGTTACTGGGTGATTAGCATCATACCAACCTATACACGTGTGTGTTTGTGAATATGAATTTTATGTTAATTTAAAATTCTAATATATATTTGCAACTTAGATTATATATTGAGTCTACCGAGGCTTGTATTTCATTGTTTTAATATCGCATTTCAGTTTTTAATAGAAATCGTAACTCTCTCTTCATATATTGATCGATGCTAGTAAGGGGAATGCAACATAGGACACGCGACCAAGGGCGTACTCAGGATCAAACCTAGAGGAGCAAGGCATGGTCGCACAGGTTGTAATTTTTTCACAAAAAAAGGTGAATCAACGCAAATAAACTTAACGTATAGTGCCATTTCTTACCGGTCCGTAGTCCAGTGGTAACACTTCGGACTCGTAAATGGAAGGTCGTGGGTTCGAATCCCGACGGAGCACAAACAAATATATACCATTTATATTTTCAAATTTGCTCTCCGCTGGGTTGAAAAATTCATTAACCTTTACCAAAGACCGGTCATCAAAGGTCCATCCAGCCTTACAGCAACTGGGTCTTGCTTTTTTTTTTTTTTTTTTTTTAAGGAATCCTGTGCGGGAGGCTCCCCAATTCTTGAGAGTCTTGGGGGTCTATGTCACCCTGGAAGGGTGCCGCAGAGGTGTTGCTTGAGTTCTTGGTTCTGTCGTGAGGCGCTGCAAGGAAGTGGTGATTGATGTTGGTCTTGAACAAAACCGGATTAAATTGGGAAGGGAACACAGATACTGGTAGACCATTCCATAAGCGGTCAGTTTGGCAAAGGAATGAGTCATGAAAACGCCAAGTTCTCATAGTTTTGAGATCGACTGCAAAGGGATGAATGAGAGTCGTACTACGAGTTTCCCTTTCTGAAATGAGAGGGGGAGGGATTAATGAATGGAGCTCATTAGAACAAGCTCCGTGGTAATATCGATAAAAAAGACTGAGCATTCCAACCTTTCTTCTGTGCTGGAGCGGCTGCAGATCGGATGTCAGAGAAGGATCATTGATCAACCTCACTGCCCTCCTTTGCACAGAATCAAGTTGGTCACTCAACTTCTTGGACATACCACACCAGAGATGGCTGCCATATTCGATAATGGGGCGGATTTGGGATTTATACAGAGTCAATAATTGGGCTGAAGTAAAAAACCTACGAGCTCTGTATAATATGCCGAGTCGCCGGAAAGCGGAAGTTGTGCGAGACTCAATAGCATCATGGTATTTTAACTCTGATGACAGAGAAACACCAAGAAGATTTAAGTGTTCATGGTTAGAGAGGGAGACATTGTCGAAAGTTGGGAGATAGTTGTTTGGAATCCTCTTTAAGGATATCAGACATGCTTGAGTCTTTTTGATGTTGAACTCTACAAGGTTGTCAGTGCCCCAACGGCTGACAGCCCTGAGATCTGTATTGATCATTGAAACTTATGATTCACGAGCAATAGATATCGCTGAACTATTTGGGGGCTTTGTAAAAGAGAAACCGTCATGAATTGTACTGTCATCGGCATAGCAGTGGATAGGAGCACAGGATAGTAAGTCATTGATGTGCATAAGAAAAAGTGTCGGAGACAAGACAGAACCTTGGGGGACACCGGAATTGATTGGTAGCAGAGCTGATTTACTACCATCGATGACTGTTTGGATAGATCTGTCTTTAAGAAAGCTGGAAATCCATTCTATGAGGAGGAGGGGAAGTCCAAATGATGACAATTTATTAAGGAGGCTGGAGTGCCAAACTCTATCAAAAGCTTTGGAAATATCAAGAGCAACAGCTTGTGTTTCACCCATAAGATCAAGGCGTTGGCCCCTGCTTGAGAATTGGCGCTTTCTACCGCAACGACCAAGCTCGCAGAGGGCTCTTGAGGTGTGATACACGCAAAAATAGCGCTCACCAAATAAATAAGCCTAATTTAATTTTTAATTAATTTCTTTCCACGTAATCGCCAAAGAAGTGATACACAATGCATGTATTTTGTTCGGTCGATAGCTCAGTTAGTAATTGCTTTCCATGCCGAGAGCTCGGATTCGAATCCCACCGAGGGTGTCTTTGATGATTTCCCGTTTTGGTGTTTTTTCAAACCTCAAAATAAAATACTGGCAAGGTTTACTCAGCCTTCACAAGTATGAGTACCAGCCCCCTCGGAAGCTGGAAAACTCCCACTTAAACTGAAGAGGTTGGCTTGAGGCTGGCCCCCTTACCTGTAAAAATAAATAGTTTCCACCTGCAACATGCGAAATCTTTCGGGGATAACACGGAAAGAAGTTACTCTATATGTGTAGCTTAGTAAGGTTGCGTTTTGCTTCCAGGGGGAGGGAGCTGCCTTCCCCCCCTTTTCTGTCCTACAATGGGTACGCCCATGCTCTCGACCTAGTTTTTATAATGATGCCGATACAAACATACATAAAAAAAATAAGAATTTCCTAGAACAGGGAGTGGTTGAAATACGATTCTGAATAAATTAAAACAACCCCTAGTATACAAACAAAAACAAAGCCTCCCCTCGATCGCGCAATAAAATGCATTGAAAATACGATAGCAACCCTAGGGAGTGAATTCGTATTGATACTTTTTTATTTACGTCGTCGAAGAGAGTTTACGTTACTATATTGTATACTAAGGGTACAGTTGAGATTACTGAAATAATATTAATTCCTGAAAGGTGTGGTTCTGCCTTGGTTGAGTTTATTTTGTGAAAACGCAACTGAACTGCTCATACAGTTCGCTTTCTTAACACAATGTACTCGAAAGTATCGCACGCGGCGTGTGGAACTTTTTTATTTTCTCAAGTAAGGGAGATTCGGATTTTTACATTGAAGGTCCACATGCGGCATGTTTAATCGCGAACTTGTACGTGTCTGCTTTGAAAATGCATATGATGTGAATCTTTAATTTTGCAACTTAAATTAGATTAGATTACAAGTAAGGGAGTAAGCCTTACTTCAACTGCTTCATTTAAAGTGGAGGATATCCAGCCTTGAATGAATCTCAAATGCAATATATTGTTTCGATTTTATCTCGGGTTCAGTTTTTAATAAAATTGTCGATATAATTATTTCACAACATTCATTTTTTAACAAGTTTGTTACATACTATGATTCACTCTGCAACTTCTGTCTTTGTCTGTTTCACGGCTGGAGAGTTAATCGATCACGGCTGCTTCACACTTCACAGAACTGCAGCCTATTTATATAAGACCAAGGCCTATTCTCGCGTGTTTCTGAATTGATTAGGCGTCTCTAGAATAAATATTTCCAGAGAGTACCAACATTTCAAAGTGTCAAACACTCACGTATACACACATACACAGCAAGTAAACATGCCCAGGCACACAATCACAAAATACGCAGGCATGAACTCATACATTCGTGACAATATCTTGGCAACTTAGATTATTGATTATGTAAACAGTTGTGTGTACTGTTCCTTGACTTATAAGTTATAGGTTGGCATGCGGCTGACCACCCTACTGTAAAAATGATTCACTTTGCCAATGTCACCCCTGTCTCAGGGAAGGACGGCAAGAGTTGCAGGGTGTACGTCCATTTGAGATTTGGTTTTTATGTTGTAGGTTCACATGAGGCATGTGCAAGCGCGAACTTGTACGTGTCTGGTTGTGAGAATGCATGTAATGTGAATCTCCAATGTAACATATCTTTGCAACTTAGATTAGATTAGATTAGATTAGATTAGATACACACATCTCCTATTCTTTTTAGTTAGATTTGTTGTCTCCCCTGTTTAAGTCTTGACTAAAGTCTCTGCATCAGGATTTACTACGCAAGCGCACAAGAGGGGTTTCAACAACATTAATTTGTCGTACTAAAAGTTAACGACAGGTTTTTTATTACGGCTCTAAATATACAGTTACCTTTGCGTGACAATACGTTTTCTACATTTCGTCCCTTCAGTGCATGTTTGGCTTATCTGCCATTTGATTCAAAGTTGGTTCAATAAAATTGTCTGTACAATTGTCACAGGTACAATTGGCGGTACACAGTGGCATACTTTTACCCACCTTGAGGTATGGAAGTGAAGCCTGGACGGTGAGTGAAAGTGAAATTAGTAAGGTCCATACTGTTGAAATGGACTTTCTAAGAAGAATGATTGGGAAAAAACGGAGTGACAGGGTGAGGAATGATTTTGTCAGAGAAGAATGTGGTGCAAGAGAAAGTGTGAAAGTGAAGATTAAAAGAAGTTTGTTAAGATGGTTTGGGCATATGGAGAGAATGAATGAGGAAAGACTGACGAAGAAAGTATATGTTGGTAGAATAGATGGATGTCGTGGTAGAGGAAGACCGAGAAAGGTATGGATGGACCAAATATCCGAAATTGCGAATGAATGGAATATCCAGAGTTATAATAAAAGAAGAGCTTGCATGAAGAAGGTTATGACTCTGGAGGAAATGAAAGAAGTATGTAGGGACAGAAAGAAATGGCGGTTGATCTGTAATGTTGGCGGCTAGAGTTTATTAAAATGAAATTTGTTTAATGTTTTTTAGTTTTTGATGTCCGTGTATATTATTATTTATTGATTTAAAAAATGTAATCTGTCGTGTATGTTCCTTGACTTATAGGTTGGTATGCGGCTGTACACCCATGCTGTAAAAATGGTTCACTTTATTTTATATTATGCCACCATTTCAGTGAGGGTGGACAAAGCTTTTGCAAAGGTGCCGATATTTCTTATTGTTTTAAAAACCCTTCATTCATTCATATCCGAGTCTTTTATTTATCATTTATAATTTATTATAATAATATATTATAATCACAAAGGTTAAGCAAAATATATAACTTAAAAATTTTCACCTCCAAAAAATATTAAAAAAACGTTTTTTTTCACATTTTAGGCGTTTTTTCGTGTGTGCTACATTTTGGATTCTTTTATTTTTAATTACAGAACTATACATTGTTAAGTGCAATATCGGGCCAATTTTTGTATAAACATCACAATGGCTAAACAACACAAGAACAAAACATCACATGACAAAATATCCCAAACAACACAAAAAATTATGATTTAATGCATACATTCCTTGACTTCTCTATTGAAGTTGAATTCCTCTGTAAAGAAACAACGCTGAATTAGTTAAAAACATCAATATCGTACGTTAAGGTTGGTATAAACTATAAACGATGGCCACATATACTTAAAAAAAAAGTTCACTTTGCCAATGTCACCTCTATTTCAAGGAAGATCGGCAAGAGTTGCAAGGCTGATGTTCATTTTAAAATGGGTTTTCAAACTGTAATTCCACATGCGGCATGTTTAAGCGTGAACTTATACGTGTCTGCTTGTGAGAATGAATTTAATATGAATCTCATATGTAATATACCTTGGCAACTTATGCCCAGAGTGTAGGGTGTAGGGTGTTTGTCCATTTGAGATTTTGGTTTTAATGTTGTAGGTTCACATGCGGCATGTGCAAGCGCGAACTTGTGCGTATCTGCTTGTGAGAATGCATGTAATGTAAATCCCTAATGTTATATATCTTTGCAACTTAAATTAGATTAGATTAGAACTAAGATATACTTTGTGTTTCAATGTGCTGACCAGCTGAGTGAGCCTTTCTCAATTCTTTTTAATAAATCAATGGATAATGGTAAATTCCCAACAAAATTTAAAGATGCCTTAATAACACCCATTCATAAATCTAAATCAAAAAATGACATCGAAAATTATCGCCCCATTTCCATACTGTCTGTATTTAGCAAAATATTTGAAAAAATTGTACTAGATCACATCTACCCAACAATCTCCCCCTATATTAGCAATCACCAACATGGATTTTTGAAAAAATGCTCAGTTCTCACTAACTTGCTTAACTTCACAGAATATGTCTCGCATAGATTAGGTGATCGCTTGCAAGTTGATGCTGTTTACACGGATTTTTCTAAGGCGTTCGATAGGGTAGACCATAGTATTCTTATTAACAAGCTGTACAGTGTAGGAATCCATGGTGACCTACTCCGATGGTTTATTTCCTATGTAAAAAACAGACAACAGGCAGTGGTTGTGGGCGGCTGTAAGTCCAATTTCACTCGTGTCCCGTCGGGTGTACCCCAGGGCTCACACCTAGGTCCCATTCTTTTTAATATTTACATATATGACATACAATTTTGCTTCCAATCCTCACACTTTTCAGGTTTCGCTGATGACATGAAAATATACGCAACAATTAACAATATAAATGACTGCATTAATTTACAAAATGACATCAATAGACTAAGTGTGTATTGCTATAAAAATAAAATCGACATCAATGTGTCCAAATGTGCTCTTTTAACATTTTCTCGCAAAAACACCCTTATAACACACTCTTATTCCATAAATGGTTTGTTATTAAAAAAAGTTGATAGTGTGAGAGATCTGGGAGTTTTATTAGATTCCAAATTGACGTATGACAAGCATATTGACTCAATTACCTCCAAAGCTTACCGAATGTTGGGTTTTATCATCCGCACCGGTAAACAATTTAATAATATCAACACTTTAAAAACACTATACCTTTCACATATACGCCCTCATTTAGAATTTTGTACTCCAATATGGAATCCGCACTACAAAATTCACACTAACCGTATTGAAAATATTCAAAAGATTTTTGTTAAATATTTAGAGAAACGACAATACATTGAACACACCGACTACAAATCTTCCATAGAATTTTTCAATATTAACACACTACAAGATAGAAGGACTTACTTTGATCAATTACTTTTGTACAAAATATGCAATAATACAATTGACTCCCCTGATTTATTATGTAACATATCATTTCTTATACCAAACAGACATACCCGCTCGCAAAATTTATTTCACCTACCCATTTGTCATACCAATTACCGATACCACTCAACTTTATTCAGACTATAACCAAAATTTCAAAAATTTAGATATTTTCCATGACTCATTAACAACCTTTCGCAATAAATTGAGATATTTTTCAACTCTGTCCCCTAACTCCCTCAATCAAGCTCCTTCACTTACGTAATAATCCTTCCTTTTCCTCATTCCTTTCCACTTTACTTTTACTTTAATTTCTTTTCTTACACCTTGTTTCTTTTTCTTTCTTCTTTGTTGCTTGAAAACTTGTGTCTTTTTGCTTTTTGTTTTTTGTTTTGCTCTCTTTTTCTTTTTCTTTTATTGTCTTCTCAATTTTCTATTATATATCAATACTAGCTCAGCATACTGACCAAATTATTATTCTATCTCTATAATTTTCAATAGAAGAAACAATTTTGGCTTATATTAATTTTAAGAACACCATTGTAATCATTTTTATAAAGCTGTAGTTTTCTCAAATAAATAAATAAATAAATAAAAGATTATAAATGCTGTAGCCATTCCTGATTGTATTGCTGATTGGCGTCATAAGTTGTAAAATTTACCCAAAATATAATATGCATGTGTTCCATTATCTTATGTTCCTTGAGTCGTTTTTGATATTTTCTGTTTTACGTTTTGTGATGTCTTGGCATGTGATGTTTTTTCATGTTCCGTATGTGTTCTGTTTTAGGTATGTGTTGTTTTGTCATGTGATGCTTTGTCTTGTGATGTTTTCTCATTGTGGTGTTCTTTGCTGTGATGTATTTTCATTGTGTTATTTTGTCATACGAGATTTTTTCAATGCGAATTTATTGTCCATGTTGCTTAACTTATAGGTTGATATGCGGCTGACCACCCATGCTGTAGAAAATGGTTCATTTTGTTAAGATAAGATGCAATTTCATGTGATGTTTTGTCCTGTGATGTTATGTCACTGTGCTGGTTTATCGTGTAACCGAAAAAAGCTTGTTAGGGAAAGATAAAGGATATGAAGAAGAGGCGTTGCCGAAGACAGTAAATCTTTGACTGTAAAAGCTCCCAGAATAAATTCATCTCCTTAGAGCTTCTGCGCAAAGTCATTAATAAAGATAAAGTAGAAAAAATACTGCGTACAGTTGATACTTACTCTACTTTAAGCATAGAACATTTCGGAAACACAAAATATGGTAGAAAATTAAAACTCTTCCTTTAAACACTTTTGTACTTTCCATACTTGCTTTAAATTTACGCGATGGTCGAGTTTACACGCAACGTTGCATACTCGCTGAAAAATGAGAAAGCTCTCCTGAAATGTGAAATAAAAATGTTATTGTGAGAGCTTTTTGCAATGTCCTGAAATTTCTTTAACGCCGGTGATCTCAGGAAAGCTCCCGGAGCTTTTTCAGGATCATTTTATAATTGAGTGTTGTTTTACCGTAGAAAGCTCTTGAGGTTTTCATGAAATTTAACATTAAAAGTGAATTTTTAGTTACAAGATCAAAGATTACTCGGAGATAAGCTTGGAGCTTAAAGGTTAAAAAATACATATTCTTGTTTTTTAACGTTTTCTCTCTTGATAACAATCAAGTTTGTTTTTACAAGCTTTGTTTTCGTATAAAGGAAATTTTATTATTTTAAATTTCTAAAATTACATCAATCATTTCCTTGACATAATTGGTATGAGGCTTACCACCAATACTAAAAAAGTGCTCACTTTGCCAATTTCATACCTGTTTCAAGGAAGGTTGACAAAAGTTGTTGGGTTTATGCTCATTTAAGCTTTGGATTTGTATTTCTAAGTACTCATACATCTCTTATACGTGTCTGTTTGTGGCAATCCATTGAATATTAATTTAAAAATGTTAATCATTATTTCCAACTTAGATTATCTTTTATAATGATGATGCCAATTTTGAGTATTTGTGGCACTTTTTGTAGTGGTTTCAATGTATTCTTTTTAATTTCAATTTAATTTAACTTAATTCAATGAACATTCATTAAATAAAAAAAAATATTCTAACTAAACACATATTTTCTATGTACTGAAATAATAGCGTTTCAAAATAGTTTTATAAAATTTACTTTCAAGATTTGCAGAGCTTTCAAAAGCAAAGTCTTACATGAATTTCTTCGCTTTATAAAGGACAGCATCTCATAAGCTCAAATCAGAGTGTTTGAAGTCTGGCTGCGAGCTTTTGTGTACACACGTAGAGCTTCCAAGTAGGCTTCTCCGGCGCTCCAAGTTCACTTGTGTCTGCCAGTGTAAACATATCAAAGCCTTCAGCCGCACAAAGGCTTGACCGATCATTTGAATATGTAGCCTTAAACACTGACTTATTTGCAATAACCTTCCCACAATTGTTTCATAATTTTTTTTTTCATATTTTATCACTATTTTACTTGTTAAACATATTCTTACGATTTACGATTTAATAAAACTCCGATTAAATTTATTTTAGGATTTGCTCACATTCGGTTCATAGCTTAAACTTTTTTATTCCTCGCTTGACGCCTCGGGCACTGCAATCCATATTTATAGGTGACTAAAGGCTATTCTAGCTTACACCAGGCCATCCAAATACTGTCTCGAGCAGAAGCTTCAAGAAAATACGAACAGGTACAAGAATACAAATACTTACGTGTATACACAAATCACTGCCTTAGTTCTTGTTTATCGTATACGCCATTGAGAACATTTTACATGTGCAATGTTTGCATGTGTACTGGACCAATGTGTCTTATGAAAATAAGAAATTTATTTAAAAAATATTTAAAAGAACTTTTACATTATCGAATTTTACGGTTTTTCTTAGCTCAGATTGTGTAGAATTTGATTCATAAATCAACTGCATGAAAAAGTCATATTTGACAAGATTGGCGTATACGATAAACAAGAACTGGGGGAGCGAAATATAGAAGGAAGTAAACACACATACACACACAATTATAAGTAAACATACACAGAAATAAATTTATACATTTGTAACAATATCATCACTAGAAACACTTTGTACGCAATTTGTAAAATGCAACTTGGTTGTGTGTAAATCAAATCTCTTAAGCTCTTTTTAAGCTCAATTATAGATTTTTTTCGAAACTTCTCGATTTTTTTGTTTTCTTTGAGCAATAGGTTGGTAAAAGGTCGACAACCTATGCAGTAAAAACTTGGTTAAGGATTGGTATTAATTTGTATGTACACATGCAGCATTCTGTACACGCTAACATACCTGTTCCTGTAGAAGATCTGTAAAATTTGCAGTGCTTACGTTCATTTGAGGTTTCGATTGTAAGCGAGAAATTACACGTGTCTGTTTGTGTGCATGCGTTTAATATGAATTTCAAAAGTCTATGTATATTTGCAACTTAGATTATATATTGCATATTTATTTACAATATTGAATGTCTTTCACTTCCTTTGATATGCCTGAATTCATCATAAATAATAATACATATATCTCCCCCGTATATTAATTTATTTCCTAAATAAACATTGCTTTAATATATGTGGTTTATGGGCTCACAAATCCTCTATATCCCGGTTTTCGTTTAACGTAGCTCTGACCTCTGTGTTAATATCGCGTAGAGTTTACCCTCGGCCTCTACGCATGGAATATAGACCGTGGAAAGTCAACAAGTCCGGGCGGGCAACTGTCTACGCCAGAATCGTAGCACTCTGTGTGTGTTTGTTTTCGTAGCAAAGTGAGATTGAAAGTAGCCAACTTGTATGTAGCAAAACTGGGAATGAAAATGGAGTAAATGTAGCAAAATTTAAGCAAAGTGTAAACTTGTTTGCAAAATATGATAAAGTGTGCGTGTGCCTACAGATGTACTCATTTTATGCTTTTATCTAAAATCTAAGTTGCAAGGATGTATTACATTTCAGATTCATATTAAATGCATTTCCATAAGCCGACACGTTCGCGTTTACACATGCTGCATGTAGACTAACAGCATAAAAACCCAATCTCAAATGAACATAAGCCCTAGCAATATTGTAAAAGTGAACTATTTTTTACAGTATGGGTGGTCACGTTTAAATTTGCACTAACACGTGCCGCATGTGGACCTACAATATAAAAACTCAATCTAAAATTAACACAAGCCCTGCGACTCTTGTCGACCTTTTCTGAACATGGATGACATTGGCAAAGTGAACCACCTTTTTACAGTATGGGTGGTCAGCCTCATACCAATTATCCATTGATCAAATGTGTTGTTGAACTCGGAATCATAAAGTAAATTATTTTTAATAAAATAACCGAAGTTTTTATTAAAATGAGCGCGTAAATCATAACCATACAAGTGTTATTACGAAAGTTAAGTCTCATCAGTACCTTTAGTACGAGTTGCAAAACTTGAGAAAAGTAAAGTTTCCGGAAAATGTTAAAGAATGATTTCTCCCAAAATCTGCCGTTTTTGTTTCTCACACTTTGTGGTCTTAGCAAAAGAGTTACAATGATGAAGAAAATCAAGTTCAAACAAACAAAAACGGCAGATTTCGGGGGAAATCACTCTTTAATAATTGCCGTAAACTTTACATTACTCAAGTTTTGCAACTCGTACTAAGGGTACTGATGATAACAGCTGTTGTATTTACTCATCAAATGCTTACGTCACACACAGAATACAAGGAATTAGTAGAGTTCAGCTCGGTGAACCAAAACCACAACACTGTCAGTGTTATTCACAGTCCTGCATCCACTTAAATTAAGTGGGTGGAAAGGTAGCGAAATGATGATATAGTAACTAAATCATCATTTCGATACCTGAAAGATAAAACTGAATAAGTGACATATTAAACAAACATGAGGTTCTATTATAAACGCACGAGTATTTTGTTATAATTAGTTATCTTACTGTTAGAAGTTACAACCAATAAGAGCAAATACATCCAATTTTGCGGATAGGAGCTTTGGGGTAGCTGGGCCAGTTGCCTGGAATAAGCTGACTGTTGACCTTTGCTCTGAGCAGCCCACCATCACCTTCAGAAGAAAATGCTGTTTTCGAAGAGCCACGGTGCCCTTGGTCTGTGATCATTAAACGGCGCCACCGGAAATAAATCATCCATCATCTTCTTCTTCTTAATCCTATTCCTCATTACTGAGGGTTGTGACCCTTTGTTGAAGCAACCAATCTTCTCCAGCTCTCCCTCGACTGCGTTGCCCGCAACGCTCCAACTACCGAGGTGCCTGCTGCCATCTTTACTTGATCGGTCCATCGTGTGGGGGATCTTCCTCTTCCTCTCTTCCCCTCCAAGTTACCTATCACAACCAGTCGTTCCAGGCTATCCTCATTGCCACGGACAACATCCATCATCATCATCACCCAATAAAATGTTTTACACACGATTTCTCAATCAGTGAATCAGCAATAATTCACTTTTACAAACCTTTGAGGTGGCAATTTATTTAATCTACAGAGAATGTTCCTTGAATTAAAGGTTGGCATGCGGCTGACCACTCATGCTACATATAAAAAATGTTTCACTCTGCCAATGCCACCCCTGTTTAAGGGAAGGACGGCAAGAGTTGCAGGGTGTTGTTCCATTCGAGATTTGAGTTTTTATGTTTAAGGTTCACATGCGGCATGTGCAAGCGTGAACTTGTACGTGTCTGCTTGTGAGAATGCATTTAATGTGAATCCCCAATGCTACATATTTTTGCAACTAGATTAGATTAGATGAGTACAAAATCATTGCAACCACAGAGTTAATAAATAAGCGGGCGCACTTTTTTTGTCACTGTAAAATTAAAAGCTACACATAGCGTGTAACTTCTTGCCGGGTTCATCCCAAACGGGTCGCATGAGGCGAGTGGAAAATATCCATATTTACAGGTAAGGAGACAGGCCTCACGCCAACCATTTCAGTTGAAGTAAGGGATTCTCAGCTTCCCAGTAGGCTGGGTCTCATTTCTTGTGAAAGCTGAGTGAACCTTACAGGTTTGAAATAAACAGCGAGACGGGGAATCATTTCCGGCACCCTCGGTGGGATTTGAATTTGAGCTCTCGGCATGGAATGCAAGCACTTTACCAACTGAGCTATCGACCGGACTAAAATCGACTGTGAATAACACCGTATGCGGTAACCACAAGTGTGCTCCATACATGAAAACCATTATCTATAATTTTGCAAGCTCGTGTTTCCTGCAGTATAAACAAACCGGATGTTTTGATTTAACGTACGCTTAAATTTTGAGGTGGATAATTAGATAGCTTTGTAAACATTTCTGAAATGGTTCACTTTGTCAATGCCACTCCTGTTTCAGGGAATGTCGGCAAATTTGCAGGTTTTATGTTGATGTGAGTTTTGAATTTTAATTTGGTTGTATGGGTTACCGCTCAGGTACACCGCGTGTCGTTGGCATCTTGGACCGGTCCGTAGTCCAGTGGTAACACTTCGGACTCGTAAAATGGAAGGTTGTGGATTCGGATCCCGGCGGAGCACAAAAATATACCATTTATATTTCCAAATGTGCTCTTCGTTGGGTTGAAAAATTCATAAACCTTTACCAAAGACCGGTCACTGAAAGGTCCATCCAACCTTACAACAACTGGGTCTTGCTTGAGAATTAGCGCTTTCTGCAGCGACGACCAAGCTCGCAGAGGGCTCTTGAGGTGTGATACACACAAAAACAGCGTTCACCAAATAAATCATCCTAATATTATTATTATTATGTAGCATGCACGTGTAAGTTCGCGATTACACATTTACATGTGTGCATACAAAAAAAACAAAATTAAATAAGCATATACTCGTACTGAAAAAATTGGCGCACTCTGCCAATGTCACCTCTGTTTCAGGGAAGGCCAGCAAAGTTGCAGGGTTCATGTTCATTTGAGGCTTCGATTTTGATTTGTAAGTAGGTACATATGCAGCATTTGTAAAAGAGAACCCACACTTCCCGAATTGAGGGCATACATCGAATGCAAATTTTAAAAGTTTAATGTATCGTTTCAATTTAAATTATAAATTGCACATGCAATTTTTCGTCTAATAAGATTTAATATAAGCGAGAAATTTATAATATTGCTACGCTGGCCAAATGGTTTTCTCTACGCTTTACAAAATAGCACTATAAATTATTTCTGAGACCCAGACTGGGACCTCGCAATGTGTTACCACAGTGCAAACTTTCACTACTTTTTTTTATTTCAAACTCAATGTCGTAGACCCTCTACGATCCGTAGACCCTTGATGTCTCATAGACCAACATTTTGTCCCCTTAGGGCTTGTTTATCTTATGTCCATCAGAAATATTTTTACATATGCAATGTTTGTATGTTTACCGGACCAATGTGTCTTATGACAACTGGAAATTAATTATAAACATATCTAAAACAATTTATATAATTTTGATCTATGGTTTGTTCTTAATAATTTTAATTTTTTATACATCACTCTTGATAATGGGCTGAATATTGAAGGTCGAAAGTACTCGAGATATTAAATAGTATTGTGAAAATAAACTACGTTAAACAAAAAATAGCTTTATTTTAAAAAAATGAATTTTCACTGTGTGAATACACAAACCCTACAAAATCTAATATCTAAAACAACTCTCACACTATCGTGTTTTACGTTGGCTCTTAGCTCAGATTATGTGGAATGTGATTCTAAAGACAATTTTAATTGAAAGGTCATCTTTGAATCAAATAGTAAATAAACTTCAGTACCCTAAAGGTGTTAAATATTTACACAAACCCCCTCTTTCCCCTCGATTACGTTAATCTAAAATGTATGAAACATACGACAGCACTCTTATAGAGTATATTAGTTTTGATACATGTTTTCGATTTACGAAATCTAGGTGAGTTTACGCAATGTTTTATACTTGTTGTAATCATTTGTCATTCCAGTGCTTGTTTGGCTTATCTTCCATTTGATTCGAAGATGACCTTTCAATGACATTAAAAAAAAATACTAAATTAGCCTGATTTATTTGATGAGCGCAGTTTTTGGGTGTATCACACCTCAAGAGCCCTCTGCAAGCTTGTTCGTCACTGTAGAAAGCTCCAATTCTCAAGTAAGACCCAATTGCTGTAAGGCTGGATGAAACTTTTGATGGCCGGTCTTTGGTAAAGGTTTATGAATTTTTCAACCCAGCGAAGAGCAAATTTGAAAATATAAATGGTATATTTTTGTGCTCTGCCGGGATTCGAACCCACAACCTTCCATTAACGAGTCCGAAGTGTTACCACTAGACTACGGACCGGTCATTGTATTATGAATAACATTCTACACAATCAAGGCTAAGAAAGGAACGTAAAATACGATAGTGGGAGAGTTGTTTAAATATTTTTCAAATCAATTTCCAGTTTTCATAGGACACGTTGGTCCAGCAAACATCGCTCATATTAAATTACCTCTGATGGGCGTACGACAAACAAACACTAAGGGGACGGCTTGTTTATTTTTTGAAGTTTCGAAGTTGCATCTGTTGGGCTATTTTGCATAGACTCTCGCAAAACTTGGGCAGTCTCGTCTTGAGAATATACATACATAGTTTGAGTTTGTGAAAGAAATTTTAAATGTACATTTAAGTTTGCTCGGCAAATTAACGAGCACTTGCGAAATTTGTTGCCAAGTAAAAAGCATGTTGATTGAATGAGAAACTTTGTTTAAAGCAATTCGAAAAGTGAATTGAAATAAATTAATTGTATAATTTTGTTAAAAGTAAAAAGAAGACATAATTCATTTGAAGCTTTTAAAAGAATAAATAATGTTACGAGTATCTACACAGGTACTGCTTACCAATCTAAAAAATAAATAAAAAAACGAAGATGTCGCAATTGAAAACAGTCATCTTTGGTTCGGTATAAAACAGAGACTGTGTCACCAACTTGATTCTGTGCAAGAAGAGCGTTGATGCTGATTAATGACCCTACTCTCACAGCCAACCTACATTCTCTCGGGCCCCGAAGGAAAGTTGGAATGCTCAGTTTTTTCTATAGGTACTATAATGGCGTCTGTGCTGATGAAAAATCTTCACTTTTACCCCCTCCTCTCATCACAACAAGGGCAACTCGTAGAACGGCTCACATCCATCCCTTTGCAGTTTGGTGTTTTCACGACTCATTCCATTGCCAAACTACCCGTTTATGGAACGAATTACCGGCATCTGTGTACCCAAACCAATTTTATTCTGTCCTATTAAAAACCAAAATCAATTCCTACCTACCCTTTAAGTGTCTCAAAACAAAGCCAACGCAACACACAACACAACATTATGTAGCTACAAAGGATCGGGACATCAAGCAACACCTCTGCGGCACTGCAACAACTGTCATAAACCCCTAGTGTCTCTGAAATCTAGGAGTATCCCATACAAGATTCTTTGAGAAAAGAATAGATTCATAAAGTTATTAAAAAACTATTTTTACCTTAAGCACTTGGTTTTGAAAAGCATAACTTTTATTTCACATGAATCAAAAAAACAGTAATAAAATAATGTTGTAGAAAATAAATCAATGGGTTCGGACAGGTCAAGAGCTTTCAAATAATCTTCATAATATGTGTCTATCTATATCCATAATCGTTTTTGATAATTCCATTTAAATGGTAGATATTTTCAGCATCTGTGCTTTTCAAAGCGAGTCTGAAAGCTTCTCAAATACACCGCCCGTCCGCTGAAACTCTCAAACGCTCCTGAAAAAAAAACGTACGACTGAAAAAAAAACTTCAACGTAAATGTTATGTTAGAAAAGATTCAATAATTGTTAAAGAAGTTTTAAATGGTCTTATTTTTATGAAGACGTTTCTACTTAACTCCATCAAAAGATGTTTATACATAGTTATTTTATTTACAAAATGAATTATGTGTTATCTACAAAAATACATGGAATATATATTAATGTGTATAATAGTGGAAGACAGGGTTGCATAATGAGCTCATAGTTATTCAATCTAATCATGGATCATTGTATTAAACGAGCGAATCTGAAAGGACATGGAATACAGATTGGAGATGAGAAAAGTCGGAGTTCTGCTTTATGCTGATGACGCAGTATTAATTGCTGATTCAGCAGCGGAACTCCTATGCTCTCTATGATGCTCTCAATGATCTCCAATGCTCTCAATGATCTCCAGCGGAACTCCAGTCTGAATCATGCTCTGTGTGCGAACAAGTTGAAAATTAATGCAAGTACCTCTAGCGGAATGGCGACAGAGTTACAGTATCTCATTTAAGTAGCCTATAAACTCTGGTCAATCTAGTATGTAAAACCTGCTGCGTCGTGTATGTTAGTACCTCTATCCAATAATTTTACCTCATTATCGTAACTCATCCTACCTTCTTGTTTCTCTATGGTTTTGTCTTGTCACTTCTGTAACAGTGTCTCTTTGAAAATGGCATAAGCAATCGAAAGTTTTTGAGTTGAAATAAATCCTGAATTTTTAAAACTAAAACTCTGCGTTTTTTTAAATAGTTTTATACCTTTTGACAATTATATTAATTTTCGGATATTTAACGAACCGTTCGGTGAGAACTTACATTATTCTCTACGTTTCGTCAGCGACTTAGCCGACGATTTTTATACCTGTTGTTAGGCTTTCACGGCCGGTATCAGTACTTGATTTTATCTTTCCGGGCTTAGACCGTGGTCCATAGTTTTGTTCTTATTTTTTTGTCCATCTTGAGACTTCTTGAAGACTTCAGCCTACGTTTTGTCACCACTGTGTGTGACTTCTTCGGAGATCTGCTCCCTTCTAATGTGAAACAACGTGTTTTTTTAAATATTTTTTGTGGTGACAATATTTAGGTTAGGTATATGATTTTTTTAACCATTTTAATTTATATAAAAAAATAATAATCACGCCTGAGTTTTTTCATAAC
Organism: Agapetus fuscipes; assembly: GCA_951799405.1. Lineage (NCBI taxonomy): Eukaryota > Metazoa > Arthropoda > Insecta > Trichoptera > Glossosomatidae > Agapetus > Agapetus fuscipes. The sequence continues at coordinate 7,276,824 of OX637358.1, read as the reverse complement.
TGTCACTCTTTGCCGTAGACCATAAAGTGTAAGAAATAAAAACGGCAGATTAAGGGTACAAACCACTCTTAAGAAAACACAGTTATACATTTAATTTATTCCTTTTAAACAGTCTGGAGCCACAAAAGTTTTACTATTCAACATGGAACCAACTTCGTGGTAGGTCAACTTTTATAATATTTTGTTTTACTAGTTACCATATTATTAAAACAAAAAGTTTGAACGTGATTCCTCTAAAGTTTTCAAAATTATACAGTGGCCTTTAATGAAAATACGTAGGTACTGACTTAAACAAAGTACGCACCTACTTAATTTATTAAAAATATGTACCTACCTACCTTGTGACGTTTAGATAGACAGATTGACCGGTCCTGAGTCAAGTGGTTAACACTTCTGACTCGTAAATGGAAGGTTGTGGGTTCGAATCCCGGCGGAGAACAAAATTAATATACCATTTATATTTTCAAGTATGCTCTTCGCTGGGTGGAAAATTCATATTCCTTTACCAAAGACCGGTCACTAAAGGTCCATCCAGCCTTATGGCAACTGGGTTCTGCTTGAGTATTGGCGCTTAGTAGCGACGACCAAGCTCGTAAACAACACCTCTGCGGCACTACAACAAGTGTCATATACCTCTAGAGTCTCTGAAATCTAAGGAGTCTCCCGTACAGGATTTCTTCAAAAAACGTTTTTTTTGTATTTGGGAAAAATTATGTTAATATTTTACATGTAGAATTATCAACGGAAAATTACGCGTATTTTGCAAAAAATAAATAAATCGAGGTTACATCCTTGACTTCTAGGTTGGCATGCGGCTGATCACCCATACTGTAAAAAATGGTTCACTTTGCCAATGTCACCCCTGTTTCAGGAAATGACGGCAAGAGTTGCAGGGCTTATGTTCATTTGAGATCGGGTTTTTATATCGTAGGTCCACATGCGGCATGTGTTAGCGCGAAATTATACAGTCTGCTTGTGGGAATGCATTTAATATAAATCTTAAATGATATATATATATCTTTGCAGCTTAGATTAGATTAGATTAGATTAGACATCAATAGAATGTATTGCTTTAACAGTGCTAGTATACGTGTTCAAGGAAACTTACATACGCCAAATAATAATCTATTATCTAAGTTATAAGGATATATGTATATACATTATAGTTTTTAGTAAATTCTTTTCTTGATAATTAGTTGCGTTGCATGTTATTACACCAAAACCACAATAAAATAAAACAACTAGTGAAGAAAAACTTTGTGTTTTATTTTTACATTATTAATTTAAAATTAATCTTTACAATGTTAATATATAAACCCTCTAACTTTTTTTTGAGATTTATGTATTAAATCACGAGCTTGCGCGTATATACATACATACAATACATTAGCCGGTCCGTAGTCCAGTGGTTACACTTTGGACTCGACATACATTCGTAAAAATATGTGCACTTGAAATTATTATTATTAATATTATTTTTATTAAAGTTTTTCTTTTGAAAGTCTACTTGAAATAAAATGTTTTATTAAAATTCCTGGGATTTGATTTCTTCAACTTCAAAGGTGCCATTCTATTAACAAAAGCTCGCAAAAGCTGTGTCGCAAATTCGCTGTCAGTTTATGAAATCATAATTTATGTTAAAATGGATGCGAAGGTAAACAGCGTCGGGTTAAGCAAACTTTAAATAAAGCTTCGCTTAACCCTACGATGTTCAGATGCTTTCCAACCATAAACCTACTAGCTATATATTTACAAGAATACTTTATTTGGAAGGTACACATAATTAAAGAGCGTGATAACTTCCTGTGATGGACGAGGGGAGAAGATGTTGGCCCTCGAAATTGTGTTGTGGACACTACCGCCGGTTCGAACCCCGCCTGCGCCGAATACTTTCGACAATTACTTCGAACCTGGTTCAACAGATGTTTTTTTTATGAGTTGTTTAATCAAATTAAATCTAATCTAATCTAAGCTGCAAGGATATATATCATTTAAGATTTATATTAAATGCATTCCCACAAGCAGACATGTATAATTTAGTGCTAACACATGCCGCATGTGGACCTACATTATAAGAACCCATCTCAATTGAACATAAGCCCTGCAACTCTTGCCGTCCTTCCCTGAGACAGGGGTGACATTGGCGAAGTGAACCAGTTTTCACAGTATGGATGGTCAGCCGCATACCAACCTATAAGTCAAGGATCATCGTAGGGTTAATTTAAAATGCTGTATACGCGACCACCTGGCGTCCCGACCCCCCACCACACCTAATGAAAAACAGCCTGCAAAATATTATATTATTAATACTGGCTGAAAGTTCCTGAAAACAAAACACTCTAAATGTCTGTAAAAACAAGAGGAGCTTTCAGGAAACAATTCAGAGGTTTCACTTATTACTTTGGTTGGATTTATCTTTATTGTATCATGTAAGTTGCGAAGATATGTTAACATTAATAATTCATATTAAACAGATACTCTTTTAAAAAAAACATTTGTTATTAAACGTTTAAAAATGGCAGATTTTAATTTCTCGGGAAGGTTTTATAAACATTATCTATAATAATCTAAATCTATAAAATATAATTCATGTATGTATGTATGTGTGTATATTCCCTATAGACTCCCAAACCGCTCATCTGATTTTGACAAAATTTTCAGGTAACATGGCAAATATTCTTGGAATAGTTCCAGTGAAGTTTAATGGTGATCAAATAAAGAACGATTCCCCACGAGGTTGGCAAATTTTTAAACCATCTAGTTGAAGAAGAATTATCAATTAAAAGTTTGAGGGTTTGTGCTTTGACATTTCGAAGATTGATTTAAAAAATAACAATTAAAAAAGAAAGCAAAGTTTTTTTCACGAGTTAATTTACTTCTCGAGCGCTTTCGATGCTATCACACCATTATCAAGAGAACATTTGAGATTGGGTTTTTATGTTGTAAACTTACATGCGGCGTGTGTAAGCGTGAACTTTTAATATGAATCTTCAATGTAACATGCATATCTTTGCAATTTAGGTTATATAATATAGATAGACGATATATTATTATTCTTTTCAGAATCATCTAAAATTTCACTCGTAGAGCCTAAAAGAGATTAAAAGATTAACTACTAGATCGCTTTAATATGGTTCTCAACTTTTAACAGATAATTCTTGATGCGCAACGCACAAATGGTACAGCATATATTACGTAATTCAACTTTGAGAGAGTTTAAACTTTTTCTCAACGTTTTTGTTTTAGACCTTCCTAACCAGTTATTAATGGTCGGCTTTTGGCTTAGCAACCAACTTGGTGGCTCAGATGTTCCAGCTATATCGTTTATTTTTTGCGTTCAATATTAGAGAGCTAGGGTTTGATCCGCACAAAAGATGTCAGAAATAAATTCCTGCTTTATTTCAGACTCAAAATTAAAGTAAAAACAAGCAGGGTTTACCCGGACTCAGTTTAAACTCACGTTTGCTTACTTTAAGAGAAGTGGTTGTTGTTATGCTGGCCTCTTTATCAGTGAAAATAAATAGTGCCGCACGCCAAATAGAACATATTGAGGCAAAAATTTGCACAATATGTATAGTTCAATTAGACTCTTCTCTAGATTTAAATTTGGTCATGATCAAATCAGAGTATAAGAATAGACAGAGGTATGTTGTGGGATGTTCTGAAAGAAGATGGAGTGCATGGGGCTCTCCTAAATGCGGTGCATGTTAATCTAATCTAATGTAATATAAGTTGCAAAGATATGTTACATTGGAGATTCACATTACATGCATTCCCACAACCAGACACGTACAAGTTCACGCTTGCACATGCCTCATGTGAACCCACAACATAAAAAACAAAAAATGGACAAACACCCTGCAACTCTTGCCGTCCTTCCCTGAAACAGGGGTCACATTGGCAAAGTGAACCATTTTTACAGCATGGGTGGTCAGCCGCATACCAATCTAAAAGTCAAGGAACAAATAAATTGCAAACTATGAAAATATTATGGCGTGTGTTCGTTCGTGTTTGTGTATTTTCACGCTAAAAATTAATTTTAATGAGATGTCACTGTTCTCCCGAAAATGACGTAAGCTAGTCGGAAGTACTTGAGGTGAAATAAATGTTCTATTTGTGAAAATAAAACTCTGTGTTGTAAAAAAAATAACTTTTTACTTATTGTTTAAAATCTATATTTTAAGCTGCAAAGAAATATTAACATTCAAAACTCATATCAAATGCATGCACACACGTGTAAGTACGCAATACAAATGCTGAATGTGTACTAACAAACTAATACCAAACTTCAAAATGAACATAAGCCCGGCAACTTTTGCCGACCTTCCCTGAAACAGGGGTGACATTGGCAAAGGGAACGATTTTTTACAGTTGCATAATTTCTCGTGATAATAATTTATTTTATAAATATTTAAAAATATAAAGGGTAAAACATTGTTTTAATTCACTTTATTTTATTTGTTTATGCTCGAATGCCTAAAGATGCCTCATTAGGCGAAAATATTCGAGCATAAACAAATAAAATAAAGTGAATTAAAACAATGTTTTACCATTTATATTTTTAAATATTTATAAAAATGGACTTTCACTGTGTTAACAGATCAACACTAAAAAATATTATAATTTATTTTCCTTGAAGAAGAAATACTTTTTCTTCCACTGACTTTAAATTTATTTTAGAACAACAATACATCTCAATTTAGGATTCCCGTGAAGGAATTTCTGAGGACTTTAGTACGAGCCTACACCCCAAGGTGTGAGTACAGCTCTTGCATTTGTTATGTGAAAATAGACAGAACTCGTGCAAGGCTACTCAGGAAATCCCTCTGGAGCTTAGAAAGAATTATATGCTTCATACATAAGAATAAATAACGGAGAACTACCATTTCTGAACAATTTCCTTTACGTGTAAAATAAATTCCGTGTTAAGTATACAGAAATTTCTTTCTTCTAAAAATATGCATATAGACATTTCGCACGCTAATAATAAAGAGAAATAACTCGAAAATTGGGAAAATCGAGATTTTGTAATAAAACGCAAGAACAATACGAGAAGAATAGGTAGAATGCGACAGCCGTTCAATTTGGACGAATATGACCGAGATAAAACATCGGCCGGCTTTTTCATCCCATACAAGTTGTATTGGTTGTCTGAACTTCAAACGTGATTTCCCAACATTCTTGTTTTTTGAGTTATTGTTCTTTATTATTAAAAAAAAAAACGCAACTAAGCTACACATATAGTGTAACTTCTTGCCGCGTTATCCCCGAAGGGGTCGCATGTGGCGAGTTGAACCTATTTATTTTTACAGGTAAGGGGGCCGGCCTTACGCCAACCACTTCAGTTGAAGTGGGGGTTTCCCAGCTCCCGAGGGGGCTGGTACTCATTTCTTGTGAAGGCTGAGTAAACCTTGCCGGTATTTTATTATGGGGTTTGTAATAAACACCGAAATAGGAAATCATTTCTGACACCCTCCTCGGGGGGATTCGAACCCGAGCTCATGGGATAGAATGCAAGCACTCTACCAAACGTGCTCCAAACTCTATTAAACGTGCGATTTCTTCCTCCCAGTGTTTTTTTTTGTTTGTTTGACTTATCTACCATTTGATTCAAAGATGACCTTTCATTGAAATTGTCTTGATAATCACATTCCTCACAATCTGAGCTAAGAAAAAACGTAAAACACGATAATTTGAGAGTTGTTTTAAATATTTTTCACATTTATTTCCAGATTTCATTAGACACATAGGTACAGTACCTACACACAAAAACATTGCTCATGTGAAGCTACCTCTAATGGGTATAAGACAAACAAGCACTAAGGAGACGATTTATTTTATGTAAGACATGATTTTTTTTTTTTCTACATATATTATTTTGTACATTTTAATTGTATTATTATTTTTATTTGTACTTCTGAGAATAACCGTTATTCTAATAATAAGACTGAGAGACTAAAATAGAGGCTGAGATGCTCTGAAAACAGACTTGTATCTGAGCCGTCGAGCTAAACAGTTCAAAAGTTGACTATGTATGTAAACCGTATATGAAATAAATTCCTTAGTTTTAATTCAATTGAGAAACATAACAATATATAAGTAACTTAGATTATAGACATGCAAATAAATTTGCATAAAGTTGCTTAAAAATTCCAGATTATTCGATCTCTGTTCTAGATTATAGTAGACAGCTGTTCCACTACCATGATGGATTATACCAGACAGTTCTACACACACTATTGTACCTATACAGGCGTACGTAGGTACTTTAAAGTTCGTAGTTCGTAACACTACCACCATCACACTAGTGCCAGACTGTTCTATGTATTTATGTACAGTTGCACGTAGGTACTCCAAATTCGTAACAATATGTAATAATAATAATAATAATAATATTAGTATGATTTATTTGATGAGCGCTGTTTTTGTGTGTATCACACCTCAAGAGCCCTCTGCGAGCTTGATCGTCGCTGTAGAAAGCGACAATTCTCAAGCAAGACCCAGTTGTTGTAAGGTTGGATAGACCTTTCAGTGACCGGTCTTTGGTAAAGGTTTATGAATTTTTCAACCCAGCAAAGAGCACATTTGGGAATATAAATGGTAATTTTTTTTGTGCTCCGCCGGGATTCGAATCCACAACCTTCCATTTACGAGTCCGAAGTGTTGCCACTGGACTACGGACCGGTCCAAGAAATGCCAACAACACGCGGTGTACCCATCCAAGTAGCATCCACAGAACCGGTGCTTTCAACATGGTATCGTCGTTGACAATGACGTCAATGACGTAGAAGATTATATCCTGATGGATAGTATGAGGAATGTATATTACAGTATTGTGAGTGGTCATATGATTTTCATTTGAATACGCGCGGCTTATAAATTTCCAGACGGATGAGTTTGTATGGGCTGCCGTGGACAAAGGGTTCATCTCATGAAATGTTGATGGTCCCCATTCAGACCTGAGGGGTCTATAACCCTAGTATACAACATTGCGTTCAACCCTAAAATGCTGTAGCAGGTCTACACAAAATTTTGTAAAAAAAATAGTCGAATTCACCATTTGTTTTGTTAACAAATAAAAACAAACATATTAGCAGTATAATTAAGCAGTGGTTTTTTCTATATATTTTTTTTAAATGGAGTTTATTTGAGATTCAAATGTTTAAAATTAAAAAAAATACTCTTTCATTTCATCTATATCTATCTATAATCTATCTATCTATAATCTAAGTTGCAAGGATATATTCATTCAAAGCTCTCAGATGTATGCCCACAAACAAACACGTGTTGTTCGCGCTTACAAATGCTGATTGTGTGCTTACAAATAAAATCCATACCTCAAATGAACATAAGCCCTGCAACTCTTGCCGACATTCCCTGAAACAGGGGTGACATTGGCAAAGTGAACCATTTTTTACAGTATGGGTGGTCAGCCTCATACCAACCATTTGTATAAGTCAAGGAATATAATGATAGAATTAAGCCTTGGATGCGTCACATCTTTAAGTTTAAGCAAATTGATGCAATTACGTTACTAAACTACACATATAGTGTAACTTCTTGCTTTATTCTTTAACTAGTATTAATTTAAAAAGAATAGCACCCGTTACAGTATTTGGTATGATAATCACCACCCATGCTGTAAACAATGGTTCACTTTGACAATGTCACCCCTGTTATAGGGAAAGACGGCAAAAGTTGTTGCTTATATGTTAATTTGAGTTTTGGTTTATTTATTTTAAGTACAAATGCAGCATTTGTAAGCGACAAAATATCATTTTCATTTCACGGTGCTTTCAAAGGTAATTGTGATTGAATTCTTTTTCAAAAAGAAAAAAAAACACATTTACCTACTTACTTTGAAGTTTATTTCATAAAAATAAATGGACAAAATCCTAGAAAATTACTTTCCTTTCAATCTTAAATGAAAACCAAGATTTCCACACCCCAAAAAAGTTCATGTAATACTCGTACGTATGAAGTCATAACATTTTTTTTAAGTAGATTTGTGTAGGGTATTTTGCCAGGCCAGAAAAAGATATTTACATTTTCAAAAAAAAAAAAAACATTTTGACATTTCAGTGAATTATTAATTAACAATTACCCAATAACATCTGTTGAACCAGCGTCAAAGTCATTGCCGATAAGACACGACGCAGGCGGTGTTCGAACTTGCGATTGTCTGAAAAACGCTAATTCGAGGGCCGACACCTTATTCCCTCGACCATACCAGCAACCTAGACAGTTCTATCTGATGCGCTTCTGGTTTATAAAAAAAATGCCTGCACGTTCTAGGGTTAAATATCATAAATGTATGAAAGTTCATTTAGCACCTCTAGTGAGTGTTAAACTTAGAAAAGAAAACAGGAAAACGTGACCGTAGAGTATAAGCCGAAAGTTTTATACTTGGGGCACTGTAGTGGTGAATGGACCAGTCTAAGGCGGCCCATCTCGTCCCCTTAGTGCTTGTTTGTCCTATGTCCCTCAGAGGTAATTTTACATGAGCAAAGTTTGTTTCTTGACTTATAGGCTGGTATGTGGCTGACCACCCATGCTGTAGAAAATGGTTCACTTTGCCAATGTCACCCCTGTTTCAGCACTTTGCCAATATGACCCCTGTTTCAGGGAAGGTTGGCAAGAGTTGCAGGGTGTATGTTCATTTGTGGTTTGGGTTTTTATGTTGTAGGTTCACATGCGGCATGTACAAGCGCGAACTTGTACGTGTTTGCTTGTGAGAATGCATATAATGTGAATGTCCAATGTTACGTATCTTCGCATCTTAGATTAGATTAGAATGTTTGTATGTGTACTGGACCAATGTGTCTTATGAATGCTGGAAATTGATCTTAAAAGTGTTTATAACAACTCTCACATTATCGTGTTTAACGTTTTTTTTGTAGAATGTGATTCTTCGAAAGGACATCTTTGAATCAAATGGCAGAGAAGCCAAACAAGCACTGAGGGGATGATCTAGTAGAGAGAAGTGTGAGAGAAACGGCCCTTGCATACTAAGAGATATATAAATACTAGAAGAGGTTCGTTTAATGTACAGCTTGTGACAATTTATGAGAAATGAGATCTACCACCTTCTTCATCTTATCACACAGGTTAATATTGAGGGTAAAAGATCTCAGGGACGCCGAAAGATATAGCGGCTGAAAAACCTTCGACCCGAGGCCCTGATTCGAGCCGCAGCATCCAAAGTCAAAAAAGCTATGATGATCGTCTTGACTTATATGTTGGTATGAGACTGACCCCCCATACTGTAAAAATGGTTCACTTTGCCAATGTCACCCCTGTTTCAGGGAAGGTCGGCAAGAGTTGAAGGGCTTATTTTCATTTGAGATTGGGTTTTTTTTATATTGTAGGTCCACATGCGGCATGTGTGAGCGCGAAATTATGCGTGTCTGCTTGTGGAAAAATGCATTGAATATGAATCTCAAATGATACATATCTTTGCAACTTAGATTTAGATTTAGATTGCCGAGCTTCGATAGAAGTGGCACGAAAAGAAGAAGGGACAATTGATTACATGGGAGAGATTATTTTCGGAATCTATTGAAGTTTAGCCCGTGTCTACGATGGGCTTCTTCAGCGTGGCGATGAAGTGAATGTGATGCTGATGACATTGTGTAACAAATTAACGATGAATTTGTCTCGACGTCCGTTGGTAGATCTGGTCGTTACTATTTGAAGATAGGACGAAATAAAACACGACGGTGCCTGAACAGCTGATCGTTGTTGCATATAAAATGGATCAGCTGTTGATACGCCGCCATATTTTATTCCATCCTATCTTCAAATAGATACGGCAAGATCTACCGACGCCATTTCAACTGAGGTGGTTGGCATAAGGCCAGCTTTATGCCTGTAAAAATAAATAGGGTCCACTCGCCACGTGCGACCCCTACGGGAAAAACGCGGCAATAAGTTACCCTATATATGTAGCTCAGTAGTGCTTTACTTCGTTTGAAAAGCGGAAAAATATACAGGAGTTCTTTTTGAATGTAAAAACTTGGCACAATATATTTTCGCCATGAAATTTATTCAAATGAATAGTTCGCCGAGTTTTCATTCTTTCATATTCAATCCCACATATTCTTGTATATTTTCATATGCTTGGCATATTTTTATACATTCGGAATATTCCACAATACACGCGAGACGTATTTTCATCACATAGTATAAGATGTGCTTCAGTGGACTCCAATATAGCTGGCATATCGTCCCCCCAGTGCCTGTTTGTCTTATCTCCATCCGAGGTAATTTCAAATGAGCAATGTTTGATTGTGCACTAGAGTCTAGACCAATGTGTCTTGTGGAAATTTATTATTAAATATTTAAAACAACTCTCACTTTGTCTTTTTTACGTTTTTTTCTTAGCTTAAATTGTTTAGAATGTGATTCTTAAGATAAATGGTATATAAACCAAACAAGCACTGGGGGGATGCTATGTATAATATAGCGATTCAAATATATGAAAATATGTTTCGCATTTTCAAATATTTGTAGAAAATGGTCAAACAAGATTCATCATATTAAATTTTCTCATATAAAGTCCAATGTGACGTCACTAGACGCAACTAAAAAAATAAAAAAATAGACAGTTTTCCGATTTCAAAAAAATCCTTCACATTTCGCACGTTTAATAATAAAGAGAAATAACTCGAAAATAGGGAAAATCGAGATTTTGTAATAAAACGCAAGAACAATGCGAGAAGAATACGTAGAATGCGACAGCCGTTCAATTTGGACGAATATGACCGAGATAAAACCTCGGCCGCCTTTTTCATCCCATACAAGTTGTACTGGGTGTCTGAACTTCAAACGCGTTTTCCCAACATTCATGTTTTTTGAGTTATTGCTCTTTATTATTAAACGTGCGATTTGTTTAACGTTATTTCTTATGTTGTTATTCACAGTTTGCTTAACAATTTTATTTGGTCTGAAATAATGAGTCCCGAACACATAATCGGAAGGTAGTGGATTCGGTTTCCATCGAAACATATTTAATCTTTTTAAAGCATGTTTTTTTTTAAATAAAAAAAACGTTTCTAAGCTGCACATACAATAAAACTTCTTGCCGTGTTGCAAACTTAGCCTTTTGAGTTGTTTACGTATTTTAAAAAAAACATGTTTTTCTTCACGAGTTGATTTATTTCCTCGATCGCTTTCGGTGCTTCACACCATTATCAGGCGACAAATTATTGTTGTTCACTGGTTCACTATTTATTGTTGTTCACTTGATAACGGCATGACAACACCGAAAGCGCTTAAGGAAATTAATCAACTCGTAAATAAAATGTTGTTTTTTCTTAAATTTTTAATTTAAAGTTAATGGCAATACACAAACCCTTACACTTTTAAATATTTTCTTATCAATACTTCAGAACCCAAAATAAGAATCTGGGCTGAAAGTCTCATCACCACGGTAATTCTTACCTACCGAATATCGTAAATATTTGTATGAAGACCTGTCAATCCAAGATGGCCGCAAGTGAACAGCTAATTAGACTTCATACAAATATTACCGATATTCGGTAGGTAAGAAATACCGTGGTGACTAGACTTCCAGCCCTGAATAGAATGTTCATTTTGTATATTTATTTATTATTTTAGTATTATTGCATTGTTTTGTTACAAGTTGAAGATTACAAAAATCAATTTATTTTTTGTAGGAGAGTGAACATTTTCAATTATAAGACAATCCTGTTTTTGTTATTTGATATTTCTCTATTGCAATTGCAGAATTGAAAATCCACATAAAAATCTGCAATATTGTGTAAGTTTTTCCGAACACAGTGTGCAATTTTCACACTTTAAAGAATCTATAATCTTAGTTGCAAAGATATATTGACATTTAAGGCTTACATTTAATGCAAGCTCACAAGCAGACACGTTTAAATTGCGCTGCATGTAAACTATCAAAATAACCCAAAAAATCAGATGAATATTATGCTTGTAGCTCCTACCGCCTTTCCCTGAATCAGAGGTGGAATCGATAAAGTGAGGTAACTATGAGGCTGACTACCCATACTGTAAAAAAAATTATTCACTTTGCCAATGTCACTTCTGTATCATGGAAGGATGGCAAAAGTTTCTGGGCGTATGTTCACTTGAGGTTTGTTTTTAATTGTAAGTACACATGCAGCATTTGTAAGCAAAAACTTGCACGTGTCTGTTTATGGGCTTGCATTTAATATGAGCTTTAAATCTTATATATTTCTTTGCAACTTAATTCATTTTTAATAGTTTTTTTTAAGATCGAATTCCAATGAAACACTGTATATATTTACACCAATTAATTATTAATTTCTTTCAATTAATCTTTACGAACGTTTTTGATTTACAATCATCGTCAGGCAGAATACAATTTGCAACTTAGATTATAGAGTGTAGACTTGTCTTGCCGCTTTTCCCTGAAACAGGGTTGACATCATAAAATAATCAACCCTATAAAAACTGGAAATGAGCAATTAATTCATTGACTAGAGCGCTCTTCATATTATTCTGACCTGTAAAATATTTGTGTTTCATCTCGCATTCACAGAGGCGTAACATTTTGTTAATTTTAATAATTAACGAAGCTTCCTGTTTTCCCGGGCATTTCCGCCGTCCTAAGGTTTTCGGAAAACCGGAGTTATTACAAGAGAATTCATTTAAATGAATTTACAATAAATTAACATAGCTTGTGATGGAAAATTCTTCTTAACTAAAAAAACGAAACTAAACTACACATATAGCGTAACTTCTTGCCGCGTTATCCCCGAAGGGGTCGCATATGATGAGTGAGCCTATTTATTTGTACAGGTAATGGGGCCGGCCTTACGTCAACCACTTCAGTGAAACGGGGGGTTTCCCAGGTCCCTAGGGGGCTGATACTCAGTAAACTCGCTCAGTTTTTTTTTTATTTAAGGTTTGAAATAAATGTGACGAAAAATCATTTCTGACACCCTCGGCGGGATTCGAACCCGAGCTCATGGCGTAAATTGCAAGCACCCTACCAACTGAGCTATCAACCGGACTCGTTATTTAAACGCAACTAAAATACACATATAGTGTAATTCCTTGCCTGCGTTATCCCAGAAAAAGTCGTATGTGGCGATTTGGAACTTATTTATTGTTACGTATCTACTACGCATCTATCCACTTCAGTGGAAGTGGGGGTATTTAATCATTACTTTTTATGTGGGATCTTCTTAAATACAAAATCGTATTTAAGAAGATCCCCCACACGATGGGCCGATCAAGTGAGGACAGCAGCAGGCACCACGGTGATCGGAGCATTAACCTATTGTTGTTTCCGTTTCGAAAAGTACAAATGTCAAATCATTTACTTCAGAACATATTTTACTTACATACATTTTATCTCATTTGATGAAAAGGCTTATAAAAAAAAAGGAATAAAAAAACTTTGAGACGTTTAATTCTTTTTAAATGATTGTAGCACTTTTACTCATTTTCAAGCAATAAATAAGAAAAGAAACGAGTAAGCGAATCAGTGGTTGCGAACCTTTTTTATCGCGCAACAATCGGGGCTTGTCGGATGAAAAGGTTTTGTGTACATTTTTTATACATCACTGCCTCGGTAATCACCTCAATATTGAACACTCGCACACCGAAACATTTTGTTTTTAAGATTTAATTTGTACAAAATTAATGAGATGTTCTAAGTATTCATTTATTTACTTCAATACTCTGCAGGTAACAATGTCAATGCATAAAAAATGCAATAAATAAAATTATGTATTTTTTTTCAGTACAGACGGTTTCCCCAGCAATTTTTACCGACTGCGTGCTTGTTTGTCTTATCTATCATTTGATTAACATATGACCTTTGAATGGCATTGTCTTAAGACTCACATTCCATACAATCTAAGCTAAGAAAAGCAAGTAAATGTGAGAGTTGTTTTTAATCTTTATCGTATTATTTAATCGTTATCCAGTGCTTGTTTGTCTTATCTATCATTTGATTAACATATGACCTTTGAATGGCATTGTCTTAAGACTCACATTCCATACAATCTAAGCTAAGAAAAGCAAGTAAATGTGAGAGTTGTTTTTAATCTTTTAAAAATCAATTTTCAGTTTTCATGATACACATTGGTCCAGTACACATACAAACGTTGCTCATGTGACATTATCTCTCATGTTCATAAGACAAACAAGCACTACACGGACGTTCTCTAAAATTTAAGACACACATGCGCTTACATATGCCGCTTTTGAACTTACAACTTAAAAAACTCAAATGAGCATAAGCCCTACAACTCTTTCCAACCTTCACAAATAATTACTCACATTAAACTGTCTGATAGCTCAGTTGGTAGAGTGCTTGCATTCCATGCCGTGAGCTCGGGGTCGAATCCCACCGAGAGTGTCAGAGATGATTTCCCGTTTTGGTGTTTATTTCAAACCCCAAAATAAAATACCGGCAATGTTTACTCAGCCTTCACAAGAAATGAGTACCAGTCCTATCGGGAATTGGGAAACCTTCGCTTTAACTGGAGTGGTTGGCGTAAGGCCGGCCCCCTTACCTCTAAAAATAAACAGGTTCAACTCGCCACATGCGACCCCTTCGAGAGTAACGCGACAATAAGTTACACTATATGTGTAGCTTAGTTAGTTTTTTTTAACTGTATTAAGTTTTCTTTGACTTATAGGTTGGTATGAGGCTAGGTTGGTATGAGGCTGACCACCCATACTGTACAATTTGTTTCACTTTGCCAATGTCACTCCTATTTGAAGGAAATTTGGCAAGAGTTGCAGAACTTATGTATTTTTAAATAGTAAGTCTACATGCGACATGTGTAAGCGCGAACGTATACGTGTCTGCGTGTGAGAATGCATTTAATATAAATCTTGAATGTAATGTACTCGTATCTTTGGAACTTATATTCTAGATTATAGATTATAGAATTGTAAAGATATGTTTTAAATTGAAATGCACGCAGATCAAAGCATTTGTTAGTCGAGGTAGGGGTGTGTGCTTTCCCTGGCTCTACTCCTCCCAACAATGTGTTTGGATCACATCTTGATTACAAGGGAGATTGCTCGCAAAGTTTCTGTTGTTTTTTTTTAAAACCAGTAACTTAAGCACAAAACCTTACACTAAACACAGCCGTAGCGTCCATAAAAAAAGTATGAAAATTAAAATAGCTCCTCTAGTGAGTATTTCAATTTCTTAACATTTTTTTTGGTTTTATGTTAGAACGACACAGCGACAAAACGACTATTAAATAATCTGTAATCTCCATAAGTTGCAAAGATATATTTACTTTCAAAACTCATATCAAATGCACGCCCACAAACCGACACGGGCAAGTTCGCGCTTACAAATGCTGAATGTGAACTTGCTAAATAAAACCAAATCTCTAATAAACATTAAACCTGCAACTTTTGCCGATCTTCCCTGAAACATGGGTGATATTGGCAAAGATTGGCAAGATTCCTTGACTTATAGGTTGGTATGAGGCTGACCACCCATACTGTAAAAAATGGTTCACTTTGCCAATGTCACCCCTGTTTCAGGGAAGGTCGGCAAAAGTTGTGGGGCTTATGTTCATTTGAGGTTTGGATTTTATTTGTAAGTACACATTCAGCATTTGTAAGCGCGAACTACACTTGTTGGTTTGTGGGCATACATCTGAGAGCTTTAAATGAATATATCCTTGCAACTTAGATTATAGATTATAGATATAACAATTTTTTACAGTATACCCGTGGTCAGCCTCATACCAGCCTATAAGTCAAGGAATATTAATGTCAAAGCGTACAAAAATATAAACGCACCCGACTATCATTAAAAGAAAAAAAACTAAGCTGCATATAAAAAACAACTGCTTACCGCGTTATGCCTAAAGAAGTCGCATACGGCGAGTAGAAGCAATTAATGTTTGTGTTGTTTATGATGTTTTGTCATAAGATGTTTTTTTATGTGCCGTCTATGGTACCTATGTGTTGTTTTAGGTGTGTGATGTTTTATTATGTGATGCTTTGTCCTTGTGTTGTTTTGTCACAGTGACGTTTTGTCATGTGATGTACTGTCATTATGATGATCTGTCATGTTTCTGTTTGTCATGTGTCGTTCTGTCATGTGTCGTTATATCATGTGTCGTTTTGTCACTGTGCCGTTCTATACTGACACCCGTTTTTTTATAAAACGTCAAGTTTGAGTTTTTAACTTGGCGTAGAGCTTTCGCCTTCCCAATTTGCGAAGGGCCTACAATTTAATAGGTTGTTTTTTGATCGAAAAAAATATCAGAGGCTTAGAGGTAAAAGGATAAGTCCTGTTTTTTTTTTGTTTTTTAACCAAAAAAAAGGTTCCGACCCATTTTAATTGTCAAAAGGCTTTCGGGGTTGTAAGAGCAACCGATAAAAATGAATACATCCAGTTTGTGTCTCGTTTTTTTTATTGCTTGAACCCTTTTTTAAGCAATTTGTGTTGTGTTTTTTTTATTTGTTTGATAAAAAAATAAAAATTTAAGGATATTTTCTAAAAGGCTGTATTGGACATCTAAAGCTATTGTATTGGCTAGAATTGCCACTTTTGAGGTTATTTTTCTTTGTCTCTTTTTATAGAAATTTAAGACAGTTGGAAATCTAAAAACACAAAAAGAATAAAAGGCTTAGAGCAAAGGTATGAGAAAATGGTTTGATTGGGGATTTTTTGTGGATGAAAGATTTTCATTTTAAAGTTTCAGATATTTATTGAAAAATTAGGGTTTATCTGCAATGTTGGCGGCTAAGGTTCGTAAGTTTAAAACGTTATTTAAAACGACATTTTTCTTCGCCCAGTAAATTACTAAGCGCCCTTGGAGTGACATTGAGTTACGAAACGGCGCTGAAAAGGAAATCATCATAATCATCATGTTAATTTAGATTTTTTACTGTATTTTATTTCATTTATGGTTTGTTTTTATCTTGTTACATGTACTTTAGTTCCTTGATTTAAAAGTTGGTATGAGGCTGATTGCTAATACTGTCAAAATTGATTCTCTTCTGTCAATGACACCCATATTTCAGTGAAAATTAGTCAAAGAACAAGATTGGCGATCATCATAGCGATTTGCACTTTCGATACTGCGGCACGAAAGAGGGATCTTGTGCTTCTGCCAAACCGCTGTCTCAGGTTCTTCAGCCAAGATGTTATCCATAGACCTTGAACTTGTCTTCCCTAAATTCTTCCTTGTTTGATGATGATGACTGTGGAAAAAAACCCGTTAATTTTAATTTTGTAATTTACAATTAATGCACTATGACTAATGCATGTTTCCAGTATCAACCTATGGCTTGAAAACAAAAGGGCTCACTCAGTATAGCGCCAACAGACTTAGGACCTACCAAAGAGCCATTGAAAGGAGAATGCTGGGAATCAGCCTCAGAGACAGGGTTCTAAACCAGGAGATCCATAGATACACTGGTGTCACTAATGTCATACAGCGAGTGGCCTGCTTAAGTGGCCGAAAAGGATCGTTCAGTGGCGACTACGGATGTCCCAGCGGGGAATGGAAAGACTCTAACTGAGGTGTCTGGACGACATCATGGGAATTACAGGCAGAAGGTTGCTGAACTCAGCAGCCGATAGACAAACATGGAGAAGATTGGAGGAGGACTACGTACAGGAGTGGACTGAGAAAGATTTAGGAAGAAGAAGGAAGAGGGCACATTTTTCTTTAGTCGATCGATTCTTACATTAACTCGAAATTTCAAAATAACTTAACTAGATTGGAACTTGTTTGAGTCAAATACGAATTCCTCATTGTTTGCTTTACTCGCTTAATTGGATTACTCAAACTCATGAACGGCAACTTGACTCAACTTACTCAGATTGTAACTTGTAATACAATTTTGAGTCATTTTGAGCGCAAACTCGCAACTCAAACATCAAGGAGATCTGGAAACTTGAGTCAAGATGCCGGATATAGACATTGACGAAATGTTTGCCGAATAATTGTCTCATTCCCACCTTAAAGGTCAAACTGAATTAGTGCGGATTCACTGATTTGAGAAATCGTGGATAAAAAATATATTAGGTGAAACTTCTCATAGTAAGTGAACTAATTGTAAGGAAGTGCTCATGAAAAACTTTTAAACTAAAGGGTTTTTACACTGTTTATGTGTTTTTTGTCGTAGAAAATAGGAAAAAGGAGCATTTATCTCAGAAACCCATGTTAGCTTCATATGTTACTTATTCAGTTTTCCCTTTATGGTGTCGATTTTATAAATGGCAAATATTGTTTTACGAATAGGTAAGATAGATAAAGTGATAGGGAATGATGGTTTTATTTATCTATGGACTATAATCTATGTTCCAGACGCATCAACATTGAAGGCTTAAATTTAATGCACGCCCGCGAGCAGGCACGTGTAAGTTCGAGCTTAAACATGCAGCATGTGTACCTTCTAAATATTCCAAACCTCACATGAACATGGTCCTGCAACTTCTGCCGTCTTTATCTGAAACCGGGGTGAACTAATGAAAAATAAATGTTTGAATAGCTTGAAAGTTCCATCAATACGTTTCAAGAAATAAACTGTTCAAACTCTAAATTTTGTTGATAATTCCATGTATTTTTGAGTTAAATATTCATCCGTGATGGACAATAATCGCTCAAACATTCGGCCGAATATTCGTGGCCGAAAATTGGTGGGATGTACATACACGACATGACAAAATCATACTAACAACATTTATTTTCAAGATAAGACAAAAGTTATGTTTCTAAACGCCCGGTATCATCTTTAAATAAACTTCCCCACGGTCGCGTAACGTAATTAAGCTACACATATAATGTAACTTCTTAAATTAACTCAAGCGTTTTTTTCGTGAACACACCATTATTAAAACATAAACCGGTTTAACCATTCGACCGGTCCGTAGTCCAGGTGGTAACACTTTGGACTCGCAACAGGAAGGTCGTGGGTTCGAATCCCGGCGGAGCACAGAAAATATACCATTTATATTTTCACATTTGCTCTTCGCTGGGATAAAAAAATCATAAACCTTTACCAAAGACCGGTCATCAAAAGGTCCATCCAGCCTTACAACAACTGGGTCTTGCTTGAGAATTGGCGCTTTCTGCAGCGACGACCAAGCTCGCAGAGGGCTCTTGAGGTGTGATACACACAAAAACAGTGCTCACCAAATAAATCAGCCTAATTTTTTTTTATTAACGTCAATCAAAACAATATATAAATATTTTAATTTTGAAATAAAGAAGCACATCATATTTATTTCAAACTTAAGACGTTTCATCCCATTATCAGAAAAACCCATTATGAAATACCCTTAGTCAGGGGGTAGGTTGAGGTCAACATTTAGCTATTATTATTTTTGAGTGACAGCTTGTCACGAATGAGAAATCTCTCCCGGGCGACTGGAAAAGTATTTTAATGGTCTCGCAAATAAGTCTATTCAAAACGAGTTTGTTTTTTTTAAATAACTCTAAAAAAAGCTCCAGACACTTTGAAAAGTTTTCTTTTCTTCAGCTGGCAGACGAAACAAAAAAAAAGAACCGTGGACACGGCGCGAAATAAAACATAAGTTTGGGCCAGCAAGTAATCGTCACAGGTCTATGTGACTAGAACTCTTAGCAACCGATTTTATACAACGTCTAAGCAGCAAAGATATCGTCCCCCCAGTGCTTGTTTGTCTTATTTAACATTTAATTAAAAGATGACCTTTAAAATAAATTGTCTTGAAAAAAACATTAAACACGATAATGTGAGAGTTGTTTTTAATATTTTGAAAGTCGATTTCCAGCATTCATAAGACACGTAGGTCCTGTACACAGACAATCATTGTTCATGTGCTTTAAGACAATTCCATTTAAAGGTCATTAGATGAGCCAAACAAGCACTGTGGGGACGAACTTTGAAATCTTTCTAACGTAGAGTGCGATGTACTAAATTTAGAGTATTTCAACCCTTCAAGAGATTATAAATTTCATTTCAAAATTTATGGCACACTGTTAATCAAAAGCTTTGAGAATTATTCCAAATAATTTATTATTTTCTGATGCTAATATAAAAGCTCAATTTGCAATTTATTAAAGTATCTCATAAGCAATTTGTTGCACTGAAAAGGTTAAATAAAATAACACAAATGACTTGCAACATTATTTTTCTAGTTATCTCTTTTTTCAGTTCACTCTTTTTCTAGTCAACTATTTTTCTAATTAAATTTTTTTCTAGTTACCACTTTTTCTAGATAACTCTTTTTTTAGTTAACTATTTTTCGTTTTTCTTCGATGGCCCTACAGCTCATATCTCCCTTTGGCCTCCATCAGCCTTCGCCTCCAACTCCTCCTGTCTACCGCTGCGTCTTTCCACTCTGTCACCAGCAATAGTTGGTTTGCATCCTTCCTCACCTCATCCTTCCATCTCAGCCTAGGTCTGCCAACTCTTCTTTCCCCCCCAGATGCCCCTTAAGGATCCTTTTTGGTACCCGTGAAGACGGCATTCTCTGCACATGTCCAGCCCGTCTTAGCCTATTTAATGTTATATAGCTCTTCGTTGTATCTTATTCACCAGGTTTCCCCATCATTCACGGGTCCCAGGATATTCCTAAGCACCCTCCTCTCAAATGTATCCTGCATTTCTGCAGACTTTGCCGTCGTTGTCCACTCTTCACACCCATAAGTCACTACTGTCTTAATTATAATTTTGTGGAGGATAATTTATGTTTTCCTGTGGACACTTTTGGACTTCACCTTTGCTAATCAACTCTTTATTTATTTTAGAATTGTAAGCATTCGCTAATCGATAACAATGATCGCTTATTAAACATTCGCTAACTTTAATAATCACTTTTCTACTCTGGAGGGTATTAAGTTTTTCAATCAGCCAACTTTCTGATTTCTCATTAAAATAACATAAGCGGGTAATACATTCAGACCTCAATTTTTCAAATGCTTTGATTTCCGTACGCTTCTTTCGCTCGTAATGAACTTCTCACATATTTTATGCTTGTTTGAGCAAATTGTGAGTAGGTATTTTGTGCTGTATGTTTGGTTGTAGGGCGTTAAATCCCTTATTCCTGTATCCAATTGTTAGCCCTGTCCATCCTTACCTCTTATCTTGTAACAAAAAAATTGTGTAAGTGCGGCAGTGCTTGTTAATTCTCAAAAGCGAAGAGACGCGTCTCGTCTCTTCGGCTGAAAAATCGTGAAGAAGTTACGTGCGTTCAACAGGCAGAAACAATGATTAAAAGAAGGTCAATCAGGAGTGAGGTGAGTCGTTTCAGATTATTCCAGACTCCTATCCTTGGTCCCTGATGGTCTACGACTTTAGCAGATTTCCTTGGGTTCTAATCTAATCTAAGTTGCAAAGATATGTTACATTGGAGATTCACATTACATGCATTCCCACAACCAAGACACGTACAAGTTCGCGCTTGCACGTGCCTCATGTGAGCCTACAACATAAAAACCATACACCCTGCAACTCTTGCCGTCCTTCCCTGTAACAGGGGTGACATTGGCAAAGTGAACCATTTTTTACAGCATGGGTGGTCAGCCGCATACCAACCTATAAGTCAAGATTTGCTCAAACGCTTATTCAATCTAGAAACAACACTTAATTCTTCTTCCTCGCGCACATCTTAGAGTCAAACTTGGCTGCACTAATGCTTCAAGTTTTTATGTCCTTAATATAGGTTCGTTTTTTGTTTCACGTGTCATTTTATAATGACCGATTATGGAAAGCATGTTTAAATTTTAGGATACCTAGATATCTTAAGAGGTCTCAATGTTACCTTTTTATTTTTTGTTTTTATTCATAAGCATCGTTAAACGTAAATATTATACTTTCTTGTCGCGTTGTTCTCGAAGGAGTCGCATGTGGCAAGTGGAACCTGTTTATTTTGAAAGGTAACGGGGCCGGCTTTACGCCAACCATTTCACTTAAAGTGGGAGTTTCCAAGCTCCCGAGAGGTATAAGAGCTGGTAATCATTTCTTGTGAATGCTAAGTAAATTTTGCCGGTATTTTATTTTGCGTTTGCAAAAAAACTCGGAAACGGGAAATAATTTCTGACACTCTCAGTGGGATTAGAAACTGAGCTCTCGGTATGGAATGCAAATACTCTTCCAACTGAGCCATCGACCGACAGATGAATGATTAATTGATAATGTTACCCTATTAATGGCAAAAATAGGTTTGTGAATTGCGTTTCTCTTCACAAATTGAAAAAAAAAAAAAATCTTTTACTGTCTCTGTTATTCTTATCTGAATATTGAGGTTAAGCTGTATTTAGATTTTAGGCTGTGTTTATATTATCCAGGCTTTTTTTAAAAGCCCGATTTACATGACGAGCGACGCAATTTAATCCACTTTTTCGGGACATCGTACACCAAATCCGCTTTAATCTCTTAATGGACGCTTAAAACGGATCCCTGTCATGTTGAAACACATTTGTTTTTATGCTCTACTCTCACAACGAATTTTGTATTTTCAGTATTTAATATTACACAGATTCTGAGTGAAAAAATTTGGAAATAAAAACTTTGACGTTGTCAATAATTAAAAATTTAAATATAAGTTGTTTTACATCTTTCTCAGCATTAAAATAGATTAACATCCTATTATGATTTTACCGGGTTCAATGAAATAAAATCTCCTGTTAAAAAAAAATTAAATTAGGCTGATTTATTTGATGAGCGCTGTTTTTTTGTGTATCACACCTCAAGAGCCCTCTGCGAGCTTGGTCGTCGCTCTAGAAAGCGCCAATTCTCAAGCAAGACCCAGTTGTTGTAAGGCTGGATGACCTTTTGATGACCAGTCTTTGGTAAAGGTTTATGAATTTCTCAACCCAGCGAAGAGAAAATTTGAAAATATAAATGGTATATTTTTTGTGCTCCGCCAGGATTCGAACCCACGACCTTCCAGTAACGAGTCCGAAGTGTTACCACCTGGACTACGGACCGGTCACTTATTTTAAGATACATAACAAACAATAACATTCTCAACGTTTTGTTGCAGAGCGCTCTTGAGGTGTGATTCACACAAAAAATGAGGCGCTCTAAATAAACCTCCCCATTTTGATATACTACAAAAAGCAAATAAATGAAAAAAAAAATAATGATAAGCTTTTTTTCTTTTTTTGCAGATGGACTTTGTTAAGATGAAGATTTGGACAAAATAGTGAAAAAAAAAAACAAGTGAGTTGAGAATAAATACGAACAAAGTGATGAAATCGATAAATAAAAAATAAATGTGATTTTAGGATACAAAAAATTAGTGTCACGAATGTGATTTGAAAGTGTGTGTTTTTTTTTCAAAATGGGAGCAAACCAATCTGGAAGAGAGGTGTTTAATTTTGGAAACAAAGATGGTAAGAACAGTTTTTTGTATTTTTTTTTATTTTAAAGTAAAAAAATAATTGTCGGTGAGGGGGAAGTTGTTCACGGCCTTTGTAGATCATGAAAAGGCTTTTGACTCAGTAGACAGAGGTATGTTGTGGAATGCTTTGAAAACATACGGAGTGAATGGGGCTCTCCTCAATGCGGTGCATGCAAACTATGAGAAAAGTATAGCATGCGTTCGTATTTATGGTGAGTATATCTAATCTAATCTAATCTAATCTAAGTTGCAAAGAAATGTAACATTGGAGATTCACATTACATGCATTCTCACAACCAAACATGTACAAGTTTGCGCTTGCATATGCCTCATGTGAGCCTACAATATAAAAACCAAATCTCAAATGGACATACACCCTACAACTCTTGCCGTCCTTCCCTGTAACAGGGGTGACATTGGCAAAGTGAACCATTTTTATATTGTGAATGGTTTTAAGTTTTTAAGGGTGTAAGGATGTGAGTCAGAAAGTCATGGATAAGTGTGTCAGAGATGCTAGACTTGATGATTGTGGATTAGTGATAGGAGAGAGCAAAAAGAGTTTTCTACTGTATGCGGATGATGCAGTCTTTCTAGCTGATTCAGCAATAGAATTGCGCAAACAATGCTCTATTTATATCCTTAAATGATATTTATTTTTTGTATTCCTTGCCTTTCAGGTTGGTATGAGGCTAACCACCCATACTGCAAAAGCATTCACTTTGTCAATGCCACCCTTGTTTCAGGGAAAATCGGAAAAGTAACAGGGTTTTTGTTCATTTGAGGTTTGGATTTATTTTTTTAGGTACATACAGGTATGTAGCATTTATAAACGTAAATTTACACGGGATTTGGGCATGCATTTAATATGAATTTTAAATGTAAATGTTTCTTGGATTGTAGATTATTTTAACTAACAAAATTGTAAGTTAGAAGAGAATGAAAGAAAACGTTAAAAAAAATTACATGCAACAGACGCGTGCAATGAGTAGAGGTAATTATATTTCAGGGGCCTTTTTTCCCTTTGCCTTTGAAATAACATATGAAATTAATTTGAAATTTAGGTTTCACTCAAATTGAAATAGAAATTTCAATTTTGCACAGCACTTGCAAGTTTGAATTGCAAATTTTAGCATATGTGGCACGACCTCTTTCCATCCCACGTTACATTTTTGGGCCGAAATGTTTTCCGGAAAGGCGATTTTATCTCCCTTCCCCCGTCGACGGCTTATTTAGGTATAAGGGAGTGATGGGCTACAAAGGTTGGAAAACACAGCACTAGATTACAGACTGGTCTTTTTCTTTTTTTTCTTGCCTTTCTTATAGAAGATCTGTCGAACTGTTTATTGTGGAACTCCCTTCTGTGATGCGGAAGACCAGCTGTTCCTCCATCTTTTGGTCGGTCGGCCTGGTGAATGCTGGCCATCTGGTGTTTTATCTTTATTTACTCTTCGTCTCCCCAGTGTTTGTTTGGCTTATCCACCATTTGACAAAAAGACGACCTTTCAATTAAATTGTCCTAGGAATCACACACAATCTGAGTTAAGAAAAAAACGTTAAAAACGATAATGTGAGAGTGGTTTTTCATATTTTTAAAATCAATTTCCAGTTTTCATAATACACATTGGTCCAGTACACATACAAACATTGCTCACGTGATATTCCCTCTGTTTGACATAATACAAACAAGCACTAAGGGGACGTAATGTTATTTATTTATTGTTGTGAAGCATTTCAAAAAGTGTTTTCTTTTCTCCAAAGTAAACCTAAACAAACCGGTTTTTGATATATTTGATTGTTTGTTTCAGTGAACTTCGACCACTTTCACATCCTGAGGGCAATCGGCAAGGGCAGCTTCGGCAAGGTGAGTCTATGTTGTTTTAATGTCTCACTTTTCCCAAATCAAGCAAGACCCTGCTGTTTATCTTGCATTGGGATTCGTTTAATGTCTCTGCAGATTATCATAAATTTCGTCTGATTTAAATTTCAAATTGCTCTCTCTCTGAACTATTTCGGTTTTGTTTTGGAACTACCAGCGCAAACTGAAACAATTTATTTATACAGCAGAATCGTTATTTTATTTTGTTTTTTGTGTCACTCAATGCTTGTTTGGCTTATTTTCCATTTGATTCAAAGATGACCTTTCAATGAAATTGTCTTAAGAATCTCTTTCTGAACAATGTCTAAGAAAAAATATAAAACACGATAATCTGAGAGTTATTTTAAATAATATTAAAATCAATTTCCAGTTTTCACAAGAAACATTGGTTCAGCACACATACAAACATTGCTCATGTGAAATTACCTCTGATGGACATGAGACAAACAAGCACTTAGGAGCGAAAAACAAATGCTTGTTAACAAAGGGTTTTTCGGCCACATGCGACCCCTTCGGTGAAAACGCTGCAATAAGTTACATTATGTGTGTAGCGCAGATGCGTAATGTAAATTAAAATTTATAACAAGTGACACCTGAATGATAAAAAAATGCCTCTTAACCTGAAACGCAGTCTTTGAGTTATGCGTGCTTCCAATAACCACCCATGTCTTGGAAAGAAAAAGGCTTATTCAGTATAGCGCCAACAGACTGAGGACGTGCCAAAGAGCCATTTAAAGGAGGATGCTAGGAATCAGCCTCAGAGTCAGGGTTCCAAACCAAGACGCACTGGTGTCACTTATGTCATACAGCGAGTTGCCTGCTTAAAGTGGCGCTGGGGTGGTCACGTCGCAAGGCAGGACCATGACAGGTGGTCGAAAAGGATCGTCCACTGGCGGCCCAGGATGTCAAAGCGGGATTGGGGAGACCCCAACTTAGGTAGCTGGACGACATCAAGTGAACTTCAGACAGAGGATGGCTGAACACAGCAGCCAATAGACAAACATGGAGAGGATGGGAGGAAACCTACGTTCAGCAGTGGACTAAGAATGTCTGAAGAAGAAGAATAAGTAACACAGTCTGTTTTAAGACATTATATTTTTTAAAACCGTCGTTTGTAAGTTAGGTTAGGAACCAAAAAAACACTGTACAAAAAATTATCGCAGGAGCGGTCTTCAATTTTCATTCTCCACAGATAAATTGAACATGGCGCATCCCAGTATGGGGTCCTTTTGTGACGCCATCAAGGCCCCAGGTTCCACATCTTGCACCACCGTTATGGTGATGACGTATTTACCCACGGCTATCGCATCTGGAGGGAAGTCGTTTGCGTTGGCCATCATTTGTGTGATGTGATACGTACCCTGAAAAAATCTTTCGTCTTAGCATGTGCTCTGAATTTAGAAGTGACAGCTTGTCAAAATACAAGGTAAAAGGAATATAGCTCTTGTACCCATTGAAAGGGAAAAGAAGAAGATGATTTCGCGTCTGTTCATATTTTTGTAACCTCTCAAACTCTCTGTTGGTTCATCACATGGCATATTGACACATGACAAAACAACACATGACAGAACAACACATTACATAATGACACATGACACAACGACACATGACAGAACTTCACAATGACAGATCATCTCATGACAGGTGATCACAACGACAGTACATCATCGTCGCTTGGTCATCACTACAAAGGGCCAATTCTCAAGCAAGATCCCGTTGCTGTAAGGCTTCATGGACCTTCGGTGACCGGTATAACGTATAACGACATAAAAAATTAAACATTTATAGAACAAACCGCTTGGATAGGGCACTCGTCAGGGTAGTCGAAGGTCAGCAGATATTTGGAGTAGACTTCATGTGTCTGCTTCTCCTTCACTGCCTGACAGAAGTCCTGGATGGTGTGGCTGACCACTGACTCTCTTCCACCAGAAGAAAGAACCCTCTCCAACACCAGATTTATCTGCAATTATCACAAATACTTTTCTATTATGTTGCGAAAATGTCGCCACCTTAAAGGTAAATAAGTGCTGATTCACTGATTTGAGAAATCGTGGATAATTTTTTTTATTGGGTGTAACTGTTCATAGTAAGTGAATTAATTATGAGGAATTGCTCATGAAAAACTTCTAAGCTATAGAATTTTCACACTTCTGTTGTGTTTCCTCTCGTAAAAAATAGGCAGAAAGTTGCATTTATCTGAGAAACCCATGTTGGCTCATCATGTCACTTATTCAGTTTTACCTTTGAGGTACCAATAAGATTCACATTAAATGCGCTCCCATAAGCACACATGCTGCACGTGGACTTCCTACATAAAAACCCAATCTCAAATTAATACAAGCCTTTTAGCTTTTGCTGACCTTCCCTGAAACAGGGGTAATAAAAGCAAAGACTTAGAATGATAATGAATCAGTCTGGTTGATAGCTCAAATGATTGTTGCATTCCGTGCCGAGAGCTAGGGTTCGATTCCCACCCAGTGACTCGGAGTATAAAGCTCTTAAATAAGTCTAAAATATATACCTTTAAGTGTAATTTATTAGGATTTACAAATCTAGCAATCGAATTCCTCCCAGCGTGTTGATAGCTGTGAGGGTGCACTGTAAATAGGGTAACTTGCAGGGCACAATAAGAAAAGTCATAAACTTTAAATACCTGGATCAGTCCATCCATCTTTTGCTTCATCACCAGGGGTCCATTCAGGACTCCGACGCTTTCATTGTACCTGCTGGAGACCAAGTTCTTCACGTCGAAATATCTGCCATACTTGTCATCACATAACTGACCAGATGATGTCCAATTTATGATCTTACGTTTCTGAAAAGAATACAAACCACACAGGTGTATGTGGCTTCTTTAAGAACCAATGACAAAATATTAGGTTGTATTTTTCTAGCATGAATTTACAGTTTAATGTGATAAAGTGATTTCTTTGCTGGTTTTTAAATTGTTATAACTATGTTGTTATTCACATATAGTACATGTATAACTGTTTGTTTGTTTAACAAATTAAAAAAAGGTCCTAAGCAATACAAACGCAGCGCAACTAATACTACATGTCAAAACATTTTTCAAAGCAAAATGATAAACCTGAAGTTTTTGGTGTTGTTTGTTGCTATGGCGTGCACTGCTAGTGCTCAACAATCTTCAAATGAATCCAACTTCCTGGATTATAGCATTCTATCCGTGTTCACAAAGTACGAGATGTTTGATTGGGATCTGTTTATGAGGCTGAATAATCCTATATAAAAAGCGTCAATTCTCAAGCAAGACCCAGTTGCTGTTTGGCTGGGTGGACCTTTGGTGACCGGTCTTTGGTAAAAGTGTATGAATTTTTCAAACCAAGCGAAGAGCATTTTTGAAAATATAAATGGTATATTTTTTATGCTCCGCCGGGATTCGAACCCACAACCTTCCATTAACGAGTCCGAAGTGTTACCACTGGACTAGGGACCGGTCTCAAAAAAAAACAAAAAGGTTAGTTTGCCTTTTCATAGAAAAATGGCCGTGGAGCGTTACAAAAATGTTGTTGTTTATGCCGAGTCAATAAGTGTAAAAATTTATTTGATGTATATGTATAAGGCTATGAAAACAAAATATCTATGTACTTACCGGTGATTTCTTTTTCCCCTGAATCGTGTCGAAAAGAACAAATATTATAAATAATAATAAATAATGTTGCAGTCGTTTGGGTAACATTATTATGTATTTTGTTAAAAATATATTTTGCAATT
Organism: Agapetus fuscipes; assembly: GCA_951799405.1. Classification (NCBI taxonomy): domain Eukaryota; kingdom Metazoa; phylum Arthropoda; class Insecta; order Trichoptera; family Glossosomatidae; genus Agapetus; species Agapetus fuscipes. The sequence continues at coordinate 7,247,875 of OX637358.1, read as the reverse complement.
TTTTTAACAACAATAAACTGACAACAAATGCGATCACTGTTTTTATACTTTTAAAAATATAATGTACCTTGAATGTAAAACTGAATAAGTGACATAACTGAATAAGTAACTTGGTTTCGTCGACGACGATACCATGTTGAAAGCACCGGTTCCCATAGATCACCGAAGTTAAGCAATATTGGGCGCGGATAGTACTTGGATGGGTTACCGCTCAGGTACACCGCGTGTCGTTGGCATCTTAGACCGGTCCGTAGTCCAGTGGCAACACTTCGGACTCGTAAATGGAAGGTTGTGGATTCGGATCCCAGCACAAAAAATATACCATTTATATTTCGAATGTGCTCTTCGCTGAGTTGAAAAATTCATACACCTTTACCAAAGACCGGTCACTGAAAGGTCCATCCAACCCTACAACAACTGGGTCTTGCTTGAGAATTGGCGCTTTCTACAGCGACAACCAAGCTCGCAGAGGGCTCTTGAGGTGTGATACACACAAAAATAGCGCTCACCAAATAAATCATCCTAATATTATTATTATATCGGTATCTCAGATAAATGCACATTTTTCCTATTTTCTACGAGAGAAAACACTACAAAAGTGTGTATTTTATAATATTTTTTAGGGTTTGGGGGTTCACTCAGTGAAAATCCATTGTATTTATTTAAAAAAAATAACACAGTTTTATTTCACTAAAAATTGTATTTTTATTTTTTGGCTATATTTTATTAGTTTTTTGAGCACTTCTGTGTAATTTGTTCACTTACCATGAAAACTTACACCTAATAAAATATTTTATCATCGATTTCCCAAATCAGTGAATCAGCGCTTATTCAGTTTTACCTTTAAGGTGGCGATATATCAAACGATATTCTTAAAAGGCACAATTTTCATTTACAAATTTATATATAGATATTTATTTTATATGTAAAAATAGTTGTTACGGTTAATATTTTTTACAATAATATTTTTCCAAACAATAAAATAATAAATTCTTTATTTTTTTATTTCTAAATAATTAAACGGTCCAAATATGTTATTAAATTATTTTAAAATAAAATAATATTGTTAATTATTGTGTACAAACGGATTGTTTAATTTTGTTATTCATACTAGAAAACAATATAAGACTTACAATATATATTTTTTTTAAATCGTGAGAAAATCCAATAAAAATAAAATAGCACTTGTATGAAAAAAAATGTTTAATTGTAATAAAAATATTACAAAAGCAACTGTATGTAATAAAATTATACATTTTTTGCCATGTGGTATTTAAAATGAGAGTTTATGTTTTTTTTGTATTATTAAATGCCACTTTTGTTGTTTTTAATCACAAATAATGACACATATTAAATAAGACTATTAATTGTAATTAAAAATAAATGTCTGTATAAAATGAAATACTTTATTTAATTTCCTTCATTTATCCTTATTTCCCGTGACAAATTGTTGTCAACAATGTGTTAAAAATGGATTTAGAGTATTTGAAATTTAGGGAATATTTGTGATGCCACCTGGCCGCGCCTTAACTATCAGTTTGACGAAAGTGAGGATCTGCTTTTCACTGCTACTAAATAAACCAAACCTCACATGAACATAAACTTTGTAACTCCTGCCGCCTTTCCCTGAAACCGGGGTGGTTTTTGAAAAGTGAAACAAGTTTGTACAGTATGGGGGGTCAGCCTCATCTTCTTCTCTAGTTTCAATCCTGGGATTGGCTTGCTGCAATTTCTTTCACTCTTCTCCTCGATTCTTCCCTGTTTTGTGCGGCTCTTTTAAGATCTGCATATGATGAGCAGCGCACGTCCACCAACAGGTCCTCCAGGTATTCTTGGCGTGGGCGTCCCCTAGAGTTGCTCATTCATTTAATTTATAAACTGTAGGCTAAGGTACGTTCAGTAAGGACCGGCTGTAGTGCAGTGGTTAACGCTAGAGAATGTTAAAATGTAGAAAAGCAATGGGTTCAATCCCAGTGGATTACAATAAAAATGTCATTTTCATTTTCAATAATGCAATTCGCTGGTGTAAAAAATCTAGAATAGTGTATCCAGTGATCCACCGAATACCGAATAATCGGCATGGAACCCAACCGAATACTGAATATTCGGCTGATTATTCGGCGGTTGTCCATCGCCTTCCGAGTCTTCACTATTGGTTGCCCAGTCACCCCATTACATCCCGCGCGTCATGGCGAAGGCTTTTCTCGGAAGCTAAAAACGCTTATGAAGAAAATATTATAGTAATCGCCTTCCTCCAAGACAGCCTTCCTTCATCACAACCCGCCTTTTTTTGATTTTAAATATTCATAGAGGTAAGAAATGAAAAAGTGACTTTTAAAATTAATTTCGTATTTAAAATGTTTTTATGAATTACGATTAAACTATACACATTCAATGAAATACAACTCACTTTAAAAATTCACGAAATAAGCAACTCCATGAGGACAAGACGTGTAGAGGTAGCGTTACTTGTTCTTACAGCCAACAAATGTAGGATTTATTCACGAAATGCTGTTTTCAAATGTTCAATTTTTATTTTTTAACTTTGGTATGCGGCTGACCCCCCATGCTGTAGAAAATGGTTTACTTTGCCAATGTCACCCCTGTTTCAGGGAAGGTCGGCAGGAGTTACAGGGTGTATGTTCATTTGAGTTTTTGGATTTCATTTGTAATTACACATTCAGCATTTTTCACAACAACAGCACCAAACATTATCAAAATGAAAATCTTATGATGATGATGATGATGAGTTGATGTTTTCTTTATAGCGCCGTTTCGTGATGTAGTCACTCCAAGGGCGCTGGTGCAAACGATGCCAGAAATTTGCTTGTCTTCAGTACATTCCGGAACTTTCCATGGTCCTCTAGCTCTCTCACATGATGTGGCAGGTGGTTCCAGGCCAGAGGGCCAGCAACTGCAAATGCACGCAACAACTTATGCCACTTTTATCCACAATCAGGTGTGTCAACGGCATAAAAGTTTTTGTTGTTCTGCCATGCGATGTTTTTGTGTGCCGTTTATGGTATGTTCTGTTTTAGGTATATGAGTTTTTGTCACATAATGTTTTGTTCTTGACTTGTTTTGATATTGTGATGTATTTTCTGTGTTGTTTTGTCATTGTGATATTTTGTCATGCGATGTGTTGTCATTGTGATGTAATGACAAAGGTGCTGTTAAGTTATGTGATTTTATATCATGTGTTGTTTTGTCACTGTGCTGTTCTAACCTGTCACCTTGGCAAAGAGTATCCACAGAGGAAATTGACCAAGTACGCAACTCAGCGCAACCAAGCTACGCATATAGCGTAACAAGCTACGCATATAGCGTAACTTCTTGCCTGCGTTATCCCCAAAGGGGTCGTATGTACCGATTCGGGACCTATTTGCACGGTTAAGGGAGCCGGCCTCACACCAACCACTTTCAGTTGAAGTGGGGGTTTCACAGCTCCCGGAGCGGGTTCTCATTTCTTGTGAAGGCTGAGTACACCTTGCCGGTATTTATTTTGGGTTTGAAATAGACACCGAATCAGGAAATCATTTCTGACACCCTTGGTGGGGATCGAACCGTTTCTCTTGGCATGGAATGCAAGTATTCTACCAACTGAGCTATCGACCGGACTTTTTACGAGCTTTGTCGAAGCGCCAATTCTCAAGCAAGATTTAGTTGCTGTAAGACTGGATGGACCTTTTAATGACCAGTCTTTGGTAAAGATTTATGAATTTATCAACCCAGAGAAGAGCAAGTTTGAAAATAGAAATGGTTTTTTTTTTGTGCTCAGCTGGAATTCGAACCCAAAATCTTCCATTTATGAGTCAGAAGTGTCTAGACTACGGACCTACGGTCTAGTAACAAAGTAACAAAAAAAAAGAAATACAACATTTTAAGCATTTGTTTATTATTTTAAAATTGACAAATCCGTGCGGAGTTCGCAGATCCTATCCCACCGGCTCTATCTTCAGATCGAACACCAGGCAGCCCATGAGGGTGTCCTTGGTCTTGGCGAAGAGCCCGCTGCCAACCTTCTCATACTTGATGTAGTTCTGGTGGACGGTGTACACGCCTTCCATCAGGGCGTTAATGGGGAGGGCGCTCGTGTCAGCGACCATGTTGGTCAGCATGTACGTACCCTGGAAAAATTAACCAAGTTTACCATCCACATCCAAGAGAGTTGCAGTTTGGTTGGTAGACTAATTTATTTCTACTAGGGGCGTTGCCCCTGGCTGCTACGCAGCCCAACCCCTTAACATTTGGTGAATGTGTATATTGCGCATAGTTTCCTCGCGTTAAAATTCGGAAAACATGTAAAATAAAAACATGCAGCCTTTGTAAAAGAAAATCGACCACCCATAGTTTAAAAAATGGTTCACTTTGAAGATTTCAGCTGTGTTTCAGGGAAGATTGGCAAGAGTTGCAGGGCTTATATTAATTTGAGATTGGGTTTTTATGTTGTAAGTCAACATGCATTATGTGTAAGCGTGAACTTATAAATGTCTGCTTGTGGGAATGCATTTAATATGAATCTCGATTGGTATGTATCTTTGCAACTTAGATTATAGAACTTAACAAAATAATTTCCTTGACTTATAGGTTAGTATGTGGCTGACCACCCATACTGTAAGAATGGTTTACCATGAAAATTTTATCTCTGTTTGAGTAAAAGTCGGCAAGAGTTGCAGGGCTTATGTTCATTTGAGATTAGTTTTTTATTTTATAAGTCCACATGGGGCATTTGTAAGCGCGAACTTATACCTGTCTGCTTGTGGGAATGCATTTAATATGAATCTCAAATGGTATGTATCTTTGCAACTTAGATTATAGAACTTAATAAAATAATTTCCTTGACTTATAGGTTAGTATGTGGCTGACCACCCATACTGTAAGAATGGTTTACAATGAAAATTTTATCTCTGTTTGAGGAAAAGTCGGCAAGAGTTGCAGGGCTTATGTTCATTTGAGATTAGTTTTTTATTTTATAAGTCCACATGGGGCATTTGTAAGCGCGAACTTATACCTGTCTGCTTGTGGGAATGCATTTAATATGAATCTCAAATGGTATGTATCTTTGCAACTTAGATTAAAGAACTAAACAAAATAATTTCCTTGACTAAAAGGTTAGTATGTGGCTGACCACCCATACTGTAAGCAATGGTTCACAATGCAAATTTTATCTCTGTTTGAGGAAAAGTCGGCAAGAGTTGCAGGGCTTATGTTCATTTGAGATTAGTTTTTTATTTTATAAGTCCACATGGGGCATTTGTAAGCGCGAACTTATACCTGTCTGCTAGTGGGAATGCATTTAATATGAATCTCAAATGGTATGTATCTTGCAACTTAGATTAATGAACTAAACAAAATAATTTCCTTGACTAAAAGGTTAGTATGTGGCTGACCACCCATACTGTAAGCAATGGTTCACAATGCAAATTTTATCTCTGTTTGAGGAAAAGTCGGCAAGAGTTGCAGGGCTTATGTTCATTTGAGATTAGTTTTTATTATTTTGCAAGTCCACATTGGGCATTTGTAAGCGTGAACTTGTACCTGTCTGCTTGTGGGAATGCATTTTATATGAATCTCAAATGGTATGTATCTTTGCAACTTAGATTAATGAACTAAACAAAATAATTTCCTTGACTAAAAGGTTAGTATGTGGCTGACCACCCATACTGTAAGAATGGTTTACCATGCAAATTTTATCTCTGTTTGAGGAAAAGTCGGCAAAAGTTGCAGGGCTTATGTTCATTTGAGATTAGTTTTTTTATTTTGCAAGTCCACATTGGGCATTTGTAAGCGTGAACTTGTACCTGTCTGCTTGTGGGAATGCATTTAATATGAATCTCAAATGGTATGTATCTTTGCAACTTAGATTATAGAACTTAATAAAATAATTTCCTTGACTTATAGGTTAGTATGTGGCTGACCACCCATACTGTAAGAATGGTTTACCATGCAAATTTTATCTCTGTTTGAGGAAAAGTCGGCAAAAGTTGCAGGGCTTATGTTCATTTGAGATTAGTTTTTTTATTTTGCAAGTCCACATTGGGCATTTGTAAGCGTGAACTTGTACCTGTCTGCTTGTGGGAATGCATTTAATATGAATCTCAAATGGTATGTATCTTTGCAACTTAGATTATAGAACTTAATAAAATAATTTCCTTGACTTATAGGTTAGTATGTGGCTGACCACCCATACTGTAAGAATGGTTTACAATGAAAATTTTATCTCTGTTTGAGGAAAAGTCGGCAAGAGTTGCAGGGCTTATGTTCATTTGAGATTAGTTTTTTATTTTATAAGTCCACATGGGGCATTTGTAAGCGCGAACTTATACCTGTCTGCTTGTGGGAATGCATTTAATATGAATCTCAAATGGTATGTATCTTTGCAACTTAGATTAATGAACTAAACAAATTAATTTCCTTGACTAAAAGGTTAGTATGTGGCTGACCACCCATACTGTAAGCAATGGTTCACAATGAAAATTTTATCTCTGTTTTGAGGAAAAGTCGGCAAGAGTTGCAGGGCTTATGTTCATTTGAGATTAGTTTTTTTTATTTTGCAAGTCCACATTGGGCATTTGTAAGCGTGAACTTGTACCTGTCTGCTTGTGGGAATGCATTTAATATGAATCTCAAATGGTATGTATCTTTGCAACTTAGATTATAGAACTAAACAAAATAATTTCCTTGACTAAAAGGTTAGTATGTGGCTGACCACCCATACTGTTAGCAATGGTTTACCATGCAAATTTTATCTCTGTTTGAGGAAAAGTCGGCAAAAGTTGCAGGGCTTATGTTCATTTGAGATTAGTTTTTTTATTTTGCAAGTCCACATTGGGCATTTGTAAGCGTGAACTTGTATCTGTCTGCGTGTGGGAATGCATTTAATATGAATCTTAAATGGTATGTATCTTTGCAACTTAGATTATGTAAAGAAATACACAAAATAATTTTCTTGACTTATAGGTTGGTATGAGGCTGACCACCCATACTTTAAAAAATGGTTTACTTTGCAAATTCACCTTTGTTTCAGGGAAGGTTGGCAAGAGTTGCAGGGCTTATGTTCATTTGGAATGGGCTGTTATGTTGTAAGTACACATGCAGCATATGTAAGCGGGAACTTATACATATCTGCTTGTGGGAATGCATTTAATATAAATCTTAAATGATATATATCTTTGCAGCTTAGATTAGATTAGATTAGAACTTATACATGTCTGCTCGTAAGAATGCATGTAATATGAATCTCAAATGTTATATATGTTTGCAACTTAGATTACAGATTGAAATCCATTTTTATTTGGCTTTTTTTTTATTTTTAATTTGCATGAAATAAAAGAAAATGTAAAAAAAACTTTTACGTTTTGCCGCTAGATGTCAATATTGTTCCATACATTTTTAGTATGAACAAACAGATTAATTCCTAAAAGTTTTCATACATTTGTAAACACACACGCGTAAGCTCGCCGCATTGCAGCATATATACAAAAATTAATTTGCTATAGAGCATGAATGTGTTTCATCTGCTGTGATGGCATTGATTTTGAAAATCGAAACTCGACGACGAATGACGACGACGAATGACGACGACGAAGGGTAATATAATAAAGGATTCAATTTTTTTTTATTTTCCACCTAAAGGTTTTTGGCGAAAATAATATTAGCATTATTTATTTGGTGAGCGCTGTTTTTGTGTGTATAACACCTCAAGAGTCCTCTGCGAGCTTGGTCGTCACTGTAGAAAGCACGACCCAGTTGATGTTAGGCTGGATGGACCTTTTAGTGACCGGTATTTGTTAAAGATTTTTGTGTGAATTTTTCATCCCAGCGAACACTTGAAAATAAAAATGATTTATTTTTTGTGCTCCACCGGGATTCGAACCCACAACCTTCCGTTTACGAGTTCGAAGTGTTGCCACTCGACTACGGACCGGTCAAACCTACCCTGAAATGCTGCATTCCGACGTCTTGCATCATCGTCTAGAGATCAGATCTGGTATACAATGCGTTAATCAGTTGCGACAACGCAACGCACATATGAAATCTCAGCCCAGCAGTTCGCTTTCATTCACGTCCAAGTGTCACTTCCATACATCAGAGTCAGAAACAATCTTCTTTTGTATACGGCCAGACTCACATTTCTCCTTTATTTTAGTTTTTTCTTCCTTGCTTCCTCAGCCATTCTCAGTCCACTCCTGAACGTAGGCCTTCTCTAATCCATTCCATTTTTGTCTATCGGCTGATGTGCTCAGCCATCCTCTGCCTGCAGCTCCCTTGATGTCGTCCAGCCACCTCAGTTGGGGTCTCCCCATTTCTTGCTTGGACATTCTGGGCCGCACCCTGGCATGGTCCTACCTTGCGACGTCACCAGCCCAGCGCCACTTTAAGCAGGCCACTTGTTGTACAACATAAGTGACACCGGTGTATCTACGGATCTCCTGGCTTGGAACCCTGTCTCTGAAGCTCATTTCCAGCATCCTCCTTGCAATGGTTCTTTGGCAAGTCCTCAGTCTGTTGGCGCTATACTGAATGAGCCCTTTTGGTTCCAAGCCACAGGTGGATACCGGAAGCACTTAGCTCCTCACATTTTGTTTATAACCCCACCTTATTCTTTAGCTTACGGCATACTTCTGTGTAAGGTTTCCCTTTATCTTGCGACCCCCGCACCAAGTTCTATTGAAAATTACACTAGAAATATCCTGACCGGTTTCGTAAACAATCCATTTGCATCTTCAGGTGGCTGCTTATGGACTGTTCTGCCTTGCGACGTGACCAGCTCAGCACAAAAGCACCATTGGATATACCCTACACCAGATTAAAATTTTGAAGCCTTACCGGTTTGATAGGACACTTAACTGGGAAGTTGACAGCTGAGATGTACTGCGTGGCCAACAGTGGCTTCTTTGCTTCCTTGAAGTTGATTTCGTCACAGAAATTTGGAACTTCGACGGTTGTCACCAATTCTTTACCTCCGTTGTTCAGCACCTTCTCCAGAACCATGACTATCTAAAAAAGCAGGGGCATTTTTATTTTTATTACAAGACTTGCCTGCCTCCTCATGTTACGCACGATTGCGCCATCTATAATATAATCTATAATCTAAGCTGCAAAGACATATTATGAACATGCAAAACTCATATCAAATGCATGCCAACAAACAGACACGTGTAAGTTCACGCTTACAAATGCTGAATGTGTACTTAGAAAATAATAAAAACCAAACTTCAAATGAACATGAACCCAACTTTTGCCAACCTTTCGATTATTATGTGGCGTAATGTGTTTAATTTACAATGAGGAAAGAACTCAACCGCATTTGTGTTTACATATTCATACAAACTTTAAGATCGTTTGTCAATAGCCAACTTTTGTACTATTTTGACAGCGGGAAATTTAAAAAGACGAATGACGATAAATATCTATAATCTACTCAAAACTATTGATTTCTGAGGGTACGCATACTTAGCTGCTTAGCTTGTAAGATAGTCACGCTACTGATCACATCATCCTTTTTTAGTATTTTTTCTTGTCCGGTCGATAGCTCAGGTGGTAGAGTGCTTGCATTCCATGCCGAAAGCTCGGGTTCGAATCCCACCGAGGGTGTCAGAAATGATTTCCCATTTCGGTGTTTAATTCAAACCCCAAAATAAAATACCGGCAAGGTTTACTCAGCCTTCACAAGAAATGAGTACCAGCACTCTCGGGAGCTGGGAAACCTCCACTTCAACTGAAGTGGTTGGCGTAAGGCCGGCCCCCTTACCTGTAAAAATAAATAGGTTCAACTCGCCACATGCGACCCCTTCGGGGATAACGCGGCAAGAAGTTACACTATATGTGTAGCTTAGTTGCGTTGCGTTAGTTGCGTTTTCTTGTATAAGTCTTGGACTCCTCACCTTCCACAGGCCGTCTATTTCTTTCTTCAGCTCCAAGGGACCAGAAAGGATGGCCACGCTCTCGTTGTATCTTGTCGCCACTATGTTCTCCGGAGCCATAAAGTCCTTGCTGACGTCATCGTCACAGATTCTTATCTTGGAGTCGTAGTTCAAGATGTATTTAATAGACTATAAAATAATTCAAATAATTAATTTTTATGATAAAGAACCTACTCCTGTGTTCTTTCAGGTTTGACCATGTTATATTAACAGCTCCTACATCTGCCGACGTTTCACTTTCACGAGCAGAAAGCGAAACGTCAGCAGAAATATAAGCCGCAAATAAAACATGATCGAACCCGAAAGAACATAAAAGTAAAAGTTTTAAACTTTATTTAACCTACATATTTATTTTTTTAACGCACAGTTTTATTTTCACAAACTGATCATTTATTTCACCTCAAATACTTTCGAATTGCTTACATTCAGGGGAAATGTGAAAGGAAAAAGAGGATAGGGAAGATCGAGAAAAGTTTGGTTGGATTAGATTGGTGAAATTTTTAAAGAATGGAATATGCAAAGCGGATGTAAAAGAAGGAAATGTATGAAAAAGGTGATGGATATGAATGAACTGAAAGAGGCATATAAGGGTAGGAAAAAATGTGGCCAAACCTGTAGAGGCTCTGGCCATCCCTACTGGAATGGCGACAAAGTGACAGTTACATTTCAAACTTTCTCAAGAGGATACTTATAAAATTGACAAGACACACAACCATAGACGGGGAAGCAGCAGGAATCTGAACATTGACCAAACTGTAAGCATTGCAATTTTTATGAACTTAAGTACTTGAAATGAAATGAATGCTCAGTTTGCGAAAAAAATGCTTTCTTGAAACATTTTCTCATATTTTTTTATTTTTTTTGTGCACAACAGGTTTCCCTTATTACAGTGCACCCTCACACAGTCATTAACAAGCTGGGATGAACTCTTTAACTAGATCTTTGAATGATTCTAAGTTAATGTAAAATATGTCTATGTCAGCGGAGTTAATCAGAGTAACACTCCGAGTTAAGGCATGTTGTGCCATGACGTCGGTACGGGACAGCGGTACATGAAAAAGTTCATGCCGTCTCCCCCGGCCGTAGCCATCTGGCACATAAAGCTCAAAACTCTCTAACAGGGTGGGGCTGTCAATTAATCCGTTAATGATCTTGTAACAAAGCACCATAAGAGAACCGTTGCGCCGAGATTCTAGGCTCCTGGAGCTGGTTTTCTAAAGTAATTCCTCATGGTGCATAAACTTGGGATAATTCCCATGTATTCTCATGAGGAGGTACCTCAAAAACTTTTTTTGGATTTGCTCCAACAGATCTACATACTTCCGCTGATACGGGGCCCAAACCTCGACAGCGTACTCTAATTTAGAACATACAATACAGTTGAAGACATCCACCATAGCTCTCGGTGACTATGTATATTAAAATATAAATCAAAGAACTGTCCAGAATAGTCTTAGCGATAGGCCTTTTTGACATATCGTGTCAGATGCTGGATCTAGTCGAGTAGGGTGTGGAGGTACAACGTCCCTCCAGTGCTTGTTTGGCTTAGCTACCATTTGATTCAAAGTTTTTTTTTTTTTTAAGAAATCCTGTGCGGGAGACTCCCTAGATTCTAAATACTCTAGGGGTCTATGACACTTGTTGTAGTGCTGCAGAGGTGTACGAGCTTGGTCGTCGCTACAAAGCGCCAATACTCAAGCAAGACCCAGTTGCTGTAAGGCTGGATGGACCTTTGGTGACCGGTCATTGGTGAAGGTTTATGAATTTTTCAACCCAGCGAAGAGCATATTCGAAATATAAATGGTATATTTTTGTGCTCCGCCGGGATCTAAATCCACAACCTTCCATTTACGAGTCCGAAGTGTTGCCACTACAGACTACGGACCGGTCCAAAGATGACCTTTAAATGAAATTTTCTTAAAAATTTATTTTTACACAATCTTAGCTAAGAAAAAAACGTGCAACATGATAATGCGAGAGTTGTTTTCGATATTTCCAAGATAATTTTCCAGCATTCATAAGACACATAGGTCCAGTACACATACAAGCATTGTTGATGTAAAATTACCTCTGTTGCAGTAAATAGAAACAAGCACTATGCTCTTTCATTTCATCCAGAGTCATAACCTTTTTCATACAAGCTCTCGTTTTATTATTAAGTTAAGATTTTTGTTATTACAAAACGATCACTTGAATTTGTAAATTTAATTAAAAATTGCAACAATTAACTTACATTTTTCTTAGCAAAAATATTCCTGCCGCAAAACGAAAACATAAATATCAAAATCCAAAAATATTTTCCATTAATTTTCAATGTGGACATCTTTTTATATTTTCTAAATAAACTAAAAAAAAATATTAGTTTAAATAATAAAATATATTTTTTTAAATACGGCTACTTTTGTTGTCAGCAATCGAAAGGCTACTACAGAAATGTTGCAAAAAACCAATTGTATTTTTTATCTCCTATAATCTATATTGTCATATTAATCAAAGGCTGTCATTTGTTAGATTTTTTGTTTTTTTTTTTTTTGTCGCTTGTGTCACGCAACGTTTTTTTTTTATAAAAAGTATAAATATGATTGATGGCATTCCTGTATTGTGTTATTTTTAATTTTCCATTTATTTTAATTATACAGAAATGTATTGTTTAAGAAAAATAAAGTGATGTGCTAATTAGAAATAAATTAATCATTAAAACTGTAAAAAAAATAGTACCAACATGTTTGTTCTTTTATTTTATTTAAAGTAAGTAGTTTTATTATTTTCTTATTGTATTTTGTTTCTTTTTTTTATGTTAAAATTAAAAAAAAAAAAAAAACATTTGAAATTATTGGTCCATCTATCTTAAATCTAAGTTGCAAAAATATATAGTCATTTTGCAAGTTCGCGTTAACACATGCTGCATGTGTCCCTACAATCTATTCTACAAAATCAAACGAACCTCACATAAACATAAACTGTTTAACTTCTACCGCCTTTCCGTAAATCCGTGGTGCCATTGGTTAAAGTGGACCAAGTTTTTACATAATAGAGGGTCTGTCTCATACCAAACTATTTTAATCAAGGAACACGGTTGCTTGAAATTGTTCTTCCAGCTCTTGACCTTAGTCCATTGCTTTTTGTCTTCCTTTTCATTTCTTTTATCATTTTTTTTTCATTTTCTCCATGTTTCTTTTTTATCTACTTTTTTGGCCTTTTTTATTATACTTTATTTTTCTTATTATTATTCCTTGACTTATAGGTTGGTATGAGGCTGACCACCCATACTGTAAAAAGATGGTTCACTTTGCCAATGTCACCCCTGTTTTAGGAAAGGTCGTCAAGAGTTGCAGGGCTTCTATAATAATAATATACTATAATCTAAGTTGTAAGGATATATTCATTTAAAGTTCTCAGATGTATGCCCACAAACCAACACGTGTAGTTCGCGCTTACAAATGCTGAATGTGTAGGTACTTACAAATTAAATCCTAGCCTCAAGTGAACATAATCCCCACAACTTTTGCCGACCTTCCCTGACACAGGGGTGATATTGGCAAAGTGAACCATTTTTTACAATATGGGTGGTCAGCCTTATACCAACCTATAAGTCAAGGAAATGTTCATTAATATTGTAGGTCCACATGCGGCATGTGTTAGCGCGAAGTAATATGTGTCTGATTTTTGGGAATGCATTTAATATGAATCTTAAATGATATAATATATCTTTGCAACTTAGATTCAGATACGTCTTTTCATCTCCTTTTACTTCCCTTTTTCTCTTCTTTTTTTTCTTCTTTTATTTGCTTACTTACGTCCCTGCTGATTATTGAAGTATCTGTTTTTGCTCCTCCCAGGTTTGCATCGTCCAGAAGAAGGACAGCAAGCAGATGTTCGCCATGAAGTACATGAACAAGGCCGCATGCGCAGAGCGGGAGGCGCTGAGGAACGTCCTCCGGGAGGTGGAACTCCTGACGCAGCTGGAGCATCCGTTCCTGGTCAACATCTGGTTCAGCTTCCAAGGTCAGTCCAAGATCGAGTTGAAAAAACACGGAAAACAAGAAACTCTTTTGACTCAAGCTAGATTCCTGCTCTGGCCTTCTTTTCGGAAAGAAGACATACAATTCGTCCCCCCAGTGCTTGTTTGGCTTATGAGTCTTGAGACCTTTAGAGGTCTCCTCTCTCACCTCTTCGTCCAATCATCGGACAAGCGCCTTTGTAGTGACACACTGTCATAAAAGGTGCTGTACAAATTTTGTCTTATCTATCTATCTACCATTTGGTTCCAAGATAACCTTTTGTCTCAAGAAAGTTTTGTCTTAAGAATAACATTCTACACAATCTGAGCTAGGGAAAAAATATTAAGCACGTAACTGTGAGAGTTGTTTTAAATATTTTTAAAATCGATTTCCAGTTTTCATAAGACACATTGGTCCAGTATGCGTACAAAAATTGCTCATGTAAAATTACCCCTGTAGGACATAAGATAAACAAGCCCTAAGGGGATGAACTTTTAAATTAAAAAAAAGAAATTCGATTGACAGTAGAGATCTTTAGACTGGTCGTTAGTAAAGTGGTTAACACTCGCGATTGGAAGCAAGTGAGTTCGAATCCCGGCCAAGCAAAAAAAATAATAATAATAATAATTTGCTCTTCGCTGGGTTGTAAAATTAATCTGCCTTTCCCAAAGACCAACCACCATTAAGATCCATCTAACCTTACAGTAACTGGGTATTGCTCGAGAGTTGGCGCTTTCTACAGTGACGACCAAGCTCGCAGAGGGCCCGACAAAAACAGCGCTCATTAAATAAATCAGTTATTATTATTTATACATACATCATCAAATTATTACTATTTTGACTGAAATTCTGAATGTGAATTTCAACTGGCATTCTGAATATAAATTTGAATTGACATTCTGAATGTGAATTCCAGCTGATATTCTGTATGTGAATTTAAACTAACATTCTCGCTGTGAATTTAAACTGATGTTCTGTTTGTGAATTTAAACTGAGAATCTGCTTAAACATTAAGGCTGAAATGTTTCCGCTGTGAATTGTGAATGAATGGAGCTGGATTAACAAATTACAAAGGCATTGTGATCGCATCAAATTTGTAAATACACATGAGTCGTTTTGAGTCTTTTCGACGATGAGATGAATATGGTACCTACGTCTGGATGTTATTAGAATACATTATGTATTTATGCCACATACAGCACGAGTGTTACAATTGCTAACTACGAGCATTGGCATAGAATATTTTTTCTACGACCATAAAATAAACATTCAATTAATAGACGTTTTAATGTTCTCTATCATTTCAAGTAAATAAAACACTATAATCTAAGTTGCACAAATATATTCGCATTTAAAGCTCATATCAAATGGCCCGCAAACAAATACGTGTAACTCGCGCTTACAATTGCTGAATGTGTAAGTACTTACAATTAAAATCCAAACTTCAAACACTAATTACTTACACTTAAAAAAATCTGATATTAGACGACCCGTTATAAGAGAGCTTACATTATTTTCGACCTTTCGTTGGCGACGTAGCCACCGTCTTCAGGAGACACCCTAAATGCACGACGACTGAGGATGAACTGATTTTTATTTACAAAAACTATCACAAATCACTTTATACCTTAAAGCTTAAGTAGTAATTATGTTCATATCACAACACTTTTATTTTTTAAATCAGTCAAAACGAAATAAAAGAGACGTATTTATCATTGTGTCATTCTAATCTTATCTAATCTAATCTACGTTGCAAAGATATGTTACATTGGGGATTCACATTATATGCATTCATACAAGTAGACACGTACAAGTTCGTTCCAAATCATAATTATCATCTCCGACCAAGGGGACGCAGTGATTTGTGCCAATTTTTGTTATTAAAAAATCAGTTCATTTCAGTTGTTGTACAGAGAGGATGGCTCCTACATCTCCAACGAAACGTCGAGAATGGTGTAAGTTCTCTCATAACGATATTACGGTTCGTGTAATATCCGAAAAGCTTAATTACCCAACTGTGTTATTATTATGTGTTCTGAGAGATGTCTGGAGTCCATATTATGAGAGAAACAGTCACTTTTCCCCTTTTATGTGGTTTTTTAGTCTATTCCTGGGTCTTTGATTTGCACTTTTTTACACTTTAGGCACTTTCTACTCTATGGTCGCTTTTTCCCCATTTCCTGTTCCCTATTTCCAGTTTCCCCATAACCCGGTCGCAATTTTGCATAAAGCGTCATTTTCCCTTTGTGGTCACATGTCAGTTGATTTTACCTTCGAAAATTTGAGTGAATTGACAATATTCCTGGGCAAAAACATTTAAAAGAGTGTTATTTTACCATCTTGTGTCCTTGTGAACAATTAAAAACTAAAACAGGTGATATTGTGGTGGTTAAAAGTTCGCATACGTATTTTTGTTGGTTATGCCACGCTGTCATATTTACGAAAAACGTTTTTCGTTATTTTAACGGAGTTTTTACTTTATATAACATCAAAATCAATGTTATGAGTTGTGATAACAATAAAGGGCAACCTCTCGACGAAATCTCACAGGATTCAGGTGATGCGTCACTAAAACGCGGATACGACACTTCGGAATCAGGTTCACCGCCGCGGCGTCAGAAACGGCTGAGGGTTGTCTTGGACCCAAGGATAGATTATCTGGTTTCCCACATCGTGATGCTGACGAACGCAGTTTTCGGTGACTGGCCCGCCAGTTCTATGGGAAATCTCGTTGAATCGGCGGCAGGAAACTCTTCCAGCAACTTCCTCTAACAACCTTCGGGACTGGAAGAGAATGAGGAGGCCCAGGAAGAGCTACTGCTGAGCTTCCAGGAAGCCGCCACAACGGTGGAAGAACCAGCTCACCCCAAGGCCAAGAGCAACAGGGTCGAAGCGCTCCAAAGGCTCCAGCACTTCGACAGTGAAAACTGGGCCGGAGTAAGGTACGCCGAGGTACAGAAAAAGTACCTGGCAGAACCGGCGTTCGTCGACCTGGCAGTGAACGATGAACTTAGCCAGTGCGACGTAAGCTCCCCTATTCAGGCGAGCGGTCGTTTGCAGCCATGTCCCACGCCCTCCTCATCCAGAAAGAGGAGTTCCAGTCTGGGCTTCAGACCTTGGTCAACTGGGGAGCCCGGAGCGACACGACCTTGGCGAGGAAAGCCCTTTTCGAAAAGGTCAAAACGCTGTTCGCTCTGGACTCGCCATACCAGAAAGTCTCGGAAGACATCCTCCAGACGGTATGGGGGAGGCGGACAGAGGCCCTCCAGTTCCGCAGGAAAGCTGTGCTAGGGCATGTTAAGGAAGAGCATGTGAGAGGGGTTAAACAAATTCCCGCCGAGTACCGAACACTTGTTTGGCAAAGACAGTCTCACGTCTTTTTTCTCTAGAGTGGGGACCACCGACAAATTGTCAGTGAAGACCCAGTGCCCTCAACCCAGCACCTCATCGAAACCGCACGTTCCAGTACAGAAAAGGAATCAGTTTTTTAGAGGGCAGCAACGACCCACTGCGGAAAGCAATCGAGGCCTTAGAGACGCTCCAAATTTCTCTTCAAGAGGAAAAAGGGCAGGGAATAACACACGGTCAGGAAATCTCAAAGGAGACAGACGGAGGCATCCACGAAAATGACAAGAAACCATTTCGCAGAGGATGCTTGAAGTCCTCCCTACAGGTTTGGACGTCACTCGGAGCACCAAACCACATCCTGAAGATGATAATCGGAGTAAGAATACCTTTCATCTCAATTCCCCCTCTGATATTACCACACAAAAAGACCTTAATGCTATACCAGACGAGTCCTTCACCCGAAATGGACTCTCAAATAAAGGAAATGACCGAATTCGGCGTTATAGAGGCCGCGGAGTCATCTCCCAGCTTCTTATCAAAAATGTTCCTAACACCCAAATCGGACCGTTCCTCGAGAATGATTTTCAACCTGAAATCGTTAAACTTCTTCCTGGACCCGGTTCCGTTCAAACTCATAGCCACTACAAAGTGCCAGAGTTTCTGCAGCCAAACAATTGGTTGTCGAAAATAGACCTATCGCAAGCCTTCTTTCATCTCCCAAGTGCACAGAAACATTGGAGATTTTTGCGACTGGTCTATCGAGGAGAATTACTTCAGATGACAAGTCTGCCCTTTGGCCTTTCATCTGCCCCCAGAATGTTTGCAACCCTTACAAATTGGGTAGCCCAACTACTGAGGCGACGAGGTATTCGGACAATCGTTTATCTCGACGACTTCCTCCTTGCGAGCCAATCCAAGGACGATCTTTGTCGGCAATCGCATCTAGCAGTAGATATCCTACAATCTCTGGGGTGGTATGTAAATCTCCAGAAGTCAGTGCTCTTCCCCACTCAACAATTAGAGTACTTGGGAATCGTTTGGGACACGCACAACAATTGCAAATTCCTTTCTTACCGGAAGCAAGAGGCATTGTGCCACTCACTTCGAGCAATACTGACTTCTCGAAAATGGTCCTTAAAACTGGCGGAAAGTCTCCCAGGAAGACTAAACTTTGCCAGCTTCATGGTCGCCTCCACTGCAGACAATTGCAGATAGCGAGCAGGCCACTGAAGCACCTGTCACCAAGTAGGTCTTTCTTACCGGAAGCAAGAGGCATTGTGCCACTCACTTCGAGCAATACTGACTTCTCGAAAATGGTCCTTAAAACTGGCGGAAAGTCTCCTAGGAAGACTAAACTTTGCCAGCTTCATGGTCGCCTCCACTGCAGACAATTGCAGATAGCGAGCAGGCCACTGAAGCACCTGTCACCAAGTAGGTCTTTCTTACCGGAAGCAAGAGGCATTGTGCCACTCACTTCGAGCAATACTGACTTCTCGAAAATGGTCCTTAAAACTGGCGGAAAGTCTCCTAGGAAGACTAAACTTTGCCAGCTTCATGGTCGCCTCCACTGCAGACAATTGCAGATAGCGAGCAAGCCACTGAAGCACCTGTCACCAAGAGGGTCCATACAAATGACCGAGGACAGCTTACAAGAAATAGAGTGGTGGATAGGGAATGCGAACGAATCAAGTTCCATCCACAGGGAAACCTTCGGACATTTCTTGACAACAGATGCGTCAGACTTAGCTTGGGGAGCAACTCTGGACGACTTGATGCTGTCAGGACAGTGGACCGTTCAACAAAAGAAGTAGCACTCCAACCGAAAAGAGTTGTTCGCTGTTTTTGCAACCCTGCAACGCACAGCGCACGACCTTTCCGGCTCCGAAATTCTGGTACATTCAGACAACACGACAGTAGTCGCCTACATCCGCAAGGAAGGGGGCACCAGATCCAAAACACTCCTAAATCTTACTCGAGATCTGTTGACTCTGGCAGACCAATGGGAAATCTCGCTAACAGCGCAGTACCTACCGGGAAGATACGGAGACGCGGATCACCTATCAAGAGGAAGATCCCCTCCAGAGTGGCATCTCTTACCAACAGCAACGAAGGCCATTTTCAATCATTTCGGAGTACCAGATATAGACCTGTTCGCATCCACCATGGCACACATGAGTTCAACTTACGTGTCCAGAGACTCCACAGACTCATGCGCAATCTTTCAAAACGCCTTCAGTCGGCACTGGCTCTACAATGTGGGTCGGATATTTCCTCCGCCAAACCTTATACCGAGGATCCTGAGGCACCTAAACGGGGCGACCGGAACTTACCTACTCGTGGTCCCGAGATGGCAGAGGGTCTTCTGGCGTCCAGACTTAATTCGTCGATCACTCGTACCTCCGATGCAAATACCGAACCTGGTGTCAGTACTAATCAACAAATCAACAGGCAATCCACCACCCAGGATTCAGGATCTGGAAATGGAAGTGTGGAAAATTGGGACTGGGGACAGTATCTTAAATTCCTGGAACGCGGAAGAGAAAAGACTGTTCCTGTCAGGATGGCGAGCTTCCCCACTCAACACATATAAACCTGCTTGGCAAAGATGGTGCCGCTGGATACTGGCGAATAATACCCATCCCAACACACCATCTCCTAATCAATTGGCAAGGTATCTAGTGCAACTGTTCATTAACGAAAAACTATCATACAGGACTATGCTGGTACACAAGTCAGCCATCGTAACCTTCTGCAACGCAATGATGGAAAATAATCTCAGCTCAGATTTCCTAGTGAAATTAAATTTAAAAACATTAAAAGCACTAGCAATGGTAAAGATCACCCCTCCTAAGTCCCCTGTGTGGAATCGGCAGATAGTGAGAGACTGGCTAGTCAGGAACACTCCTCGATCAGATTCTCTCTATGAAGTTGCGTGTAGAACGGCAATCTTACTTCTGTTATCTTCAGGAAGAAGAGTACACGATCTGACCTTGCTAAATATCACAGAAGGAAACATTCTCGACGAAGGCACATCAATTGTGTTAATTCCATTCTTTAGATCAAAAACAGATACCCTCAAACACCGACAATCTAATCGGAGACTTCTGGAATCCAAGGAACACAACGTCAACCCAGTCTTCTGGATAAGGAAGCTGATTGAACTATCACGCGAAAGGAGATCAGGACAAAATCTTTATAACCTGTTCATCAGCACCCGAGTACAAGTGAAGGCAGCTGCAAGAACAATCATAGGAGGATGGGTAAAGAACACGCTAAAATCAGCAGGAGTAGAGGCCACTCCCGGCAGCACACGTTCAGCGGTCGCATCACTTAATCCAATAGATAACATACTGGAAAGAGGCAACTGGAAAAAGGAAAACACTTTCAGAAAATACTATCAGAAAGAGATGTTGAAACATACAGCTCCAGAAGATCTTTCCCTATTTCAACCAGTTAATATCAAATAAAGACGTCCCCGGTCACCAGGAGATAATAGACAGATCTCTCATAATATGGACTCCAGACATCTCTCAGAACACATAATGGGGGAGTTTTACCTACCATTAAAACTCTTATTATGTTTCTATAGATGTCTGGAGTCCAGGTAACCCCTACCTGGTGTATTATGAGCTTTATGAAAAATTGCGACCGGGTTATGGGGAAACTGGAAATAGGGAACAGGAAATGGGGAAAAAGCGACCATAGAGTAGAAAGTGCCTAAAGTGTAAAAAAGTGCAAATCAAAGACCCAGGAATAGACTAAAAAACCACATAAAAGGGGAAAAGTGACTGTTTCTCTCATAATATGGACTCCAGACATCTATAGAAACATAATAAGAGTTTTAATGGTAGGTAAAACTCCCCCATTATAATCTATATATATAATACCCTTCGCCGTCGTCATCGGCCCTCCCACAGATCAGCGCATTCTACCACTACGCTACCGTGCCGATGGGACAATGCTCGAGATAGAACATACTTAAAGAAGTCCTGCTTTCGAATTCGACTTGGGGTGGTTTTTTTTTTTTTTTTTTCCTTTTTTTTTAAAGTAAAATTTTTGAAGACGAATGAATTTCACCAAACTTTATTTCTTGGCCAGAAACAGGTATTTATTTAGATCAGCAATTAATAATTTAAAATATAACGGGAAAACCAAATTTCGTTGAAAGGTTTTTACAAATATAGATGGCAAAAGACGATTTTACATAATAAATAATGGAGATTTTCAACAAAATTGCTTTTTTTTACCCAATATTTTGAAATACCTTCGTATAAGCAATTTGAGAGATTTAGGGATGTACCTATGTAATCTAAGTTGCAAAGATATACAGCATTTTTAAAATATAACGGGGAAATAAAAAAAATCTTTGAAAGGTGTTTAGAAATATAGATGGCAAAAAACGATTTTACATAATAAATAATTTAAATTTTCAACAAAATTGCTTTTTTTATCCAAAATTTTCAAATACCTACGTACAAGCAACTTGAGAGATTTAGAGATGTACCTATATAATCTAAGTTGCAAAGATATATAGCATTTTAGTTTTATATTAAATGCATACCAACCTATCTAAAATCTAAATCTATAATCTAAGTTGCAAAATATAGTACATTTGATATTCATGTTAAATGCATTCCCTCAAGCACACACTTATAAGTTCGCGCTTACACATGCTGCATGTGTCCTTACAACATAAAAACACAATCTCTAATGAACATAAGCTCTGCAACTCTTGCCCATCTTCCCTCAAACAGGGGTGACGTTGGCAAAGTGAACCATTTTTACAATATGGGTGGTCAGCCTCATACCAACCTATAAGACAAGGAAATTATTTTGATTTCTATTCTTTATAATCTGTAATCTAAGTTGCAAAGCTATATAACATAGTTATATAACAGTGACAAAACGATACATGACCACATAACAAAGTAACAAAACAGCACAGTGACAAAAAAGCACGGGGACAAAACAAACAGTGAAAAAACAGGAAGGTGACAAAAGAGCACAGTGACATAACAGCACAGTGACAAAACAGCACGGTGACAAAACAGCACAATGATATAACAGCACAGTAACAAATCAGCACATTAACAAAAAAGCACGGTGACAAAACAGCACAGTGACATAACAGCACAGTGACAAAACAGCACGGTGACAAAACAGCACATTGATATAACAGCACAGTGACAAAACGGCACACTGACAAAAAAGCACAGTGACAAAACAGCACAGTGACATAACAGCACAGTGACAAAACGGCACATTGACAAAACAGCACGGTGACAAAACAGCACAGTGACAAAACAGCACTGTGACAAAACAGCACAGTGACAAAATAGCTCAGTGACCAAACAGCACAGTGACATAACAACAGGGTCACTAAACAGCACAGTGACAAAAAAGCACGGTGTCAAAACAACACAGTGACAAAACATCACAGTGACAAATCAGCACAGTGTCAAAACAGCACAGTGACAAAACAGCACTTTAACCAAAAAGCACAGTGACATTTTTTTTTTTTTTTTTAAGAACACTAGCAGACTCGTAAAAGTTCACGCTTACACATGCTGCATGTGGACTTCGAACATAAAAACCCAACTCAAATGAACATTAGCCCTGCAACTCTTGCCGATCTTCCCTGAAACAGGGGTGACGTTGCCATAGTGAACCATTTTTGTTACAGTATGGGTGGTCAGCCTCATAACAACCTATAGGTCAAAAATTTTAATATTTGCATACACTATCGATGTATTTATTATATAAAGGTATAACCGTTTACAGTGCGGGATATTCACAGTATTTTTTTGTAATGGCGGATTTTCATAAATTTATTTTATCAAAGCCTAACAAATCTAAGTAAATATTCTTTTACAAAAACTGCGTCTTTTTATTTTACATGTTTTTTAATACTACGAAGTTTAACGCGAGGAAACAATGTGCAATATAAACATTTCACAAATGTTAAGGGGTTGGGCTGCGTAGCAGCCAGGGGCAACGCCCCTAGTTGTAAATAATTGTATGCACGTTTTAAATATTCCATATCTGTGAGTAATCACTAAACTCATTAATTTGGTATTAATCACTATGAACGGCTCATCCTTTTCATGTAATTTCTCATCTCCCGTTCAAACAAGCCGCTGCTCTGTGCTTGATTTATCATCCTCCATACAGGCAGGAAGAAGGCCCCGCATTGCTTGGATGTTCTATACACGTACAGTACAGGCAGGAGCTTATACTAAGCTAATGACAGCGCATAGAAACTGATTATAGTCTACTAATTCATAAGGCCTACCTTACCATCGTAGAGCAGTGATGCACAACCACAGTTCCATTTCAGAGGATTACTTTTTTTCGCATTTTTTTAGCAGTTTTTGACTTTCATGTTATTAAGTAAGCGTCCGGTTGATAGCTCCGTTGGTAGAGTGCTTGCATTCCATGACGTGAGCTCGGGTTCGAATCCCACCGAGGGTGTCAGAAATGATATCCCGTTTCGGTGTTTATTTCAAACCCCAAAATAAAATACCGGCAAGGTTTACTCAGCCTTCACAAGAAATGAGTACCAGCGCCTTCAAAAGCTGTGAAACCCCCACTTCGACTAAAGTGGTTGGCGTAAAGCCGGCCCCCTTACCTGTAAAAATAAATATGTCCAACTCGCCACATGCGACGCCTTCGAGGATAACGCGGCAAGAAGTTACACTATACATATTATGTGAAGCTTAGGTGTGGTTTTTTTTGCGTTGCGTTTGCGTTGCGTTGCGTGCATACGGAGAAAGTGTGAAAGGAAAAAGAGGTAAGGGACGGCCGAGAAAAGTATGGGTAATCAGGTTGAGGAGATTGTGAAAGAATGAGATATACAAAGGGATTTCCCTGACACCCTCTGACACTTTCACTACAACTAGAACACTTTGAACTAGAGCTATAGACATGCAATGCAAGCACTCTACCAACTGAGCTATTGACCGGACTATTTGCGAACTTGGTCGTCGCTGCAAAGCGCCAATTCTCAAGCAAGATTTGGTGACTGGTTTTTGGTAAAGGTGTATGAATTTTTCATCCAGTGAAGGGCATATTTGAAAATATAAATGGTATTTTTTTTGTGTTCCACAGGGATTTGAACCCACAGCCTTCCATTTACAAATCCGAAGCGAAACCACTAGACCGGAAATAGCCATTGTTAAATGAATTATGTTAAAGATGGCGCTTACAGAAGAAAATTAAATTGACAACGTTCTCTTACTCACTCTGAAAGACAGATTTAAAACGTAAAAAGGTTTGCTTCAGATGACGTAGAGCGTCCGTTCTACGACGCGTAGCAGGCTGCTACGGATTTCACTCACAGGCGTAGAATTACCCGTGTGCCGTTCTGCCTTAATGTCTACGCGGTCGGATTAATACTGTGTCGTATTAGGAAACGTTACCCCAAAGTTCAAACTCAACAGTAACGTTGTACCTAAAAATCTACAATAACCAAATCACTCCACGTAGGCGCCTTTTCAGTTTCAATACATTTTCTTGTTAAACGACATTATTAAGTAAATATGAAAGTGTTTTACGTTGGAAACTGAACGACCTAAATTTTACGATTTGGTTTTAAAATTAAACTCAAAGTGTGTGTTGAATAAATTTCTGAATAATTTTGCTATTCCCTCTCGCATTAGTTGAAACGAATTGAATATTGCAAAATGATTTTAATATATTTTGAAATTGAATTTTAGATTTTGACAAATTTCATTTTGTAGTTGTCACGCCTTTGTCTAGTGAAAATATGGCTTTTGGAGATGATCATTTTAAATCTAAGCGAAAATTTCCGAAATGATGTATACAAAATTAATGGGTTCTGTCCGGTCGATAGTTCTGTTGATAGAGTGCTTGCATTCCATACCGAGAGCATCGATGGTGCCAAAAATGACTACCCGTATTGTGTTTAGCCCCCTACGGAGCTGGGAAACCCCCACATCCACTGAAGTGGTTGGCGTAAGGCCGGCTTCTTACCTGTAAAAATAAAAAGGTTTCACTCGCAAACATGCGATCCCTTCGGAGATAATGCGGCAGGCAGTTACACTATATATGCCCAGCTTTACAGAAACTGGGTCCTTCTTGAGTAATGGCATAATCAAGCGAGGTCTTCAACGACGATCAAGCTTGCAGAGGGCTCTTGAGGTGTGATTCCCACAAAACATCGCTCGCCAAATAAACCCTGCAGCTTTTGTCGGATTTCCCTGAAACAGAGATGATATTGGCAAGAGTGAAAGGTGGTTTTATAAATGTACAAGTCTGGAAAGAAAAAAATATAGGTATAGTACAAATAAATAGTACAAATTAATTACAAAAATCTTTCTACGATATCGACTTTTCACTCTTTTTGTATTTATATATATATTTTTATATGTAGTTTTGTGAAGAGGAAGGCAATTCACCAACCTTTTTTGCCTAGCCAAAATCAGGTATTAACATATCAATGAATAATTATTTTTTCAATATGTGAATAAATTATTTAATTAAAAATTAGCCAATGGCATCTATTGAACTAGGCTCTAAGCCTAAGGCAACGGCGTAGGTGGGATTCGAACTTGCGATTGATTCAATAACGCAATTTGGAGTGTCTAACTCTTTATCCACTCAACCACACGAGTATAAGCGACATAATTTTAACATAATTAACTTTTAACAAAGCTAATTTTGAACAAAATAAACTTTTAACAAATTCAACTTTCAACGTGACTAACTTTAAACAAAATTAAATTTTAACAAATTTAACTTTCATAGATGTTATTTTCTAATGGCACAGTGAAACTCCAACTACCTTTCATTACATTTTCATTACAAAATGGTTTTCGGAATTTCCTACAAAATTTAACAAAGTTTGCCAAACTTTCACAAAACTAATAACACCATTATCTATTAACTTTAGATGAAACCTTTTGTACCGGAATACTGTAGAATATTTTATAGTATAAAATTTGTTAATACTGTAGGATAAATAATTGATTTTGACAAAAGTTTTAGGGGAATTGTATTTGGTATCGTCTCTTCATTTTCGAGTCATGCGTGCTTTTAGTATCCACCTATGGGTTGGAAACAAAAAACTCATTCATTATAGCGCAAACAGACTGAGGATGTACCACAGAGCCATTAAAAGAAGGATGCTGGGAATCAGCCTCAAAGTCAGGGTTCCAAACCAGGAGATCCGTAGATGCACTGGTGTCACTAATGTTGTACAGCGAGTGTCCTGCTAAAAGTGGCGTTGGACAGGTCACGTCGCAATGCAGGACCATGAAGGCCGAAAAGGATCGTCCAGTGGCGACCCAGGATGTCCAAGCGGGGAGTGGGGAGACCCCAACTGAGGTGGCTGTACGACATCATAGGAACTGCAGGCGGAGGGTGGCTGAACACAGCAGCCGATAGGCAAACATGGAGAAGCTTGGAGGAGGACTACTTACAGGAGTGGACTGAGAAAGGCTGAAGAGGAAGAAATAAGTGTTTTTTATATATAAAGCTTTTCTGAAAACCCTTTTTGTATTTTACAAAATCAAAAGTGACTGCCTGCGCATACATAAAAAAATCTGAGAGGCAATCTATGATGTCGTGCATTCATTCGAAATTTTGAATGTATGGACTCTATTTCGCAAAAAAAATAAACCGCAAGTAAGCTGTATATATCGTGTAACATCTCACCGCGTCGCGTCGTCCTCAAAGGGGTCGTATTAGGAGCGAGAAATTAATTTATTTTTACGTGTAAGAGGACCTGACATACGCCAACCACTTGGAACGGAAGATTCTCAGCTCCAGAAGGAGCTTGTTCTATTTTTTTGTAAAGGCTGAGTAAACCTGGATTTTTGTTTTTAGTCTGTAAGAAACATCGAAACGGGAATCATTTCTGAGACACTTAATAATCATAATACTTGGCTGATTTATTCGGTGAGCGCTGTTTTTGTGTGAATCTCACCTCAAGAGCTCTCTACCACCTTGATATTTGCTGTGGAAAGCGCCCAATTTCAAGCAAGGCCCAGTTGGCGTCAGGCTGGATAAACCTATGGTCACCGGTCTTTGATAAGGGCAGATAATTTTTTCAACCCAGCGAAGAGCAAATTTGGAAACTGAAATATGTTTTCTTGCTCCGCTGGGATTTCAAACACACTGCCTTTTAATCACGAATCAGAAGTTTTAACCATTAGACTACGGACTAGTCTTGCCTTGGTGGAGATCAAACCCTAGCCATCTGGCGTGGAACGCAAGTATTCTACCAACTGAGCTATCAACCACCAGCCCTACAACTGCAAAGGATCAAGACATCAACGCGCCGCTTCACCTACTTCTCTGCGGCAGTACAACAAGTGTTATAGACCCCTGTAGTCTCTAAAATCTAGGAAGTCTCCCGCACAGGATTCCTGAAAAAAAAATTGTAAAAAATGTGTCTAACACCTTTTTATATAAAAATTCATCTAACAATTCCGTCACAAAACAAAACTGATTACGCCTTGTATTTTCATCACACAGAACGATTTTTTAATAGCATTTGCGTTTTTAAATGAAAAAAGCTGTGTTGATACTTTTTTTCTCATTTTGTTTTTACAGTCTATTTACAGGAAGTAATGACGATAATAATATTAAACCTGAAAAAAAAAGACAATTTATTCCATCGTTTTTTTACGCCAGGATTTACGCAAATTTAGGGTAATGATTTTTTTTTTCATGAGAAAATGTATTCTTTTTTGAGTAGAATATGATACTGCCAGGTAATTTTAACGTAAAATTTAAGTCTACCTTTGCCACTGTCACTCCTTTGTAAAGAAAACGTGTTATATTTAAATAGAAAGGTATCTCCAGGATACTTACATCCGGCTAGCTCTCATCAGCATCACTCTCAGGGCGTGGGGTTCTTTCTTTCGGTTGCTTACTTGTACTTTGGGAAGGGTTTTATAATTAAAAGATAAGCTTAACATGAACAAATCAGGGTTTATTTACTTTACTAATATGGGAGAAAAAGGGGAAATAAGGGAATGGCCAGACCTACATCTTTTCACTAAACACTCCCTACTCTGTTGGCTGGAGCTCCGCACGGAAGGCCTGGGGCAGCGCCCCAGGCTAGCGGCGGTTCATGAGGCGGACGCCTCCACACGTTGGAGCCCCTGGGTGGGCGCTCCTATGCCCTATGTCTCCTATGCCTCTAGTCCACAAGGCGGGTGCCTTGCTGGCAGGAAATCCAAGTAGATGGGGAGGAGGGAGCTCCATTGTTATGCCCCCTCTTGCACCGCTTGGTGCTTGGTCACTGACGTCTTAATCGGTTGACATCTTGCCGGGAACGGATGACCGACGCGACAGCCCGATCAGATCACACGGCGCAGTTCGGCCGCTTCCGTGACCGTTCAGCTCCGTACGGCCTACAAAACACACTGTACACTTGGAGATTGTTTTTTATATGTTATTATAAAATAACATAACAAACGTGATAGATACGTTATATACGAGTTTTTCCGGTATTTTTAAATTACATTCCTTTGTAACAGGTTCCTCGATTCATATGTAGGTATGAGACTGATCCAGCATGCTGTAAAAACTTTCTTCACTTTTACCAATGCCACCACGTTTTTTTTATAAGATTTGTGAAGAAGAATGCAATTCCACAACCTACTTTGCATGGCCATAAACAAGTATTAACGTTATCAATTAATAATTCAACAATAAAGGAGTTGCAAAGTTGATTTTCATGTGATGTTCAATTGAATTTTTATGTACGCATGCAGCAAGCGCAAATTTACATGTGCCTACTTGTGGGCGTGCACTTAATATGCGTCTTAAATGTCAATGTATCTTTGCAACTTATATAAATTATATAATGTTCATCATCTTCAATGGCACGATAATCTGGGAGGGTATTGGATTCTTTGATAAACCGCAGCCACCGCTGCCTGCCTTCCTCCTCTAGTCCCATACTCCTACCGCACGGCAGTCTGCCACCACTCAGTCCAGCCACCTCAATCTGGGTCTTCCCACTGTCCTGCGCCCCTTTGAGTCCGTCATCACAACCATATTTTCCAGGCTCCAATGTTCTGTTCTCTGAATGTGACCCAGTCAATCAGTCTGATGACTTTTATTGACCTAATTACATCAATGTTTTGGTACAGTCCGTATACTTCAGAGTTGTATCTTTTTCGTCATTTGTTCTCGCTCTTTATTGGGCCGTAAACACGGCGGAGAATTTTCCTTTGAAAAATATTGAAAGAGCTGTAAAATAATTGAAATTTCGATTCATTACAATGTTCATCATTTCAGAAAATAATGAAAAAATATATTTCACTAGACTTTGAAGAATTTCATTACGCCAAAAAAAATATTTTCGTATAAAACAGCAAAAATGCCTGAAAACTAAATACTCTCTAGGCGTGCTGTTGTGTATTCCATACATATTAGAGTTTACGCGATAGTTGAGTATTTACCCGATGCTTTATACTCGGCGTATTAAAATCAAAGAAACGTGCAATAATAGATATGTTTTTGCATGACTGAATCCTAAAATTGATATTTTTCAGAAATCCATTACAATACATGAAGAAAGGGTTTTTCAGAATAAAATACCTTTCAGTTGACTGCTTCATTTTATTTTACTTTATTGATTGCAAGCTTTCTATGATGACAACTAATGCATTTTTCTTCTCGCAAAACAAAATGGTCAAATGTATTTTTCAAAATAGAAAATAATTTAAAATATTTTCTCGATACAATATTATACTATTTTATAGAATGAAAAAAACGGATTTTACTGACCGTGCAAAAGAGAAGAACGATTTTCTCTACACTTCGTCATAGTCATATCCGACGTCCTCAGGAGACGTGTGTCTTCTACAAAGAAGAACCACGAACTGTTGAGTTATTGTTGTTTGATCGAGGCCGAAGGTTGTAGGTACTTTTATTAACCTTCGGTGATGCATCCACGTCTCCTGAGGACGTCGGATATGACTTCGACGAGACGTAGAGAAAATCGTTCTTCTCTTTTGCACGGTCAGTAAAATCCGTTTTTTTTATTCTATAAAATGTCTAATGACCGTAATCACAATTTAAAATCTTTAATATTATACGAGTATTGTAGAGAGGAAACATTTTTCCAATTATAAATATATCCATTTTTTCTAAATTTAGAATGCTTTTGACACAAAATTTTGCACCAGATTTTCTTTTTAGCGGACAAATATCACACATTTAAGTGACAAGTGTCTTTCTACATGTCCGAAACATCTCATCCCACTCTTCTGCAACTTTTTCAGCACCTGCAGTTTCAGTTTTACAAATGCAAATGGTTCCTATTTTAAGTCTGCCTCCCTGTATGGTAATTGGCTGCCAGCTTTTCATCTCTCAGCACTTTGGACAGACACTCTTAAACTCTAGTTATAATGTGACAGGTGCAAACTAGCTCAGTGCTCGTCATTACTGTCAATTGTTTCTTTAAAAATGTAGGATTACAGCATTGACAGCCCACTTGGAGAACGTAGTGGTTGCTGATGCTTTTGTTGCTTCTTACACGACCAAAATATATCATACAGATAGGGCCTGTTGCACCAAACTCCAATCAGACAAAAATCAAAATTAAGTGTGATTTCTCCCAACAAATAAAAAATTTGGTTGCATGTACGTAAATCAGCTGATGTACATCATCTTACCTCGGGGTATTTCAAATTCCATCATATTCCATCATAATAAATAAGTCTAATATAGACATTTTTGAGTGTAATTTATTAACATTTAAAATCTTGCAATAGAGTTCCTCCCAGCGTGTTGATAGCTGTGAGGGTGCACTGTAATAAGGGTGACCTGTTGTGCACAATTAAAAAAAAATATATATATTATATATTTATATATATATTATTATTATTACTCACTTTCGAGAAATATTTATCCTTACCAGAACTAAGCAATCAAATTTGATGTGTAACTCAAATATTGATTGGAGGTTGGTGCAACAGGCCCTTAGGATTTCACCGGGTTCAATTTAATAAAAAATGAGGTTATTTATTTTGCGCATTTTTTTTTAAGATATGGTTGGTACATAGAGTTGCTTTTGAACTGTATAACTCGACGGCTTAGATACAAGACTGGCTTTAGAGCATCTCGGTCTCTATTTATAGGTCAGCTTAAAGTTTAGTCTCGAAATTTTGATAACTTGCACATATGCGAGATTTTGCCGTAAGCACTCACAGAGTTTCGAATAATTATTTCAGTACATTTAGAGACTTCACAGACACAACTCACACACACACACATACACAATTACACATTCGCAACAATACCTTAAAAATTAAGCCAAATAAAAAAAACGTGTCTTTCACTTTTGCGTAGCTGAATGTATGATGCGTTGTCCTAATCTCCAGCCTTGAAAATGCTTTCTGCTCGTGGAAGCGAAACGTTGGCAGATAAACAAGCTGCGACTAAAAAATGGTCTAACTCGAAACAAAAAAAAGGAATTAGCATATCACCGTCTTTTCGTCACTCCAGTGCTTGTTTGGCTTATCTTTCATTTGATTAAAAAGTGAGCTTTTAATGAAAAAGTCATAAGAATCACATTCTACACAATCTGAGCTACGAAATAAAAACTTAAAACACGATAATGTGAGAGATGTTTTACATGTTTTTAAAATCAATTTCCAGTTTTCATACGACACAATGGTCCAGTACACATACAAACATTGCTCATGTAAAATTACTTCTAATGGACTAAGGAAACGTAGGTACTAAGCTCAAGTAAAATGTGCTGGCCGCTAAGCTGGTGTGATTGCGGCAGTATTCACCCGCGCTCATCACTTCCAAGGTTTACCAACACTCTATTCTAACTGCATCAGCGACTTGTAGGTACACCAAAGAGAGAGAGAGAGAGAGAGAAAGAGAGAGAGAGAGAGAGCATTTGCACTTCACTAGAGAGTTCAACAGATCTGCAAGTATTAAACTTAAAATTTACATACCACCATATCTATAATCTAAGTTGCAAAGATATATTACCATTTTATCAAACGCATGCCCACAAACAGACACAAAATAAAAACCTGAAATGAACATATATCCTGCAACTTTTGCCGACCTTCACTGAAACAGTGGTGACATTGGTAAAGTGAACCATTTTATACAGTATCGGTGGTCTGCCTCATATCAACCTATAAGACACACACAACAAATTACATGTTAAAAATCGACAAATTATAATATGTGTGGACATCAAAACTAAAACAGAATACAAATTCCTATTTAAAAAACCCTTGTCCTTGCCGCCAACATTACAGATCAACTGCCATTTATTTATGTTCCTACATACTTCTTTCATTTCATCGAGATTCATAACCTTCTTCATACAAGATCTCTTTTTATTATGACTCTGGATATTCCATTCATCCACTATTTCAGAAATTTAGTCCATCTATACCTTTCTCGGTCTTCCTTCACCATGACATCCATCTTTCTTGCAACACATACTTTCTACCCTGAGAATAAAACATTTACACACATTCCCCTCGATAGCGTAAACCGAAAATGTATGAAATATGCGATGTCACTCCATGAGAGTAATTTAGTTTTCATACAAATTTCCGATTTACGCAATCAAGGGGAGTTTCCGTAGGTAATGTTGTTTACTCCGGGTATTGAAAACATTTTTTTTTTACATTTAATTTCAAATATAACGTTTTCAACTAAACTGAAATTCACACCAGAGGCGCTGTTTTATTTTCAATACATTTTAGCTAAGCCCCTTTGGTTGAGTTTAAATATAAAGTTTTATACTTGCAGAAGAGCTTTGAAAGCACATAAAACATGTTATAGCCCTGTTCCCGCAAGAGATGGATCGCATCTTTCAATATGAGAAGCTGCAAAACGCATTCGATGGTGTACGGAGAACCGATAAAACTAACAAATGCGAAATAAATGAAGAAATGATTTGAATTTGTGAAATAAAATATATGAACATTAAAGTTCCTTGATCAATATTTTGGTATGAGGCTGACCACCATACTTTTGGCAATGCCAACCCGGTTTCAGGGAAAGTTGCAATATTTATTAGATTAAAATAAAAAACTCATTTGTTACAATTCACATGAGTAAAGTAACTGCTAAAAACCTAGATAATAATGCAATATTTATGTTTACGTCAGGTTTGGCTTATTCTGTACTTGTACAGTCAGAATGTGTTATCGTGAACTTACATGTGCCTGGCATGCATTTAATATGAGCTTTATATGTCAATATATCGCCACCTTAAAGGTAAAAGTAAATAAGTACTGATTCACTATTTCAAGAAATTGTAGATTAAACCTTTTATCTGGAGTTACTTGGACTAACTAAAGACCGATCATCATGGATCCATCCAACCCAACAGCATCTGCGACTTGCTTGAGAATTGGCACTTTCTACAGCAACAACCAAGCTTACAGAGGGCTTTTGAGGTGTGATTCACATAAAAATAGCGCTTGACAAATAAATCGCTACTTAAAAGTTAAAACTGAATAAGTGCAGATTCACTGATTTGAGAAATCATGGATAAAACATTTTATTGGGAGTAACTTCTCAAAGTAAGTAAACTATTAGTAAGCAGTGATCATAAAAAAACTCAAAACTACAGGATTTTTACACGTTTTTTAGTGTTATATCGCTCCCCCAGTTCTTGTTTATCGTATACGCCAATCTTGTCAAATATGACTTTTTCATGCAGTTGTCTTATGAATCAAATTCTACAAAATCTGAGCTAAGAAAAACCGTAAAACTCGATAATGTGAGAGTTGTTTTAAATATTTTTTAAATAAATTTCTTGTTTTCATAAGACACATTGGTCCAGTACACAATAAACATTGCTCATGTAAAAATTTCTTAATGGCGTATACGATAAACAAGAACTAAGGTAGCGATATGTCGTAGAAAATAGGGACAAATGTGCATTTATCTAAGAAACTCATGTACGTTTAATACGTCACTTATTCAGTTGTACCTCTAAGGCATCAATATCTCTGCAACTTAGATTATAAATTATGGAAGGGAAGTATATTTATTCTGATAGCAGAAAGGCCACACAAGCATTCCTCTGTGCTGGCTCATAATTAAATTCCTCCCTAGAAAGCAAACACTCGAGGAACTTTTAAACTTTGCCGAGTGGGCGCCGATACTCTGTTTTCTTCTTTTCCTCGTCTTCATTCTACATTCTTCATTCTTTTTTTTCCCGTCTGAAGTCCATTTTCCTCTTTCGCGGAGTCTTTACTATGTTTTCATCGTTTTTTCTCCTTTAGTCAATTGTATGCTGTTCAAACTAGGACAGACAATACATTTAGAATAAATATTTTCTCCCATTTCTTTAAAATAACTCTTTCGAAATACACTGAGGTGTTAACGATGACTCCAATCAAATTAATTTTGAATATCAAGCTTAAATGTGTTTTTTACCTTATTTGACTTATAGGTTGGTATGAGATTGACATTTCATTACGTGTCACTTCTCATAGTACGTGAACTAGTTATAATGAGTGAACATTCCTTGGCTTATAGGTTGGAATGAGGCTGACCACCCAAACTGTAAAAAATGGTTCACTTTGTCACCCCTGTGTCAGGGTAGGTCGGCAAAAGTTGTAGGGCTTTTGTTCATTTGAGGTTTGGATTTTATTTGTAGTACACATTCAGCATTTGTAAGCGCGAACTACACGTGTTTGTTTGTGGGCATACATTTGAGAACTTTAAATGAATATATCCTTGCAACTAAGATTATAGATTATATTGCCTACCTATAAGGCGCATGTGCCTGTATGGAATGCACGTCCCTGTAAGTAAAAAAAATGTATAGAAAGCATGTTAAAGATCATTATTCAATTAAAATTCTTTCTTAACAATTTTCTGTTCTACTTTTTTTTTCACCTTGCAACTATTGCCATTTCCCCCCTTTCATCTCTCACGTAAGTTTTTGCATAAGGATAAAGACGCGTGTCTAATGGCTTTGGGAGCGGGCGCGAATACCATTTTTACGCGTGAAAAATACTTGCAAGAAAAGAAATCCATGAAATATTCATGAAAATTGCAATAAATCATAGAAAAGGAACGAAATAAAATACATTTCGAGATGGAAGGCGCGTAGACGAAAAAAATTTTTGAACATTGTACGTGGAATTTCTAATAAATGTGAATTTATTTCTTTTTTATTATTATTGTACATTTACGTTTTTATTTCAATAGATTTGAATAGAAAAGAACAGAGAAAAATGGCGGTTGATCTGTAATGTTGGCGGCTAGGGTTTTTAAATTATAATTTTATATTTGCTTTAGTATTTCTTTAGGTGATTTGCTGATTGTAAAATATAATTTATTGCCTATGTTCCTGAATTTATAGGTTGGTATGCGGCTGACCATCCATGCTGTAAAAAATGTTTCACTTTGATAATGTCATCCCTGTTTCAGGGAAGGTTGGCAAGAGTTGCAAGATGTATGTTAATTTGAGATTTTGGTTTTTATGTTGTACGTTCACAAGCGCATACGTGTCTGCTTGTGAGAATGCTTATAATATGAATCCCTAATGTCTCATTTCTTTGCAACTTAGATTAGATTAGATTTGTGAAGAGAAATGCAATTCACCAACTATTTTTTTTGCCTTCTCAGAAATAGATATTATATTATTAATTTATAATTCGTCATTTTATATTATTAATAAATGCATTTTAGATTTGTGTTTTTATTTTGTACGCACGCAGCATATGTAGGCGCCAACCTATACGAGTCTGCTTGTGGGCATGTATTTAAAATAACCTTTATGTTCAATCTTACACAATTTTTGCAAATTAGATTGTGTTTCAGGGAAGGTCGGCAAAAGTTGCAGAACTTATGTTCATTTGAGTTTAGGATTTGAATTTGCAAGTGTTAACTTGCAAATTCAAATTTGAAAAACGCAGCATTTGTAAGCGCGAAATAACGCATATCTGTTAATGAGAATGCATTTAATATGTATTTTAAATACGGATTTATCTTTGCAACTTAGATTTTAGATACACGTGAGAATTTTTCATAAAGAAAATAAAATAGAGTTGGTGATATGAAAATTCATTTTTCAATAACCGACTGGATCTGCCAGCAATTATTTAAATTTATTGAATTTTAATGAAAATATCCAGACGACTGCAAGTTTCCATTATGCATGCACTTTTTTCAATACGCTAAATGCAACTGAATGGATGCAAAAATAATTGGAATATTTGAATCGCGTTCAGTA
This sequence comes from Agapetus fuscipes, assembly GCA_951799405.1. Taxonomy (NCBI): domain Eukaryota; kingdom Metazoa; phylum Arthropoda; class Insecta; order Trichoptera; family Glossosomatidae; genus Agapetus; species Agapetus fuscipes. Next base: position 7,211,384 of record OX637358.1, on the reverse strand, counting down.
TCGGAAAACTGTTTTTTTTTTCAATTTTTTGCATAAAAAACGCTGCGATGTTTGTAATTTTTCGCAAAACAAGTATTTTCCATTTAAAATTTTCGTCTTCTCTTTTGTTGCAATAATTGTTATTTTCTAATAACAATTTGGTAAGAGTTTTTTTTTTAATTTCCGAAAGAAATTCTGAATATTCGTTAAGTGTGTAGATTTTTAAAATTATTTATACATTCATAATTTATTGATTTATTTTTTGTATACTTGTCATTACCTCTTGTCATTTATTCGTATTGATATCTCTTTAAGGTTTTGTTGTTTTTGCATACTCGTACATTAATGTTATTTATTATCTGTATTCCTTGACTTATAGGTTGGTATGAGGCTGACCATCCATACTGTAAAAAATGGTTCACTTTGTCAATGTCACCCCTGTTTCAGGGAAGGTCAGCAAGAATTGCAGGGTGTATGTTCATTTGAGGTTTGGTTTTTAATTTTTAAGTACACATTCATCATTTGTAAGCGTAAACTTACACGTATCTGTTTGTGGGCATGCATTTGATATGAGTTTTGAATGTTTATATATCTTTGCAACTAAGATTATAGATAATAAGTCTGAAAGTTTTTTTATTCTGACCATGTGACGTTACATGGTCCGAAATAAAAAAAAAACAACTAAGCTTCACATATAGTGCAATTCTTTGCCTACGTTTTCCCCGAAGGGATCTATGTGGTGATTTCGGACGTATTTATTATTACGGGTAAGGGGGCTGGTACTCATTTATTTTGAAGGCTGAGTAGATACGCCTTGCGGGTATTTATTTTGGGTTTGAAATAAACACCGAAACGGGAAAATCATTGCCGACACCCTTGGTGGAATTGGAATCCAAGCTCTCGCCACGGAATGCAAGAATTCGCTGAGCCATCTACCGGACTTCTTACTAGCTTGGTCATCCCTACAAAGCTACGACAGCTTGGGAAAAGGCAAACAAATACTTTGTTATTGGTTGCTAAGAAATTTAGTACCATAAAAGTGTCACGTTTGCTTACCGATAAAAAAAACTGAATTCAATTTGATGCCGAGTCCGTTTCACCATCATTATCATCATCGTCATTGTGATTGTGATTGGTTTTCACTTTTTATTTTTGTTTACTACATTTTTACTCTTGTTCTTACTGAGTTTACTGTTCTTGCATATTATATAACTTATTTTTTAAATTTAAAAAACTATAATTGGCCTTATCGTCCCTCCAGTGCATGTTTGGCTTATCTAACATTTGATTCAAAGATGACCTTTCAATGAAATTGTTTTAATAATCACACTCTATACAATCTGAGCTAAGAAAAAAACATAAAACACGATAATGTGAAAGGTTTTTTTAGTAGTTTTAATATCCATTTCTAGCATTCATAAGGCACATTGCTCCAAACATTGCTCATATGAAATTACTTCTGTTGGTCATAAGATAAACAAGCACTATCTATAATAATCTATAATCTACAATGTAAGTAGCAAGGATATATTCATTTAAAGCTCTCAGATGTTTGCCCACAAATAAACACGTGTAATTCGCGCTTACAAGTGCTGAATGTGTACTTACAAATAAAATCCAAACCTCAAATGAACATAAGCCCTACAACTTTTGCCGACCTTCCCTGACACAGGGGTGACATTGGCAAAGTGAACCATTTTTTACAGTATGGGTGGTCAGCCTCATACCAACCTATAAGTAAAGGAATCCACTATTTAAATCTAAGCTACAAAGATATATATCATTTGAGATTCATATTAAATGCATTCTCACAAGCAGACATGCATAATTTCGCGCTTACACATGCCGCATGGGGACCTACAATATAAAAAACCCAATCTCAAATGAACATAAGCCCTGCAACTCTTACCAACCTTCCCTGAAGCAGGGGTGACATTGGCAAAGTGAACCATTTTTTACAGTATGGGTGGTCAGCCGCATAGCAACCTATCAGTCAAGGAATACAAGCAATTTATACATTCAAATATATAAAACAAATAAACTCTAAGCAATTAAACAGTAAAAAATTAACAAACTACAAAACATACCTATTTAAAAAATAATTATTTTCTTAAGTTTAATGAGGATGGTATAAAAGCTTTCATTCTTTCTTTGTTATAATGTATGCTGTTGTTTTTTGTACAAGAAAAAAAAAATGGAAAAAAATACCTAGCCCCATTTTTCACACGTCTTTTCACATTCTCAACAAAAAAAAAAGCCGAGCAAAGTAAAGAGAAGTCACTCTGCATCAGGCATTTTCCAGGTCACACCCCACGAGAAACAATGAAGGAAATGCCTGCCTCGGAGGTCTCAGTTTTCCTGCCAGCCGAGGGAAAGATCGCAGGCATTTTTCAAGTCGACTCTAATTGGGAAACCTCGCACTCCAGGCTGTGGAAGCCATTTTCCCTGTACCTCCATTTTCATATAAAAGTGCATTCATACTGAGAGTTACCCTTTTCAAGAAAGAAATTCCTTGCTCTTACTAATAACGCAAGTAAGCTGCAAATATAGTGTTAATTCTTGCTTCGTTCACTTCTAGGCATGTGGCAAGTAAACAATGAACATATTGAAACAATTTTTGGGGTTTATGTAACTATAACTGTAACTCTGTCGCCATTCCGCTAGGGGTGGCCAGAGCCTGGGCAGAAGTGCCTTAATTTTTTTCTATCTTAACAAACCTCTTTCAATTTCAATTTAGGGTTCAACTTATTGAAAAAATATTTTACACCATTTATTTGTATTTTTATATTGTACATAAGTGCATATCAGGTTTAAGCGCGAGCTTCTACGTGTCTGCTTGTGGGATTGCATTAATAATATCCTTAACTGAAAAATATCGTTGCAACTAAGAATTTAGATTATAAATTTCAGATACGGTTCACATATATGTCATGTAGAGTCAACTTTATACATTCACAGTACAACGGCCGCTTGACTTATCCGGTCACAGAGCGCTTTGGTCCTTATTTATAGTAAGACTAAGTCAACTATCGAACCATTGAGAATTGAATTGAAATTGGACTTAGCTAGCACACAATCTCGAATAATTCAAATTATATAAGCACGTAGCCCTATGCTTTTAAAAGTTGGTTCAATTTTACCAATGGCACCCAGGTCATAAAATACAAACCAAATCTCAAATGAACGTAAACCAAGCAAATCATGCCACCCTTCACTGTAAGCAGGGATAAGATTGGCACAGTGAACCATTGCTTACAGTATGGTCGGTCAGCCACATACCTACCTCTAAGTCAAGGAACACAATAAAGAGAAATTAACGAGTTCGAATTTAAGAATTTACTAGAGATTTATTTATGAGTTCATCCTCAGTCGTCGTGCAGAGAGGGTGTCACATAAAGACGTTAGCTACGTCGCTAAATAAACGTCAAAAATAATGTAAGTTCTCTTATAACGGTTCGTGTAATATCTGAAAAATAAATTGTAGCTGTGTATTGTGTAGTTATAATTATTGTGAATACGTCAAACGACCGTGATTCCAACCTAAACCTAACAATAAGGAGAATTTGAATAATCAACTGAAATAAACCTTTACACTTTAGAGTGAACCGGAGGCGTTAACTAATAGACTGCGCACCACAATGTGGGGTTAAACACAGCGCATATAACGCACAGCACATTTGAAACACAGCACATATAAAGCACAGCACATATGAAACACAACACATATGAAACCATTGCGAAAACCCACCTCATACTAAAAAAACGCAACTAAGCTACACATATAGTGTAACTTCTTGCCGCGTTATCCCCGAAGGGGTCGCATGTGGCGAGTTGAGCCTATTTATTTTTACAGGTAAGGGGGCCAGCCTTACGCCAACCACTTCAGTTGAAGTGGAGGTTTCCCAGCTCCCGAGAGTGCTGGTACTCATTTCTTGTGAAGGCTGAGTAAACCTTGCCGGTATTTTATTTTGGGGTTCGAAATAAACACCGAAACGGGAAATCATTTCTGACACCCTCGGTGGGATTCGAACCCGAGATTTCGGCATGGAATGCAAGCACTCTACCACCTGAGCTATCGACCGGACAACTCTCTACATACTATGTATATATATATCTACATACATACTCATTCTGTTTATACACTTCCATCCGGGGAAGCGTATCACAGAACGCTCATACAATGCTTTTTTTTTTTTTGTGGTGGAAGGCCTTCCTGATGGTCGTGACCCGACCCAGCAGTGATTCTAGATCTACCTGTTCGTCCACTAGAGAAAACAGCAAAAACCCGAAGTTACTGACTCGGTGCAATGTCATCGAGATGCGCTTCTTACTACTTCGTGCCAATCACAACGGATGTGCTGATGGCGTCCTCAATTGACTGGAAGGAGATTCAGTCCGGGGCTCACGTAAGAGGCGCAAAAGCGCCAGAAGGCTCGAAAGTTATCCCTTGTGGACACGAGGTCCCACTATGCCCGGTCTCACCGCTGTAAAAAGCGCCAACCGATCAGAATGTCTGGGCGGGCAGTCCCACAGTATGTGGCGCACATCCTGCGTGACCCCGCCGCACGCGCATTCCGCCGTGGACGAGATACGAGCTTGAATAAGGTGGCGTTGAAATTGCCATGCCCGGTAAAGAACTGGCTGGTGTAATGGTCCGGGTGTAGCCATACAGCATCCAGTCGGGACCGCACATATTATGAAACGTAGGTAACCAAACGGGGCAGCCTAGATTTTCTTTCAAATGTGAGATATATACATAGAAATGATGAGAAAAAATCTTACATTTCGCGCAGCAAGCACTTTCATTATATGTGTTTATTTATTATAGTTTATTACATTATATACTAGGGGCGTTGCCCCTGGCTGCTACGCAGCCCAACCCCTTAACATTTGGTGAATGTGTATATTGCGCATAGTTTCCTCGCGTTAAAATTCGGAAAACATGTAAAATAAAAACATGCAGCCTTTGTAAAAGAAAATCGACCACCCATAGTTTAAAAAATGGTTCACTTTGAAGATTTCAGCTGTGTTTCAGGGAAGATTGGCAAGAGTTGCAGGGCTTATATTAATTTGAGATTGGGTTTTTATGTTGTAAGTCAACATGCATTATGTGTAAGCGTGAACTTATAAATGTCTGCTTGTGGGAATGCATTTAATATGAATCTCGATTGGTATGTATCTTTGCAACTTAGATTATAGAACTTAACAAAATAATTTCCTTGACTTATAGGTTAGTATGTGGCTGACCACCCATACTGTAAGAATGGTTTACCATGAAAATTTTATCTCTGTTTGAGGAAAAGTCGGCAAGAGTTGCAGGGCTTATGTTCATTTGAGATTAGTTTTTTATTTTATAAGTCCACATGGGGCATTTGTAAGCGCGAACTTATACCTGTCTGCTTGTGGGAATGCATTTAATATGAATCTCAAATGGTATGTATCTTTGCAACTTAGATTAAAGAACTAAACAAAATAATTTCCTTGACTAAAAGGTTAGTATGTGGCTGACCACCCATACTGTAAGCAATGGTTCACAATGCAAATTTTATCTCTGTTTGAGGAAAAGTCGGCAAGAGTTGCAGGGCTTATGTTCATTTGAGATTAGTTTTTTATTTTATAAGTCCACATGGGGCATTTGTAAGCGCGAACTTATACCTGTCTGCTAGTGGGAATGCATTTAATATGAATCTCAAATGGTATGTATCTTGCAACTTAGATTAATGAACTAAACAAAATAATTTCCTTGACTAAAAGGTTAGTATGTGGCTGACCACCCATACTGTAAGAATGGTTTACAATGAAAATTTTATCTCTGTTTGAGGAAAAGTCGGCAAGAGTTGCAGGGCTTATGTTCATTTGAGATTAGTTTTTTATTTTATAAGTCCACATGGGGCATTTGTAAGCGCGAACTTATACCTGTCTGCTTGTGGGAATGCATTTAATATGAATCTCAAATGGTATGTATCTTTGCAACTTAGATTATAGAACTTAATAAAATAATTTCCTTGACTTATAGGTTAGTATGTGGCTGACCACCCATACTGTAAGAATGGTTTACAATGCAAATTTTATCTCTGTTTGAGGAAAAGTCGGCAAGAGTTGCAGGACTTATGTTCATTTGAGATTAGTTTTTTATTTTATAAGTCCACATGGGGCATTTGTAAGCGCGAACTTATACCTGTCTGCTTGTGGGAATGCATTTAATATGAATCTCAAATGGTATGTATCTTTGCAACTTAGATTAATGAACTAAACAAAATAATTTCCTTGACTAAAAGGTTAGTATGTGGCTGACCACCCATACTGTAAGCAATGGTTCACAATGCAAATTTTATCTCTGTTTGAGGAAAAGTCGGCAAGAGTTGCAGGGCTTATGTTCATTTGAGATTAGTTTTTTTTATTTTGCAAGTCCACATTGGGCATTTGTAAGCGTGAACTTGTACCTGTCTGCTTGTGGGAATGCATTTAATATGAATTTCAAATGGTATGTATCTTTGCAACTTAGATTATAGAACTAAACAAAATAATTTCCTTGACTAAAAGGTTAGTATGTGGCTGACCACCCATACTGTAAGCAATGGTTTACCATGCAAATTTTATCTCTGTTTGAGGAAAAGTCGGCAGAAGTTGCAGGGCTTATGTTCATTTGAGATTAGTTTTTTTATTTTGCAAGTCCACATTGGGCATTTGTAAGCGTGAACTTGTACCTGTCTGCGTGTGGGAATGCATTTAATATGAATCTTAAATGGTATGTATCTTTGCAACTTAGATTATGTAAAGAAATACACAAAATAATTTTCTTGACTTATAGGTTGGTATGAGGTTGACCACCCATACTTTAAAAAATGGTTTACTTTGCAAATTCACCTTTGTTTCAGGGAAGGTTGGCAAGAGTTGCAGGGCTTATGTTCATTTGGAATGGGCTGTTATGTTGTAAGTACACATGCAGCATATGTAAGCGGGAACTTATACATATCTGCTTGTGGGAATGCATTTAATATAAATCTTAAATGATATATATCTTTGCAGCTTAGATTAGATTAGATTAGAACTTATACATGTCTGCTCGTAAGAATGCATGTAATATGAATCTCAAATGTTATATATGTTTGCAACTTAGATTACAGATTGAAATCCATTTTTATTTGGCTTTTTTTTTATTTTTAATTTGCATGAAATAAAAGAAAATGTAAAAAAAACTTTTACGTTTTGCCGCTAGATGTCAATATTGTTCCATACATTTTTAGTATGAACAAACAGATTAATTCCTAAAAGTTTTCATACATTTGTAAACACACACGCGTAAGCTCGCCGCATTGCAGCATATATACAAAAATTAATTTGCTATAGAGCATGAATGTGTTTCATCTGCTGTGATGGCATTGATTTTGAAAATCGAAACTCGACGACGAATGACGACGACGAAGGGTAATATAATAAAGGATAGTTTATTTATTATTTATACATTCATAATTTTATGTTTTAAGTATATTTTTAATCTAATCTAATCTAATCTAATCTAAGTTGCAAGGATATGTTACATTGGAGATTCACATTACATGCATTCTCACAACCAGACACGTACAAGTTCGCGCTTGCACATGCCTCATGTGAACCTACAACATGAAAACCAAATCTCAAATGGACATACACCCTGCAACTCTTGCCGTCCTTCCCTGAGACAGGGGTGACATTGGCAAAGTGTCAGGGAAGGTCGGAAAAAGTTGTAGGTCTTATGTTCATTTGAAGTTTAGATTTTATTTGTAAGTGCACATTCAGCATTCGTAAGCGCGAACTACACGTGTTTTTTTTGTGGGCATGCATTTGATATGAGCTTTAAATGTTAAAATATCTTTGCAACTTAGACTATAGATTGATTATAACATAGACTACACATTTACTGTAACTCCTTGCGGCGTTCTTCCCTAAGCGGTCGCATGTGGCGAGTGCACCTTTTTATTTTTACGGATAATGGGATGGGAGCTCCTGAGGGGGCTGGTGCTATTTTTTTTTATTAAGGCTGAGGTACCTATTTTATTTTGAATTTGACGGTTGATGGTCAGTTTTTGAGACAAATGTTTTTTGGAAAGGCAATTCTACCTCTCGCCCGTCGTCGATTTTCATGCAGCAAAAGGGGTTATGAGCTAAAAAAGGTTGGGAAACACTGGTCTATGCCCTTTAGTTTGTCATATTTTTAATAGAAAGCACTTTCGTGTACTCTCGTGGACTTATGTTCTATTTAAAAAAAAAACATTTTTTTTTAAATAATACGACGCCCATCGTAGTTCTGGATAAAACATTGTCGCTGGGATGGTCAAGGGGAAGGCGTTTGCGCTCGAACTTACATTATATACACTAACGCCGGTTCGAACCCCGCCTGCGTGATGATATTATGACAATAAACTTGACTCTGGTTCAACAGGTGTCACTGAGTAGTTATTTATAATTAATTTATTAAAATAGTAAATAATGAATTATTAATTGATAATGTTAATACCTGGTTCTGGCCAAGGAACTTAGGTTGGTGAATTGCATTCTTCTGTGTATTTTTGTTGCTGTTAGGTTAAGATTTATCCTCATTCTCATAATCAGTTGTGAAGAGTGTGTCTCCTGAAGACGAACTAGCTACGTCGCTAACGAAACTTCAAGAATAATGTAAGTTCTCTTATAACGGTTCGTCTAATATCCAATTGATAAATTTTAACAGTGTGGTTATTATAATTGTAAATGTTTTTATTTTCTATTAAAAAGCATTCGAAACAAAAAAAATCACCGATCACAATTGCATCCCTGAAAGCTCTTTATGTTTCACCCTGTCTAAAAGTTCTCTCTTTTCTTCTTCGCAGATGAAGAAGACCTGTTCATGGTGTCAGACCTCCTCCTCGGTGGAGATCTCCGCTACCACATCCATCATCAGGTCGTCTTCAGCAAGGAGTCCGTGATTCTCATGGTGTATGAGCTGGCCACAGCCTTGGATTATCTTCACAGCAAAAGGATTCTTCACAGGTACACAAAATATTACTTTTTAATCATTTTTACATTGAACTACCTGTACTCTGCCCCCTCTTGTGGTGGCTCGTCTTACTCGTCGTGCTGTTCTGTTTTGTTACGGGTGACCAGTATCTGTGCAGATATGTCTCCACTGTGTTTTTATCTTTGCATACTTTTTTTAGTCTACATAATTCCCTGTCATAAGGTAAAAATAGTTGAATCATATTTCTGTTTTATTTCCTCTATCGCTCCAGTTTTGTTTACACAGAAGCCTAAGTTGGCATGTAAAGAATGAGTCATGAAAGTTTCATCGCAATCGGTTCAATAGTTTAGGACTCCATACAGGACAAACATACATACATACATACATCCGTTTGGATTTATATATTAGATGATTTTAAAATACGATCAGTATTTTTTTCTTTACTGTACCAACTGTATTGCATATTAAAATATTTTTTTCAAGGTTTTGTCAAAGCTGTGTCACGAGACACGTCCTTTCTCGACGAAGAAGCACAACTAAATTGAAACTAAATTAAACAAAAATATTTGTCGCCGCCGTTTTGTATTGTCCTTACTTTTTAAATAATAACCGATTCCCAAAAGAAGACTAGACATTGGTATTCATTTTTTTTTTTTTTTTTAAGAAATCCTGTGCGGGAGACTCCCTAGATTCTAAAGACTCTAGGGGTCTATGACACTTGTTGTAGTGCCGCAGAGGTGTACGAGCTTGGTCGTCGCTACAAAGCGCCAATACTCAAGCAAGACCCAGTTGCTGTAAGGCTGGATGGACCTTTGGTGACCGGTCATTGGTAAAGGTTTATGAATTTTTCAACCCAGCGAAGAGCACATTCGAAATATAAATGGTATATTTTTGTGCTCCGCCGGGATCTGAATCTACAACCTTCCATTTACGAGTCCGAAGTGTTGCCACTACGGACTACGGACCGGTCCAAGATGCCAACGACACGCGGCGTACCTGAGCGGTTACCCATCCAAGCACTGACTACGCCCAATGTTGCTTAACTTCGGTGATCTATGGGAACCGGTGCTTTCAACATGGCTAACGTCGTTGACATTCATGATTCTTTTTTGGTTAAAAATAAATAAAAGAGAAGAAAATATGGATGAATTGTAACGTGCCTATAGTTCATTTTGCGACACCAATTTTACCAGTGTTTTGTATAACTTGTAAGTCATTTATCGTCAAAAAAAATCATTAAAAAAACCTACATTTTTTTTTTAGTATAAAATAATTAAGCATGTAGGTACATATTAACGATGATAAAAATAATACTTTTTTCATTAAATATTTATTTTAGTTGAGAAACTCTGAGTGGGAAGTTTTTAAATTACGAACGCGCCGTGATTGGTTTAAATTTATCACTTGACGCACGAAACTTAAATTCCCACCAATCACAGCGCACCCGACAGATTTACACCGCAGCCTCTCAAACTTTTTCCCGTATTTTTATATTATATCCACCGAGAAAAACGTCCCGAGCTATAAATTCTCCTAAATCCAGCAGTAAAACTGTCGCTTGAATGTTTTCCAAGTTTTACTAGGGTGGATGAAATAAGCGCTTCTGTCATCCCTTAAAAAGTACTTTCGCTTTTGTTCAAGATTTCTTTTTTTCCATCCAAATTGTAACCTAAGTGGTGAGGTATTTTTGTGACAGCAAATTAGACCTTTTTGCGAAAACGAAATTAAAATTAAAGTAAACAGATAAGTTTCATCTCAAATAAATATGAATAGTGGTAAGCATATACTAAAAATGTGATAATCTAAGTTGCAAAGATATCGACGTCTGAATGAGTGCTTATTCACTGATTTTGAAAATTTTTGGATTTATTCCTTGACTAATAGGTTGGTATGAGGTTGACCACCCATACTGTAAAAAATGGTTCACTTTGCCAATGTCACCCCTGTTTCAGGGAAGGTCGGCAAGAGTTGCAGGGCTTATGTCCATTTGAGAATTGGGTTTTTATATTGTAGGTCCACATGCGGCATGTGTGAGCGCGAAATTATGCGTGTCTGCTTGTGGGAATGCATTTTATATGAATCTCAAATGATACATATCCTTGCAGCTTAGATTTAGATTTAGATTTAGTGGATAAAACATTTTATTGCGTGTAACTTGCGAACACTTCGGGGACCACGCGGTAAGAAGGTACGATATACATCCAGCTAAGTGGCAAATAAATTATGTGAATCACACAAATTGTGCAATTGTACAAAATGGTTCATTTGGCCAATGACACCCCTGTTTCAGGCAAGGTCGGAAAAAGTTGCAGAGCTTATGTTCATTTTGGTTTTGGATTTTAATTTGTGAGTAAACATGCAGCGTTAATTGTAAGCACGAACTTACGCGTGTCTGTTTGTGGGCATACATTTGATATGAATTTTAAACGTTAATACATCTTTGCAACTTAGATTATAGATTATAGACAACGATGGCATGTAAATTCAATAAATTGCAGGAACTCAATTGTAAGGAATGCATCTGACATAACTTATGTAGAGAACAAGGTCTAAGTTGCAGGCAACGCCGCTGTTTCGGAACGTTGACAAATTCTCCGGATGCCACCGTCGCTGTCCTCATTTCCCTAACTGCATAAATTGCTTCCAACTCCGCTACTACAGGAAATTTCTAGTTCAGTTTTCAATACAACTCGTTACAGTTGTATTGAAATTAGTATTGAAGTTAATGCAGAATTATGTCGCAAGTTCTAGAATTAGATAGATGGGATTATTAACAAAAAGTAAAGAGCAAGTGAAGTCATGCGTGCTTCCAGTATCCACCTTTGGAAATAAAAGGGCTCACTCAATATACGCCAACAGACTGAGGACGTGCCAAAGAGCCATTGAAATGAGGATGCTGGGAATCAGTCTCAGCGACAGGGTCCAAAACCAGGAGATCCGCAAACAAACTGGTGTCTCTGATGTTATACAGCGAGGGGCTTGCTTAAAGTGGCGCTGGGCTGGTTACGTTGCAAGGCACGGCCATGACAGGTGGCCGAAAAGCATCGTCCAGTGGTGGCCCAGGATGTCCAAGCGAAGAGTGAGGAGACCCCAACTGAGGTGGCTGGACGACATCAAGGGAACTGCAGACAGAGATGGCTGAACACAGCAGCCGATAGACAAACATGGAGAAGATTGGAGGAGAAAAAATATTTTTTCATACATATTGAGCAATAAAGAAAATCTTTTACAATGGTCAAGCAATTTAGCTTTCTTATCAAAGTTATTTCCGCTTAAAACTGTATCTTTAAACAAATTTCAAACATGTTTTACAAGAGGAAATGTTGCGTTTGAGTTATTAAAATCTGCACAAGTGTTTTATCAAACATCTTTGCAACATAAACTGGCTTTATAACAGTGTTAAATTGTTGACGACTCGCAATATACCGTAAAGCTTAGTGCGAGGGGCACATAATATATAACACACAGTCTGTAGATGAGAGATAACAATGCAGCATCCTGCAACATTGTTGTACTGTTCCCTGCAGCATACAATGTTGCGGCTTTTTGTTTCTTGCAACATACTATTCTGCAAGAATGTCTCGCGGAATTATGGAGGTGATGTAATCATTAATATGAGGTTCTGATTTAATTATGAATCCCAGACGCAATATATAGTGAATACCGGTAAAATATTGTAGAGTTGTTTTGAATACCGGTCAAAGATTGCTTTTTGAGGTGTGGATTTTTATTTGTTAGTACACATGCAGCCATTACACTTCTTTGTTTGTGTGCATGCATTTAATATGAATCTAAAATTTCTTTCTACTTAATTTTTTACAACTAAATTGTGTAATAAAAATGATGTTTCATTTTCGCTTGCTTATTAATTGCATTTTCATTAATATACACGAACGTTTTCGAGCTTTCGATCATCATCAGGTATAATAAAATCCTGAAAAAGGTGCTTCAGGATGACCGAGAGCTCGAAAATATATCAATTAAAATACAATTAATACACAAGTAAAATAAAACAGCGTTTCATGAAAAAAATTGGTCCTTTAAAATTTAGTATAAATCAATGTTAATCATTGACATACTAATTAACTCTATGATGTTAATACACAAACCATACACAATAGGTATAATGAATCTTAAAATATGTAAATATATTTTAATCTTTGTAACTTAGATTATTGATTAATTATTTATAGCTGTACAGAGACTTTTCACTAAAAATGCTTTTTTAACACATTTTCCCTCTTCTTTTTGTTTCAATTAAAATTTACATTGTGTATTTTATGCCCGGCAACGTATTTAAGAAACTTATTTCTTGAAAACTCATTTTTTTAACACGTATAAAGGACTCTTTCATTTGGAAAAAAAACACTTCAAAGACTGCAAGATTTCCGGAATTCTGATAGAAAACAGACTGGTATTTTCTTTCAACTCTAGAGCTTCATTTCCAAAGTTTCTATTTTTTACATGCAGACATCGCAACGCAAAAGCATTTATTTACACACGAAAATCAAACAGTATTCTGACCAAAAAAAATAAAGTCAATCTAATCTAATCTAATTTAAGTCGCAAAGATATGTTACATTGAAAATTCACATTACATGCATTTTCACAAGCAGACACGTATAATTTCGCGCTCACACATGCCGCATGTGGACCTGCAATATAAAACCCCAAATCTCAAATGGACTTACACCCCACAACTCTTGCCGTCCTTCCCTGAAACAGGGTGACATTGGCAAAGTGAACCATTTTTACAGCATGGGTGGTCAGCCTCATACCAACCTATAAGTCAAGGAACATACACGACACAATACATTTTTTTGTTAAATCAATAAATAATAATATGTATGGAAATCAAAACTTAAACAGATCAATTAAGAAATCTCTTTATACTCTTCAACTTTCAATACCAGGGATTCCCAAACTGTCATTATGTACATAAATACATAACAAAGCAGAACAGCATTTACACAGAAAAATCTAGCAGTATTCTCAACTATAAAAATAATAGTCAATCGGTACAACTTTCTTCATCGGGAATTCCCAACCTCTCATTTTTTACATGCATACATAACAATGCAAAAAAGCACTTAGGCGCAAAAATTACAACAATCAAACAGTATTTTTAACAAAAACTAAGTAAGGATAAAAGAAAAACCTCTTTGTTTTCGATTACAAAGTGGTTTTTCTTTTTATCTCTTAAGATGAACGATTACAAAGTTAATGCCTCTTCAATCAATAAAAAAACTAAGTATTCAATCTATAAAACAATCTCTTAATTCCCTACAGCTTTCTATCCGGGAATTCCCACAATATCAAACTTCACGCAATTTATTTCCCAGCATGGATATCCACAATGTGCGCACGTACACAGGAAAGCTTCCAAGTTCCGGCACTTAGCTGTGTGCAACTTGCACTTCTCAAGGCGGCGCGGCACATCTAGGCCAATGCGCCGAGTGCCTTAGTGTCAATAAGTGCCGTACTTTATAGTGCCCTTAAGTCCTCAAGTGCATTATGAAAAGGAGAAATATGTCGTCAACTGACAAGCTTAAAAGGGTCATTCACTGCCCTTACCTGTTTCTTTATTTTTAATACGAAATTTTTTTACTGTGTTTTTGATTCTGTTATATTTTATACAGCATTTTTCATAAAATCTAATCTAATTTAAGTTGCAATGATATGTAACATTGAGTATTCACATGCATTCACATGCACAAGAAAACTACCTTAAACCTAACCCATCAAAAACCCAGGTCTCCTACTTCCATCTAAAGAATAAGTTTGCATCAAGGAAACCAGTAATCAGATGGGAAGACCAAGTGCTGCCTCCCAGCGATAACCCCAAATACCTGGGAGTTACCCTTGACCGGTCGCTCACATATAGAGCCCACTGCAACAACACAAAAATGAAAGTGGCTACCCGTAATAATCTACTCCGGAAGCTCGTGGGCACCAACTGGGGTGCGCAGCCACAAGTAATACGTGTAACTGCAATGGCTTTGTGTTTCTCAGCCGGAGAGTACGCAGCCCCGGTATGGGAACGCTCCGCACATGCGAAGCAAGTTGATGTCGCGCTGAATGATACCTGCCGTATTGTATCAGGATGCCTCAAGCCAACGCCCACGGGGAAGTTATATCCTCTTGCAGGCATAGCCCCACCCCACATCAGACGCAAGGTGGCTTCGAGAGTCGAGAGGCAGAAGGCTCTAACGTGCACACAGCACTGCATTTACGGAAGTGGCTTTTCATCACAGCAGCGCCTGAAGTCGAGACACAGCTTCCTTAGTTCCGTGCAGCCCTTGTCTTTGGATCCAGTGGCGGAGAGATTACAAATGTGGAAGGAGGAATTCCCGGAGAGCTTTGTGAAGCCTTCAGAGAGCCTACCTCCAGGAAAGAACCTCGAGTGGCCCGTATGGAGATCCATGAACAGATTGAGGACCAATGTTGGAAGAGCCCGGGCCAACATGCTGACCTGGGGATTTCTGGGACGGGAGGACTCTACACTATGTGAGTGTGGAGCTCAGCAAACAATGGAGCACCTGCGGTGTTGTCCCTCCTGTCCGACAAGCTGCTCCATGGATGATCTCTTTGCGGGAAACCAAAGAGCTGTAGACATTGCTCGTTACTGGGCCAATACGGTGTGAAGCTGACACGAAGAAGATGAAGTATTCACATTACTATATGCATTTTCACAAGCAGACACGTATAAGTTCGCGCTTAAACATGCCGCATGTGGACTTACAATATAAAAACCCGAACCTCGAATGAACTGCTACTCTTGCCGACCTTCCCTGAAATTGTGGTGACATTGGCAAAATGAACCATCTTCTACAATCTACAGCATGGGTGGTCAGCCGCATACCAACCTATAAGTCAAGGAACATGCACGGCAAATTTCATTTTTAAAATCAATAAATAATAATATGTATGGATATCAAAACTGAAATAGAAAAAAAAATCTGATTTAAAAATAAAAAGTTTCAACTTATTTATTATATCGCTACCTTAAAGCAAAACTGAATAAGTGCTAATTCACTAATTTGAGAAATTGTGTATACAACTTTTTATCGGGTGTTCTCATAGTAAGAGAACTACCTAATCATAAAACATTGCTCATAAAAAACCTGTAAACTACAGGATTTTCACACTTTTGTAGTGTCTCGTAGAAAACAGGAAAAAAGGTGCATTTATATGAGAAAGTCATATTAGCTTCATTTGCCACTTATTCAGTTTTACCTTTAAGATTTCGATATCTTGGTTGATTTATAAATATTTTATGTGATTGTCTGGCAATACTCAATTAGATTTCTATCATATATTGTTTTCATAATTCTATTTTCATATTTTCAATAAACAAGGTAATATATATTTCCTTTCAGAAATAACTTCCTAAATTTATTCAACTGAAATATAATGGGTCGACCTTTCCGATAACAATAAACATGGTCACCAAAAAGTAATTTATTTTATGATTGTTGTTTCTCACTATTGCATGAATTTGAAAAGTGACTTACAACTTTAAAAAAACTTTCTCTTTTTCTTGTTTACCACCCATACTGTAAAAAATGATTCACTTTACCAATGTCACCCCTGTTTCAGGGAAGGTCGGCAAGAGTTGCAGGGCTTATATTCATTTGAGATTGTTTTTTTTTTTTATATTGTAGGTCCACATGCGGCATGTGTGAGCGCGAAATTATGCGGGTGTACTTGTGGGAATGCATTTAATATGAATCTCAAAGAATACATATCTTTGCAGCTTAGATTTTGATTTAGACTAATAGGTATATTTTTTCACTCCATTTTTTCACCACGATGTAAATAGATACGGTAAAATATATCGACGATCGTCGACACTTCCACCCCTAGTCGCGTTAGTAGACGCTTTGATTATCCAGCTAAAAACTATACAAGGTTATCTTTTTTAAGAAATCCTGTGCGGCAGACTCCCTAGATTCTAAAGACTCTAGGGGTCTATGACACTTGTTGTAGTGCCGCAGAGGTGTACGAGCTTGGTCGTCGCTACAAAGCGCCAATACTCAAGCAAGACCCAGTTGCTGTGAGGCTGGATGGACCTTTGGTGACCGGTCATTGGTAAAGGTTTATGAATTTTTCAACCCAGCGAAGAGCACATTCGAAATACAAATGGTATATTTTTGTGCTCCGCTGGGATCCGAATCCACAACCTTCCATTTACGAGTCCGAAGTGTTGCCACTACGGACTACGGACCGGTCCAAGATGCCAACGACACGCGGTGTACCTGAGCGGTTACCCATCCAAGCACTGACCACGCCCAATGTTGCTTAACTTCGGTGATCTATGGGAACCGGTGCTTTCAACATGGCTAACGTCGTTGACAAACTTTCTTCTTCTTAATGACGAATTGTCGCGGAGAGCAGGGGCGTCAGTGTCTAGTAGACAACTACTTATATACGGTTAATTTTTTTTCTTGTTGCAGGGATATCAAACCGGACAATATTTTGCTGGACGAAGAAGGTGAGCCTAACATGTTTTTAAATTTATTTCATAGCGAATGAATGGGATCTCCAGAGTCGTAATAAAAGGAGAGTTTGCACGAAAAATGTGATGAATTTGGATGGATGAAATGAAATAAGTAGGTATGTGAGGACAGCAAAATGCCAGTTGATCAGTAATTTTGGCGGTGTAGGGTTTTAAATTGTAAGATTTTTATGATAACTTGAGATAGAATTTTTCATACCGTAAGTTTACATGTGACATGTGTAAACACAAACTTATATATTAATTAAATAACCAAAGTTGTAAATTCACTTTTATAATTCTTTATTTATGTCAAGCACTTTCGCCTACAAGGCATCATCAGGACAATCAGTACAGGAGTACCAAAGTTTTGAATTCACTTTTATAATTCTTTATTTATGTCAAGCACTTTCGCCTACAAGGCATCATCAGGACAATCAGTACAGGAGTACCAAAGTTTTGAATTCACTTTTATAATTCTTTATTTATGTCAAGCACTTTCGCCTACAAGGCATCATCAGGACAATCAGTACAGGAGTACCAAAGTTTTGAATTCACTTTTATAATTCTTTATTTATGTCAAGCACTTTCGCCTACAAGGCATCATCAGGACAATCAGTACAGGAGTACCAAAGTTTTGAATTCACTTTTATAATTCTTTATTTAAGTGCTTGACATAAATAAAGAATTATAAAAGTGAATATAAAACTTTGGTTATTTAATAAATATACAATGGATCTTCACTGTGTAAACCACCAAACCCTTACAAATATTACAAACTTATATGTGTCAGCTTGTGGGCGTGCATGAAACTTTATGTTAAAATAAGTTTAAGGCTTACACGGCCAGCTGATAATGCTGGAGAGTTGCTTTCCGGGATCTGTTTCGGTGGTCTGTTGGAGCTGGAGCTTTTGGACGTTTCGCCCATATCTACGACGGGCTTCTTCAGCGTGAAAGTGAAGTGCAGAAGATGATGTTGATGGAGTTGTGATATTTGTACTATGACGTTCACAGTTTAATAACCATCATATTCCAACAAATAACAACAATCCCACAAGGAGTGCCACCCGAGGTATGCTACTAGCTTCAGTAACATCGAACCACATACTTTTAAAGTCACACACACGCCTCTAACCTAGAGGTTCGCGTTTCGTCGTACCGTTGCATTTTATTCACGGGAAGGCCTTCCGCCACTTTAGAAAATACAAAGCTTTGCATGAGCGTCCATGTGCTGTCTTTCTGACACATACCTACACACAGGACGGGTATGAGGAGGGTTTGAGCATCACTTCACTTTCACGCTGAAGAAGCCCATCGGAGATATGTGCGAAACGTCCGTGAGCTGCAGCTCCCACAGACCACGGCAACAGATCCAGGAAAGCAACTCTTCAACAATGTTAAAATATATTTGCAACTTAGATTATAAATTATTAGGGCCTGTTGCACCAAACTCCAATCAGACGAAAAATCAAAATTAAGTTATTTCTCCCATCGAATATAAAAATGGTTGCATATACGTAAACCAACTGATGTTAATCATCTTTCCTGTTTAAATTCCATCATATTATTACCCACTTCCGAGAAATATTTACCGAGGTCCTTACCAGACTGAAGCAATCAAATTTGATGTGTCAATCAAATATTGATTGAAGGTTAATTAATGTTAGTTAGAGCTGTAGACATTGCTCGTTACTGGGCCAATACGGTGTGAAGCTGACACGAAGAAGAATGTTAGATTACGGTACATTTTTCTCGCTGTCTGGTCGATAGCTCAGTTGGTAGAGTGCTTGCATTCCATGCCGTGAGCTCGGATTCGAATCCCACTGAGTGTGTCAGAAATGATTTTCCGTCAATCCGTTACGGTGTTTATTTCAAACTCCAAAATAAAAAACCGACAAGGCTTACTCAGCCATCACAAGAAATGAGTACCAGCCCCCTTGCGAGCTGGGAAACCCCCACTTCAACTGAAGTGGTTGGCGGAAGCCTGCCCCTTACCTGTAAAAATAAATACGTTCAACTCGCCACATGCGACCTCTTCGGGGATAACGCGGCAAGAAGTTACGCTTTATGTGTAGCTTAGTTGCGTTGCGTTGAGTTGTGTACCTACTCGTAATTTTTACTTTATAGCAGTCCCAAGGAACTATAAAGTATTGTATTCATCCGAAAAAAAAATTGCGGTTTCAACGGAAATGAGTTGTCCTGCACCAGGACATGCAAAAAAAAACCTTTTTTTTTCATCTCTTCCACATGAGTGTGACAGAAACTTGAATATTCAATGAGAGCCATTTCACTTTGGTATTTCGTGATGGAGGGGAGATATCCATCAGAACGCTGGGCAGGAGTACAACCTCATCAATTAATTATTAAAAACACTCTTCTGCTGATGGGTTTCCGATAAACAACTCGGGAAGGAACATATACCATTATACCTTGTTGATACTTGCTATGCCATCCACAGACGGGCATTCAAACGTAACATTTTTATGTGATTTATCCATGTATCATCTCAGCTCCAAATATATACTTACAGTTGCGTCATATTTAATGCATGCTCACAAGCAGACACGCGTCAGTTCATTATTTTACATGCCGCATTTGTGTGAATCATACCTCAAGAGCCCTCTTCGTGCTTGGTCATCTCTATAGGAAAAGCCAATTCTCAAGCAAAACCCAGTCGCTGTAAGGCTGGATGTACCTTTGGTTACCGGTCACTGGTGAAGGTATATAAATTTTTCAACCCAGCGAAGAGGCTCAATGTTTCAATCGACTCTGCCCTCTTTACGATTGCGACTCGTTTATATAGGTACGAAAGGGATGATTCTTGCTTGTTTTAGATTATTATATAGTGGATTATACGAGATGTCTCTATACTATTCGATATTATTCTAGTTACGCATACCAGCAAACTACGTGCCAAGGCACATGCACACGCACAAACTCACAGTAGACTATGCTAGAGGCACACACACATAAGCAAGACCCACGAACTCATACGTTAGTAACAATAGTGTAACTTCTTGCTGTGTTTCCTCCAAAAAGGTCGCATGTAGCGAGGAGAATCTATTTAATTTTACAGGAAAGGGGGCCAGCCTTACGCCTATCACTTCAGTTGAAGTGGGAGTTTTACAGCTCCCAAGGGAGCTGGTTCTCACTTATTGTGAAAGCCGAGTAAATCTTGCCAGTATTTTATTTTTGGTCTGAAATAAACACCGAAACGGGATATCATTTCTGACACCCTCGGCGGGATTCGAACCCGAGCCCTCAGCACGAAATGCAAGCACTCTACCAACTGAGCTTTCGACCGGAAGGTTATCGTTATTTACATATTATATTTGAAGCTCGATTGCAGAGGCCGACATGTAAAAATGTCATTCAAGAGTGTTCGTACGTGGCAAGCATGAATAATTTCTGTGAATGTAGGGTGAAAATCAATAATTCAAGACATGAAGAGTTAACAGGCTTTCCGTCAATGTACCTGAAGCCGAATTATCTTCATCTGAGGAAAATATTGTAACGAATGTATGAGTTTGTATCTGTGCATGTTTTCTTATGATTGTGTGTCAATGTGTTTTTACTTATTTGTATATGTGTGTCTAGAGGTAAGTATTTGGATCGTTGTACCTACTCGTATTTGCTCAAAGCTTCTGCTCGTTATGGTTCTGGCATGGTCTGGTGTATGATAGAATATTCTTTAGTCACTGTCAGGTAGCTAGAATGTCAAATAGCTACCTGTTAACAAAAGAAGAAGAGGAAGAAGACAGGACCTGTCAAAAGATTATACGTATCAAAGGAAAAATAATGCCTACCAAATTGGGAAAACAGAAAGGATCTGGATCCCAACTTAAAAGAAATTGAAGCGCATCTCTAGCCACAGAAATGAAACCGGCTCAAAATTAGAGGAAGAAGACAGGCTGAGATTGACAGTTGTGAGGGAAAGACTGAAAATCCCCCGTTAAGCTCCGCATCACGCTGGTGGGAAGTTTATAAAAGCCGTCGACCCCCCCACATTCTGGGACACAAGCTCTTCAACGCCTGAACCAATAGCACTGACCAGGCGTGGCCAAGAATACCCAACTGGGGAGGCTTGAGTCGCCGTTATTGCCTGCACCACACAGCCCCTGGCCGCGCCTGGGTCCCCCGTGGCGGATTCCTCGGAAGGAAAGAGCCCCTGCTCTCTACCCATCGCCAGCGCCCGCTTGGCTACTCGCTGGGTGAGGCTCGATATCCGGAGCCCCGTGCCGAAGTTCCTGAGGAGGACGGAGCACCTGCCCCGTCCAGCCGAGCGCACCCGTCTTATCGTTGGCTGAGCCCCGTGCCGTAATTCCTCCGGAGTGTGGAGCACCCTACCTCCCGCCAAAAGCGTCGCCGTGCCTGAGGCCGGCGCCCCGAACATCGACTACCCGCATCCTAGCATCCGGACTTCTCTCCGTCACCGTGAGCCCCTCGAATCATTTAAATACATTATCTAATTTAACTTAGAACCAGCCAGTCGTGCAGTTGTAGCGTGGTGATGCTCTCATTTCTCATAATTTAAAATAAATCCCGTCTTTCCTTCACCTATATTTTTGAACCTCTTTAGCATCAGTGGAAAGCGAGCAAGGTGTTGGGCCCTGAACACCCCCTGAGGAGTCTTTTGCTAGCCGGGCAACTGCAAAAGCGCGCAACCTAACCTCAAAGGAGCCCCCTGTCCGTTGTCGGAATCCTAACCTCAAAGAGGTGACTGATCGCGGCAGCGCGGGGGCCCAGCAGGGCCGCACTTCCAATCTCTGCCTTACATCACCTATAAATACGTGTTGCAGTGCTTTGAAGGGATGAGTACCCGATAAGCACCCGAGCCGTTAAGCGAGAATTACAAAAGTTTAAGCTATGAACCAAATGTGAGAAATTTATAAAATTAATTGTTTTACATACATTTAATCGAAGTTTTTCTAAATTGAACCCAAGTTAATCGAAACAATATTAAAATTCATAAAAGAGAACGCTGTATACATCACCCTTAGTATATCCACGCCAGAACCCCTTTAGACCGGCTTCGGAATTGTTATTTTTACAGGTAAGGAGGCCGGCCTCACGCCAACCGCTTCAGTTGAAGTGGAAATTTTCAAAGTATTACAATAATATTACCCACGATGATTTATTTGGTGTGACTCACTCCTTAAGATCCCTCTGCGAGCTTGATCGTCGCTATAGAAAGCATCAATTCTCAAGCAAGACTCAGTTGCTGTAAGACTGGATGGACCTTTGGTAATCGATATTTGGTAAAGGTTTATGATTTTTTTAACTCAGCTTAGAGCATATTTGAAAATAGAAATAATATATTTTTTTGCGTATACCACCGGGATCCAAGCTCGCGACTTCCCATTTACGAGTCCGAAGCGTTAACAATAGACTACAGACCGGTCAAAACCCAACTCCCAAGGGGACTAGTTTTCATTTCTTGTGAAGGCTGAGTAAATCTTGCCAGTATTTTATTTTGGGTTCGAAATAAACACTGAAACGGGAAATCACTTTTGACACTCTCGTTGGGAATCGAACCCTAGCTCCTGGCACGAAATGAGAGCATTCTACCGAATGAGCTATCGACCGGACTTTTTACGAGCTAGGTCGTCGCTACAAAGCGCCAATTCTCTAGCAAGACCCAATTACTGAAAGGCTGGATGGACCTTTTTGTGCGAACCTAACGACGAGCATATTTGAAAATATACATTGCATATTCTGTGCTACGACGGGATTCGACTCCACGACCTTCCATTTACGAGTCCGAAGCGTTACCACTAGACTGCGGACCGGTTACAGTAACAGGTAGTGTACAGTACCCTGAGTACGAGTTACAAAACTTGAGTAAAGTAAAGTTTACGGAAAGTATTAGAGAGTGGTTTTTCCCAAAATCTGCCGTTTTTGTTTGTTTGAACGTGATTTTCTTCATCGCTGTATCTCTTTTGCTAAGACCATAAATTGTAAGAAACAAAAACGGCAGATTTTTGGGAAAATCATTCTTTAATACTTTCCGTAAACTTTACTTTACTCAAGTTTTGCAACTCGTAGGTACTAAGGGTACAGTAAATCGAACTGCACGTAACAGGGCTAAGCGTAAAGTGAGTTTATTAATAGTTAATATCTAATACCCAACGTTACTCATGTCCTGTCCGACCCTACAGTGATAAGGGTTCAATTTTACCAAAGAAAAAATAAGTATATTGAATATATCGGAAGCCTGCGCAAACCTCAATGCTTCAAAGGTGACAGGTAAGAACGGCACAGTGACTAAACGGCACATTACATAACGACAACTGACAGAACATCGCATGACAAAACATCACATACCTAAAACAGAACATACCATAAACGGCACATGAAAAAATATCACATGCCAAGCATCACCAACAAAACAAACATTTGTTTTGCTTCCACAGGTCATTTGCGACTCCTTTGGGGATAACGCGATAAGCAATTGATTTTGTGTTAGGTTTTTTTTTTATCTATTAATGATAGTCGGGGGTGTTAATTTTATATAAGCTTCACAAAATAATACATGCATGAGTTCCATATTCTCATGTTTCTCATGTCTCACTTTTTTGTCATGCTGTTTATGGTGTTTTCTGTTTTGTCATGTGATGTTTTTTCACGTGCCAATTATGGTGTGTTCTGTTTAAGGTATCAGATGTTTTGTCATATGATGTTTTGTCTTGTAATGTTGTGTCATTGTGATGTACTTTTCCGTGATGTATGCCATACGTTGTTCTATCTTGTGTCGCTTTGTCACAGTGTCGTTATAACATGCAAACGCTTCAAAAACAGGCACGGGGTTTTCCCAAATATGTTTTATTAATTCTTGGAAAAACATGTTTTGGACCTGCTGAAAACGCTCACATGTTGTGTGCAGAACAAGTCGGTTTTTTTCTTTAGAATTTCGTTTTTGTAAAAAAAATGTTTTTCTCAGAATCCGAAAGCACAGTAAACCAAGCAAAAAAAATCTTGCTTGTTTTTTTCAGATGGTCTATATCTATATCTATATCATAGATTATAGTAAATGTTAACATATCTTTAGACTCTAAAGATATTATGTTAACATTTACAATTCATCATACCTGATGATGACCTACTGGGTCGAAAACGTTTGTAATTTGTTTTTAAGATTTTAATCTTTTTAAATAAATTTTATTGTGAAAATAAACAGTGTTTTGTCTGAATTCATTCAAAAAATTATAATACAATAAAATAAAAATTTCTTTGTTTTAATTCACATGAGTTTATTTTTGGACACGACCAGTTTCGGGAGAAGCAGTAGGTACCTCCCATCTTGGTACTGCTTCTCCCGAAACTGGTCGTGTCCAAAAATAAACTCATGTGAATTAAAACAAAGCAATTTTTATTTTATTGTATTAAAATGAACTTTCACGAAGTTACTGCTGAAAATCTAGATAAAAATTATAAATTTACAATTCATATTAAATGCATGTCCACAAACGTCACAATAAGTTCACGCTTACAAATGCTACATGTGTACATACAAATTAAAATACAAATCTCAAGTTAACATAAGCCCTGCAACTTTTGCTGACCTTGCCTGAAACAGGGGTGATATTGGCAAAGTGAATGAAAATGCGATCATCATGGCTATTTGTCCCTTGTATACTGCGGCTCGAAATTGGGACATGGGCTTTTGTTGAACTATAGTCGCAAAATTTTCATCCACGATGTTCTTCGGCGTCCCTGAGTTCTTCTCCCCTCAATCTTACCCTGTATGAAAAGATGGAGAAGGTGGTATTTCTCATTTCTCAAAATGTGACCGAAGTACCTCAGCTTTCTCTGCTTGATGGATTGCAGAAGTTGTTTTGTGGTGCGCATACGTCGGAGGACTTCCTCATTGGTGACGTGATCACGCCAATAGATCCGAAGCATTTTTCAGTAGACATCAGTTTCGAAGGGTGCCATACAAGCCGTTTCCCGTCAGTTTTCCGTTTAAAATGAGGCAGAAATAATAATAAAGTAGACTGCATGGTTACAATGGGGAAAAAATACGTATTGTTTATTTGGTTTTAAATGTATTGTTTTACTTTATGGCTATATTTTTTAACCACTTTGTTACATCATCTTAAAAGGGAAGCCGATGGGAACCGGCTTGTATGGCACCCTTCGCCACTGGTAGACATACATCTCGAACGCTTTGATCCGCCAATCTAATCAAGCCATACCTATTTTGAACTTTATTTTCTTCTTTTTCTTTTCACATCACATGTGTTTCTCAAACTTAAGAATTGAAAACTCTAAGGCAATGTAAGTTAGTTTGTCATTCAATTTTTACAGAATAATTTCAATGCGACAAATGCCACTAGGCTACACATAAAGTGTATCTTTTGTCTTCGTTATGCTCGAAGGAGTCGCATGTGGCGATCTGAGACCAATTTGTTTTTACGGGTAAGGGGGCCGGCCTCACGTCAACCACTTCAGTTGAAGTGGGGGCTTCCCAGCTTCCAAGGAGGCTGATTCTCATTTTCTGTGAAGACTGAATAAACCTTCCAGGTATTTATTTTGGATTTTAAATAAACAACGAAACGGGAAATCAATTTTGACACCCTCGACTCGGTGAAGATCGAACCTTTGCTCTCGGCATGGAATGTAAGCGTTCTAGCAACTAAGCTGACGACCGGACGTTATCTCAGTTGGTAGAGTTCAAGCTTTAGAATTGAAAACTTTAACGTGTTTTAAGTTACTTCGCTATTCAATTTCCAGAATAATTTCAAAGCCACTTGTAATGTATTATATTTGGTACAAGGACTTCCAGTACTTGAAATTTTTCATAATAAATTAGCAATGAGTTGAAGTAGGCGCCAAAACGTTGCTTAAATTTTACCATTTCAAAGTCGGGGAAAGAAATTAGCAGGGTGCGCAACTTTTGGAGGTGAAGAAGCCCTACAAATTATTTTCTTGGATTAATTAGATAAATATAAAAAAAATGTGGAATAGGTCGAACAATTTTCCATAAACTACAAAAATAATAAATAACAAATTAAGGGGTTTTAAGTCCATTGTTTGATTAAATACAGTTTTGATATATTTTTATTTATTTTTTGTTTCCTACTAAGAAGGCATCTTCAGGAGCATAATTGTTACATTGATAAGCGAAAGCGTTTCAGCGAAAACATTAAGTAAAAATTGAATTAAAACTATTTTCTTTTCAATTTTATTTTCTAAAAATAATAATAATAATTGGACAATTTTATACAGCGCCATTTAGTGGCACTAGCCACCCCAAGGACGCTTTTATGTGTTGAAGCTTCTGTTAAACAAATGTGTGTGCAACTTCCTGAATCTGTCAACATTGGTCTCTGTTCTCAACTCCAGAGGTAGACTGTTCCAGCAGGGCAGACCAGTGCTAGAAGTCTCATCACCACGGTAATTCTTACCTACCAAAATTCGGTAATATTTGTATGAAAATCTGTCAATCCAAGATGGCCTCAAGTGAACAGCTGATTAGTCTTTATACAAAATATATTACCGATATTTGGTAGGTAAGAATTACCGTGGTGATGAGACTTCCAGCCTTGCTGAACTAAAAGCATTGTCCCCGAAACTCTGATCATCGTGATTTGAAAAGCATTAATCATTATTTAGATGCATTTCTAAGGGTCGAGAGCTCATTATAGTGTGTCTGGATTTGTTTCAGGGCATGCGCACATCACAGACTTCAACATCGCCACCCAGCTGGGGGAGAGGGAGCTGGCCACCAGCATGTCCGGCACCAAGCCCTACATGAGCCCAGAGATATTCGACTGTGCGGCAGACGCATGCGTAGGATACAGGTGACACCACATAACCTCACATCATAGCACAAACAAATGGTGCCTGGTCTGAAAATTTCATCACCACGGTTATTCTTACTTACCGAATTTTGTAATATTTGTATGAAGACAAATCAGCTGTTAATTTGCGGCCATCTTGGATTGACAGGTCTTCATACAAATGCATCATTCGTTTGTCAAAGCGTGGGCTCAACCGACGACTAAAATGTCTAAGAAGAGCCCCGAAAGATATGTTCTATTGTTGCCGTTCTACTAGCGGTAGCCAGCAGCGATAATAATAATATTAGCATGATTTATTAGGTAAGCGCTATTTTTGTGTGAATCGGTGTTATGGCCGAGGGGGCCAAGTGGGCTGATCTTTCTAGCGTGTTTGGAATAGAATAACGTTGGTTCGATCCCTGCTTGGGTCATTTGACCATAACTTTGACCCTGGTTCAACAGATGTCATTGGGTCATTTATTATTAATTAATAATTCATTAAAATAAAAATAATAAATTATTAATTAATGATATTAATACCTGTTTCTGGCCAGGAAGAATAGGTTGGTGAATTGCATTCCTCTTCACAAATCTGTTTTTTTTTTTTTTTTTTAAATCACACCTCTAAAGCCCTCTGTCGAGGTCGCTTGACTACTCTCTGGATGCAGAGAAATCTGGCCCCTGAATTATAAGTAGGACTTAGGATAATTTTCGAATCATCGAATACAATTAGTACCTAACATCTAGATATTTTACAAAATTTAACACAGACAAGCAAAAACACACAATTTCAAATTCGCAAAAAATAAAGCTATTCATCCTTGTTTTTCTTCCTGTGGTTTTTATTTTATTTGATGTAATTTCTCTTAAAACGGTTCGTCTAATATCCGATAAATAAATTTTAACTTTGTAGTTATAAGTATTTTAAAAATATTTTATAGTTAATATTTACATAAAGTCAATGCTTATCTTCCACGCAGTGCTTGTTTGTCTCATCTACCATTTGATTCAAAGATGACCTTTCAATGAAATTGTCTTAAGAATCACATTCTGCACAATCTGAGATAAGAAAAAAAAGTAAAACACGATAATGTGAGAGTTGTTTCAAATATTTTTAAAATCCATTTCCCTTTCATAAGACACAAAGCAAATCCAGTACACAGGCAAACATTGCCCATGTGATATAACCTCTGATGGAGATAAGACAAATAAGCACTTAGAGGACGGTATATAGGATAAAATGTGAGTGGAGATTAAATAAAGAGTATCAACCCTAGAGACCCCAAAACCCGCCTTATTCCAAATCCCAAAATAAAGTAGATCTTAGTTTAGCATCTCAACTGTTGGAAATTGAGCTTTATGTGCGGGAAAATAGCGCACATATTCCTGCGACAATCGACAGAGATATCGACTATCAGAAATCGAAATGTACCCGAGAGTAACGTATTAGCAAACATCAATGCGTTTCTTTAAGAATTTGGGCACGACTCTGACCTAGAGGTTCTTGTTTTGTCGTACCGTTGCTGTTACTTTACGGGAAGGCCTTCCGCTACATGAGAAAATATAAAGCTTTTCATGAGCGTCCATTAGCGGTGGGTCCTTCTGACACATACATACAGGTCGGGTATGAGGAAGGTTTGAGCATACTGATTCGTCAAAAATGTATGCTTACTTGACTAAGCTACATGTAGAGTGGCGAAGGGGGCTGGTTCTCATTTCTTGTGAAGGCTGAGTAAGCCTTACCGGTATTTTAATTTGGGCTGGAAATAAACAACAAAACGAGAAATCATTTCTGACACCTGCCGTGGGATTGATCCTTGGCATGAAATGCAAGCACTTAATGCAGCAATAAGTTGCACTTTATGTGTAGCTTCGTTGCGTTTGCGTAAAATTTTAATTTACTGTCAAAACTCGCTGACTTTTATTATTATTCTCCCACTGCTACGAAAAGTCGTAGGCCTTCCACGGCGTAGGGGGTGTATTGGAGGATCGCGAGTCGTAGAGATAAGTGCCTTACAAATAAGGCTTCAAATCCCGGCGTAGCTACTCCCGACTTGTATGTCTACGCCCGCAAATATAAAAATATATTTTTATTTTACTTCCCTCGAAAATGTCCCCGGGGTAATGAAAATGTATTACTTACTCGCGTAGAGCGGAAAAATTAGGTGATTCGTTTCAAAACATTTCGAAACTTATTAAAAAATAATTTGATACTCGTATAATTGAAACAGGATCTAATATATCGTCCCCTTAATGCTTGTTTATCGTATGTCCATCAGAGGTAATTTCACATTAGCAATTTTTGTATGTGTGCTGGACCAATGTGTCTTATCAAATTGGAAATTGAGTTTATAAAGTAATAATTTCAAACAACTCTCACATTATTGTGTTTTACGGTTTTTTCTTAGCTCAGATTGTGTAGAATGTGATTCCTAAGACAATTATATTGAAAGCTCATCTTTGAATCAAATTGTAGATAAGCCAAACAAGCACTAAGGGGACGATATATTTTTTTAAGCCTACCTGAAAAAAAGTACCTACATATAATATTAAGGACGGAACATTTTTTGGTTTGAAACTTTTTTCTCGGCGAGACAACCTCAGTCTTGTATGGAACTGCCATTTTTAGCAAATGATAACAGAATATTTATATTGAATGCATGCCCACAAGCAGACTCGTGTACACAAGTAAATGCCTGCACATGCTGCATGCAGACTTATTACAAAATAAAAATCCATATCTAATTTGAACATAAACCCTGAAACGTCTTATCTTGCTGCCTTTTCCTTCAAAAACCTTCAGGGACAAAATTAGTGATAGGTACCTATTGGTAAAGTGAACCATTTTTTCGCAGAAAAGTTTATTATCCTCATACAAACCTTAAGGTCAAGGAACAGGAAGGAACCATTAGTTTTCTTAAAGACAAAATGACAGTTGAATAAAGTTGTAAACTTTTACTTTCTCTTTCATGATCGTTACTGTATGACAAATTGTTTTTTGGTTTTCTTCGCGTTAAGTCATGGTCTATTTGCAACTCTTTTGAGAATGCTTTCTACTCGAAAAAGCGAAACGTCGGCAGATAAAAAAGCTGCAAATAGACCATGGTCTATCTCGAAAGAAAAATAAGTGATTTTCCAAATGACAATTAACCCAAATATACCAAGGATGTTTGAAAAGAATGGGAAGATGACAAGGGAACTTGAGAATAGGGTGTGTAAGAGAAAGCAAGTGGTCGGAGCAATAGGAAAAATAGCAAAGAACAAGTGATTGACGATGGATCTGAGAATGGCGGTACACAATTTGGTATATTGTTACCGACTTTGATGTATGGAAGTAAAGCATGGACAGTGAATGATAGCAAAATGAGTAAAGTATGAACAGTGGAAATATAGCATTTGAGAAGCATGACAGGAAAGACCCTGAAGGATATAGTTCGAAATAAATGGGTAAAGAAAGTATGTAACTTGAAAGTGGATGTGAAAGTTAAGGTACAAAAGAATGTGATGAGATGGTTTGGGCATGTGGAATGAATGAAGGACGATAGACTGACTGAGGTAGTGTGAAAGCAAAAAAAGAGGTAAGGGACAACCGAGAAAAGTATGAAGCGATCAGATTGAGGAGATTGTGAAAGAATGGGATATACAATGTGAGCGTAAAAGAAGCAAATGCAAGAAATAGGTGATTCCGCTAGGCACGCCTAGCGGAATGGTGACAGAGTTACAGTTATAGACAATTAACCCTAAATGTATAACCATTTCACTTTTATCAAATAAGTTCACAGTCGATAAAGTTGAGAGACCACCATTAGTGAAATGTTTTCTGGTTAAATTACAACGCTAAGTGCGACGATTTCATTCGGAAAAGTACGATAATTAAATCTCATTTGGAAGAGGAAGTTATTGGCGGGAAACTCAGGCAGTCGGCAGGGCGGGATTATAATTCCATTTGCAGAGTCTGTCTTTGCTTC
The DNA here is from genome assembly GCA_951799405.1 of Agapetus fuscipes. NCBI lineage: Eukaryota > Metazoa > Arthropoda > Insecta > Trichoptera > Glossosomatidae > Agapetus > Agapetus fuscipes. Next base: position 7,180,184 of record OX637358.1, on the reverse strand, counting down.
CTTTGAAATCACCAGAACGTTTCCACAGACGGCAGAAAACCTTTTAAAACGTCTAAGCCTTTGCTAAGTGAATTCCAGAATGGGTATTCGATGTTTATAATAGGATACTATATATACTGTCGCCTTATTGCTTGTTAGTCTTATGTCCATCAGAGTTAATTTCACATGAGCAACGTTTGTCTGTGTACTGGACCAATTTGTCTTTTACGCAAAATGCCAACGCAACTAAGCTACATAAGTACCTACAGTGTAACTTTTTGCCGCGTAATCTCCAAAAAGTTTCGCATGTGGCGAGTGGCACCTATTTTTTTCACAGGTAAGGGGGCCAGCTTTACGCCAACCTTGTTAATAATAATAATAAAAATATTAGGATGATTTATTTGGTGAGCGCTGTTTTTGTGTGTAACACACCTCAAGAGCCCTCTGCGAGCTTGGTCGTCGCTGTAGAAAGCACCTATTCTCAAGCAAGACCCAGTTGTTATAAGGTTGGATGGACCTTTCAGTGTCCGGTCTTCGGTAAAGGTTTATGAATTTTTCAATCCAGCGAAGAGCACATTTGGAAATATAAATGATATATTTTTTATATTATTAAGATTTTGGGCAGTAACTTTGTGAAAGCACATTTTAATTAATTAAAATACTTATGGATATGAACACAAATTGATAGATAAACTGCTAAATAATAAAAAATATCAAATTCTTGTTAAAAAGTATCTTTACTCTGCACTTGATAATAATACCACAGATAAAACGTATTGGAAAAAAATTCTCTACACAGGTCCATTATCTATCAAAATTTCTAAATTACTGCCCAGTTACATTAAACCCGCGTTCTACACAAACAATAATTTAAAAAACATCCTCTTTAACTCAAAAGATAAAATTGACTGGATGATGAAAAGTGGCATATATGAGATTTCCTGTGGTGATTGCGAACTCAAATATATTGGACAAACCGCAAGAAATCTAAAAATTAGAATACAAGAACACCGCCGTTGCCTAACGAGCAACAGTCACTCTGAGTTCGCCAACCACATCATTGAATCAAACCATTCCTTTCACACTCACACATTAAAACTCCTTCATCCCATCCCCTACAAAGGTAAAATTATGAACAATTTTGAAAATCTAGAAATCCAAAAAAATATTAATTCTGAAAATAACCTCTTAAATAATATCCTCTTTCCTAACACTTCGCCATTACTTTCTTTGTTTCCAATTAAACCCCGCCCCCCACTTACCTCCACCAGTACTACAAATTAAATCCTTGCTTAATTTGGTAATTTTGTATTTTATGTTAGTTGATATTTACACCTGAAGATGGGAGGTACTGCTTCTCCCGAAACTGGTTGTGTTTTTTAAAAAATAAAACTCAAGTGAATTGTAACAAAGTTAAAAAAGTATTTTAATTAATGATATATTTTTTGTGCTCCGCCCGGATTAGAATCCACAACCTTCCATTTACGAGTCCAAAGTGTTGCCACTGGACAACAGACCGGCCCAAGAAATGCCAACAACACGCGGTGTACCTGAGCGGTCACCCATCCAGGTAGCATCCGAGAACCAGTGCTTTCAACATGGTATCGTCGTTGACGTCCTTGTTCAGTTAAGCTTGGGGCTTACCAGCTCCCGAGGGGCCGTTACTCGTTTCTTGTGAAGGCTGAGTAACCCTTGCCGGTATTTTATTTTTAAGCTTGAAATAAACACCGAAACGGATTGACGGGAAATCATTTCTGACACCCTCGGTGGGATTCGAACCCGAGCTCGCGGCATGGAATGCAAGCACTCTACCAACTGAGTTATCGACCGGACCCCTATTTTAACCTTGTGAAGGAGCAAGCTTCACTCATATTCTCTCATTATCATTTCTTCACAATATCACTTATCCAGACTTCCATTAACCTTATTTTTCCAGTTTCCCTGTAGACTGGTGGTCACTGGGCGTGGTGGCATACGAGATGGTCGCTCTATCACGTCCCTACGACATCCACTCCCAGACTGGAGTGACAGAAGTCAGACAGCTGTTCCTGACGCCCCTGAAGCTGCCTCAGGGAGTGGACAAGCAGCTGGGAGAACTCCTGAGAAGGGTGAGAATCTTATCTAAGTTGCAAAGAACATATCGCACGCTTAATAATAAAGAGCAATAACTCTAAAATTGGGAAAATCGAGATTTTTAATAAAACGCAAGAACAATGCGAGAAGAATAGGTAGAATGCGACAGCCGTTCAATTTGGACGAATATGACCGAGATAAAACATCGGCCGCCTTTTTCATCCCATACAAGTTGTACTGGTTGTCTAAACTTCAAACGTGATTTCCCAACATTATTGTTTTTTGAGTTATTGCTCTTTATTATTAAACGTGCGATATGTAACATTCAGGATTCACATTAAATGCATTTTTACAAGCAGACACGCATAAGATCGCGTTTAAACGTGCCGCATGTGGACTTACAATATAAAAAACCCAAATCTCAAATGAACATACACCCTGTACTGTAACTCTTGCCGATCTTCCTTGAAACAGGGGTGACATTGGCAAAGTGAACCAGCAGCTTTTATTTAGTGAACTTCTTCCATCCATATGGACCATATACCGAATTTAAAAAAAACAACTGACACAACGTGGGTCCCAGACTCCAACATCTTGCGAATGTTATCACCACTTGAATTGACGACTGCAACTGAAAAGTCCTACGAGTACAACATCAGCAGCAAACTAAGCAATGAGATAACCCACATGATGTCAAACTGATAAGAGGTACATATTCTTACTTCCTTGTGACAAAAAACATTTAAAATTTTCAGTCATCCTAGGCTGTAGTGTGTATTTCATTGATTACTTGCCTCGTAAAATACTATTTTTGATCAAAGTGAAAAAATTGTAACTTTCATATCACTTCGAAATACATAAATTTATTTTCAGGGATTGAATTTGGCCTCAAGGAGCTTCTATTCCAATGCCAATTTTTTTGTACCCCTCCCCCCTTTTGAGGAAAATGAGGGGGGCCAAGGTCATTTCAGTGTTTTTGTGTGACTTCATGATTTTTTTATGGTAGAAGAAGGTAAAAATACTTAAATTTCTTATTGAATTTAAAAACATTAAATGTCATATAACACACACAAAAAATTTCAAAATGTAGCTTTAGACCTTTCTTGGGAAATTTTGATGCTAAAGTTGTAGAAAAAACAAAAACTTACCTCACATTTGACAAGCTATAACCTAACAATATTTCGTATGTAGCTATTTATAACATGACTTATAGTGAAGAATATTTAATTGAAAACAACTTATCTCCTTCAATTTTTTATGTATCTCAAACGGTTCAGATTGTAGGATTAATCGCTAATGCTTGAAACGGGCAAATTCGTTCAAATTCAAAACTTCGGAGGGCCATAATTTGAGAACCGTTGGTCCTAATTTTTTTCTGAAGTGTGTTCTGGACTCAAAATGTAAGTTGCAATCCACATGATTTTTTTGAAAAATATTAAAAATCATGATGCAACATTTTTTTTGTAATTTGGGTGATTTTAAATAAAATGACCCAGATCGCAGAGTGAGCCCCCTCTCACTCAGACACTTCGGGATTATAATTTCCGCTTCTGGCGCCACTCCATGCAATGCTTTATGTACCGTGAGGCCTAGCTTAAATAAATGATCCTTGCTGGGATCCTTAGCCAGTGAAGCTTCTGTAAGAGTGGGGTGATGTGGCAGTGACTTGATATTATATATGTGTCAACGACGATACCATGTTGAAAGCACCGGTTCTCATCAGATCACCGAAGTTAAGCAACATTGGGCGCGGATGCTACTTGGATGGGTGACCGCTAGATACACCGCGTGTTGTTGGCATTCCTTGGGCCGGTCCGTAGTCCAGTGGCAATACCTCGGACTCGTAAATGGAAGGTTATGGATTCGAATCCCGGCGGAGCACAAAATTAAACCATTTATATTTACAAATGTGCTCTTCGCTGGGTTGAAAAATTCATAAGCCTTTACCAAAGACCGGTAACTAAAAGGTCCATCAAACCTTACAAAAACTGGGTCTTGCTTGAGAATGGGCGCTTTCTACAGCGACGACCAAGCTCGCAGAGAACTCTTGAGGTGTTATACACACAAAAACAGCGCTCACCAAATAAATCATCATAATATTATTTTTAATTATAACAACTCTGGATATACTACAACTGAAACCGAAAGAATGTTTTTTATTTTGTTTGTTTGTCAGTTGCTGACCATATCGCCAGGCGGACGATGTTCCTCTCTGTCTGAGCTCCAGCAGATTCCCGCCTTCCGCCAGTTGGAGCACGAGGCGGTCTTCCAGAAGCGGTACAAGCCGGCGTTCTGCCCGCCCAAGGACCACCTGAACTGCGATCCGACCTTCGAGCTGGAGGAGATGATAGTGGAGACCAAGCCTCTGCACAAGAAGAAGAAGAGGCTGGCGAAGCAGAAGTCCATAAGGGACATGCAAGTGGGCAGCCTAGATCTGGTGAGATTACTTTTATATTTGGTCATGCCAAGTTTGACTCCATCACTATGACCGGTCCGTAGCCTTGTGGTTAACACTTCTGACTCGTAAATGGAAGGTTGTGGGTTCGAATCCCGGCGGAGCAAAAAAAATATACCGTGTATATTTTCAAATATGATTAAATTTAAGAATCATATTAAATGCATTCACATAAACAGACACGTGTAAGTTCACGCTTGCAAATGCTGCATGTGTATTTAGAAATTAAAATCAACTTTTGCCGACCATCCCTGAAACAGGGGTGACATTGGCAAACTGCATCATTTTTTTACAGCATGAGTGATTAGCCTCATACCAACGTATCAATCAAGAAATACAATTTATGATAAATAACATTACAAAAAAACAACAGAATCTTGCAAAAAAATCTGTACAAAAAAAACAATTACTGTTACAATTTTTCTAAAATAAAATAAACGAAACTCCAACAAATAAATCTTACTATTTGTGGTCTGAAATTGGCCAACCTTTTCCTTTTTTTTGTAGCACAAAGATTTTGATGCGATTTATGTATTTCCCTGTTTCCTTGAAAATAACAGTCGGCCATTTACCGTCATGGCCGGTGAGCACCTGGGTACTTATTACTCAATCAAAAAAGGCCGAAAATTTCCTGAAAATAACCCGATTATTGGCGGATATCAGGGAATCGATTTACCCTTTTATTTCTCGTACCACTCACAGCATTCATCTTGGAAAACAATCTTATTAGTGCGGAAGCTAATATTTCGGCGTACCAACTTTTAGAAAAAAAAACATGAGTCTACTTTAGTTTATCGGTAGTTTATTACGTTAGTACATTAGTGTTTAGATTACCTTATTACTTTGATAAAAAAAAAATTAAGATATTTTGACGGGTTAAAGTACTAAAATTATTGCATGCAGTATTTTATACTTGGTAGGCTTAACATATTTAAATAAAGTCAAAAGTTTTCAATACTGGCAACTTAATTTTTGATCGTGTTCTATTTTCAAAAAAGGAGCGAAGTTAGAATTTTCAAAGATTGTGTTGAAATGTCCGCTCTCTACATGCGACAAACAATGGGGCCCATTATAACTCTTGGCTTGATTGTGAACTTTTAACTTTAAAATTAAATTTAAGAAATATTTTGATCCCTATCATCAATCTATAATTTACGTTGCATTTAAGACTCACACAAAATGCATTCTCATAAGCAGACACGTATAAGTTCGTTTCTTACACATGCCACATGTGGACATACATGAGCATTCTATCAAATTCTCTTTCTCATTTCAGGATTCTCAAAATTCTCCTACTCTCGAGCCAGCTATTCCAAACATCATCCCAGAGTTCATCTCATACAATCGATACAAGGAATTGGAAAAGAGAGAAATCGAAAGAATACGACAGGAGAGAGAAATAAAGGAAGAGGAATGGGAAAAGGAACTGGCGACTGCAATGGGAGAGAACGTCAATATCAGTGATAAGGACACAAAAGAAGTGGCGAGTTCAGAAAATAAAAAAGTGCAACGCACCCAAGATGGATGTGACATTTTAGTGAATTCGCAAATTTACGGTTTCGCAAAAACACATAGTGAAGAGACTGATTACTCAAAAAGTGAATCTTGCAGTTCAGATCATAAAAAAACAGTTAAAATTGTAGAAAAATGTGAATCAAGTGGGTCCAGTAAAATAAGCACAGACAGTCAATTAAAAAGTGATTCAAACACAAAATGTGAAAGCAGTGATAGTGAGATATCAAACGTTAAAAAGAAAAGTGGCAAAATAACGTTTGACAAAGGAATATTTAATTTCAAAGATAAAGTTTCAAAAAAGAATTTTTGTAGAGCGAGTAGTTTGAAAATTTCAAAGGAATGTATACCGGAAAATATTGACTCGCTGCATGTGCCTGATGCAGTTGAAAAATACCCAAACTTTAGTGATAACGTGAAGAACAGAATAGCACACTCTCCCAAATTGAAGCATTTGAAATCCGCTTCGGAGTGCGAGAGGTCTTCGACTTTTCAAGCAGGCGATCAGACCTTTCAAAAAACCAAGAGTGAAGTATTGAAAAACTATCAGGCGTCGCTTTGTTCCTCACTGCAGAGTGCAAAAGATGACACCTAAGATAGACTTATTTTAATTAGCTGATTGTTCATCGAAACAGAAAAAATATACCTACCTAGTTCATGGCATTTATTTCAATAAAAATGTAGGCCTACCTATTTATCGTCTCCATGACCTTGACTTACATTGTGATTGTGAACAATGTATGGATGAGCCATAAATTTATAAGTATTCGAAATTCAAATAAAAGTGTGGCAAACTAAAATATTGCTTTCCCTTTGAAAGGATTGAAATGCCATGGGTCGATTATTAAAATGAATGTTACTTTTTAGAAACGTTAACACTATTATGAAGTCATATTTAATTTTGTAGCCGCCTTTCTTCTGAGTTGACATCACTGAAAATACTTTTAAAAATACCTAAATAAAATGAATTTCTACCTGCCAATGATTTTTTTTAATTTTCAATGTAGGTATACCTTACCTTACTTTTCTTTCTCCTTTTATTCTAGATTGTATGACATATTCAAGATGGCGGACTGTCCTGATGATGGAGTTCAACTATCCTTCCTTCTCTTCCAGGCAATCTCTTCTTTTGGGGTTTCCTATTTATAGGATGGACTCGGCACTACATTTTAAAATTCGAATAAATCTCAGTGAGCAAACGTCACAGTTCTGTGACTAGAGTGCTTAGCAACTTAGAAGAAAATATTAGTTTGCCTTTTCCATCGCAAATCGGAGTGACATAATAATTAAACAGTCTACGATAGGTATTTGTGCCAAGTCCGATCACATCGCCACCTAAAAGGTAAAACCGAATAAGTGCTGATTCACTGATATGAGAAATTGTGTATACAACATTTTATTGGGTGTAACTTCTCATAGTAAGTGAGCTAATTACAAGTGCTCATGAAAAACTCCTAAACTACAGGGTTTTCACACTTTTGTAGTGTTTTCTTCTGTAGAAAGTAGGAAAAAAGGTGCATTTATCTGCGAAACCTAAATAAAAATATATCTATTAGAGTGATTTATTTGGTGAGCACTGTTTTTGTGTGTATCACACCTCAAGAGCCCTCTGCGAGCTTGGGCGTCGCTATAGAAAGCTAAGGACCGGTGAAATTGTCACTTATTCAGTTTAACCTTTATGTATCAATATTTTGTACTCAGCATACAGCAAAAATGAGTGAAACAACACAACTCCATTATTACTTTTATTATTTCTAGAAAAAATACAGAGTAGGATAGAGAAGTAATCAATAATAGTAATTGATCATGACGGAGGAGAACAGAGTAAGAATGGGGCCGTTGTGCCGGCCAGCAAACGCTAAAACTCTCCACTTGTACTAGAGAATGGGCAGGAACCTAAAAACACTAACATTATGTCACTAAAAAGGGAAAGCATAACATTTTAAAATAACTTTGCTACAGTTAGATATAATATAATCCTTATATAATTTAAGTATACATATAAAATAGGTACAGCAGTCTTTGTTATTTTGTTTTAATATACTTCTAAAATAGCTTTCCAAAATAGTTAAAAATTACACATAAACCTAAGTATTACCAACTATGTTTAATACTTTTTTTTATTAATTAGTTATTGTTTTTGAAATGATTTAGTTTTTATCACACCAAAGTCAAAAAAGAAGCAATGTTGAAAACTTTACAGGAAAAAAAAATACAAAGAATTTGGACTTGTCTCGTCCCCAAAATGGAGTTGAAACGTCTTGTTTTGCCTGTCTGTTTGATATTTGAATCTTTACCCTTGGGGAAAATTACACTATATGTGAAGCTTAGTAGCATTTACTAACGTCATACGTCTAGGTATCTCAGGTCTTTAGCAACCAATAACAAATTATTAGTAAGCCTTTGTCCTAGCAACCTGGCTGTTTTTTTTTGCGTGAAATGTAACATCTGTCATCCTTTATTTTCATGACCAAGCGAAAGAGATATAACTATTTCAGTGCAATTCAAATTAATCAGGATTTAATTATTTTTTAATTTCACACTAAAATGTTAATTCTTCATGCAACTTTAGATTCCTTTTGAAAAGCTATATCATACAAATGTGAGGCATTTTTTTCCACTTTTTTCCTTTCTTTTTAATCTGTTAATATTTTTATTTATTAATAAATTTATTTACACATAAATAAAAAACAATATCAAGTGATGCATTGAAGTTGACAAAAAAATATATTTTTAATGAAATTTTTTATAAATAAAACTCTTATGATTTCTTTAAAAAAAAAAGAAAATATTGCTCTAAGTTTTTTTTTGTTTATTTTCATAAAAGGCAAACACCAAAAAAATTTTAAATAGGAATGTTAAGTTATTTTTTCAACATATTGTTTCATTATTTATTGAAGGTGGCAACATTAAGTATTCTAAATTATTTTTTTCAGGAAAAAAAGTATATTATTTCAAGTTATTAAAGAATAACAAAGAATACCATACCACGTTTAAAAAAACACATTTATGACCTCTGGCAATATACATTTCCATCAATGTTGAAACCTTAAAAAAATATGCTATTCTTTATAACTGTCGCGACTTCAATAGGTACAAGTTTTTCAAATTTAGAACATTCCAAATTCCAAAAGGTGTACCAAATTTAAAAGGTGCAATTTTTCAAATTTAGAACATTCCAAATTCAAAAAGGTGTACCAAATTCAAATTTTGAATGTCGCAAAAGAAAATGTAAATTAAAAATATTATTAATTCTTTGTCATAAATGTATCTTTTATACACAAAAAAAACTTAAAATTAATATTATGAAGAGAAAAAAAACATATCACATTAATTTAATGAAAAAATATAAAAAAGGAAAAAACTTACAGGATACAAGGGAGATTCCATAAGAAATGTTCCTAGCTTTAGTACTTATTACATTATTTTTTTATTGTAATATTGTTTTTTTTTTAAAGATGGTTAAATAAAATGAAAAACATAATAAATGTTATTTAAATGCATGCAAAGGAAAAAAAATGTTTCCCATCAATGACTTTTTAAACTGTACTTTTAAATAATAATAATAAAAAAAACAACCCTCTATCTTAAATAACTTTAAAATACAAGGGATAAAGGCAAAGGTATAAATAAGTAAGATTGCATTTATTCTTTTCACTTTTTTGTTCAGAAAATAAAAATAAATAAACTTGAAAAAAAAAACACTAGTTTTTTAAACTCTTGTGAATTCCTAAATACGACTGGAATAAATAGGACACTAACAAAAAAAAACACTTCCATATGGCAGGGGTACCAGACCTTCTGTGTTTTCGCTAAAATAGTCTGTTGAAATGTATTTTGAAAACAATAAAAATAAAAACAAAATCATAAAAAAAAATAAAAGCATTTGTTACTGAGTATTAAAGTAAACAAATAATTAAATTGCGTACCCCCCCTAATAAATTGATCTTTTAATTAGTTTTACTGTTAAATAATTAATTACAAGTGATTCAATACATTTTTTTTTTGCTAGTACTCGAAACACTCATTTATTTTGTATTTATTATCTTTCAATATATATTTTGATCAAAAGAGGGGATCGCAATTGCCTAATTGAACTTTAAAATAATCAAAAGTAATTTTACAAACGTCTCGTTATTGGAAAAACATTTATTTTCCTTTCCAAATTTTATTGGCAAATTGGGAGGTGCAGCAAACTTCAGTGTAATTTAAATTTTAATCATTTTCTTCTTTTTAAATATTTTTTTGCAATCAATATAAAATCGAGGTGTGGGGTGATTAAACAATCTAAAAGAGGTTCATCGTCGGCGTATGAAGCTCCACAGAAACTAAATCAAACAAAAAGCAAAATGAGAAACACAAATTGATTATTTGTATTTTTTTTTTCATCTGCACATGCACCCCAAAAACAGTATCTACATTTATTTTTCATTATAGACAGAGTTTTAAAAGGTGAAAGCGAGCTAAACAAAAAAAAAAACAAAAAAAAAATTGTGTTTTGTGCATGGAAAATTGGGAGTCTGCTTCCATTGCCTAGGTGTTCAACTTTTGGAAAAAAAATACAAAATGATTTTGACAGCAATGAGATGATTATAAAAATAACATATTTCTGTCATATATTGTAGAAAAGAATCTACTGGAAAGGGGCACACATAGATATTTCTATAATTTTGAAGAATTTAGTCCTATAAACAAAAACTTACGTGAAGCTTTAACCAGCAAAATGCCAGATTCAATCTGAAAGCTTTGGGTTTTCAACAACAGCTCACAGAAATGAGAAAAAATTAAACAATGAAATAAATAAATAAGTTCAGCCTGCTTGGTCTTGGATTTTCAGGAACCAAGATCAAAGATTCTTTTCTAAAATGAATACGACAGAAACGTAATGGAGTCGGAACAATGTTGAAAATTTCAGTATTTCTTATACAGGTGATGTCACAGGTCTAGGTTACTAACCTCAATATTCACAAATTCTACTAGAACACTTCCTTATCTCACTAGCGCTTAGATTGGCTTTTGTCTATGCAAATGGTGAATAAGAAAAAACCATTATAAGCACTAGTGAGGCATCCTAAGCAAAGTGTTTACAAGATTGGTAAGTACATAGGCTAGTAGACGCAGCCAAGCAATATTTTGTTACCAACTTTAGAAACCAATAACAAAATATCAGTTGTCTATTTCCATTGATCAACATAAAAGAAATGGATGGATCATCAGAGCCATTTAGTGTGCTAAAAAGAGATGTACAAACGAGAGACGAGAAAGTCCTCTCATGATGCATGGCACGTTTGATACTATGGGATGAAACAGAAATACACAAATCTTTTATGTTAATCAATGTCTATTTCCCTAGCAGCATGATTGTGCGATGTCACAAATTTACCCATTTAAATTGCGCTGACCCCATCAACATTTTGATTGGTAAAAAGTTCAATTAAACGGCTGTTTCATCGGCCGTCTCGATCCTCGTGGTCTGCGGCTTGGCCAGCTGCACCACCAGCTTGTTTGGCTGTGGAGCCGCATCGGTCTCGGTGTTGGCGGCGTCGGACGGGTACAGCGTGAGGTCGGCCAGCGCCTCCAGGATGCTGTCGGGGTCGAGCTCCTTGGCGGGCGGGGCGGGCGTCTCAGGCTGCTGCTCCTCGGGCTTGGCGGGCTGGTTCTTGAGGAAGTGCAGGTAGCAGAAACCCTTGTAGCCGACCCAGGAGATGCTGTTGGGCTTGACGTTGCGCTCCTGCAGGGCGCTGCGCAGATCCTTGATGCGCAGGTTACGCTCAATGTTGGTCAGCTGAATGAAATAATCAATGGATCAGTATTCTACAGCAGGAATTAGGGTAATTTCACATTCTTTTTCATAGGGTAATTGCAGTGGTGGGGAAAACGGTTGAAAATACTATGGTTGTGTAGAGTACATTTCAAGGATCACAATCATATATTTTTTAAGTAGTAAAAATAAAGATATTGATAATTTTCAAAAAATAAATGCCAAGAATTTGAGTCCTGCCAAAACGTAGCGCAGTAGGCTAGCCAAGCCGTGACGCCAAAATGACGTAGATGGATCTGACGACTAGCTGGGCTCAACGGTACAATCCGATGATCCATCAACATCATATCTGCCTAAATAACAAAAATGTCCTGTTTTACAAAAATCAAAAATGCACAAATTTTAAAGAGCTATAGTTTAAAAACTAAGCCAGATATTATTTTTTTTAAAACGCAGATGCATTTTTAAAAATACAGTCTATGAAATAAAAAAAGTGAAATTACCCTATTCATAAAATGATGGGACACTATATTTTTTCAAATGCGTCTGCCATTCCGCTAGGGGTGACCAGAGCCTCAGCAGATTTACCTCTATTTTTCCTATCCTTGCATAACTCTTTCAATTCCTTTATATCAATCACCTTTTTCATACATTTCCTTCTTGTAGTGAAGACGTTAATTGCTACGATGATCGCCAATCTTTCCTGAAGAGGCACAAGATGAAGAAGTAGAATTATAGCACAAACCTTGATGGAGAAGTCGTAAGGTTTGGGGCGACGTTTAGGCCTGTGGGTTGTGTCGGGAGACATGTTGCCTCCACTCTCAGCTCCCTCCGTGTTCTCTCCTGAAAGTAGCATCAACACATTAATATCACTCCTGCTAAGCTACACTTATAGTGTAGCTCCTAGCCGCGTTTTCCCCGAAGGGATCACATGTGGCGAGTGGAGCCTATTTTTTTAAAAATCGATTTGTGAAGAGGAATGTAATTCACTAACCTATTCTGCCTGGCCAGAAACAGGTATTAATATCATCAATGACATCTGTTGACCCACGGTCAAAGTTATGGTTAAATGACCCAGGCGGGGATCGAACCAACGTTATTCTATTCCAAACACGCTAGAAAGATCAGCCCACTTGGCCCCTTCGGCCATAACACCGACAATTTATTCTTACAGGTAAGCGGGCTTGCTTTACGCCAACCAATTCAGTTGAAGTAAGGGTTTCCTAGCTCCCTAGGGGGCTGGTACTGATTTCTTAATAGGTGAAGGCAGAGTAATATTCATTAATATACAAAGGAATATTCTTAAGGTAGGGTTCCACCAAAATCGTGTGCAGCACAATTTGTTACGCACAATTTGTACAGAACTTGGAGAGTGCGCGCACTGCGCCATTTGAATGGAAGCGTCTGTGTCCACCAACAAAGCTGTGCGGAACTTGGGTTCGCGCACAGTGCAGCACATTTTGTTCGCAGCTCGCACAACGCACACGGCGGGCTCGTACCAAAAATTGACAGATGTTTTTCAGGTTATGTCTCTCATAATTATGGTCGAAGTAAAGTAAAATTTGAAAAATAAACACGCTTTTTCACATATTTTTCGTTTTATTTGCTGCTTAATATTATGGCAATATATTTTATCCTTTTAATTATAGAATGATACAATGCCTACAAAACGTACATTAATTAATTTCGTTGATGTGTTTGAACAGTTTTCGAGATATCTAAAAAAACCTTCTATATTTTTGTAAACTTATAATTTATGTAATATATAATTAAAATCAATAAACATGCGTGATTATTTTCATTAATGTCCATTGACTTACTAATAAATAGACCGCGTGTCTCCTACAAAAGGAACATACAAATATGGACCCAACTCAACGAGAGTAAATTAACGAAAGTACAAGATTTATCACAAATAGGTATAAACTTGTAGTGCACAATTTTTTTTTTTTTGCATCTTCAGCCGTGCACTCTTGTGTTTAAAGCTTTATTGTTCATCTAATAGCTCGTTTAAACATTACGAGCGAGGTAAATATACTTTTGTCTCGCTCTGCCCACAGGATGAAACCAATGGATGCTACGAAATATTATTTTTGTGATAATGTAAAGCACCATACATAACATGATTTTTTCTTGTTATGGGTGTGAACAATAATATTAAATCACTTAAAAACCATACATGTATGTACAGACCTTTTACGAGAATAACGGTAAAACATGGCTCTTGCAAAAAATGGTTACCAGAGCCGATTCAGGGTAAGAATACATAATAAAACAAAAAATATTTTAATATTTAATTATGAAAAATCAAAATATAAGTTGTATATGGTTACAGGACGAGTCAAATTTATTAATGTACAACCAATTTCGAAAACATGATTTAATTTTAATACTAAAAAAACAAATTTCCGTGACTTATAGGGTATGAGGCTGACCACCCATACTGTAAAAAATGGTTCACTTTGCCAATGTCACCCCTGTTTCATTTAAGGCTAGGATTTTATTTATAAGCATTCAGCATTAATTGTAAGCGCGAACTAGGGCATGGAATACCGGAATAATTTTCATACCGGTATTGATACCGATATTGAAATTTCCAATACCGGTATACCGAAATTTCGGTATTTTTTCGGTATTTTATTAAATACTGCTAATTACTGGTTAAATGATGCCAAAAACGATAAGTAAGTCATTAAAGCAGTTTTCTAAGCTATTTGTCAAAAACACTCGAACTATTGATCAACTCAGTAAAAATCATTTATTGAGTTATTATAGTTAAGGTAATATTAAATAAAATACGTTATTGGATCCAATAATTATTTAAGTTGTTTTAAAGGCACAAACATCACAATCACATTGGTATTAAAATCAGTCTTACTCTCTAATTATATGAAATCGTGCAACGAGAATTTCTTATATAGCGTACATAAGTTAAAACAAAATCAAATTGTTTTATTTTCTTAAATAAACCAAAATATAGGCGCAGGCGCAATTAACTTAAGTTTATTTTTCAGTCAGATCGCGTTTGTTGGAAAATCGTGCGAAGAAAACATAACGCGTCCAAACTTGCGTCGTTGAGAGATGATCTTATTTTGTTACATAATGTAACTTACAGCTGAAAATGCCCTTTCTGACTCAACGCTCGTCGGTGGAATGCTTAAGAGGTACTTGTAAGCTACGTCCAAAAATCTGCCTCTAGTACCTCCATTTTCATACATTGTCATTTCAATACCAATCAATGTTTGAATATTATCTTCTTCTTCCTCTCCGATCTGGCCAACCTGGGATCTGTTTTGATTTGTGGTCATAGATTGAGGGAGGGGTGGAGCGTAGACCATAGTGCCCGGATGCCCAAAAAGAACCGTGCGAGAGGTTTAATACTAATCCAATGTATGACAGAGAGAGAAAGATGTATGATATAGCGCTTACGTACTTACGTATCGTCTTGTGTTGTGTTCGAGCGTGCGCGCGTGCCGGTAGCAGTTAATTGTAGAAGTAAAACATTAGACGAACAACTGAAAGCGATGTCATTAAATACCAACTAGATACTATTAAGCATGCAGAATTTTGCGTAGTTGATATTGTGATGATTTTTTCTAATAATCGTGATTCGTCTCATATGAAAACTCATCTGAAGTATGAACAACACTGTGAACCATATAAATCGAGCGTTCTGCATAGTTTTTAAACACCTTTGCAATAATAATTGATATTTTTTTACGAAAAACCGAAATACCGGTATTTTATCCTCAAATACCGGTTTCAAAATACCGAAAATAACAGTCGGTATACCGGTATTTCGGTATACCGGTATCCATGCCCTAGCGTGAACTGCACTTTTTGGATTGTGGGTAGGGATTGCAATCCAGCAGCATTTTCAATCCAGCTGGATTTTTGCTGGACTTACACAATTCCAGCTGGATCCAGCGCGGATCCAGCAATTTATTGATTTTTGAAGAAATGTAACTGTTTTTTTTTTAATATTTAAGAATCGTGTTAATTAAACATTTTAACAAATCACAATAATCAAAATTTTAACATAAACTCGTACTTTTTAGAGGTAGAGTAGACAGACAGAGTAAAAGTTTTAACAAAAATAAGTCTTTTCTTGATTTTTTATTAAGACAAAATGTATTTTTTTTCTGGAAATCTCAAGAAACAAATGGTATTAATGGTGTTGTCTCCTAGCCGGCTTCTTAATGAACTGCATAATATATTATATCCTGCTGCAGAAAAGCCCTTTCTGCCTCTACGCTTATTGGTTAGTTTCTGATAATCGTAATATAACGTTGACAATCGTAAATTAAAGTTAGGTATTCACCTCCTACTCCCTCACTTTCATAAACACTCATTTCCTTTTTTAATATCGTACCATAATCCTGAGTTCTCGTTTCTTTCGTTTTCATGAAGTTTTCTTTCTCACATTTTAGCTTAATCTCCAGTTCTTGTTTCAATTCAAATTCAGTGAATCCGGTTTATCCTGTCTATAGTTTTCTACTTCCATTATATATTTTTGCTCTTGCACTGTTGATGGTTCCACTACACATGTGCTTACACGATTCAGCATATACTCATCTCCTGACGCATCGCATATTTTTTTGGTAATGGGAAATTTCTTCGTTATACTTCTTCGGGTTCTGTAGATAAATTTTCTGCATGCCTGTGACATCGGTAAGACGCCGTTTTTCGATTCTGTTGTGGAGTGCCTCAGAAAGATCTTCACTCAAGATTGTGTCCTGGCTTTTTAGTTTCTCTAAGACAAATTTTAGGGTTGTGTCAGCAGTTATCAAACTCGACTCTCTTCTTCAGAGAACTTCAACGGCCAGTTTAACCGGTTGAAGACTGGCGTCCTGGCGATCAACACACTGATTAGTGACCACTTGTCCGCTGAGAATTAAGTTTCTGAGGTGTCTATGAATGCTTTGTCAATGCAAACTTTTAAACTTTTGGCATAAACGTTCCAACATGCTGAGCAAACTGTTCCACCTAGTGCAGCAGTCAAGAATCAAACTCAATTCTTTTCCCTTTGCTTCGTTTATGTATTTTTACAAAAACGTCTCATCTTTGGTAGGTGATCTTTTAAAAGTCTTAACAACTTTTTGCATTTTATTTAGAAGTTCACTGTATCGCTGAATTACTTCATGTTCAGCTGGTGTTTGTTCAATTACTACTTCTAAGCCTTCATTGGTGTCCGTGTCTTTGTCATCATAAAAGAGCGGCAACATCGCTCCCGCCGAGCTGCAAGAGCATCTAGCAAAGCGCCAATGCAGGCAAGTCAGACTTTGCGCCATTATTTGGGAAATTTTATACTTGCGGATCCGCAGCGCTGGATCCAGCATCTGGTGCTGGATCCAGCAGGCTGAAAAATGCGCTGGATCCAGCTGGATTGCTGGATGAGGGATCCAGCAATTGCAATCCCTAATTGTGGGTATGCATTTGATATGAGTTTTTAATGTAAATATATATTTGCAACTTAGATTGTAGAATATAGAAAGGTTACAAAGTGAATGCCTCATCAATTAAAGATTTTATTATTTTAATTTTAAAAATCATACGACTCGTTTAAAATTGTAACCACATTAATTTAGATGAAATAATCGAGGAATCCACTTGCAAACCACTCTTAGTTTAAAAAAAAGTTTTTTTTGCAATGGCTGTCGTTGCATTGGATTTAAAAAAATGTTATTCTGTATTTTATTGTACTATTTCAAAACTCGCTAAGTTTCGTATAATTTGAGTTGTTATAATTTGAACTGTCAAATATCATAGCGACTTTTGCAAGAGTATACCGTATTAAGCCTCATTTTTTTTGTACATATATTCCATTTATTAGTCGAAGAATTCCTAAAATTATCATTTTTGTGCCACTTTGTTTTTTAGTAGTCAGTGGAAAATATTTTTCAAGAGGCTCGATTATTTCGAGTACAGCCCTGGGCGCTGTTGTCCCTTTCTTTCACACGGTAGAACACTATCTTTAAAGTAGACGCACTCTTCTAGCACGCGCCTGTCAATAATTCGTACAAAATATAAATAAAACGTTAATTAGCGTATTAAAAACATAAATTTACATGTGAAATGTGATTTCATCCATTTATTTTACTTTTTCGGACCTATTTTTGCGCCCTTTCACACAGAAAACCACTTTTAACGAGATGTTCACGATCCGAGCGCTGGAGAAATAATGAGACCAAAACCGAGCATTACAAATTGCACGCGGATCGAGGTTCAGCGCTTCAGTCCAAAAAAAGGGGACATTATTTTGGCCTGGACTTCATCTCTATACCTTTATAACTCTATGTTAATGTCACACTTTTACAAAGAAAATAAATACCAGGATTCATTTCCATTGCTTAAAAAATCGATAGTTTTATCATGACTTCAATCCATTGTGCGCGCACAAATCAATGTTTTCGATCGAGAAGCGGAAGCAAAAAGTGAGTTCGCGAACACGAGTGCGGCACGTCGAGACAAGTCCACCGCTGGAGCAGTGCGCGTACACAAGTTCGCAGCTGTGCGCGAACTTTGCTAGAATGTTCACGCACAATTTGTTGCTGTTCGCTTGCGTGAGTCGACCGGAACAAACATTTGTTTTGCACGCTGTGCCGCACTGTGCAGCACAGTGCGGCACACTGGTGGAATTTCACCTTTACATTCGCCTGAGTTTTTTTGTACACATTGAAATGCAACTGTGAAGTTCTTTGTTCTCTTTCTTACTAATGACCATTTTCGTAAGTAAGTTGAAAAGGATATATAATGTCTATTTGCGTTAAAATAATTTCTAGTCCACAGATATCATAAGCCAATGGCATGCAATCTACCAACTGAAATATCAACTGGACTTGATATTCAAACAGTAAAGGTTGGTGTACCTTTCTCCGTATAGCTTCTGCGTTGGCGGCCGTAGAAGCGGCGGCCTCTGCGAGCATGGTCACCAGCCTCACCGTCAACCTGGAAACAAGAAAACAATATTGGTAAATCACATGGTATGAAAGTGTGATGAGTTTACTTCAGTACCTTTTGAAATTAAAACCAGGGGTGGAAGTCTCATTACGACGGGAATTCTTACCTACCGAATATTGGTAATATTTGTATGAAGACCTGTCAATCCAAGATGGCCGCAAGTGAACAGCTGATTAGTCTTCAAACAAATATAACCGGTATTCGGAAGGTAAGAATTAACGTGGTGATGAGACTTCCAGCCCAGATAGCAGATACTGGAGAGGAGAACATGGGTTACCCCTGAAAAATTGTAAATTCACTCGCTGGTTAGTCTCTTTGTGCTTGTTATAGACAGTATAGCCCGGTCCGTAGTCTAGTGGTAAAGCTTCAGACTCACAAATGGAAGGTTGTAGGATTCAATCCCGAAGAGCACAAAAACTAAACCATTTATACTTTCAAATAAGCTCTTCGCTGGATTGAAAAACTCATAACTTTACCAAAGACCAGTCACCAAAGGTCCGTCTAGCCTCACAGCAACTGGGTCTTGCTTGAGAATTGGTGCTTTGTGGCGGCGACTAAGTTCTTGGTAGAATGCTGGCATTCCATGCCGAGCGCAAGGGATCGATCCCAACCGAAGGCATCAGAAATGATTTTCCTTTTCGTGCTTATTTCAAATCCAAAAATAAATACTAGCAAGGCCACTCAGCCTTCACAAGAAATGAGAACCAGCCCCCTCCAAAGCTGGGAAACCCCTACTTCACTTGAGGTGGTTGGCTTGAGGCCAGCCCTCTTACCCATAAAAATAAATAGCTCCTGAATTACCACATGCGACTCCTTCAGGAATAACGTTAACATAATTGAGTTATAAGTCAATGAGTGAAGTGTATGGCGAGGTGACCTACCTCAAGTGTTGGCTAGAGCCGCTACTGACTATATGTGCAGCTTAGTTGTATTTAACTCGAGTTTGACTGTCTTCCTGTATGTCTGAGGGAGGTTGTGTGTTCACCTGCTGGTTGTCGCTGTTGTGTCGCCGCCTGCGCTTGGGGTCCTCCTCCTTGAGCGTGCAGTCGTGGCCCTGCTCCAGCAGCTGGTCGCGCAGCGTGACCAGGATGGGCATGAGGGAGAGGCGGCGCGGGGAGATGAGCCCCCACTGCACGTGTCTAGGCTTGTCCTTGAGCTGCGGGGCCTTCAGCACCTGGGTCGGGGTGACTATCACGTCGATGGGGATGTCCTGCTCGCCAAACAGGTCCGTGGGCAGGGTCTCAAATACCTGGCAATCAAATACCAAACACCATGATTATCTCAAACAAATACACGGGCAATGGCGGGCACTCTTCATAACATGGCAGCAAAAAACCATGTGCATACAAGTTTTGAGATTGATTGGACGATAAATAAGATCTTCGCAACGCAACGCAACTAAGCTACACATATAGTGTAACTTCTTGCCGCGTTATCCCCGAAGGGGTCGCATGTGGCGAGTTGAACCTATTTATTTTTACAGGTAAGGGGGCCGGCCTTACGCCAACCACTTCAGTTGAAGTGGGAATTTCCCAGCTCCCGAGGGGGCTGGTACTCATTTCTTGTAAAGGCTGAGTAAACCTCGCCGGTATTTATATAATGGGGTTTTAAATACACACCGAAATTGGAAATCATTTCTGAGACCCTCCTCGGTGGGATTCGAACCCGAGCTCACGGGGTAGAATGCAAGCACTCTACCAACTGAGCTATCGACCGGACTCTTCAAGTATTGAAATGTAATAAACACTGTAATCAGTTGGCAAAACTGGCAAAAGAGAACTAAGTTTTAGCAGAATGGGGGTCTACCCTCATTTCAACCCTTTTTATTTCAGATTTGAGTGTTTGCAGTGAGTGCCATTCCTTGACTTATAGGTTTGCATGAGGCAGACAGTTGCAAGGTTTATGTTCATGTGAGATTTGTCTTTTTATTTGTAAGTGCACATGCAGCATGTGTTAATGCGAACTTGCATGTGTCTACTTGTGGGCATAAGAGTCATCCCACAAGCTGCCCTTGTAGTTTGGCACGAGACAAGCCGTGTTCAATACTGCATCCAAAAACAATCCTGCAGGGAATAGAAGTTGAATACAATATTAAGTAGCATTTTACCTGATAATCATGCACGGCCGTCACAATGGGAGTGTTGACATCAATTGCCTTCATCTCCCTCAGCAGGGCGTAGCAAAGATCCGTGTAACCTGGATATACATGAAATTAATTCAACTTATTAGCAAGTGTGTGCTTCATGAGTTGTACGTGACATTGAAGAAGGATGGAATGTGGATCTCACCATTGCCGTTGCCAATGCGGTAGCCTTCCTTGGAGATGGCCACAGAGCTGACGATGAGCAGGTCCAACTTCAAGGGGTCGGTGAATCCTGAAATGCACAAAAACAGCATGTAGTATGCACTAACAAACAATGCTCTAAATGAAAATAAACTTATCGAATAGTGGTTCCATTTGGAAGGACCTATCATAAGGCCGGTCCGTAGTTTTGTGGTTAAAACTTTGGACTCGTGATACAAATGTAGTGGATTTGAGTCCCGGCAGAGCATGAAAAAATGTTTTATTTTTCAAATTTGCTCTGCTTTTACCAAAGACCGGTCACCATAGCTCATAAAACCTACCGGGGATGGGAAAGAAAGTTTCTCGCATGGCGGCTGCATTGCGTCAAGAGAGTTTGATTTGTTCTCACCTATCTTCTTGCCGTACTTCTCCAGGCCGTCCTTGGAGATGATGTCCTTGAGTTCAGGCTTGGGGTCCTCGTCACGGGGCACCTCTACCTTGATAACCACGTCGTTGACCAGCTTCGGGGCCAGGATGTACAGGGTCTTGCCTTCTTCCAGGCAAGCCAACCTAAAAGACAAATTTTTGTTATTCTTGAAGAAATGCCCCTTGACTGATAGGTTGGTATGAGGCTGACCCCCCGTGCTGTAAAAATTGGTTCACTTTTGCCGATCCCACCCCGGTTTCAGGGAAGGTAGGCAAGAGTTGCAGGGCTTATGTTCATTTGAGATTGGGTTTTATATTGTAGGTCCACATGCGACATGTGTTAGTGCGATTTAGATTTAGATTCCGTGGAGCACTCAAGACACACCTTTTACAAAAGACACAAAAACGGCGCTTTCTATCATATGTAATTTAAAATAAACAAGTGTGATATATAATATAATGAATGTGATATTGACCTGAATGGCTCCAGCGCCTTGTCCATGTTGACGAACACGTGTGTGGCGGCTCTGAAGGTGTCGCTGTCCCTGAGCAGCACGGCGCCCTGCTCCGCGCCCTGGTAGCAGGGGATGCGGTTGTAGGGGTAGCGCGAGGTGGTGGACACGTGGTTCTTCTGCAGCAGCTGCCAGGCCTTGTCGCGGAACGAGCGCTTGGTCACCTCGCTGTCGTCGTGCGCCGGCCTGCCGTACCTGTTGTTGTAGCGGCGGTAGTAGGGGCGTGGGTTCTTGCCGCGGCCATTGCTGCGGTTGTTCTCCCCATCGGCTCCCTGACAAATATACAAAATAAATCAAAGTGCACACAGCTCACATTATTCTTTGAGTACACTTTCAGAAGTCTGGAAACCAAAATCACAGTGATCAAGTTATGCTGCCCCTACTGTAAGTCTTCTCTCTAACGATTCCCTTGCAGATACTCTCTGTTAATCATATTGACGGTTAATAGAATATATGGCATCATCTTAAGGTGATTATAAAAAATGTGATTCTGACTACTAGTGAAAGGATTTCCGATATACAGTCCGGCTTTATGGCCGGTAGAGGCTGTGTTGATCAGATTTTTACTCTACGACAACTTGTTGAAAAACAATTGTCGGTGAGGCGGAAGCTGTTCACGGCCTTTGTAGATCTGGAAAAGGCTTTTGACTCAGTGGACAGAGGTATGTTATGAGATGTTTTGAAAGCATACGGAGTGAATGGGGCTCTCCTAGGTGCGGTGCATGCAAACTATGAAAATAGTAAGGCATGTGTCCGTATTGATGGTGAGTATAGTGAATGGTTTGAAGTGTATAAGGGTCTGAGGCAAGGATGTGTGATGAGTCCATGGCTATTTAACATAGTCATGGACAAGTGTGTCAGGGATGCTAGACTTAATGATTGTGGATTGATGATAGGAGAGAGCAAAGTGAGTGTTCTACTGTATGCAGATGATGCAGTTCTTGTATCTGATTCTGCAGTAGAATTGCAAACAATGCTCTCTAGATTGAATGAAGCTTTGTTAGGTAACCATTTGAAGTTGAATGCAAGTAAGACGAAAGTATTGATTTTTGAAAGAGATGATGAAAATATGAATTATGAATTTAAAATTAATGGAATGAATGTTGATGTCGTAAATGAGTTTGTATACCTGGGAAGTAGGTTTGAAAAAGATGGAAGAATGGCCGGTGAATTTGAAAGAAGAATAATGAAAGGCAGGTGCGTACTGGGTGCTACCGCTAGCATCGCCAAAAACCAGAATCTTTCAAAAAATGTTCGACTGGCGGTGCACGGTTGGTATACTAGTGCCCACTCTGATGTATGGAAGTGAAGCCTGGACGGTGAGTGAAAGTGAGATTAGTAAAGTCCATACGGTAGAAATGGATTACTTAAGAAGTATGATTGGAAAAAGACGGAGTGATAGGGTGAGGAATGATTTTGTTAGAGAGGAATGCGGTGTAAGAGAAAGTGTGAAAGTAAAGATTAAAAGAAGTATACTTAGATGGTTTGGACATTTGGAGAGAATGAATGAGGAAAGAATGACGAAGAAAGTATATGCTGCAAGAATTGATGGATGTCGTGGAAGAGGAAGACCGAGAAAGGTATGGATGGACCAAATTTTCGAAATAGCGAGTGAATGGGATATCCAGAGTCATAATAAAAGGAGAGCTTGTATGAAAAAAGTTATGACTCTGGATGAAATGAAAGAAGTATGCAAGGACAGGAAGAAGTGGCGGCTAATCTGCAATGCTGATTTTTAATGTTGGTTTATTGGCTTGCTACATTTTTTGCATAAGACATTTTTTACTTTTTTTGTATAGATTTATTTTTAAGGTTTTGTTGTTTTCTTATACTTAAATGTTATTTATTACTCGTATTCCTTGACTTATAGGTTGGTATGAGGCTGACCACCCATACTGTAAAAAATGGTTCACTTTGCCAATGTCACCCCTGTTTCAGGGAATGTCGGCAAGAGTTGCAGGGCTTATGTTCATTTGAGGTTTGGATTTTATTTGTAAGTACACAATCAGCATTTGTAAGCGCGAACTACACGTGTTTGTTTGTGGGCATACATCTGAGAGCTTTGAATGAATATATCCTTGCAACTTAGATTATAGATTATAGATAGATCTACAAACACTACATTGTTCACGAGAGCAGTTAAAAGTTTGAGATTGCAGAAAAATGGACAAAACTGTTTAATTTTCTATCATAAAGTTAAAATCAAAACAGCTCTAGAATTAAAAAAATAAAGGCATTTATTGGCATTTCTATTAATGCGATTTTACATTGTTTTACAAGATTTAATGTCAGTTTAGGATAAAAAAGGCCAAAACTTTCATCAGTTACATAAAAAAACTATACCTACTTCATGTAACCATACTAACCATGCTGTTTTTTGCTTGGGCAGAAACGACAAAAAAGTAATCCTAGAGCCATGGAAGTGAGCGCATTAGAAAGAGGGGAACAATTTAAGTAGGATAGCATTCATAACTCATTTTCAACCAAAACGTTGCTTAAGCTCTACTTCTTTTTAACCGCCGATATCATCATCCATTATTTCCAAACCATCTAATTATATTATTTTGCACTTTGTCCTCACATCCTCTTCCACATTATGTTATTTTTTAACCCATTAATTTCGTAGTACAAGTAAGTGTTTCCGGTCATTCTTGTCAGGCTAGTCACTTGATGTCCCTGCATGATGCAGACCCGGCATGGCTACCCACCTCCTTGATCTCGCTCTCGCTGTGCGTGCCGTTGTTGGTGGTGTTGTTGCGGCGCGGTCTCTGGCCAAACTTGCCGCGGTAGAACCTGCGCGGGCCGCGGGGACGCTCCTCCTCAGCGTCAGACTCCGCTTCCTTTAGGTCACAGCTCTTCCCGGCCCTGCAAACAATGCACAACACTTTATTTCCTCTCGTCAATCGACATGCACTATCTATGCCATCTGCAGACAGCCCATTGTGATCAATGCCATAAAAGTAGGGCGCCTGCAGTAGGCTGGTCTCATAATAAGTAGGGATGGGCCGAAATTCGTTTTACATTCGGTTAAACAGAATTTTAGCAGCTTGAACTGAACTTCGGTATTCCGCCAAAATTCAGTTTAAATGCTGAAAATTCGGTGTAAGAAAAAGTAAAATAAAATACCTACTTGCTTCATTTTGACTGTGTTATAATTGGATGTCATAGTATCTTTTATAACCTTAAAAAAATTGGCCTTTATATACTCACTCATGGTCATTTATTTTAGTAGGAACAAGTGAACATTAATAATAATATTAGGATTTCCTTGACTGATAGGTTGGTATGAGGTTGACCACCCATACTGTAAAAAATGGTACACTTTGCCAATGTCACCCCTGTTTCAGGGAAGGTCGGCAAGAGTTGCAGGGCTTATGTTCATTTGAGATTGGGTTTTTTATATTGTAGGTCCACATGCGGCATGTGTGAGCGCGAAATTATGCGTGTCTGCTTGTGGGAATGCATTTAATATGAATCTCAAATGATACATATCTTTGCAGCTTAGATTTAGATTTTAGGATGATTTATTTGGTGAGCGCTGTTTTTGTGGAATCACACCTCAAGAGCCCACAAAACTTACAATTTGATAAAAATGAAATCTTCTTCTACTCGTTAAATGCGTAAACAAATCACAATGTGTCACTCTTGAGAAAGCGCATCAAAATTGAACCGAAGTTCGGCCAAACTTCGGCTGAATTTTTTATTTTAATTGAATTTTCGGCCGAAGCTCAAATTCGAATCAAACCACATCTGGCCCATCACTAATAATAAGAATGGACAATGCGAGCCCCATTAAGCGCCCAACACACAACACAACAGCACCACAAGGCTAACTAAAGTCATCGCAAAAGAAAGCGCCAATTCTAAACACGTCCCAGTTGCTGTAAGACTGGATGGACCTTTGAGATATATAAATTTTTCAACCCATCTAAGAGGATATTTGAACATATAAATGATATATTATCTGTGCTCCCCCAGGGTTCAAACCCACGACCTTCCATTTACGAGTCTGAAGTGTTACCACTGGACTACGGACCGGTCAAACCATGCAGCCAAGGCAGACATACGTGGCTGGAGAGCAAAAGCAATGGATGGGCGAGAGTGGAGGAGAGTCCTGGGTTCAGCCAATGCCTTATCAGGACTGTCCAGCTCATGATGATGATTTATAGGACAATGTATGATCACTGACTCTATCTGTGTGTTGCGCAGCTGCGTGAGCATGGGCAGGCGCTGCATGCGGCGCGCAGTGAGCAGCGACCACATGACGCCGGCGGGGCGCGCACCGCGTGACTGCGCCTTCAGCACCTGCGTGGGGGTCACCATCAGGTCTATGGGGAAGTCCTGGGGGCCGCTCAGCGACGAGGGGATGCTGTCCAGCACCTGCAAAATCACCACACAAAGCTGTTGAGTTTCTTTCATAACATTTCAACCCATTCGTTTTCCTGAGAGGGTGGTTGACCGTGTGTGTTTAATGGTGTTTACAGCCCTTAACAGTATGGCTCCATCATATTTTCCATCAGACATGTTTTCCCCGTTGAAGTGAGGGTGCGGACACTGAGGTCAGCGGGGAGTGGTGCTGTCAGGTCGATGCAGCATCACCGTCAAACACATACTAATTTTAGGGATCGCGTTTCCGAATTGCGGGAACAATGGAGTAGAACAGACTACCACCGAGAGTGAGGGTTTCGGAATCTGTTGGCATTTTTAAGGGAGCGCTGAAACGGCAACATTATAAAACATCCCATTCGTAATAAGTAGGGCTCCGCCAGAATTCAAACCTACTACTTTCCAATCACACGAGTCTGAGGCGTTGACCACTAGACTAAGAACCAGTCTATGTATCGGTTTCTCATAGTCAATTATTTATATATATAAATAAATTTACAAAACCACCTCTCCTCGCCAATTGGACGGTTAGACAAGTCGCCCCCTTAATTTTTGTTAGTCTAATGTCCATCAGAGGTAATCTCACAAGAGCAATGTTTGTATGTGCACTGGCCCAATGTGTCTTATGAATGCTGGAAATTGATACAAAAAACATTTAAAGCAACTCTCATTTTATCTTGTTTACATATTTTTCTTAGCTCTGATTGTGAAGAATGTGAATCTTAAGACTATTTCATTGAAAGGTCAAATTTGAATCAAATGGTGGATAAGCCAAACAAGCACTGGGGGGAAGAAGTATAAAAAAGGGTAAATCCTAACCTGGGCATCGTGCACAACAGTCACGACGGTAGTTTCGGGTCGTATGGCGTTGATCTCACACAGCAGGGCGAAGAACAGGTTCATGTAGCCTGCAGACAATAGGGTAATTTCACTTTTTTTTTTATTGCGACTACAATTTCAAAAATGCATCTGTGTTTTTAAAAAAATAATAGCTGGCGTAGTTTATCAGTCGCAGCTCTTTAAAATTCACGCATTTTTGATTTCCGGTAAAACAGGGCATTTTTTATTAAGGCGGATGTGACGTCTATGGATCTTCAGATCCCCAGGTAGCCTGGCGGATCCATCAACGTCACGGCTTGGCTAGCTGACCAAGCTGTGTTTTGGCGGGACTCAAATTCTTGGCATTTTATTTTAGAAAATTATCAGTGAAATCTTAATGTTTACTACATAAAAAATAAATGGTTGTGATCCTTGAAATGTATTCTGCACAACCATAGCATTTTCAATCGTATTCCCCACCACTGCAATCACCATCTTGTGATGTTTCACTCATTGACAATAAATGATCACAATAGTTACAATGACTTCCCCTGTTGCAGAGAAAAGTAAAAGGGGATGCAATGTGTTCCCGTTTCAGGGAAGATTGGCAAGAGTTGCAGATGCTGAGAGTTGCTTTCCGTGATCTGTTTCCGTGGTCTGTGGGGAGATGGAGCTTCCGGACGTTTCGCCTATGTTTACGATGGGCTTCTTCAGTGCGATAGTGAAATGATGAAGATGATCATGATGAAACTGTAATTTCAGTTTCACTTTCAGCCAGCCGTGTAAGCCTGAAATTCCTATTCAAAGAGTTGCAGAGATTATATTCATTTGAGGTTTGGTCTTTTTTGTAAGTACAAATGCAGCATGTGTAAGTACAAATGCAGCATGTGTAAGCACAAACTTCTGTCTGTCTACATGTTATATGATCCTAAATTAATATTTAAGATTTAAATATTAATTTGTGTCTTTGCAACTCAAGATTACTATGTCCGTGTCGATGGTATGGTCGAGTTTGAGTCACATTGTGTCTTATTGACGATTACTGACCCTGGATCAAAAGATGTCATTGGGTGATGAGGTGTAAAAGAACAAATTATTTATTCTAGAATGCATGCCCCCCTATGGCCAAGCGCCAAGACAGTAACTGCAACTAATCCCATCAAACCCCTTAAGACCCTCCGCACACTAGACGGCTTGTCGCCGCGACTAGACGTCTAGTGTGCGGCTGTGTCGGCGACAGCCGCCGCGACTTGTAGTTGCGACGTCTGTCGGCGACTGTCGCCACGACAAGTCTTCGAGCTGTCGCTGTCGTCTAGTGTGCGCCTAGACTAAAGGTAACTTGGACCCTGTTTCAACAGATGTCATCACAGAATTATTAATCAATAATTGATTAAAAAAAGAACATGATTAATTAATTGATGATGTTCACACCTGTTTCTCGGCAGGAAAAATATATTGGTGCATTTCATTCTTTTTCACAAACATATATTTTTTTAAATGTAATATTGTGTGGTACAGACCGTTTCCCCTGCCGATGCGGAAGCCATCTTTGCTGACTGCCACCGAGCCAATCACAATCATATCCAAGCTGACGGAGTCAGTCAAACCTGCAGACAACATCATCAGTTAAATGCAAGTCAAACACCAGATTGTACAATCAGAAACAATGATAGCGGGAAACTATTTAACATTTTTAATCATTGTAATAATCCATGGATGATCTGTTTTGTGAGGCTGACCACCCATTCTGTGAAAATTGGATCACTTGTAAGGTAGGGGGCCGTCCTCTTCCCAACCACTTCAGATGAAGCCAACTGTAAAGATCCCCTCTCATAAAGAGAAAAGTAAGGGATCTCTGATGGAGAAGGAAGTGGATGGTGAAAGTCTTCTTCTTCTTCTTCATCTTGATTTAGGACTAGGTCCTGTTTATTCTCGGGTTTCACTCCTGGGACGCGGATGTCCAGCTGTCCTTCCACCTCTTTGGTGGTCGTCTATGGTGGTGAAGCAGAATAAACCTGCAGTCACGGCATTCAAGTGCAATGATTTATTGTGAAGGCTGAGTACATCTTGTCGGTATTTATTATTGATTTGAAATAAACACAAACGGGAGATAATTTCTTACACTCTCAATGCGGATCTAGCTCTTGCTCTCGGCATGGAATGCAAGCATTCTGCCAACTGAGCTATTGACCAGAATGAGCTTGATTGTCGCTACAAAGCGCCCCTTTTCTCAAACAAAACCCAGTTGCTGTAAGGCAGGATGGACCTTTGGTTACCGGTCTTTGATAAAGATACATGAATTTTGCAACCCAATGAAGAGCATATTTGAAAATATAAATGGTATTTTTTTGTACTCCACTGGGATTGCAGCCCACAACCTTTCATTTACGAGTCCGAAGAGTTACCACTAGATTACGGACCGGTCTATAGTTACAGTAACTTGCAAGACTGGACCGAGGTCACAGCTTGCAAAATATGATTGCTGCATCACACATCGATACACTTTGGTTGTATACAAACACGGCAACAGTGTATGGCCGTGTTTTAGCTGCCAAATGTAAATAATAATGCGTAATCCAGATATGGGAAGGCGCGGGTGAAGATAAGTCAACGGTGATAACAGACAATCTCTCTGAACTGAGCTGAGACGACAATGTGCTGCCCACATGTGGAGGGAGGCATGAGCTTACAAAGTAAACCTGCTTTACAAAAATATAAAGAAGATACGCTATTTTGCAGATCATCCATGGTTTATGCATCTGTTGGTTAAAGAATCACCTTTAACTAACAGATGGGTAGGTAATATTGACATATTAAAAAATTACAGAACTGGCAAAGTTTGCTTAGCCGTCACAATAAATGAGTACCTGTCCCTTTCTGGAGTTGGGACTGTTGAGGAGACCTCCACTCGAATGAGTATGCTCGGCTGGGACATGACATGATGTGGGACATGATTACAAGGGGATGTGAGAGATGTGGGAGTTGTGTGGATGTCTCACCGATGCGCTTGGCGTGCTGCTCCAGCCCCTTGATGGTGAGGGCCTCCGTCAGCTCCGCATGGCTGGCCCCCTCGGGCATGCTCAGCTGGGACATGATGTAGGACCTGATGCTGGGAGGCTGCACGTACAGCGTCTTGCCTGCCTGGAGACACGCCAGCCTGCAACACACAACACATAATTAATACCGTGTGTTGACTGTGTGCGACTTTGGTTGACTGTGGGTGACACTGGTTCGACAGATGTCATTGAATGCACACAAGTTTCCGCCTTCGCATAAAGACAACTAACAGACCGGGCAATATAGGTTGGTGAATTGCATTCCTCTTCACAAATCTACTAATGAACAAGGATTATTCACTAAAAACTTTTGAAAGCTACAAGACGAGGGGAAGCAAATACGAGCAATGTCATGTAGGTAGTTTTTTTAAAGATTTGATAACGAGCAACACAAGTTTGGAGAGAGAGGACGCTGCTATCAGTAATCACCTGTGACCCACTTCTGGTCTGGTGGTATTGATGCACGCACATATTTCATATACATATTATGAAACGCTTCAAATAACTCTATCAGTTATTATTATCATCATTATTTGCAGATACCAAAATTGTAATGTCACCAAGTGCTCCCGCCAGTGCTTCTTTAGCTTATCCACCATGATGACCTTTCAATGAAATTGTCTTAAGAATCACATTTATACACAATCTGAGCAAAGAAAAAAACGTAAAACACAATAATGTGAGTTGTTTTAAATATTTTCAAAATCGATTTCCAGTTTTCATAAGACACATTGATCCAGTACACGTACAAACATTACTCATGTGAGATTACCTCTGATGGACAGAAGACAAACAAGCACTAAGGGGACGAAGTGTGGCCTGGCTCGTCTTGTTTGTGCGACTACTGAATAATCACATTGCAATTAATTCTTTAGTAGCGTGGTCGGCACACAAATTAACATTGACAAAATTAAGCCGTTGAGCGACCGGGTTTTAGAGAAAAGGCAAACAAATGTAATGAATTATTAAGTAATAATTACCCAATGAAATCAGTTAATCCAGCGTGAAAGTTATGACTAAGGGGCTTAACGAGGCTTAAACCAGCATTGTTTTTATTTGAATTTTGCTTCTCAGAGGTCCGTAGTCTAGTGATAACATTTCGGCCTCATAAATGGAAGATTGTGGGTTCGAATCCGGGCGGAGCACAAATAATATAACATTTCTATTTTCAAATACGCTCTTCGCTGGACTGAAAAATTCATATACCTTCACAAAGGTCCATCTAGCCTTACAGCAATTGGGTTTTGCTTGAGAATTGGGGCTTTCTATAGCAACTAACAAGCTCGCAGAGGGCATTTG
This sequence comes from Agapetus fuscipes, assembly GCA_951799405.1. Lineage (NCBI taxonomy): Eukaryota > Metazoa > Arthropoda > Insecta > Trichoptera > Glossosomatidae > Agapetus > Agapetus fuscipes. The sequence goes on along the minus strand of OX637358.1, from coordinate 7,148,662 downwards.
AAGTGTGATTCCCACAAAAACAGCACTCGCCAAATAAATTATCCTAATATTTGTGCATATTTCTCATAGGTCCGTTGTTCACTATTAAGTCCTAAGTTTGAAACATCTGGGCCTTCCTTATGGATCCCAGGGAATGCAGATGCCAATCAATAGCAACATCATTGCCTTGAACAATTTGTTGTTTCCAGAAGTTTTAAATACTACTCATATGCAGATGATATTTGTATCTCTAAGCTCTGTTCACCTGCGGGGATTGATATGTGCAAGTTGGAAACTATACAGGGTATTGAGAATGTGGCCGCGTGGTTGAGCGGAAACCGCCTGAAGATGAACCCAGACAAGACAGAGTTTATGTGGGTTGCACCGCCGAGAAGACAGCATCTCTTAGATGAAGAGGCGATCAATATTATGGGCGAGAGCATTGAACCCAGGAATCTCTAAAAATTTTAGGTGTTCACCTGGACAGGGCACTCTACATGGAAAAACAAATAACGAGGATTGTAGGCTCAAGCTTTTTTCCCATCTGAGGCAGATAAGACGCATTTGAAGCTGCCTACCTGTTGATGCAGGAAGAGCTCTGGTGAATGCGTTGGTGGTCTCAAGATTGGACTACTGCAACAGCCTGATGCTTGGTCTACTGAATGTACATTGTACAACTGTCTAGGTTGCAGGCTGTTTTCAATGCAGCAGCAAGAATCATTTTTAGAGTACACAATTCTGATCATGTCACTCCTCTATTGCAGCGTCATCCCTGGCTGTGTGTGCCAGAGAGAGTGGAATATAAAGTGTGCCTTATGGTATTCAACTCTCTCAGAGGAGCGACCTCGTCTTATTTGGCTGAACTGAGGAGAATGTTGGCAAGCGGTGCCCCCTTCACTCAACAAGAGGTGATGCTATCAATAGACTGAAAATACCATCTCCACGGAGCAGAACAGGCTTTGGGGATAGGGCGTTTGGCTTAGCGGGACTGTTGTGTTGGAACTGGCTACCTCTGAAGCTAAGAACGGAGAAAGATGAAGAAGGTTTCAAGAAGGAGTTGAAGACGTTCATGTTTTCCAAGAAGCAAGTGAAGGATAGGCGCCCTTGGGGTGCCACAACCACTAAACGGCGCCCAAGAAGAGAAGCACAAATAATCCAACTATATATCTAAATTGTTAATAATAGAAATACAAAAGTAACTTCTATAATGATCACAATTTAATACATTTATTCTTAAACCAATGGGTGTTTATTCTAAGGTAAACATGACCTTTGACAACAAAATCAAACATTAAATTCAATAGATTTGATTGACACAGCATACATAATTTGAAAGTTTTCTGTTAACCCATTTCAACACAAGTAATAATATTAGGATGATTTATTTGATGAGAGCTGCTTTGTGTGTATTACACCTCAAGAGCCCTCAGTGAGTTTGGTCGTCGCTATAGAAAGTGCAAATTCTTTAACGAGACCCAGTTGCTGTAAGGCTTGATGGACCTTTGGTGACCGGTCTTTGGTAAAGGTAATGAATTTTTCAACCCAGCAAAGAGCATATTTCAAAATATAAATGATACATTTTTTTATGCTTCGCCGAGGATTCAAACCCATGAACTTCCATTTACGAGTCCAAAGCGTTACCACTAGACTACGGACCGGTCAGTAGAGATAAGCAAATTAATGGCACATTATCATCCAAGCCAAAAACAAATTGAATTGCAAGATTTATTTTGCGAGTCGTCAAAATCGCACAAAACTCATAAACAAGAATTTGCATGTATAGTAATAAAATTATAATCTACAAAATATACTGCAGATGAAATTAGCCTCACATTTGTCATTATCAGCATTGTTGCAGAGAAAGGTAGCAAGAGTTTGTTTTTAATGAGTTTTAACTTATTTGACAAATGCTTCAACACAAAAAAAAAACAAACAGAGATGACAATATTATAATGTGTCTCCCACAAGCTTTGTGTGAATGCAGGAGTAGTACCGATGGATTGGAGGAAGGCAGTCATTGTTCCCATTTACAAAGGTAAAGGGGACAAAAAAGACTGTCAGAACTTCAGACCAATCAGTCTACTCAGTATACCAGGAAAAGTCTTCTGTAAGGTGATTATAAAAAATGTGATTCTGACTACTAGTGAAAGGATTTCCGATATACAGTCCGGCTTTATGGCCGGTAGAGGCTGTGTTGATCAGATTTTTACTCTACGACAACTTGTTGAAAAACAATTGTCGGTGAGGCGGAAGCTGTTCACGGCCTTTGTAGATCTGGAAAAGGCTTTTGACTCAGTAGACAGAGGTATGTTATGGGATGTTTTGAAAGCATACGGAGTGAATGGGGCTCTCCTAGGTGCGGTGCATGCCAACTATGAAAATAGTAAGGCATGTGTTCGTATTGATGGTGAGTATAGCGAGTGGTTTGAAGTTTATAAGGGTGTGAGGCAAGGATGTGTGATGAGTCCATGGCTATTTAACATAGTCATGGACAAGTGTGTCAGAGATGCTAGACTTAATGATTGTGGATTGATGATAGGAGAGAGCAAAGTGAGTGTTCTACTGTATGCAGATGATGCAGTTCTTGTATCTGATTCAGCAGTAGAATTGCAAACAATGCTCTCTAGATTGAATGAAGCTTTGTTAGGTAACCATCTGAAGTTGAATGCAAGTAAGACGAAAGTATTGATTTTTGAAAGAGATGATGAAAGTATGAATTATGAATTTAAAATTAATGGAATGAATGTTGATGTCGTAAATGAGTTTGTATACCTGGGAAGTAAGTTTGAAAAAGATGGAAGAATGACCGGTGAATTTGAAAGAAGAGTAATGAAGGGCAGGTGTGTACTGGGTGCCACAGCTTGTATCGCCAAAAATCAAAACATATCAAAAAATGCTCGATTGGCGGTACGCAGTGGCATACTTTTACCCACCTTGATGTATGGAAGCGAGGCCTGGACGGTGAATGAAAGTGAAATTAGTAAAGTCCATACTGTTGAAATGGACTTTCTAAGAAGTATGATTGGGAAAAAACGGAGTGACAGGGTGAGGAATGATTTTGTAAGAGAAGAATGTGGTGCAAGAGAAAGTGTGAAAGTGAAGATTAAAAGAAGTTTGTTAAGATGGTTTGGGCATATGGAGAGAATGAATGAGGAAAGACTGACGAAGAAAGTATATGTTGGTAGAATAGATGGATGTCGTGGTAGAGGAAGACCGAGAAAGGTATGGATGGACCAAATATCCAAAATTGCGAATGAATGGAATATCCAGAGTCATAATAAAAGGAGAGCTTGTATGAAGAAGGTTATGACTCTGGAGGAAATGAAAGAAGTATGTAAGGACAGAAAGAAATGGCGGTTGATCTGTAATGTTGGCGAATAGGGTTTATTAAATTGGAATTTGTTTTTGTTTGTAAATGGATATTTTGTATTTGGATATTATTATTTAATGATGTATAAAATGTAATTTGTCGTGTGTGTGTGTTCCTTGACTTATAGGTTGGTATGCGGCTGACCACCCATGCTGTAAAAATGGTTCACTTTGCCAATGTCACCCCTGTCTCAGGGAAGGACGGCAAGAGTTGCAGGGTGTATGTCCATTTGAGATTTGGTTTTTATGTTGTAGGTTCACATGAGGCATGTGCAAGCGCGAACTTGTACGTGTCTGGTTGTGAGAATGCATGTAATGTGAATCTCCAATGTAACATATCCTTGCAACTTAGATTAGATTAGATTAGATTAGTCTAGAAATGTCGCAGAGGTGCAGGCAGGGTTGAAGTGATTATTGATATACTATATCCCAGAGTATAAAACAAACTAGCTATCAACACATTTTTGGGTTGGAAAGTTAGTTTAGATTTGTTTAGATTGGATTTGTTCATTCATTCCCCGATTGAAGAACCAGTAAGAAGAATTAAAACAATGTTTGGAAAGTATGCATTTGCAGTTGCTGGTCTTCTGGCATGGAACTGCCTGCTTCATCATGTGAAAGAGATAGAGGACCATGGAAAGTTCGAAAAGCACTGAGGACAAGAAAACTTCTGGCATCTTTTACACAAGAGCCCTTGAAGTGACCACATTACGATATGGTGCTGTAAAGAAGTCAACAACTCATCATCATTATCATGGATGGGATAAATGTGTATCTGTGAGGTTAAGGTTGAAATTACAGTCGTTTGACAGTTTTACGCACAGTTAAAATGTATTAATCAGATATTAGACAACCGTCCGGTCGATAGCTCAGTTGGTAGAGTGCTTGCATTCCCGCTGAGTGTCAGAAATGATTTCCCGTGTTTGTGTTTATTTCAAACCCCAAAATAAAATACCAGCAAGGTTTACTTAGCCTTGACAAGAAATGAGTACCAGCCCCCTCGAGAGCTGGGAAACCCGCACTTCAACTGAAGTGGTTGGCATAAGGCCGGCCCCCTTACCTGTAAAAATAGGTTCAACTCGCCACATGCGACCCCTACAGAGAAGTTACACAATATGTGTAGCTTAGTTGTTTGTTGTTATAAGAGAACTAACATCATTCTCGACGTTTGGTTAGCGACGTAGCCAATGTCTTCAGGAGACACCTTCTCTGCACGACGCCTGAGGATGAACTGTGTGAATGTGTCTGACCTGATGGGCTGCATGACGCGGTCGGGGCTCACAGCGATGTGCCTGGCCTCCAGGAAGGCGGGCAGCTGCGTGAGCGCCTTCACCGCCTCCAGCGAGTCCACAAAGTTGGGCACGCGGTTGTACGGGTAGGCGGGGCCCACGCACAGCTTGCTCTTCTGCAGCTGCTGCCACGTCTGGTTGCGGATACTCTTCTTGGTCACCTCCATTGCTGCAACACATATCACAGTTCACACCACAATCAACCACACCTGCCTACACACAACACACATTAAGGTTTCAATTCATGGTGGATGTCTTCAACTGTATTGTATGTTCTAAATTAGAGTACGCTGTCGAGGTTTGGGCCCCGTATCAGCAAAAGTATGTAGATCTGTTGGAGCAAATCCAAAAGAAGTTTTTGAGGTACCTCCTCATGAGAAAACATGGGAATTATTCCAAGTTCATGCACCATAAGGAGTTACTTTAGGAAAGCAGTTCCAGGAGCCTGGAATCTCAGCGCAATTTCTCTTATGGTGCTTTATTACTAGATCATTAACAGCCTAATGGACAGCCCCACCCTGTTACAGAGTTTTAAGCTTCATGTGCCAGATGACTACAGCCGGGGAAGACGGCATTTTCATGTACGGCTATCCTGTACATGGCACAACATGCCTAAACTCTGAGTGTTACTCTGATGAACTCCGCTGACATTGATATATTTTACATTAATTTAGAATCTTTCAAAGATCTAGTTAAAGAGTTCCTCCCAGCTTGTTAATGACTGTGTGAGGGTGCACTGTAATGATGGAAACCATTTAGCATATACGACTAAAAACTTATTATAAAAACTACCCACACAATTGAAATAAATGCGTCCTTTGCATTCAGTATAAAGTCACTATACTGATGTAGAAAATACTGGGCCTAAGAGAAATTAGTAGTTTTGATAATATTTATAAAATTGTTCATTATATAATTCAGATATCAGTTAAAAATAATCATATTGCCAAGCATTAAAGCATAATTGATATTACAAAGAATAAGACCACTTGTGTAAATAAAATTAAAAAATATTTTCAAACAAAATTACTCACTGAAGGCACACAGTGACAATTTCCATAGGAAATAAATTAAGTCATATTTTTGTTTATTCAACAGGCGATCCTGAAAAGGCCTCTGTAGTTTAAATTTTGAAAAAAAAAAATAGAATGTGAAAAGGGAATAATTATAAAACAATCATCAATGGTATTTTTTGACAATAGGGTACGCACGTGAATTGGCATAGACAATATTGTGTCGTCACCCGGCCGGGTTGCTAGGGAAAAGGTATACAAATATTTTGTTATTGGTCGCTGAGGACGACAATCCCATGCAGACTGGCGTTCGCTAGCCGAGAAAAAAGAAGTTCCGAATTCAAAAATGTTTCAACCAGATTTTTAAGCAATAAGGAAAAAAATAATCTATAATAATCTAAAATCTGAGTTGCAAAGACATACACCATTAAGGATTCATATCAAATACATGTCCACAAGCAGACACGCTCAAACCCTCATACCTGTCCTGTATGTATATGTAAGAAGGACCCACAGCACATGGGCGCTCATGAAAAGCTATATATTTTCTCAAGTGGCGGAAGGTCTTCCCGTGAAGTAAAAGCAATGGCAGGACAAAATAAGAACCTTTGGGTCAGAGGTGTGCCCATGACTCAAAAGTAAATGGTTCAATGTTACTGAAGCTAATAGCATACCTCGGGTGGCACTCCTTGTGAGATTGTTTCTAGATCACGAGCGTGAAGAATAATATACATGATACAAAATAATAAGACGGGATTACTGTAAATCCGCTGCGGATGCAGCTTGGCAAAAGGAAGCGCAAAATTTTTCAAAGGCGGAGAATTTTGATTTGGTAGCAACAAAGTCTGCGTAATCGGCTGGGCCAATGGCCGGCCGTACTGCAGCAAGGAGCGCAACCTGATCAGAGTGTTGCAGTAGAAGTATGAGTATAGAAGTAGAGTCACATGAACTTGCAACATAAAAACCCAAATCTCAAATTAACATAAGCTCTGAAACTCCTGCCGACCTTCCCTGAAACAGCAGTGACATTGGCAAAGTGAAACATTTTTACAGGACGGGTGGTCAGCCAAATAAGATGATTTAATGAAATAAAATGGTTCACTTTGTTAATGTCACCCCTGTTACAGGGAAGGACGGCAAGAGTTGCAGGGTGTATGTCCATTTGAGATTTGGTTTTAATGTTGTAGGCTCACATGAGGCATATGCAAGCGCAAACTTGTACATGTCTGGTTGTGAGAATGCATGTAATGTGAATCTCCCATGTAACATATCTTTGCAACTTAGATTAGATTAGAAATATGGAGACAAAAATATATTTTACAGTTGTCAAATTTGAGACTAAAATATATTGTGACAATACAATGTAGGATTAGGCACTTATATTAATTATTTAAACAGTAGGTAGGTAGAAAAAAATCTAAAATATAATTATCTTTGAAACTATTTTTTTGCATTATTAATTCCTTGATATATATTTTATACTATGGGATATTTGAAAAATTGAGATGAATTTATTTTTGAAAATAAAAATAAAATAATGTTTAGTAAATTTATAAATGTTGCAATGTTAGTTCAGTAGTGGGTAGGTGACATAATTGCAGAACTATTTCATTTATAATATTTTTGCCATGACAAGCGAAAAACAAAATGTTTGAATTTTTAAATTTTCGGAGGGAAATTAGCCAAGAAATAACAGCGTCATGTTAGGAACTGTACAGAAATTACGCAAAAGAAAAACATTGAAAAAAAATAAAATGCTTCATAAACATGCAATGGTTGCCCGGCAAATTCCTAGAAAATTGAGATAACGCATCAAAAAACGTGTAAAACGATACGCCATGATTACTTTTGATGTTTTAAAGATAATCCGAACGCGATAAAAGATGTCAGATAGCTTTGGGTGATATTTTTTTCTATTTTGGCGGCGTGTTTGCAGTGTCAAAAGTAGGCGATGGTGGAACGGCGAGCCGCCGCAAGGAATTTCATGAGAAACATGTCGGTAAATGCGGGTTTGTTTAAGGATTTGATTGACTTACGGGTTGTTTCGGAAGCCTGCGAGCTGTCTCCGTTCAGCATGATGGTAATTTTGGAAAAAAGATGTTAATTAAACACAGTAAATAACGTACAGTCGCATCTGTCGACGGCGATGAACAGTGATGAGATCTTGTGAAGTTCAATCTCCTCACAATTTGTAGGGAAAATAATCAAATTTCCCTACATTAAAACGCGTTTTTGAAAAATATATTATATTCACAGATTTCAAAGCTATCCGAAAAGTCATCATTTATTTTTAGATGAATTTTATAAATGTAGTGGTTATTTATAAGTGTATGGATGTCGTGGAAGAGGAAGACCGAGAAAGGTATGGATGGACCAGATTTTCGAAATAGCGAATGAATTGGATATCCAGAGTCATAATAAAAGGAGAGCTTGTATGAAAAAGGTTATGGCTCTGGATGAAATGAAAGAAGTATGCAAGGATCGAAAGAAATGGCGGTTGATCTGTAATGCTGGCGGTTAAAGCTGAGGCTTTTAAATTTAAAAAAAAATATGTTTTGTAGTTTTTTAATTGTTTACTGTTTAATTGTTTAGAGTTTATTTGTGTTATATATTTGATTGTATTAATTGCTTGTACTCCTTGACTGATAGGTTGGTATGCGGCTGACCACCCATACTGTAAAAAATGGTTCACTTTGCCAATGTCACCCCTGCTTCAGGGAAGGTCGGCAAGAGTTGCAGGGCTTATGTTCATTTGAGATTGGGATTTTTATATTGTAGGTCCACATGCGGCATGTGTAAGCGCGAAATTATGCATGTCTGCTTGTTGGAATGCATTTAATATGAATCTCAAATGATACATATCTTTGCAGCTTAGATTTAATGACTTGAGCCATGTTTGTATTTTTGATTCCATGTGATTTTAGAAAAAAATATTGTTGTTTGGTACACTGTTTAGTTAGTAAAAATTAAATAATAATAAAATAGCTATTGGTGATCGGGTTTAATTGTTTATTTTTTAAAAGTAATATCAGTAATAGCATGCCGTAATGGTGACGTCTTTGTAAGCGCTCAGACATGCATACTCCCCTATTTGTATTTTACTCATTGCTTCCAATTGCATAAATTTATACGAATTTGCATTAATTTTCAAATTTAAAAAAAATAACCAGTGATCTGAAATAACAATAATTTAAAATCTAAGTTGCAAAGATAAATTCACATTTAAAGTTCATATCAAATGCATGCTCTCAAACAAACACGTGTAGTTCGCGCTTACAAATGCTAAATGTGAACTTACAAATTAAATCTTAACCGCAAATGAAACCTTGACACTTTTGCCGACCTACCCTGAAACAGTGATGGTTTTCAAAAATGTTATTTTGCGGCTGCTTTTGGATTGAAATCATACCTTTTTAAGACCAAAACTTTGTGGTATTTTTTTCTGCCAGTGAAGCATTTTTTTAAATTGACATTTTGGAGTAAATGTTTCAAGTACTAATTAAATCCATTAAGTCAAGGAAAAAAGTGTTAGTTCGCAGCACATAATAGAAGAGCGCCGGAAGGTGGCCGGAAATTATTTCTTAGTTTTTCAACTGCACACACAATCAAGTCTGATCCAGGATTTGAAGTGTTTTAGTCTTCAATGCTAGACATTGGTTGTGATGTATACAGAGCATGGAGTGGGTAGACTGCGGATGCAAGATTGCACAACTCGTCACAAGTAAAAATAGAACTCACTACTTCCTAAAATATCAAATCGATTTTAAAATATCAAAAATGAAATTTAAATCAAAGTGGCAGTTGATTTTAATCAATTGTAAACAAGATAAAGAATATTCCAATGATAAAAATAGCACATTTATAGTCTTCGCTAGTTTATAATGATATTTTAGTTTTTATTTTGTTTTGGAAGGTATGAGTAGGTAGGAATAGAAGAAAAATAAAAATAAAATAGAAACACAAAAAATAAAGTTCTCTTTAATAAGCATATTATTTTTTAATATCAAATAAATACATTAATGAAAATTAATAATAATGTAAAAATATTTCAGTGAATGCTTCGGACAATAATTTATGATTCATTTCAACAGTTAATAACCTTGTGTGTTTGTTTTGATCTTGATAATATAGAATTATAATAATACTGAAACCTTGTATTAACTTAGTATATTTCCAGTATCTATCTGATTTTGAGAAATCAATATTTTATTTAGTCAAGATACAACAAACATAGAAACAAAAAAATACACACACTTTTCCTTTGAAAATAATAAAAGAAAGGCATTATTGCACTGTAAAAAGGTGAAAGGCTTTTGGAAATATACCTATGACTCATTGAATAACATTATAAAACATTTTTGTCTATTTTGTCTACTTTGAAATATACATACTATATAACTTAAATATGTAATATGGATTTTTGGAGCTCAGTACTTATTGTGTGTGTAAATAGAGCTGTGACAATCAAAGTCAGCGAAAAAAATTGTGATATCATCCCACCGAAATAGCCAACACATTTATTGTCACAGGTCGCTTTACCATTACCAGGCCCGGATTAAGGGCGGTTCGAGCGGTGCGACCGAACCAGGGCCCCCGCGGCCAGAGGGCCCCCAAAAGTCTTATTCTTATCATAAGTATAAAAAAAATACAAATAATGTGTAAAGAAGCAACTTTTCAACACTTACACTTCATAACGCCACGTTTTATACAGACAAAGCGTTCAATAATAAAGAAATAAAAGTTTCTCACAACAAATCTTCTGGGGCCCCACATGAACTGAATAGGGCCCCGAACGTGCCAAACAGTAATAAAGAAATAAAGTTTCTCCTATAAACTAAAAAAAATCAAGGTAAGGAAAGATACACAAAAAAACTTTTTATGATTTGATCTTAAAAAAAAAAATTTTTTATGATTTGATAAAATAGGGATGGAAGGGGGAGAGGTTTTTTACGACGGGAGGGGGGCATATGAGGGGGCCATCGAGCTTGTTCCCGCACCAGGGCCCCCAGAGGGGTTAATCCGGGCCTGACCATTACCTAGACCTGTGATATCACTCAGGGAAGAAAATTTGGAATGCTCCGACTCCATTGTCACAAAATAACGAGTAATCCAAGTATAAAACATGCGTAAACTGTCCTTGATGGTGTAAATAGAAAAAAAGCATGAGAACTAAATCATTCACTAGGAGTGCTATCATATCTTCTATACATTTTTTTTCCATTTATGCAATAAAAATGCTACTAAGCTACACATATAGTATAACCTCTTGCCTGTGGCAAGTGGAACCTATTTATTTTTACAGGTAAGGGGGCCGGCTTTACGCCAACTATTTTAAATTTTAAATCTCGAGTTCAAGGTTTTATCAAATTTTGACTACCTTATGGATACAGCATGGGTGGTCAGCCGCATACCAACCTATAAGTCAAGGAACACACACACACGACAAATTACATTTTATACATCACTAAATAATAATATCCAAATACAAAATATCCATTTACAAATAAAACAAATTCCAATTTAATAAACCCTAGCCGCCAACATTACAGATCAACCGCCATTTCTTTCTGTCCTTACATACTTCTTTCATTTCCTCCAGAGTCATAATTTTCTTCATACAGGCTCTTCTTTTATTATGACTCTGGATATTCCATTCATTCGCAATTTCGGATATTTGGTCCATCCATACCTTTCTCGGTCTTCCTCTACCACGACATCCATCTATTCTACCAACATATACTTTCTTCGTCAGTCTTTCCTCATTCATTCTCTCCATATGCCCAAACCATCTTAACAAACTTCTTTTAATCTTCACTTTCACACTTTCTCTTGCACCACATTCTTCTCTTACAAAATCATTCCTCACCCTGTCACTCCGTTTTTTCCCAATCATACTTCTTAGAAAGTCCATTTCAACAGTATGGACTTTACTAATTTCACTTTCATTCACCGTCCAGGCCTCGCTTCCATACATCAAGGTGGGTAAAAGTATGCCACTGCGTACCGCCAATCGTAAAAATGGTTCACTTTGCCAATGTCACCCCTGTCTCAGGGAAGGACGGCAAGAGTTGCAGGGTGTATGTCCATTTGAGATTTGGTTTTTATGTTGTAGGTTCACATGAGGCATGTGCAAGCGCGAACTTGTACGTGTCTGGTTGTGAGAATGCATGTAATGTGAATCTCCAATGTAACATATCTTTGCAACTTAGATTAGATTAGATTAGATGGATACATGTTTCTGTATGGAATGCACGCCCCTGACAGAGATAAAGTTATCAAACATTTTTTCCATTCAAATAATCGAGGTGAGTTTACGCAATAAAGGTGAGTTTAGGGCCGGTCTTATAAACATCCGTTAGTTCAATGTCGTACCAAATTTACCGAAATATAATACAAACGTCACAATTTTCGTCTTATAAGAATCCGTTTGTTTTATTTCCGTAAAAGTTACCGACAGATCTAACCGACGGCCGACCCATCGATTAATGGCAGATACCGGCCGGTTAGTTAAGGTTTGAGGTTAGGTCAGCTGTCAAAGAATTGTTTCATTGCGGTGAGTTTTGCGTGTCATTGGACTACTACGCTCTATCCTGTTGAAGATAATTTCTTCCGAAAGTGATAGATAATGCATTAAAATGCGCTGTCTGAGTCGTTTTCGTATTTGTCAAAAGCAACTTTAGGTTATGTTTCGTCTTTGACAGCAAACGGATGACGTATGTTCATGAATGCACGCAAAAAATTATTGAAAATACGAGTGCATTATTGAGAACTAACGGACGGTTAAAAAAGCTTTATAGGACGACCATCGGTAAGATCAGTCGGTAAATGTCTATCCGTTAGTAACTTGCTGAGATACTTACGGATATTTGGTCTCTCGTTTATAAGACTGGCCCTAACTCAATGTTTTATACTATTATATACTATTGGCGCATTTTCCATTTTACCTTGAATTTAATCTAAGTTAGAATTACGGTTGTTTGACATTTTGACAAATATATTAATTTTTAAAACTGAACAAATTTCAAAACTTAATTTAAATCGGATATTAACGAACCGTTTAGAGAGAACTTACATCATTCTTGACGTTTCGTCAGCGACGTAGCCGACGTCTTCAGGAGAACATCCTCTCTGCACGACGACTGAGGATGAATGATGAGAGTTCATCCTCAGTCGTCGTGCAGAGAGGATGTTCTCCTGAAGACGTCGGCTACGTCGCTGACGAAACGTCGAGAATGATGTAAGTTCTCTCTAAACAGTTCGTTAATATCCGATTTAAATTAAGTTTTGAAATTTGTTCAGTTTTAAAAATAAATATCTTAATTGTCAAAATTGAATTTAATCTGTCAAAAATGATTTAAAAAATGGCCGCATGTGGTTATGGCTAAATTCTTATCAATAAATTGTTCTTATTTGACAGATTGTTTAGTTATTGTTAGATCAGCGGACAGTTTGGCTCATGTGCAGAGGTGTCAGCATCAGCTCAAATGTTGCTTCCTTCAAGTTGGCGCCTCTTAAGTTTGCTTCGTGCAAGTCGCTTCCCGTTAAATTACAATTCTGCAAGAATAATGAAAAATATTTATTTATGAATAAACTTTTTAGAGCTAGTGGATTTACACAGTGAAAATTCATTTTTATGCGAAGGTATGAAAACTAAAAAACACATAGTTTCATTTAAACAAGTTGAGCATTCATTTCACCTCAAGTACTTTCGACTTGCTTTACGCCATTTTCGCCTTTGTTATTACCTAATTGTACCTCTTTGTCGTACCTCATCCTTCTCATTTCTCTATGGTTTTTGTCTTGTCAATTTTGTCAAACAGTGTCCTCTTGAAAATGACGTAAGCAAGATGAAAGTACAGAAAGAAATATAATCAAAAGCCATAAATAGCTAAATATCATTTTGTGATACCCTATTCCCGTGACTTCACCGTTTTGAGGGAAACTTGAATTGTTTTGACTCCATGAATTTTAAGTATACGGTTTTCATTTTCATAACAAAAAGATAAAATAAATAAAAGAAGATACCTCTAAGTCTGCACCGGCAAAAACAGCAGTTCTCAAATCACAATTTTTTAAATTAGCATTTTTTAATGTGGCAACTCGCAGATTGACACCCGCCATGTTGCTTCCTTCCATGTTAGCACCTGCAGAAAACAAAAACAAAGATGGCGTACAGATTTTTATGAAATGTGTATCATTATTGTGAATTAAGCTATCCATGAAGGATAATAAATTATTTGACGTACAAGATATTTTGGAGGTTAAACCTTAAACGCACTTCTTTAATGGAAAATAAGATAATACATCTACTAAATTGGTTGAATGTGCAAAATAATTCAAAGAGTATATAATTTTGAGTGGGTTACATAAGCACAAAACAATTTTAATAATTATTTAAATCATCCATTTCAGTTTGACATGCACCCAAGAACATTTTAATATGCAAGAAATTCAACTTTAAAAGTGATTTCACCAAGTAATTTCACAACAATAAATATTTTCTAAAATTATTATCAAAATTAATGTGCATTTGTACGTATTTCTTGGTGATATTTTATTAAAATATGAAATGTTAAGTTCCATCTTTGACCTACGAGTATAGACTAAATGCTGTGAGCTAGCAAAAACTCCTTAATTATCGAGAACTTACTATGAGCGAGGTCGTAAAGCCGAGAGATAATTTGAACGTTCGGACCTCATTATAGAATTGAAGACATATTCAACATTTTTACCTTTTAAGTTGACTCCTTCTAATATGGCTTTTGTCCCAGTCGGGTCTTCTAAATTACATCCTCTCAAATTTGCTCCTAGAAGAAAAATATTCATATTTACAAACATTTGCATGCCTGCTGCCGGTTTCACTTGATAGGTCAATCATGTGGGGGATCTTGCTCTTCCTCTTTTTCCCTCCAAGCCATCGATTACAACCAGTCGTTCCAGGCTATCCTCATTGCCTTCGGACAATGTGTCCGAAGAACTGAAGAATACGGCGTGTACATATACTGGCCAAAGTCAAGCCATCCAAACGTAGCTCCCGACGAATGGACTCGTTGGTACGTCTAGCTGTCCATGGGACTCTAAAATGTATCTCTGTTACTGTTAATGTATCCCGCCGGGATAGGAGTGGCCAGTACCTCCGCAGATGCGTGTCAACTTTTTTCTGTCCTTGCATATCTCTTTCATCTCTTCAACATTCATCACTTTCTTTATATATGTACATACCTCAATCACCACAAAATAAAACACCCTCTTTGATTTATAAGGCAGAATAGTTGATGGTTTTACCTTCCATATTGGCACATAACGCTTTGACACTGATGAGTTGTGCGTTTTCAAGATTGGCATAAGACAAATCGGCACGCTCCAGATTGCAATGCGATAAGTTGGCACTAACTAGACTGCATCTCGACAAGCAAGCGTACTGCAAGCAAAGAGAAAATAACACATTTCCAGATATAAACTAAACAATTCAACAATTTCATCAAAATCACATCCTATCATCATCATGCTGAAGAAGCCCATCACAGACATGGGGGAGAAACGTTCAGAAGCTCCAGTTCCAATAGACCACGGCAACAGATCCAAGCGGTCAAGACGGTAACTATGACAAGCAAAATTGAAATAAAAACAATGCTGGTTTATGTTCCGCCGAGCCCCTTGGCCATAGCTTTGACCCTGGTTCAACAGATGCCAGTATTAATTCAATACCTTAAAGGTAAAACCGAAATTTTCTATGTGAGAGAACACTAAATCTAATCTAATCTAAGTTGCAAAGATATGTTACATTGGAGATTCACATTACATGCATTCTCACAACCAGACATGTACAAGTTCGCGCGTGCACATGCCTCATGTGAGCCCACAACATAAAAACCAAATCTCAAATGGACATACACCCTGCAACTCTTGCCGTCCTCTCCTGTAACAGGGGTGACATTGGCAAAGTGAACCATTTTTCACAGTATGGGTGGTCAGCCTCATACCAACCTATAAGTCAAGGAAAATACAATGCGTAGTTTTATCTTCTTCGCAATATTTTTCTGAATATTAAGAAAGCTTTTTGCTTTTATTCTCAAATATTGCATGTTTAAAATAATTCATTAAATTAGAATAAGATTGTTTACCTTAAAGTTAATATTCCTAAGGTCCAGTTTGCTGAGGTCCGCCCCTGCCAGGTTGACCCCTTGGAATCGCAGGTCATTGTGGGTGGAGGTCATGACCAGGGACTTGACCACTTCTTGCCTGGTCAGCGGGGCGTCGTCTTCTGTTTTAGAGACCTCATTGTTGATGTGCCACTCTAACAGCGGTAGCATTGATTCAATGCCTGGAAAACATTTAAAAAATCAGCAATTGGAACCCTAGACGATAACTTTGATTCCGGTTCAACGGATATCCTTTTAATAATTCATTGAAATAAAAAAAACAATGAATTATTAATCCTTAGTAAATTTTATAAAAATAAAGCATAGATAACCTTTACTCCATAATCTTGTTGTATCTGATGATGATTGTGAGTAATCAAAAATGTCAGTTTATTTTATAAACAAATACGGTGTTATTATTCCTTGTCATATTTCGCCGTCGGCTTATCTGGCGACTACTGAGTCTGGGTACAAAGCCGGACTAGACCAAATTTGAAATATTGATTCTCGTTCATGGTATAACCTGGGAACAGTTAAACCTGCGACCAATTTTGGACGGCTGAAATTACGTCCGTTCAATGACGTATTTAAAAAAAAAATCTGTTCTAGAGATGTCACTTTATAAATATTATTTACACAATAGGGAATTTTCAGTCGTATTTAAATAATTATTAAAAAAATAACCATTGACAATGACGAACAAAAAGATGAAAAATAAAAGCAAATAATTAATTTATAAATTTGTTATGCAGTTTATAATTAAAACAACTTTGAAAACAATTGATTAGCCAAATGAATCCGGATATTGTTTGTGGATCGGGAAAAATAAACCAAATGTGGGGAATATGCGTTAGGGACGACCACACAAATATGGCCGTGGCACATCTCATTGCTGACGTCACAATGGCGGACGGCTGATCGTTTTGTTTGTAAACAAACCAGATGTCGGCGGAAATGCTTCTAAAAAAATTATTTCAGAACGTAAAAGTGTCTCATATGTGTTCGTAGAGTGTTGAATATCCTCTCCACTTATTTTAAACTATCTGCTTAACTTCAGTTTTGTAAAATGTGTCATATTAAGAAATTTGCCGTGAGCCGTGATTCAATCTTTCAAATGATTTCTTTTGCTTCTTATTTTTTTGTGTTTTGTGCTCACAAAGCGATTGATTTGCAAAAAGGTGCTGAATTCTGTCAATTTCACCAAAATGACAAAAACAAATCGCAAAACAAAACAGTAATAAAGCAAATATTTACGATTTAATATTAAATACGGCAGTTCTCAAAATCGACTGCCATGTAAAACCGTCTCCGCGGCGGATTTGCGTCCGCCTAAGTTTGCATACATTTGGAGGTTAGAATTGGGCGGGCGTTGAGCTCAGGACACGAGCCTAACTTCTTTAGAAATGTTCAAGTTTAAAAATTAAGCAAAACGTGGGCTCAACGGGCGACGAAAATGTCAAGAATAACACCGTAAGAAATTAAAACAATGTTTTAATTGAATAAAGATTATCTATGCTTTATTTTTATCAAATATACCAACGATTAAATATGAATTAGATAGATAAGATAAGACAAAATTTGTATAGCGCCTTTTATGACAGTGTGTCACTACAAAGGCGCTTGTCCGTATGATTGGACGAAGAGGTGAGTCTTGAGACTTCTTTTAAATGGTCTCTCTATATCCAGTTCCCTCAGTGAGGCGGGAATTGTCAGTGTTAATACCCAAACCATACAAAATATAATTAATTATTATTGATTCTTGATGTTGATGCATGCTTCTAGCGAGGTAAAAATTCTTCTCAATCTTGCCGTAGCGCTTTAACCACCGAGGTGCCTGCTGCTGTCTTCACTTGATCCGTTCATCGTGTGGGGGATCTTCCTATTCCTCTCATCCCCTCCAAGCGCTTGATCACAACCAGTCGTTCCAGACATTCTCATTGCCGCGGAAAATGTGTCTGAAGAACTGAAGAATATGGCGTGTGCATATATTGGACAGAGTCAAGCCATCCAAATTTAGCTCCCGACGAATGGAGTCGTTGGTACTTCTAGCCGTCCATGGGGTTCGGAGCATGCGCCTGCAGCCCCACATTTCGAAAGCATCAATTTTTCTCCTTTCTGCTGCTTTTATGGTCCATGTCCCAGCATCATAGAGCAAAATAGAGTGGACCAGACTCCTGATAAGTTTTATCTTGGTGCCGTTACTCACACCCTGGTCTTTTCATATTTTGTCCAGCTTAGATGTGGCACTTTTGGCGATGGTAAAAATAGGTTTATTGGATTGCATTCCTCTTAACCCTTTAACTGCAGGTGATAAGCATAGGCGTCAAGTGTAAAATTGCATACAGTGCGACTGTCAATCATAGACGTCATCCAACTTTGAACTTATCCCTGACATCTGTGTTAAAGAATTCTAAAGTCTGCAAGTGAAATGTGCTAAACCTTTGTGATTCTTGTTCTTGAATAACTAATACATGTGACTGTGCACATAGTTTGTTCCCAAGTGTCTTCAATCAATTAAGGTGGGAAACAATAAATGTTTTAAAAATGTGCTTGAAAAAGTATTCTGTACTGGGAGTATTCATATAGCCAGAATATTCAGAAGCGAAAAGGTTAACAAACAAAATTATAACATATGTGCAGCTTAGTTATGTTGCCAACACATTCAGAACTTCCTTACCATAAAACCTAGCTTCCTCCAGCACACCCTGCGGATTCAGTCCCTTGTCTATGATAATCTGTCCGTTTCTCAAATAATTTAAAATCGGCTCAAAGTAGACGGGACTCCGGTCGATGAGGAAGGCCCCCGCCGCGTCCTTGAGGCTGGGAGTCATCAGGTATTCATCGTCCTCTTCTGCAAACATCCGGGCCAGCATTGAATACGGCTCCTTCTCCGTTATATTTGATTTTGTAGTCGTAAAATGCTTTCCGCCCACGTTTAACGT
Organism: Agapetus fuscipes; assembly: GCA_951799405.1. NCBI lineage: Eukaryota > Metazoa > Arthropoda > Insecta > Trichoptera > Glossosomatidae > Agapetus > Agapetus fuscipes. Next base: position 7,129,928 of record OX637358.1, on the reverse strand, counting down.
TATCCAGCCGTTGGGGAAGCCGACAGAGCTGCCCAGGAAGTTTTCCCCGTTTGAAATGTACAGCACATCGTCGTCTCTTATCAGTCTTATGTCGTCTACTTCTCCCCCCGATGAGGTAAATATTCTTTTGACGGGGCCCTCTAGCTTCACGGCGGCCGTTTTTAGTAGTTCTTCGATTGTTTCCGATAGAGGGATGACTTTTCCGTTTGTGTTTTGGCCGTTGCGGAAGATGGTCACTCTTTTCATGGTGAAATTGATGAAATAAGTGCAGAAATGTCTGCATACGAGGGAATCGAACCACAGAAATGTCAGACACAGATGTCAGATGAGAAACGTCAAAATGGGGTATAAAGTAAAAACTTTAAATTTATTAACCACAGACAATAATGATTATAAGGCTATCAAAAACTTGATAAATACCGTGTAGGACGTCGGTAAATACCCTATGTACTTAAGTACCATTAAAAAATATAAGTCGTGCTTTTATTTGCCCCTTTAATTTTATTTGCGTTGGTTTTTTTTTTTTTTTTTACATTTTATTGTTTTTAGGTTGAGAGTTGGTTTGTATAGACACATCTAGCGGCAATTTTCAAAAACATTTTCATTCTTGGACAGTAATTGGCGCATGATTTGAACAAGTTGAAATAAGTACTAGATATTTTATTTTCAAGATTTTATTGAATGAATTGAAAAATCGTTAAAATGTATATCAAACATATTTTTCTTATATTTCAGGTATTACGTCATATGCTGCTTCAAGCCATTGAAATGTGATAACGAACCGAAAAAGACGAAAGATAGTGGGAAGACCCATCGTCCCTCCAGTGCTTGTGCTTGTTTGGCTTATCTACCATTCGATTCTAAGATGAGCTTTCAATGAAATTGTGACACAAAGACAAACAAGCATCAAGGGAACGCCTCATCAAAAAGGCACAACCATCAATCAGTAGGTATATATCAGATAGATATTTTTTTAATGATCGGTGGGTAGAAATCCGCAGAAATCTCAAATAATACATAATCTTATAATAATACCTAATAATACAGACATTAGACTAAATTGATAGTGCCGTTTTGTAAAAAATCACTACAACGGCATTATTCAACTATAACCTATAACATCTCCAAAACAAACATGTCTTCAATCCCGCTCTAAACGCACTTGCACTCTTTACGGCTCTAAGCTCATGGGGTAGGGCATTCCACAGCACAGGGCCGACCATGCAAAAGGCATGATCCAGGTACTTTTCTTTATCAGATCGTTTTGCGGAACAATCAATGAATTTATATTTATACATAAAATCAACCCCTGAAGGTTTCATAAAATAGGGGCGGTGTTAGCAAAACTGAACCACTTTCCATAACATGGGTAGTTCACTTCATCCAAAGTATAAGTAGGTATCGAAATTTTGTAATCTTTCAGGAACATAATATTACCTACCATATTTTAGATTACTCTTAGTGTAAATTTAAGTAATTTATTGCAAGTCGGCCATAAACTGTTATGACAGACGTATTTCTGTCACACAGGATTCGAGCGTCTATTTTACGAGTGTCTGGTGTGCCTTTGGTGTTTTTCCACTAGGGGGCACCTAAATAACTATACACCTACTGAAAATGCATTTAGGTACTTTTAGTCATCTTGGATAACAAAGTGAATCATAATTTTTTAATGATCGAACGCGTACACAACTGGGAGCATTTGGAGTAGATATATATTTACCGTGGTTTCTCCGAAAGGATCGCATGTGGAACCTATTTATTTTTACAGGTTAGGGCGGCGCTGGTTCTCATTCTTGCGAAGGCTGAGTAAGCCTTGCCGGTATTTTATTTTGGGCTTGAAAAAAACGCTGAAATCCTTTCTGACACCGTCGCGTCAGTCGGGATAAAACCCGAGCTCCTGACATGGAATGAAAGCATTCTACCAACAATCACCGGACTTCTATTCAATTTTATCATAATAAAATTAGGATGGAACATTGAAAAGGGTGCGAAAATATACGTCGTCACCCGGCCGGGTTGCTAGGGAAAAGGCATTTAAACATGTGGTAGTGGTAACGCTTTGAGCTCATAAATGGAAGATTGTGGGTTCGGATAAAAAAAATACCATTTATATTTTCAAATATGCTCTTCGTTGGATTGAAAAATTCATACACCATTACCAAAGACCGGTCACCAAAGGTTCATCCAGCCTCTCAGCAACTGGGTCTTGCTTGAGAAATTGCGCTTTTTATAGCAATGACCAAGCTCGCTGAGGGCTCTTGAGGTGTGATCCACACAAAAATAGCGCTCACCAAATAAAGCAACCTAATATAATTATTATTATGAAGCTATCCGTTGGAAAAGCGCTTGTCTGATTTTCATTTTCTCTTGCTGTTCGGGTTTTCTCGGTTTCTCTCGTCCGTTTCCGCCATTGCAGATTTTTCGCTATGTTTGGCGACAACAAGTCGCCAAAAGGCCCTTGAAGTATAATATTACATATTGTGGTTCACTTGTTTTGTCTGTAAAATTACAATTGCGAAGTTTGTGAAAAAAAAAATCAAAATGTGCGTGCAAAAATAATTGAACTCAAAAAAGTTCTGTATAATTAAAAATAAATAAAAAAAGTTTCACTTATTAAACTTAATCTTGTTAACCTTTAGGTATATTAAAAAACGTATATATTAACATAATATTTTGCCTTGCCACATAATTTTTCAATATTGCAAATATGAGATATTACGCTGAGGTCTGCATTATAATACATCCCTTGACTTGTTGGTTGAAATGAGGATGACCCACATGCTGTACAAACATGGTTCATTTGGTTTTTGGTTTGTTATTCAAATAAACAACACTTTTGACTTTTAAACACTGTTTTTAATTTCACAAATACAATATAATTAAAAATTTAAATTCTAAATTCTACTAATAACGTTTTCGACTATTCAGTCATCATCAGGTAGGAAAATATTGTCTAAAATACGTTAGTAGTATAATTAAAAATTTAATTTTTTAATTATATTGTATTTGTGAAATTAAAAACAGTGTTTAAAAGTCAAAAGTGTTGTTTATTTGAATAACAAACCAAAAACATAAATTTTTACAGTGTTAATACACAAACCATAAAAAATATAATGGTTCATTTTTACCAATGTCACTCCGGTTTCAGAAAATGGTGGCTGGAGTGACAAGGTTTATGTTCATGTGAGGTTTGGTATATTTCGATTGTACCTGCACATGCAGCATGTTAAGGTAAGTAAGAACTCACATCTGCCTGTATGTTATATGAGCATTGAGCAATTACATGTCAATCTATGTTTACAATTTAGAGTATAGAACACAAAAAACGGAAATCACAGGCTAAAAAATTAAATATAATATTGAATGTCTTAACAAATTACCAAACGATTCTTTTTAAAAGCTTTTTTTCACTGACAGGTGACATTTAAAAAAAAACATGTGCTTACACGTGTGTTTTGACAGTTTTACAAGTAAAATAAACCATATTGACTTATGAGAGAATCGTGTACGAACCAAGAAAGAAATCAAGAAAATAGTGTATTGCAGAGGAACAAACTTGTCCGGTCGATAGCTCAGTTGGTAGAGTGTTTGCGTTCCATGCCGAGAGCCCGGGTTCGAATCCCACCGAGGAGAGGGTGTCAGAAATGATTTCCCGTTTCAGTGTTTATTTCAAAAACCCAAAATGAAATACCAGCAATGCTTAGTCAATCTTTATAAGAAATGAGTATCAGCCCCATCGGGAGCTAGGAAACCTCTACTTCAACTAAAGTGGTTGGCGTAAGGCCACCCCTCTTACCTGTCAAAATAAATATGTTTAGATTATAGGTTCAAGGATACATTTTGTTTCAGCCTTGATTTTCCTGTAACTTACGTGATTCAAGAGTAGTTTTGAAGTATCACGGTTCATTTAATCATCAACCACTTTCTTTTAATATATTAATATTTTTCAGGAGAAATGATTTTCAGCCACATGCTTACTTTATTTTTCGTTAGAATTTTCCCAATTATTTTAACTCATCTTTCCTCGAAATATATTCCGAGTGTTTCTTTTGCAATCTGTTCCCAAGGTAAATCACAGCAATGTCACCCTTTTGAGTTTACACAAAATATCTGAAAAAAATAATTTTTTTTTGAAAAACTTTAAATTGTTCACTTTTTTTTTCATTTTTATGATTTAAAGATATTTTAGTGAAAAAATCATAATTGGGTTGAGGGTTAAGCGTTAATTTCTGAAATGATTATGGTACCTATATGATCCACAACGTGTCACGACAAAATGTTCACGCGACATAATGCCCACGCGACAAAATGTCCACGCGACATAATGCCCACGCGAAAAAATGTCCACGCGACAAAATGTCCACGCGACAAAATGTTCACGCCACATAATGCTCACGAGACAAAATGTTCACGCCACATAATGTTCACGAGACAAAATGTCCACGCGACATAAAGCCCCACGCGACAAAATGTCCACGCGACCAAATGTTCACGCCACATAATGTTCACGCGACAAAATGTCCACGCGACATAATGCCCACGCGAAATAATGTCCACGCGACATAAAGCCCCACGCGACAAAATGTCCACGCGACAAAATGTTCACGCCACATAATGTTCACGAGACAAAATGTCCACGCGAATAAAGCCCCACGCGACAAAATGTCCACGCGACATAAAGCCCCACGCGACAAAATGCCCACGCGACCTAAAGCTCCACGCGACAAAATGTCCACGCGACAAAATGTTCACGCCATATAATGTTCACGAGACAAAATGTCCACGCGAAATAATGCTCATCGACAATATGTCCACCTACATAACTAGACAAAATGGGCTAGTAGGTACTCATTTCTTGTGACGGCTGAGTAAACCTTGTCGGTATTTTATTTTTAAGAAGGGGGTTTCCAGCTCTCGAGGGGGTTAGCAATTATTTCGTGTGAAGGCTGAGTAAGCCTTGTCGGTTTTAATTTGGATTTGAAAAGAGCACCGAAATAGCAAATCATTTCTGACACCCTCGGTGGGATTCGGATCCTAGCTGTCGGCATGTAGTTAAGCATTCTACGCACTGAGCTATCGGATTCACCGGACTGGATATTTTTTGTATAAAAAATAATTAAAAAGCTTTTTTGTCAAAGTATTGCCGTTTTTTAAAGATCGTATGCGTCAGCCTGTAAACTTAATTATATCATTTTTACAGAAACACACCACAGCGTGTTATTTATTATGTAAAATTCTCCTGAAAGACTATTTTCTAACTTCACCTATGACGAGACGTAGCTTTATTATTTTTGGATGTTGTGACATATACCTACGCTTTGGACAACTTTTGCCGCCCACCCTTCTGACGGGGCTCCAAGTGTGACGCGCTCTCGACGCTCTTTAAAAAAATCGTAATTTTTCAGCTTTTTTTGCTAATTTATTTGGAGGACATCGTCACAGATTATTTGACTGCCTGATCTAGAAAAACAAGGACGTAACCACTTATTTTTACAATGTAAAAATGTATATTTATTGAAAAACAGTTTCTAATCGAAGTTGCAAAGATATATAAACATTTAAAATTAAAACAAAACACTGTTTATTTTCACTATAAAATTTATTTAAAAAGATTAAAATCTGTAAACAAATTACTATTCACGCGTTTTCGACCTAGTAGGTCATCATCAGGTATGACCTACTAGGTCGAAAACGCGTTAGTAATTTGTTTAAAGATTTTAATCTTTTTAAATAAATTTTATAGTGAAAATAAACAGTGTTTTTTTTAAATTTCATCCAAAAAATTATAAAATTAAGCAATATGAATTTTCACCGTGTTAATACACATACATTACAAAATATAATTAAAAATTAATATTCAATGTATGCCCACAAACATACACGTGCAAGCTGTCGCTTATAAATGGTGCATATTGAATACTTACAAATTGAAATCCAATCTTCAAATGGACATAAACCCGTTGTTTTTTGTGTGAATCACTCCTCAACAGCCCTTTCGTAGTTTGGTGTTCGCTATAGAAAGCGCCAATTCTCAAGCAAGACCCCAGCTGCTGTAAGGGTAGATGGATCTTTGGTTACCTACCGGTATTTGGTAAAAAAAAAGTTGTTTTATGAACCCTTTTAACTTAGATCAAAGAGCATATTTGAAACCGCCTTTTTGTGCTCCACCTGGGATCGAACCCACAAGCTTCCTATCACTGACTGATATGGAAAATTTAAACAAATATTTTGTTATTGATTGCTGAGTATACTACTCGAATAGACCTGGGGAGGAAGTCTCGACGACCGTCGATAAATCTTACCTATTTATTTGAAGATATGACAGAATAAAACATGGCAGCGTATCAAGGGTTGATTCAATTTATATGGAACAACGATCAGCTCTTTAGGCACCACCATGTTTTATTCTGTCCTATCTTTAAATAGGTGCGGCAAGATCTACCGACGGCCATCGAGACTTCCACCTCTGCGACGTTAACCCGCCGAGAAAAAAATAATCAATGTTTGTGACAAGTCTCACCACCTTTGTTTTCTCTTCAAGTCATTTAAAATTTTATCATCCTTATTTTGAAATGGTTATTTTTTACATCGCTTGGAATCGCTGAACAAATTTAAGTAAGTGGCACATCTACGCCCGTGCTTTCAGATGATAAAAATATTTTCACGGGCGCTATAGACAGGACTTCTGTTATATATTTAATTTGGAGTCGCTACGTTTTCTTGTGAGTCATGACAGGGTTATATGAACGCAACTTGGCAGAACCTCGCTGCAGCCGTTCACCATCACTGTCAACTCTTCAGGGTCTGGAAGGAGAATCATCACCACTTGTCTTCATTTGGATTTGCCAAGCTACTATAATGTCCATGGAATTCTGTTTTATTTTACAATCTCGTAATTTTGTTGATAGTTCCAACCTGTTGGAGAGTTTTTATCTTAGTTCATATTTGAACGTTTTTTTTTTTAATAAATTATGTGATGAGGAATGCAAATCACCAACCTATTATTGTCTGGGCAGAAACAGGCATTAATACCATGAATAATTTTTACATCGATACCTTAAAAGTAAAACTGAATAAGTGACATATTAAGATAAAATGGGCCCCTCAGATGCATGCATCTTTTTTCCTATTTTCTACCAGAGAAAACAAAAAAAAGGCACTGTTCCTTGACTTATAGGTTGGTATGAGGCTGACCAGCCATACTGTAAAAAAATGGTTCACTTTACCAATGTCACCCCTGTTTCAGGTAAGGTCAGAAAAAGTTGCAAGATTATTTTTTATTTGAAGTTTTAATTTTAATTTGACACGTGCAGCATTTGTAAGCGCGAACAGACACGCGTCTGTTTGTGGACATGCATTTAATATGAATCATAAATTTAACATATATTTACAACTTATATTAAAGATTATAGACTGCCTTATGTCAGTTCATTTACTATGAGAAGTTACACACAACGAAATTTTGAATCCACTATCTCACAAATCAGTGAATCAGCACTTATTCAATTTTACCTTTTAGGGGGCGATATATATATTATTTGCAACTCAGATTATAGATATATTTGATATGTGAAAAACAGAATAAAATAAACAAAATTCATCGCTTGTATCGAAAATTTAACGATTAGATTTCGGCAATAAAATTCAGCTAGCGCATAAAACTAAATCCGTTTTCTCTTATATTACATGGACTCATATAAATAATTGTAGCCTTGATTTTACAATAAAATATTTTAGAATAACCAACCGTCCTCTTAGTGCTTGTTTGTCTTATGCCCATCATAATTAATTGGTTTCAGTTTTTTCATATTATCTCGAAACTGTTCAAATAAACAAGAATATTTTTAATAGACTTTCTAGACATTGTGTCATTCTATAATTATAAAGGAAAAAAGATGTGCAAAATATTAAACAACAAAATTAGAAGAGAAAAATGTGAAATAAAAGTTTTTTTTTGTAATATTTTTTTGTAGCGTCATTTTTAAAGTTGTATATTAATACAAAAAAAAACAATAAACACGCTTGATTTTTTTCACTGATGTCACTTGTTAACTAAGGCCATAAAGTATAAGAAACATATTTTTAAAAGCAACGGACATTTTCGTGTATGGTCTGTCGAATTGACGCAGTGGAAGGAACGGCGTGTCCTGGACAAAAAGGTCTTATGAGTGCACTTAAATAATCAAAAACAGATGTTTTTAATGCAACGAATTCTATGATGTGTTAACTTTTAATTGTCTTTTTCTTTCAAAATATTTTATTGCTAGACAATCCATCAAACGTAATCTCACAAGAGCAATGTTTGTATGTGCACTGGACCAACGTGTCTTATGAGTGCTGAAAATCGATTTAAAAAATATTTCTTACAATTCTCACACTACAGGTTTTACATTTTTTTCTTAGCTCAGATGAAAGGTCATCTTTGATTCAAATGTTAGATAAGCCAAACAAGCACTGAAGTGACGCAATGAGGAAAACACTGAATTTATGATTTTGAATGATGGCCGAATCGGTAACATTATTTTGATTTAATTCAATTTCAGTTAGCCTTGCAAATTTGTTTTTTTTATACATTAAAGTTAAAACTTAATAAGTGACATATTAAGCTTACATTGGTTTCTCAAATAAATGCACCTTTTTCCCTATTTTCTACGAGAAAAAGCACTAAATAGGTGTGAAAATCTTGTATCTTAGAAGTTTTTCATCAGTATTTCTTTACAATTAGTTCACTCACCCAAGGAAAACACACAGGCACACATTCGTAATAAGCCGATAGGCAAACATGGAGAAGATTGGATGAGGTTTACGTCCAGGAGTTGACCAAGAAATGTTGAGGTAGAAGAAGAAGACGAAAATTATGTTTCTTCTTATATATAACATTTTAACATAACAATTCAGTCTTACAACTTTTGTTGAATAACAAAGGCGCTTAAATTTAGCAAAAACCATTACAATCTAAGTTCCATTGACGTACAACTATTTCCTCTGCACTCCACTTTGGCGAACATTTTGTTTATTTACAGTGAGTTAATTGTTTCCGAAGCGAATACAATAAAACACCCCGAGTATACAACATTTTGATGGCAAAATGTATGGAATATACGACAGCGCTCCTAGTGTGTGGCTCAGTTTTCATTCAAATAACGGAATTGAAGGTAGTTTACGCAATGCTTTATACTTGGAGTAAAAGAACAATCTAGAACAGTGGCTCTCAATCTGGGGTGATGGAGCGATAGAGAGGCGATAGTTCCCTAAAACCTGTGCCTATCGCCCCGCAATTCTACAAAAGGCAATTCTACCCTCCGCCCAAAGGCGATTTTCATTTTTCATAATGGGGCGATGGGTTTATCTATATATGCATAAAGGAGCTACTACACTACGCTACTAAGATGCACATATAGTGCAACTTATTGCCGCATTTTCTTCGAAGCGAAACGTGCGACCCCTTCGGAGAGAACCAACGCCTTACCTATAGGTGGTACTGAGAGAACGCGGCAAGGAGTTGCGCTGTGCGTGTAGCTCAGTTGCGTTGCGCTGTAGTATAACTCCCTGCCGCACGTTTTTGCCGAAAGACTTGCATGTGACGAGTGGAATCTATTTATTTTTACATGTAGCGGGGTAGGCCTTACGCCAAATACTTCAGTTGGTGGTAGAATGCAAGCGCTCTACCAACTTAGTTATCGACAGGGCAGCTGGAGGTATTTGGAGAGACTATTCGAGTAGTATAACTGCAAACGCCGTCATCTCCAAAATTTATGATTTTTGAGATAATTATTGAATTTGATTCTGCGTAGTGTAACAAATCATTTGCTGTGTGCAATGTGATGGAAACCTCACTTAATTCTTCGTAATTTTAATTGAAAAAGTATGATTTCGTGCAAACGCCGTCATCTCCAACTGGTTCCAAATAGCGTTCAAAACACAAGTTTATTTTTCTCAAAATCATCGCGTAAGGAGTTGACGGCGTTTGCATTTATACGACTCATTTAAAAGAAGTCTCAAGTCTCACCTCTTCGTCCAATCATACGGACAAGCGCCTTTGTAGGGACACACTGTCATAAAAGGCGCTATACAAATTTTGTAATAATAATAATTATTATTATCAGGACTATAAAAACGTTAGGAAACACTGATCTGAAGCAATGCTTGTTTAGATTATGGCGAACGGTCTGTTTGTAATTTGTCCGATTTCAACGTTCATTTTAAACGCTTGCGGTGTTGTGGATATTGAGTGAGACAAGGATGTTAAAAGACGATAAATGTTAAATATATATAATAAATCCACTAAATGCTAACGCCGTCAACTCCTTACGCGATGATTTTGAGAAAAATAAACTTGTTAACTTGTAAAACGACAACACCAGTTATATGATAGATACGTTAGATTGGTTATATATTGAAGAAAATTTAAGAATGAGTGCTATTATTTTTATACACAAAGTAGAAAAAAACATGTTACCTCAGTATTTGAGCAAATTTTTAATTAAGAACAGAGACATTCATGAATATAATACCAGGAAAAAGGATAATTTAAGGAAGCCAAAATTCAAATGTGTAAAGTATGATAAGGGCGTTTTGCACAGAGGATTGGATTTGTATAATGATTTACCTGTAGAAATAAAAGAAAGTAGGGATATTAATGAATTTAAAGTAAAATTAAAAAAATATATACGTGCAAACCGGCCTTAGCATAATTATTAATAAGTTTTGATTTGTTCATTTTTGTTTGGTTTTTTATTTTTGTTTGTTTATCTTTTGTTGTTTTTTATTAACATAGCTTAAGTTGTAATTAGCAGTAGCTAAATAAAATAATATATATATATATACCAGTTGGAGATGACGGCGTTTGCACGAAACCATACTTTTTCAAGTAAAATTACGAAAGATTAAGTGAGGTTTACATTATATCGCACACAGCAAATGATTTGTTACACTGCGCAGAATCAAATTCAATCATTATCTCAAAAGTCATAAATTTTGGAGATGACGGCGTTTGCAGTTATACGACTCATTTGTTAGAACGACACAGTGACAAAACGATAGGCTGAAGTGCAAACGATGCGTCCAATCAAACTTAAATTTTGAATTTTAAATCTAAACATCAAGCTCAAATGCGTTTTTTTACCAAACATTGCCTACCTATTAGGCGTATGGGATGCACGACCCCGCAAAACGACACAGTGACCAAACGACATAAAAATGATTTCCCGTTGCAGTGTATATTTCAAACCCAAAATGTACTCAACCTTCACAAGAAATGAGAACCAGCCTCCCCGGGAGCTGGGAAATACCCACTTCAATTGAAAGTGCTTAGTGTGAGGCCGCCCCCCTTACCCATAAAAATCAATAGGTCCCGAATCGCCGCATGCGGTCCCTTCGGGGATAAAGCAGGTAAGAAGTTATACTATATGTGTGGCTTAGTTGCGTTTGCGTTTAAGTTAAAATACCAGCAAGGTTTACTCAACCTTCACAAGAAATTCGACTAGCCTCCTCGAGATCTGGGAAACCCCCACTTTAAGAAAACCGGTTTTGCTAAGCAACCCGTCCCCTTACTTGTGATAATAAATAAGTTCCAAACTCCATAATATTATGTATTATGCTACCCCTTCGGTGACACCGTGGTTTGAAGTAACACTGTTTGTGCAGTTTAGTTTCGTCACGTAAACGTTCAATCAATAAATATTTACAAAATATTTTTTTTTGTAAGTATTCAGTTTTTTTTTCTCGTCTAAAAAAAATAGTTGTACCTACATGGTAAATAACGATTAAAATATCCTTATAAAAAAACGTACCTTCATTTCAAAAGTGATACGCCATACCATCTCTCATACATTTTTTTGTTCAAACCATGGGCCCAACCCTCTTTTGATTCAGTTGACCTATGATCTTTCAAAATATTTCTCCCTTAAAAAAAAGGATCCCAGTGTTCCTTTGTTCCTAACTCAAACGGTTTAAAAGAATCTTACTAGAATTTCATTTAGTAATCAATTAAAATACAAAAAAAAACGTCAACAGATGTTTTAAATGTATTATTTTTACCTACCCATGTTTCTGAGTCACCAGACAAGACATTTTTTATTATTTTTTCGTATGGTGCGTTGACACATCCTGGATAGTTCTATTTTCAAACGTCCAAGCGACACCGCTGATTGGCCGACAGAGATTCGTTCTTTTTTTAAACGCACCAGTGTGTGCGCGCCCCAAGCAACCTCAAACAATATTTTAAATTCGAACGCTGCGCGAGCCGCATAGGTACACATTCGTGGTTTTCAAAATATAAAGAACGTTTTCTTTGTTGTTGTTTTTTAATTTGCAATTTGTGGCTATCAAAGTGAACATTAAATTCGGCCGGTGTATTTTTTTAAGCCTACCGTTTTGAATGTTTAATGTACGTGTTTTATTAGAACTTGAGACTAAAAGCTGTAACAAAAATAATTTAATCTGAATTGATCCTCTTTTTCTTCTTTGCAGTGATTATATTAGGTGACATTTTAAGCTTTTGCTTATGTTTTTTTATGAAGGAATTAAAGATAACAAAAAAATAAAATAAACAGTGTTAAGTGCGATCTAAATTTTTTCTACCGAGAGAAATTATAAGTATCTTAAAATTCAGATCTATCGAGTAATTTAGTACCAAAAAAAAACATTGTTTGAGTGTTAAAAAGCATGTGTGAGTGTCACGTAAGAAGAAAATCTTTGTTTCACGATGAAAACAAAGATATTTTAAGGCACACCCGGATTGTCAACAATTTAGTGGCTTTGATCATTCACTTGATGAATCAACCTAACCAAAATTAATTGAAATTTTCGAAAAAAAAACACAAACAATTACCAATTATTGACAATTCAGTGTTTCAATTTAAATTAGGAATCATAAACAATTGAACATAGACAGTGTTTTAATTTAATTTAAGAACCATAAGCAACAGGACATTAAGACAGTGCAGCAATATTAAAAAAGAAAAGTGCTCTTATTTTGAATTTACAAAATGGCGACGCCGCAGATCCCGCCAAAGCCTAGAATAACCCTCCAGATCCCCGTACCACAAGCGAACTACGGTTTCTATGGCAACCAGAATTTACAACCACGCGTTCCGTCGACAGCTGGGTCAAACAGCATCCACAGCAACCCCTTATATGTCCCAAATTTCAATCCCAACTTTAATAATGGTAATTTCAACAACATGCAGCCGATGACTCCTGTGGGAGGAATAGGACCGGATGGACAGCAGTATTACAATCCGTTCTTGAACATGTACCAGAGCAAGGCTTCGGACTACATGTTTAAGCAGTTTGAGGGTTTTAAAGACTTTACAATGAACACGGCCAAGAGTGGACTGAGTGTCGGTGAAAAGACTGCTTTTTACATGTATGGGAAGATCAGCAAATGGTCCAAGAAGTGGTTCACGCACATCTTTCTGTTTCTGGTGATAATGGCGTACACGGCTGCGGGGGCTGCTCTTTTTGTAGCTGTGGAAGGTAAGAATAACATATTTTGTCGTGCTTGTCAGTTCGTTCAGTCGATAGCGACGGTTCTGTGATAGAACGAACAGTGACAGAACAACACATGACAGAAAATCACAATGCCAGTACATCACATGACACAACATTAGAGGAAAGTACATCACAATGACAAAACATCACAAGACAAAACATGACATGACATAACATCACATACCTAAAACAGAACATACCATAAAAGGCACGGAAAAAGTGAGACATAAGAAAGACGAGAAAATGGAACTGATGCATATATTATCCGGTAAAGCCTAAAAAAATTAACGCCCCCGATTTTCATTATTAGATGACAAAAACTAAGCTGCACATAAAGAGCAACTTCTTACCGCGTTATCCCCGAAGGAGTCGCATATAGCGTATGGAAGCACAATAAATGTTTGTCATGTTTTGTCCTGTGATGTTTGTCCTAGTGTCGTTTTGTCATTGTGATGAATTTTCTGTGTTATTTTGTCATAGTAATGTATTGTCATGTGTCGTTCTGTCATGTGTCGTTCTGTCATGCTTCGTTTTGTCACTGTGCCGTTCTAAGTCACCGATGGCGACATACTATTAAGATTATTTAGTAAGTATGTGAGATAAAAGCTAGTGTTATAATGACTCGTTTGTAAGTAGATAATAAAATAAAAAAGTAAAAATAATAATGCACCAATAAACTGACATAATCTTGAGCTTTCTACCAAAATCTGGGGGCCCAGCCAAATGAACCTTTCTGGTAGAACAAAAAAAACTACGTAAGGACGAGTTTCGCGTTTGAGTGAGATGCCAGACGATATAAGTCAGTGTGTGTGAACGAGAAGTTACTTACTTTACTTTCTTCGGCTCATAAGCCTTGAAGGCTCAGGGCCTCCCGCACCACAATCCTCCAGGACTCTCTCTCTTGTGCTGCTTTCCTCCATGGTCCCCTCACTCCCAGAACTTCGGCGTCGGCTTCAACGTTGTCTGCCCACCGCATCCTGGGACGTCCGAGTGGTCTAACACCTGAGGGGGCACCATCCAAGACTGTTCTGATGATCCTGGAGTCCTCTGCACGTGCTACATGTCCGGCCCACTGAAGTCTTCTTGATTTCATTACCGACACTATGTTAGCATCTTGGAACACGGACATCAGCTCCACGTTGGTCCGGATACGCCACCTGTCATCTTCATATACAGGTCCGAGAATGCGACGAAGCATTTTGTTCTCAAAGACCTGGAGAGATTACAAACGAGAAGTTCCAAAATGTAAATTAAAACCCCATAAAAAATACACACTTAATTAAAAATCATATCTACGTTTTAGTCCGGTCAATAGCTCAGTTGGCAGAGTGCTTGCATTCTATGCCGAGACCTCAGGTTCAAATCCCACTGAGCGGGTTGGTAATTATTTTCCGTTGCGGTATTTATTTCAAACCCACAGTAAAAAACCTACTAGGTTTACTCATTCTTCACAAGAAATAGGTACCAGATCCTAAAGAGCTGAGAAACTCCCACTTCAACTAAATTGGTGATCGTATTCTGGCCCCTTACCTGTAAAAATAAATAGTTTTATAAATTAAAATAAAATTCGTAAAAATTATGATTAATTCACTTAATTTGTGTTTACAGAATTTTTTTTTTTTATGATATTCGTTTTAATAATTAATAAGAAATCAATTTAGATTTTTGAAATTGTGGTCACAAGATAATAAAATCGCTTCCGCAACGGTTGGTATGAATTTGACCACAAATATTAAAAAAAAAACCCTTTTGCATGTGTCATGCCTGTTTCAGATTTTTTTTTGGGGAATCCTGTAGCAGGAGTGGCAAACAATATTTATTTTCAAATTGTGCGTGTAAAATTAAATAATGCAAAAGAAATGAAAAACCGAAAAACTATGGTTTTCTTAGCTTGTTGACTTGCAAATTTAAATATGCACATATATTATAGGTTGGAGCGTGCTTGTATGGAGTTTTTTTTTTTTTCGAATTTAAAAAAGGCGGGGTGCGAAATCGGTGCTCTGGTACATACATATGAAGCACAGAAAATTTGGATTCAATATCTTATCTGCAAATTGTGCCCCAAAGCCCTTGAAATATCACAAATATTCAAAAAAGTGGGTAGTGCAATAACTGATTTCGTATAAATTCTAACCATAAATTATAAAATTTCTTACTTGCTGTTGACGAACGATAAACACAACTTAAGAATAATAGTGAAAAAATCCTAAAAAAACATGTGTTTACCCGCGAAATATCGTTGTCGATTAAGTAATTTTTCGCGCAAATTTGCTATGTTCAAAACAGGGAAAACTTGTCGGGTGGAGATCAACCATCCACGTCTGGCAGTCCAGTAGTTGTAGTAAACTCGGATACAGCTACTACAGCTACTGCTATAGCAAGCAAGCAGCTCAATAAACTTAATTTGCCAGTTGTAGCCAGAACACTGGATCGTTATGGCGTTTCCGATCGGGCAGGAGCTGCCATCGTGTCTGCTGCATTACAAGATATCGGATTGGTGACTGAAGATGATTGCAAGAATGTTGTAGATCGCAGTAAGATCCGCCGAGCCCGTACTCAAACTAGGAACGTGCAGATTTCCACTCAGCTTGACCTAGGGCAGTCCATTTGTATCTCGTTTGACGGACGAAAGGATAAAACGTTAGTCATGGAAGGCAAGCGCAGAATATTGGTAGTAGAAGAACACATCACTCTTTTAAAAGAACCTGGGTCACAATACATTGGCCACATTATATGCAAGTCAAGCGATGCTAAAACTATTGCCAACAAAGTTTTAGCTTATTTTGTAGCGAAATCGATCGATACAACTACAATCACAACCATCGGATGCGACGGTACTGCCGTTAATACTGGAATTCATTCAAGTATCATACGCCTTATAGAAAAAACATTTAAACGACCGCTCCAGTGGCTAGTGTGTCAGTTACATGCGAATGAATTGAGCTTGCGTCACCTTTTTGAATCTATCGATGGGACGACAACAGGACCCAAGAGCTTCAGCGTTCAGCTGGGAAAACAGCTGAAAAACTGCGAATACATCCCAGTAGTTGATTTTATACCAAAAACATGCAACCTGCCAGACATTACAAAAGTTCGCGGGGATATAAACACAGACCAGCTTTATTTGTTGGAAATATGTCAAGCTATTAGTGCAGGACATTGTGATGAAAACTTGGCAAAGAGGTCTCCAGGAAAAATATGTCATTCGCGTTGGTTGACGACAGCCAACTCATTTCTCAGGCTATACATTTCTACCAATAATCCGACTGAAAAACAGATGACTGTGACTGAATTTGTCTTGAAGTTTTACGCGCCGATGTGGTTCCACATTAAAAAACAAAACCTTTGTGCGTTTACGGGGCAAAACACCTACACGAAACCATTAAATTGACTCGGTATCTTCCAACACACTTGAAAGAAATTGTCGACCCCGTGATACAAAGGAATGGTTATTTCGGTCACTGCGAAAATGTACTAATTGCAATGTTGAACGACGAGAGAAGCCCCATCCGAGAACTAGCTGTCAGGCGAATCGTGAAGATCAGGGAACAAACGTCGGGGTTCGCTCTTATCCGAATCTTCAAGGTGCCAAGCTTGAACTTCAACGCAGAACAATATTATGACCTGATTGAATGGGACAAAGTTTCTGACCCACCAGTCCTGAAACAAATTAGCACCGAATTATTGAAGGATGCCATCGTCAATCCAGATATAGTGGAAACTCAGATTTTGATACTCTTTCGCCAAATGCCCTGTCACACTCAAGCAACTGAAAGATGCATCAAACTTGTGACTGAAGCGTGCTCTGCTGTATGTGGCCCCGAAAGACGGGAAGGATGGATAAAAAATAAGTTGGAATCCTGTAAAATTATGCCGATTTTCAATACCAAGAGAGAATACAAAACTAAGTAATTTTTAGAAATTTACCGTATTTTCAACCATTTTTAAAAAAAAAATCTTGTGTTATTTGTGTAACTGTTTCACTTTATTCTTTTGTTGGTAGTCAACAAATAATATTAATATATAAAATATGTAAAAATACTTATAGTTTTTTTTTTACTGAATTTAATTAGAACCCCTGTTTTTGGACTTTTTTGTTTTTTTCAGTGGCTTTGTGGCACAATTTCCACTGAAAATATTGAAATCTTGTAATAGTGTCTTTGTTCGTATCCCTATGGAGCACCAATTCCCCACTCCGCCCAAATCAAAATCCCAAAAAAAAGTTCACGCTCCACCTTAACATATAATAAACAGTTCAAAAGCTGGTGAATTCTCGCCAATGTCACCCCTGATTTGGAGAGTGACGACAAGAGATACAGACATTTTAAATTTTAATTTATTAAGATTTAAATATCTAGCAACAGAGTTCCTCCCAGCGTGTTGATAGCTGTGAGGGTGCACTGTAATAAGGGTGACCTGTTGTGCACAAAATAAGGAGATATTAGTCAAATAGAATCAAAGGCGGTTGTCAAGGATTTTTTTTTACGAAAATGGGATGAATTTTTTTTATACTTTCATGATGTTTTTGTTGTTCTCCCGCCGAGCGTGTCAGAAATGACTTCCCGTTTCGGTGTTTATTTCAAACCTCAAAATAAAATACCGGCAAGGCTTAATCAGCCTTCACAAGAAATGAATACCAGCCCTCTCGGGAGCTGGGAAACCCCCACTTCAACTGTGGTTAGCGTAAGGCCGGCCCCCTTACCTGAAACATTAAATAGGTTCAACTCGCCACATGCGACCTGCGATCGGGGATAACGCGGCAAGAAGTTACACTATATGTGTAGCTTAGTTGCGTTTTTTTTTTTTTGCGAGTACCTGATTCCTTGACTTATAGGTTGGTATGAGGCTGACCACCCATACTGTAAAAAATGGTTCACTTTGCCAATGTCACCCCGGTTTCAGGAAATGTCGGCAAGAGTTGCAGGGCTTATGTTCATTTGAGGTTTGGATTTTATTTGTAAGTACACAATCAGCATTTGTAAGCGCGAACTACACGTGTTTGTTTGTGGGCATACATCTGAGAGCTTTGAATGAATATATCCTTGCACCCTTAGATTATTATTATTATTATTATAACCTACATATTTATTTTCATTAGACTGTTGTATTTGATGCCAAACAACTCAAAAATGCCCTTCACATAACATATACTTTCAAGACGATAAGAATACAACGTTAATCTTGTCAAAAAATATGTAAAATTCATAAGAATTAAGTTTTTAGACAATAAATCCGCGTTTCACGTTCGCGAGAGAAAATGATGCAAGTTTTTCTAACATCACGACAAGGTCACGTCTGAAATGAAACATTTTTCTGACACGTTATGTAAAAAGCTTGCTCCTTGGCCTTAATGCTTTCTGTCTGAGGATATTTCTGTCTCTGGCTGATTGCTAAAATAATATCTAATGTTTTTTGTTATTCAAGCTAAAAAAACATTAAGTTGGAAAGCAGAATAAATCTTAAGATGTAAATTAAAAAAAAAAAAAAACAAAGAGCTTGGTAAATACACCACTCGAATATCTTTGCAAGTGTCGTAGACCCCCTTATTTTTTACCAATCCTCGGAATCTTTCTTTTATCTGGAAAACAAATTTTTGTAATAATTTTCTGAGAATGTGGTGTGTCCATTGACTTATGATATCTGTGGACTTGAAATTATTTTAACGAAAATATACATTATACAATCCATCCATTCCAAACTTAACCTTACTATAGTAAGGACCTTAGTAAGAAAGAGAACAAAGAACTACACAGTTGCATATTCATGTGTGTAAAAAACTCGGACGAACGTAAAAAGGTTCTAGAAAGTTGGCAGCATTGCGAATATAATGGCTGCCCTGTGGGCTGCCCGAATCAGTCCGAACATAGCACCATATAGCACGCGCGCGTTATAAATGTTGTGGTCGATAAAATTGTCAAATTTTTAAAGGGAAAAGGCATTATTTCAAGACATATGGCACGTGTTATAATTGGGTGTCGAGCACACTAAATGAAGAAAGCAAGAAAACATAGAATTTTCCACGTAAAAGCATGTTTCGTATGAGTACACCACTGCAACGTTTGACAGGACTGAAACAAATGTAGTCTATAGTACAGAGGTGCCCATTCGGTCGATCGCGATCGACCGGTCGATCGCTGGAGGTTTTATGGTCGATCGCCGAGGATAGCTAAACTTTTCAGTGATATTTTTCAAAAGAAAAATGTATCGTACTCGTCTCACAAATGACCACCTGACAGCCTGCTTGCGTCTAGCTTTAACTGAGAATATCCCTAACTACGAACATTTTGTGGAGGACCACCAATGTCACGCTTCGACATCAGCATCAAGATAACTTTTATTTTTATATTGTACCATTATTATTTTAATTTCTTTTTGTAATGTTAGAGATTAAAACTTTAAACCAGATTTGACATTTTGCACTCAATGCAGTTTAACTAATGCTGATTTTTCTTAATAAATGTTTGTACATTATATGAATTATGAGTTATATTTGGTGGGCTAAACAGTTAAAATATCGATCTCCTATTCATAATTTTTTGCTAGGTCGATCTCCTCAAGAAAAAGTATGGGCACCCCTGTTAGAGTATGTATCAATGCAGTAAGTTAGTTTATGCTCTTCAATGTAATTACTCAATGATTTCAGCTGTTATGCAAGCGAGACAAAACGAGAAACAATATTTGGTGTAATTAAAACATCGATGACGGATGCCTCATGTCGTTTGGAACTTCATCAAACTGATAGCCTCTCCATAGAATTATTAACTCTAATCTAATCTAAGTTTGCAAATATATGTAACATTGGTGATTCATATCATATGCATTATCACAAGCAGACACCTATAAGTTCGCCCTACCACATGCCACATGTGAACCTACAACGTAAACACCCAAATCTCAAATTAACATACACCATGCAAGCCTGCAACTTTGGCCGTTCCCTGAATAAGGGGTATCATTTTTTTTACAGTGTAGGTGGTCAGCCTCATACCAACCTATAGTTAAGGAATCTAATGGTTCCAAGTATGCAAGGTTCTAATGATCCAATGTATTATTTTGCTTTTTACTAAATTATATAGAACCAAAACAATTCTAATTAGACACTGTTTTACTTTCACTTGATTTATTAAACTGATTTTATTAAATCAAGATTATTCCTTAGACTGATAGGTTGGTATGCGGCTGACCACACATACTGTAAACAATGGTTCACTTTGCCAATGTCACCCCTGCTTCAGGGAAGGTCGGGAAGAGTTGCAGGGCTTATGTTCATTTGAGAATGGGGTTTTTTTATTGTAGGTCCACATGCGGCATGTGTAAGTGCGAAATTATGCGTGTCTGCTTGTGGAAATGCATTTAATATGAATCTCAAATGATAAACATCTTTGCAACTTAGATTTAAATTTAGATTTAGATTTTAATTAATATACACGAACGTTTTGGATCTCTCGATCATCTTTAGGTACAAGAGATCAAAAGTATTCTTTTTTTGGAGTTCTCTCTTATTTTTGTATGGAAAATATCCACACAAACATATCCAGGTCATTAATGAGGCCATGAACTTAGAATAAAGCACATGAATGTGATTCTTTGTCCACTGAAGTGCCCGCATGTGCTATCCTGTTTATTTTTGTCGCATGGAATGCTTGGACAAACCACGCCAATGCGAAAAATAAACCAAGTGCAAAAATAACATCACTAACAAAATAATTACGTCGACGAGAACGCCTACTAGTGTTTTTTGTTTTATAAATGACTCAGTGCATGTGTTTTTGTCATTGAGTGTTTTTTCTATGGTAGATTCGTCCTTCCAGTGCATTGAGTAATAACTAATAACATAGAGGAGCAGAATTTAACTTACTCCATAGATACATTCTGTAGTGCTTTTAGGGTTCTAATGTTTTTAAAATTTTAAATATTGGTCTTCTTGATTAAAACTGCCGGAGATTTATTTTAAAGTAATTTATTTTGTTCACAATGAATTGTACAATTCACATGTATGATCACATGTAAAATATGGTACGATACTATAGGTATAAAAAAACTTAGATAAATTTGTTATTACTATTGATTAAATTGATTTTAAATCCCTCACCACACACAAGAGCTTTGCCTCTTTTTGCTGAGGTGCAGCTTATAAAACTATTGAATTATTATGTAATAGATATAAGTTTTAAAAAAAAAATGTACTCAAAATGTGTTATATTAAATAATAAAATATAACGATTAAATATAAATAATAACGAAAAGCAGTTTAAAATAGCTGCTTTTTATTTTAAGCAACTAAGCGCGCTTACAATTTAAACGAAAAGTCGTTTTAAAAAATAAGCGTATAAGCGTTTGAAAAATAAGCGTATAAAATAAGCATAAGCAACTTTCGTTTAATTAAGTTTCGTTGAATAAGCGCGCTACATTTTTTCAATCGTTTTGTAAACGACTTGTCTCGCGCGTGCGGCGTAGTAGATCATTTCTCAGTTGCTTCCCGGCCATTGACCTGCGTGGATATGCGACGCAAAATATTAAAATTAAAATCGTTGTTCTTTAATCGTATCAACACCCCCCCCCCCCCCCCCCCCGCCAGCGGAAAAATTTTTGTGGCTCGATAATCAATATTTACAATAAACCCAAAAAACGAAAAAACGCTTTTTAAGCTGCTTATTTTAAAAAGCGTAAGCGTTTTTTTTACTAAGCCGTTTTTTCCATCTCTAATTACTAGTGATAAGAGGATAAAAATACTACAAATTTGTATTTCCAACCCTTCTCCTTCAGGAGTCAGGGGGGAAGAATGGTATGATGTGATATTTTTGTACGTCAAAAATAAGAAAATCTCAAATAATAATGATCTCTTACATAATTCATAATTTTTTCATAATTCATAAGGTCTTTATTGTTTTTATCAATATGTCTCAATTATGTAAAACTCACTTCAATTGTGTTAAAACTCACCTTGATTGTATAAAACTCACCTCGATTGTTTAAAACCCCCCTCGATTGTGTAAAACCCCCCTCGATTGTGTAAAACCCCCCTCGATTGTGTAAAACTCACCTCGATTGTGTAAAACTCACCTGGATTGTGTAAAACTCACCTCTATTGTGTAAACTCTCACCTTGATTGTTTAAAACTCACCTTGATGGTGTAAAAACTCACCTTGATTGTATAAAACTCACCTCGATTGTTTAAAACCCCCCTCGATTGTGTAAAACCCCCCTCGATTGTGTAAAACCCCCCTCGATTGTGTAAAACTCACCTCGATTGTGTAAAACTCACCTGGATTGTGTAAAACTCAACTCTATTGTGTAAACTCTCACCTTGATTGTTTAAAACTCACCTTGATGGTGTAAAAACTCACCTTGATTGTGTAAAACTAACCTAATAATAATCTATAAATAATAATAATCTAAGTTGCAAGGATTTATTCATTTAAAGTTCTCAAATGCATGCCCACAAACAAACACGTGTAGTTCGCGCTTACAAATGCTGAATGTGTACTTAAAAATAAAATCCAAACTTCAAATGAACATAATCCCTACAACTTTTGCCGACCTTCCCTGACACAGGGGTGATATTGGCAAAGTGCACCATTTTTTACAGTATGGGTGGTAAGCCTCATACCAACCTATAAGTCAAGGAATATATAAGTCAAGGAACCTAGATTCTGTAAGACTCACCCCGATTGTGTCAATAAAAAAAAATGGAATAAACGACGGCACTCAGAATTTTGCCGAAACGTCTCGACACCTAGGCTCTTTTGGCATCGATTACCCAAAGACTAGTTGCACGAGACGGTGCTTCAGATGAACTCGTATCTGTCAAACACATCTCATGATGAGTTTAAGTGGAATGCCGCAGCATCTGCCTCATCTAAGCTCACTTGGCAGCTCCTCGCATCCTTCTGCACCAGTTATTTACGAAACTGCAGCACAAATGCATCGATGCTATTTCTGTGATTAGAGTACTTCACTAAATCATCCAGGATATTTGTTACTTCATATCTGCATTGATTCAATAATGATGTCACTTTTTTAGTTTTACCTTTCAGGTATCGAAATAGTAAGTACATATTATGTATGTGAAGGTATACATCGATACCTTACAGGTAAAACCGAATAAGTGGCATATTAATATAACGTGGGTTTCTTAGATGAATGCATCGTTTTCCTATTTTCTACGCGAGAAAACACTACAAAAGTGTGAAAATCCTGTGGTTTATAAGTTGGTCGAGAGAAATTCCTTATAATTAGTTCACTTATTACTATGAGAAGTTACTCCCAATAAAATGATAAATAAAATAAACAATTTCTTAAATACACATATTTTTCACATATACAGAGTGGTCATTTCAAAAATTAAGAATTAATTTCACTTCCATCAAATTCGACTTGCTAACGTTATTTTCAAAAGGGCTCTAACAAAATTGACAAAAAAAAAGAAGTTACTCATGTGTATTAATCAAATTAACAAAGTTCCAATTCACTTTTTACAATTTTATTTCTGTCTAGCACTTTCGCCTACAAATAAGAAAGTGAAAGACAGAAATAAAATATTGTAAAAAGTGAATTGGAACTTTGTTAATTTGATTAATATACCATGGACTTTCACTGTGTAAACCACCAAACCCTTAAAAATATTACTCATGTATGTTTATTGATTTATAATTGTATGGATGAAATTGTTTCAGTGCATGCTAATTATTTGAAAATTGCAGTGTTTACACGAAGAGAAGATTTTCTTTTGCAACATATTATAATATTTTAATACACCAGAGACCATTTTTAATGTTTGCGTTGAAATGCATGACTGTATTACTGGCTCGACGTAAACGTTCCCAATCTCTCACCGCCATACATTTTGTGGTTCCATGATAGAACGGCACAGTGACAAAACGACACTTGACAGAACGACATATCACTGCCTTAGTTCTTGTTTACCGTATACGCCATTGAGAAAATTTTACATGAGCAATGTTTGCATGTGTACTGGACCAATGTGTCTTATAAAAACAAGAATTTTATTTTAAAAATATTTAAAAGAACTCTTACATTATCGAGTGTTACGATTTTTCTTAGCTCAGATTGTGTAAAATTTGATTCATTAGACAACTGCATGAAAAAATAATATTTGCCAAGATTGGCGTATACGGTAAACAAGAACTGGGGAGCGATATGACAAAACGACTCATCACAGAACGACACATGACATAACGACACATGACCGAACGACACTTGACATAACGACATAATATGACAAAATGACACTTGACATGATGACATAATATGTCATAACGACACATGACAGAATGCCACTTGACATAACGACACATGACAAAACGACACTTGACATAACGACATATGACAAAATGACACTTGACATGATGACATAATATGTCATAACGACACATGACAGAATGACACTTGACATAACGACACATGACAGAACGACACTTGATATGATGACATAATATGTCATAACGACACAAGACAGAACGACACTTGACATAACGATGCATGACAGAACAAACACATTACAAAATATCCCATGCAAAATATCACAAAACATCCATAGCATCACATAACATCAAAAGCATCACAAAACATAAAAACACCATAAACGGCATGAAAATGGAACTCATGTTTATTTTATTTGGTGAAGCATATAAAAAAAACGCCTCGGATTATCATTATTGGATATAAAAGCTACACATAAAGAGCAACTTCTTACCGTGCTATCCCTGAAAGAGTCGCATATGGCATTTGGAAGCTAAATGGTGGTGTTGTTTGTAAAGTTTGTGATGTCTTGTCATGTGATGTTTTTTCATGTGTCGTTCTGTCATGAGTCATTATGTTATGTGTCGTTCCGTCATGTGTCGTTCTGTCATGTGATGTATAGCTATCATTGTGATGTGTCGTTTTGTCACTGTGCCGTTCTAACCTGTCACCACCTTTTATATTACTTGTATGATATCTGGGGGCGTACTGGATTTATGTAGCGACAAATGTTTGAAGCAAAAAAATATTTTCGACCGAAAAATATTTGTAACCGTCATTCCTTCATACTTCGCACTTATTTTGTGTTACTTTCATATTAAAATGTTTATCGGAGTTACAGCTGTTCTCAGTAAAAAGAAAAACAATCTGGAATTTTCCACCTATGTCTATCTGTAATCTATGTTGCAAATATATATTAAATTTCAGATTCATATTAAATGTTTTCCCAAAAGCAAACACGTATAAGTTCGCGCTTGCACATGCCACATGTAGACTTGCAACATAAAAATCCAATCTCAAATGAACGTAAGCCATGCAACTCTTGCTGCCTTCCCTGAAATAGGGGTGACATTGGCGAAGTGAAACATTTTTTTACAGTATGGGTAGTCAACCGTTATATATATATGGTATGGTATACCGTCAAAAGTTATGGAAAATAGACAATAAATTCTATTAAAAATCTAATATATCCATAATCTGTGAAGGAAAGACATTTAAGAATAATATGAATTATTCCCGGATAGACCGGTCGATAGCTCAGTTGGTAGAGTGCTTGCATTCCATGCCGTGAGCTCGGGTTCGAATCCCGCCGAGGCGAGGGTGTCAGAAATGATTTCCCGTTTCGGTGTTTGTTTCAAACCCCAAAATAAAAATGCCGGCAAGGTTTACTCAGCCTTCACAAGAAATGAGTACCAGTTCTCTCGGGAGCTGGGAAACCCCCACTTCATCTGAAGTGGTTGGCGTAAGGCCGGCCCCCTTACCCTGTAAAAATAAATAGGTTCAACTCGCCACATGCGACCCCTTCGGGGATAACGCGGCAAGAAGTTACACTATATGTGTAGCTTAGTTGTAATTCCCATTAGCAGACACGTATAAGTACACGCATAGGAGTGGCCAGAGCCTTGCATACCTCTATCATATCTAACACCTTTTTATACATTTTCTTCTTTTACACTAATCTAATCAAATCTAATCTAAGTTGCGAAGATATATAGCATTGGGGTTTCGCATTATATGCATTTTCACAAGCAGACACGTAGTATTAGTTCGCGGTGAAACATACTGCATGTGGACTTACAATATAAAAACCCAAATCTCAAATGAACACACACCTGCAACTCTTGCCGACCTTCCCTAGAACAGGGGTGACATTGGCAAAGTGAACCATTTCCTACAGCATGGGTGGTCAGTCGCATAACAAACTATAGGTCAAGAAATATACACAACAAATTACATTTTAACTCACTTTGTATATCCCATTATTTCACAATTCCCTCAATCTGATCACTTCATACTTTTCTCGGTCGTCCTATAATCTATAATCTATAATCTAAGTTGCAAGGATATATTCATTTAAAGCTCTCAGATGTATGCCCACAAACCAACAAGTGTAGTTCGCGCTTACAAATGCTGAATGTGTACTTACAAATAAAATCCAAACCTCAAATGAACATAAGCCCCACAACTTTTGCCGACCTTCCCTGAAACAGGGGTGACATTGGCAAAGTGAACCATTTTTTACAGTATGGGTGGTCAGCCTCATACCAACCTATAAGTCAAGGTCCTTTACGTCTTTTTCCTTTCACACTTCTTCTGAAAATACTGTCTGTGCTTATGAAAATTTTATTGACAGTTCAACCCATTTTTAACTTGATTCATATTTAAACGATATGTTTTTAAAGCAAACCACCAGCCTTTTATTTATTGTCTAGCAAATGAAAAGTAGGTATTACGTAAAAAAATTACTATTGAAATTCCGAAAAAAACATGTCAGAAAATTAAAAAGACATGTGTTTAGATTAGAGATGCATTAACTGAGACAGTCGTACGAGATCACGAGGCTGGAAAAAGATGCAAAAAATACTTCATGTTTTTCTCTTATCCGCAAATAATTTCATTTCATGATATTTTGGTTCTCATTTAAGTGATATTTCGTGGAAAAGTATTTTTCACATCAGAAGCGTTTTTCCAGCAGGTATATATTTTTACGGATTGTGGGTTTCTTGTTGAAATAATTTTTAAAAATATCTTGTACCTAGTGTTGATCTTTTTTTTTGGGATCTTTGTAGTCTACGAAATTTAATATATTGTTATACAAAAAATATTAATGAGGTCTGCACGTGAATTGGCGTAGACAATACTGTGTCGTCACCCAGCCGGGTTGATGATGATGATGATGATGATGGATGATTTCTTTCCTGTGGCGCCATTTAATGGTCCAGGACCATTTTAAGGGCGCCATGGCTTCTGGAGAAAAGCAGTGTCTTCAGTCCCTTTCTGAAGGTGGTGGTAGGCTGGTTCGTGCGAACAACGATGGGCCAATTGTTCTAGGCAACCGGCCCGGCCACCGCAAAGCTCCTGTCTGCAAAATTTTATGTGTCCGCTCTTTTGGGCACTATGACCTTGTTGCAGTAAGGGCAGAGCATAGTGGTTGTTTTGAAGGCTTATCGACAGAACATAGCTCAGCAAGACATGGGGGTGCCGTGCCGTTCAGGGCCCTATGTTTGGACCCTCAACCAGTGCAGTTCTCTCAGCAATGGCGAAATATGCTTAAAAAATATAAATAAAAAATAATATGGGCTGCTAGGGAAAATGCGTGCAAATATTTTGTTATTGTTTGTTAAGGCCGGCAATCCCATACAAGAAAGACGTTTGAAGAAAACAGTTCCAAATTCAAAAATGTTCCGACCTCACTACTCCAAGTGGTGTTCCAGAAAGTATGATTTTTTATCATAAACTTATTAAAACTGATATTTCGCATCTAAGCTTGCAGAGAGCTCTTGAGATATTATAATGTAAGGAAATTGCATACACAAATTTATCATATTATTATTCTTATGTTTCTTATTATTAAGTTAGACATAGTGGTTATCTAAAAGTGTAAACAAACTAAACAAACACTTGCGTGTTACTGTTCTTGTGCTTTCTAGAAACTTCGCTATAAAGTTGCCACGCTCTGGGAATATCCTCATTATCATCTCATGATGCACCGGCATGACGACTGACTTCTCATCTCACTCAGAGTCACATCTATTTCTAAACACGAAGGCGTTGCTCCCTAAATAGTCACAAATTAATAATAATCTTATTCACCAGACAGAGAAGCACGCCTATAGTAATAATCTATAATCAAAATTGCAAATATATATTCACATTTAGAGGCTTATACTGAATGCACGTCCACAGGCAGGCGCGTGTAAGTTCGCGCTTACACATGCTGTTTGTGTAGGTACAAACAAAAAAATAATTAAATGTTACATTAACAAAAACCTTGCAACTCCTGTCTCCCTTTCCGGGGTCGCATTGGAAAAAGTGTAACAAGTTTTTACAGTATGGAGGTTAGCTTCATACCAACCTTTTAGCCTAGGAACTTATAATAATAATAATATTCTGATGGTTTATTTGTTGAGCGCTGTTTTTGTGTGAATCATACCTCAAGAGCCCTCTGCGAGCTTGGTCGTCGCTTACGAAAGCCCCAATTCTCCAGCAAGACCCAGTTGCTGGACCTTTGGTGTCGTGTCTTTGGTAAAGGGATAATAATTTTATTAACCCAGCGAAGAGCATACTTGAAATTATAAATTGTATATTTTTTGTGCTTCGCCGGGATTCGAACCCGCGACCTTCCATTTACGAGTCCGAAGTGTTTCTACTACACTACGGACCGGTCAACCTAATAGTCAACCTAATAGTCAAGGAACTTAATTTATTAGTAATCTTATTCATCAGACGGTGAAGTACGCATGCAGCTTGTATACGCGGAAGCTTACATGTGCAATATACCAGGAAGTGAATAACTAATCAGCTGTGCAGAGGAAAGACTTGGTTTCACTTCAGATTAGGAATAATTTTCCGGGAAAATGTGTGAGATAAATTTATGCAATATTATTTTTGGAAAACTGGTTTTCCTTTAGAATATTCAACAAGAAAAATAGAGAATATGAGAGAAAGTGAGACAGACTCTAGAGAGGTACAACTGAATCTTTAATCTAAGCTGCAAAGATATGTTAACATTTAAGGCTCATATTAAATCCATGCCTACAGACAGGCACATTCGCTCCTATACATTCTGCATGTGTGCACATAAATAAACAAAACCTCACTTGAACATAAGCCTTGCAACTCCTGCCGCCTTTCTTTGAACCGGGGTGGGATTGGCAAAAGTGAACCATTTTTTACAGAACGGGAGGTCAGCCTTGTACCAACCTATCAGTCAATGAGCTATGAAAGAGCAATTAAAATAATATTTAGTCCGGTCGATAGCTCAGTGGGTAGAGTGCTTGCATTCCACGCCGAGAGCTCTGGTTCGAATCCCACAGAGGTTGTCAGAAATGATTTCCCATTTTGGTGTTTATTTCAAGCACCAAATAAAATACCGGCAAGGCTTACTCAGCTTTAACAAGAAGTTAGTACTAACCCCCTATGGAGGTGGGATTTTTAACCCCATTTCAACTGAAGTGGTTGGCGTAAGGCCAGCCCCCTTACCTGTACAGATAAGTAGGTCCCGAATCGCCACATGCGAACCCTTCGGGATAAAGCAGGCAAGAAATTACACCATATGTGCAGGTAGTAATTTTCCTACCCAGCGAAGAGAATTTTTGAAAATATAAATCGTTTATTTTTTGTGCTCCGCCGGGATCCGAACCCATAAAGTATTATGATTTTTTTTAATTACACATCAATTTAATGTTCCTAATCTAAATTAAAATACCTCCTTAACCAAAAGATGATTCGCGTCTCTCAGATTTATTGCGACTTGTGTGTGACAGTAGAGCAGAAACTGTGCGCCCACGCCGACGCGGGTAAATCCCAAGTATTCCTTTGAAATCTGCCAAAGGTGACTACGGCATTTAAAGTATGCTATTTATAACATGAGAAATATATAATCTGTTAAATTGAGACATCTGAATCCAAAAACACAAAGTATAATTAAAGAAACAAATAAATTAAAGATGTAATTGAAAGCACATTTTCAGTGTTTATGTATTTACAGAGTGAACAACATTTCTTTATGAATAAGTTTACATTTAAGTAAAACACACACACAGAGTTTTATTTTCACAAATTGAGCATTTATTTTCCTTAAAGTTAGAGTACCTACTTAAAGAAAATGACGTAAGTAAGTCGAAAGTACTTAAAGGGAAATTAATGATCAATTTGTGAAATAAAACTGTGTGGTTTTCTTTTTTAATGTAAGCTTAAGTTATGTTCATTTGAGATTTGGGTTTTTTATGTTGTAAGTCCACATGCGGAATTGTACCTAAGCGCAAACTTATAGTAGGTACGTGTATGCTTTTAGGAATACATTTTATATGAATCCTAAATGTTAATATCTCTTTGCGACTTAGATTAGATTAGATGTTCTGAGTATCTTGGATTCATAGAAAACGCATTTAAGTTGAATTTGAAAACATTTTTTGCAGTTGAAGAACCTGTAATGTTAGAATTTGTAATATATACGAGTATCATCTGTAATAGAGATCCATGGATTCATACAATATTTGTCGTTGTTGTTCGATGTGAATGCGTTAAAATACTGTCACGAACTTGAAATAGTTACGTGCTCTTATACACGCATGTACATCGTATGACGGACTATGAAATCGAAGTGACTAGACACACCTATACACGTAAGACAGAACATCTGGAAGTGATGGTGATTGTGTTTTGTACATAATGGTTGGCATCTTGGACCGGTCCATAGTCCAGTGCCAACACTTTGGACTCGTAAATGGAAGGTTGTGGATTCGGATCCCGGCAGAGCACAAAAAATATACCATTTAGATTTCGAATGTGCTCTTCGCTGAGTTAAAAAAATTCATAAACCTTTACCAAAGACCGGTCACTGTGAAAGGTCCATCCAACCTTACAACAACTGGGTCTTGCTTGAGAATTGGCGCTTTCTACAGCGACGACCAAGCTCGGAGAGGGCTTTTGAGGTGTGATACACACAAAAACAGCGCTCACCAAATAAATCATCCTAATATTATTATTATTATTATAACGTTCTGGTGGGAGAATAATCTAGAGAATACAAGAAAGGCCCCTCTGGTACCGTATATAAGAGACTAAAATGGAATGGAGAGTTGAGTCGCACAGAGCAATTTTCTGTTAAATACAAATAAACAGTGATTGTCAAATTGTGAAATAAATTGTGAAAAATAAATTGTGTAAAAATTAATTATTGCATTTTTAATTAAAAAGAGAATCCAGCAGAAAATGTACTACTTATGGTTTGATTGTTTCAGGAACCCAGGAAACGGTGGAGCACACAGACATCAGACTGAGTAGAAGACTGTTCCTGGAGGATCTGCATAGAATGTCAAGACGACAAGATCTCATAGAGGTGATTTTATTTCCCCATCCTGTGTCTTTGAAATCGCAGATCAACCGACATTTTTTCCGGTCCACATTCTACACAATCTGAGATAAGAAAAAACGTACAAAATACCAAGAACAATAATGCAATAGGGAAATTTCACTTTTTTTTTTCTTGCCGATTCAAATTCCTTTTTTTTTGCTTATCATCTTATCAATTTATTATTAATATTCCTTGACTTATAGGTTGGTATGAGGCTGACCACCCATACTGTAAAAAATGGTTCACTTTGCCAATGTCACCCCTGTTTCAGAAGAGGTCGGCAAAAGTTGTGGGGCTTATGTTCATTTGATGTTTGGATTTTATTTGTAAGTACACATTCAGCATTTGTAAGCGCGAACTACACTTGTTGGTTTGTGGGCATACATCTGAGAGCTTTAAATGAATATATCCTTGCAACTTAGATTATAGATTATTATAGATTATATCATAAAACTTCTTGAATTTTGTTTTTATTTAATTTAATTTTTTGACAAAGTCATTTATGTTCAAAAAATTATTACGCGCCAAAACGCTCTTTGGATTGAATTTTCTTATGTGACGTCTTTTTCTGTATTCATCTTACAGCCATCACAATACTAGCAGCGTTGGGGATACAAGAAAATGACATCACGGGGGCCACAAATTCCGTTGACGGATAGCATATCCACTTCGAAACCGGTCAAAATTTCCAAAAGTTCTTTTTCTAATGTAAAATCAGAGAATTTTATTTTGGACTTGAAATCAGGACCTTCTTAATAATCTATCAAAATTATTCACTATTTACCAAATTCCTCACTATTGCAAATAATCTATTAGGAAAATTTACCTCGTAAAATTTATCAAATTACATGAAGTAATTTTCCCTAACTATCAGTCCTTGATTAATGGGTTGGTATGAGGCTGACCACCCATACTGTACAAAATGGTTCACTTTGCCAATGTCACCCCTGCTTCAGGGAAGGCCGGCTAGAGTTGCAGGGCTTATGTTCATTTGAGATTGGGTTTTTTATATTGTAGGTCCACATGCGGCATGTGTGAGCGCGAAATTATGCGTGTTTCCTTGTGGGAATGCATTTAATATGAATCTCAAATCATACATATCTTTGCAGCTTAGATTTAGATTTTAGATCAGTCATTTGATTCTGAGACGCAGATTTTCATGGTCTTGTGTGCTTTCTGGTGCAGGACCCTCAGAAGTGGGTGGGCGAGGCGACTTTGAAGATGTCCGTGTTCGAGGACGAGCTGAAGGACTTCCAGAAGCAGGGCTACACGGACAAGGGCAAGATGGTGTGGTCCTTCTGGAACGCCATGTTCTACTGCGGCACCATCTATACCACCATAGGTGAGACGTTCTCCAGGATTATCCATTCCCATCGTCAACTTCTCAGTGCCATACCCAGTCTTGGTAACGCATCGCAAGGCAAACGCAACTGAGCCGCCGAACATATATACGGCCCCTTCTTACTTAGCCGAATTATGTAAGCTTGACGAGATTTTTGATAAGCGGTGCACTCTTCGCTCGGCGCAGAGTGATGCTATCAACAAGCTGAAAATGCCATCTCGACGGAGCAGAACGGGCTTTGGGGATAGGGCGTTCAGTTCGGCGGGACCGTTGTGCTGGAACCGGCTGCCTTTGAAGCTGAGGACGGAAACCAGCGAGGAGCGCTTCAGGAAGGAGCTGAAGACCACCATCTTCACAAGAAGAGAGTGAGCGGTGGGCGCCCTTGGGGTGGCTGGAGCCACTAAACGGCGCCCAAAAGAAGAATAAGTCATCCAAATATATATATATCGTCCCCTTCACCTGATTCAAAGATGACCTTTAAATGGAATTTTCTACTGCAAGGTCGCTTTCAGTCTTGACGTGGCGGTGAAGAAATTGCTCTTAATTCCTCTCTTGAAGCTCTCAATTCCTTCCTGGGGCAAGTGGACGGTCCTGCAATGGAGAAAGCGCGCTCTCCGAACACTGTGCTCCTTTTTCTGCATGCAACGCTTATATTGGTTAGTGCTCTGTTGGCAGATTGCAAAGTGTGCTCCCTAACGCTCAGACTCTTCCGGATTATCAGTTCTTGCAGTTATTCCGGCGTCTCTCCATGCAATGCCTTATGTTCCTACCTACAGTGAGGTCCAGCTTAAAAGTATCTACCATTTGATTAAAAGATGACCTTCAAATGGAGTTTGTCTTTAGAATCACATTCTACACAATTTGGGCTACAAAAAAGCGTAAAACACGATAATGTGAGAGTTGTTTTTGATATTTTCAAAATCAATTTCCAGCATTCATACGACACATTGGTCCAGTACACATACCTACCTATACACACATTGCTCATGTGAGATTACTTCAGTTGGAGATGAGGCAAACAAGCACTAAGGGGATGAAAAGTAATGGACTTAAGCAATTTGTTATGCGAGTACAAAATTTTTTTTTTTTTGTAAAGCACGGTGACATTTTTATTTTCATATTATTTTTATTTATATTGATTTATAAGGAATTCCTATACCTACTGTTGATGTTGGGCAAAAAGTCTACGAAACGCTGAAAAAACTGAACGCCTCAAGCTAAAGGTAAGATAGTTTGCAATTTTCTATATTTTAGCATTATATTTTTTGGCACAGTACCTACTAAGCTATGTTTTTCAACTTTTACGACAAAAATGATTTTCATAGAACTTGAAATAAAAAAGGCTGAAAACTAAATAAAGCGCATTCTGTGAAAAACATGCCGAAGCTTTTTTCACTTACAAAGCTTTCAAGTAATACTGTTTCAATAGAAGTAGATAGAGAATAATAAAGCTTTCAGGAAAAATCAAGAGGCTCTGAAAAATACTGTTTTTATTATTATTGATTACGCCAAGTTTGACGTTATCATAAGGGGGTGCGTGGGGGAGGATTTGAGATCGCAAACTGGTTCTCGATTATCGCGATCGGACGAACTGCCCAACAAATCTGTCTAGGCAGCCAACCAATGGAGCAAGGGGGAAGGAATCACGGAATCAAATGGTCTGGACTCACCTTATCTCCAATGGATGCCTCTTTCGCGGAGCACTGGTCGCGTTTTTGTGTGTGGTTTCTCCTTCGTTCGCGCGCGGTGTACACTGCGATGGACACGTCTATCCAAGGCCGCGTATGAAGAAGTACTGGCTGGAGACAGGTGATTGGGCAAATCGGATAGGTCAGATTATAGGCACAAGGACAAGGATTTTATGGCCAGCTACCCATAACAAACCTACCTAACAGTTCGCCCAAACATGCCCCCCAGCTTGAGAGGACGTAGTCCTTTCAAAACAATGATTTATTTATTTATTTGTTTATTATTATAACTTAAATCTACTTAATTTAGCGAGTGGACTGTATATTATTTTGTAATGTTATTGATTTGGCAACGGACAAACCTTGACAACTGGACGCCTATAAGTTCCAGTTTTCGTCCGGACATTAACTACTCTAGCTATACCGTCCGCTCCCGGAAAGACATCCTCAATAACTCCTAGTGGCCAATTAAGAGGTGCACTACCTTCAGTTTTTAACAAGACAACAGATCCAATCTTGATTGGCTCTGTTTCCGTGTTCCATTTCTGACGCGTTTGGAGAGTGTGAAGGTACTCCACCTTCCACCGTTTCCAGAAAGACTGAACTAAATGGTCCACATACTGTTTACGAGACAGTAAACTAATGTCTCTAGAGGAGGTATCTGTCGCCGGAAGTGACTTTAGAGGAGTCAATGTGAGAAAATGTGCGGGGGTTAGAGCAATAGGTTCGGATGGATCGGCACTCAAACATGAAAGCGGTCTGGAGTTTAAAATTGCTTCAATTTGCGCAAGTACTGTAGACATTTCCTCGAATGTCAATAATTGTTTACCAATTACTCGATTCAGATGGAGTTTGATACTCCGCACGTTACTCTCCCAAATTCCACCGAAATGCGGGGCGGATGGGGGATTGAACTTCCAATCTATCCGATGGTCTCTTAGTTCCCTGTCGAACTTATTTTGAAAATCTTCAGACTCCAGGAGACCATAGAGAGCATCGAGGTGAGATTTTGCACCAATGAAGTTTGTCCCACAGTCTGAGTACATTATTTTTACCGGCCCGCGTCGCGACAAAAATCGCTTAAGAGCGTTAATAAATGTTTCCGTGCTTAGATCTGATGCGAGTTCGATATGAACCGCTTTCGTGATTAAGCACACAAACACACAAATGTATGCTTTAATTTTGTGCACACCTCTTTTTCTATAAGGAATCACACTTAAGGGGCCCGCGTAGTCTATGCCACAGTGGAAAAATGCCTTACCTTCATTTACCCGACAGGCAGGTAAATCCCCCATGAGGGGGAAGCGTGATTTTGGATTAACCTTATAACAAGTATTACATAATTGGACGCGTTTACGCACAATATTTCTAGCCGACAAAATCCAGAAATTTTGTCGCAAAAGGGACATCAGTAACTGAGGTCCGGAATGCAAGAATTTTCTATGATAGTAATCAATGATTAAATTCAAAATATGACCGCGACCTGGTAAAAGTATTGGATGTTTACTGTCATAAGCTAAGTCAGCGTTTACAAGTCTCCCTCCTACTCGTAACAACCCATCGGCGTCGATAAAGGCATTAAGCTTACGAAATGCAGGAGATAAGACTTTACCGGCTTTCGCGTTTTTAATTTCGTTCGAAAAATGATGATTTTGTAAGTCTTTTATAACTACGATTTCTGCAAACCGTAGGTGAGAGACTTCAAATTTTGATGACAATCTTTTTATAAAACGAAGTATGTAAATAACAACTCTTAACAATTTACTCCAGGAAGAGATTCGTTCAGCGAGTGAACCTAATAAAGTTGGTTGCTTGGGTAAGTTATCCATTACAGTCATAACTTTTATTTTTTGTTCCGGCGGGTTTTCAATAGTATTTGGATCAAATTTACAAAAATTCCATTCTTCAATCGGTGAGCGCGCGAAGGCAGGGCCTTTAAACCAGAGCGGGTGGTCAATTAATTGTGCGGGAGTTAGGCCGCGTGAGAGACAATCCGCGGGATTGTCTTTCCCGGCAATATGATAAAACTGACTTGGAGGTATATTATCCTGAATTATAGTTACTCTATTCGCGATGAAAGTCTGCCAGCGGGATGGGTGTGAATGAACCCAAGCGAGTGCCACTGTACTATCAGAAAAGGCGTATACATTATTAATTTGGCAGCGAGTTGAATATGTATCAATGACTACACGCATTAATTTTGACAATATCAATATTCCCGATAATTCAAGTCTTGCTAAAGATATTGTACGACTTGGAGCTACTCGCGACTTTGCACAAGCTAAACTTATTTCTCCGCGTTTACTTGGAGGATTATATACATGAATATATATCACCGCTCCATATGCTCTCTCACTTGCGTCCGCGAATCCCAATAGGGATATAATCGACTCCTGCGTTACACCTGTATGCCGTGGCAGCTGAATACTTTGAAGGAGTGGGAGTTCCGATTCATAATTTTCCCAAGTTGAAATTATACTCTGAGGAGGACAATCGTCCCAATCGATTTTATGTTCCCAGAGAAATTTAATCATTAATTTAGCTGTCACAATCACGGGTGCGACAAACCCCATCAAATCCCAGAAGCGCGCAATTGTCGACAGAATATTTCGTTTTGTACATTTACGAAATTTGTTAGTGACACTAAAGGTAAAAACATCCTTTCCAGGCAACCAATGCAAACCAAGGATGGTACATTGATCTTCTGATCTGAACTCCACAGCTTCAGAAATGCGACAAGCTGAGGGAATGCCTCCCATGACTGATGGTGAATTACTCGAGAACTTCACCAATTCAAAACCGCCCGCAAGAAATAATTCAATCAATTGGTTTGAAAGTGCGATAGCCTCTTCATCATTTAAACAGCTAGAAACCAAATCATCCATGTAAATATCTCTCTCTGCTACAAGTGCCGCTAATGGAAAACGTGTTCGCTCATCATCAATTAAACGACGAACGGTACGCATTGCAAGGTATGGGCTGCACTTTAAGCCAAATGGTACGCGTGTAAATTCAAAAAGCTGAAGTGGATCATTTTTATCAAACCGATATAAAACTCTCTGATAGCATCTATGCTCTTTATTTACCAGAATTTGCATATACATTTTACGTATGTCAGCGCTTAGAGCAACTGGAAACAAGCGAAAGTGTAATATTATTTTAAATAGATCATTTTGAAGATTTCTACCCGTATGTAGAACATCATTCAGCGA
This sequence comes from Agapetus fuscipes, assembly GCA_951799405.1. NCBI lineage: Eukaryota > Metazoa > Arthropoda > Insecta > Trichoptera > Glossosomatidae > Agapetus > Agapetus fuscipes. Next base: position 7,091,849 of record OX637358.1, on the reverse strand, counting down.
TAATCCTGATGTAGTTTTCATACTAGCATCTATTACTGCGCGAACCTTAGTTGTGGATTTATTTTCACGTATCACTGCATGATGCGGGGCTATGTATTGCAAGCTCAAGCATTGATCCGAATTTATATTTACAGGATTTAAATACCCTTCTTGTATATAATTTTTGAAAATAAGGTCGTATTCCAATTTTACAGAAGAGTTTGAAAGCAGTTTCCTTTCCAACGCGTAAAATCTCCGCTCTGCCGCTCTCTGAGAATCACCAAGCTGCCCCGGATCGGTCTTGAAAGGCAGCATTACGGAAAATCTACCAGTCTTGTCTCTCGTGGTGGTGTTGGTATATTTCTCTTCACATACCAGCTCCTCGATTTGCGGAGTGGAGACGTCCGGTACGTCTTCCAACTCCAAGAATTTTTTCATTTCAATTTCAATTGCTGAAAAGAAACTATAATCTGTTTTGATTAACGGTAGCACTGGAACTTCCCCTAGTACCACATACCCAAATAGGGTATCCAGTGCAACTGGCTCGCCTAAATTTCGTGAGATAGTGTTGTGTTTTATCACACGGGAGAATACATCTGCACCCAGAATCATGTCAATTTTTCCGGGAATAAAATATTTTTCATCAGCCAAACGTAATGATTTTAAATATTCTAAATTTTCAATATTAATGTTGGCGACGGGTATTTTATCAGTTATTTGATTAACCACCAAAGGCGATAGTTTAAAATTGACCGATTTCTCAACTCTCGAAAGAAGGGTAATTGTTGTCACTCCCTTGATAGGGTTGACAATATCCCCTATTCCTGAAACAACTTTGTCTCGCGTCGTCTTTACATCAAGATGAAGTTCTCGACAACAGGAGGCCGTTATTATGTCTCTCTGTGAAGCACTGTCTAATAAAGCGCGAATAGTGTGTCTTTGACCCCGCTTGTCTAAGATTACACAACAAACAGTTCCTAGTAAAACTGTAGATTCTACCTCACTAGAATTAGGGCCCATAGCACAAAGCGCTAAGGGCTCCGCCTTTTCTTCGGCCGCGGCTTGCAAATTCAAGTTGAAATGCAGGCTAGTATGGTGGGATCGATTACAAACGCTGCATCTTCCCTTTGCTTTACAATTCTTGAGATTATGCATCGTACTTAGACAATTGACACATAATTTCTTTGATTTTATAAAATTGTACCTTTCCCGAGCGTCCAGGATAGTGTATTTCGGACACTGGTACAACTTTGAGTGGTTGTTATCTCCGCACAACAAACATTTGTCAGTATTAACTGTCACAAATGCCCTAACGTTTTTCTGGGAAGCTGAGGGCTTGCGCGGCATCGCGTTAATTTGATTGTTAATTTTACTGCTTCTACTTCCGTTTGCGCGCTGTAGTATTCGCGAGTAATTTCTAATGAATTCCACAAATTTTATTGAATCTACTGAGTCTGAAGAATCTTGTATAGAAACTTCAAAAGCCTTAATCGTATCCATGTCAAGTTTCTTACACGCAATGTGTATGAATATAAAGTCTTCTAGATTCTCCATGTTCAACTGTTTGATTGCAGCAGTTAAACCTGAAAATGGATCAATAAAGTCCTCCAAGTTTGAGGCAGATGGTTCCTTTACTGCAGGAATATTTAACAATTTCTCTAGATAAGTTGTTGCCAGAACGCGCTTATCGTTGTATTTCTTGACCAACGAATTCCATAAAATTGTATAATTTTGAGCAGTTGGCAATAAACCTTGGCAAATGCTTTGAGCTTTTCCTACCAGTTTTCCAACTAAATATTGAATCTTTTCACCTTCCGTTAGACTGTCATTCTCATGGACCATAGATTTAAAATTTTCATAAAACACCGGCCAATTGTTTACATCTCCGTTGAAGGCACACAGCTCTAATCGTGGTAGTTGGATGCTCCTTTTTAAAGGAATATCATTTGCACTTGAGGATTTTGTTGTGTCTTTTAAATTCTCGTAAGTATATTTAATTTCAGCGTATAAGTCTTCAAATGACAGAATAATATTATTATCTGTTGCTTCATCTTCCTCACTTTCTGCAATTAAATCATTTTTTTCTTTTACCAGTAATAAAAATTCTTTACGCCAGTTGTCAATGCCTGCCGCGTGCACTTTAAATTTACGCAAATAAATTTCTCCCAAATGAATTGAATTAATGGTATCGAAAATGCATTGTGCCCGTTCCAAGTACGTCTCTATCTCATTCTGGAGGCGCTCCTTACGTCGTTGAAATGCCCGTTTCTCGCGTTCTGACGTCATGTTTTAAATTTGGCTTTAATAAATTAAATTTGATAAAATTAATAATAATTTTTACTAATCCCGTACGTACAAGTCCTTATAAATTGAAGTAGCAAAGAAAGAAGAAGGTTATAATAATTTTATCAAAATGTAAACAAATAATGTAAACAAAGAAAGTAAACAATGCTAGTACCTAGGTAGTTACTTATACCGCGGGCTTAATTCGAATGTACCTAAAATGCAAGAGATAGGTATACCTACAAGGCAATTAAATAATTAACCCGCACTTCGATTCCAAAGCGATATTTATGATAATAATGTATGAACGCGTCACGAATTGTAGCAATAAAAATGGCGAATATTTTTTTTTTGAATCCGATTTCAAACTATAAGAATCTGAATTAATATTACGTGAATCTAATTTTTAATTTACGATCCGGTTCTGTAAGGACCAAGATTATGATTACGCCAAGTTTGACGTTATCATAAGGGGGTGCGTGGGGGAGGATTTGAGATCGCAAACTGGTTCTCGATTATCGCGATCGGACGAACTGCCCAACAAATCTGTCTAGGCAGCCAACCAATGGAGCAAGGGGGAAGGAATCACGGAATCAAATGGTCTGGACTCACCTTATCTCCAATGGATGCCTCTTTCGCGGAGCACTGGTCGCGTTTTTGTGTGTGGTTTCTCCTTCGTTCGCGCGCGGTGTACACTGCGATGGACACGTCTATCCAAGGCCGCGTATGAAGAAGTACTGGCTGGAGACAGGTGATTGGGCAAATCGGATAGGTCAGATTATAGGCACAAGGACAAGGATTTTATGGCCAGCTACCCATAACAAACCTACCTAACAGTTCGCCCAAACAATTATTATGAAATACCTACCGTTTTTAATCTATTATTTTTTTTAGCCGCTTTAAGGTTATACGAGAGCTTAAGAAGATTATTAATATCGGGACTAAAGAACCTCTTTAATTGTTTTATGAAACTAAAATCGTAATTTTATGTCAAATAACTTTGACTGATCATGGCCAGATGTCGTTGCTGAAGTATATAACTGAATGTACTTACTCAAGCATTACGTTTCATAAAAAAAATAATGTAAATTATCTTGACACTCTTAGCGAGCGTTTTAGTTTTTATAAACTTGTGTTTAAACGCTATTGTTGAGTATTTACGACCGCATGGCTCATTCCGTAAGTTATGCATCAAAAATTGCAAAAAGAAATGATTTGACACAAGTATTATTCTATGTTAGAATTATTTAACTTTTTTTGCATCTTTAATCCACACGGAGAAGTGTGACCAGAGCATGTTTTGTCGTTTTAACACAGGCGTGTAAAAGTACTGTTTCGTCTATCTCACACATACGTATTTTTTTTATATTTTCAAAGTGTAGGTCCTAGTGATAGCAAACCAGTGTATTAAAACAAGTTTGGCCATAAAAAATATTTTCTTTTTTATTTATCATTTTTAATCTTCTTTTATATCTTATCAGTCCGTAGTGCAGTGGTAACACTTTGGACTCTGAATGGAAGGTTGTGGATTCGAATCCTAGCGGAGCACACAAAATATACCATTTATCCTTGTCGTTATATAACCAGTAAATATACCAGATCCTTGACTGATAGATTGGTTGATTTTAGATTTTGGTTTCAATTTGTAAATACACATGCAGCATTTGTAAGTGCGATCTTACAAGAGTGTATCTATAATCTATAATCTAAGCTGCAAGGATATGTAAACATTAAAGGCTCATATGAAATGCATGCCTATAGACAGGCACATGTAGGTTCGCGCCTACACATTCTGCATGTGTGCATACAAATAAAGAAAACCTCACATGGACATAAACCTTGCAACTCCTGCCGCCGTTCCCTGAACCGGGGTGGCATTGGAAAAAGTGAACCAATTTTTACAGCACGGGTGGTCAGCCTCGTACCAACCTATCAGTCAAGGAGAATGCATGCTTGTGAGAATGCACTTTATATGAATCTTAAATGTTAACATACCTTTTCAACTTAGATTATAGATTGTGGTGATCAAGCGCAAAACTTTGCCAATTCACTTTGCCAATGTCACCCCTGTGTCAGGAAAGGTCGGCTAAAGTTGTAGGGCTTATATTCATTTGAGGTTTTTTTAATTTGTAAGTTCACATTCAGAATTTGTAAGCGCGAACTACATGTGCTTGTTTGTGGGCATACATTTGAGAGCTTTAAATGAATATATCCTTGCAACTTAGATTATAGATTATTATAGAGCCTTTCAAATTTCTTCAAAATATACAGTAAAAAAGTACGAAAGTTTTATAATAATCTAATGTACCTAATCTATAGTGCAAAGATATATTGACATTCAAAACTCTTATCAAATGCATGCCCACAAACAGACACTTGTGAGTTCACACATACAAATGCTGAGTGTGAACTTACAATTAAAAATCAAAACCTCAAATGAACATAAGCCCTGCAACTTTTGCCGACCTTCCCTGGAACACGGGTGACATCGGCGAACTGAACCATTTTTTACAGTATGTGTGGTCAGCGCCATACCTGCCTATAAGTCAAGGTATGCATGTAATAAATAACATTCTAATCTAATCTCATCTAAATTGTAAAGATAATATGCAACATTGGGAGTTCACATTACATGCATTCTCACAACACGTTTAACACACAGAACCATTTTCTACAACATGGGTGGTCAGCCGCATATCAACCTATAAGTCAACAAAATATACACAACAAATTACATTTAGAAATAAACATCGTGATAAAAAGAATCTTGAAAATTTACAATTTTCAAAAAAGGTTTTTGATTTCTATAAGAATTTGGAAGCTCCCATAGAGTAATAGTAATAATACTATTATTATTGGTTTTCAAAGCGACGCGAAGCTGTGTCCAAGTATGAAAGTCAACGTTTTAACTGAGCCGCGGCGCATACAAATAATGTATCAAGGTTAAAGCAGCACCTCTCATGAGCGTCTCAGTGTCTAGACATTATAATAAAATACACAATGTTTTACGTTTAAAACACGATAGCTCATGTGTCTGCATAGAGTTATATATTATACAAAATGTCGCCTGTCTTTTCACATATGTAGTATGACATTTCACGTTTTAACTCAATCATAACGTAAACAAAAAACCTATTAGGTCTTATACAGCGCTTGAAGTTTGCGTCATAATTTTGAAGTATTTTGACAAAACGATTTATTCGAGTAAAAACGTTAAGTTTTATTTTCTACTTTGTAATTTGTAAAGCCAGCGAAATACATTTTGTTCTTTTCTGCCATGCTGAGTGAATAATTATTATTTTCTAAGGTTCCCGAAGGGGCCGCATGGCGCTGAAATCAGTCAAAATTGTGTATGGAAATCATTGTTTTTCCATTATTAAATATCAATTGGAGGAGAAAAAATAAAACAAGTAATGCATTGAAAACATAAAAAATATCACTTCAAATCCTAAAAGGAAAATAAACCATTAAAAGACGAATGTAGCTACAATATCGTATGCAAAATTTGGGTACTTTTTAAATAATCATAAAAAATCAATGAAAAGTAAAAAAAAACAACTAACAAGTAGAAAAAATAAAACTAATCAAAATGAATGTTTTGAAATAAAAAAAAGTTAGGATTTATTCATAAGAACAGTGGAAATCTCCATTTAAGGTATCTCCGTAAATAAAATTATTTTGAATTGGTATTTTATGGAAAAAAATACCTTATTTTATGTGTTAATTTAAACTGGAGAAAAAATACTACCTTACCATTCAAAATATGGGTTATTTCGGTCATCAAAGTTGGGCGCGCTGACCTCTCAATCACCCTTAAATAGTAAGCTATGACTTTCACTTTGCCAATGCCCCCCTGGACCCTGTTAGGACGAGTTTTTTCACTTTACTCCTTGACTTACAGGTTGGTATGAGGCTGACCACCCATACTGTAAAAAATGATTCACTTTGCCAATCTCATCCCTGTTTCAGGGAAGGTCGGCAAAAGTTGTGGGGCTTATGTTCATTTGAGGTTTGGATTTTATTTGTAAGTACGCATTCAGCATTTGTAAGCGCGAACTAAGTACACGTGTTGGTTTGTGGGCATACATCTGAGAGCTTTAAATGAATATATTCTTGCAACTTAGATTTTAGATTACCTATATAGATTATTACTCGAAGTATTGTGTAGAGAAAAATGTATGTGAACTTGTAAAGCACCTCTGGCAAAACAAGTTTCGAAACGTTTTTTTGCCAGGGGTGCTTTACAAGTTCACATACGTTTTTCTCGAATAAACAATTCTTCGAGTAAAAAGAAAAAACTCGTACTCAGGGTACTGTTTCAGGGAAGGTCCACACTCCACATGCGGCATGTGTTAGCGCGAAATTATACGTGTCTGCTTGTGGAAATGCATTTAATATGAATCTCAAATGAGTCATGAGATATAGGTAGATATCTTTGCAACTTAGATTTAGATGACTTGACCACGTCCATATTGTAAAAATGGTTCACTTTTGATAGTAATATTAAATGATACCATTTAAAATTAATTGTATATGCATGCCTACAAAAAGAAATGTGTAAGTTCACGCTTGCAAATGCTGCATGTGTATCCTATTGGCTTTCAATCCTATTTAATTGGTTACCAAATGCTCTCGCAGACGATCTGTGTTGAATTTCAACTTTGGCTTACAGCTTAGTGACAGCTGAACACGGACTAGGGTCAATGCTCAAATCAAAATTCTTTGTAAATATCTTGGCAATAAATTCAAATGACATTTGTTTCTACGTACCTACCTACGCGTTGATAGATTATTTTTCTCAACTACCTACATATAAGAAAATTATATAGTTGTGACTTGTGGTGAATAAAAGTAGGTACACAGTAGGTATTGTATTATAAAAAAAGGTGTCTATATAACATTGCGCTGTCTGTAATCTTTAATTAATCCATAATGTACCTTGCAAAGATATGTTAACAATTCATATTAATATTCACTCTTGATAAAGGGTGTCCTCTTGATAATGACGTGAACAAGTCGAAAGTACTTGAGGTGAAATAAACACTAGAGTGGAGTGATCTTGTATGAGATTTTTTTTTTCAAAACCATATACCATTTTTTTTGTGCCATTTATGAAATAAAAAATATAGAAAAAAAATTCAGATTTTTCAAAAAATTCCTTCTTCCCGCACACTGACTTCAAAGTTTATGTTTTTGTTGAAAATTTGTAACATAGCTCCAGCTCAATATTGAGCTGAATAAAGTTAGTCAAGGTGTACAAAATTCAAATAAAAGTACGAGAAGCATTCATTCGTACATTCCAAAACACAACAAGAAGAAAAAAGTACAGGTTTTATAAAAAAAAAAAAAAACATTTTGCTTGAAAATTGCCTTTTATTTTAATTTTCGGCATTATGCTCCTACGTTCTAATTAGACTTTTATAGCCACAAATCTAAATTTTTGGTACATTGGCTCAAAGCAGCTTTTCTTGTTATTTTCACTGCTCTTTCAACTGCCTAAGTATAGCATGGGAGCAGGGGCGTGCATCCCATACGGGCACATGAGTCTTATGGGTAGGCAATATATGGTAAAAAAAACATTTAATCTTGATATTCAGATTTAAAATTCAAAATTTAAATTCGATTGGAGCCCTCGTTAGCACTTCAGTCAATAGCAAATGAGTTATTTTAAAGGAATGGGAGAAACTATTTATTCGGAAATTTATTACTACCTTACATGAGATCTGTAAAAAATGCATGTCACTGTCACCACTAGATTAAACTTTCTCATCGGATATTTTTTTTCTAAAAGAGGCTCATTAATATTTTCCTGATATATCTTATTAGATCAACTTAAGTTGCAGCATTGAAATATATTTCAGGCCTCTTAAAAAGTCATTGTGTGAGAGATTTGATATTTTGCGTGCCTTTTTAAGCTACGTCATGTTGTAAATTCTTTAATGAATTTGTTTTTGCCGATAATCATCGCTAATAACATACTATCCGAGTGCCTAAAAGAGCTATTTTTTCCAAAGACTGAATCTTTTACTTTTTTGATATCTAGCAAATATTTCGAGGCCAAAATGATGAAACAAATATGATATGAATCATCTTTACATGAACAATTATTTTTATAAGAACCTATGGTGGAGGATACACTTTTATCACAAAAGCAGCTAGAGTTGTCAAAGTTTCCGACGGTGATTCCGTTGCTACATACAGACGTAGTATTTGGTTGGCTTGTGTAAGCCAAAGAACGTGTGAAATCTGGCCTGGAGATCTTTTTGTCAGATCTTTAGGAAAATCGTTTGTTGTTACTGCTGACATAATGTTGTGCAAATACGGTTGGTCTGTTCTCAATTTTTGTAAACGTTTGTACTTCAATTTGTTGAATTATTTTAATTGGCAATTTCTCGCAAGTTTCGGGAGCTTTTCTCAGTGGTCCAATGTAAGACTTAAGTCCGGAAGTACACCCATCCATATAAAGAAACAAATGTCTCAATGATAGTTCATTCAGATGTTGTTGTTTACAAATTATCCATTGCAGTGGTCTTTAAATCTTTTTAAGCAGTCTGATGATTTCACTATTCTTTCCGGTGTTAACATTTGGTCCATCACAATCGATTGCCATCAGGGTACGTTGAGAAATATTTCATCTGGAAAATGTTTCGCTGAGCCCATCTTAGGTACTAGGTATCCCCCGTTAATAGACCCCGTCTCTTTAATTAGCATAATGTGCTCTTAAAATCTATTTTTTTTGTAGCATTTACCCTTTTTTCAGGAATATTTAATGTTTATTTCTTACATTCCAGTACAATGCTGATATTTTATGAAAAACCTCTTCCATCAATGTATGACTTTCCTTACAAAGTTTTCTCCCTTTGTCTTGTGTGTCTTATTAAAAATAGGGGCATCAGCCTTAACAAACGAAACACATTATGCAATTGCAGTTGACAGACACTCCATACCTGTAACGTTTCCTCAATACTGTAGGGAGGTCAAAAAGTGAACTTTTTTTTTCAGAAATTTATTCCTTATATGCGATTGTACAGTCATCTGAAGAACTGAACGTTTCAGAAATAATGAATTAAGCAAATATAAATAGCAAAAAATATTTTTTAAATATTTTTTAACAGCGTCAAACAAGAGCTTAAAATTACTTTTTTACATAACATTCGATGGCGTTGTGCGGGAAGATCCTCTCATTTATACTTAAGTTTCTTTTTGGATAAGTAAATTTGATCCTAAAACGCACCTTTTCTACGCTATTTGTGTTCGATAAAACGAAAAAAGACTTTTCACTCCACTCTAATAAACACTGAATTTGTGAAAATAAAACTCTGTGTTTTTATAAGTTTTTATAATTTTTTTATAATTAATATTCAAAAAAATTGCATGCCTACAAACAGACACGTGTAAGTTCGCGCTTACAAATTAAATTCCAAAACTCAAATGAACATAAGCCCTGCAAATTTTCTATATGTCTGTCTGTCTCTATCTCTATCTATCTATCTATGTATTTCCTCCCAACTTTCCTATGTCTGTAAGCATAATTTCATTTCTCGGAACTCCTCAACACACTTTTAAGTTTAGCTGGATGTCTCATGCCTTGATATATATATGCGCGCTATCTGTCTGCTCCCTGCTAACGTCTTGGTTAATGGCTTATCAACCCCTCAGTGCTTGTTTGGCTTATCCACCATTTGTTTCAAAAACAGTGTTCAAATTGCCGCAAGACTCACATTCTACACGATGAAAAAAAGGAAAACACGATAATGTGAGAGTTGTTTTAAAAAGTTTGCAAAATCAGTTACCAGTTTTCATAAGACACATTGGTTCAGTACACGTGTATACAAATATTACCCATGTAAAATTACTACTAATGATAATAATACCTAATTGGCCAATTTTTATATGGCGCCGTTTCGTGGCACTATAGCCACCCCAAGGGCGAAGCTTCTGTTAAACAAATGTGTCTTAAGCAACTTCCTGAAACTGCCAACACTTCCGTCGAAGTGGCAGTTGAAGCCTGTTTATGGCATCACTCTGTGCAGAACGAAAAGTGCGTCGTTTTCCACCTATCTGATCGACTCTGCACAATTCACACAAGTACGATGGGGCAACTCCTCTGAGAGCGTTAAAAACAGAAACACATATTTTGTACTCAATCCTCTCTGGGACCCGCAGCCAATGAAGGCGCTGCAACAGAGGAGATACAAGGTCAGTTTTTCATCCTCTCAAAAGTAATTTGGCTGCAGCATTACAGACAGACTGCAGTCTGGACTGCTGAAACCTTGGAATACCCCAGAACAGACCATTGCAATTATTATTATCTATATAAATAATTATAAAAAATTATAAAAAACACAGAGTTTTATTTTCACAAATTGAGTTTTTATTTCCACCTCAAGTACTTTCGACTTATTTACGTCATTATCAAGAGGATACTCTTTAGTCCCGATAGTAATTGAGATTATTATTATAATTGAGATTATAACCGAGAGTATCCTCTTGATAATGACGTAAATAAGTCGAAAGTACTTGAGGTGGAAATAAAAACTCAATTTGTGAAAATAAAACTCTGTGTTTTTTATAATTTTTTATAATTATTTATAAAAATGAATTTTCACTGTGTGAATACACAAACTTTAAAAAGTCTATTATTATCTAGTTTCGACACAACGAAAGATGCAATGAGAACCTTAGCAGCTTCAGATGTCAAACAGTTTCTGACCCATCTCAACTGCCTCAGGTGAACGAAACAGGAGAACATAAGACAAACATGCACTAAGCGGACGTTACTATATTGCGTGTTCCTCCAGAAATAATCTTCCTGTAATGTCTTCTGCATCACAAATACGAGTAAATTTCAAAACTAAAGTGTTGCATGTAAACTGAAACAGCATATCTAGTGAGAGTTCCAGTTTCAGTACATTTTCTGGTAAACACTAACGTTGAGTTGTATACTTGTTGTTCACACTCCACTGAAACAGCGACCCACTTTGCTTTTCTTACTTTCTTTGTTGATTTTAGTTTGTTTACGTTTTCACTAAAATTCGCGACTACAAATGCCGCCGCCTTTACTTGAAAAACAAAACTCGAATCAGCAACAAATTGCAACTCCTGCCAACTTTACCTGAAATAGGGGGGATAATTACCATAACTTATAGGTTGGTATAAGGCTGACCAGCCATACTGTAAACGGTTTACTTTGCCAATGTCACCACTGCTTCAGGGAAGGTCGGCAAGAGTTGCAGGGCTTATGTTCATTTGAGGTTTGGGTTTTAATTTGTAAATACCTACACATGCAGCATTTGTAAGCATGAACTTATAGGTTGGTATGAGGCTGACCACCCATACTGTAAAAAATGGTTCACTTTGCCAATGTTACCCCTGTTTCAGGGAAGGTCGGCAAAAGTTGTGGGGCTTATGTTCATTTGAGGTTTGGATTTTATTTGTAAGTACACATTCAGCATTTGTAAGCGCGAACTACACTTGTTGGTTTGTGGGCTTACATCTGAGAGCTTTAAATGAATATATCCTTGCAACTTAGATTATAGATTATAGATTATAGAACTTACATGTGTCTGTTAGTGAAAATGCATTTAATATGAATGTTAAATGTGAATATTATTTTGAAACTTAAATTATAGATCTTCTGTTCGTTAACCAGTTAGATTTATGAATTAAATAAATATTTCATTGTCAATAAAACTGTAAACAAATCATAAAACCCGAATAACTAAAATTTCCTGTCTCACATTTAACTACTGTATGAATTTTCCTTAAAAAATACATGAGGGGTAGTTTATTTAAATTTTAAACAAGAAAACGGAGCGCCGTTTTCTTGTGCGTCACACCCCAAGGGTCCTCTCTATCACGAATAAGATATTTTAAAAAGACGTGCCATCAAATCTCCCTTAAAAATGCCTCACAAACTCCTCCCTCTGTGTGGCAGCCTGTTCCACTCTATCGCAAAGCACGGTCTCCAAAATAATTGCGTACTTGATGTCGAGGCTGCATCAATCTGACAGCACCACTGCTCATCTTCGTGTTTTTTGACATAGCTAATAGATTTTACAAAAACTCTTGACTGATAGGTTGGTATGAGGCTGACCACGGTGCTGTAAAAATCGGTTCACTTTTGCCAATGCCACCCCGGTTCAGGGAACGGCGGCAGGAGTTGCAAGGTTTATGTTCATGTGAGGTTTTGCTTATTTGTATGCACACATGCAGAATGTGCAGGTGCGAACCTACATGTGCCTGTCTGTGGGCATGCATTTAATATGAGCCTTAAATGTTAACATATCTTTGCAGCTTAGATTATAGATTATAGATATAGAACTATCGACCATACTTAAAATTTTAATCAAAATCTTTTACTATAAACATATTCTTACAGTGTTATTCACACAATGCACATCCATAGCTCAACCGCCAACTAACGTTAATTTTTCGTGCAACAAAACGATGATCCATGGTTTATATGTTCTGTATTTGTGTGAATCACACCTCAAGAACCCTCTACGAGTTTGGTCGTCGCTGTAGAAAGCGGCATTCTCAATCAAGACCCAGTTGCTGTATGTTTGGATGGACCTTTGGTGATCGGTCTTTGGAGCGGTATATGAATCTTTAATCCAGGGTATATTTGAAATTGAAAATACAAATGGTGTTTTTTTGTACTCCGCCGGGATTCGAGCCCACAACCTTCCATTTACGAGTCCGAAGCGTTATCACTAGACTACGAACCTGTCATTTTTTCCAATATGATATAGCATGCATACGCTTAGTTCTATTTCCACATACTCTGCTGTTATTTTGGGACCGCACCACAGTGGCGGGGAGGCGACGAGCTTTCAAAGCTTTCAGCGTAATCCGACGTCGGCGCTAGCGTCGCCCGAAAAAGCTCACAAGAGAGGCCCGAAATAAGACAAAAAAGCTCCGAAACGAACGCCTCACTCCGAAAATAAGGCAAAAACATAACAATCACAAAGTTCAAGTGGTGTTTTCAATGTTTGTTTTTTAAACAACAATGTGTGAAGAAGTGTGTGTATGTTTTTCTTTGCGTGGTGACAAATAGTTGAGATGAAATGTCTGTTGGATGTGTCTATATTTAAATTTTGGGTGTTTTTGCGACTCCAGGGATTTGTTTGGTATTTTTAACTTTTTCTCGGTAAGTGTTTTTTAAAAAAATATATTTTATATTTTACTATTTATTCTTATTCCTTTTTTCAAAATGAGAATTCCTTGCCTTATGGGTTGGTATGAGGCTGACCAGCCATACTGTAAAAAATGGATCGCATTGCCAATGTCATATTTTTTTCGGGAAGATCGGAAAAAGTTGCAGGGTTCATTTGAGATTTGGATACTCGTATAATTTGTAAGTACACATGCGGCATTTGTAAGCGCGAACTTACACGTGTCTGTTTGTAGGCATACATTTAATAAGAATTTTAAATGTTAATACATCTTTGCAACTTAGATTATAAATTATAGTTGTATGGAATGCAAGGCGGTATTTTTGGATTTTCCGAAAATATGAAAAAAAAACCTTTTTTTTTCTACATAACTTAAATTGTGCACTTTCTTATCTTGCCGCACAACATGAATAGAATAAAAATACGAAAAAATATTCAAAATCCACTTTCAAAATTCAAATGATACTAACTACGAGTAGTAACTACATCAAAACAAAACGCATCACATTTTTTTTTATATGGAAACTTTTATTGAATTTTTCTTTAACGGATTTATCTATTTTGTTTTCTTTATAAATGGAATTCATAAATTTTCCATGTAGAAAACAAAATGGCGATGCCAGGCCGACTGATATTTTGTTATCGTTTGCTAAGGACCGTAGTTACATTGACGTGTGTCATTTTCTCACCGAGAAATGAAACATCCATACCGAGTTCTTTGAAATACTTACGTATAAAGTTATTTTGTTTAGTCGATAACAAGCTGTTTATTTATTACTATCGTATGAAATGCGGATGCTCACATTTGGCAGAGAAACAAAAACAATTTGTTTTGACTAAAGTATTATCATTTGAAATTGTTGCGATCATCTGCACTTTGAAATAAGCATGTTTTTTAATAAACAAATGTTTCTTGTTTTAGTTCAAAATAGCTGCATTCGAAAACTAAACAAAGATGTCGGGATCGAGTCCTAGGCCTGAACAGAAGAAAATGGCTGCAACCGCTGTCAAAAAAAGTGCCAGCATTAAAGCTGAATCCGAGACCCAAACTGCTGTTGCTGTGAGAGTTCCGTCGATTAAAAAAGTGCCAAGTGATGTGAAGGCTGCAGCAGAGAATTTGGTGACTGATGAACAAGCTCATAGTGCTTCTATGGCCAGGAAACGAAGAATGATCACCAAGAACAGAGCCCAAGGAGTAAGGACCAGAGAGAAAACACCAGAACCCAGCAGGTCATATGTGCCACACGAAGACACAACAACAACTGATGAAGAAGACACTAGGTCACCTCAAAAGCCACTTGAAAGCGAAGATGATGATATCTATTTGGAAACTAAGAAGAAGTTACAGGAAAAGACAACGGCTAGAGATGAAGATGACATTGATATTGAAGCGATTAGAGAAGCGCATGCAGCTCAAGCACAAGAAAGACGTAGAAGAAGTATCTCTCCTTTCGCTTTGCCTTCTAAAGAAGAAATAGAAGGACTGCAAAGGAGGAGCAGCTTTATTGATCCCGGGAATAAACTGTTGTCAACTGTTGCAACTTACGCGTTGACGCCAAAAGACGACATAGACTACAGTTCAAGGAAAAATTCTTTGATTGCTGCTGATGAGAATGAATTGGAAAGAAAAGATTCTCTCAAGATCCCTTCTTCTGTGACTCCAGTTGCAACTACTTTGAGCAAAAGTAACCAACTTTCCACCCCTCCAAACCGCAAAAAACTGCAAGGGAGCAATCCAGTACCCAACAAAGCCCCCTCAACTGTTGCTTCACCACAAATGCCGACCATGCAAGCAAATGTGCCAAAAACGCAACCCATTGCACCTGTAAAAAATGATCCCGCACCACCTAAACCCAAAACACCCATTCTTAAAATGTCTACTAACGCCAACACTGCCAATGTAGAGCAACCCAAACCCCCATTAGTTGAACCCGCTAACGTTCCCCCAATAAAACCCAAGCGGAGCAAATCCGGAACGAGGAGTCAGGTAACTAATGGAAATAAGTCTAAATGTGTGTTGATGTAATGTAGGGACAGGTGTAATGTGTTCATGATTGCGTTTTAGGGTCGCACGAGTGAAAGTGAGATGAGTGAAGATCAGAGCAGGAAGAAAGATGCGGAGCAGCAAACGCAAAGAGCACCTAAACCTAAAGAGAGAAGGAGGACTATTGCAGCTATCAAGAGGAGTGTGAGGGAAAGGTCACCAGCTGTAGAGAGATCCAAATCTGTGACAAAAGTGGAAGATTCTTTGGATCCAACTGGAGGCCAATTGTCTAAAGCTAGTTCTGAAATTATTGAACTGCTCCAGAAAGCAAGGAGAAGTAGCTTGTCTATGCCTGACGATGAGGAAAAACTTTCAAAAGCTGGCGAAATTGATAAAAACAGACAGTTAGCTACACCGAGAAGAACTCCTGTTAGGGTCACGTCACCAAAAACAATTCAACTCTTGACAAAAGAAGAAATTTTAGAAAACTTTAAAGAAGCTCAGAGGAAAAGTATGGAGATTGAAAGGAGCCGTCACAGTTCAGGTTATATTGATGCCAGTCAATCAGAGATAACAAGCTCTTGCTATTCATCGTCTTACAGTGAGGATGATTCTGATTTTGACCTAACAAAAAAAAGCGCCGAGCTCAGCAAGAAACTGTCAATCTTGCACTTTGATATGGAGTCCAACAAAAACAAGGAAGAACAGAAAGAGGTCACCAAACCCAAAGTAGAACAGACAGTTTCACAATTAGAAGAAGAGCTCTTGAAAGACTTACCGGTAACAAGGAAAGAGAAATTTAAGTTTATGCTGAAAAACTGCCGTAAATTCTGGAGGATATTCAAATCTGAACAAGAAGCAGAATGCGTTAAGATAAAATCCTTAAGGAATGTTTGTTTCTGTGATCTTTTGATAGTGATGCTGTTTTGTGGAGCTGGTGGATTTATTTTCCGATACACAGAAGGATCGTTTGAGAACTTTTACAAGTGTGGCGTCAAGAGAGTAAAGAGAGACTTCATAGACACCTTGTGGCAAGGAAGTCACAACTTGAGAGAAGACGACTGGAAGTCCATGGCTAGAAGAAAGCTTTGGGAGATGGAAACACAATTGAGTACGGCGCACGAAGCGGGAGTGCATTCCTACAGTGGAAAGAAGTCCTGGTCTTACTTGAACTCTGTATTGTACTGTTTGACCGTTGTCACGACTATTGGTAAGGCCTGATGAATTTAAGAAAAATAAAAGGTTGTCCTTTCTTTTCTTCCACCATCTCTCTTCTTAATGTTGTTCCTCATTGCTGAGGGTCGTGACCCGTGTGGAAGTACCACATAAAGATAAGCTAGTAGACTAGGTTTGCATTGTATGTAATATTTTCTGTCCCGTCTTTAATAATAATAAAAAAACAACACTCAACATGTTTAGTTTCCAAGTTATTTTTAAATCATCTTGTCATACCGTGAAAAATATGTATGAAAAGGATGCTGAAGTTCTCAAGTTTATTTATTTCAAATTAACAGAAAATTGTAGACGTTTGCCAAGTTTTTTTTCCTGAAAAACGTCACCAATATTTTGAAACGCCAATGAAATACATATATTGTGTTACCAATTTCACACCCTTCTTTTATATTTTCATTGAAGTACAGTGTTTGATTGTGAGATTCATTTATATCACATCGTTCATCTGATTCATTCCCCCAATCGTTGCTTCTCATCTGCATATCTTTCGATTTCTCTCTATCAACTTCTTTCCAAAAATTTTCAATCATTCTTCTTCTTCGATGACCCTACAGCTCATATCTTCCTTTAGTCTCCATCAGCCTTCGCCTCCAACTCCTCCTGTCTACCGCTGCTGCTTTCCAGTCGGTCAACTGCAGTAGTTGGTTTGCGTCCTTCTTGACCTCATTCTCCCATCTCAGCCTAGGTCTACCAACTTTTCTTTTCCCACCGTTACGACCCTAAAGGATCGTTTTTAGTACCCGTAAAGATGACATTCTCTGCACATGTCCGGCTCATCTTAACCTGTTTAATTAAGCATTTTCAGAGAGTCTCGGAACCTCATAGATGTTATATTGCACTTTTTTGTATCTCATTCCATGGCTCCCAGGATTTTCCTTGGCACTTTTCATTCAAAAGTTTCAATCATTATCTAAACTGTTTTTTACAGGCTATGGTCACATTGCTCCATCGACAACAGCTGGTCGCGCGTTCACCATAGTCTACGCCGTGTTTGGGATTCCTCTCTTCCTCATCCTGTTGGCTGACTTCGGCAAGCTCTTCACGAGATGCATCAAATTCTTCTGGGCCTTTGTCAGAAGACTCTACTATACCGGCAGCTTGAGGAAGATGCGAAGAACAGTTCCTGTCCAGGTAAAAAAAACATGTTTTTTCTCTACAATGGATATTTAGTGAGCGCTGTTCTTGTTTCCAGTCACACCTCAAGAGCCTTATGCCAATTATGGTCGTGGCTACAGACTTGATTTGCTGCGAGACTATCAAAGCTAAAAACCAACAAAAAACTACAAATAATAGTTTTATTGTAGACTATGGTGTTATTTGCTCACTTTAAGCTTACTTTCAGATTCAAACTTAGTATGATTTTTCTCATAATTAAGTTAAGATCATAATTAACGACTTTTTCCAGATATTTTTCCATCAATCTCTATCCCATTGATCACAAAAATCAAAACGCAACAATATACCTATTAAAGCTTTCTGGTCATCAAATTCTTATTTCCATACTGGAAAAATATTCCTTATAGGTTTATTCTCTTTCACACGGCTATCAACTTATTTGCGACTAACGTTAGAATGCTGCGGTTTGCCTTCCACAAGTAGTACAAACTGTTCCTGTTACTTTGATCTCAGTACTTTTGTATCTCTATACTTTCATTTTTTCTTTTCTTGATTTAGATCTTTCACTTGTGATTCACCCACCTTTTGAGACGTCTTTCGCCCGAGCGTTGACCTATTGGAAACTCATTAGCTGTGATGTGTGCGAGTCTTTAATGACTCATTCTGAAGACACTATCTTTCCAAGCTCACTCCTGGATCTACTTGATCGCACTTTGAACTTCCATAATTGGCGAAAATGAATTTATTCAACCATATATATTTTTTCCAGGAAATGATGAAAGGTCTCAACATAATGTACGAGGCCGCATCCACACTCAGAAGGCCTTCTCAGTTCAACGTGGACGAAGAGCAACCATCAGATGCACCACCAAGACTTCCTCCCAAGCCAACTCACCTATCACCAAACCAACCACCAACCAGACAAGACTCGACTGAAGAGCAAGACGGAAACCAGACCCCAGCACCGTCAATCTTTGAAATTGACGACGAATTCAATCTACCAATCTCTGTTGCAATCGTTTGCTTGGTCATCTACATCTTTGCTGGAGCTGTTTTGTATAACATCTGGGAGAAATGGAGCTTCTTTGAGTCTTTTTATTTTGTTTTTATCTCAATGTCCACAATTGGCTTTGGTGATTTCGTGCCAGATCATCCCATTTTCATGATGGCCAGTATTGTATACCTTGTTTTTGGCATGGCCTTGACCTCGATGTGCATCAACGTTGTTCAAGTCAAGCTTTCAGATTCGTTCAGGCAGGCGAGTGCTAAGATTGGTGCGACCATTGGACTCAAAGTTTCTGAAGAGGATGGAAGCTTGGCACCGATCACTCCAGCTCCAGTTGAAATTCCAGCTGTCCACGGAGCAAACAAGAATTCTGAAGACAGTTCATCCGCCGTAAACTGATTTGACTCCATTTGTTCTTTATTCTATGTTTTACTCTCTTGTAATCTGTAAAGAGATGCTAATGGTTGATTGACTGGTTGACTGATACCATATTTGTTTATTTTGTATTTTGTCACCTTAGTGATTGTTTATCTTATCTCCAACAAAAGTAATTTCACATTAGGAATGTTTGTATGTGTACTGGACCAATGTGTCTTATGAATGCTCGAAAATTGATTTTGAAAATGTTAAAAAAAGCGCTCACATATATCTGTATATCTCGTCCCATTAGTGCTTGTTTGTTTTGTGTCCATTGGAGTCGGAGATAATTTCACACGAGCAATGTTTGCATGTGCACTGGATCAATGTGTCTTATGAAAAGTGGAAATGGATTGTAAAAAGGTTTAAAACAACTCTCACACTATCGTGTTTTACGTTATTTTTTTAGCTCAAATTGTGTAGAATGTTATTCTTAAGACAATTACATTTAAAGGTCATCCTTGAATCAGATGGTAGGACGATTTGTATCTTGCCTCGTATGTTAAGTTATCTCTCTAAAATTGTGTAATTAATTTAAAAAAACAGATTTAACGAACCATGTAATACAGTTTTATTGGCAAAATTAAATCTGGCGTCATTTATAAGAGACGTGCCCTTTCTATGACAAAGAAGCTCCAACTATTTTTTTAGAAATAATTGTTGTTGCTCGTAATCAAAGATTTTTGACCATCATTATAATATTATGACCTTTGGTCATTCACCAATAGTAAAGGCTCCTTTATCGTAACATGTACTGATGATATCTCAATTTTGGTTTAACGAGTAGATGACTGTAGGACCATGGATGTAAGAACTTGCCTCCACATCATCATCTCAGTTCTTGTTTAGCTTATCTAGCATTTGATTCAAAGATAACATTTCAATGAATTTGTCAAAGAATCACATTTTTAACAATGTGAACAAAGTAAAACACGTTAAACATGATAATGCGAGAGTTGTTTTAAATATTTTGAAAGTCAATTTCCAGTTTTCATAAGACACATTGGTCCAGTAGGTACCTACACATACAAAGATTTCTCATGTGAATTTACCTCTGATGGACATGAGACAAGCGAGAAGTAAGGGGATGATATACGGGATAAATAATTGTAGCTATTACCTCTGTTGAAGTTCGGATGTCTGTGCATCTCGATGGGCTCTCTTAAAGAAACTAAGGAACTTTGTCTTCTTCACCTACTATTGAGTAATTGAAAGAGGTATGTAAGGATAGGAAGAAATGGAGGCGGCTCTGCAGAGGCTTTGGCCCCCCCTGGCGACAGGCGACAAAGCTAAAGAACCAGGTACCTACTCCATCTCTCTATGTCTTCTTTATTGCAAGTATTGCAAAAATAATTAAATTTTGACCAACATTTACAAAACAAAGTTTACAAGGTCAGGTTAATTGTTTGTGCCAATTTTTTTACAATTATTATAGACAGCTCTCTTTAGGTGATACTTACCTATATAATAATTTAATTATTTTGTAATTAAATTAGAAAGTACATAATATTTTAAATACTCTTTTGGTTGTTGAAGGCTCAATGTGTGATTGATTAAAAAAAAATAAAATGTTGCATTGTAATTTTTGACGGGCAAATGAATGATGAATTTTATACTAAGTAAATACCAAAAAAAGAAGTTTTAATTAATCTAGTCATTAAAAATATTTTTTAAAATCTTAAAATTTTGTCAAAAAAAGCTGGGATTGTGCAATATACTGATAGAGTAATTTAATATTTTTTTTGTACTTCTTTAGATCTTCGAAGTGAAAAAATGCCTTTAAAATGTGCTATTTTATATAGATTCATAATAAGTCTATGCTTGCTCTTTCAAGAATTAATATTAACCTTCACATGACGTTATTATTTGTAAATATGTAGTAAAAAAACCTACATTGTTTTTTTTTATAGATATTATGTAAATAAGAAGGGAATCAAATTTTAAAATACTTTATTTAATAAAATAATTGTAAAATGTGCGCTTTACTTAAATAATGTTTTTTGAAATATGAAAACATTTTTTTTGTGTTATGAAATATTTTAATAAATATAATATATTTTAAAGAAATGTATGAATTGTAATAAAAACACGTTTTTTATAAAGCTTGGCTACTATTTTTAAGCATTTTGTAAATTTGGCTTCCTATTATTTAAAATAGCATTAATACAATAATACTTATGTAATATATTATTATATTTTAAGGTTGTATAAAAAAGCATATTGTGCCAAATTTGACAAATAAAAGTGAATTATTTTTTTAGGCTTCGTATCTTATTAATAATGAAATATACAAAGAAACTTCCAAAAAGTAAACCGAGTATTTTTTATTTTCCTACATTTATAAATAATTTATTTAGATTGTTGAAATGTAGAAAAAAAAACAAAAGTTCCTGTGGTTGTAATTTAGTATGGTAACAGAGCTTTTGTTTTCCGCCAATAGATGTCACTGCTCTCAATTTGTTTTACAAAGATTTAAATTTTCTTCGCTAGAAGGCAATACGCAAAATAAATAAAAAAAACACCAATAATGGAATTTTTTAAATACTGATATATTACATAAAGTTGCAAAGCTCTAGTTGATATTTCTTTGGATAAAACACCTGTGAAGCGTGTCAAAGGTAAGTGGTTCGAATGCCAACTTGCGTTCACAAAATGTCTTGATATCGTTATGGTTTCCTCAGCCTTTGTTAAAAAAGGATCTTTCAGTTTTAGAAGTTTTTAAAATCCACGATTATCATGTGTAAATGTCGGTCAGGCGCGTGCTCTGATAGAGACAAATACATTTCAGAATCCATATTTTTTCTTTTACACTATTTTTACTTTAAGGGTAACATGCCAACCTTGTAAGTATGTGCCTTTGCCTCCATAAATTGATCGTCACTGATGTTAAGTAGCAGTTTTATTAGTAAAACAATTTTCTCTGTGTTGTACACATACAATTAAACTAATTCACAGTTTCACAAGACAGTCTAAAAGATTTAAAGTTGTCCAATAAACCATTTTTTTGTGTTTTTGCTAAGGAGGTTCGCGCGTGAATTGTCATAGACAATATTGTGTCATCACCCAGCCAAGTGCTTAGGGAAAAGGCACACAAATATTTACAGCTATAAGGACGCCCGTTCCTGCAGCAGACTGACGTTTGCTCGCCGAGAAAAAAGTTCCAAATTCTTCAAAGACTTCTATCGAATATCAGCGATCATTTTGACCTTGGATGCTGCGTCTCGGAACAGGGACTAGGTGCTTTTGTTGAATCATTGTCGCAGATTTTTCAGAAGTCCTTCGGCGTCCCTGAGCTTTTCTCTCCTCAACTTACCCTGTATGATAAGATGGACAAGACGGTATTTCTTATTTTTCAAAATGTGACCAAAGTAGATCTGCTTAGTGGTTGGCAGAAGTTCCTCATTCATAAAAATAAACATAAAATTCATAAATAGGTTTTCATTTCAAATTCTATTCTCTAAATTTATTCTTCATTATTATTTTAATTAAGCTAATTAAAAGTCTGAAATAATTTCCAGTCTATTAATGAAATATTTAAATGGCGAAATAAAATACTCCACAGTCCGAATTGTAAAATTTTAATTTTAATAACAATCCACCAAACCTCACGGATTGTCGGGAAATATATGTTCGAAAACCGAATCATACGAAAATGAAAGCTATCTATAATCTTAGTTGCAAAGATACATTACATTTAAAATTCATATTCAATGCATTCCCATAAGCAATGTGGACTTAACAACATAAAAACTCAATCTCGAATGAACATAAGCCCTGCAACTCTTTCCAGCTCTCCCTGAAACATGGGCGACATTGTCAAAGGGAAATATTTTTTCCAGGATAGGTGATCAGCTTCACACCAACCCATAAGTCAAAGAAAGCTGATGCCACAAATAAAATTTTGAAGGAAACATTTATTTTCACATGTAAGTTGACAAGATAAGGGTAAGATTAACTATATACACACATAATTATAGTTGTATATCTCGTCTCATTAGTGCTTGTTTGTCTTATGCCCATCAGAGGTAATTTCACATGAGCAATGTTTGTACGTGCAGTGGACCAATGTGTCTTATGAAAACCGGAAATTGGTTTAAAAAATATATAAAACAACTCTCACATTATCGTGTTTTAAAAATTCTTCTTAGCTTAGATTGTGCTATCTTTGAGTCTGATTGTAGATAACCCAAAAAAGCACTGGAGAGACGATCGGTATCCAAAAAGACATTGACCTCGCATTTTTTGATGGCTTTGAACCTACAGAGGTAGCATTGTAAGGAAATGATCTTGGAGAGCCAGCACATTTTGGAGGTTGAATAAGTCTTAAAAAAGCCACTAAGCTACACATTTGGTGCAACTTCTTTCCGCGTTTCCCCCGAAGGAGTCGCATGTGGCAAGTACAACCCATTTATTTGTACAGGTAAAGGGGCCAGCCTCACGTCAACGAATTCAGTTGATGTTGGGTTTATCAGCACCCAAGACGGCTGGTACTCATTTTTTGAAAAAGCTGAGTAATACTCACCGGTATTTTATTTTGGTTTGTTCTCTCATTTCTTGTGAAGGCTGTGTAAATCTTGGCGGTATTTATTTTACAGTTTGAAATACACACCGAAACGAGATATCATTTCTAACACCCTCAGTGGGATTAGAACCCTAGCTCTCAGCATGGATTGCAAGCACTCTTACCATTTTGAGATGTGAAGATTTTCCCTATTGCTGAAAAATCAGATTCTCATTTATTGTGAAAAGTGAGTTAGCTTTGTTATTAGATTTATCGGTCTTAAAAGTAAGCAAGAAACGATTTTTAAGGTGTATTTGAGACCAAAAACAACTTTGGCTATTCAAAAAAATATTTATAGGGTTAGCTTTCTATATATTTAAAAGAATTGAAAATATTTTTTTTTATTTTTTTTTCCTTCAAATCAGCTGGTAATATGCCAAAAACCATTTAAAAAAGGCTGACTTTCCAGCGCGACTCACTTGTTATTCATAAATATTTCAATGCCAAATATTTCATTTTTCGATAAAGTATTTATTCAGTTAAATTGAGACGATTTTCGAAAATTCATTTTTTACTTATTTACTGAGTTATAAATTTTGTTTCAAAATGTGTTTACGTAATATTTTTTTGTACGCGTTTTTAGTTCCTCCTGATCATTTTCCGCAAATATCACATCGTGGTTAAGTGAAACAAATGTTTTTAATTGTTTTCGTACATATTTTATTTGTCTAACAAAAAGAGGTAACATGTAAAGGCCTCTTGTAATTTTCGATTTTTGTTAATTTTCTATTTTTTACATAGATGGCGTTGGCCTATCCAATTTGATGGTTAGGCCGACAGAGGTGAAAAAACAGTTTTCTTGAAGACCGATCGGGACACATGTATACATTATGTTCACATATTATATACGTATAAAATATGCAATAGGTATATGTGTAAATAAAATATACAGAATACGCGTAAAAATTCCGATATATGTTGACGGTACGACGGAAAAGAGACATGAACACCATGTCGAGTCGATAGAGTCGATAATAATATAATTTTGTATTCATTTTCAGGATTCCACGACATATCGATAAAAGACAATTCGTCCAACGATTACTCGGCCATAGACAAATCGGTCACACGACACTTCGTCCTCACGACTTTTCGGCAAACGAAATTTCGGTCAAAGACAAATCGGTCAACGACAACTCGTCCAACAACAACTCGGCCATAGACAAATCGGTCACACGACACTTCGTCTACACGACTTTTCGGCCAACGACATTTCGGTCAAAGACAAATCGGTCAACGACAACCCGTCCAAAGACAACTCGGCCATAGACAAATCGGTCACACGACACTTCGTCCACACGACTTTTCGACCAACGACTTTTCGGTCAACGACATTTCGGTCAAAGACAAATCGGTCAACGACAGCCCGTCCAAAGACCCGGCCATAGACAAGTCGGTCACACGACACTCCGTCCACACGACTTTTCGGCCAACAACATTTCGGTCAAAGACAAATCGGTCAACGACAACCCGTCCAAAGACAAGTCGGTCACACGACACTCCGTCCACACGACTTTTCGGCCAATGACATTTCGGTCAAAGACAAATCGGTCAACGACAACCCGTCCAAAGACAAGTCGGTCACATGACACTCCGTCCACACGACTTTTCGGCCAATGACATTTCGGTCAAAGACAAATCGGTCAACGACAACCCGTCCAAAGACAAGTCGGTCACATGACACTCCGTCCACACGACTTTTCGGCCAATGACATTTCGGTCAACGACAACCCGTCCAAAGACAAGTCGGTCACACGACACTCCGTCCACACGATATTTCGGCCAATGACATTTCGGTCAAAGACAAATCGGTCAACGACAACCCGTCCAAAGACAAGTCGGTCACACGACACTCCGTCCACACGACTTTTCGGCCAACGACATTTCGGTCAAAGACAAATCGGTCAACGACAACCTGTCCAAAGACAACTCGGCCATAGACAAGTCGGTCACACGACACTCCGTCCACACGACTTTTCGGCCAACGACATTTCGGTCAAAGACAAATCGGTCAACGACAGCCCGTCCAAAGACCCGGCCATAGACAAGTCGGTCACACGACACTCCGTCCACACGACTTTTCGGCCAACGACATTTCGGTCCAAGACAAATCGGTCAACGACAACCCGTCCAAAGACCCGGCCATAGACAAGTCGGTCACACGACACTCCGTCCACACGACTTTTCGGCTAACGACATTTCGGTCAAAGACAAATCGGTCAACGACAACCCGTCCAAAGACAACTCGGCCATAGACAAATCGGTCACACGACACTTCGTCCACACGACTTTTCGGCCAACGACTTTTCGGTCAACGACATTTCGGTCAATGACATTTCGGTCACATACAATATATGGTATTCAACCGGTCCGTAGTCTTATGATTTACACTTCTGACTCGTAAATGGAAGATTGTGTTTAGAGGGCTCTTGAGGTGTGATACACAAAAAAACAGCGCTCACCAAATAAATCATCCTAATTTTATTATTATTATTGTGGGTTCGAATTCCAGCGGAGCACAAAAAAATATAAGTACCATTTATATTTTCAAATATGCCCTTTGCTTGGTGACAAAAAATCATATACCTTTCCCAAAGCCCGGTCACTAAAGGTCCATCCAGCATTAGAGCAACTGGGTCTTGCTTAAGAATTGGTAATTTCTACAGCGACGACCAAGCTCGCAGAGGGCTCTTGAGGTGTGATACACACAAAAACAACGCTCACCAAATAAATCATTATTTTTTTTTAATTGTCGAAATAACGAATCGTGAAAATAAATAGTTTGTTAACGAACAGGTTTTCTAAGATATTCTGTGGAGCACATCTATATGTGACCGAAAGTCGTTTGAACGAAATTTCGTGTGAACGAAAAAACCTTTCCCAATGACCGGTCACCAAAGGTCCATCCAGCTTTACTTTATCCAGCAACTGGGTCTTGCTTGACAATTGGCGCTTTGTAGCGACGATGACCAAGCTCGTAAAAATGTCGATAGCTCAATTGGTAGAATGCTTGCATTCCATGCCGAGAGCAAGGGTTCGATCTCAAGGCTTACTCAGCCTTCACAAGAAATGAGAACCAGCCCCCTCGGGAGCTGGGAAACCCCCACTTCAAATGAAGTGGTTGGTGTAAAGCCGGCCACTTTACCTCTAAAAATAAATAGGTCCCGAATCCCGAAGTGACACTAAATACTGTAACTTCTAACTATAAAAAATAACTATGTAACTACTAACTTTATAGTGTAACTACACATAATGTGTAGCTTAGTTGCGTTCTGTGCTCCGCCGGGAATTGAACTTACAACCTTCCGATTAAGAGTTGGAAGCGTAGTCAATAGACTAAGGACCGATCTTTTTGCACGCATTTGGAAAAAAAATGTCGAATTCTAAGAAATATTATTATTTATTATACAAGAAGTAGGTAGGTACCTTTTGTTGGTATAACTTTTTCCTCGCTGACGATATTCTGCTGGCCATGTTGTGCTATTATTGTTATTTGAGATGCAGGTGTTTTCTTATGTAGGGCTGTCAAAAATATATTGTCTTCATGCGTGAAATTAATTTTAATTTTTTTTTTCATTACTTTGGTTTAGCTCAAAATCTATAATCTATAAATCGCTATTGCCATTTACGGCTCATATTTAATGCATAACCACAAGCAGGCACATTTAAGTTCGTGTTTACACATGTTGTACAATAACAGTAAAAAATATAATATCAGGATGATTTATTCGGTGAGCGCTGTTTTTGTGTGAATCACACCCTCCTCCTTCGAGCCCTCTGCGAGCTTGGTCGTCGCTGTAGAAAGCTCCAATTCTCATGCAAGACCCAGTTGGTGTAAAGCCGGATCGACCTATGGTGACCGACCTTTGACAAAGACAGATTAATTTTGCAACCCAACGAAGAGCAAATATTAAAAATGAAATCTTTTTTTTGAGCTCCGCCGGAATTCGAACCCACTTCCTTCCGATCCGGATTCAAAGTTTTAACCACTAGACTGCGGGCCGGTCTGCCTTTTTATGTGTCTTTATCTACAAAATAAACCAAATCTCACATGAACATGAACTTAGCAACTCTTATCGCCCTGTTTTGAAATCGGGGTGGCAATTGCAAAAGTGAACCAAGTTTTTTTCTGTATGGTTGTCAGCCTCATACCAAACAACTAGTTAAGGTTAATAATTATAGGCATTATTTCTTTTAAAATTACTCACCTTTGATATCTCTTTAAATATTAATTTATATTGACAGACTGCATTTGCGTCAACCCTTGTGAGTGATAAAAAATATATGCATGTGTCAGTTTGTGTAGTGGTGTGAGAAAAACTAACACACTGTTTTTTTTTTTGTACATTGATGGGATAGCTCCAAAACTTAATATATACATTTTGTATTATTTTCAAAACAATTCAAAGATTTCAATTAATGATATTTCAAAATAAAATTGACAGTTAATTGTGACCGGTTTGTAGTTCAGTAGTAACACTTCGAACTCTGAATGGAAGGTTGTGGGTACGATTCCCGGTGGAGCAAAAAAAAAAACATTTATATTTTCAAATTTTCTCGTCGCTGGGTTGAAAATTCATAAACCTTGACCAAAGACCGGTCATCAAAAGGTCTATCCAGCCTTACAGCCACGGGTAGCGGCAGATACACCTTTACGATCCCGGTAATGGTTAGATCTGTTCAGGAATAGCGATCCTGCCTCCGCAAGCTATTGTGTTTCTCCCACTCCTAACCGGGGGACACAATTCCTTTTCCTTATCCAATCATACTCTTATGCTCCTCAATCCCTCCTTATTTCCCATAACCGAATAGTTGTCGGTATAAACAACCAACCAGTTATAACTGGTAGGGCACCCTCTTGCCCTGGAGATGAGAAATCGTCTCCGAAGACGGATGAACCAATCCACTGGATGGTCAACGGCATAGGATCAGGAAGGCCACGGGAAACCACCTGATTAAAGGATTTTCAAATCATCCCCAGAAAAAATCATCATATGGCATTATTTAAAACTAAATATTCCGGAGGTAAAAATCCCCCAATCGGATCTCCGGGGGGGAACGTTTTAAGTAAAACTAAAACCAAACATTTTGGAACATGGAATGCTCGGAGCTTGTATGGAGCGGGGAGACTAGAGTGCGCGATGAAGGAAATGCACCGACTTGAAATTGATTTGCTAGGCATAAGTGAGATGAGGTGGAAGGGAAGTGGAAGAGAGAGCACATCGGAATATGAAATTTACTTCTCTGGAAACAGTGAGCCTGATCACAGACGGGGAGTTGGGTTCATAGTCTCTAAAAAAATGAATTCAACAGTTCTTAACTTTGTGGCTCAGTCAGACAGAGTTGCAATGCTACAAATGAAGGGCCATGGAGTAAATACAAATGTGATCCAAGTCTATGCTCCAACTGCAGACAAGAATGAGGAAGAAATTGAGGCTTTTTATGAAGACGTCACTGGCGTACTAAAGCTGACTAAGCATGAAGAGGTCACCATTGTCATGGGAGATTTTAACTCAAAAGTAGGAGCAGGAGTACCCAATGATGTTATGGGAGCATGGGGCCTGGGTGAGAGAAACGAGAGAGGTGAAAGAATGATTCGTTTCTGCCAAGAGGAGGGATTTATGATAATGAACACCTTCTACCAGCTCCCAGCAAGAAGACTATATACTTGGAAGTCACCAAGGGATCAAGATGAGCACATAGTACGCAACCAGATTGACTACATGCTGATAAATAAAAGATTCAAAAATGCAATCACGTCTGTAAAAACATATCCTGGAGCTGATATTGGATCCGACCATAGTTTACTAATGGGGAAAATTCTACTAAAACTGAAAAAAGTACCCAAAAAAGTCAAGAAAATTGCAACAGACCCAAGACTACTCAAGGAACAAAACATCAAAGAAAAGGTGCGAAATGAACTGGAAAACGGAATACAAAACCTATCTGAGGTATCTGAGGTGGAACAATTGTGGAATGGCTTAAAGGATACTATGTGTAAGACCAGTGAAAAATATCTGAAGACTGCAAAACGAGCACACAAAGAATGGATCACAGATGATATTTTATCCTTAATGGAGGAGAGAAGAAAATGGTTACCAAGGGATCGTCAGAAATATAGGGAAGTACACAAAGAAATCCAGAAAAAGATCCGAGAAGCAAAACAAAAGCTGGAAGAGGAGCGATGCACTGAAATGGAAGACCTTGATAACAGGCACGACACCTTCAATCTCCATAAAAGGATCAAGGAATCAATAAAACAGGGTAGAGGAAGACCCCTTACACAGCTAATGCATAACAATGGTAATTTAGCAGTGACCATAGATGAAAAAAAGGTGCTATGGGAGACATATGTTGAAGAGCTATATATGGATACACGTAACGAGAGACATGGTGTTGAAATAGCAATGGACGGCTCCCAGATCCTACAAGATGAGGTTGAGTATGCTATCAAGCAAATAAAAAATGGGAAATCACCCGGTCCAGACAACATCCACGGGGAGATTCTGAAGTTAATGGAAGGAAATGCACTCAAAAAGATTACATTGCTATTCAACAAAGTGTATGAAAGTGGTAATCTGCCAGAGGATTGGTTAAAATCCTACTTCATCACTATACCAAAGAATATTAATGCTAAAAAATGTGAAGAACATCGAACAATAAGCTTAATGAGTCATGTGATGAAATCTTTCCTGAAAATTATACTAAAGAGAATATACCAACAGTGTGACCAACAGTTATCAGCCGAACAGTTTGGTTTTAGGAACGGCTTTGGCACACGAGATGCTCTGTTTGGATTACAGGTTTTAGTGCAACGTTGTCTCGATATGAATAAAGATGTTTATGTTTGCTTTATTGACTACGAAAAGGCCTTTGACAGAGTGAGACACGACAAGCTGATCAGTATACTGAAAGACATTGGGATAGACGATAAAAACACTCGCATTATTGCTAATATATATTGGCAGCAAACTGCTTCAGTGCTTGTAGAGAGTTCAGAGACCAGACAAATACCCATCAGAAGAGGAGTTAGACAGGGATGCGTACTGTCACCAACACTTTTTAACCTATATTCAGAAAGGATCATGGCGCAAGCACTTCATGAGGCTAGAGAAGGCATTGTTGTCAACGGGCAGCTGGTAAACAACCTGCGGTATGCCGATGACACAGTCCTACTCGCTGACACTCAGGCGGATCTGCAAACATTGTTGACCAGAATAAATGTCGCTAGCAAAGAAGCTGGCATTAACATTAACTTTAAGAAGACCAAGGTCATGGTTATCAGCAGAAACACAAACGCCTCCGTACATGTAGAACTAGATGGCGAAAGCATTGAAAGATGCACTAGTTACAGGTACCTGGGATGTGTGGTCAACGAAAAGTGGGACATGTGTCAAGAAGTCAGAAGCAGACTAGAGCAAGCCCGAAATGTCTTCGCTAAAATGAGCAAATTACTGTTGTGCCGAAATTTAAGCCTTGAACTCCGGAAGCGCATAGTGAGGTGCTACGTTTTCCCAATCGCTCTGTATGGTATGGAGGGATGGACTCTCACGCAGGCACTGGAGAGACGTATTGAAGCATTCGAGATGTGTTTATACCGAAAAATGCTTCGGATCTCTTGGCGTGATCGAGTCACCAATGAAGAAGTCCTTCAACGAATGCGCACTACAAAGGAGCTCCTGCCTACCATTAAGCAGAGAAAGCTAATGTACTTCGGTCACATTATGAGAAATGAGAAGTACCGTCTCCTTCATCTTATCATTCAGGGTAAGATTGAGGGGAGAAGATCTCAGGGACGCCGAAGGACATCGTGGCTGAAGAACCTGCAACAGTGGTTCGGCAGAAGCACCAAGTCCCTATTTCGAGCCGCAGCATCAAAACTCAAAATAGCTATGATGATCGCCGATCTTCGTTAGAAGTGGCACAAGAAGAAGAAGAAGAAGAGCGACGACCAAGCTCGCAGAGGGCTCTTGAGGTGTGATACACACAAAAACAACGCTCACCAAATAAATCATTATTTTTTTGAATTGTCGAAATAACGAATCGTGAAAATAAATAGTTTGTTAACGAACAGGTTTTCTAAGATATTCTGTGGAGCACATCTATATGTGACCGAAAGTCGTTTGAACGAAATTTCGTGTGAACGAAAAAACCTTTCCCAATGACCGGTCACCAAAGGTCCATCCAGCTTTACTTTATCCAGCAACTGGGTCTTGCTTGACAATTGGCGCTTTGTAACACATAAAAACAGCGCTCACCAATTAAATCAGCCTATTTTTTATTTTTTTAAATAACCTCGATTTGGAGATCCCTACGTTTGACAGTATGCCAATGTATTATAATGACCGGATAGCAGACAAAGTGAATAATATCAATGTATTGGTAGGGTCTGGCCGTCTTAGTGTGGAATTGTAGAAAAAAATATTATTATTTTAGCTAGCACATCTGCCGGCACACAGTCAAAGTTAAACATTATAAAAAAGTGCTAACCTTATTTAGTTACGACATTTATCAACAGATTACGAATTTTACGATTTTTTACGAATTCCGTGTATCTATAACTCCCTCTTAACTCTAAAGGTACATTATGCTAAGAAATTTTATTTATTTACAGGGCTTTTCACAAAACATTTGATCCACAGCTAATCTACGAATCCTTGATTTTTGTAAGGGGAATTCCCCGTAAGCTGGGAATGAGCTATGGATTTTCTGTTTGAGAATAACACCGCTAGAGTTTTAACGAGTATTCCAAACCTGAGACAAAAAATAAACGTATATTGAGGCTTCCTCAAAAAATATTTTAAAATTGAAATAATTCACAAAACAATTTGGAATTTCATGGAATTTTCCAGATTCCTAATAAGTTTCTACAAATCCATCTGAATCTTCAAAGGATTTACAATCTTATTACAATTGTTATTTGAGTCGTCATTTTCGTGCCAACAAAAGGGCAATCAGAACGTTTTCATATTACACGGTTGTTTAATTTTTAATTTTGATACTTAGTTGAAATTTCGAATCTGCTAAATAAAAAATCGCAATAGATTATTCAAATTACTTTTTTTTTGTAAAACCAGACATTCAATCGGGTTGGCACGTAAAATGACAAAAATGGGGGACAAAAATGTATCGTCACTCAGCCGGATTGTTAAGGAAAAGGCACACAACTATTTTGTTGTTGGTTGTATAATTCCCTGACTTATAGATTGGTATAAGGCTAACCACCTGTACTGTAAAAATGGTTCACTTTGCCAATGTCGCCCCTGTTTCAGGGAGGGTTGGGAAGAGTTGCAGGGCTTATGTTCATTTTAGATTGAGTTTTTATGTTGTTGAGTCCACATGCGGCATGCTTTGACTTATACGTATCTGCTTATACGTGAAAAGTGATCTTTTAAAAAAATAGTAAAAAATAAAAAATCTTTTAAAAGTAAATAATCCTAATTGTAAAAGAAAATAAAGTAAGGTTTAAGTTAGAATTACGGTCGTTTGACATTTTGACAATTATATTAATTTTTAAAACTGAACAATTTCAAAACTTAATTTAAATCGGATATTTAACGAACCGTTTAGAGAGAACTTACATCATTCTCGACGTTTCGTTCATCCTCAGTCGCCGTACAGAGAGGATGTTCTCCTGAAGACGTCGGCTACGTCGCTGACGAAACGTCGAGAATGATGTAAGTTCTCTCTAAACGGTTCGTTAAATATCCGATTTAAATTAAGTTTTGAAATTGTTCAGTTTTAAAAATTAATATAATTGTCAAAATAAAGTAAAATTATGTTTAAAGCAAAATAACGATGGAACAGAAACACATGAAAATAATTAAAAAATGATAAAACATTGTTACAGGACGATTTGTTTTTTTTCAGTTTGAATTAATGAATAAATAATGTATCGAGTTTTAAAAATACAAAAGATATTAATCTGATCATTACGGAAACGAATCATCTCATTTTGAAAATTTGAATAAAAAAAATAAGATTCTCTTTCAAGACGTTCATTTGTTTTTGACGCCATTCGATAAAGGCGGTTTTACACGACGGATTTTTTATTTAAAAAAAAAAAGTTAAAAAAAAAAAATATATTAGATGCTCCTCGACTTGAGATAACGTTATCTATAATCTAAGTTGCAAATATATAATTATTGACTTATTTTAGCGTTCAATTTTAAAGCATGCCCATACGTAGACACATTTTCAGTTGCGCAAACCAATCCTTATACCCGTTCCGTTTGTACACTACCAGACACATGTGAGTTTGCGCTTCCATATACTGCATTTGTATTTACAAAAAACCCAAACCTCAAATGAACATTACCCCTGCAAAACCTGTCGCTCTTCCCTGAAACCGGGGTGGCATTGGCTAAAGTGAACCAAGTTTTTACAGCATGTGAGCTAGTCTCATACCAACCTATTAGTCAAGGAACATTGTTGACATAAAAAACACAAACTCACCAAGCAATTTAAAGGCTAGTTCGCACGAGGCCACTGATTTAGTCAAGTAGCGAGTAATTTAGTAGTGGGCGGGGCGCTACTCGCCCGTGAAGCGTTCGCATTACGGTCCAGTACAGTACACAAGTGCGAAGTTGGCTGCAGAAAGCCCTTTCTATAATGGCGGAAAATTTGAATTGGCTGCAGTTTGAAAATATTAATTGAGTATTAAAATCATGTTATTATAAAGCCCTTTAAATTGGCTATAGTTTGGTAATATTAACTGATTTATGCCCGGCCACTTAGCTAGGAGCCTGTTTAGCAAACAACTTCGAAACTCGACTTTTGTAAATTCGAAATGTATTTTATGGTTTATAAAATAATATACACATTTTAAATAAAAACAACACATGACTATTTGATGTTTATAAAAATATCTACCATTTACGCTGCAAACATTATTTTTTAATTGAATTTTTATCTTTTCAATGATGTGTACAAAGTATATTTTGTATGCACACACTATAATACGGCTCGTAGTCTGCAGCTGCATTCAGATGCATTTCTCTGTTGCGTTTTTCGTTGTTGACAATTAGCATCAATATTCGACATGTAAAATCGGCATTTTCAAATACACGGCGGTCACCAATCAATTATCAAGTTAAAGAAGAAACATGGTTCAACTTTTCAGAGGCTGACCGCGAGAAACTTGTTCAATCCTGCTACATACGCCTCTCACGTCTGTCACAGATACCAGCTGATGGCTTACAGTGGCATAAAATTGTAATGCCTCTAATTAGTTATCCCCGTGTGTCACTGAATTGTTTCTGTACAAAACAATAAGTAACAATCCATCTGAAGGATATCATAAGGCCTGTGATATGACAAATTTATGGTAGGTACCTATAAACATCGATCAATGTAAAAGATCGATGTTTTTAAATACGTAATAAATTCATGGACGATAATAGTTATTTCCACAACATCTTTACCAAAACTATATTTGTACAGCTCTATTGTCAGCAAGGAGCTACATGATTGTATTTTTGACAGCTGATATCCGCACCAAAAATCGATGTCATACTATTCTTATCGAAAAAAAATTACCTTTCTCAAAACTTTTTGGACGTAGATAAGTCCTAGCAACTTCTATATTCTCAAGAGTTTCTAAAAAACCAAGGATATCGGTGTGCATATCCACTTATTTACAGTTTAAACATGACATAACCTCACTGACAGGTCGCTAAGTTTAGGGAGCGGAACATCGGGCTCGCAGTTTTTAAGTACTTAAATATTTTTAAACTGCACTTTATCTTTAAATATTCTTGCTGAAAACGGGCATTATCTTTTCAAACTGCAGCCAATTTAAATTGCCGCCATTCTTGCATTTCCGTTTCCCCGCCAAGAGTGAGCGGCCAATGGCGCGGCCGCTAATAAACTCGACTCGGACTCGGGCTTTTCCGTGGCTCTTCGGACTCGGACTTTTCCGTGGCTTCTCGGCAACACTCGCCCACGGACGGTGGGCGGGGCCGCTACTTGCCCGAAAAAATAGAATGAAATGGATCGGCTTGACTAAACCATTGACTTAACTACTGGACTAAATTGTTGGGGTTCGCACACGTTTAGCCACTAAATTACTCGTTACTTGACTAAATTACTCGCCTTGTCCGAACCAGCCTTAACAGACTTGATTTGGTAGCTGTAACTTTTTCTCTAATTTGCTAGGGTGGTCCAGAGCCTCTGAAAAGTTATAAATTCTCCTTATTCTTGCATACGTCCTTCAACTCTTCCATATCACCTTTTGTATTTTATTGTTTTTTAATTTCATTAACCTGATGTCTTTGCAACATAGATTATATGTAGATAGATAGTAAGGTGGATCGCTGTATGTATGGAAAAAAATAAATATCATTTTTTTGTAATTGCGTTATGCAGAAAAGTTGCTCTATGGGGTGAGTATCTGATATAAAAAAAAACCTTATCAAAATATTAATTAATTATACTGCCCCAAGTCATCAGAAAAATTACAAAAATTCATAAAACTACTCATTTTTACCCCTGTGCTTAAGAATTAATTATTGGATAAAATCAAACGAAATATAATTTTGTTTCTTTAAAATGAATGAAATAGTTATTATTACGTGTTTGGTATCTTGTAATTTGAGAGGGGTGGGTGGAGGCACCCCCTAACTTTGTTACTCCGCGCAGACGCGCGTCACCCATTCGGTGCTCTCAGAGATGTGACTATAGTTGTACGCTACTCATATTTTTTGCGCATACAAATTTGCGAGAGATCTTTTAAGTGTATTTTTGATATATAAGCGTGTTAATGCAACAGATTGGCTTCATTTAACTATGCAAAACATCTTATAGTACCGATAACTGAAAAATTTTCTGATTGATCAAAAAACCAAAAGATAAATGATCATAAGGAGTGTTGATTTGAAAACTGCTGCGAGAAATTAAATTAAAACTAAACCGGAAACAGAAATATGAAACATACGAAAAAAAAGCTACAATTTTATTGCCAAATCTGTCTGACCTATCAACTGATGTCTCTCAACAACCAGTCTCAACAGTAATAGAAAAACTAGCACTTCAGAGACCGTTACTTCAAACTTCGTATTCATATTCATTAAAAACTATTGATTTTGGCATACTGGAAAACCCTGTGAATAAATTTGTCATTTCCAATAAAACTGAAGCTGCTCTTGTTTTGGCAACAATTCATCCAAAGTTTTTGATCAAAATAAAATTAGAAGAGCCCGTGAAAAGCACAGAACTAAGTTCAGCGGTGTCACAACTGATTCTGATTACTAAGATTTGGGTTTATACTTTGATGGGCGTAAAAATAAAACCTTTAATATGGTGGATCATAAGAGAAATATAATTGTACAGGAGCATATTAGTTTAATTAAGGATGCAAGGTCACAGTACATAAAATATCTAGTAAAACCGCTGCAGTGGTGTATTTGTCAACTCCATGCCAACGAACTGCCGCGCCAATTATTTGAATATATTGATGGTTGTACAAGTGGACAAAAAAGTTACTCTGGACCCATAGAAAAGGTATTAAAAAGTTGTGAAGAGCTTCCAATAGTCTCGTTTCTAACTATCCAATGTGATGTACCTATTAGACGGAGAATAACTATAAAGTCTGGATATTGTTCTCAAAGCTTATTAAAAAGAAACCCTGGAAAACTAGTGCATTCAAGATGGCTCACAGAATACTACGGCTTTATGTTTTTTTTTTAGCCTTCTGACAAGCTGTTAATATTATCAATTATAAAATAAAAGCGGATGCTCTTATGTGGTCTTACATCAAAACTAACCACATGGTATTAATGGTGCTAGGCACTTACACAAGACAATCTAGCTGTCGCGATATTTGACAGATAATTTAAAGCAGATACTACATCCTGTTATACAGAAAAATGGATATTTCAATTACCCAACAAACATCTTACTCGCTTAGCCTTTCTATGAGTTCTAGCCTTGTGAAGAATATTGAAACGCGACAGGAAACAATTTTGACAATTCGAACTACGATCGGCCAAAACTTGATTTTGATGGAAACAATTATAAAAAACTTTATAAACTGGCACGAAAATAATGTGACCAAGGCGCCTGTTACAAAATGGATGAACAGTTAATTAACATCACGTTGTTAAGAAAATCCACCGCTTGTTGACGAACTAATATCAAGCCATTTCCATTTTTCTTGCTACACGTTAGCCACTGAAAGATTAGTAAAAATTGTAACAAAAACTTAGTTGCTGTTTGCGGTCTTATCAGAAGAGATAGATTCATTAAAACAAACCTGGAATCACCGCAAAAAATGCATTTTTTCAATTTAAAGAAAGATTACCAATTCTCTTAAAATCACTTTTATCTAGACTTCTGTTGATAGCCATTTTTTATTTTTTTTTGCCATAAAAGGGTATTTTTTCTATCATTTATAGAAAATCATGCTGTGTACTTAAATTTGAACTTCAATATACTACTATTATATTTTTCTTAATAAATAAAAAAAAATGTTTAGTATATAGCAGTTTTTATGATTTTTATTAAGTTTTCGAGTCTTTGGGGCAGTATAAGATCAAATATTTCGACCTAATGGTAGTACAATTTATTGCTTGTATTGATATAGAGCAGCTTTTGGGAAAAACGCAAAATCGAAATTCCCAAAAAAACGATTTCGATCCACCTTAATAGATAGGCCACGGTAATGTGTGAGCGCGAATTTATACGTGTAATGGGAATGCATTTTATATGAATCTTTAATGTAATATATCTTTGCAGCTTAGATTATAGATGGTAAGTTTACGTTAATGTTTTATAATTTAGATTCGGATCTTACAAAATAGCTCTGCAGTGTCAACCTCAACCACGCGGCCGTAAAATCCCATAGCTATTTTTCTTGGTATTTTCAACGTTAGCATGTGTGACTTTAAACTGAAAAACTGCCTACAAGATAGATTAGACCGGTCCGTAGCTCAGTGGTTACACTGCGTACTCTGAACGGGAAGGTTGTGGGTTCGAATCCCGGCGGAGCACAAAAATATATCATTTATATTTTCAAATTTGCTCTTCGCTGGGTTGACAAATTCATAAACCTTTACCAATGACCGGTCACCAAAGTTCCATCCAGCCTTACAGCAACTGGGTTTTGCTTCAGTATTGGCGCTTTGTAGCGACGACCAAGCTCGTCCACCTCTGCGGCACTACAACAAGTGTCATACACCCCTAAAGTCTCTGGAATCTAGGGAGTCTCCCGCACAGGATTTCTTAAAAAAGAAAAAAAAAAGTGCGTCTTTTTCACTGAAGTCACTACAAACGTAGAAAATACCGTGCCTAAGAATGGTAAACAAAATCTCAATTGTTTTCTTGCTGAAAAATTAGTTTGAAAATCCGTGTAAAGGCGCCTTTACATCCCCAAAAAGAAGGAAATAAAAATGGTTGTAAGATTGCCGGGAATAAGGGGGAGGGATTCTTCCAAAGATTCCGATATGGAAATCCCAGGACGGCTGTAAAGCTGGGAGGTGTAATTTAATTTTCACCTGTTTTCCTTCAAATTTATAGCATTTTCGTGGCGTTTTTCTCTTTCACTTCTCCCTCTCCCTTCAGACGAGAATAAAATGTACACTTTCCCGGGAAATAATACGATTAGAGATCATCATTTGCGGGAAAATTTGTTTTTCTTATTTTCAATTAGGAATAAGAGTTGTTTTGACGACTGTAATTCTGTTTTCCTTTTGTGTTTTGATGCGAAATTCAACAGAAATTCATTCAGTCGTCATTTTAAAAAATAATTTGAAACATATCTTTTAGGTCCTTTATTTTTTTTCTC
The DNA here is from genome assembly GCA_951799405.1 of Agapetus fuscipes. Taxonomy (NCBI): domain Eukaryota; kingdom Metazoa; phylum Arthropoda; class Insecta; order Trichoptera; family Glossosomatidae; genus Agapetus; species Agapetus fuscipes. The sequence goes on along the minus strand of OX637358.1, from coordinate 7,052,312 downwards.
AAACAAAATGTGTTTGAGCAGATTGTGGGTAGGTTTTTTGTCTATGGTTGCAGGCCGTTAAATTCCTTACTTCTGTAGCCATTTATTATGCCTGTCTATTCCTTACCTTCTCACCTTGTAGGTAAAAAAAACAACTGTGTGAAGTTCCTTGTTGATTCTTGAGTGTGAAGAGACGTGTCTTGTCTCTTCGGCTGCATCACAATTCACGCGCGGTTGACAGGGAGAATCAAATAAAAGAAGATCATTCGGGAGTGAGGTGAGTTCTTTCTGATTAGTCCAAGACTCCTATCTTTGTTCCCTGATGGTCTGCGACTCTGAGAGATTTGCTTGTGATCAGTTTTGCTCAAACGCTTATTAAATAAATAAAAAAACACTCAATCTCTTCTCTCATAACGTGCATGGTGGAGTCATACAGTGTGCGAGAAAGGGAACTTAAAATCTAATCTAATCTAATCTAATCTAAGTTGCAAAGATATCTTACATTGGAGATTCACATTACATGGATAAGACGGAGATAATGTGGGCAGTCACATCTAGGCGTGATCACCTATTAGTGAACGGAGTACCACTCTCCATAGGAGGTAAGCTAATCCAGCCTTCTGATTCAGTGAGACTTCTAGGAGTCTTACTGGATCGGAATCTGACACTGGAGAGGCAAATAGATGCCACAATAGCTTCTTCTTTTTTTTCACTACGCCAAATTAAGGCTATTAGAAAGTGTTTACCGTCAGATGCAGTCAAGACCCTAGTGAGCGCGTTTGTGGTGTCTCGGATTGACTATTGTTCGACGCTTTATAGTGGTCAGCCAAAGAAGCAGTTCAATCGCTTTCAATCTGTGTTGAATTCGGCAGCAAGACTCATTTTCGGGATACCCAAATTCGCTCACATCACTCCGCTGTTAAAAACACTACATTGGCTTCGTTTCCCGGAGAGGGTGGTCTACCGTGTTTGTGTGATGGTATATAAAGCCATCAATGGCTTGGCTCCACCTTATTTGACTGACATGATGTTGCCTGTTGAGATGGGTGTAAGGAGGCAGACACTCAGATCCGCGGGCGATGAAGTAGTCAATTTGGTTCAGCCACGCCGTCAGATTCGTACAAATTTCGGGGACCGCGCTTTCCGTGTTGCGGGTCCGGTGGAGTGGAACAGACTGCCACCCGGAGTGAAGAACTCCAAATCTATGGATGTATTTCGCGGAGCACTCAAGACACACCTATTTAGAAAGTCTTATCCATGATCGGAGAGGGCCCTTGAGGTGTGACACACACAAAAACGGCGCTCTCTTATCATTTGTAATTTAAAATAAATTAGCCTGATATTATTATTATTACATGCATTCCCACAACCAGACACGTACAAGTTCGCGCTTGCACGTGCCTCATGTGAGCCTACAACATAAAAACCAATCTCAAATGGACATACACCCTGCAACTCTTGCCGTCCTTCCCTGTAACAGGGGTGACATTGGCAAAGTGAACCATTTTTACAGCATGGGTGGTTAGCCGCATACCAACCTATAAGTCAAGGAACATACACGACAAAACGTGTCTATTAATCAAATTAACAAAGTTCCAATTCACTTTTAACAATTTATTTCTGTCTAGCATTTTCGCCTACAAGGCATCATCAGGACAATGACTTACGATGCCTTGTAGGCGAAAGTGCTAGACAGAAATAAACTTGTAAAAAGTGAATCGGAACTTGGACTTTCACTGTGTTTTTTTTGGATTTTTTTGGATTTTCACCAAACCCTTCAAAATATTAAACGTGTCTGTTTACTTGTGGGCGCATATTAACATGAATCGTACCGGATAATATACTGTTTCCTCAAATTTAGAGTGCCGCAATGTAGTTTTGAATTAAATATTTTAAACGTTCTATAAGTTGATGAACTCGCTTGATAAAAAAAATGTTAGCAACAAAATGATTGGTAGGTATATGTGGCACCGATTGGTAGGTATATGTGGCACCGATTGGTAGGTATATGTGGCACCGATTGGTAGGTATATGTGGCACCGATTGAACAACTCTTAGTAATGGTGGGATAATAATAATAATAATATTAGGATGATTTATTTGGTGAGCACTGTTTTTGTGTGTATCACACCTCAAGAGCCCTCTGCGAGGTTGGTCGTCGCTGTAGAAAGCGCCAATTATCAAGCAAGACCCAGTTGTTGTAAGGTTGGATGGACCTTTCAGTGACCGGTCTTTGGTAAAGGTTTATGATTTTTTCAACTCAGCAAGGAGCACATTCGAAATATAAATGGTATATTTTGTTGTGCTCCGCCGGGATCCGAATCCACAACCTTCCATTTACGAGTCCGAAGTGTTGCCACTGAACTACGGATCGGTCCAAGGGATAACATCAAAAACGCTCAAAAAGTTCATAAATCAACTGGCGTAGGAAAACTTTGCGCTTTGTCACATTATTAATATAAAATAAATCTTAACAATGTCAATACACAAACCGTTAACCTTTCAATGACTAGATTTTTTTTTGATGTAAAAGAAAACCTACATAATATGTGGTTTTTGTACTGTAGTATGTACTTCGTAATTTTTTCATTAATCACTTAGGATTATAGTTAATCTTTGCTGTCTCTCTCTATCACGAGACGAGTCAATAGAAATTTCTAGAAGCCGTCGCCTTATGAAAGTTATCAAACCACATCTTTTCACATAACGAACATTTAGTACAATGAACAAGCTGCGTTGAACGGAGATTTTTTTACACTTTAAATGATTTCCATGGGAAATCAAAAAAGAGGTTTTCATGTCTCTTATGTGATATGAACACGCAACTAAAAAAAAAAAAAACGCAACTAAGCTACACATACATTTAGTGTAACTTCTTGCCTGCGTTATCCCTGAAGGGGTCGCATGTGGCGCTTCGGGACCTATTTATTTTTACAGGTAAGGGGGCCGGCCTCACACCAAACACTTTTTAGTTGAAGTGGGGGTTTCCCAGCTCCCGGGGGGGCTGGTTCTCATTTCTTGTGAAGGCTGAGTAAACCTTTGAGATCGAACCCTTGCTCTCGGCATGGAATGCAAGCATTCTACCAATTGAGCTATCGACCTTTTTACGAGCTTGATCGTCGTCGCTACAAAGCGCCAATTCTCAAGCAAGACCCAGTTGCTGTAAGGCTGGATGGACCTTTAATGACCGGTCATTGGTAAAGGTTTTATGAATTTTTCAACCCGGCGAAGAGCAAATTTGAAAATATAAATGGTATATTTTTTGTGCTCCGCCGGGAATCGAACCCACAACCTTCCCATTCAGAGTCCGCAGTGTTACCACTGAGCTACGGACCGGTCACAATAGTTATAAATAAAATAATAGTAGGAGGTAATAAATAATATTTTTATCCATTTGAATTTTTAAATAATTAATATAAGGAGGATTTCTTTGGTGAGCGCTGTTTTTGTGTGAATCACAACTCAAGAGCCCTCTGCGAGCTTGGCCGTTGCAATAAAAAGCAGCGATTTTCAAGCAAGACACAGCTGCTGTGACGCTGGATGGACCAATGGTGACCGGTTTTTGATAAAGGTATATGAATTTTTCCACCCAGCGAAGAATGTACGTATTTGAAAATGTAAATTAAGTATTTTTTGTGCTCCGCCGGAATTCGAACCCACAGCCTTCCATTTACGAGTCCGAAGCATTACCACTAGACTACGGACCAGTCAACAATATAATAAACCTCTCCATTGAAATCATATTTTGACAGAATCACACAATTCCCTTCTTTTACAATTTACAGTTCATGCTGTGTGTACACATGCAGCATCTGCTAGCGCGAACTTAGATTTGCCTGCTTGTGGTTCACTTTGCCAATGTCACCCCTGCTTCAGGGAAGGTCGGCAAGAGTTGCAGGGCTTATGTTCATTTGAGATTGGGGTTTTTATATTGTAGGTCCACATGCAGCATGTGTAAGCGCGAAATTATGCATGTCTGCTTGTGGGAATGCATTTAATATGAATTTCAAATGATACATATCTTTGCAGCTTAGATTTAGATTTAGATTTAGTGAGAATGCATTTGATATGACTTTAGAAATGTTGCTATATCTTATACAAGATTATAGACGTCCAACTTTCACTTTTTCTTTGGATACATTCTTTCTTTCGTTACATTTTCGAAGTCATATACTCGTATATAATTTTTTTGCTTTTTTAACTAGGCCTCAGATACAAAAAGAGCAACACTTATTGACGCTGCGAACTTATGGTTATTACGAGCTTTTCAATTGCTCGCTACGCGGCGGCTAGATGACACATTATTTTATCTTACCACCCTGTTGGTCAGGAACAATAGAGCGCAGAGTAATAGGGAGAAAACTACTTCGTCATTGCGGGCGGGAGAAGAAGTGGATAGAGCAAGTTCAGGTCTCTATTGTTATAGTCGGTCCTGTATTATGTGTAAGGTTTATTACTTGCTAAAGTTGGGTAGGTGCTACTAAGCTACATATATAGTATCACTTCTTATCGCGTTTATTTTTTATTTTTACAAGTTCATGTCGGTATAAGGAGACTTATCTATTTATGCATAAAGAGGTTACTAAGCTACACATACATGAAATTTCTTGCCGCGTTCCCGTGTACGGTTCGCACGTGGCGAGTGGAACATATTTTTTTTTACAAATGTAGGGGCTGGCCACACGCCAACCACTTCAGTTGAAGTAGGTTTTCTCAGCATCCGAGAGGATGGTTCTCATTTCTTGTGAAGGCTGAGTAAATTTTGCCAGTATTTTATTTTAGGTTTGAAATAAATACCGTAATGGGAAATCACTTCTAACACCCTCGGTGGGGATCGAACCCTTGCTCTTGGCATGGAATGCAAACACTCTACCAACTGAGCTATCCACCAGACAATATTTATACTCATTGGAAAACTTGGATGTGAAGACTAATCAGCTGTTCACTTGCGGCCATCTTGGATTGACAGGTCTTCATACAAATATTACCGATATTAGGTAGGTAAGAATTACCGTGGTGATGAGACTTCCAGCCCTGTTGTCTTTCTAAAATCGAAAAGGGAAAGCAAGATTCCTTGGACACATTATGAGAAAAAAATACCGTCTTACGACGAGCGATTGAGGAGAAAACGACTCAAATACACTGAAGGGCATTGTGACTGAACAATCTACTCCATAGTGTAGCAAAATCAGCAGCAAGTATAGAAAATTCAGAGCAAAAGCATATATAATATTATTTTTGTCATTTTTACCGTGATCACATCCATTGACTTATAGCTTGGTATGAAGCTGACCACTGTAATTTTTTTTTCATTTGCCAATGTGACCCCTGTTTCAGGGAAGGTCTGCTAAAGTTACAGGGCTTATGCTCATTTGAGTTATGGATTTTAATTTGCAAGTACACATTAATGTTATTTTTAAATGTTAATATCATACATATTTTTTCAACTTAGATTATAGAATAGATAGATGATTGCCGATTTTTGATAAAGATGGTACCTACTAGAAGAAGAAGTCTGTCCTCATAGCTCGTCGCCCCAGTGCTGGTTTGGCTCATCTACTATTTGATTCAAAGATGACCTTTCAATGATATTGTCTTGAGAATCACATTGTACACGTAAAACGTAAACGTAAAACACGATAATGTGAGAGTGGTTGTAAATATTATTAAAACCACTAAGGGCATTCAAAAAAACATTGGTCCAGTACACATACTCGTACAAATATTGTTCATGTGAAATTACCTCTGGTGGACATAAGAAAAGCAAGCACTAAGAGGAAGTATTCTTAGAATGTGACGTGTCATTTAAGAGTCAATTTGATGGCATAACCGCTAATAAGTAAATGAAATTTATTTATGGATTAAACACCCACAATGTCGTACTAATTTTCGGCATTAGAAAATACCAGGAACATACATGGCCCAATGAATAAAATGTATACATAAGTAAGTCAGATTCTTGAATAATTTCTTAGAAGTGACTTGTGCCACCTACTGTCATTCCAGGCCTTTGATTTGTTTGATGGAAGGTTTTACTACGGGTAGGCGTACGGGTGACTTACTTATTACTCGTATTCCTTGACTTATAGGTTGGTATGAGGCTGACCACCCATACTGTAAAAAATGGTTCACTTTGCCAATGTCACCCCTGTTTCAGGGAATGTCGGCAAGAGTTGCAGGGCTTATGTTCATTTGAGGTTTGGATTTTATTTGTAAGTACACAATCTGCATTTGTAAGCGCGAACTACACGTGTTTGTTTGTGGGCATACATCTGAGAGCTTTGAATGAATATATCCTTGCAACTTAGATTATAGATTATAGATTATAGGCGAGTTGGTTGTCAACTGCAATTATTAATACATGTATAAAGATTTTATGACAAATGCTTATCTAAAACAACACGCTACAAATATAGTGTAACTTCTTGCCTGCGTTGTACACGAAGGGGTCAGAATAAACCAAACCTCGCATGAACATAAACATTTAGCGACCGGTCCGTGGTCTAGTGGTTAACACTTCTGACTCGTAAATGGAAGATTATGGGTTATAATCCTGGCGAAGCACAAAAAAAAATCATTTATATTTTCAAATATCCTCTTCGCTGGGTGAAAAATTCATTTCATTTACCAATGACCGGTCACTAAAGGTGCATCCAGCCTTACAGCAACTGGGTCTTGCTTGAGAATTGGCGCGTTCTACAGCGACGACCAAGCTCGCAGAGGGCTTTTGAGGTGTGATACACACAAAAAAAGCAATCACAAAAAAATCATACTAATTTTAATACTATTATTATTGTACATCCTGGCGCCTTTTCCTGAAACCGGTGTGGCATTGGAAAAGTGAACCAAGTTGTTGGGTGGTCCGCCTCATACCAGCCATTTCGCGAAGAAATGGTTTTTTGAAAAGTATCTGTCTTGATTTTCAAGGTAAAAAAGGATTTTCGAAAAACTGCGTATGTACTTGTATGTCTTTTCTTGTATCCTGCCGCCATTCCTCTATGAGTGGCCGGTGCCTCCACACAAGTGCCTCCACTTAACTCTGTCCTTGCATACTTCTTTCATCTCATCTAGTTTCATCACTCTGTTCATGCACGCTCTTCCTTTATTACCACTCTGTAAATTCCAATCGTTAGCAATCTCACTTATCTGATCAATCCATTCTTTTCTAGATCTTTTCCATCTACGCTTACCGATTACATTCCCATTATTCACTTTTTTTGTCAGTTGGTCTTTATTCATCCTTTCAATATATCCAAACCATTGCATCACATTTCTTTGAACTTTCACGCATTCTTTTACTCCGCATTCATTCCGAAACCCATTCAATTCGCACTGTATGAATATGAAATAAGGCCTACTTCATTGATAGGAGGCATCGCTCTCTCCCACGTGCTTTTCCCCGAACATTCTGTTTACAGAGGAGAGAATTAATCAGTGTCGGGATTTCTTGCGAGTCAGCCATTATTTAATAAGATGTGCCAACCCAGAACAAGCTTTAGGCGGCAAAAGTTGTATCTCTACCGAGCAAAGAAACGCGCTCCAGCCGGTGCGCGGAAAACTTTATTACGGCAATATTAAGCAAAGTTTTCTCATGTATTAGGATTTGCTCATATTATGTATTTTGAATATTAATTAATTAAAAAAAAACATAAGTCGCCTACTCAGATACTAATTATTTAATAATATAATAAGAAATTAAAAAAAAACGACAAATCAACAGCTGGAACGTTAAACCAAATAAGTTATAATTCACTGATATCGGATCGAATCCAACCGAGGGTGTAAGAAATCATTTTCCGTTTCGGTGTTTATTTCAAACCCCAAAATAAAATACCGGCACGGTTTACTCAGCCTTCACATAAAATGAGTACCAGCTTCCTCGAGTGGTGGGAAACCACCACTTCAACTGAAGGGGTTAGCGTAAGGCCGGCCACGTTTTTCCCTATTAATTTTCTACGAGAGAAAATACTAAGAAAGTGAAAATCCTGTAGAGTAGAAGATTTTCATGAATACTTTTTCATTATTAGTTCACTAACCATGAGAAGTTACATCCAACTAAGCTACACATATAGTGTAACTTCTTGGCGCGTTTTCCCCTATGAAGTCGCTTTTGGCGAGTGGAACCAATTTACTGTTAGAAGTAAGAGGGCGGGCCTGACGCCTTCCACTTCAGTTCATGTGGGGGTTTCCCAAATTCCGAGGACGCTGGCACTCATTTTTTGAGAAGGCTGAGTACCTTACCGGTATTTTATTTTGGGTTCGAAATAAACACCGAACAGGAAATCGTTTCTGACACCCTCGGCGGGATTTGAACCCGAGGTTTCGGCATGGAATGCAATCACTCTACTAAGTGAGCTATCGATCGGACAACATTTTTTTTTATATGATAATGATGATGATCTGCAAATGACAGGAAATTTTACTGAAGTTACAAAAATAACGTTTATTCATACAAAAATATATATACCTTGAAAATGAACCCTTAAAATTGTTAACCAAAAACTCGCATTAACTCTAAAGTAAATACCCAATTAGCGGTGAACAGAACCCTGTAACAATTTCATAAAAATCACAGCTGAAAATATTTTATTCAGAGAGCCACGCAGCCTTTTTTGAAACCTCGAGGGTCCGACTCGCAGCTCGCTTCATTATATTCCAAATTTAAAATTGTACAATGCTTTACAGTTCATGTATTTGTAATCATTTGTAAAATAAAGTATTTACCTTAATATGAGAATTGTCTTTGTTCGGAAATCGAATCTCAAGAGCCCTCTGCGAGTTTTTTGTCGCTACAAAGCTCCAATTCACAAGCAATATACATTTTCTGTATAGCTGAATAAACTTAAACGGGGCTATTCTTAGACATTTTAGTCGTCGGTGGAGGCCACGCTTTGTTTGACAAACTAATGATGCCTGGGTTGAAAGTCATCATCACCACGGTCATTCTTGCCTACCGAATTTTGGTAATATTTGTATGAAGACTAACCAGCTGTTCACTTGCGGCCATCTTGGATTGACAGGTCTTCATACAAATACGTCATTAGTTTGTCAAAGCGTGGGCTCAACGGACGACTAAAATGTCTAAGAGTAGCACCGTTAGTGACCGGTATGTTTTTTAAAGGTTTATGATTGATTCAACCCAGCGAAGAGTATATAAATAGATAACAATACTTTTTTTTTTGTGCTCTGCTGGAAATCGAACTAACAACTTTAAGAATACGAGTCCGTAACTTTAACAACTAGACTGCAGACGATGGTCAAAGAGAAATAAGCTCGTTTATTCGTTTGTCTGTTTTAAAGTAATTTGTTTTTCCTATTTAATTAATTTTGATAACGTGACAAAAAAACCAACGAAACAGCTTAGAAATGAAATAGTAAAGTCCTTGAAATACGACACACATATACATAAAAGATATTCTACAAATATTTGGATATTTGTACCAAAATAGACTTGTATTGCCGTCGTCTCTAAGAACTAACTTTTTCCAATATCTACCATATTTATAGGCTTTAAAACAATATGATTTTACAGATGTCAAAGTATAATAATAAAAATTGTGGTTATTTATTTTGCGGAATTTATTTTTAGATACGGTTCACATACGTTTCGTACACAAAGTTTATTTTGAATTGTATAGATCGATGGCTTAGACACTAGTTTAGATACAGAGCATATATATTTATGGGTCTCGAAATATTGAGAACTGAAAAAATTTGCCAGAACATTCGACTAAGAATATTCGAGTAGGTCACAGACTCAACTCACACCACCTAAGAAAGACACACAATAATATATTCGCCACAATATGCTCGTTTTACGGAGCACTCGTATCTTAAATTGTTTGTATATTGAGGTTGAGCAGTAAGTTTAAAAAAGCGGTTATTACGGCTTAATAATTTTCATTTAACGAATTTAATACGAGCTTCAATACACAAAAATTCCCATGTTGAACAAATGAGAAATGTTAAATGACCGCAACCATTTTTAAATTTTGAATAAATTCACATTGCTCATGAGGTAATTTCTCATGAGCAATGTTTGTATGTGTACTGGATCAATGTGTCGTTTGGGAACTGTAAATTGATCTTTACAATATATAATTCGTCTTTCACATTATCGTATTTTACATTTTTTTCCTAGCTCAGATTGTATTCTTATGTTTTTACTGGGTTCCCTTTTAATTAAACTGAAATTATTTATTTGCACAGAATTTATTTTTCACAATTTAGTTCACAAATTAAAAAAAAGAAAGATTTCCAGCTCTGGCTTTAAAACTTCACGGCTCAATGTTTTATCGACACTCTGGCTGCTGCCCTATTGCAGTCCTCTTATAAAGGGGCAACAGAGATCTTTCTTGCATATTCCAAACATTTTTTGATCTCTCGCTCACACTACAACGTCATTCTACGCACTACCACCATCATGGACTACTCATGTATAGGTGCTCGTAGGTACTTTTATTTCGTAGTTCGTAACACTATCATCATCATACTAGTGCCAGACTGTTCTACATATGTATGCATGTAAAGTCGCACGTACTCCAAGTTCGACAATTTCATTGAAAGGTCGTCTCTGCATCAAATGGTAGATAAGCCAATGAAGCACTGAGAGGATGTTGTGCAAAACGAATTTCTTTGCATAAATAAATAGGTTCCAGCCGATCTGTTGCAGCGCACGTCTTACCCATTGTGGCCCACAATACCAGGCAAGGGGCGAACTCCTTCCTTATATAGTTGCTCTACGTTTTTCTCAGCGCTCTCTCGACGTACTTGTTTCGAAATAGTTCACCCTCAATGGATTTCTATAGAAAGGGGATGATACTTGGAAACTGTAACCCAAGGAGGATGCGAATTTCACGATAATCTATAATCTAAGTGGCAAATATGTGTTAAAATTTAATAATCATATTAAGTGCATGCTCTCAAATAGTCACTTGTGAATTCGCGTTTACAAATGTTGTATGTGTACAAATTAAAATCCAAATGTCAAGTAAACATTAGCCCTGTAACTTTTGCCGACTTGCCCTGAAACAGGGGTGACATTGGCAAAGTGAACCATTTTTTAAAGCATGAGCCTTATACCTACCCACCTATAAGTCAAGGCATTAGACGATATAATAGGAAAGCGATGATTTTGTAAAATTTTATTTTAAGAGGAGATTTAGGCTTACACGACCGGCTGATTATGCTGGTGAGTTGCTTTTTGTACGCGGGGTTTGTGGGAGCAAGAGCTTCCAGACGTTTTGCTCATGCCTGCGATGGGCTTCTTCAGCGTGAATGTGAAGTGATGGAGATGATAATTTATACAATTAGGATAATTTATTTGGTAAGGCGTCAAAACTTGTTTCTGGCCAGGCAAAATAGGTTGGCTAGTTGCATTTCTCTTTACAAATCCATTTACAACATAAAACCTGTTATCGCTTTACAAATCTTTGAAATAAAAATGAATTTTCACAGTGTTAATACAGAAACCAATCTTATTCTTCTTTTGGTGACACTTCTATCACAGATCGGTCATCATCATAGCTATATTGACTTTGAATGCTACGCCTCGAAACAGGGACTTGGTACTCTTGTTGAACCACTATCAATTTAAAAACACAAACCATTAATAATTTCAACTCAAAATTTTCTATTTTTCGATTAATAAAAAAGTAAGATTACTCCTTCTCCAGTCTCTCTTATATTCTCTCCTACCACACGGAAGTTTGTATTAGTTCCTATATCACATAAGCGTTGGGAAAGGTTCCCGTTTGGACGTGGTTAGAATCAGATATCGACACCTTAAAGGTAAAACTGAATAAGTGCTGATTCACTGATTTGAGAAATCGTAGAGAAAACATTTTATTGGGAGCAACTTCTCATAGTAAGTAAACTAATGAAAAGGTAGTGCTCATGAAAAAGTTCTAAACTACAATATTTTCCTTGTTTTCTCTCGTAGAAAATAGTGCATTTATCTAAGAAACCTATGTTAGCTAATCTAATAATAATAAATAATATTAGGATGATTTATTTGGTGAGCGCTTTTTTGTGTAAATCGCACCTCAAGAGCTCTTTGCGAGCATGGTCGTCGCAATAGAAAGCGCCAATTCTCAAGCAATACCCAGTTGCTGTAAGGCTGGATGGGCCTTTGGTGACCGGTCTTTGGTAAAGGTATATGAATGTTTCAACCCAGCGAAGAGCATATTTGAAAATATAAATGGTATATTTTTTGTGCTCCGCTGGGATTCGAGCCCCATACTTTCCAGTTACGAGTCCAAAGCGTTACGACTTGATTACGGACTGGTCAAATATAAATACAATATGTCAGCTGTTTAGTTTTACCTCTGAGGTATCGATATATCGATACGCTACCGCCTGTCTGGGCATACAGATGTTTGCAACTTTAGATTATACCTATTTGTTTACCGCAACAATGGAGTAAACTTTATTTCTTATTCAACTGAAGTTTGTTCACTTCTGTAGGTGTGATATATGAGTGCTTTAAATGGGTCTATAATCTAAGTTGCAAAGATATATTATATTCAAGATTTATAATATTAAATACAATCCCACAAGTAGACACGCATAAGTTCGCGCTTACACATGCCGCATGTGGCCGCAAGTATAAGTAATACATGTATAATAAATAATAATAATAATAATAATAAATAATTAAATAATATTAATAAATTATTTATTCCACGCGGGGGGTGCAATACGTGACCAGGTATTTTTTTATTGCCAGCCAATTGTATTAAATACAAAGCAATTGAATTCATAATAGGATCTATATCAGTGGATTGCAATCGTTTTTTTTTCAACATAAGTCTAGAGCGCGGGAATGAAAGGGCTCCATTGTGCTGTTGGTAAATAGACTCCATATTGGCTGAAGGTGTTCATGTATATACCAACCTATTTATTTGTACGCATAAGTGCAGAGAAAAGGCTGTGAGAAGGAATGTAAAGTGAAAATACTGCACTCGTAGACAATAAGCTTTCTCATGTCTATATCTACTAAGTATTATATATAATCTAATTTGTAAAGGTATATTTCATTTATAATTCATATTAAATGCTTTTCCATAAGCAGACACGTGTAAATTCGCGCTTAAACATGCTGCATGTGGACTTACAACATAGAACCCAATAACATGACCGGTGGGTAGTGAAGTGGTTAACACTTTTGACTCGTAAATGGAAGGTTGTGGGTTTTACAGCGACGACCAAACTCGCATAAGGCTCTTGAGGTGTGATACACACAAAAACAGCGCTCACCAAATACATCATATTAATTTTATTATTATTACCCCTGTCGATAGCTGAGTTGGTGCTTGCATTCCATGCCAAGATCCCACCGAGGGTGTCAGAAATGATTTCCCGTTTCAGTGTTTATTTCAAAACCCAAAATGAAATACCGGCAAGGTTTATTCAGCCTGTACAAGAAATGAGTACCAGCTCCCTAGGGAGCTTGAAAACTCGCACTTGAACTGAAGTGATTGGCGTAAGGCCAGCCTCCTCAACTGTGAAAATAAATAGGTTCCCCCCACCACATGTGAAACCCTTGCGGGGATAGCTCGGCAATAAGTAACACAATATGTGTAGCTTAGTTGCGTTGAGTTGCGTATTATTATTATTAAATAGGCTCTCCAAAAAAAAACAGATTCAACACACAAGTGCGTATTAGTTTGAAGATTGAATGTGACAAAAAAAAATGTAGTTTTGAAAATTGGGGCATCATAGCGTTGGGAAGAAAAGAAAAGGGACACAAAAAGACGACGATGTGAGGCAATCTTCTTCAATAATCCAATATTCAGTTTTTGAGGGTTTCCCTAATCATTTCCAATCCCAGAAAAAATTCTGCTAAGGCTTCGCTTTCATCAGCCCGTGGGAAAAGAACGAAATTGCTTAAAGCGAAAATATTATCAGAATTTTTCTAGATTATCTGCTCTGAAAGATTTTCCCTTTTTTTCCTGAAACATCGCATCGCTTTGGTTTATTTTTGTAAAAAACAAATTTATGAGTAATTTATTTTTCTTTAATTTATGAGGCAGTAACTTTGTAACCCTTAATTTTCTACTAAAATTTATAATCTCAGTTGCAAAGATAGACTCGTATATTATAATGCATGCCTACAAGCATGCACATATAAGTTTCCGCTTACACATGCTGCATGTGTAGAAACAAAATAAACCAATTCTCAAATGAACATAAACTTTGCAACTCCTGCAACTGGTGGAAATGGCAAAAGTGAACAAAGTTTTTACAGAACGGGGGGTCAGCCTAATACCAACCTATAAGTCAAGAAAAAAAAAAATACATGAAAATAATATATTTGATTCTTTATGGCATTTTAGGGAAAACTTAACCAATTTAAATTCACGAGTGTAAAGTGTAACCCTCCCGCGTTTTATGTCGGATGGGAAATTTAATTAATAAAATGAATTTATGTTTTGTAACAAAGTACGGCAGGGGTGATTTCAAGATGAGACGACAAAATGTCCACCGACAAAATGTCCATTGACAAAATGTCCACCGACAAAATGTCCATTGACAAAATGTCCACCGACAAAATGTCCATTGACAAAATGTCCACCGACAAAATGTCCACCGACGAAATGTCCATTGACAAAATGTCCACCGACAAAATGTCCACCGACGAAATGTCCATTGACAAAATGTCCACCGACAAAATGTCCACCGACGAAATGTCCATTGACAAAATGTCCACCAACAGAATGTCCACCGACAAAATGCCCATAGATAAAATGTCCATTGACAGAATGCCCATCGATAAAATGTCCACCGACAAAATATCCACCCGACATAATTTCCATCGACAAAATGCCCACCGAAAAAACGTTCACTAACAAAATATAGGTACACCCAACAAAATGTCCATTGCAAAATGTCCACCGACAAAATGTCCATCGACAAAATGTCCATAGACAAAGTATACACCCGACAAAATGTCCATCGACAGAATATCCATAAACAAAATATACACCCGACAAAATGTCCATCGACGAAATGTCCATCGACAAAATGTCCATCGACAAAATGTCCATAGACAAAATATACACCCGACAAAATGTCATTACAAAATGTCTACCGACAAATGTCCATCGACAAAATGTCCATCGACACAATGTTCACCAACAAAATGTCCATCGACACAATGTTCACCAACAAAATGTCCATCGACAAAATGTCCATCAACAAAATGTCCATCGACAAAATGTCCATTGGCAAAATATGCATCCGACAAAATGTCCATCGACAAAATATACACCCAACAGAATGTCTACCTACAAAATGTCCACTAACATTACGTTGAATGTTCACAAACATAAAACACACATTTTTTCGGTGGCCATTTTATCGGTGAACATTATGTCGGTGGACATTATGTCGCGTGGACATTTTGTCGGGTGGATATTTTGTTCATGGACATTACGTCGGTAGACATTTTGTCGGTGATGATTTAATCAGTGGACATTATGCCGGTGGACATTATGTCGGCAGACATTTGACGATGGACATTATGTTGGTGGACATCTTGTCGTGGAACCCTTCAATTCGAGAGCCGACAAGTGCTTGGAGATATTTTGAGGTGGCAGCTAGAAGAAGAAGAAGAAGAAGTGGTTGTCTTTATTAGGGGGGAGGGGGCGGGGGAGCTGTTGTTTTCAGTTTATCGTCTCATTAAGGGAAACAGAATCGAGATAATTGAAATAATCGAAAAGTTGATGAATCCTTCGTGGAAATTCCGACGTTGTAACAGAATATTATTGTTCAGAGTTTTCGTTGTTTTCTTTTGATATTTTGCGTTTCGATTTTAATTTATTTTGTATATTTTACTGCCTGTACCCCGCCACTCATCACAGTGGCGAAGTTTGGTTGGATGGAAACTAAGTCTTCTCATCATTTCATTATTAATTATTGTCGGTGTTATGGCCGAGGGGGGCTAAGTGGGCTGATCTTTCTAGCGTATTCGGAATAGAATAGCGTTGGTTCGATCCCCGACAGGGTCATTTGACCATAGTTTTGGCTCTGGTTCAACAGATATAATTGGGTAATTAATAATTCATTAAAATATACAATAATTAATTATTAATTGATTATATTAATACCTGTTTCTTATCAGGCAGAATAGGTTCGTTAACTTCACAAATATATTTTTTTTTAACAAAAAAAAATAAAATAACCGTTTGGAAGGTGTCAATGTTTATCTTTGATGTAAAAAACGATACCTTAAAGGTAAAAGTGAATAATTGACTCATGAAGCTAACAGGGTTTCTCAGATTAAAGCTTCTTTTTCCTTAATTTCTACGAACGCAAACATTAAGAAAGTGGGAAAATCCTATAGTATAGAAGTTTATCATGAGTAATACATAAGTTCATGTTTATTGAACTTATGTATTATTGAAATCATGAATTAGTTCACTTACTATGAGACGTTAAGCACACTTAAATGTTTTATCCACGATTTATCAAAACAGTGAATCAGCACTTATTCAGCTTTACTTTTAATGTGGCGATATGGTATCTTTCTGTTGGGTGGTTTCAGAGCGTACCGACCGGGTTGCTAAAAAACCGAACCGATAAGAAGAGTTTACACAGTGTTTGGAGAGCGTGCATTTGCACTTGCTGGTTCCTGGCCTGAAGTGAAAAGGCTTGAATCATTTGCACAAGCACCCTTAGAGTGACTTCATCACGAAACGGACCTTTAAAGAAATCACCTACTCATCATCATCCCGAAAGGCGTCGTATGTGGTCTATAAAAATAACAAAAGCGTGCATGAAAAAGATTATGACTCTGAATGAAGTTAAACAGGTTTGTAAGAACCGAAAGAAATAGCGGTTGATTTGCAATGTTGGCGGCTATAGGGCATTTAATTTTAATTTTAATTTTCATTTCATTTCAAATTTTATTTGGAAGTTGATTCTTAAAGTACTTTTTTTTTGTAAATCATAAATAATTTTCAGTGATCCTTGCCTGATATGTTGGTATGAGACTGACCCCCCGTGCTGTACAACTTGGTGTTTTCTTTCGCCAATGCCACCCTGGTTTCAAAGGGAAAGGCAACAGGAGTTGCAAGGCTTAGGTTTTTTATTTTTTATTTGGATGCACACATGTATAATGAGTACGCGTTAACCTACATGTGCCTGTTAATGAACATGCATTTAATATGAGCCTTAAATGTTAACATATCTTAGTAGCTTAGATTATACATTATAGACATACTGTTTCTAGGTATCTTACCGAGCAGCGCGAGCGTCTCACTTGACTTCTTCCGATGTTCAGCTATCTCTCCATTAGCTCCCACCGAACCTCAATACTCCTGAAATAATGCTCAGCAATGTTCATTGAACACAAGTAATGGAATAAAGTGAAATATAAAAGACAAAATGCCAGACTGAAAGAGTTAAAGAAAGAAATAATGAAAAAAATATTTTAGGTCCACGAGACATTTTTGACCGGTCCGTAGCTCAGTGGCAACTCTGCGGACTCTGAATGGGAAGGTTGTGGGTTCGATTCCCGGCGGAGCACAAAAAATATACCATTTATATTTTCAAATTTTCTCTTCGCTGGGTTGAAAAATTCATAAAAACCTTTACCAATGACCGGTCACCAAAGGTCCATCCAGCCTTACAGCAACTGTGTCTTGCTTGAGAATTGGCGCTTTGTAGCGACGACGATCAAGCTCGTAAAAAGGTCGATAGCTCAATTGGTTGAATGCTTGCATTCCATGCCGAGAGCAAGGGTTCGATCTCAAAGGTTTACTCAGCCTTCACAAGAAATGAGAACCAGCCCCCCCGGGAGCTGGGAAACCCCCACTTCAACTGTGGTTGGTGTGAGGCCGGCCCCCTTACCTGTAAAAATAAATAGGTCCCGAAGCGCCACATGCGAGCCCTTCGGGGATAACGCAGGCAAGAAGTTACACTATATGTGTAGCATAGTTGCGTTTTTTTTAAGGTTAAGACGGTGGTTTTTTACTATTTACGTATATTCTTAGTCAAATAGCTCACAACAGTTGTCATCTACGTATAATTTGTAAGGTTTTTTTTTATGAAGCCCTAATTTCTGATAAAATACTCCGTGAAAGTAATTCACTAAACCCGGCATTGTTTTATTGTATTGAATATTCGAATATTCGACTTGTAGAAGATTATTTGTGGAATTCTCATCTCGTAGACTTATTTCTAATTATGTCAATTCTTCCATACCTACCCCGAGTGTTAAACTTCACGTGTAAATTGCGTGAACCATAAATGTATGGGCACTGAAACAGCGCCATAGTTGAGCGTTTTGGTATGCATATCCTTTGTTTGATATGACAGGAAAGTTTTTACTTTATTATATATTCTCTCATGCCTTCTGTCACTTTATAAACGAATTGGTATTTAGTCTAGACGAGTGGTTATTAACCTGGGGAAAATCGCCGTCTCGGGGGGTGATTTTCTTTCAAAGGGACGAAAACTACGTAGGGGGCGATAGTCTCCTGACATCTGTGCCTAGCCTGGCGATGATTTTTATGGAAATCGCGTGCGAAATCGAGATGATGAAATATCATTTTGACACAATCAATTGTTATTAAGGCATAAGAAGGCGATGGACTTATCTATTAATGCATAACGGGGCGATTGACTTATTTTTTAACACATAATGGGGCGATGGACTTATCTTTTAATGCATAACGAGGCGATGGACTTAAAAGTGAACCTCCAAGGATCAGGGCTCAGTTGAGACTAGCCCAGTTGTGCGCCGGAGCACCAGCTCTGATTCAAGGGAAATGAAACTCCAATGATCAGTGCTCAGCTGCTACTAATTTATTGAGTCATTACTTCCTCCCTTTATAGTACAAAAGTCAATTGTACCTATTGCTTATTTGGTTACTTCAATTATTATATACATCTAGAAAATACAATAATCCTTGAAATACTAAATCAGCAAATTCAATTTGGCACTTTTCTTCTTTGACCAATTCAAGAAATAATTTTAAATAACAAAATGATGTATGTGATTAAATAAATGTAGCTACCTTCCTGCAATTCTGGAACAATCTATGATATTAATACTTGCAGGAATTAATAATCCCGAGGAGTCTGAGTGAGAAGGGGCTAACTCTGCGATCTTTTGACAGTGCTCTAACCTCTGTCAGTACACAATGCAAAAAAGAAGCACAGTGTTCGGAGACCGCGCTTTCTCCATTGCAGGACCGTCCACTTGGAATCAGCTGCCCCCAGAAGTGCGCGCCAATGAAGGGCTTGAGAACTTTAATAAGGGAATGAAGACCCATTTCTTCACCGCCATATTAAGCCTAAAAGCGCCCTTGCAGTGACAGTAGTCACGAAACGGCGCTCTACAAATCATCATCATTATTATGAAGTCATGTTAAAAAGTATTTTTAACAGGGGCGATGAGCGAAAAAAGGTTTAGAAACACTGGCCTAGACATTCGTCACGTAAATATTAAAGCATTAACTCAATTATTTTACGTCATTTCTACAATAATACATAAATAAATAATCGAGTAATAAGAATTGTATTCTTGTCTGTCGATGAAGATTTCATTACAAGAAAACTAATGGAATCCTTGACTTATAGCTTGGTATGAGGCTGACCCTCCATTGTTCAATTTTGCCAATGCCCCCCCATGTCAGGGAAAGGTGGCAGGAGTTGAAAGGTATATGTTCATGTTTGGTTTGGTGCATGGGAAGCTTGTGTGTATACAACGACATCTGTTAAGCCAGAGTCGAAGTTATTGTCGATATGAAAAGGCTGGGCTCCAATCAGCGTTAGTGTCAATAACGCAAATTCGAGTGTCAAGACCTTATCGCCTCGACCATCCCAGCGACTGATTTCGCTATATCTGCGTTTTAGTCCGGTCGATAGCTCAGTTGGTAGAGTGCTTGCATTCCATGTCGAGAGCTCCGGTTCGAATCGCACGGACGGTATCAGGAATAATTTCCCTTTTTACTCAGCCTTCACAAGAAGTTAGTACCAGTTAAATGAAATGAGTACTCAGATCACAAGAAATGAGTGGAAATTTCTACTTCATCTGAAGTAGTTGGCGTGAGGTAGGCCCCCTTTCCTGTAAAACTAAATAGGCTCCCTCACCACATTCGACCCCTTTGTGGAGAACGTGGTAAGAAGTTTCACTATATATCTAGCTTACTTGCGTTTAGTTATGAAAACATAAAGAACCCAAAAAAATTAAACAGTACCTACAGCGTTGGCAGAGATTGATCAAGGAAGCCAAAGCACATCTTGGTCTGTCGTGGCAGTGGTGGTAATCTATCTACAAATCTATAATCTAAGCTGCAAATATACGTTAACACTATAATATATGAATGCCCACAGCCAGGCACATGTAGGTTCGCGCCTACACATTCTGCATGAGTGCATACAAATGAATAAAATCTCAAATGAACATACACCTTGCAACTCTTGCCGCCTTTCCCTAAAACCGGATGACAGCAATTTCGCTACATATTATAAATCTGATGATGTCCCGTAGCGTTGATTGTAGTAGCATTCACTTTCTAATCATTCATCTTACGAGATAAAAAATAAATACAACTTTGACTTAATCTAAAACAAATTCGTTTTTTTTTTTTTATCTTTTATATCCAATAGGATGGAGATGTCTCTTAATTTGAGCTGCTGTTTTTAACAAGATAACAAAATTTAAAGATAACATGAATGAATAATTCATTATACACGAGAGCTTATTTTCCTAACAAGGCTGTTGTTATTATGGTAATTTTTCAGGTCAGGGTGTGTGTACAGTGGAGATTCAATATTCGACATTCATTCGTGATTTAAATCTCGAGCACGAATACCAAAAAATTTTTTAAACCATTTGCCTATCAAGTTTTCATTTTAGATGTCAAGAAATAATGAGCTTCACATGACTTTTAATTTAATTTGTAATTATTTAAATATAATTGTAAAAAAATGACTGGTTAAGAAAGTGTGTCAAGAAAGTCTGGCAAGAAAGTTGGTCGAGTACCTACTTGCATTCTTCCCCAGAGCTTGGACTTGAATCCCACCGAGGCGAGGGTGTCAGAAATGATTTAAATTTTCGGTGTTTATCTCAAATAAAAAAAAAAATACCGGCAAGGTTAACTGAGCCTTCACAATAAATGTATACCAGGTTGACGGAATATGAAGAAGTATATTATATCGACACCTTAAAGATAAAACTGAAGAAGTGTTGATTCACTGATTTGAGAAGCCGTGAATTAAAATTTATCGGTTGTAACTTCTCATAGTAATTATAAGGAAGTGCTCATGAAATACTTTCAAACTAACGTATTTTTTTTGTGTTATCTTTCGTAGAAAATAGAAAAAGGTGCATTTATCTGAGAAACCCATGTTAGCTTTAAATGTCACTTAATAAGTCTGCCGGTGTTTTGGTTTAGGGGTCAAATCGCGATTCTTGACTAGCACATTTAAAACAGAATAACTCGAATCACGCCTGGCTCTTTTACCATAACTTCGACCCTGCTTCAACAGATGCCATTGCACGCAGACAAGCTTATGCTTTCGTATGAAGACAACTGGCCAGGTGAGTTGTATTCCTCTTCACAAATTTGTTTAAAAAAATGCTTATTGAAACTTACGAATACTGGAGTATCTGTTTGTATCTGATGTTTCATAAAAGCTGTAGACTTTGGACTCTAAATCGAAGCTTCGATGTTTCGGTTTCAGAGCTTTGGGCGATAATTACCAAAGCTTTTAGTAATACCATAGCGGATCAGGAAAATACAAAATCACATTATTTTTCAGGTTATTATCATCTGTACAATTAGTACGAGTTGAAAAACTTGAGTAATGTAAAGTTTACGGCAATGATTAAAGAGTGATTTCCTCAAAAATCTGCCGTTTTGGTTTGTTTGAACTTGATTTTTTTTATCACTGTAACTCTTTTGCTGAGACCATGAAGTGTAAGAAACAAAAACGGCAGATTTTGGGAGAAATCACTCTTTAATATTTTCCGTAAACTTTACTTTTCTCAAGTTTTGCAACTCGTACTAAGATACACTTTTATTGGATGACGTCACTTTTATTTCGGTATTATCACATTGAACCGGATTAAATGTGTATAATTGGTTTTAAATTAAAACACGTATCTACTTCTTTGAAGAAAAATATTAACATTACATAATAATAATAATAATAAAAGTTGCAAAGAAATCGCACGTTTAATAATAAAGAGCTAATAAAGCCTGTTTATTTGGATAAATTCATAATTAGAAATAAGGATGTACATAGCTATGATACTAGAGGGAAAAATGATTTAAGAAAGTTAAAAGTAAGAACAGTGAAATATGACAGAGGAGTTGTGCACAGAGGAGTTGTGCACAGAGGATTTGATGAATATAATAAAATACCAGCGGAAATCAAGCAAACTAGTGACATAATTAAATTTAAGGAGAAAGCTGTCAGGTTCCTACTTGCACAGCGCCTCTGACATAACATAACTGTTTTTGTTTTGACTAAGTATGTAATTGTTTAAATTAGCATTATTTTGCTACAATAAAAAATTAAAAAATAAAAATAAAAAAAACTCAAAAATTGGGAAAATCGAGATTTTGTAATAAAACGCAAGAACAATGCGAGAAGAATAGGTAGAATGCGACAGCCGTTCAATTTGGACGAATATGACCGAGATAAAACATCGGACGCTTTTTTCATCCCATACAAGTTGTACTGGTTGTCTGAACTTCAAACGTGATTTGCCAACATTCTTATTTTTTTAGTTATTTCTCTTTATTATTAAGCGTGCGAAATATGTACAAAATAATTAAAATTAATATTAAATGCATACCCAAAAACACGCGACGTGTAAGTTCGTGCTTACAAATGCTATATGTTTACTTAAAAACTAAAATCTAAGCATTAAATGAAAATGAAACCTGCAACTTTTGCCAACCTGCCCTGAAACAAGGGTGACATTGGCAAAAAGTGAACCATTTCCTACAGCATGGGTTGTCAGTCGCATACCAACTCACAGTAAAGCGTGTTCTAAATAAGTTTCCATTAAATCCCGGGATTAGCCAGTTTGGCACACCCCTGCACTCACTCCACGTCCCATGGGAATTCAGCACAACCACTCCTAATGTCAGGGATGCCACAAATCGATTCCCACAACAAACCCCGGGACTGGAGCTCAGAACTTCGAGATACACTCCATTGTTCTGCGCTTTTGCTCCCTGAGGAGACACTCGCTAACAGAACTTGGCTTTAAAATGGAAAATATTCAATTTGGAGCTAAGTGAAATCGAGCAGTTTCTTTTTGTTTTAAAGTGGAATAAATCAAGGGTTTGTTTAAGTTAGTAGGTTTGTTGAAGTTTAAGTATTTAACGTAGACTGGTCCTTAGTTAAGTGGTAACACTTCGGACTCGTGAATGGAAGGTTGTGGGTTCGAATCCCGACGGAGCACAAAAAAATACCATTTATATTTTCAAATTTTCTCTTCGCTGGGTTGAAAAATTCTTAAACCCCTATCAAAGACCGGTCATCAAAAAGTCCATCCAGCCTTACAACAACTGGGTCTTGCTTGTGAGTTGTCGCATTGTAGCGATGACCAAGCTCGTAAAAAGTCCGGTGGATAGCTCAATTGATGGAATATCTGCATTTCATTCCGAGAGCAAGGGTTCGATCCAAAGGCTTACTCAGAAAACGCGTTTTCCCCGAAGGGTTTCGCATGTGGTGAGTGGAACCTATTTATTTTTACAGGTAAAGGGGCTGGTAATCATTTCTTGTGAAGGCTGAGTAAACCTGGGCGGTATTTGATTTTGGGTTTGAAATAAACACCAAAACGGGAAATCATTTCTGACACCCTCGATGGGATACGAACCCGGGCTCACGGCATTGAATGCAATTGCAGTCTACCAACTGACCTATCGACCGGACTGCCTTCACAAAAATGAGAACCAGCCCCCCCGAGAGCTGGGAAACCCCCACTTTAACTGAAAGTGGTTTGTGTAAGGCCGGCCCCCTTACCCGTAAAAATAAAAAGGTCCCAAATCGCCACATGCGACCCCTTTGAGGATGACGCAGGCAAGAAGTTGCACAGTATGTGTAGCTTAGTTTTGTTGTTTTATGTTGTTTTGTCATTACTTTTTTATTTCTTATTTATTTGTAGTCTGGTCAATAGCTCAGATGTAGAATGCTGGCCTTTGAAACAAGAGGACCTTAGATAATTCCTCTGAAGTTTTTTATTTTTTTTTTAATTTAAAAAAAAATAGATTTGCGAAGAGGAATGCAATTCACCAACCTATTCTGCCTGGCCAGAAACAGGTATTAATATCATTATTTAATAATTCATTATTGTTTATTGTTAATGAATTATTAAATAATAATTACCCAATAACATCTGTTGAACAAGGGTCAAAGTTAAAGTCAAGTGACCACTAGGGGATCGAACCAACGTTGTTCCATTCGAAACACGCTAGAAAGATCAGCCCTCTTGGCCCCCGCGGCTATAACCCCAACAAGTTGTAACTTGTTGGGGTTATAGCCGTTACTTGTATAACCCAAACAACAAAGTTGTCAAAGATGTTTTTAAGTTTCATTGTTTTTTTCATGAACCCTGAATCTTTATACTGACAAAGAACTAACAGATTTCATAAAACATGATTACATAAAGTGTTTTGAGAAAGATCGGTCCTTTTATATGTGAAATTAAACAGGTGAACATGCAACGATGGAGTGGAACAGGCTGCCACCCGGAGTGAAGGTTTCGAAATGCGTTGGCATTTGGAAGCACTGAAACGGCGTCTTTATAAAATATTCTATTCGCGAAAGAGAAGACCCTTGAGGTGTGAAACACACAAAAAGACTTGGAGCTTCGAGAGAGCTCGGTTGTGTACGGAATCTTTCGGCTCACACTATATCGCACGTTTAATAATAAAGAGCAATAACTCAAAAAACATGAATGTTGGGAAATCACGTTTAAAGTTCAGACACCCAGTACAACTTGTATGGGATGAAAAAGGCTGCCGATGTTTTATCTCGGTCATATTCGTCCAAATTGAACGGCTGTTGCATTCTATCTATTCTTCTCGCATTGTTCTTGCGTTTTATTACAAAATCTCGATTTTCCCAATTTTCGAGTTATTTCTCTAAACGTGCGATATGTTCGGCACACAAATACTGAATGTTCTGCTCTGTTTTATTTTATAACATAACACATTAATTTGAAACTGTTACCTTTGATCATGATTATGAGTAGTTGGCTGTTTATGAACAGCGCCGTTTCGTGATGTAGTCACTCCAAGGGCGTTTGTGCATATGATGCCAGTAATTTGCTTGTCTTCAGTGCATTTCGTAACTTTTCATGGTGATCTGGCTCTCTCACAGGATGTATCAGGTGGTTCCAGGGCAAAGGAACAGAAACTGCAAATGCACGCTCTTCAAACACTGTGCTAATTCTTTTTATCGGTTCTTTAATACGTCACTTGGCTCCAGTTTCTGCCGAGCGTAATGTGAGGCTTTTTTTGCCGAGGTTACCGGTTAACTTGATTAAATAAACATGTTGAATAAACAATCCTTTTCTATTATATCCATTCAGACAAGTAAACGTTATGGATTCTCTTCTCTTACCTTGGATTAAGTACGGATAGTGGAAAAAATCTGTAACGGTCATCTAGGGTGCAATAAATATGGTACGCAAGACGTTAAAGTCGCTTTTATGTCTGAAATAACACCCCCTAAGACTATCTGAGAAATCCACAACTCCGAGGGTGGGAAATCCAACTGTTATAAGAGGAAAAACCAATCCGATAGGGGGAGGAATCCAGTCGAGGCAAAATTTGATCAGAAAGCATGCAAACTTGATCAGAGGGCAGAAACAAACGTGGTCGTTGGTGCTTCGTTTTAAGAAAGCTTTATGATTCATATTGCACGCATTCCCAAAAGCAGACACGTATAAGTTCGCGCTTACATATGCTACATGTGGACCTTTAATATAAAAACCCAATCTCAAAAGAACATAATCGCTACAATTCTTACCATCTTGCAGTGGCGAAGGGTGCCAAACAACTCGATTCCCATCGGTTTCCCTTTTAAAATGAGGCAAAAATGATAACAAAGTAGACTGCATGGTTTCAATGGGGGAAAAATACGTAATGTTTTGTTGTTGTTATAAATGTATTTTTTACTTTGTGTCTATATTTTATAACTACTTTGTTGCCTCATTTTAATAGGGAAGCCGACGGGAATCGAGTTGTTTGGCACCCTTCGCCACTGATTCTTGGCAACTTAGATTAAAGATTATAGATAACAATTACACTATTTTTATATTTCAATGGATGTTCGTGTAATATTTTTGTTCACTAAATAATTTTTTAGTAAAAAAAATCTGGTGTCATGAAACCAATACCTACCAGAATTTGTCATAAAACTATATAATAAATTATTTAATATATTTTATTTGTGTGCCAAACATGTAACGCAGTTGTTGAATAATGGAAAAAATAATTAGTCCTTTAAACATATGAAAACATAACATGAGAAAAACACATTGACAGTTTTAATTTTTCCCGTTTTTTTTTTCAGGACCGATATCAAAGTTAAAAAAACAAAATTATCCTAAAAAAATAATAATTTGAAACTGTATTTAAACTCAAACAAGGGGAAATTTGAATGGTTTTATGGAATCGAGTTTTAAATTAAATAAAAGTTCCTGCAAAAATGTGTCCTGTTCTCGCAGCGAGGCAGTCAAAACTTGCCTCGCATGGATCCGAGGCTAAAGAGAAAAGAAAGCATCTTTTCTTTTTATCTTGGGATAGAAAAAAAGATAACATCACAATGATGACATGGAGACGTTATGTTAAACGTGCTGGATGGGGAATAAATAGATAAAAGTGGATAAAAGCCAATATATACAAGTTAATCAATTGAAACAAAGAGATTTCAATAAATCTTTACCACAATCTGTATAACTTTTTGCAGAGTTTTCTCTAAAAGGGTCGCATGGGGTAAGTGGAGCCTGTTTATTTTTACAGGTAAGGGTACCGGCCTCACGCCAACCACTACAGTTTAAGTGATGGTTTCTCTGCTCCCAAGAGGGGTGGTACTCATTTCTTTTGAAGGCTGAGTGAAAGTTGTAGATGTTTTGTTTTGGGTTTGAAATAAACAATAACGAAACGGTAAATCATATCTGACACCCTCGGTGGGATTCAAACCCGAGCCCTCGGCATGGGATGCAAGCACTCTCCACATGAGCTATCGACCGGACTTTAGTTACGGTTTATCCCCTCCTCAAATGCATATTACTTATTTAATTTACATTTTATTTAAATATATCAAATTAAATTTCTCTAGTTGTATATCTTCTTCTTTTTCTGCCACTTCTATCGAAGGTTGGCTATTTTGACTTTGGATGCTGCGGCTTGTAACAGGGACTTGATACTTCTGCCGAACCACTGTCGCAGTTTTTTCAGCCACGATGTCCTTCGGCGTCCCTGAGATCTTCTCCCCTCAATCTTACCCTGTACGATAAGATGAAAGATACGGTATTTCTAATTTTCTTAAAATGAAGTGACCGAAATACATCAGTTTTATCTGCTAAGTGATTGGCAGAAGCTCCTTTGTAGTGCGAATTTGTTTCTATGTCTATCTGCATAATATAATATTTTATCCAATTTGCACAGATATATTACATTTAAGATTCATATAACATTCATTCCCATAAGTAGACACGTTTAAATTCGGGCTTCCATACATATCATCCTAATATTGTTATTATTATACGATATCATTTCATTCATTTACGTTTATAAAATTATCAAAAACACGTTTGTGTTAATTCTGAAAATTATGAGCGTGGCGCATACGAAAGTTCTACGAATCGCCTACGAAATATTGTAGCTGCGTAGAAGGCTACCTTATCTTGTACCTACATTAGTGATGTACCTACAGTGCTGTATTTATCTATATAATGTTGTGTATTATGTATCTGCCTGGGTAGGGTTGTGCAAGCTTGTATTTCGGGTGTATAAAGTGGCGCATAGTGAGATAGGGATGTGATGTTAAGAGACGAATGCTTATTATTCGAAATTTCGAATTTTTCAATATTCCTGTTTACTGAAATAAATACACTACATGTGACTCCACTATATATGACAATGAGATATAATTATCAATAACAAAATACTCGTTGCCTTAACTCTAGCAACCCGGCGTGTGACGTCGCAATATTGTTGTCTATTTATTGAAAAGGAGTTCTAGGCTTACACGGCTGGCTGATGATGCTGGAGAATTGTTTTCCAGGATCTGTTGCCATGATCTGTAGGAGCTGAAGCTTCTGACTGTTCACCTATTCCTACGATGGGCTTCTTCAGCGTGAAAACGAAATGATGAAGATGACCTTGATGAAAGTGTGGGTACACTCGGGATTTGAGTATGAATAATGATGACGCTCTTCATGTGTGTTATGTTCTTTCCATTATTTCGTTCATCTGGAATTGTTTGTTATATTTAATAATAACAGGGTCCTATCACGTCAAGTTCTCGAGTTACAGTCCTATCAATGTTTGTATCTAGTACAGCAAAAATATATCTTCTTCTTTTAAATTCACTAATTCGCATATTTCATTTTTTCACAATTTCACCAATCTGATCCAATCATACTTTTCTCGGCCCTTCTTTTCCTCGTTTTCCATTCACGTTTCCTCTGTTTACACACTTAGTAAGTTTTTCGTCATTCATTCTTTCTAATAAATAATAAATAATATTAGGACGCTTTATTTGGTGAGCGCTGTTTTTATGGTATATTTTGTGTGCTCCGCCGGGATTCAAACCCACAACATTCCATTTGCGAGTCTGAAGCTTGACCACTAGACTACGGGCCGATCATGTCCACACCATCTCATTGCATGCTTTTACATCTATGAATATTTTGAAAATTCGATTTTACAATATTAGTGAAACAATATGGATATTCACTATCCCATCCCTAGACGGCAACTTTTGCCTCAAAAATAGAATGAATGGAATGATTGATGAGCTGGCTGTCGTAGTGATGGGCACACCATTGATACGGACCCGGCGGGCCTTTGTCAAATGTTATAAAAGCTCCGGCAAGATAAAATACAAACATATTATTATTTCCCAACCCTAGTTGCCAGCCTGGGACTGTTGGGCAGACAAATTGAAAAAAAAAACGTACAATATTTTTTGATTTTTTTTTACCATCCAATGCAACCAAGGTAGACATACTTAAAAATTTCAGGGTTTGTGTATCGAGAAGATTCATTTTAAATTAAAAGTGTAAAAATAAAATACAAACCTACACATAATAATAATATTAGGATGATTTATTTGGTGAACGCTGTTTTTGTGTGTATCACACCTTAAGAGCCCTTTGCGAGCTTGGTCGTCGCTACAAAGCACCGATTCTCAAGGAAGACCCAATTTTTGTAAAGCTTGATGGACCATTGGTGACCGGTCTTTGGTAAAGGATTATGAATTTTTCAACTTAGCGAAGAGCACATTCGAAATATAAATGGTATATATTTTTTGTGCTCCGCCGGGATCCGAATCCACAACCTTCCATTCACGAGTCCGAAGTGTTGCCACTGGACTACGGACCGGTCCAAGTCGGACCAAGATGCCAACAACACGCGGTGTACCTGAGCGGTAACCCATCCAAATACTATCCCCGCCCAATGTTGCTTCATTTAGGTGATCTATGGAAACCGGTGCTTTCAACATGGTAACGTCGTTGACACTTCTTGCCGCGTTATCCCTGAAGGGTTTCGCATGTGGCGAGTGCAGCTTTTTTTTTTTAAGAAATCCTGTGCGGGAGACTTCCTAGATTTCAGAGACTCTAGGGGTCTATGATACTTGTTGTAGTGCCGCAGAGGTGTTTACGAGCTTGGTTTCACTACAAAGTTGCAATACTCAAGCAAGACCCAGTTGCTTGTAAGGCTGGATGAACCTTTTAGTGACCGGTCGTTGGTAAAGTTTTTTTTATGGATTATTCAACCCAGCGAAGAGTAAATTCGAAAATATAAATGGTATGTTTTTTGTGCTCCGCCGGGATTCGAACCCACAACCTTCCATTCCCTAGTCCGAAGTGTTACCACTGGACTACGGACCGGTCTAACCCCTTTCCAGAAATGAGAGTATTTTCTATGTTTCCGATCTAGCAGTTTTTGTAAGCATAATAATAATAATATTAGGATGATTTATTTGGTGAGCGCTGTTTTTGTGTGTATCACACCTCAAGAGCCCTCTGCGAGCTTGGTCGTTGCTGTAGAAAGCGCCAATTCTCAAGCAAGACCCAGTTGTAAGCTTGGATGGACCTTTCAGTGACCGGTCTTTGGTAACGGGTTATGAAGTTTTCAACCCAGCGAAATGAAAAATTTGAAACTATAAATGGTATATTTTTTATTTTTCACCGGGATTCGAACCCACAACCTTCCATTCACGAGTCTGAAGTGTAGCCACTGGACTACGGACCGGTCTAAGAAATGCCAACAACACGCGGTGTACCTACCTGAGCGGTCACCCATCCAGGTACGAGTAGCATCCGCGCCCAATGTTGCTTAACTTCGGTGATCTGATGAGATCTTTTTTTAAGAAATCCTGTGCGGGAGACTTCCTAGATTTCAGAGACTCTAGGGGTCTATGATACTTGTTGTAGTGCCGCAGAGGTGTTTACGAGCTTGGTTTCACTACAAAGTTGCAATACTCAAGCAAGACCCAGTTGCTTGTAAGGCTGGATGAACCTTTTAGTGACCGGTCGTTGGTAAAGTTTTTTTTATGGATTATTCAACCCAGCGAAGAGTAAATTCGAAAATATAAATGGTATGTTTTTTGTGCTCCGCCGGGATTCGAACCCACAACCTTCTATTCAGAGTCCGAAGTGCTACCACTGAACTACGGACCGGTCCGCGGTCCGGTTCAGTTTTTTATTAATAGTGCAACGAGCGTATGGTAGTAATAGTGCATACGTGATCCATCACGCTGGTGGAATAACGCTGTCGTATAGGAATCATCCACTATGTTCAAGAAATCAAGGACAGTTGAGAAACGTCCGTATGAAGGTATATAAATGTAAGCCAATTGAGTGCAGGCCACAGGGTGTCGATTAAAACATTGAGCCGGGAAGTCGAAAGCAAGAGCTAGAAATTAGTAGGTACATTGTAAATTGTTAACCAAACCGTGTAAAATAAATTCAGTTAAAATAAATAATTGCAGTTTAATTTAAAAAGAACCCAGTAAAATCTAAACAAGACAAATATAAATAAATAATTTTAAAAGTAACTAAAACTGTGTGTTTTTATTTTCAATTGATTATTATACAAATATGCAAAGCACTTTCACTGTGTGAACCCCTAAGCCCTTAAAAAAAATTATTTTTGATTTCAATATGTGTGTTGTAAGATTGAAAGTGCCAATCTTGTAGGGCACAGTGGATTTGAAAAACAAGATGGTTGTGTTTCGCAAAAGCTCATCCTGGCTGAAGAAAGGAAAGGCGAGAGAGCTTTCAGGCTGTGGGGTCCGTGGATTGATTGGGGTAAGGAATTAAAAGCTCCCCCAGCAGATAGACGCCTTCCACTCCCAACAACAGGTGAAATATGAAGGGAAAACCCTCGTTATTTATATCATTTTAATTATTATTCATTCCTTGACTTATTTTTTTTTTTTTATTTTTTTTTTTATTTATTTTACTTACGGACATAATAGTCCAATTACATAATTATATGAAAAAGTAGTTACAGAAAATGACAAAGAAAATAATATAATACAAGAATTAATATTTCATAATAGCATAGACAAAATATAAATACTTATACTTTCCTCAGCAAAACAAAGCTCTACGGAATTCAGATAGGCTCATGCCGCATAAATCTAGATGAGAGGAAGAATTTAAAAGACGACACATTCTGTTAATAGGAGAATAGTATCCTAAATTTGAAGTGTGAAAGTTGAGAGAGAGCAATTCATTTATTCTAAATCTTCGCGTTGGAACATTTAATTTGATACATTGTAAAAGATAAGGTGAGTCGAAAATACTATTAATGATTTTATAAATACATATGAGTTGAGCATGTTGTCGGCGTGTTACTAAAGATGAAATGCCTAGGGTGATCTCTATGTCTTTATAGTCATACTCATCTCTACTTAGACCCAGTTTCCAAGCAACTCGTCTTAGAAAGCGATGCTGTACTGATTCAAGACGGTCAATGTGGGTAGCATAGAATGGAGACCAGATAACACTGGCATACTCAAGGTGTGGGCGAACCAATGAACAGTAAAGGATTTTTAAAGTTTGTACATTATTGAAATCAGAAGTGATTCTAAGGATGAAACCTAGAATCTTAAGTGACTTATTAACAATATTATCAATGTGTTCGCGAAAGGAAAGTTTGATATCCAATGTTAAGCCAAGGTCCTTAATAAGTGTGACCGTTGCCAGGTCAACACCATTTAGTTTGTAGACAAAATTTACAGGTTTTTTTGTTTTATAAAAGGACATAATTTTACATTTATCGATATTCAGCTCCATGCAGTTGGCCTTGCACCAATCATTGAATGAATCAATATCTGATTGAAACAGAGAGCAATCATTGTAAGAGTTAATGGATTTCAGCATTTTGTTGTCATCCGCAAAAAGCCAAAATTGAGTGTCAGAAAAAACATTCAGGTCATTAATAAATATATTGAAAAGAAGAGGAGCAAGATGTGCTCCTTGAGGTACACCAGACGTAACGTCAATTTGATCAGAAATAGAATCATTTATTCTCACTCTTTGTTTTCTTCCAGTTAAGTAAGACTTGAGAAAGGTTAGAAAGGGATCTCTTATACCAATAGCTCTTAGTTTAGCTACAAGGAGTTGATGGTTAACCTTATCGAAGGCCTTAGAGAAGTCAGTGTATAGAACATCAACCTGAGTATTATTCTCAAGGGCCCTGACAATAGTGTCAGTGTAGGAAAGCAAATTAGTAATAGTAGATCTAGAAGATCGGAAGCCATGTTGTTCATCAATCAATAAATTTTTGAAGAGAGGGGAGATTTTTGTAGTTATGATAGACTCAAAGATTTTTGGTATATGGGATAAATTTGATATAGGTCGGTAGTTCTTTATATCAGACTTGATTCCAGATTTAAAAATAGGTCTTAGGTAAGATATTTTCCAAGAGTCAGGAAAAACACCTGAAGACAGAGAAAGGTTAAATAAATGACACAATGGCTTTGACAAGGTAAACTTGCACTTCTTGAGCAAAAGTTGTGGAAAACCATCGGGACCAGTGCCACTATTATAAGACAGAGCCCCCAATGCATTGAAAACATCCACTAGTGATATATTGCATTCATTTAAGTCAACAGTATGTGTGTAGTTGAATAGCGGGACATTAGATGCAGTGTCTGAATATACTGTAGAAAAGTGTTTAGCAAACAATTCTGCAATGGCAGTAGCATTTGTGGCTTGAGTATCATTATAGGTCATATTAGAGGGAAGACCGTTATCTGCACGTTTTTGTGCAACAAAATGCCAAAAATTTTTTGGGTATAAATTTAAGTTAGTCTCGGTATCTTCAATAAAAGATTTATAGCTACTCCTTGATTCCATTTTAGATAATTGTCTTAGATGAGTAAACTTCTGATAGTAAAGTAATTTTCCTGTATCCTTATACATCTTATGCATTTTTTTCTTTTCCAATATTAAATGTTTCAGCTTCAAACTGAACCAATTAGGAAATTTAGGCTGAGAATAGATACCTCTAGGAACAAATTGGAGAATAGAATGTGACAGGTAATCATTGAAAAGAAGCACAGCTTCATTTATATTGTTAAGTGAATAAAAGGAAGACCAGTTAATTTGAGCAAGAAAATAATTCATGTCGGCATAATTGCCATTTTTAAATTTATAGTGATAGGATACCTTATGCTTTAATAGTTCACTACTGAGAAAACTTGAGATGTCAAAAGAAAGAGGAGGATGAAACTTATCAAGGGGTAGCAAATTGTTCGAAGATCTATTTACCTTAACACTAGAGATATCGGTAAAAATTAAATCCAAGCTATAGCCATGTTCATTGGGTATTGAGTTAACTTGATGCATGTTCATAAATGCATAAAAATTGGCTATAATGGAAGCCTGGGGAGAAATATTTTTATATATTTTAACGCCATGGTTGTCATTGAGCCACAATGTTTTCGGCAAATTAAAATCTCCACAGATAAACATTGAGTCAGCATTTAGGGACAATTGTTCAACCATTTCAGTATGCGATTTATATACCTCTATAGAAGAGGAGGGGGGAATGTATATGCATCCAAGTAC
This sequence comes from Agapetus fuscipes, assembly GCA_951799405.1. Classification (NCBI taxonomy): domain Eukaryota; kingdom Metazoa; phylum Arthropoda; class Insecta; order Trichoptera; family Glossosomatidae; genus Agapetus; species Agapetus fuscipes. The sequence goes on along the minus strand of OX637358.1, from coordinate 7,018,042 downwards.
TAGTTTTTTTGTGCCTACTACTACGGAGAGAAACAGTTGTTCCGAGATTAAATCTGATGTTTTCAGCACAAAACAAGGAAACTTCTTCCTAACACATATCATTACTCCCCCTCCGCGGGTTTTTATAGAGGAAGAAGACCGATCACATCGAAAAATGTTATAGTCGAATAGTCCTAATTCGGCTGATTTTATTTTGTCCGAGAGCCATGTTTCAGTGAGGAAAATATAATCATAATCACTAATGCTGACATTACACCTTAAATCATTCAACTTTGTATTCAAACCCCTGACATTTTGGTAATACGCTGAGGTAAAAGTCACACAATAGCCCCTATCAGGTTTGCTTAGTCTAAAAAATTTATGCGAGATAATTCGCGTTTTTCAGCCGCAATTCGAGCAGGACAGTCTTTTGCGCCAGTTACATGGGTTGCAGTTTTCTTGAAAAAAGTACATGTAGCGCAAGTAGGAGGTTTTTCTTTTTTTGGGCATGCATTGCGGTTGTGACCAGTTTTAGCGCAGTGAGAGCATGTCGGATCCTCCGCCTTGCATCTCGACGCCCTATGGCCATATAATTGGCAGTGCCCACACTTTAGGCTATCAACCCAATCCCTTACTCTATGGAGCTGCCATTCTATCGCTAGCCTAGCTCTTGCAATCAGAGCATGACGTACTGATGGTGGAACATTAAAGATGTGTGTGCAGCTGCCTGATCGGGGACCAGACTTGTGAGAAAATGTTATTGATAACTTTAAGTTTTCCAATGTCAGTTCTGTTTCATCTGAAGTCTGATTATGGATGGCGGCAATCACTTCTTCAGCAGGCATGTCTTGAGGTAGATCATGGATGGCAATACGAGGTTGACGGCCAGGAGCAACAGTAGCCTTTAAGCCTGCTTTGGCAAGAGCTGGAGCATTTGCCAATTTCGATGCCTCTTTTGCAGAACTAGGGTGAACCAGAACTCCACCATTCTTCAGTTCTCGCAAACCCGTGACTCTAATGCCTAGAGTAGAAGGGTTCATGGCTGATTTTAAAGACTTCATCGTATCGCCCGAAGAAGCCGGACTGTCGCTTGAAGAATTCGACTGATGAACAAAAACAGATGGGCGAGCAGGTCCCGGAGTAGACTTGTCTCTGGTTATAGGGGGACCAATAGTTTTCCATGGATTTTGCTGAAGACTGTGTGGAGAGTTATTTTCGACCAGAGACAGAATTAATTTATTTTGCTCGGTGACAACATTCTTTAAATTTATCAATTCTGCACTTAAGGCTTGGACTTGCTCATTCAGCTCCTTAAGCAAATCAGTAGAAGCTCGCGTCATCTTGTTGAATTGTAAATATTCAGTGGTATACACTATTCTTCAAAATTAATTTGAATTTAACTGGCGGGAATTTACATGCTATTACTTCACTTTATTTAGTTTATGTAGATATTATATGAGTCGTATAGAAGCAAAGGCGACAATGTTTTAACAAGAAATTAATTAAATTAAAAAGTTCTTATCATGAAACACTTTGACACATCCAATAAAAGTTATTCTCCAATAAAAATATATACCCATATATATATTTTTTTCCTTTTCCTTTATTAGTTTTTTTTAGTGATGCACTGCCATCTATGATCGAGTAGCAGTAGCTAGGTTTCTTCTATAAATGTCAGATTTCGTATTTCTGAAGACCGTTAAAATCCCACTACAAACTGTTTCTGCACACAAAAAACACACGCGGAAGACAGGATTTATGGTCTTACATACTTATTGAACACTTTTGATAGATTACAAAGGAATAAGCAGACAATTTTGAATTAATTCACTAGGAGTAGAAATGACAGATGTACAATGTATATTCTCTTCTTCTATTCTTGATATATATATTCTTGATTATAGGTTGGTACGAGGCTAACAACCCATATTTAAAAAAAAATGGTTCACTGTTCCTATGCCAGGCAAGACCTTCCCTGTTTCAGGGAAAGTCGGCAAGAGCTGCAGGGCTTATGTTCATTTGAGATTGGAGTTTTATATTGTAGGTCAACATGCGGCATGTGTGAGCGCGAAATTATGCGTGTCTGCTTAGGGCAATGCATTTAATATGAATATTTAATATCATATATCTTTGTAGCTTAGATTAAAAATTATGTTTTTATTTATTTTTTTAAATAGAATTGTGGAAAGGAATGCAATCCACCAACCTATTTTGCCTGGCCAGTTGTCTACGTGCGAAAGCAGAAGCTTGTGTGCATGCATCGGCATCTGTTGAACCAGGGTCGAAGTTATCGTCGCGGGATTCGAACCAGTGTTATCCGGTTCCAAATAACCTGTCTTGATCCCCGCGGCCATAACACCGACATGTTATAGAATATAGATAAATCAACATCGGTCCTTGACTTATAGGTTGGTATGGACCGGTCCGCAGTCTAGTGTTTAACATTTCTGACTCGTAAATGGAAGGTTGTGGGTTCGAATCCCGGTGGAGCACAACAAATTTAACAATAAAATTTTCAAATATGCTCTTCGCTGGATGAAAAATTCATATACATTTGCCAAAGACTGGTCACTAAAGGCCCATCCAGCCTTACAGAAAAAAGAAAGCACGAAAACATAGGATTTGCAGATAAGAACAGGTCTTCTATGACTACATCCCTGCCGTGTTGGACAGGACTAGAGACAAATGGCTCTATACAATGTATCAATGCCGTAAGATAGTTTCTAATCTTGTATATTAATAATCAATGGCAGCTTACTTGTGTTTTGCGTCGTATTTGCCTAAATTAATCGAATGCACACGAAAACACGAATCATTTCTTATTTATATCACGAATGTAGAAAAACCCGAACCAATCATTTGGTAATTTTCATTTTTTCCACGTTAAGCCTTCTGCATTATTAAAGTACCTACACAAATAATTGTCCATTGTACAGAAGAAAATGGTTATTTTTCTCTGGGCTACAATAATGATTTCCCGGGTTGTTTATTTACATTTCCCAGTAATGTGTTTTTACTTGATCAGTCCGCGAGCTAGCGATGGTAAGTGGAATCTGGTACCACGAAAAAATGTCCATTGACAGAATGTCCACCCATCAACACAAGGCTCATTGACAGAATGTCCACCGACACAATTGACAGAATGTCTACCGACACAATGTCCATTGACAGAATGCCCACCGACACAATGTCCATTGACAGAATGTCCACCGACACAATTGACAGAATGTCTACCGACACAATGTCCATTGACAGAATGCCCACCGACACAATGTCCATTGACAGAATGTCCACCGACACAATTGACAGAATGTCTACCGACACAATGTCCATTGACAGAATGCCCACCAACACAATGTCCATTGACAGAATGTCCACCGACACAAGGCCCATTGACAGAATGCCCACCGACACAATGTTCATTGACAGAATGTCCACCGACACAATGTCCATTGACAGAATGCCCATCGACACAATGCCCATTGACAGAATGTCCACACGACAAAATATTTGACATTTTTTTGTTATAATATGACATAGATACTAATCTAATCTAAATTGCAAAGATATGTAACATTGGGGGCTCACATTATATGCATTTTCTCAAAAAACACGTACAAGTTCGCGCTTGTACATGCCGCAAGTGAACCTACAACATAAAAATCCAAATCTCAAATAAATATACACCCTGCAACTCTTGACGACCTTCCCTGAAACAGGGATGATATTGGCAAATTGAACTATGTTCCACAGCATGTGTGGTCAGCCATATATCAACCTATAAGTCAAGGAAAGATACCTTTACCATTTACATATAATATGATTTTGTACATTTTTCGGGGGACATTATGTCGGTGGACATTCTGTCAATGGACATTTTGTCGGGATTCGGTGGAATCTCCCCTTGAGACCTTGGGGTGTCGATTTCATGACCTTGAAATGCCATTAACGTGTTAATGCTAGTCAACAATGAAGCTGGAAAAATGTGGAAAATTTTCGGCTATCAAGTTTTTGTTTATCTTCTTTCTCTCTTTAGCGAAACTATGTTGCAAGGATATATTGATAGTTAAGGCTTATATTTCATGCATATCCACAAGCAAGTTTGTGCGTACCTACACATTATTTTTTAATTAGATTTTTTGTTTTAGGCTTACACGGCCGGCTAATGATGCTGGAGAGTTGCTTTCCGGGATTTGTTGCCGTGGTCTGAGGGAGCTGGAGCACCCGGACGTTTCGCTTATATCTACAATGGGCTTCTTCATTTTTCACTTTCTTTTTGACGTACGAAAAGTGAAATCAACATTCTTTTTCAAAATATCATCGATTTTTCATTCACGGATATTCGTTCTGTTAGATTATATTGTGTCCATAGCCAACAACATTGTTGACGCTATAACCAAGCGGCCAAGACGGTGATCTCAACTATCATGTTTAAAATAAAACTTGGCTGGTTCCCGTCCCGTTGCGCTCCTTGACGATAACTTTGACCCTAGTTCAACAAGTGTCATTGGTTGATTATCAATTAATATAAATAATCGTCAAATAATAATAGTAAAATCTGTTTCTGGCCAGGAAAAATAGTTATGGTGAATTGTGTTTATTCATTTTTGCAAATCTTTTTACAAAACTAATAAAAAATAATCTCTTTAGATTCGATGTATTATTTAAAAATAATTTGAAGATGCTCTCGTTTACTTTTGCTGAGAAAAACTCTAGAAAAAACCCAGAAAGAAAGATAAACAATAAAATACGAAAATGAGTAACCGATATCACAACAACCCGGTACTTCTAACTGGCGAATTTTATAAGTGAGTTAATTTGTATTCCGAATCACAGGGTGATCGCAAACAAAGTTTCACATTTCCTCTGCCCTCGGCTGCTGGCGGTAATATCATCAAATACGAAAATAATAATTATTTTCGTCTCTGCTGCAAATACCCATCGCCGTTATTTGTATTGGATAAATTTACATGTTAGAGTTTTCCCTTTGTTTGCAATCGGTGGCGCCATCTTGATAATCGGAAGAGATGTTCCATATTTAAAAAAATCTAATCTGAGAAACTTATAATAGCTTTATCAGGTAAAAAATGGCGGCTGATCTGTAATGTAGGCGGCTAAGGTCAAGAATCAATTTTCATTTTCATAGATGTTTTGTAGATTTTTTAGTGTTTGTTTGTTTGTATTACTGGATGTAATTAATTGCTTGTATTCCTTGATTTAAATGTTGGTATGAGGCTGACCACTCATACTGTAAAAAATGGTTCACTTTGCCAATGTCACCCTTGTTTCAGGGAAGGTCGGTAATATTTTAGGTCCACATGCGTGTCTGCTTGTGGGAATACATTTAATATGAACCTCAAATGATACATATCTTTGCAACTTAGATTTAGATATTTAGATTATCGACATAATCTAAGTTGCAAAGGTGTATGAACATTTAATATTCTTAATTCATTGGTCCGGTCGATAGCTCAGTTGGTAGAGTGCTTGCATTCCATGCCGTGAGCTCGGGTTCGAATCCCACCGAGGAGGGCGTCAGAAATGATTTCCTATTTCGGTGTTTATTTCAAACCCCATAATAAAAATACCGGCAAGGTTTACTCAGCCTTCACAAGAAATGAGTACCAGCCCACTCGGGAGCTGGGAAACCCCCACTTCAACTGAAGTGGTTGGCGTAAGGCCGCCCCCCTTACCTGTAAAAATAAATAGGTTGAACTCGCCACATGCGAACCCCTTCGGGGATAACGCGGCAAGAAGTTACACTATATGTGTAGCTTAGTTGCGTTTTTTTTTTTTTGCGTATGCATGTGCTCAAGCAGACACGTGAAATTGTTTGTTTATAATGAACATAAGCCCTGCAACTCTTGCAAGGTTGATAATTGCAATGTGAACCATTACCACAATATAGTTGGCCAACCTCATCCATAATCAAATTTTCCAAGATGTATTAAGATTTAAGGCTCATATTAAATGCATGCCCACAAGCAGGCACATGTGAGTTCGCACTTACACATTCTGCGTATGTATATACAAAATAGGCCAAACCTCACATAAACATTAATTTTGTCACTCCTGCCGCTTTTCCCTGGAACTGGATCAGCCGCATACCACGCAAAAACACAAGGTAAAAAATTGTGTTTTTAAATGGATGTGGAACCATACACCGATGGACAAGCCTCTTTTATTGTGACACAATTAAGAACTAATTCGTAAGCATTTGATCGGAAAATTTTGAATAGGATTCAGGAAAAACCGTTGACGGTCATTGCTGTGAAAACGATTTTCAAAATTTAAAAGCAAAGCTGCTCTTCTGATATTCTAATCAAGTTTTGTGAAATTGAACCACGTTTTTTTCCGATATGTTTTTATTCCTTTAAAACACGTGTTAATTTCTGAAAAAAAAACTGATCAAATTTGAAAATTACTTTTCATTCTTGTTGGCATTGAACCCTAGCTTTCAAGTTATAAAAAGAAACAAATTATCAATCGGAGTATCAATCGTATATAACGCAACAAAGATGTAATTATTCTACATATACAGTGCAACTTGTTAATGCGTTGTTCACGGAGGAGTCGCATATAGCGTGTGGAATCTATCTATTTTTACAGATAGCCTTACGCCAACCCGTTTCAGTTCAAGTACGGGTTTCCCAGCTCCTGGGGAAGCTGGTTCTTATTTCTTGTAAAAGCTGATAAATATTGAAGGGTATTTTATTTTGAGTTTGAAATAAACACCGAAAAGGGAAAATATTTCTGACACCTTTTGGTGGGAATCGAATCTTATTTTGACATGAAGGCAAACATTGTACTATTGAGCTTTGTGCAAAGATAAATATCCATATCTTAAATGTCGAACTGAATAACTGTCCCAAAACATAGTTCCTCAGATAAATGCATCTTTTTTCCTATTTTTTACTAGAAAAAACGCTAACAAGTCTGAAAATTCTTTAACTTAGATGTTTGTCATGAACGCGTCCTTATAATTAGTTCACTAACTATGAGAATAAATAATTATAATAATATCAAGCTAACTTATTTTAAATTACAAATGATAAGAGAGCGCCGTTTTTGTGTGTGTCACACCTCAAGGGCCCTCTCCGATCATGGATAAGACTTTATAAAAAAGTGTGTCTTGAGTGCACCGCGAAATACATCCACAGATTTGGAGTTCTTCACTCCGCGTGGCAGTCTGTTCCACTCCACCGGACCCGCAACACGGAAAGCGCGGTCTCCGAAATTTGTACGAACCTGACGGCGTGGCTGAACCAAATTGACTACTCCATCGCCCGCGGATCTGAGTGTCTGCCTCCTTACACCCATCTCAACAGGCAGCATCATGTCAGTCAAATAAGGTGGAGCCAAGCCATTGATGGCTTTATATACCATCACACAAACACGGTAGACCATCCTTTCCGGGAAACGAAGCCAATGTAGTGTTTTTAACAACGGAGTGATGTGAGCGAATTTGGGTATCCCGAATATGAGTCTTGCTGCCGAATTCAACACAGATTGAAAGCGATAGAACTGCTTCTTTGGCTGACCACTATAACGCGTCGAACAATAGTCAATCCGAGACACCACAAACGCGCCCACTAGGGTCTTGACTGCATCTGACGGTAAACACTTTCTAATAGCCTTAATTTGGCGTAGTGAAAAAAAAGAAGAAGCTATTGTGGCATCTCTTTGCCTCTCCAGTGTCAGATTCCGATCCAGTAAGACTCCTTGAAGCGTCACTGAATCAGAAGGCTGGATTAGCTTACCTCCTATGGAGAATGGTACTCCGTTTACTAATAGGTAGGGACTGGAAAATAGTGGTGTTATTTTTTGGGAAATTCGCGTTATTTTTTTAGGAAATTCGCGTTATTTTTGATCGAAAACAGGGAAATTCGCGTTATTTTTAGGGTTGATTTGATGAAAATAAAGGTTTATGTGATTGCAAAACAAAAGATATTACTAATATTTACAATTTATTATATAAACAACAATATGTGCGTACAAAAACAATAAATAAACAACATCTGAATCAATACGAGTACCTACCTAACTTACAAAAAAACATTGTTTAAAAAAAAAATTCAATGTCACTCCGAATGACACTGCAATATCCTTTTCAAATATTTAATTTTTGTGCATTTAGTCTCTAGATGAGGTTTATCTAAATTTTCAAGGGATGTTGGCTTTTATGAAAGCCTCAAGTTGTGTCCTTGGCCAATCCAGCAAAAGCTTTACTCCTTGAAGTATTTTCCTTCATTGATGTCACGATTCAAGTCTGCTTGGATGATCCAGGACAGTTCTGCTTATCATTATTTTTTTTAATAAAATAGATTTTTGAATAGGAATGCAATTCACCAACCTACTCCGCCTTGCCAGAAACATGTATTAATATCATAATTATTAATTTATAAATTATAACTACCCAATTACAACTGTTGAACCAGGGTTAAATTTATGGTCAAATGACCCAGGCGGTGATCGAACCCCGCGTCTAGCGTTCTAGCGTGTTTCAACGTTGAAAAATCAGCCCACTTGGCCCCCTCGGCTATAACACCGACCAATTTTCCTGTGCTTTGCACCTTGCAAAGGGTTTTCACAGGAATCTTTTCTTTCCCACAAAATCGTTGCGTTGCAAAAGCGACACATGACAACTTTTTCGCACAATTTCTACCAAAAGTACGAAAATTCGCGATATTTGCGTAAAACCTCAAATTTCGCGTTATTCGCGTAAAAACATCAAAATTCGCGAATAAATTCGTTTTATCGCGATCGCGAAATTTTCCAGTCCCTACTAATAGGTGATCACGCCTAGATGAGAAGTTACTGACAATAAAATGTTTTATCCACAATTTCTCAAATCAGTGAGTCAACACTTATTCAATTTTCCTTTAGCTTCGTTCAACACCTCAAGATATATTAGCTGTATTTACTGAAAATGTTAGGCAGAAAGACGATCAAAAAATATATGATGAAAACGAAAAAAAAATTGTATACAAAAAAAACATGCCTGGGTTTTTCGACACACAATTTATCAATACCCTAAGTACGAGTTGCAAAACTTGAGTAAAGTAAAGTTTAGCTGTCCTCAAAATCTGCCGTTTTTGTTTGTTTGAACTTGATTTTCTTCATCACTATAGCTCTTTTACTATGACCATAAAGTGTAAGAAACAAAAACGGCAGATTTTGGGGAGAATCACACTTTAATACTTTCCGTAAACTTTACTTTACTTAAGGTTTGCAACTCGTACTAAGGGTACAATTGTAAAAATGCAAAGTTAGTGACAAGTAACACAGGGAACACAGTGCCACCTAGTGAGATAAACTGAAAACTAAATAAAAGTGATAATTATTGTGACACACATTTTGACATACATTGACAGACATTTTGCTGGTTTTTGAATTATTATAAATATGTTGTTTTTCACATATATTACATGTATAACTGTTTGTTTGTTTAATAAAAAAAAAAAAAAAAAAAAAAAAACCAAATCATAATTTCTATCTCCGTCCAAGGGTATGCAGGGATTTGCGACTATAATTTCGTTATAAAAAAATCAGGTATCTTCAGTCGTCGTACAGAGAGGGTGTCTCTTGAAGACGTTCTCCTATAGGTACCGGTTTTTCTAATATCCGAAAAGTTTAATTACCTAACTGTCTAGTTATTGTAACTTTATATATATTTTTTATGTAAATATCTGAGGTAAGAACTATTTCTGAGAAAAAAGCTGAACACAGGAATTTGTAGAAAGTGGGAGGAATGGAGGTATCTAAGTGCCAGGCTTTCCTCATTATCATAATAGTGAAGCTTAAAGCAATCCTTAAATTATGTGAGGTAACTTACTTGCCACAAACAATTGACTTCTAGCTCTGGCTTTCAAACTTCACGGCTCAATGTTTTATCGACATTTTCTCTCTGCTGCCCTATTGCAGTCCTCTTATATAGGTGGAACAGAGATCTTTCTTGCATATTCCAGATCATTCTTCGATCTCTTACTCACACCAGAACGTCATTCTACGCACTACCACCATCATGGACTTCTCCCAGATGGTTCTACCCAAACTATCGTACATGTATAGGTGCGCGTAAGTACTTTTTTTCGTAGTTCGTAACACTATCATCATCAAACTAGTGCTAGACTGTTCTATGTGTGCATGTACAGTCGCACGTAGGTTCTCCAAGTTCGTAACAGTATAAAGCTTCTTTCACCTTCTTTCTTAGCCTTTCTCAATCCACTCTTGGGTGTAGGCCTCCTCCAATCCTCTCCATGTTTGTCTATCGGCTATTGTGTTCAGCCATTCTCTGCATGCTGTTTTCTTGATGTCGTCCAGCCACCTCAGTTGGGGTCTCCCCACTCCTCGCTTGTACATTCTGGACTACTTTGTCCGGCAACCTTTATCAAACAAATCATAAGTAAACATATGTACACAGATAAAAAAATCATACATTCGTAACACTGCCTTGTTATGTTATTTTACTAAATAACATATAAAAGAACATTCTCGAAGTGTGCAGTGTGTTTTGTGGGCCGAACGGAGCCGAACGGTCACGGAAGCGGCCAAACTGTGCCGTGTGACCTAATGGGGCCGTCGGTCATCAGTTCCCGGCAAGATGTCAACCGATTCAGACGTCGACAACCAAGCACCAAGCGGTGCAAGAGGGGGCATTACAATGGAGCTCCCTCCTCCCCATCTACTTGGATTTCCTGCCAGCAAGGCACCTGCCTTGTGGACCAGAGGCATAGGAGACATAATGCATAGGAGCGCCCACCCAGGGACTCCAACGTGTGGAGGCGTCCGCCTCGTGAGCCGCCGCTAGCCTGGGGCGCTGCCCTAGGCCTTCAGTTCGGAACTCCAGTCAACAGAGTAGGGAGTGTTTTAGTGACAAGTTAGAGGTCGGGCCATTCCCTTATTTCCCCTTTTTCCCCATATTACTAAAGTAAATAAACCCTTATTTTTCATGTTAAACTTATCTTTTAATTATACAACCTTCCCAAAATACAAGTGCGCAACACAAAGAAAGAACCCCACGCCCTGAGAGTGATGCTGATGAGAGCTAGCCGAATGTAAGTATCCTGTAGGTACAGCCTGGGAGGTACCTTCAATTTAAACATAACAGCCTCTAAGACTCTTTTTTCAAGCACAGTGTCCGTTAGTCCGGTCGATAGCCCAGTTGGTAGAGTGCTTGCATTCCATGCCGAGAGCTAGAGGTATGCTCAAATACTCCTCATACCTGTCCTTTATGTATTTTTCAGAAGGACCCCTATTGCGATTAAAGTACCCGAATTCATTACTTAATTGAAATACAAAATGCCTTTTTTATCGCAGCACTTAATAGCGCCTTCAATAATACCACGAACTATGAAAACCTTTCACGTTAAAGGTAAAATATACATACATACAAAGTACATTAAGCACGATGCCATGAATATTCTGTTTGATATTATTCCCGAGGAAATGTGATAGTTTTAAAAATCCCTACAAAGAGCTGTGAAAACGAAAAAAAAAATATTTTATATTTTTCCACACTTTTGTCCGGTCGTAGCTCAGTTGATAGAGTGCTTGCATTCCATTCCATGAGCTCGGGTTCGAATCCCAATGAGGGTGTAAGAAATGATTTCCCGTTTATTTCAAATCCGAAATAAAACACCGGCAAGGTTTACTAAGCCTTCACATGAAATAAGGACGAGCACTCCTAGGGTACATTCGTTGACTTATAGGTTGATATGAGGCTGACTACTCATTATTTAAAAAAAATAGCTCACTTTGCCTGTGTAACTCCTGTTTCAAGGAAGGTCGGCTAGAATTGCAGGGCTTATGTTCATTTGAGATTCGTTTTTTTATGTTGTAAGTCCTCATGCGGCACGTGTAAGCGCAAAATTATACTTGTCTACTCATGAGAATGCATTTAATATGAATATTTAATGTTATATATCTTTGCAACTTAAATTATAGATTATGGATTACCTATAGACTCCTGGGAGCTGGGAAACCCCCATTTAAAGTGGTTGACGTAATGCTGTCCCCCTTATCTATTAAACACACCACATAATATCCTCTCGGGGAGAGCGCGGGAAGATGTTAAACTATGTGTGCAGCTTATTTGCGTGTGTACATTTTATTTGCAACAAAAATAAGAGACAATTATTTATCTAATCTAATCTAAGTTGCAAGATATAAGTAACATTAAAGATTCACATTATATGCATTTTCTACTATTTAACTAAAAAACTACTAAATAGCTGTTCTTAGTGTAATCACATTATATCGCTCGCATTAGGGCGGTGCACCTCGCGTCCCTTTCCACTTTCTCAGCGTATCCGGTCACCCGGCACGGTCGTCATTAGTCCGGACGCATATCCGGCGCCGCATCCGGCGTCCGTGCGATACCAGACTCGGCACAAATACTCGCACGCTGACCTAACGGATACCAACAAGTATTTACATACACAGCCTTAAAGAGCTATAAGGGAGGCTTTTAAAGTGTGTTTTATACCCCAAACCTGTCGTTTTTGTTTCGTAAGCTTTATGGTCTTAGTAAAAGAGTGACAGTAATGAAAAAAATCAGGCGTATTTATAAATAATTTATCTAAATTATAAGGTTAAAAAAAATTATGTAACTGAAATATTGTCACCACAAAAAATATTTCGAAAAAAAGGCTTATTCACTTTTTTTTTAAAGAATTATACATTGATAAGTCTCACATGAAGCTTTTTTTTATAATGTCAATGGTGTTTGAGAAACGTGAAAAAACTGTGTTCAAAAAGTTTAATTAATTAGGTTGTTTCAGTTTTCTTTTAATAATTTCTCAAAACTCTAGCCTTATAATTGAGATAAAGACTTAATTAATAAACACGCCTGCTTGTTTTCATTACTGTCCTTATTTTACTAAGTCCGCGGCAAGAAGTAACACTGTGTGTGTTGCTTAGTTGAGTTGAAGTGTGGATGCTACTTAGTGTCTTTTTTGCACGTTTTTTACATAAAATGTAAATACTCGTGTGTAAGAGGTCTGGAATCGTCTTTGCTGGGGGTGTAGGGGTAGATAACCTTTATAGGGTGTTTCTATAAGCTACGGTCTACATCCGGCACGCTATTCTGACCCACTAACACTTGCCACACATTTCGCCCCCTTACTGCTTGTTTGTCTTATCTCCATAAGAGGTAATTTCACATGAGCAATGTTCGTATGTGTACTGCCCCATGATGATGATGAGTTGATGATTTCTTTATAGCGCCGTTTCGTGATGTAGTCACTCTAAGGGCGCTGGTGCAAACGATGCCAGAAATTTGCTTGTCTTTAGTGCATTCCGGAACTTTCCATGGTCCTCTAGCTCTCTCACATGATGTGGCAGGTGGTTCCAGGCCAGAGGGCCAGCAACTGCCAATGCACGCCCTCCAAACACTGTGTTAACTCTTCTTATAGGTTCTTTAATCCTTGATTTGGCTCCAGTCTCAGCCGAGCGCAGTGTTGGGCTTTTTTTGCCGAGGGTGACTGGTTTGATTAAATCAGCGCGATATTTGGGTGTTTTTCCAATTAAAGCTTTGTGGACCATCGTGCACACTTTGAACTCGATGCGCTCCGGTATACGGAGTATACCGGAGCGCATCGATCTTATATCCCCAACGTGTCTTATAAATGCTGGAAACTAATAATTAATATATCTAAATTAATTTCTGTAATCAAATCATACCTGATGATGACCTTCTAGGTCGAAAACGTTCGTAATTTTGTTTTAAAGATTTTGATCTTTTAAATAAAGTCTATAGTGAAAATAAACAGTGTTTTGCTTGAAAAATTTCATCCAAAAATTATAAATTGAAATTAATCTATCTATAATCTAAGTTGCCAAAAAAGATAAACATTTTTTTTTCTTAAATTGTTTATTTTAAATTAGAATTTTGTATTTTGTATTTGTTTTTAATGTTTATCCATACTATTATTCGCTTATTTCTAAACGAATAATAATATAATTTCAGGGAAGGTTGGCAGGAATTGCTGGGTGTATGCCAATTTGAGATTTGGTTTTTATGTTGTAGGTTCACATGCGGCATGTGCAAGCGCGAACTTTTACGTGTCTTGTGAGAATGCATGTAATGTGAATCCCCGATGTTACATTTTAATGCAACTTATATATAAGATTAGATTAGATTAGAAGCTCATATCAAATGCATGCCCACAAACAGACACGTGTAGTTCGCTAATCTAATCTAATCTAATCTAAGCTGCAAAGATACGAGTATATATCATTTAAGATTTATATTAAATGCATTCCCACAAGCAGACATGTATAATTTCGCGCTAACACATGCCGCATGTGGACCTACAATATAAAAACCCAATCTCAAATGAACATAAGCTCTGCAACTCTTGCCGTCCTTCCCTGAAACAGGGGTGACATTGGCAAAGTGAACCATTTTTTACAGTATGGGTGGTCAGCCGCATACCAACCTATAAGTCAAGGAACACGCTTACAAAATATGCTGAATGTGTACTTACAAATGTAATCAAAACCTCAAATGAACATAAACCCTCCAACTTTTGCCAACCTTCCCTGAAACAGGGGTGACATTGGCGACAAGTGAACCATTTTTTACAGTATGGGTGGTCAGCCGCATACCAACCTATAAGTCAAGGAACACGCTTACAAAATATGCTGAATGTGTACTTACAAATGTAATCAAAACCTCAAATGAACATAAACCCTCCAACTTTTGCCAACCTTCCCTGAAACAGGGGTGACATTGGCGACAAGTGAACCATTTTTTACAGTATGGGTGGTCAGCCGCATACCAACCTATAAGTCAAGGAACACGCTTACAAAATATGCTGAATGTGTACTTACAAATGTAATCAAAACCTCAAATGAACATAAACCCTCCAACTTTTGCCAACCTTCCCTGAAACAGGGGTGACATTGGCGACAAGTGAACCATTTTTTACAGTATGGGTGGTCAGCCGCATACCAACCTATAAGTCAAGGAACACGCTTACAAAATATGCTGAATGTGTACTTACAAATGTAATCAAAACCTCAAATGAACATAAACCCTCCAACTTTTGCCAACCTTCCCTGAAACAGGGGTGACATTGGCGACAAGTGAACCATTTTTTACAGTATGGGTGGTCAGCCGCATACCAACCTATAAGTCAAGGAACACGCTTACAAAATATGCTGAATGTGTACTTACAAATGTAATCAAAACCTCAAATGAACATAAACCCTCCAACTTTTGCCAACCTTCCCTGAAACAGGGGTGACATTGGCGACAAGTGAACCATTTTTTACAGTATGGGTGGTCAGCCGCATACCAACCTATAAGTCAAGGAACACGCTTACAAAATATGCTGAATGTGTACTTACAAATGTAATCAAAACCTCAAATGAACATAAACCCTCCAACTTTTGCCAACCTTCCCTGAAACAGGGGTGACATTGGCGACAAGTGAACCATTTTTTTAGTATGGGTGGTCGGCATCGTTCCAACCTATAAGTCAAGGAAATGATGTAGGTATACTGAAAATACTAAAAATAACTCTTGCCGACTCTCCCTGAATCAAGGAAAGTGAACCATTTTATACAGTGTGGGTGGACAGTCTCAAACCAACCTATTAGTCAAAGATCAGTCGTAAATAATCAAAGGCGGCGATCTAGGAAAAAAAGAAAAAAAAGATGAATGTTTACAAAAATGTGTTAAGTTATCGAAAGGTGATTCTTGATTCTACGTAAACAACGTATCGTCTACTTTGGGCTTGTTTGTCTTATATCCATCAGAGGTTATTTCCCATGAGATATGTTTGTATGTATGTGTACTGGATCTACATATGTGTCTCTTGAAAACTGGAAATTTATTGTAAAAATATTTAAAGCAACTCTGACATTATCGTGTTTAATGTTTTTCTTAATAGATAGTTTCATTCAAATGTAATCTTTGAATCAAATGCTAGATAAGCCAAACTAGCACTGGGCGGACGATTTGCTCAAAATGCGGACAATGATTGCTGCAAGAACGTGTGTGGAATAGACCTATTATTATTATATATGTTATATCAAAGTAAAAATTGTAACATCAGTGCAAGATTGTAATAGACTGCAAAAATGTTACAATGATTAATTACGTGCAGTGGCATACAATACTACGCAAAAAAAAAAACGCAACTAAGCTACACATATAGTGTAACTTCTTGCCGCGTTATCCCCGAAGGGGTCGCATGTGGCGAGTTGAGCCTATTTATTTTTACAGGTAAGGGGGCCGGCCTTACGCCAACCACTTCAGTTGAAATGGAGGTTTCCCAGCTCCCGAGAGTGCTGGTACTCATTTCTTGTGAAGCCTGAGTAAACCTTGCCGGTATTTTATTTTGGGGTTTGAAATAAACACCGAAACGGGAAATCATTTCTGACACCCTCGGTGGGATTCGAACCCAAGCTTTCGGCATGAAATGCAAGCACTCTACCACCTGAGCTATCGACCGGACTACATAAACAATAAATTAAAGAATATTGTAAAGCATTACTATTCAACTTTCTGGCGTGGGTTTGATTCCTGCAAAGCACAAAAAAAAACATTTGTATAATCTAAGTAGCAAAGATATATTAACATTTAAAATGCATATTTAATGCATGCCCACAAACAGACACATATGAGCTCGAGCTCAAAAACGCTGCATGCGTGCTTACAAATTAAAATCCAATACTCAAATGAACACCCTGCAAATTTTTCCAATCTTCCCTGAAACAAGGGCGACATTGGCAAATTTCCCCATTTTTTTTACAATATGGATTGTAAGCCTGATACCATCCAAAAGTCAAGGGCATGCCCTTCTCTGAGCTTAAACTTTAACATGTCTTACCAAAGACCGGTCACCAAAGGTCCATTTTGCATTAACAGCAATTGGGTTTTGCTTGTGTAATTTGAGTTTTCTTTTGCGAAAAACTCTTGAAATGTAACTGGCACTGAAGTTTTTCGGTAATAAAAAATTTAAACAGTGTCCTCTTGAACATGACGTAGGCAAGTCGAAAGTACTCGAGATGAAATAAATACTTTTTTTTTATATTTGAATAAAAAGGATTTTTCACATACATACACTCTAGAAAGTTTGATAAAAAAAAATGTTTTTTTCTCACTTGTTATTGAGGCCTTCAAAATGTCAATAATAAAAATAAAAAATAACAACAAAAATAAAAATAAATGAATCCATACCAATGAGAAATGAAATGGGAAATCTTAGAAATTTCCCTCAAAGGAAAATATTTTATTAAAGTTGCAATCATGAAGAGAAATAAAAATCCTTTGTACTTAATTATTTTAATTCAAAGAAAAATCAAATAAAGGAAAAGGGGTCCCGACAGTCGCAATGAGCTCTCCCGGCAATTATCGCGAAACCCGTTCCGTCCGTCGTTCACCTGATGCTTAGGAACTTGGAAAATTCCCGGAAAATTAAAATAAATGTTTCTAGGAGTCGACAACTTTTTCCAATCTTTTTATTTCTCAGTTTTTCACCATCGTGAGCTCGACAGCCGTTAGCAGATCTTACCGTACTTCTTCTTCTTCTTCTCTTGTTTCAATCCTAGGATTGGTTTTCAGCAATATCTTTTACTCTTGTTCTTCATTCCTCCCTGTCTTGTGCTGCTCTTTTTAGGTCTGCATATGTTGAGCAGCGCACTCTTGGCGTGGGCGTCCCCTAGAGTTGGTCCCCTCGGTCATCCCCTCCATTATGGCATGCAAGAGACCTTCTTGTCGCATTACATGGCCGATTCATCTTGCACGCCTTTCGGACAAAGTCCTGAGCAGATGCCTTCCTCCTTCGATTCTCTGGAGAACCTCCTCATTTGTGGTGTGGTCTCTTACCGTACTTATTTGAAGATAAATGAAATTTGTTGTACTTGTATGTTCCTTGACTTTGAGGTTGGTATGCGGCAAACCACCCATGCTGTAGAAAATTGTTCACTTCGCCAATGTCACCCTTGTTTCAGGGAAGGTCGGCAGGAGTTGCAGGGTGTATGTTCAGTTGAGATTCGGGTTTTATATTGTAGGACCGCATGCGGCATGTTAAAGCGCGAACTTGTACGTGTATGCTTGTGAGAATGCACATAATGTGAAACCTCAATGTTACGTATCTGTGCTACTTAGATTAGATTTGATAAGATTAGATGGAATAAAAAATGGCGGTGCCTGAACAGCTGATCTTTATCTAAATTTATGTTTAGTATGTGGCAGCCCGATACAAATATCGGCGCCAACCTGAAGTTCCCTTTTCTACTCGGACCGCCGACCTGAGTAGACGTTCCGTCACGCCCTGACCAACCGTCCATCTTGTCTTTTGTATTCCATCTAACCTTGTGTTGAGAATTCTCTGTCCGTTCCAACACCAGTGTTACGCTTAATTGTTCACCCATTTATTTGTAGTGTTTCTAACATTAATTAATCAGATATTAATTAACTATTCACCAGTGTAACTTTCTCATAAATAAATGTCGATGTGTTTCGTGAACTGCATTCAAGTGTTTCCTTTTCTATCAAACTCCAATCTTATCTTTCAGAACACGCGAGTCAATTTAGAACAGTAAATGACAGTGATAACAATCTGAAAGTGGTGACCTCACTTTCGATGGCTATGGCATCATCTCTCATAGCCATCCACCACAGTAAATGACGACACATCATTTACTTCTAAAGTGGTGAACCCGACGTGGGCTAGGTTTAAAAGCTATTATTGTGGGCATAGTAGCACCTAGACAAAGTTCGAAATTTTGATTTCATTTGGAAATATTTCGTCATAATATAAAAGCAAGATGGACGACGGTCAGGGCGTGGCAAGCGATGACTCATTCGTTATCGCTTGCAAGGTGGCGGACCCGCGCGTCCCTCACAACCCGCGCGTCTCGCGTTGCACATTCCAACGGCGCTGAGCGAAATTTGACACCTCGGACCCGCGCGTCAAAATTCCCAGCCAGAGAAGCATTCACGACATTAGACCCCGCACCCCGCCACACCACAAAAATAAGTTACACAACATACATCACCAATCAACATGCAAGAATGGACAACACCCAAATGAACCAAACCAGGCAATCTACACAACATCTGCAACAACCACTTTCCACTAACCAACCTGCATTTGGATGGCCCTGGAAAGTCAGTTAGCCAACATTGGAGGACAACTTATCTACCGAGCAAGACCTTCACCCCACAAACACAGACACACTTACTGCTGCAGTGCCAACTCATGTGCACGCCAGTACCACGTTCATCTCTCATCACCGATCCATAGTATCGGAGCAGACTAATGGACTGTCTTCACACACCAATTGTCTCTGTTGCTGCCAGAGACAGTGCAACCAACAACCGACCACCTAAGGTCACGGTTGTTGACCAAAGGTCTTTCCCCTTCTCACATGAGATAGATTATCATTGTGTCCTGACTCAAGAGAACACTAGCATCGTACATTCTCGTACTGAGAAATGCTGACTCAACCCTGATCAAGTTCGCAGTCAAAATTTCATCTTCGTGCTGTGCGATTGCACTCTTGCATCAAACATTGTTGTATTACCTTTTTCACCTTACCAGGTTGCATTCAAGAAGATCCCGCAAGGCGACCTGTCAGCTGATGCCAATAGTCATCAGGTGAAGGAGCTTGCACGATCTCCAGTCCATCATTCCATGGCACCTAGTCCTGGATGAGGATTCGGAAACTTCTTCTGTATCGCGACTTCATCGCTGGCAAGGGGGTACTGTGGCAGCCCGATACAAATATCGGCGCCAACCTGAAGTTCCCTTTTCTACTCGGACCGCCGACCTGAGTAGACGTTCCGTCACGCCCTGACCAACCGTCCATCTTGTCTTTTGTATTCCATCTAACCTTGTGTTGAGAATTCTCTGTCCGTTCCAACACCAGTGTTACGCTTAATTGTTCACCCATTTATTTGTAGTGTTTCTAACATTAATTAATCAGATATTAATTAACTATTCACCAGTGTAACTTTCTCATAAATAAATGTCGATGTGTTTCGTGAACTGCATTCAAGTGTTTCCTTTTCTATCAAACTCCAATCTTATCTTTCAGAACACGCGAGTCAATTTAGAACAGTAAATGACAGTGATAACAATCTGAAAGTGGTGACCTCACTTTCGATGGCTATGGCATCATCTCTCATAGCCATCCACCACAGTAAATGACGACACATCATTTACTTCTAAAAGTATAAGTTGCATTTTACATTTAATATTCATATAATTTCCTTTTGCCAAGCAACATTCGCATCGAATTTACAGTAATGGTGTCTTTGTTGTTTTTTCTCTTGTTTCTATTACTTTTATTATATTCTTCACGCTGCCCGTGATCTAGCAACAATCCGACAAGGAGTGCCACCCGAGGTATGCTACTAGCTTCCCTAACATCGAACCACTTACTTTTATTAGAGGTATAGGCACGCCTCTGACCTAGAGGTTTTCGTTTTCTCGTGCCATTGTTGTTACTTCACGGGAAGACCTTACACCTCTTGAGAAATACATAACTTTGCATGAGCGTCCACGTGCTGTGGGTCCTTCTGAAACATACATACAGGACGGATATTCGGAGGGTGTGAACATTCCCATAAGCAGACACGTATAAGTTCGCGTTTACACATGCCGCATGTGTACTAACAATTCAAAAACCAAACCTCAAATGAACATAAGCCCCGCAACTCTTGCCGTCCTTCCCTGAAATATGGGTGACATTGGCGAAGAGAACCATTTTTACAGTATGGGGGGTCAGCTTCATACCAACCTATAAATCAAAGAATTATTTGATTCTAGAAGAATTAAATGAAATTTTTGGATTGAAAAGTCTTAGCCACACGGATCAACTGCCTTCATTCAGTAAATGATGACGAACAATATATTTTCAGAATAACAAAAATGGTTGACGACTCAGTTTCAAAAATGGAAAAAAATTAACAAATTGAAAATTATAATCAAATAGCGGGAAGGGCTTGCGCGGTACATTGTGTCGCAAAGGACCTCAAAAAGAAAATGTTTCTTTCAGTTTGGGAAACCTTGAAAGTGACCCGAGAAAGGGAAAAAATCTTTGAAGCTTACAGTGAAAAGATTTTTTTGTGAACCTTTTGTTTTCGAAGAAAATTTCAAAGAAACGTAGGCGTATTTAAATTGTCCGGTTTTCACTTTTTATTTTATTTCTTTCAGTTCGTTTAGGATTGAATTAATGGATTTCATTTGAAGTTTTTTTCTTTCACATTTCATCATTATCGTAATATTTTTTTGGCATAGAAACTGCCAACTTATACGTTTAATCTTAGTTGCAAATCAGTAGTCAGAAGGCAAAAGGTGCCATCTGCATATTTTTTCAATTTTACATTTTGTTCTAAAAGTTGCTTAAAATTGTAATATTTACAAGCTGGCAAAAGGGCAGATCTCTAATCTTAATAGAAAAAAAAATACAGAAAGAGTCATCTGAATTTCATAAAAATTCACTTTGCCAAAAGGGGTCATTTGCAGTTGCCACTTTTAAAAATGAAACTTTTCTATTGTTGTGGTGGTGGCATTTGACAGATGTCCCCTTTTGCCGTCTTACCAATAATCAAAAAATACCGTTGCCCGCAATGAGTAAATTTTAAGCATACTGTGATACGGTAAAATGGCTCTTACGTATGCATTATTAATGGTCGTTATTTGCAGACCAAAATGCTCACTTGCAGCTAATATCACATCGGTCCACGCACTTCGCGCGGTTTGTTGACAGTTGTATTATTATTGTTGGTTTCGTGTCTTTTAAAGCTTTAAAATTTAAGTAACATTGAGTGTTTAAGCTTTAAAAAGTTATATTGAATATTGCATTATCTTTAACAACAATGAATAAACGTTTACAGTGGTTACAATCATTAAAATCGAGTAAAATTCTTGAAGCTGTTCCTGTTAATAATGAAGGTTTGTAAATTGTTTTTATACATCACTGTGTGGATTAAATCATTATGAATAATTGAATTGAGATGTGGTGATTGATATAAACAATAATACGAGATGCCAAGTACAGCTGTTGAATGTTAATTCTACTCTCTGTACAAACTAACCTACATCAAATATTTACCTACTGCACGTTGCATGTTAAATATTTCTTACTAATCTTAATAGAAGCTAATATCCATGTAAAAAATATTGCCTACATTACAATATTACTTTCTATTTATTAGGAATAACAGAAGAAAGAGAAAATGTAGCTGATGATTCCTGCTTTTCATCTAAGATGCAGAAGCAACAGTCCAATGAAGACAGTACTTTGATTCCAGGGAATAATGAAGGTATGTTCTAGTTGATTTCATAAAGCAATTTACATTAATTAAATAATTATTAAATTTCTTATGAAGAACCTAATAATTTTGTACGTTCTATTTTAGTTTCTGCCAGTTCACAAGTAAATAAGCAAAGAGCAAATAACTGCAATAAGGAAAATGACTCATTGATTGGTAATACTGGTAAGATCCATTTACTTACTTAGAATTTTATTATTATTTTTGCTAACCACAATTTTATTTTTATTTAGACATGTATAAATTTATCAGTTATACGCGTGGAATGTTGATTTATTATTTTTAATTTATACTATTACTTGCATGAAACAATAAGTACCTACACAATTTTAATGTATCTTAATATATTTGTTACAGACATCTTTAATGAAGGACCAGATGACTCTGATGTATCAGAATATGTTCCATCTAACACATCAACATCAGCCACATCCAGTTGTCCTGATATGGAAGAAGATATGGAACCACACGTAAATGCAGAGATGATGGAAATGATCCAAACAAATACACCTTTCGAGTCACCTCAAAGTTACAAACGAAGTTACCTGTTACATGTGGTCAGAGTTGGATGCTGAACGTGGCTCTGATGAAGTCGCTACTATAATTTTTAATGAAATTGACAATTTTCCTGAGGCTTGTCAAAATTTAATTCTGTATTCCGACAATTGCCCTGGCCAAAACCACTATTTTACTTTGCCAGTGATGTATTTGGAAGCATTAAAAAGAAAAAC
This sequence comes from Agapetus fuscipes, assembly GCA_951799405.1. Taxonomy (NCBI): domain Eukaryota; kingdom Metazoa; phylum Arthropoda; class Insecta; order Trichoptera; family Glossosomatidae; genus Agapetus; species Agapetus fuscipes. Next base: position 6,995,035 of record OX637358.1, on the reverse strand, counting down.
AAATTTGATTTCCATTCAGCATAAATTTTTAGAGCCGGGACACACGAGGATGGAGTGTGATTCTGATCATGCTCGCATTGAAAGGGCGAAACCTAAAGATATGAATATTTTTATCCCCCGGGATTGGTATAATTTAGTAAGAATGGTTCCTGCTAAAAAAAAATGAGTGTCATTGAGATGACATTCCAGTCATTTTATTCATTTAAAAAACTCTACAAAAATTTGAATTCCCATTACGTTAGAAGAACAAAGTTGACAAATGGAGAAAATGTACATTGGGCTCAAACCAGAGTAATCGTAGCTGAAAAAGGTTCGAACACACTAAAATTGTCACCGACTATAAAAGAACCAATATTCCAAGAACTTGACGTCATTCGCAAAAAAAAATCAAATTATTTATTACCAGTAGAATTAAGTAAGAAGTATGATAATCAATTATTGATTAATAATAAGAAATATACAGATTTAATTAGTTTATTACCACTTATACCTAATAAATATCATGACTTTTATAAAAACACATTACATTCCGCAAGATTGCCAAATGTTCACCCTGATTTGCTAAGTAGTTCTGAATCTGAAGATTGATTTATAAATATGAATAAAACTATTATAACAAGCTACTGGTTTTTTTAAACTACTTCTGTCGGTCATACAACTTTTAAAGAGTTTGGGCCTCCTGAATAATAATCTTCCAAGCCCCTCTGTCTCGTGGAAAAGTGTGAGTATTGTTGTGGAAATGGGTGCCATCACAAGAAATCCATATCTTATAAGACGCCATAAGGGGTCATCTGCACTTTGAAAATAAATAAATAATTTTAGAGATAGCTTCAAGAAAAAGTTCACAAACAGAATGATTCATATTGTGTAGGTCTAAAACATATAATAAGTTTATCTGCTTAAGTTGCACGGTTTTGAAGAAGCATGTTAATGAAAACTTTAAATGGCTCTACTGTAAAATTTTGTATTTAGCAGATGACACCTTTTGCCTTCTGACTACTGATTAATGTATTGTTATGTTCTTGCGAGGGTTCAATTTAAATTAAATTGCGGTGATTTTTTCTACACACTTTATATCAGATTCGGTTCGAATATTGAGTTGCTTTACACCTGCACAATACAACGTCGACATCAGAATAAAGATCATTCTTGAACCATTGAGAATTGTTACATGCGAGACTTTACTAGAACATCCGACCAAACACTCGACCAATCTCGAACAATTATAAAAAAATATAGAAGTACCTAACATTATTTATTTCTTGACAGACTTTACAGACTTTATTATTAACTCACACAGACTAACACAACACACAGCTGCATATTCGTAGCTGCATATTAAAAATTAAAGCTCATATTTGATGGGCGCCCACAAGCAGACATCTATCAGTTCGCGCTTACGCATGCTGCGTGTGTACGTAAAAAAAAATCTAGCCTCACATGAACATGAACCTTTCAACTCCTGCCGTCTTTCCCTGAAACCAGCGGGGCATTGGAAAAAGTGAACTAAGTTTGTCTAGCAAAGGGGTTCAGTTTTATGCCAAAATATTAGTCAAGGAATTAGTCGACTATAAAATAACAAATTTATTTAATTTATGTAAGCTGGACATTCGTATTTGTTTGAATATGTTTGAATTTGTTGGAATAATTGAAGTATGGCGTGGATTTTTTTTTTTTTTAAATATAAAAAAAATAGATTTGTGGAAAGGAATGCAATCCACCAACCTATTTTACCTGGCCAGTTGTCTTCATGCGAAAGCAGAAGCTTGTGTGCATGCAACGGCATCTGTTGAACCAGGGTCGAATTTATCGTCGCGGGATTCGAACCAGCGTTATACAGTTCCAAATAACCTGTCTTGATTCCCGCGGCCATAACACCGACTAACTTTCTTTAAAAAATTTAAAAGGGAAATTTAACATATTACTTTAACAAAATAAATAGGTTGCAAAGCTTATACGAGAAATGATTGAGGCATAAGAAATGCTTATTCCGAACGGGCGTCTAATGCCAAAGCGCGGTACAAAGTTGTATTCGTACGTGATAACCCGGCGAACAAAGGAAACGTGTTAATATTCATTAAATTTCTTAACGTGTCACCTCGTCAGGCGTTGGCTTAATTAATTTAAATTAATCTACAACGCAAATTTGAACGGCGCCGAACAAATCGTAGTTAGCGAACGTGCTAAGTGTATATACGTGTGTACGCAATGTGCCTTTATAGACGAAACATATTTACGTATTCGTAGACACTCAAGGGAGCTTATTGCGAACGCATTGTTTCTAAGGAAATTGTTAAATAACATTGTTAAATAATATTTGTTAAAATTGATAAATAAGAATCAATCTAAATCTAAATCTAAATCTAAGCTGCAAAGATATGTATCATTTGAGATTCATATTAAATGCATTCCCACAAGCAGACATGCATAATTTTGCGCTTACACAGGCCGCATGTGGACCTAAAATATAAAAAACCCAATCTCAAATGAACATAAGCCCTGCAACTCTTGCCGACCTTCCCTGAAGCAGGGGTGACATTGGCAAAGTGAACCATTTTTTAAAGTATGGGTGGTCAGGCGCACACCAACCTATCAGTCAAGGAATACAAGCAATCAATACATTCAAATATATAAAACAAATAAACTCTAAACAATTAAACAGTAAAAAAAAAAAAATGAAAAGCCTCAGCTTTAACCGCCAGCATTACAGATCAACCGCCATTTCTTTCGATCCTTGCATACTTCTTTCATTTCATCCAGAGCCATAACCTTTTTCATAAAAGCTCTCCTTTTATTATGACTCTGGATATCCCATTCATTCGCTATTTCAAAAATTTGGTCCATCCATACCTTTCTCGGTCTTCCTCTTCTACGAGATCCATCAATTCTCGCAGCATACACTTTCTTCGTCAATCTTTCCTCATTCATTCTCTCCAAATGTCCAAACCATCTAAGTATACTTCTTTTAATCTTTACTTTCACACTTTCTCTTACACCACATTCCTCTCTAACAAAATCATTCCTCACCCTATCACTCCGTCTTTTCCCAATCATACTTAATCAATACTTAAGTAATTAGTGGTATCGATTATATATATAGTCCGGTCGATAGCTCAGTTGGTAGAGCGCTCGCATTCCATGCCGAGTGCCTGAGTTCGAGCCCCACGGAGGGTGTCAGAACGTCTCCCCAGTGTTTGTTTGGCTTACCTACCATTTGATTCAATGTTCCGTAGAAGGGGTATTCCAGCTCCCAAGTAAGTTAGTACCTAGTAACGTAACTAAGCTACACATATGGTGCAACTTCTTGCCGTGCTATCCCCGAAGGGTTTCACATGTGGCAAGTGGAACCTTTTTATTTTTACAGGTAAGGGGTTTGGCCTTACACCAACCACTTCAGTTTAAGTGGGGGTTTCTCAGCAACCGAGTGGGCTGGCACTCATTTCTTGTGAAGGCTTAGTAAGCCTTACCGGTATTTTCTTTAGATTTTTAAAATTAAAACTGAAACGGGAAATCATTTGTGACAACCTCGGTGGGATTCAAACCAGAGCTCTCGGCATGGAATGCAAGCGCTCTACCAATTGAGATATTGTTATGTTATTTTAAAATAACATAGAAAGAACAATCTCGAAGTGTATAGTGTGTTTTGTGGGCCGAACGGAGCCGAACGGTCACGGAAGCGGCCGAACTGCGCCGTGCGAACTAATCAGGCCGTCGCTCATCAGTTCCCGGCGAGATGTAAACCGACTCAGACGTCGGCGACCAAGCACCAAGCGGTGCAAGAGGGGGCATTACCATGGAGCTCCCTCCTCCCCATCTACTTGGATTTCCTGCCAGCAAGGCACCCGCTTTGTGGACCAGAGGCATAGGAGACATAGTGCATAGGAGCGCCCACCCAGGGGCTCCAACGTGTGGAGGCGTCCGCCTCGTGAGCTGCCGCTAGCCTGGGGCGCTGCCCCAGGCCTTCAGTTCGGAACTCCAGTTAACAGAGTAGGGAGTGTTATAGTGACAAGGTACAGGTCAGGCCATTCCCTTATTTCCCCTTTTTCCCCATATTACTAAAGTAAATAAACCCTCATTCGTTCATGTTAAACTTATCTTTTAATATAACAACCTTCCCAAAATACAAGTAAGCAACAAAAGGAAAGAACCCCACGCCCTGAGAGTGATGATGATGATAGCTAGCCGGAGTAAGTATCCTGTAGGTACATCCTGGAGATACCTTTCTATCTAAACATAACAATATGGACCGGACATTTATTCTTTTTCATGTAATTTTTTTTCGTTTTTCGATTTACGCAATCAAGATTAGTTAACACGATGTCTTATGCTCGGGGTAACTTGTAACGTGTGACGTTGAAGTCGTTAGTAAACACAGGGATGTTTCAAGTAAGCCTCACGCTTCTGAAGTAAAGACTGTTTCATTGAATCTAACAATATAGATTTTAAACAAAATAATGTACATTAATCAAGAAGGTGGTATTCAATACGAAACTAAATAAGCAAACGGAATTAAGTGAAACGTATATTACAACTTCTTACCCCATTTTCCCGAAATTGTCGTATATTGCAATACACTTGCAAGTGGAACCTATTTTTTTTTTTACCAAACAATATTGTTATATTTTTAATAAGACGTGAAAAAAATATACGAAATAAAACAAAATTTCTACATCTTTCACCGTCAATGTAACAAATTACTTAGAGCTTTCAAAGCTGCAGTCTGAGCTTTGAAAGCTCCCACCATGTGCAGGGAAACTTTCCTCTCTCTCTCATTTGTTTGGGAGGCTTTCTTTCAGGCTTTGCAATATGTCACCTTGCGGAGCTTTCCTCGTGTCACGACAAATTGGTCAAAGACAATAATTTGTCGACAAACAGCTCGTCCACACAAATTTTCGGTCAACGACATTTCGGTCACAAATAACTCATCCACAGTCGTATCTGTCACGTACGATTTTGTCACAGTCCGTCTTTGCGACTTTTCGGTTAATGGCATTTCTGTCATAGGCAACTCAGTCACAGATATCTCGTCTACAGGCACATCTGTCACGGACAATTTGGTCACAAGACAGTTCATTCAGATGACTTTTTGATTAACAATATTTCAGTTTCAGACAACTCAGCCACAGATAGCTAAAACATAGACACACAGATCAAGGTCAATTTGGTCACAAGACATTTCGTCCACACAACTTTTCGGTCAACGACGATTCAGTTGCAGACAACTCGGCTGCAGATAACTCACACATGGGTCACGGACAATTAAGTCACATGACAGTTCGTCCGCATGACTTTTCGATCAACGGGATTTAGATCTCAGGCAACTCAGCCTCAGATAACTCAACCATAGACACATTGATTATGGACAATTTGGTCACACAACAATTTGCCTGAGCGATTAATTGGTCAACGATATTTTGATCATATCCAATATAGGTCCAAAGATAGCTGCATGACACAAAAAAATGTCTCCAAAAACCTTCAGAATTACTGAAGTCTTAATTAATTTTAGTTTTTTGCGATGGAACTGTATGTAGACCATATCCCCACCTTCAATCTAAAACTGAATACGTGCTGATTCACTGATTTGAGAAATCGTGGATTAAACCTTTTATTAGGTGTAACTTCTCATAGGAAGTGAACTAATTATAAGACAATACTCACGAAATACTTATCAACTACAGAATTTTCCCACTTATTTAGTGTTTTCTCTCGTTGAAAGTAGGAGAAAACGTGCATTTATCTGAGACACCCATGCTAGCTTTTTTTGTCACTTCTTCAGTTTTACCTTAAAAATATCGATATTTTGTATGTGACTGAAATGTAGTGTGTATGAACTATCGTGTGAGCAAATTGCCCATGATCAATGTGTATATGGATTAATATTTTTTAGAACATTGTTTTAATTCACTTTATTTTATTTCTTTATGCTCGAATATTTTCGCCTTATGAGGCATCTTCAAGAGCTTTAAATAAAAATAATAATAACAAATAAAAAACAAATTATTGCAATATTGGTGAAACATAGGGAATCTGCACATTCACTAAGTCTTTATTTTTATTTTTGTAGATTTCCAACGCTTCCAGAGCCATCAGTCTCCTCACCTCACACTCAGAGTGCATTACCTCTACATTGGTAATATCGAAAGTATGGTCTTTATCAATGCAATGGTCTGCCATCTCAGAGTATGCAGATAAGCCGCTGAGTGTATATGGATTAGTTATCTGTGGCCAAGTTGTCTGTAACCGAAATATTGATAATTCGTGTTACCGATTTGTCCTGTGGACGGGTTGCCTGCGACCGATTTGTCGTAGCACATCTTTTCTGGGATAATCCGGAGGCTTTGTCTGGGACAGGAAACGGAAAAAGAATCGCCGGATATAACCGGAAACTACCTGTCGGTAGATTAATGTTGGCAGGCACAAAGTTTACAGCTATCTGTTGCGACCCTTACTGTGACAAATGAGTAGGCAACGTCGCCGACGGTTATGTATCACCCTGTAACTTGGAACCAGAAATTTGATCTAAATATTTTGAATTGCGTTCGGTCGATAGCTCAATTTTTACATTCAATGCCAAGTGCTAGGGTTAGATTTTCACTAAGGGTGGCAGAAATGAATTCCCATTTCTTTCAAATTAAATATAAAATAACGGTAAAGCTTACTCAGCTTTCACTAGAAGTAAGTACCAGCTACCGGAACAACTTCTGGTGCAAGAAAAACTTATTGTTTTTACACAATATATATCTCACTTTTGGTTCGGACAGAGCTTTTACATGTGAACACTGAACAATCCAACGGTTGATTTATATCTGTCTCTTCCAAGCAATCTTGGTCTTAATTTATACAGATTATAAAAATCATTCTCGAAACATGGAGAGTCGTTAAGTAGCATCTAACTGGATTTCACCAAAATATTTGAATGTTATCTAAATTATGAAGGTTAAAGAAATATATAACTTCAAAAGTGTCACCACAAACAAATATTTAAAAAAACACGTCACATGTTTTTATGTGCTATATTTTTCATTTTTAATTACAGAATTATACATTATTTAGGTTCACAAGAAGACAATTTTTGATAATGTCAATAGCTGTTGAGAAAAGATGAAAAAACTGCAGCCACGTAATTAAATAAAGACCATAAAGTTTGAGAAACAAAACCGGAAAGTTTCCAGGAGTAAACAACACTCTTGATTATTCTTATGAATTTATTTTTCCACTTTCATTACAAATTTATTTGATGTTAAGCATAATTGTCTTTGATGTATTTTAGGACAAAATAAAGCTCATTGTATGGGAATCCCAAGCGCCGAAACGACATAGAGTTTCCCTTCGCTCATTTTTCCATTGAACGTTGCGTTGCAATAACATTTTCCATGAAATGCCAAACGCACATAATATAGAAGTGGTCCTTAACTTGTGACTTGCAGACCACTAGATGTCCGGAGAGCCTATGAGCTTTAAAGTTTTAGAGGTATCGTATCCACAGACCTAAAGGGTCTCAAGATTAAGAAGTTTCAAATTGAATTTCAATTTTCTACCATATAAATGTAACTTAATCCTAAAGCGCTATTCTGCTTATTTCATTACGATCTTAAGGCAACGAGATAGCGATTTGCATTAAAAAATAAGGTGTACTGTGATTTTTTTTATCTATGGAGTTCTTTCGTAAGCGCTAGTAAGCTCTGACTTGGATTGATATCCAAAGTTTAAGGAATTCAGCAGAATAGCGCTTCTTGTCTATTATAAGCTTGATATCCGTGGCAACATAAAATTGGCCATATTTTTTGTAATTGTTATTATTATATTTCTTATGTAACGCTGTTTGTTGTCCTATTAAAATAAAAAATAAACAATGTCAACGACGATACCATGTTGAAAGCACAGGTTCTCATTAGATCACCGAAGTTAAGCAACATTGGGCGCGGATGCTACCTGGATGGGTGACCGCTTAGGTATACCTCGTGTTGTTGGCATTTCTTGGACCGGTCCGTAGTCCAGTGGCAACACTTCGGACTCGTAAATGGAAGGTTGTGGATTCGGATCCCGGCGAAACACAAAAAAATATACCATTTATATTTCCAAATATGCCCTTCGCAGGGTTACAAAAAATCATAAAACCTTTATCAAAGACCGGTCACTGAATGTTCATCCAGCCTTACAGCAACTGGGTCTTACTTGAGTATTGGCGCTTTGTAGCGACAACCAAGCTTGTAAAACATCCCTGCGGCACTACAACAAGTATCATAGACCCCTAGAGTCTCTAGAATCTGGGGAGTCTCTCGCACAGGATTTCTTAGAAAAAAGCTCTACCCGCTAAAATTGTAGGTAAACCGCCATTTTTTCTGTACTTGCATGCTTTTATTTTTTTCATCCCTGATCTAAAAAAGGAAATGAAAGTAAGCTTTAGTCAAACAAAGGTGTCGGTTCACTGGTATGAAACGCTCACAATCGCTTGTGCTTTTGATTTCTTTGTCAGAGAATGTTGAACTTTACAGCCGGCCGTGCAATGCTCCCGGAGCGTCACGGCACCATTCAATATTACGTGCCCTCAGTGCTTGCTTGTCTTATCTCCATCAGAGGTGACTTCACATGAGCAACGTTTGAATGTGTGCTGGATCAATGTGTCTTATTATAACTAGAAATGGATTTTAAAATTATTTAAAGCGACTCTCGCATTATCGTGTTTTACGTTGTTGTTTTCTTAGCTCAGATTGCGTAGAATGTGATTCTCAAGACAATTTCATTGAAAAGTCATCTTGTAATCAGATGGTAGATAAGACATACGACCAGTGGGGGGATGATTATGCATAAAAGATACAATACTTGAGTGTTGCGCTATAATATGACTGAGTTATATTTGTGATCTTTAAATTTGCGTATCATACTTTTATGGCAAGCAAATATAAAAAAGTACAAAAGAATGTGATGCCGGCCTAACGCCAACCTCTTCCCGCTCAACCAGCTCCCGGAGAGGCTGTTTCTATTTCTTGTGAAGGCTGAGTACCTACACTTTTCCGGTATTTATTTGGGTTTGAAATAGACACCGAAACGGAAAATTATTTCTGACACCCTCGATGGGGTCGAACCCTTGCTCTCGGCATGGAATGCAAGCATTCTACCAATTGAGCCAACAACGAGATTTTTTACGAGTTGGTCGTCGCTACAAAGCGCCAATTCTCAAGCAAGACCCAGTTTCTGTAAGGCTGGATGGAAATTTTGATGACCGGTCTTTGGTTAAGGTTTATGATTTTTTCAACCCAGCGAAGAGAAAATTTGAAAATGTAAAAGTTCATTTTTTTTATGCTCCGCCGGGATTCGAACTCACGACCTTCCATTTATGAGTCAGAAATGTTGATCACTTGAGTACGGACCGGATGCTCATGTTTTTAATGTGCATTTTGTCTTTTTCAGGTGCATCACACTCTCCCAATCTGCAACTTTGAAAGCTGCCCGGAGTTTTCAGGCTGTGCGCAGCTTACAGGGCGGCCTGCGCCTGAAACGAGCTTTCAGGGTGAGCGGGGAAAGCCTTAAAAACCAGGTTACGACATTCATGAAAGCTGGCGGGGCTGAAAATGCTTCAGTCACAGACTAAGTAAGCGAAAATAAAGTGGCCTTAGTTTTCAGTGAGTGGTGAGACATTACATTTTAACAGTAACAAAAATTGCGACAAAAAAAGGGATTTGGAATTTGAAACGTGTGGAAAAATAGATCTTGAAGGTTGTTGAAAAATATTTCATCTGAAAAACTGTTTTTAGCTTACACGGCCGGTTGACGATGCTGAAAACATGTTTCCGGGATATTTTACTGCGGTCTGTGGAAGATGGAGCTTCCAGACGTTTCACCCGTATCTACGATGGGCTTCTTCAGTGTGAAGTAAAATCATCGTCAGCCGGTCATCATCATCATCAATCACCTTCATCATTTCACTTCACGCTGTAGAGGCCCGTCGTAGACATGGTCAAAACGTTTGAGTATATATTTTATTATTGTTTTATTCAAAACCATTATCAATCGCCACTTCCTTGCAGCGCCTCACGACAGAGGCAGCAATTCAAGCAACACCTCTACGGCACCCTTCCAAGTTGATATAGAGCCCCAAGAGCTTTGGAGAGCCTCCCGCACAGAATTCCTTAAAAAAGATAGTTAGAAATAATAAAAAACAAATACAATAGGTACAATGTTCACCTTCCTTGTTCCAATGGGGAAATTTGAAAAGGCGTTGAAAAGCTGTAAACGCAATATTGGAAGGCGTCCACTTGAGACTGACGCCGGAAGTCGTCTTGACGCTCGCCTTCCTGCGTGACGTCACGGCTTGGAGGCATCCTGGAAGGTCCCAGAACCTCCCATCCATTTCCTGTACCCTCCCACTTCCGACCTCGCCACTCTCAGTGTAAAAAAAATCCTTGTAAACTCAACCACAGTGCTCACCAAAAAAAAAAGTATAGAAATTAAAAGAGACTCCCTGGAGAGCGTTTTACTTTTCAGTGCTTTTTTTAATGTGTTTGAAAGTAAGGGTTCATACTTGAGGGTAGTTTCGTTGACATCAAGGTAACGCTATTTGTAAGTAAATCTATTTATGGAAAATTGATTGATTTTAATGGTACAATTTTATTTTTGTAGCTTTTGAAAGTGTCTGGCTGTGAAAGTATTTTTGTCAAATAGTTGAATGTTATTGATTTATGTGACATTTAGGTACTTTGTAAAGCTTACTTTAAAAACAAATTGTACTTGTGTACAAGATTAATACAATTTATTCATGCGCGACCAGTTTCATTAAAAAAAACATATCATATCATTACTTGTATGAAAAAGGTTATGACTCTGGATGAAATGAAAGAAGTATGCAAGGACAGGAAGAAGTGGTGGCTAATCTGCAATGTTGATTTCTAATGTTGGTGTATTCATTTGCTACATTTTTTGCATAGGAAATTTTTGACTTTTTTTGTATAGATTTCTTTGTAAGGTTTTGTTCTTTTTTTTATTTAAATGTAATTTATTATTCATATTCCTTGACTTATAGGTTGGTATGAGGCTGACCACCCATACTGTACAAAATGGTTCACTTTGCCAATGTCACCCCTGTTTCAGGGAAGGTCGGCAAAAGTTGTGGGGCTTATGTTCATTTGAGGTTTGGATTTTATTTGTAAGTACACATTCAGCATTTGTAAGCGCGAACTACACTTGTTGGTTTGTGGGCATACATCTGAGAGCTTTAAATGAATATATCCTTGCAACTTAGATTATAGATTATAGATCAGTGACATACAGTAAATAATAATTTCGATGTGATGATGCGTTCTAGGAGGTTAACATAAAGTTCACTAGAGGCGCTATTCAATCTTCTATTCAAAAATTAAACAGCGCCTATTACATGAGTTTTTCAGATAAATGCAATCTATACGACGAGAATCCAGACTACCAAAGCTGCTGCAATAGCAGGATGTCTGAGCAGTCTCATCTGGAGGAACAAACATATGCGAATATATAGCAAAGTACCTACGCATCTTTAGCACCTGTGTGAGACCAATCATGACATATAGAGTTGAGACAAGAGCAGACACTTCGAGAACCAAGAGCCTACTCAGAACATCTGAGATGAAAACACTCCGATGAGAGACAGATTAAGAAACTCAGAAATCAGAGACATGTGCAACACTGTAGACATCGTCAGATGGAGCAGGAAGATGAGACGGTTTTGGAGGGGCCATGTAGACCGCATTAGCGAAAGAAGGATAACCCGAATCGTGGCACAGGAAATACCAGACGGCCAGCGTCTACCAGGTTGCCCTTCCAAAAGATGGAAAAGCAGCTGATCTTCTGCATCACAGGAGAGAGTTCTGCAATAAACAGATCCCAGGTCTACAGCGAACAGAAGAAGCGTAATAAGTTTGAGCCTACTGTTCGCAGGCAAATCTGCCAGAGCCGCAACATCAGGGAGCAACGATAGGAGTCTTAGGCTAATCAGGAAGGACTCATCTCATGAACGTAAAACTACAATATTTTTACACTATTTTTAAATTCGTTCTCGTAGATAAAAGGGAAAAAAACTGTTTTTATCTGAGAAAACAATGTAAGTTTTATCTGTCACTTATTCCGTTTCACCTTTAAGGTTACATGTATATTGCTAAAGAGTTGGTGCAACCTAGTTCTCCGGGCCTCTGAGCAATTTGTCAGTAATTCCATTGGACATGCACCCTTAACTGCGGATCCAGAACAATATATTATTCAAATTTTCACCGGGAAATGCATTCCGGGGGCTGGAGGAAGCGCAGCTACTCTCATGTATCGACACGATATGCAGCCGGAAAAATTATGGCCTGAACATTGATTTGTAATAAAGTTATGACACAATATTCTTATTCTTATTGTGATATTCTTGGGGGTCAAGGAATGTTGCGAATGTGTAATTGTCTGTGAAGTCTCTAGATGCAGGTAATCTATCTATAAATCTATAATCTAAGTTGCAAGGATATATTCATCCAAAGCTCTCAGATGTATGCCCACAAACAAACACGTGTAGTTCGCGCTTACAAATGCTGATTGTGTACTTACAAATAAAATCCAAACCTCAAATGAACATAAGCCCTGCAACTCTTGCCGACTTTCCCTGAAACAGGGGTGACATTGGCAAATTGAACCATTTTTTACAGTATGGGTGGTCAGCCTCAGTCAAGTCAAGGAATACGAGCAATAAATAACATTTAAGTATAAAAAAAAAAAAAAACAACAAAACCTTAAAAATAAATCTATACAAAAAAGTCAAAAATTTATTATGCAAAAAATGTAGCAAACTAATAAACCAACATTACAAATCAGCATTGCAGATTAGCCGCCACTTCTTCCTGTCCTTGCATACTTTTTAATAATAATAATAATAGTAATTAAAAAAAAAAAGGTCTTTATGGTTCTTCAATAAGTACATAATGATATTATATTTACAAAAAACTAAATACAATAAATTCTAAGCATAGCTTGTGGTACTTAAATGATGTATTTATATTTATTCGATATCGTGTGAGTGTTAACTCGAATAATCTAAGTTGAATAGTCTGACGAAATCTCGCATGTGCCAGTTCTCAATATTTTGAGAATTACCTTTATTGACACCTATAAAAAAAAGACCGAGATACTCTTTAGCGAAACTAGTATCTAAGCCGTCGAGATACATATACAGCTTAAAAGCAACTATATGTACGAACCGTATCTTAAAATAAATTGTGCGAAATAAACAACTGCAATGTTTATTAAATCAAACCTGGTAAAATCATAACCAATAAAATAAACTTATTCTTCACGAGTTCACTTTAATATCTTGAGCGCTTTCGGAGTGTTAACACACTACTTTCAAGAGGAAAAGTGCATAATAATAAAAATGACCGAGACAATATTTATAGTAACGTTTTGTGATAAATCACTGCAAGGCCACTGTTCAACTGTAACATCTCCTTAGCAAACATGTCTTCAATTCCGACATAAATTGTACTGAAATTTCTTATTGACTAACTTTAAGACGCTTTTTCCTCGACAACCCGCTGGGTGACATCACATTTTTTTTAATTTGTTCCCCAATTTCATTTGGTGATATGTGTTTATTAGTAATGATAATAACATTAGGATGATTTCTTTGGTAAACGCAGTTTTTTAGGGAATTGGATTCGGAGAGATAATTTAAAAGAAGTCTCAAGACTCACTTCTTCGTCCAATCATATGGACAAGCGTCTTTGCAGTGACACACTGTCATAAAAGGCGCTATACAAGTTTTGTAATTATTATTATTATTTGTGTGAATCACACCTCAAGAGCACTCTGCGAGCTAAGTCATCGCTTTAGAAAGCGCCAATTCTCAAGCAAAGCCCATGCTGTACAACTGGATGGACCTTTGGTGACCGATCTTTGGTAAAGAATAAATTTTTCACCCCAGCGAAGACGGTGGAGTTGATGATTTCTCTATAGCACCGTTCCGTGATGTAGTCACTCCAAAGGCGATTTTGCAAATGATGCCAAAAATTTGCTTATTTTCAGTGCTTTCCGGAACTTTCCATGGTCCTCTAGCTCTCTCACATGGTGTGGCAGGTGGTTCCAGGCCAGAGGACCAGCAACTGCAAATGCACGCTTTCCGAAATTTGTGTTAACTCTTTTTATCGGTTCTTCAATCTTTGATTTGGCTTCAGTTTCAGCCGAGCGCAGTGTTAGCCTTTTTTTGCCGAGGGTGACTGGTTAGATTAAATCAGCCTGATATTTGGGTGTTTTTCAAAATAAAGCTTTGTCATTTAAAAAATTTAAATAATACATTTTTGTGCTCCGCCGGGATCCAAATCAACAACCTTCCATGACGAGTACAAAGCGTTACCACTAGACTACGGACCGGGTCTATGTTTTGTAGTGAGGTATATCATTCACATTTCCTAAGGGCAAGAGCCAGTTTCAGGTCAATCACGGTTCAGGTAATTTTCCTGAACAAATTTGATGCAAATTGCGAACCTCGGGCCTCATCATAATTACAACACATGTGCTAGTACAGTCTCGGGCTAGCGGAAGCCCTGCATACAACCCGCAAACTAACCGGCATGTATGAGACTCAAATTAAACAGTAAGACGAGGTTTGTGCTGGTATAACAGAAGTCAAATTATATGGAGCTGCTTGCAGGTGGAGAAAATGGAAAATTACACAAAGGAAACGCGACAAAAATTCAAATTAAATATTGTTAGAACAACATTTGAAGTTAAAAAGATGGTGGTTCCTTGGCTAATAGGTTAGTATAAAGCTTAGCACCCATACTGTAAAAAATGAACATGAAAAAATGAAAAAAAGAAACATGAAAAAAATAATTAAATGAAATACGTGTTTTACCATCATTTGATATTTAAAATTTTATGATTTTTTGACGAATAGGTTGGTATAAAGCTGACCACCCATGCAGTAAAAAATGACCATTATATGTAGCTACCTTCAGGTAAAGAAAATGGAAAATTACTCCAAGAAAACATGATCAAAACTCAAATGAAATATCACCATCTTAGGGTTAAAGCTGAATTAGTACTGATTCATTGATTTGAGAAATCGTGGATCTAATCTAATCTAATCTAAGCTGCAAGGATATATATCATTTAAGATTTTTATTAAGTGCATTCCCACAAGCAGACATGTTTAATTTCGCGCTAACGCATGCCACTATTTATTATATTACCTACATTATTAGAGCCCATCTCAAATGAACATAAGCTCTGCAACTCTTGCCGTTCTTCCCTGAGACAGGGGTGACATTGGCAAAGTGAACCATTTTTTCACAGTATGGGTGGTCAGCCACATACCAACCTATAAGTCAAGGAACAAGGAATGAAACATTTTATTGGTTGTGGCTTCTCATAGTAACTGAACTAATTATAAGGAAAAGGATTTTCATACATTTTGGTGTTTTCTCTCGTAGAAAACAGGAAAAAGGTGCATTTACCTGAGAAACCCATGATAACTTAATGTGTCAAAAATTCAGTTTTACTTTTAAGGTATCGATATTTGTCTTACCAACATTTGATGTATTTTAAAATATGATGATTCTCTGACTAATAGGTTGGTATGAATCTGACTCCACATAATGTAAAAAAAATCACTTTGCCAATGTTTCCTTTACTGTTCCAGGAAAGTGCGGTAAAAAAGCCAAGGCTTATGTTCATTAGAGGTTTGGATTTTAACTTGTAAGTACACATGCAACATTTTTACGCGTGAACTTACACGTGCATTTATGGACATGATTTTAATATTTAAATATATATGTGCAACTTAGATTATAGATAATAAACAGTTTTCATTAATACAAGCAATTAGGCTTTAATTTCCTTGTTTTCTTTCAGGCAAACTGTTATGCTCTTTTCAGCGCCCGGAGAGGTTTCTTTACGCGATTAACAAGGCTGTATTCAATTCCGTGGGAGGCTCTCTCTCCACCGGAGCTTTTGGGGGATGTGAATATTTTACAGCGAGCTTTATTTTCCACAAAATGGACAATTAGGGGCGGTTCTTGTGTAAGCTAGAAACTTACGTACAACAGAGGTGTGTGCAAGAATAATAATCGGATATTAGACGAACCGTTGTAATAGAACTTACATTATTCTCGACGTTTCGTTGGTGACTGAGCTAACGTCTTTAAGAAACATCCTTTTTGCACCACGACTGATAATGATCTGATTTGTAATAAAAAGCACAAGGTTTTTGTTGTTTCATTATATATCCCTAAATGTTATTTATTATTTGTATTCCTTGACTTATAGGTTAGTATGAGGTTAACCAAGCATAATGTTAAAAATGTTTCACTTTTCCAATGTCACGCCTGTTTCAGGGAAGGTCGGTAAAAGTTGCAGGGCTTATGTTCATTTACTGGACAATTTGAAGTTGTCTTCTCTGTTGAAGTTTGGGTGCCTATAAATTTCAAAGACCAGTCTAGAAACCTAAACATCTTTTATGTAAATAGGACATTCGTGAGTGCAATATATTTTTTTAATAAAGTTTAAGGGGTGGCATAAAGACATTGTGAAGATTAATTTTAAATTAAGAATGTAATTTTTTTATTCTTCACGTGTTAAATTATTTACTTACTCGGATTTTCAATCGAGCGCTTGGCGTGATAAATCAACTCGTGAAGAAAATTAAAAATAACAAAATAAATCACCAATTTTTTTCTTCACGAGTTGATTTATTTCCTCGGGCGCTTTCGATTCTATCACATCGTTATCAAGAAGACAACTAACAGATCTAAAATTACAAATTCGGATTCCGTAGAAAGTTTGAAGTGGTGGGCAAGGGGTAGGTACACATAATATTTATTTATTTTTAATTAAGAAAATGAAATAGGTGTTCAGGAGATTAAAAAAAAGGTGTCAGGCTATGACGAGGAAAGTAAAATTGTAATTAATAGGTCCCGTCATATTTTAAAGTGTACAACAGAAAAAATAAACTAAAAAACAATTAAGTACCTATAATATGCCAAAATCGATTTTTTTCTCGATAAAGAAAGAAACATCTATCTATGATCTGTTAATTGTGTAACTCCCTCCTGTGATGCAGAAGACCAGCTGTTCTTCCATCTTTTGGGAGGGCGACCTGGTAGACGCTGGCCGTCCGGTATCTCCTGTGCCACGGCTATCCTTCCTTCGTTCATGCGGTCTACATGGTCCCTCCAGAACAGTTTCCTCTTCTTGCTCCATCTGACGATGTCTTCAGTATCGTTCATGCTTCTGTTTAGTTCCTCAAAGAAACATAAAAATACAAAAGCAATGTTCAAAAACCAAATATTTACCTTCATTATCACTGGTCACTTTGTACAATATACATTTTCATTACCTTCCCTCATTCACACCTGTCTCCCCCCCTTACTCACATTAATATCGCATCCCTTTTATCCTGAGGGTTGCGTAAAATTTTAATTTGAGGACTAATTGCTTTCATATTTCAAAAAGCAACGTCCTGCAAAGGCGAGTATTTTATATTCATCCTCTCCGGTCGAAAGCTCAGTTAGTAGAATGCTTACATTCCATGCCGGGAGCTCGGGTTCGAATTACACCGAACATGTCAGAAACGATTTTCCGTTTCGAAGTTTATTTCAAACCCAAAATAGAATACCAGCATGATTAACTCAGCCTTGGCGTAAAAAAATGTAAAGCTTTATATTCCGGTCGATAGCTCAATTGATAGAGTGCTTGCATTCACTGCCGTGAGCTCGAATTCGAATCCCACCGAGGCGAGGGTGTCAGAAATGATTTCCCGTTTTGATGTTTATTTCAAACCCAAAATAAAATACCAGCTAGATTTACTCAGTTTTGGCGTAAAAATATGTAAAGCCCTATATTCCGGTCGATATCTCAGTTGGTGGAGTGCTTGCATTCCATGCCGTGAGCTCGAATTCGAATCCCACCGAGGGTGTCAGAAATGATTTCCCGTTTTGATGTTTATTTCAAACCCAAAATAAAATACCAGCTAGATTTACTCAGTTTTGGCGTTAAAAAATATAAAGCCCTATATTCCGGTCGATATCTCAGTTGGTGGAGTGCTTGCATTCCATGCCGGGAGCTCGTGTTCGAATCCCACCGAGGGCGTCAGAAATGATTTCCCATTTCGATGTTTATTTCAAACCCCCAAAATAAAATACCGGCAACGTTTACTCAGCGTTTACAAGAAATGAGTAACAGCCCCCTGGGGAGTTGGGAAACCACCACTTCAACTAAAGGGGTTGGCGTAAGGCCAGTCCCCTTACCCGTAAAAAAAATAGGTTCTACATGCCACGTGCGAAACCATTTGGAGATAACGCGGCAAGAAGTTACACTATATGTGCAGCTTAGTTGCGTTCCCCTTTCGGGGAAAACGCGGCAAGGAGTCACACTATTTGCGTGGCTCAGTAACGTAGGGGCTGTCGTAATATTGGAGTAGGTACTTTTTTCCCGTTCAGAATGAAAAATGGACTTGCAGAAAGTGGCAGAATGGAGGCACGCTTCCCAAAGTTTCCTCTCTCAGGACTTAGCCGGGACTTGTGTTTGCTTAAACTGTTGCAATGCGACAGATAAACAGAAGCAGCTGACCGCAGCGCGCCACAGTCGCAACTCAAACATGTGCATGGAGCCGAGGTTCACATAGGACAACGTACGTACAACTTGACGTCTACAAGGTATTCCTATCTGTTCTTCGTCTAAAAGATAAAAATAAAAGCAATTTGGTTTTCGATTACGGCGAGTGTATTTTAATTCCACGACCGGTTTCGCAAACAATCCATTTCCATCTTCAGGTGACTAAATAAGAAGATGATAAATGAATAGGTACTCATACCACCTGAAGATGCAATCGGCGGTGGAATGAAAATGTTACAATTTTACCGGGGGTTTTTTTTTAAATTAAACTGCAATTATTTTTTTTAACAGAATTTATTTTACACAGTTTGGTTCACAATTTACAATAATTGATGATCCCTGCTTACTGGTCTTCACGGCAAAATGATTGGAGCGACTATAATCGCCCTCCGCACCATTGCATGGAATGCAAGTATTCTACCAACTGAACTGACCGTAATTTTTACGAGCTTGGTTGTCGCAACAAAGCACCAATTCTCAAGCAAGACTCAGTTGCTGTGGGGCTGGATGGACCTATTGATGACCGGTCTTTGGTGAAGGGTTATGAATTTTTCAACCCAGCAAAAAGCAAATTTGAACCTATAAACGGTAGGTATATTTTTTGTTCTCCACCGGGATTCGAAGCCCACAACCTTCCATTCACGAGTCCAAAGTGTAACCATTGGACTACGGACCGGTCTAACCCCTTTCTAGAAATCTACAGAGTCATAATAAAAGAAGAGCCTGTATGAAAAAGATTATGACTCTGGAGGAAATGAAAGAAGTGTATAAGGACATAAAGAAATGGCGGTTGATCTATAATGTTGGCGGCTAGGGTTTATTAAATTGGAATTTGTTTTCTGTTTTAGTTTTAATGTCCATAGATATAATAATTGATTGATTTAAAAAATGCAATTTGTCGTGTATGTTCCTTGATTTATAGGTTGCTATGCGGCTGACCACCAATGCTGTAAAAATGGTTCACTTTGCCAATGTCACCCCTGTCTCAGGAAAGGACGGTTGCAGGGTGTATGTCCATTTGAGATTTGGTTTTTATGTTGTAGGTTCACATGCGGCATGTGGAAGCGCGAACTTGTACGTGTCTGGTTGTGAGAATGCATGTAATGTGAATCTCCAATGTAACATATCTTGCCAACTTAGATTAGAATAGATTAGATTAGAGGATTTTTATGTTCCCCATCAACAGTTTTTGTAAGCATGGTTGGTGTACGCCTGGCTTGTGCGCTCTGAACTGCCGTATGCCGTGTTTGGTATTTGCCTCTGGTTACAGGGAATGCTCGCTTTATAAATAAACTTAGATTCTCTGTTTGCTCGCATAATTAACTACAAATGTGCGGCGTGTATCTCTCCAAGCGTAAACTCAGCGTGTGACTCAACTTCCCTTGCCGTCGAGTACCCTAGTTGTAAAGATATCGTCCCCTCAGTGCCTGTTTGTCTTATGCCCATCAGAGGTGATTTCCCATGAGCAATGTTTGTATGTGTACTGGACCAATATAATATATAAATTAAGTTGCAAATAAATATTAACATTCAGAGCTCATATCAAATGCATGCCCACAAACATACGTGTAGTTCGCATTTACAAATGCTCAATATGTACTTACAAATTAAAAACAAACCTGAAATGAACATAAACCCTGCAACTTTTTTCGACCTTCACTGAAACAGGGGTGACATTAATAATAATAAGACAAAATTTGTATAGCGCCTTTTATGACAGTGTGTCATTGCAAAGGCGCTTGTCCATATGATTGGACGAAGAGGTGAGTCTTGAGACCTCTTTTAAATGATTTCTCCATATCCAGTTCCCTCAGTAAGGCGGGAATAGTGTTCCAAGTCATTGGAGCGGCTGCCGTTGGCAAAGTGAACCATTTTTTACAGTATGGGTGATCAGCCTCATACCAACCTATAAGTCAAGGAATAGTGCCTTATGAAAACTGGAAATTAATTTTAAAAATAATAAACAGCTCTCACGTTACCGTGTTTAACGTTTTTTTTTTCTTAGCACAGATTATGTAGAATGACGTGGCAATTTCATGGATAGGCCATCTTTTTAACAAATGGTAGATAAATCAACAAGCACTCGGGGGAAGAAATTATACTATTTAAGGTGAACACCGTCCTTGATATATATGTTGGTATGAGGCTGATCACCCATACTGTAAAAAATGGTTCACTTTGCCAATGTTACCCCTGTTTCAGGGAAGGACGGCAAGAGTTGCAGGGCTTATGTTCATTTGAGATTGGGTTTGTATATTGTAGGTCCACATGCGGCATGTATAAGCGCGAAAATATGCGTGTCTGCTTGTGGGAATGCATTTAATATGAATTTCAAACGATACACATCTTTGCAACTTAGATTTAGATGCTTCCAGTATTTGCAAGCGCTAACTTTCAAATCATAAACGTTAATTTCGTTGTTTTTTGCAACTTAGCTTTTAAAAATGATATAATAATAATAATAATAAAATCTTTATTCCAGCCCAGTCACGCGGAGAGTGCAATACGTGACCAGGCATTTAAAAAATGAATACATTGATCGAAAAATACATGTAGGAAAAATAGAAACAGAGAAAGAAAATATAAACACAGAAGAAAATTACATTGAAAGAAAATAAACATCAATCGAAAGAAACATAAGAAAATAGAAAATATAAACAGATGACAGTGTGGAAATGAAGAATGCGTTGTGTCGGAAAAACCTATGATAACGGTTTAACAAAAAGCATCAAACCTTGTTGTGAGCTGCAGCATCTCAGTCTCAGTGGTATATCCTTGTCAGCCTCAGCATTAAGATAAGCCTTTTAACTCCTGCCATCTTTTTTTGAAGCTAGGGTGGTATTGGCAAAAGTGAACCAAGTGTTGCAGCATGGGAAGTTAGCCTTAAGGAAAATTATGAATTACTGGAATTTCTGAAACATGGCAATACCTTGTGAAATAATTTAGAGTGCCTAATAGATCACTTGGAAGTCATTAAAGCGTGTTAATATTTATCATTACTATGGAATCCTGAATTCATGGAATTTCAGGCACAAATACGAAACGCCAGGAATTTACAGTGAATGGAGGATATTCCACTAACGCACAAAGCTATTCTAATATTTCGTGGACTTTGACTTAAAACTTAAAACTGGTATAGGCTGATCAACTATACATTGAAAAATGTTTACTTTGCTAATGCCCTGTTTCAGGGAAGGTCGGCAAAAATTGTAGGGGCTATGTTCATTTGTGGTCTGTATTTTAATATGCATGTACACATGCAGCATTTGTATGTGTGGTCTTCACGTGCCTGCTTGTGGGCATGTATAAAATATGAGCCTAACATTCAAAGCTCACATCAAATGCATGCCCACAAACAGAAACGTATCATTTCTGCCTTTTTTGCCGTACTGGCCACTATTATATTATTTAGGTTTGTAGCAGTTACTTCGTGAAAGTTCATTTTAATAGATTAAAATAAAAAACTTATTTGTTACAATTCACATGAGTTTTTATTATTTTTTAAACACCACCGGTTTCGGGAGAAGCAATACCTCCCATCTTCAGGTGTAAATATAATAAGTGTAAATAATAGGTGTAAATATAAAAATAATAAGGATATAGTTTATATAGACACGTATCAGTTCGCACTTACATATCCTTAATGTGTACTAACACATTAAAACTAAACCACAAATGAACATGAACCCTGCAACTTTCCTGACCGGAAACTTCCCTGAAACAGGGTAAAGTAAACCATTTTTTAATAGTATGGGTGGTCAGCCTCATACCAACCTATAAGTTAAGGAATAGAAGATTTACATTGAATGCATACCCACCAGCCGACACATGTAAGTTCGCGCTTACAAGTTCCACACGTTTTATTAGAAAAAATATTTGAAAAAATGTGATCCATTCAAGTTATTATTACCATAAAAAATACATCAAGTTATATCCATTCATGTTATAAATACGATAAGGTCACTCTTGATAATGTCCTGAATCTTGAAGGTCGAAAGTGCTTGAGGTAGATAAAATTATTGTGAAAATAAAACTACGTTTTGAAAAAAATATTTTATTTTAAATACGATAAAAAATGTGAAATTGATTTTCAAGGTTTTTTATACACCGAAATGGTCATATGAAAGCGTGGCATTCGTCCTATATCTACAGTTGCGTATAGACTGAAATGCTTTTCAGGAGAGCTGTCACCGGATATTCGCAGTGCTTACTCACGAAAAGGCGGCAAAAACTGGCCGAGCAATTAAATAAAGAGCGCTTTTTCGGACTGCAAACAGTTTTTGCGACCCATTAGCTGTCGTGCAAAAAAACAGCCGAGTGCGGATAAAGAGAGACACACAACAGAAACTAAGAGGTGGGAAACGTAGACGATTAAATTGTGAAACAGTTTGTTTGGTTTCTTTTTATTTTAATTTAAAATCAATCAAACTGATTTATTTAAAAAAATGCAGAGCATCTTCCAGGTACCTGTATTTTCTAGGGGCGTGCATCACATACAAGCACATGCACCTGATAGGTAGGCAATACATGGTAAAAACCAATTGTACAAAAATTTATTTAAGATGATTTATTTATTTTTATAAAAAAACACAGTTTCAATTCACATTTATTTTTTATTTTATGTGCTTAAACGTTTTCGCCTAGAAAATGCATCATCAGAAGCAATGATTTGTAATAAAAAATAATGGAAAATTTATTCAATTTATTACAAATCATTGCTTCTGATGATGAAAAATAAAAAGTGAATTAAAACTGTGTTTTTTTATACAAATAAATACAATGGATTTTCACAGTGTGAACCACCAAACCCTAACAAATATAAGTTGATTTATTTGGTGAGCGCTGTTTTTGTGTGAATCACACCTCAAGAGCCCTTTGCGAGCTTGATTGTCACTGTATAAAGCGCTAATACTCAAGCAATACCCAGTTGCTGTAAGACTAGATGGGCCTTTGGTGACCGGTCTTTGGTAAAAGTATATGAATTTTTCAACCCCACCAGAAGCATATTTGCTTACATCTGTTTATTTCTAGAGAGACTTCACATACACTAACACAGCCAAACAAAACACACAGTTACATATTCGTTTGACCATTAAACATCGTGGATGAATAAACAAACTATCAATGTATACCATTTCCTTATTCCTACTGATCCGTTTCTTTCATTTAACCCACACAAGAGACCTCACCCCCGTTTTGGGTTTTTCCTGTCTTTCTTGAAGACCCAGGAAACCGGTGCGGTGTTCCATATTTGCTATGGGATGTGTAGATTCTCGGCTCACTGGGCAAAAGGTTACCGGGTGGTGTCCTGATTGAGTAAAGATCAATATGTAATGCGAGATGGACATTGGAAGGTACAGGAACAAACTAATGTTTTTTTTGTTAATCATTTTTTCTCATTATTATTGTTTTTTTTTTTTAAGAAATCCTGTGCGGGAGACTCCCTAGATTCTAAAGACTCTAGGGGTCTATGACACTTGTTGTAGTGCCGCAGAGGTGTACGAGCTTGGTCGTCGCTACAAAGCGCCAATACTCAAGCAAGACCCAGTTGCTGTAAGGCTGGATGGACCTTTGGTGACCGGTCATTGGTAAAGGTTTTATGAATTTTTCAACCTGGCGAAGAGCAAATTTGAAAATATAAATGGTATATTTTTTGTGCTCCGCCGGGAATCGAACCCACAACCTTCCATTTACGAGTCCGCAGTGTTGCCACTACGGACTACGGACCGGTCCAAGATGCCAACGACACGCGGTGTACCTGAGCGGTTACCCATCCAAGCACTGACCACGCCCAATGCTGCTTAACTTCGGTGATCTATGGGAACCGGTGCTTTCAACATGGCTAACGTCATGTATTTATAAATTCAATAGGATAATAAAGAGTTATAAATCACTTTTTATTTCATTTTTTTGATCAAACGTTTTCGCCTAATAAGGCATCTTCAGGAGCATAATTGTTTTAAATATAAATGAAATAAATAGTGAGTTAATAATGAACTCTGTTTTAGTCTATTGAATTTATAAATAATACAATGGACTTTCACCGTGTGAATAGATTTACACTTAAAAATATTTTTTCTCATTTTTTACAGGCTTGTCATCTCCCTAGTGATAGTTTGGCTTGTCTACCATTTGATTCAAAGATGACCTGTCTTTGGAATCACATTCTTTGCAGCCTTACCGTCTCCCCTGCGCTTGTTTGGCTTATCCACCATTTGATTCGAAAATGAACTTTAAATGATATTGTGTTTAGAATCACATTCATCGCAATCTGAGCTGAGGAAAAAAATGTAAAACATGATAATGTGAGAGTTACTTTAAATATATGGTGACAATCACAGCTCTCAATACGACTGGTGCTCATTTCCTCTGAAGGCTGAGTACACCTTGCCGGTATTTTATTATGGTTTTGAAATAAAGACCAAAACGGGAAATCAATCAGGAAACCCTCGGTGGGATTTGCCCTCGAGCTCCCGGCATGGAATGTAACCACTCTACTACTAATCTAATCTAATCTAAGTTGTAAAGATATGTTACATTGGAGATTCACATTACATGCATTTTCACAACCAGACACGTACCAGCTCGCCTCATGTGAACCTACAACATAAAAGCCAAATCTCAAATGGACATACACCCTGCAACTCTTGCCAACCTTCCTTGAAACAGGGGTGACATTGGCAAAGTGAACCATTTTTATGGGTGGTCAGTAGCATACCATCCTATAAGTCAATGGACTACTAACTGAGCCATTTATTGCGCGGACAATCAAAAAGTTTAATAACTCTAAAGAATGCGATAAGATGGGATGAAGTGGAAGCAACTTTGTTTATTCTCTAACCACCCTTAATGAAAAGGCAACAGAGATACAGTGACAGCAAATTGTTAACAAGGTAAAAAATATATCAGAGCGTTAACTAGAAACTCGAGTATAAAATATATTGCGTAAATCTCACCTCGATTGGGCAAATTAAAAAATGTTTCAATACACAACTCCACTCCTAGAGAGTGAGTTAATTTTTCATACTTTTTCGATTTACTTTATCAAGGCGAGTTTACCTTATTTTTTTATACTAGGGTCACAGAAAGAAAAAAGGTATGTGCGGTAATAAAAATAAACCAGACACCTTATCGCGTCCTATTCGCGGCGTCTTTTAATCACCACAGATTATCTGCCTCGTCCATATAGATTAGCCACTTGGTCATGCCTTCAAGGCGTGATTATGTTGCTTGTGAATCGGCCGCGATGTTTGTGTGACGCGAAATTGATATCAGAGGAAGGGAACCGGAAAAAATGCCATTTCCACTTTTTCCCGATCGCATATGTCGAGTTTGGAAAATTGGAAAATATTTTTACGAAGTTTTCCTAATTTTGTATCTACCTTATTTCATCTAATCTAATCTAATCTAAGTTGCAAAGGTATGTTACATTGGAGATTCACATTACATGCATTCTCACAACCAGACATGTACAAGTTCGCGCTTTCACATGCTTCATGTGAGCCTACAACATAAAAACCAAATCTCAAATGGACATACACCCTGCAACTCTTGCCGTCCTTCCCTGTAACAGGGGTGACATTGGCAAAGTGAACCATTTTTACAGCATGGGTGGTCAGCCGCCGTCATCATTGAGTTATAAGGATAATTTATTGTTAATGTAAAAAAAAACCTCTGAAAGTTGTTCTCTTTACAATGGTGTGATAATATCGAAAGCGCTCGAGGAAATAGGTAAATCAACTCGTAAAGAAAAACTTTGTGTTTTATTTTTACATTATTTATTTAAAATGAATTTTCATTATTTCAATACACAAACCCGTAAACTTTTATAAAAAAATCTTCTTTACTTGGTTAACTGAAAAGTCTTTTGCAAATGTATGTAAATGTTTATTTTATATAATTGTCAATAGGAATTCAATTCACCAATCTTTTTTTTCAAGGATTCCGTCTTGATTCGCTTGGCCACAGCACCGAAATTATAAAATGATGACACGACACGAAATATTTATATATATTTTTCATTTTTATTTGTAACAATTATGCTCCTGATGATGCCTTCATAGGCGAAAACGTTTGAGCAAAAAAATGACACGAGAATATTTATATATATATTTTTTTAAATAAATGAAATTTTTCTAATGTTTACTTTTGTTGGACGTTACAATTTTTGGTGATAAAGATACATCTATTATCTATGTTGCAAGATATATTGCATTTGACTAGCAGACACATATAAGTTCGCGCTTAAACATGCCGTATGTGGACTTACAATATAAAATCCCAAAGCCAAATGAACATAAGCCCTGCAACTCTTCCCTCAAAGAGCGGTGACGTTGGCAAAGTAATCATTTTTTTACAGTATGGGTGGTCAGCCTCATACCAACCTGTAATTCAAGGAATACAAACCATACATGTCAACTGAAAAAGATATACTCATATATATTTGATTCGTTACCCGGTAGGATGACGTAACATTTCATCCGGGCTGTTTTGTTATGAATCTAAATATCAGCCATGTTTTTATTATTTTTTGCTTGATATTTTCAGTTGCTTAAAATTAGATTATCATCAAAATATTTGACATATTTTTGCCATCCTTAAAAAACTAAATCACATTTTTTGCATTAAAAATATTTTTAAAAAATCACACTAATTAGCCGTCAAAACGCTTACAGCGAAATTTAAAAAGCGATGGCGTTCTAAATTCAAAAAAACCGAACGTCACTTTTGAAAATAGAACACTGTTTTTTTTTTCGAAATTAGAATATCTTTTAAAACTCATTCACGCGTCACATTTTTGTATCCAACTGTTTTTTTTGTTGTGTGTTTGTTTTTCCAAATTTAAATTTGTGAAAATCTGGTCAGGCGCCAAAATCCAAAAAAATTAAGTTTGGTTCTCCATGTTGTGACAAAAGATGATTATTTTTCAATTTTTCTCTCCACTGAAATATTCAGGTTTAATTACATAATCTGTAATCTTAGTTGCAAACATATATTAACAAATTTTCTAATGATTTCTAAGCATTTAACGCAACTTAGCTACACATATAGTGTAACTTCTTGCCGCGTTATCCCCGAAGGGGTCACATGTGGCGAGTTGAACCTTTTTATTTTTACAGGTAAGGGGGCCGGCCTTACGCCAACCACTTCAGTTGAAGTGGGGGTTTCCCAGCTCTCGAGAGAGCTGGTACTCATTTCTTGTGAAGGCTGAGTAAACCTTGCCGGTATTATTATTTTGGGGTTTGAAATAAACACCGAAACGGGAAATCATTTCTGACACCCTCGCGCTCGGTGGGATTCGAACCCGAGCTCACGGCATGGAATGCAAGCACTCTACCAACTGAGCTATCGACCGGTTATTTGTGGAGTGAAAACTTATCGGTTATTTTAATTTTAAAAAGTTATACATAAACTATTAAAATTCATATTTAACGCATGCCCACAAACAGGCATGTGTAATTTCGCGTTTACAAATGCTGCATGTGTACTTACAAATTAAAATCAAAACCTCAAATGAACATAAGCCCTGCAACTTTTGGCGACCTCCCCTAAAACAGGGGTGACATGTGCAAAGTGAAGCTTTTTTTAACACAATCTAAGTTTTTTTTTTAAATAGAGGTCTCTTATTGAGGTTTTGTTTTTATAGAGTAAAATATTTTTAGATTTTGTAGGGTTTGTGTATTCACACAGTGAAAATTCATTTTTTTTAAAATAAAGCAATTTTTTGTTTAACGTAGTTTATTTTCACAATAATATTTAATATCTCGAGTACTTTCGACCTTCAATATTCAGGCCATTATCAAGAGTGATGTATAAAAAATTTAAAATTATTAAGAACAAACCATAGATCAAAATTATATAAATTCAAATAAATAGGTAGGTATAGGTACAATAAATATGAACTTAATTAAAATTAAATACAACAGTCAAAAATTAAAAGAAAGAAAACATAAAATAATATATAATAATTACAATAAATTAATTCAAACATCCGAGGGTCAAAAAATAAATAAAATAAAATAAAATATTTAAAGCACAAATAAAATTATTGAGTCAACACAAAAAGATAAATAACAATAATAACAACAAAATGACAAATAATAAAACCAAAATTAAGGGGATTGGGTTATGGCGGATTGCGGATTGCGGAGAGGAGCAATGAGCAGGGGGGAAGCTAGAGGGATTTGAATATTTACAATAGGGCCATTCTGCTTACATTTATGAATTTCAATTGTTTCTAGGGCATTTAGTTGCCTGTATTTACATTCCGAGTGCAGAACCCTTACATCGTCAATGCCAAAGGTATGGTCATTTTCGATGCAATGATCCGCCATTTCGGAATATGCAGACAGACCTCTAAATGCCCTATTGTGCTCCTTGAATCTTACATTAATTGATCTTGAGGTCTGTCCAACATACACAGAGTCGCAGTCTGCACACGAAATACTGTAAACTCCGCCACCATCCATGTTGCTGCTACTATCCTTGTGGTTGTAAATCATTTTGCCTAGGTTTTTATTAGTGTAGTAGGCACTATGAAATGTATTGTTTGTGAAATATTTAATTTTATCATTAACATTTCCAAGGTATAGTAACCTTCTCCATCCTCCAACTGGTCCACTATTGCAGTGTGGGTATATATACTTATTGTACATAGTTTTTCTTTTTTTGGAGTGGAACTAAATGCCCTAGAAACAATTGAAATTCATAAATGTAAGCAGAATGGCCCTATTGTAAATATTCAAATCCCTCTAGCTTCCCCCCTGCTCATTGCTCCTCTCCGCAATCCGCAATCCGCCATAACCCAATCCCCTTAATTTTGGTTTTATTCTTTGTCATTTTGTTGTTATTATTGTTATTTGTCTTTTTGTGTTGACTCAATAATTTTATTTGTGCTTTAAATATTTTATTTTATTTTATTTATTTTTTGACCCTCGGATGTTTGAATTAATTTATTGTAATTATTATATATTATTTTATGTTTTCTTTCTTTTAATTTTTGACTGTTGTATTTAATTTTAATTAAGTTCATATTTATTGTACCTATACCTACCTATTTATTTGAATTTATATAATTTTGATCTATGGTTTGTTCTTAATAATTTTAAATTTTTTATACATCACTCTTGATAATGGCCTGAATATTGAAGGTCGAAAGTACTCGAGATATTAAATATTATTGTGAAAATAAACTACGTTAAACAAAAAATAGCTTTATTTTAAAAAATAAAATATTTTTTATTGCTCTTATTCCTCAGCTTATAGATTGATTAGAAGTTGACCGCCCATGCTGTAAAAAATGGTTCACTTTTCCAATCCACCCTTGTTTCAGGGAGATTCGGCAAAACTTGCAGAACTTATGTTCGTCTGATGATGATGATGATGATGATTTCTTTATCAGCGCCGTTTCGTAACTCAATGTCACTTCAAGGGCGCTTAGTATTTTACTGGGCGAAAAAGTGTGTCTTCATCCTCCTCTTAAGGTCCTTAATCGTCCTAGACCTCCAGATTTCTGGTGGTAGTTGATTCCAGGTCGCAGGGCCGCCCACTGTTATGAGGCTTAGATTTTAATTTGTAAGTACACATGCGGTGTTCGTCTGCGCGAAATTTGACGTGTGTGTTTGTGGGCATGCATTTAATATGAATTGTAAATGTTTACATATCATTGCAACTTAGATTATAGATTACATCGCAAATGAAACCCTTGTTTATGGAGTACTGAAAAAAAAATCCTTTTCAATTTAAAGGTAACTTGGACCGGTCCGTAGTCCGTAGTGGCAGCACCTCGGACTCGTAAATGGAAGGTTGTGGATTCGGATCCCGGCGGAGCACATAAATATACCATTTATATTTCGAATGTGCTCTTCGCTGGGTTGAAAAAATTCATAAACCTTTACCAAAGACCGGTCACCAAAAGGTCCATCCAGCCTTACAGCAACTGGGTTTTGCTTGAGTATTGGCGCTTTGTAGCGACGACCAAGCTCGTACACCTCTGCGGCACTACAACAAGTGTCATAGACCCCTAGAGTCTTTAGAATCTAGGGAGTCTCCCGCACAGGATTTCTTAAAAAAAAAAAGGTATGAAATGGACTCTGTACATTCGAAATATCCCATTGCTTTGTTACGTCACCCTTATTATATTATAGACTAAGGCATGAATGAAACATTTTCCAAGGAAAAAATACCACACAAAAACACTTTTTGGAATTGCGTCTATTTTGATTTCATCTCATTTATTCAATTTAAAAATATAATCTTCAATTAAAATATAATTGCTGGTTTTTATTTCTGTTTTCCATTTCTTTTTTTTTGTGGGTGTGGCATTTTCCAGTTTTATTTTTATTTTAATTGGTTCAAAGTCCCTTCACTTTTCATTCATTTCCATTGAAAATGAAGCTTAGCAGTTAAGCTGCACATATAGTGTACTTTCTCACCGTGTTGTTCACGAAATGATCCTTTTTATTCACACAGGCTAAACAACCAGCTTTACGTCAACCACTTCAGTTGAAAAGGGGGTGTGTCATCTTCCAAGGGGGAAATTCTCATTTAATGTACGTATAAAGGTTTCGTGAAACCTTGGTGGTATTCTGATTTTGGGCTTGAAATAAAAATATCACTAGAAGAGAAAGATGTTGATAATAATGAAAACAGAAATGTAAAAAATTGTTAGTTTTTATCACTAGAAGTGTTTGACCCTTGACAAAAAAATGGGGTGCCAAAAAGTGTAGCCTATCTTCTTTTTAAGGAATCTGAACGAAAGTGTTGAGACCTTCCAGCGTGCCTTTTTGTTGCCTCCGGGTATTTTGGAGTATACTTGTAAATGTCTTTAATTGCACCTTGGGGAATGGAAGGGTTAAGGGTTAAAAGACTTGAGGGTATACCGAACATCTTCCGTATAAGAAGGGTGAAATTTTGTAGTTTTTTGTAACTTATATTTATAAAGTAAGGATAAACAGGATTTTAGTGATTTTGTTACACATTTCCGTCGAATCTGTATTTTTTTTAAGAAATCCTGTGCGAGAGACTCCCTGGATTTCAGAGACTCTACGGGTCTATGCCACTTGTGGTAGTGCCGTACAGGTGTTTACGAGCTTGGTCGTTGCTACAAAGCGTCAATACTCAAGCAAAACCCAGTTGCTGTAAGGCTGGATGGACCTTTTGATAAACGATCTTTGGTTTTATGAATTTTTCAACTCAGCGAAGAGCAAATTTGAAAATATAAATGGCAACAGATTCCGAAACCCTCACTCCGGGTGGCAGTTTGTTCCACTCGATCGGTCCAGCAAACCGGAAACGGCGATCCCCAAAATAAGTGCGTATTTGGTGGTAAGACTGCATCAACCTGACAGCACCACTCCTCGCTGACCTAAGTGTCCGCCCCCTCACACTCACCTCAACGGGGGAAAACATGTCTGCCAGATATGATGGAGCCAAACCGTTTAGGGCTTTAAATACTATCAAACACACACGGTAGACCACCCTCTCAGGAAAACGAAGCCAATGTAGTTCTTTCAACATCTGAGTGATGTGAGAGAATTTGGACATCCCGAAGATCAATCTTGCGGTTGCATTCAGAACAGACTGAAATCTGTTCAGTTGCTTATGTTCATTTGAGGTTTGGATTTGAATTTGTAAGAACACGTTCAGCATTTGTAAGCGCGAATTACACGTGTCTGTTTGTGGACATACATCTGAGAGCTTTGAATGAATATATCCTTGCAACTTAGATTATATTATATTATAGATCCATACAAAGTCACCTTACACTTACACATTACAACATGCATTTGATATGAGCTTTAACTGTTAATATATATCTTTGCAACTTAGATTCTAGATTATATATAGAAAACCTGTTTCAGGTTGACTTCGAATCGCATTCTTCATCTCAAATCTGTTTAAAATATAGTCGATTTCTCAAAAGGGTAAAGGTATTTTAAAATAGGGAGTAATACTGAAGAAGAAGGCGCTTCGTTATTTTGCAATAAAAATCATAAGTTACACCTACAAGCGTCAGGTGCACTTCTGCAACGTACAGCCTTACAGTCCAATCAGCTGAGTGCATAAACATAATAATATACATAGAGCCTTAGCTAGGGGTGCACTGACCCCTGAAGTTTCACTGAAATCATAGAGCTTTCTATATACTCTACATCGATATATAAGAACTAGATGGGCTAAGAAAGCAATCCTTTGAGAATTAGGAATGCTCTAATCCAGTCGTTGTTGCTGTAAAATGCTCTAACCCAATGAGTTCATCCTCAGTTGTCGTGCAGAAAGCGTGTCTCCTGAAGACACGTCGAGAATAATGTAAGTTCTCTTATACCTAACAGTTCGTGATATATCCGATCAAATTTTTTTAACTGTATAGTTATCTTTTTTAACCGTCCAACTGTCGGCAGGTGTGATACCTAATTGGAAAAAAAACCTTTACATAAATGCCAAACTGGAAATTTTCTTGACGTGCCAACAAAAGTTTATTTTTTATAAAATATGGAATAATATTTTACTTAAAAAAACTGTTTTATATGATTACGCTCATGAAATTTATTTACTAGTGTCAAAATATTTTGCTCGCAAAAGTGCCAGCCATTTCTATAACTAGTGATGTTCAAGTATGTAGGTACTTGCTTATTCAAGTATGTAACTTCTGTGCACTTGTGAAAATCATTCCGTACACAATAAGGTCGGAACACTTTTGAAGTCGGAATTTATCAGATATTTTAATGCTTTCAACAATACTAGTTAAAAAAAAAAAAAAAACGCAACTAAGCTACACATATAGTGTAACTTCTTGCCGCGTTATCCCCGAAGGGGTCGCATGTGGCGAGTTGAACCTATTTATTTTTACAGGTAAGGGGGCCGGCCTTACGCCAACCACTTCAGTTGAAGTGGGAATTTCCCAGCTCCCGAGGGGGCTGGTACTCATTTATTGTGAAGGCTGAGTAAACCTCGCCGGTATTTATATTATGGGGTTTGAAATACACACCGAAATAGGAAATCATTTCTGACACCCTCCTCGGTGGGATTCGAACCCGAGCTCACGGAGTAGAATGCAAGCACTCTACCAACTGAGCTATCGACCGGACTAAATGACAAAAATATTTCATATGTCGTGAGCGAGATAGCACCATAAACAATGTATGGTGTCAAAGACGCTTCATCGTGTCGATTGGTACTAAGCCACATTCATAGCCACACCATTGAATTACTTCCTCCATGAGACTCTATACAGAGGCAGAGCTTTCCCTGTAACAGAGCTTTCAGCGGTTAAAAGCTCAGACTGTTTGCCCGGCAATGTCAACACCACTGTCTGTCGACCTGGAAAGAAATGATCCCAAAATAACACTGCCGACAGCTTGATGTTGGAAATTTATTTTTTGGAATTTTTTTATGGGCGCAACTCGGCGTTAAATATTTTTGATCTTTTTATATTAAACAATACAATAGAAATAAGACAAAACTATAACCGTAACGAGATGAATTTGTTTCGTGGAATGTAACATAGGGATTTGAATTCGAATTAGAAAATGAAAACAAAAGAAAACGAAAACAGATTCCCATGTTTGTGGCTCAGAAGCCAGCAAAGCATCTCTCTTTTTTTCGTTTTTTGTTTTCATGTTTTTCTAATTCAAATTTAAATTTAAATTCTATGGTCCATTCCACGAAACAAATTCATCTCGTTACAAAATCCACAATAAAAAAAAGTACATATCATTATCATCATCGATTAATTATTATGGATTTGCTGTGTGTGAATAATAAATACCAATTTTATTTTACTTATAAATGACAACTTTGAAACATCAGTTTATTTGAGGACTGAACAAAAAGTTTTTTTTTAATTTCAATTTTTTTTTTTTTTTTAAGGAATCCTGTGCGGAAGGCTCCCCAATTCTTGAGAGTCTTGGGGGTCTATGTCACCCTGGAAGGGTGCCGCAGAGGTGTTGCTTGAGTTCTTGGTTCTGTCGTGAGGCGCTGCAAGGAAGTGGTGATTGATGTTGGTTTTGAATAAAACCGGATTAAATTGGGAAGGGAACACAGATACTGGTAGACCATTCCATTGGTTGGTAGAGTTGGTAGATTTATGAAAAATTTCAGTTTCATTGTAGAGCTCCATTAAAAAGAAATAACATGAGCACTGCTTAATTATTATTATTATTTTAAGTAGAATTAAAAATTCTGCTCCTGAAGATGCCTCATTAGCGAAATTGTTTGAGCAAAAAAACAAATAATAAGTGAGTTAAAACTCTGTTGTTATGCATTTGAATTTTTAAGTATCAGAATTAAAAAGTGTTTGTTTTCATACATTTTTTTTGACTTGGTAGATTAACTGTAACTGTAACTCTGATGCAAGGAGTGCCCAGAACCTCTGCTAAGTTACATCCATTCACATGTTCCTACATTTACATTTTTCATTTATTTCATTGTAACAGACTTTTATATTTCCGACCTTTTTCCTCCTGAAAGATTTTCCGACTTCCAAAAAAACTTTCAGCCAACAATACATGACCCCCGCTGACCTCTGCAATTCTTTTTCACACTCTTGTTACTCAACACATCAGCTGGGCAGATAGTTTTGTCGGTTTTGTTGGAAAAACTCTGGGAAAGTCTAGACTCGAGACTGATAATAATAGAAGAAAGCTGGACTTAGCGGAGACGCAAAATTACTGACGATTTTTCATCACCTAACTAAGACGCAACAGGGATGGGAAAGCGTATTTTATTTTAGCAAAAACTTGTGAAAATTCACACTTTTTTTTGGTAGTGTAACTTGTTGTATATGTTCCTTGACTTATAGGTTGGTATCTAGCTGACCAATTATGCTGTAAAAAATGGTTCACTTTGCCAATGTCACCTCTGTTTCAAGGAAAGTCGGCAAGAGTTGTAGGGTGTTTGTTCATTTGAGATTTGGGTTTTTATGTTGCAGGTTGACGTGCGGCATATACAAGCGCAAACTTGTACGTGTTTGCTTGTGAAAATAAATATAATGTGAATCCCCAATGTTACATATGTTTGCAACTTAGATTAGATTAGATGAGATTAGTGTGGCAGATGTGTTGGTGGCAGTTGATGGCTGTTGGATGCGTAGCGTTGTGGTGTGTGTTGCGTTGCGTTGTATTTGTTTTGAGACACTGAAAATAAATGGCGATTGATGTTTGTTTTGAATAGGGTAAGGTTAAATTGGGGTGGAAACACAGATACCGGTAACTCATTCCATAAGCGGGCAGTTTGGCCAAGGTATGAGTCGTGAAAACACCAAGTTCTCATAGTTATGATATCGACTGCAAAAGGATGGATGAGAGCCGTTCTACGAGTTGCCCTTGTTTTGAAGAGAGGAGGAGGTATAAGTGAGGATATTTCATCAGAACAGACGCCATTATAGCACCTATAGAAGAGAATGATCATTCCAATGTTTTGTTGACATTTAATATTATGCCCAAAGAAGTGGTAAAAGACTGTTATTGTATCTCAGTATGAAGACATTTACATTTTGAGGAATGAGAAATACCGTGTGATACAGGGTAAGATTGGGGGGAAAAAAATCTCAGAGACGTGGAAGGATATCGTGGCTCAAGAGCCTGCGACAATTATTTAACAAACGCATGAAGTTCCTGTTTTGAGCCGCAGCATCCTAGGTCAAAATAGTCATGATGATCGCCAATTTTTAATAGAAACGGCACCAAAAGAAGAAAAAGAATTAATGTATTTTTATACATTTTTTTTTTGATGTACGATGAGTTTGCTTTATTTTTGACGGTTCTGTGGTGTCGTAGCCAAAATAAATTACCACAATGGTTTACTCAGCCTTCATAAGAAATGAACACTAGTCTCCTCAGGAGTTGGAAAACACCCACTTCACCTCAGGGGATTGACGTAAGACTGGTCTTTTTACCTACAAACTACAAAAAATAACAAGTTCCCTCGCCTCATGCAGGGAGACACGTTCGCGCTTACACATGCCGCACGTGGACTTACAACATAAAAACCCATACATTGCAAAGTGAACCATTTTTTACAGTATGGGTGGTCAGTCGCATACCTTATTGTTAGATTTTAAAAATACATGTGGTTTTAAAACAGTCGTGAAAAAAACATAGAATGTTCATTTAAAACAATTAATATCGTGCTATTTTTCAACATCACTAACATTGTTAAAGGAAAAAAAATGTACACGAATCTTGCATGCAAAGAGTGAAAAAATATGTGAAGAAAAAGTCGACAGAATATAAAATAAGGACGTATTCATGTAATACGCAGTTTTTTCTTGATGATAAATCGCAGAAAATCTCTTGCAATAATTCTCTGTGACTTACAGAAAGAAAGAGATTTACTGGCAATGTCCGGTCGTGACTGGATTACGGTCTTTTCCTGTAACAATAAATTTCATTGTTGAAATAAATATATTCCGGATTGATGAATGAAAAGACTGTTGCTGTTACTTTGACGGTTTATCTCTAGGGATGGCAAAGCATACGAAAAATTCTACTAATGATTTTTGCACTTTCATTTCCTAGATGTTCAGTCAAAATTTGATCAAAAAATTATGTTTTCTTTTAAGTTAAATTAGGTGCACTAATATCGACGGGTCAAGGCTGTGGTTCTGGTGTATGTTCGAAATCAAACAGCGTCAGTTTGATACCCGTGTGTTGTGCTAGACAATGTATTGACCCTGCGTTAACATTGATGTGATCAGGCAATTTAAAGGTTGACACAACAATCACTTTTTTCGGGCTATGTAGCTGTGGCCTGGTAGATTCTTTCCGGACAGTTTCGCCCATTGCTCCAATGGGCATTATCAGCGGTTGGCTAGTCCCTGTGATCTTCTTACAGGATGTCAACAAGAACCGGCCGTGAAAGCTTCAATGTACAGTTTAAAGGTTGTTTGAAAATGTGAATATAAATAATTAATTGATAATGAAAATAACTGTTTCTGGCCAGGATATAATAGGTTAGTGAATGGTAATTTTGTTTGCAAACCTTTGCGATTTATTAGAAATAACCTTTCTGGCACCAAATTAAGTAGAATTAAAATATCAAGCGATGAAATCAATTTTCTGATAGTAGTTATGTATATGCTCATTATGAAAAAATGGGATTTGTATTTTTTTGAAAAAAGATAAAGAAACAAATATTATCCAAG
Source organism: Agapetus fuscipes (assembly GCA_951799405.1). Taxonomy (NCBI): domain Eukaryota; kingdom Metazoa; phylum Arthropoda; class Insecta; order Trichoptera; family Glossosomatidae; genus Agapetus; species Agapetus fuscipes. The sequence continues at coordinate 6,957,279 of OX637358.1, read as the reverse complement.
ATAGGGGGCTTAATACATAACAAGAAAAAACTCAGTTATCGACCGGACTTTGGATTAGTGTCTAATAATAAGTTATTTTATCGTTTTTGTTTCTCAGATTTATCGATTATTAGAAACAATGCTATGCGGATTGTGTTAAAAACAAGATAATCCCCACTTGCAACTTATCTAAGAAGTTAATTTAGACTTAATCCTGAGATAGGATTATTTATGAAGACTGGGTTAACCCAAAGTTGACCGTAAAAAAATATAAAAATAATAAGACAAAAGTGTACAATTATTTAAAAATTCAAATGTGTAAAACAAAGTTATTATTCACTTATTTATTTATTTTTTGTGCTCGAGAACATTTTCGCCTAAAGAGGCATCTTCAAGAGCAGAATGGTTCCTCATTAGGCAAAAATGTTTGAGCACAAAAAATAAATAAACGAGTGAATTAAAAGTATGTGTTACCCATTTGAATTTTTAAATAATTAAAAATGGACTTTCACTGTGTTAATAAATCAACACTACAAAATACAAAAGTGTATGGTTCAATTGTAAAATCTCCAAAACAAACATGTCTTCAATCCCGACCTAAACGCGCTTGCACTCTCTACGGCTCCTAAGCTCATGGGGTAGGGCATTCCACAGCACAGGGCCGCCTATGCAGGGCAGTCACATCTAGGCGTGATCACCTATTAGTGAACGGAGTACCACTCTCCATAGGAGGTAAGCTAATCCAGCCTTCTGATTCAGTGAGACTTCTAGGAGTCTTACTGGATCGGAATCTGACACTGGAGAGGCAAATAGATGCCACAATAGCTTCTTCTTTTTTTTCACTACGCCAAATTAAGGCTATTAGAAAGTGTTTACCGTCAGATGCAGTCAAGACCCTAGTGAGCGCGTTTGTGGTGTCTCGGATTGACTATTGTTCGACGCTTTATAGTGGTCAGCCAAAGAAGCAGTTCAATCGCTTTCAATCTGTGTTGAATTCGGCAGCAAGACTCATATTCGGGATACCCAAATTCGCTCACATCACTCCGCTGTTAAAAACACTACATTGGCTTCGTTTCCCGGAGAGGGTGGTCTACCGTGTTTGTGTGATGGTATATAAAGCCATCAATGGCTTGGCTCCACCTTATTTGACTGACATGATTGACCAGGAAAGATAGCAGTTCGAGGGCTATCCTCGTCAGAAACGAATCTGACCTTAAGAAGATATTCTGACTATTTATAAAAAGTACCCATCATATTGTTACGATTTGCTTTTCTTTTTCTTTTTCATTAGTGTCTTTTTTTCTCTATACATGTTACAGAGTTATGTTCTCCACTTCTGTAATAATCGATTTTGTTATTAATTTGTCTACGACTACAACATCACCATCCACCTCTCATATTCCAGTCCTTCTTACCTCTTTAGCAGCATCCATGGTTGCCCCATTAATACTCATTGAATTCTATTGTTTTTCTAAACTTTCTCCACTATGAACCTGATAACATACTACCAAAACGTCAGGGGTCTTAGGACTAAAACACATCTATTTTATAGCAATATTTTGTGCAATGATTTTGATATAATTTGCCTTACAGAATCTTGGCTGAATGAAAATTTTTATGATCACGAACTCTTTGACAGCCGATACTGCGTTTACAGACTTGACAGAGATTACCATACAACTGAACAAAAATTGGGAGGAGGAGTCCTTGTTGCGGTTAAGTCTAGTTTAACATCATCTATCAGAACGGGCTGGGCTTCAGACTCAAAAACGGAAGAGTTATGGATAACCATTACCTTGTCAACATCAACGAAATTGAATTTGTGCTGCGTATACCTGCCTCAGGGTCAAAACCACTCACAAAGACTAGGTAAGTTCTTTGAAAATGCATCGCAACTAGTATTAAATAATGTAGATGACAAATTTATATTGCTAGGTGATTTCAATTTGTCTGGAATATGCTGGGAGCCGACAGATGAACCAAATTCTTTTAGTGTAACTAATCATAGTTCCCACGATTCCCCTATGATCGATTTCATGTCATTCACGGATTTCAAACAATATAACGGCATTACAAACGTCAATGGTCGAATACTTGACCTCATATTAAGTAACATTGAAAGTTGTAACGTGTCTCACTGCACAGACTCCCTGGTTAGTGAAGATTCTCACCACAAATCTTTACTGTTACAACTTGACAATGCCAGCATTCCATACATAAAACTGGATCCGAGACGAGTAAAATTATTTTATAGAGCAAACTACGATCATATTAAACAGCATCTGGTAAATGTTGACTGGGGTAGCATTCTTTCGGGTAAGACTATTGATGAAGCATTGGACCGTTTCTATGAAATTTTGTATAATTGTATACAACTGTTCGTCCCATCAAAAATACGTACAAGTTCTCAAAGATTTCCCGTTTGGTATTCACACCCATTGGTCAAAGTTATAAGGGAAAAACTAAAGGTTCATAAGAAATGGAAAAAATCAGGCCTACTTCAGGACTATGATGAATATTCCTTACTTAGAGAACGCCAAAAAAAAATGCAACTCGAATGTTACAGAACCTTTATTAATAGAACAGAGTTAAATATTAAAAATGACCCAAAGAATATCCACAGCTACGTTAAATGTATGAAATCACAATCAGGTTTCCCACAAAACATGTATTATAAAAACACTGTAACTAACGAAATGGAACAGGTATGCGAGATGTTCAGTGACTTCTTTCAGTCATCGTTTACATCGAGTGCTTGTCCAGTACCAGACGTGGTGAGCCCTGGAGAGATTGATATCGCCCGCATTTCTTTTGAACCATCTGATATTTTGAAAAATCTCAAACAAATGGACTTGAATAAAAGTCCGGGCCCCGATGGAATTCCCCCGCTATTCATAGTTAAATGTGCAGAGGAATTGGTCGTTCCGCTTTCCATTTTATTTAATTTGTCATTTACAACTGGTGTATTCCCGGATACTTGGAAGAGATCCTTTGTGACTCCCATCCATAAATCGGGGCCAAAGCATAACGTAGAGAACTATAGGCCTATCTCCAAACTCTCCTTGTTCAGCAAATTGATGGAGAAAATCGTGGTAGAGCAACTGACTCCAGCATTAAAGAGTTTTATTCTTCCAAATCAACATGGATTTTTTAAAGGCAGATCGGCTGACTCGAATTTGGTTGAATTCACTGACTACTTACACAATTCAATGAGTGGTGGGGGACAGGTTGATGCCGTGTATACGGACTTCTCGAAAGCCTTCGACAAAATTAACCATGAAATATTAATCCATAAGCTCGGGAGGTATGGAGTGCACGGCAATCTGCTACGATGGTTATCTTCTTACATTATTAATAGACTCCAAGCAGTAACGGTAGAGGGTAATACTTCTCCATTTCAACAATGTCCATCTGGCGTTCCACAGGGCTCACATTTGGGGCCTGTATTATTTATTTTGTACATAAATGATATTCAGCATTGTTTCAGATCATCTTCTTTCTTGATCTATGCTGACGACATTAAAATATACAAAAGAATTAAATGCTCCAAAGATTCCGAACAACTTCAGTTTGATTTACAGAGTTTGTCCCACTATTGCTCAAGAAGTAGCCTATTTCTGAACGTTGCTAAGTGCTGCTCAATATCTTTTACTCGTCGCAATACCCCTTACTATTTTAACTATACAATAGACGGTATATCCCTTAGAAAGTGTAGTGAGGTAAAGGACTTGGGTGTTGTTCTGGACAGCAAAATGACGTACAGGGCTCATATCAATTGGAGAGTGAGTGGGGCCCTTAGGCAGCTGGGATTTATTCTGAGAATCTCTAAACCATTTAAACTACTAAATACAATAAAATTGCTCTATTATACGTACGTAAGGACATGTCTGGAATATGCCACGGTTGTTTGGAATCCTCAATATACTACGTATATTGATAGACTAGAGAGGGTCCAGAACAAATTTTTAAAGTCTCTTAATTATAGATGTCGTGTCACATTTGACAACTACCGCCTTTCTGCCAAATATCATCAATTAATGACCTTAGAAAATAGACGTACCGTTACTGACATGAAATTTCTACATAAAATAGTGAACAATACAATCGATTCACCCGACTTGCTTAAAAAAATTTTTTTGAACTGTCCCATACGACGAACTAGATCCTTGCTTACATTTAAACAACCTACCTGTGCAACTAATTATTTACAGAGCGCATTCATATACCGGGCCTGCAATAACTACAATATTTTTTTTGTCAACATTGATCTGTTTAACACCACCATACTCCAATTCAATGAAGCTGTAAAAAGATCCCTTATGACAGCGGGGTCTCATGGGGTTTAATCGTTGGATGCTTTTCCTTTTCCTTTCCTTTTCCTTTTCTTTTTCCTTCCCTTTCCTATTCTTCCCCCCATTCCTTTTCCTCTCTTTATGTGATGATTAAGTTAATAGTCGTTTTCTCTTTGTTTTTTTCTTTCTTCTTCTTCATTTTTCTCATATTACTTTCCAATTTTTTCTTGTTTCTCCTTCTTAATTAAGCTGTAAACGAAATTATACTACATTATGTTTGCAAACTTTGCTGGTTTTTGAAATTGTATAACTATGTTGTTTATCCCATATATTACATGTATAACTGTTTGTTTGTCTAATAAAAAAGAAAAGAAAATAAATAAATAAAAATGATGTTGCCTGTTGAGATGGGTGTAAGGAGGCAGACACTCAGATCCGCGGGCGATGAAGTAGTCAATTTGGTTCAGCCACGCCGTCAGATTCGTACAAATTTCGGAAACCGCGCTTTCCGTGTTGCGGGTCCGGTGGAGTGGAACAGACTGCCACCCGGAGTGAAGAACTCCAAATCTATGGATGTATTTCGCGGAGCACTCAAGACACACCTATTTAGAAAGTCTTATCCATGATCGGAGAGGGCCCTTGAGGTGTGACACACACAAAAACGGCGCTCTCTTATCATTTGTAATTTAAAATAAATTAGCCTGATATTATTATTATTATTATTATTATTATGCAAAAGGCACGATCCAAGTACTTTGCTTTATTACATCGTTGTGGAACAATCCATATAGTCACAGCAGTTTCGCAGCATTCCTTGACGTATAGGTTGGTATGAGTCTGACCACCCATTCTGTAAAAAATGATTCACTTTGCCAATTTCACCCCTGTTTCAGGGAAGGTCGGCAAGAGTTACAGGGCTTATGTTCATTTGGGATTGGGTTATATATTGTAGGACCACATGCAGCATGTGTTAGCGCGAAATTATACATGTCTGCTTGTGGGAATGCGTTTAATATGAATATTAAATGAAATATATATCTTTGCAACTTAGATTATAGATTATACATCCATGTGTGTATTTTATGTGAAACGGATAAAATACTGCTGAAAAGTGATTAAAATCATAGACTGCACATACAAAAGATGTGTCAAGTCTCGGAATAGCTGGGATCAAAGGATCAGGTGTTTTAGTTGTTTTTGCGAGCGCTGGGTGAACCTGAGCGAGCGGTCTGTAATTAAACTCGCGCACACAGAGGTCCCGCACAATGGCTAATTTCATAATGGAGGTTGATGGCGATTGCATGGAGTAATAATCTGCAAGTCTATGAATAAAGTATGCAGAAAATGCTTCAAAACTTGTACGTGCAAAATTAACTTTTTTACCATAATTGTAAAGTTGTGAATGTGTGATTATATGTTTGTTTTGTCTGTGAGATGTTAGGTACTTGTAAGATTTTACTTGTAATAGTTCGATATTGTGTGAGTATTTACTCGAATATCCTGTGCCAGTTCTCAGTGATTCGAGAACAAACCTTATCTATATAATCTATCAGCTTCTTTAGTTCCGTGCAGCCCTTGTCTACGGATCCAGTGGCGGAGAGATTGCGAATGTGGAAAGAGGAATGCCCTGAGAGCTTTGTGCAGCCTGCAGAGAGCCTTCTTTCAGAAAAGAACCTCGAGTGGCCCGTGTGGAAATCTATGAACAGATTGAGGACCAATGTTGGAAGAGCCCGGGCCAACATGTTGACCTGGGGATTTCTGGGACGGGAGGACTCTACACTATGTGAGTGTGGAGCTCAGCAAACTATGGAGCACCTGCGGTGTTGTCCCTCCTGTCCGACAAGCTGCTCCATGGATGATCTCTTTGCGGGACACCAAAGAGCTGTAGACATTGCTCGTTATTGGGCCAAGACGGTGTGAAGCTGACACGAAGAAGAAGATCTTTATTTCTACAATCTAAGCTGCAAAAACATGTTTACATTTAATGTTCATATTAAATGCATGCCCACAGATTTGACATGCAGGTTTGCACCTACACGTTCTGCGTACGTGAATACAAATAAATAAAACCTCACATGAACATAAACCTTGCAACTCCTGCCGCCTTTCCCTGAAACCGAGGAGGCTTGGCAAAAGTGAACCGATTTTTACAGCACGGGGGGTCAGTCTCATACCAACCTTGTTACCAAACATGTTTTGAGTTGGAATGCCAGTCTTTAGGCATATTTAAAATTGAACATGTGGCGACTGAACCTACTCATTTTTTCAGGTAATGAAACCGGTCATGCGTCAATTACTTCAGTTGAAGTGGAGGTTTCCCAGCTCCCGAGGGGGCTGTTACTCATTTCTTGTGAAGGTTGTACCTACTCATTTTTTCAGGTAATGAAACCGGTCATGCGTCAATTACTTCAGTTGAAGTGGAGGTTTCCCAGCTCCCGAGGGGGCTGTTACTCATTTCTTGTGAAGGTTGTACCTACTCATTTTTTTGAACATCGTCCATGCCGGTATTTTATTTTGGGTTTCAAACAAACACCGAAACGGGAAATCATATCAGATACTCTCGGTGGGATTAGAACCCAAGATCACGGCATGGAATGCAAGCACTCCACCAACTGCATTATCGATCGCGTTGCTAAGTTTACATGTTTTGATTGGTTGCTAAGCAAAACTAAGCAAATAAAACTTGTATGGTCGGGCGGATGGGGAGTTTACACTATACGTGTAGCTTAGTTGTGTTTGTGGCGGGTATACGGCACAATATTTTTTCCGTTTTTTTTTGTCACGATATCATTATCACTTCAAACATTGAATACACGAGCTGTGATCCGACTCTATTGTATGAGATATCCTCCCCCCAGTGCTTGTTTGGCTTATCTACCATTTGATTCAAAGATGACCTTGAAATTAAATTGATTTAAGTATCACATACTACACAAACTAAGCTACGAAAAAAAACGTAAATCACGATAATGTGAGAGTTGTTTTAAATATTTTTAAAATCAAGTTTTCAGTTTTCATAAGACGCATTGATCCAGTACACATACAAATACTTCTCATGTGAAATAACCTCTATTGGACATGAGACAAACAAGCACCAAGGGGACGATATAGCTAATACAATGCGATGAACGATTCCTATCTTGATGTTGTGCTCTGTACATACACTATAGTGCACTCACAACAGTCGAAGGATGGGCAGTGAATGAAGGTACTGGCGTAGTCGTATGTGTACAATGCAATTTAATTTTAGCTCATCTTTGTCTCGCGCGATGACGTCATCAGGCATTCACGTATCTGCGAGCACACAAAACGTTATTGTCAGAGGGTGGATCAGAATATACATTTTCTCAAAAAAAAAGCAATATCAGTAGAAAAGAATCCATACGCCCTGAGAGATGATGATTATGATCACTAGCCTAAAGTAAGTATTATACGTAGATACAACCTGAGGTAGCTCTCGATTATAACATAACAAGGTGCCCCGTTATAACGTATGGGATTTTATATAATGATAAAACTATTTTCAACAAATTGAATTAATTTGGTAGTTTCAGTTTTTTCATACCTTCTCGAAAAGTATTCACAATATCAAAAATCGGTTTATTGAGCGTCTAAAAATGTATGATTCTGCAATTTCCAGTGTATAAAACATAAAAAATACGATAAAGCATTTTTTTTTTTTTTTGTGGTGACATATTTTAGGTTTTATTTCTTTTTCTAACATTATATATTAGATTAAAAAAATCAATAAATACGCCTGATTTTTTCATTAATGTCACTCTTTTACTAAGACCATAAAGTATAATAAACGTTTTTTTAAAAACGACAGGCATAGGGTATAGAGCGCTTTTAAAGTTATAAACACTAAAATTAGGTAGCGCTCGATCCACCCTTTTGTTTACAGGCTTATTGTTTAATCTGTCTTAACTTCAAAGGCAATTGAGTGCGCCGGACTCGGCTCTTGACTTGCTTTTTCACTCAGCTTCTTATTTACGTACTAAAACTACTGGAATATTTATTAAAGAGCCATCATCGACTTTCATCTTTACCCAGAATGAAATTGTTGAAACTACATCACAGGTTACTTGACTGTTAGGTTGGTATGAGGCTGGCCCCCTGTTATGTATAGGATTGTGAGGTACCTACCTCCAGGATATACCTAGGATACTTATTTCCGGCTAGTTCTCATCATCATCATCACTCAGGGTGTGGGAATTCTTTTCTAGTGGTGAATAAATGTCTGATATCTTACTGTTAACACAGAAAAGACAACACTCTAAAAGGCCAGAAGTGTCATGACCACGGTAATTCTTTCCTACCAAATATCGGTAATATTTGTATGGAGACCTGTCAATAAAAGATGACTGCGAGTGAACAGCTGATTAGTTTTAATACAAATATTACCGATATTCGGTAGGTAAGAATTACTGTGTTGATGAGACTTCCAGCCCAGCGCCAGTTCAAGTATACCAACACCTTCTCTCAGGGTCAATCTCCCCTCCATTGACCCGCGCCCTGTATATCCACCCCATCCGGGGATGTGTTACAGGACTCGCATGCAAAAGTTATGTGAGATGCGAGTGGCAGAAGGCCCTCCCGTGAAGCTACACTTTCCCAAGTGTTAACACAAAGCAAAGAAAGGCTCAGAAATCACTGAAAGATTATGGCCGTGAGGGTTTAGGGCTCGAGGATTTTAAATTTACAAACAAAAATGCAAGGTGATTCTGAGCGTCTTAACATTTGACAAAACCTAGAAAATATGAAAAAGGCCTAGAATTCGAGATGCTACTACTGAGACTGTTCGGGAGGCGCTCTCCTGGCTAAGTGGCCAACCACCTAGAGGCGGAAAAGAATATAGAAAAATAGAAAGAATGTCGGTCTAATTAGACCATAGCTGGCACAAAACTTTGAAAAAGCCTCAAAGTTGGATATGTTGGTCACAAAGTGTATACCAAGTATACCAGAACCAGAAATATCCATCGGAGCCTATGGGCGAAACTGTACGGAATAAAAACCAACCAGACCATGCAACACAGCCCGGAAGAAAAATTGTTCTGTCAATATTTTGCATATATGTAACATTATGAAAAAACGTGGTAATTTACAGTTTTTTAAAGAAAATTCTTGATTCCGCATATACGACGTATGTGTATTCGAAATCTATTTACTACAAGGAAAAACGTCATCAGTTCTGAAATTTATACTGTACTTGTTACTCTGTCACCATTCCGCTAGGGGTGGCCAGCCTACAAATCTGCCTCCATTTCTTTTTATCCTTACCTCTTTCAATTCATTCATACCCATCAACTTTTTCATACATTTTCTTCTTTCCTCAATCTGATCACTCCATTATTTTCTTTCCCTTACCTCTTTTTCCTTTCACACTTCCTCTGCATAATATATACTTTGTCAGTCTATCATCATTCATTCTTTCCACATGCCCAAACCATTTCATTACATTCTTAATTGTCTTTCTCTATCTTTCAGAGTTTTTCCTGTTATGCTGTCCAAATGCTTCATGTTGCAATGAAGTTCAGATTTTCAACATGCAAATTAACTCACTACCATACATATTTGATCACGAGCTTTAAAATAGACTACGTCTTCTTAACCACATAAGCGGAAACGCATGTGTAATACATTATGCAACTTAGATTATAAATAACCTGAAGACAGGCATGCTGAATATAGACTCGTTAATCCATCAGCGATTGATCTGGCTGTAAAACAGCTCAACTTAATGCAAACTCAGTATTAAGAAGGCGCTTCCCAAATATTGCCGGTCTTTTTTTATTCAATATTATGTTTCTTAAACTTTATGGTCTTCGTAAAAGAGTGATATTAAGAAAAATCTGGTATGTTTATTAATTCTGTATCTAAATGATTATGTTTTTTTTGTAAATCAACAAAATGTTTTTTTAAAATAAAAAAAACAGGTTAAAGTGGGGTGGAACGCAGATTTAATTTAGATAAAAAGCAGAAGCTTTATCTTTACAGCCATCAAAGGGTAGCTACAACATATCCATCATTTCTTCATCTTAAAGCTTGTTTGTCTTATCTCCAACAGAGGTTATTTCATATGAGCAATGTTTGGATATGTGCTAAACCAATGTGTCTTATGAATGCTGGAAATTGATTTAAAAAAATTCAAAGCGTCTCTCGTGCGTATCGTGCTTTACGTTTGATTGTTAAATCAGATTGTGTAAAATGTGATTTTCAAGACGATTTCATTAAAAAGTGATTTTTTAATCAAATGATACACAAACCAAACAAGCGCTGGAGGGACGATTCATTGAAAAAGTTTTAAATTATGTAATTTAATTGTCTTGCTCCCAGCTGCTTGTCCTATCGTGGTAACCACATTTTCGATAATTCTTTCACAGATATTGAATAAAAACCTGGGGGGGGAAGTTTCGACGGCCATCGGTAGATCTTACCATACGTATTTGACAATGAGTCGGAATAAAACATGGTGGTGCCCGAACAGCTGATCGTTGTTTCATATAAAATGAATAAGCTGTTGATACGCCACCATGTTTTATTTTTCCCTATCTTAAACTAGATACAATGAGATTTGTCGATGATCGTCGAGACTTTCACCCCAGGTAGCTAAGATAAACATGCAGCCCTACCTACTATTTATTGTACTAATTATTGGTTTTGCCTAAGCAAACCCAGCAATCTGTTTCTACGGAGTTTCAATACTTCACGGGTGATTAACTTACCAAGACTGAGTCGTCCTTGAATCCCCGTCATAATCTGTCTATCTATAATAATCATACAGATAATTTAAACTGATGTCTTCCAAGGGAATATCCTTCAAGGTTCATTAGTCAGCACAGAGTTGTGTATTTAGTATTAAACATATACAATTTATTCAGGAATTAAGAATCAGAAAATAATAAAAAATACTGAATAAAACATGGCGTAGGTACTACTTTTTTGTTTCTTTTGATTCACAGATGTCTAAACTGGGACAACAATCTCTTCAACTATCCAATGCAATTGTATTACTTTATATTCAAAGTTTTTATGTTATTACACAAATAATAATATGGATAAAAATTAAAAGAAAACATTGCCGTTGTTGGCGTGATTATTAACCGAAGGACTTCGGAAATAGTCATGTTCTTTCGGCACAGCCGAATTCTCCCGAAGTAGTTGCATGCTGCCTGAGCTTGGACACCGGAGTCTGGAGCGAGGTGTGACCAAATGTAGTGACAAAAGGTGCGACACAGCACTGCGAGGGAAGTCAAGTTCTCCGTGGATTTCCTGCCATCCGGAGCCTGGTGCAGAGGAGCTTCCATCTTGAGGCTCTACCTGTAGAGGCGTTAGTCTTGTAGATTGCAGCTATTAGAGACGGAGCCCCGAGCCGTGATGATTGCCTCACGACCTTTATTTAAGCTCGCCTCCTGGCCATAATTATGGCGAGACTCCATCCAATGGAACAGTATTTTTGGAAGCGCTTTTCAATGTCAAAGTGCAGGTTTGGCCTTTTTCGTACATTTTTCTCTTCACCATAATATTTAATTAATAAACCTTGATTTACTTTTATCAAGAAATGTTTGAATTAAGCAACATTTCCCAAAAAAAAAAGCAATTCACTAGAAAAAAATCCATACGCCCTGAGAGATGATGATTATGAGAGCTAGCCTGAAGTAAAAATTATACGTATCTATAATCTGAGGTACCTTTCAATTATAACATAAAAAAATATTTATTGTGCAATTGTTGGATCATCTGTACAGATTTTCCAAATCGAAAATAGATGACAACACTTTTTACAGGCCTCTTTTAATTTTGTTCATCATCTGCCTATCCATCTTCGAAATTCTTAATTATCTATGACTTAGAGGTTGGTATAAGGCTGACCAACCGTACTGTAAAAAATGGTTCACTTTGCCAATGTCACCCCTGTGTCAGGGAAGGTTGGAAAAAGTTGTAGGGCTTATGTTCATTTGAGTTTTGGGTTTTATTTGTAAGTACACATTCAGCATTTGTAAGCGCGAACTACACGTGTTTGTTTATGGGCATGTATTTGAGAGCTTTAAATGTTAATATATCCTTGCAACTAAGATTATAGATTATTATTATTATAGATTATATGCATGAAATTCGTGTTAAAGTGTTAATTCATGTTAAAGAGTTAATTCATGTTTAAGAGTTTTCACAAAACATATTTGTGTTAGCAAAGCTCCCAGCTGCTACTCCTCTCTTGGCTTTCACATGACTCGTTCAAATTGTACAAAGTTTATTTTGGATTGTAAACAACTCTTTATAAGGCTCACTCCCCACTTTAACTTTATTATTAATGTTTTCCGTCTTTTTTCGCTGCAATTTCCCCTAGTTTTACAGTAATTTAGCTTTGCAGGTAGCATCATCCGATCTTGTTTACAATGTAGTGGTATTTTGCATCTGTAGCAGCGCCCATTGGGATTGCCTGCAACAGTTTATGGGAGTTCTTAGTCTACGCCGCAGACGCTCTGCCCTGTTAGTGCCAAATGTTTAGGTAAACTAGCCGGCGCACGAAACTGCACGCGTATCTTTTACCTTTACATCAAACCATCGGTAAAAAATTAACTTTACACATATTATATAGTGTGATTTTTTGACGCGTGTACCCTGAATAGGTCACATGTATAGGTGAGGGGTCTGGCCTTACGCCAACTACTTCAGTTGAAGTGAGGGATTTTCCAGCTCCCGAGGTGGTTCGTATTCATTTTGATGTCCTAACATTTAGAAGCAGGGCTGTTTGCTGCGTAGTGTTGTGTGGTGTTGCCTTAATTTTGAGACACAATAAATGTATGAAAAATTCAGACTACGCAACCAAACGCAATTTTGCTACACATAAAGTGTAACTGTGTCTTGCCTGTGTCATCCCTGAAGGGGTCGCATAATAATAATAATAATACAGTATTTTTATAGCGCCTTTTCATGACTCTTGGTCATCCCAAAGGCGCTTGCTCATATGAGCGCGCGAACAGGTGGGTCTTCAACCCCTTTCTAAAAGTACTCTCCAGATCCATTTCGCGCAGTCATCTGGGAGGCCGTTCCATATCGTTGGAGCAGCCACCTTGAAGGCTCGATCTCCAAAAACGGTCTTCTTTTTCCTTCTTGGAAACTCTATCCGACTGCGACATGATGCTGCTGATCGCAGTGTTGCTGTTCTGCTGCTTGTAGTGGCTGGAGTTATGTGGTGATTAAGGACTTATTTCTACGGGTAATGAGGCCAGTCTCACGCCAACCACTTGTTGGAGTGGGGGCTCCCAGCTTCCGAAGAGTCTGGTTCTCATTTCTGGTGAAGGCTGACTACACTTTGCCAGTATTTTATTTGGGTTTGAAACAAACACCAAAACGGATAATCATTTCTGAAACCATCGGTGGGGATTGAACCCTTGCTCTCATCACGGAATGCAAGCATTCTACCTATCGCTATCAACCGGACATTTACGAGCTTGTTCGTCGCTACAAAGCTGCAATTCTCTAACATGATCCAATTGTTGTAAGGCTGGATGGAATTTTAGTGACTATGTTGAAGTATTTTTTTTAAATAATTGTTAAAGACAAGACTGACGTTTGCTCACCGAGAAAAAGTTCCAAATAAAAAAATGTCCCAACCTCAGTCACCTTTACCAAGGTGGAGCTTCCACATACGCCAGACTGTAACTCACAATATTAAATTAGTTTGTGCTCATCGTCGTTCATTTGAAAACGCCAAGTTGGTCTTCCCCGCTATACACCCACGCTCCTTCACTATACGACCCTCCTCCACCGTGCAACCTCGTTTGCTTTACGATCTTCTAAGCGCAGTTTCCATATTTTGTAATTACCCCTCTCTTGAGAAATAAACTTTCTGAAAGAAGATGTTCTGCATTTTGGACGTCCCATCTGAGATTTCATTTATAAATTAATCTTCCTAATATTATTATTATCATTCATGGTTTGTTCCTCAACTAAAAGGTTGGTATGAGGCTGACCATCCATATTTAAGTAAGGAGGCAGGCCTTACGCCAACCACACCAGTTGAATTAAGGGTTTCTCAGCACCCTAGGGAGTGGTTCTCATTTCTTGTGAACTCTGAGGTTGAACCTTGTGGCTATTTTATTTTCGGTTTGAAATAACCACTAAAATGGAAAATCATTTCTCACACCCTTAGTGGAATTTGAACTCGAGCTCTCGGCATGAAAATTCTAGCACTTTACCTTTCGCTATCAATCTTAGGACATGCTTAAACATGATAATGTTTGTTCATGACCGGTCCATAGTCCAGTGGTAGCACTTCGGACTCGTAAATGGAAGGCTGTAGCTTCGAACTCCGGCGGAGCACAAAAAAATATACTATTTACATTTTCAAGTACATATGCTCTTCGCTGGGTTGAAAAATTCATACATCTTTACCAATGACCGGTCACCAAAGGTCCATCCAGCCTTACAGAAACTAGGTCTTGCTTGAGAATTGGCGCTTTGTAGTGACAACCAAGCTCGTAAAAAGTCCGGTCGATAGCTCAGTCAGTAGAATGCTTGCATTCTATACTGAGAGCAAGGGTTCGATCCCCACCGAGGGTGTCAGAAATGATTTCCCGTTTCGGTGTTTATTTCAAAACCAAATACAGGCAAGGTGTACTAAGTCTTCACAAGAAAAGAGAACCAGCCCCCTCGGGAGCTGGGAAACCTTCACTTCAACTGAAGTGGTTGGAGTGTAGCCGGCCCTCTTACCCATAAAAATAAATAAGCCCCGAATCGCCACATGCGACACCTTCGGATATAGCGTAGGCAAGAAGTTACACTATATGTGTACATTATTTTCGTTTTTTTATTCACCCTCAGGCATGCTTCACATTTTTTACCTTGTGCATTGGCAGATTAATAAACAAGTTCCTAGCAAGAGGAGGTAATTCTCAGTTGGCTGGGAAGTCTGCTCAGTATAAGAGAAACTACATATTCTAATAATGAGGAGAAAATATAACAAGGAAGATACACAAACAGAAGAGTAACAACTGCAAGCATTTATATATTTAAAAAAAATAATGCAAAAAAGGAATTTAGGGTTCTGACTGGGTACCTACTCTGAGATGGCGGACCACTGCATTGAAAACGACCATTCTTTTGATTTTGAACAGGAGTAAAGGTCCTCCACTCAGGGTGCAAAGACAGACAAATTATTGCCTTTGACACCCTTGAAATCCGAAACAATATGGTGGGAAACCACTGATTTATCTCATATAATTTAATATATCATCACATTAAAGGTAAAACCAAATAAGTGCTGATTCGCTGATTTGAGAAATCGTGGATAAAACATTTTATTACGTGTAACTTTTCATAGTGAGAAATCAGTGATGAAATACGTGTAATTTACAGGATTTTAAAACGATTTTAATTTTTTTCTCATAGAAAGTAGGAAAAAGGTGCATTTATCTGAGAAACCCACTTCAGCTTAAAATTTCATGTATTCAGTTTTACCTAAAAGGTAGGTATCTATATGCGATAAATATAGCTTACTCGAGATTTTTTTCAGATTTCAGCTCAGTCTTTGATTCACTTCCATTTACAAAGTCGTAGCTTCTTGGTGAGATCATGCATGCAACAGAATCCAGTATAGTAATAATATTATCATGAAAATTAGTGTCCTCTAGGAACAGTCTAGGTAACTATACATAATATAGCATCTTTGCTGTTCCACCTCATCTCTAATAGGTTAATAATTAATTACTCAATTAAAACGGAAGCTTGTTGAGTGTTTCATTAAAAATATATTATGAGTTGGTCTGAATTTAGCCTGACAGTTTATCAAAATAGAAATAAAACTTTAGTAGCCATCAGAAATAAAAAAAATACTTTGTGTCTTCTGTCATTTCGTATGTAAGCTCTCTCTCTGTTGTATCGACCTCCGATCAGGAAGGTTGTGTTGCCGGCGCGTGTAAATTTTGACGAATGTATGGCGTGTTAAAGAACCACGACTTCTATTTCTGCGAGTTGTAGTCCTCTCCGATGTTCCTCCTTTATCCTGATTCCCAATCTCCATCCGGGTCCTACCAATGCCAAATGAAGTTCCGTTGGACAGATATTATTCAATTCAGGATTTGGAGAAAAGCTCGCCTGCAAACTTATTTTTCATGACATAGATCTTTCAATCTATGTTTCACGATACAATAATAATTTTCAATGATGAAAACGATATCCCTTTTAGTGTTTAATTTAAATCCAAAGATAAATTACCTGCAAGGTTTATTCAGCCTTCTCAAGAAACAAGTACCAGCTCCCTCGGGAAAGCCCTGCTCAACTGAAGTTACTGGCGTAAGGGCATCCCTATAAAAATAAATAGGTTCACTCGCCACATGTGACCACTTGGGGGAAAACGCGGTAAGAAGTTGAAGTATTTGCGTAGCTTAGTTGAGTTTTTTTTTATAGGCACTGTGTTCTTCTCAAATCGTAAATTGTAGAAATCGTCATCAACTTACATAATACCACCCATGATATATTAAATAATATAAGTATGGTCGTACAAATCTCAATTGAATTCTCACTCCATTCCAATAGAAAACACTGACTGCGTCCCCCCAGTGCTTGATTGACTTATCTACCATTTTATTCAAAGATGACATTTCAATGAAATTGTCTTATGAATCATATTCTACACAATCTGAGCTAAGAAAGAAGCGTAAAAAACGATAATGTGAGAGTATGGTTTTACATTTTTTTAAAACACAATATCCAGTTTTCATAAGACACATTGCTCATGTGAAATAACCTCTGATAGATGAATGAATAAGACAAACAAGCACTCGACCATTGACTTATGATATCTGTAAAGTAGAGATTATTGTAACGAAAATAGACATTATATATGAAACAGATCAACACTAAAAAATATTATATATCTGTTTCAACTTACTTAAGAAAATGGTCATTAGTAAGAAAGTGAACCGAGAACTTCACAGTTGCATTCCAATGTGTACATAAAAACTCGGGTGAATGTAAAAATGTTCGTTTAAAGTTGATACTATTCCGGGTTATAATGTGATCGCTGAAATTGATGAATTTTATTATTTTAAGACATTATGGCGTGTGTTAAAAAATGGCCTTATTTCGTACGACTATATCACTGCAACGTTTGACAGGACTGAGACAAACGTGTGTTATAGTATGTATCAATGCAGTAATTTAGTTTCTGCTCCTCTATGTTATTACTCAATGGGGACGACTTACTGATTCACTCCTCATCATTCTCTCTCCACATAAAGCAAGTGATGATGATGAAGTAGTGCATTAGTCGTGGCCGGTGTGCGCGCTCCAGGAATAGTCGGCTCCTCCGTCTCCCTCCACCAGCGGCTGTTGGCCTCCAGCCAGATAATGTCGAGTGGTTGGATGTGGGTTATGCGGAATCCAACATCAACTGAACCAGATCCAAGGCTTGCCCACAATATTGTGTTATGTTTTAACCCTGCTTTGGGCGCAGATCACATTTGCAAATTAAAATAACTATACGCAACTAAACGCAACTAAGCTACACATATGGTGTAACTTCTTGCCTGCGTTATCCCCGAAGGGGTCGCATGTGGCGCTTCGGGACCTATTTATTTTTACAGGTAAGGGGGCCCGCCTCACACCAACCACTTTCAATTGAAGTGGGGGTTTCCCAGCTCCCGGGGGGGCTGGTTCTCATTTCTTGTGAAGGCTGAGTAAACCTTTGAGATCGAACCCTTGCTCTCGGCATGGAATGCAAGCATTCCTACCAATTGAGCTTTTGACCTTTTTACGAGCTTGATCGTCGTCGCTACAAAGCGCCAATTCTCAAGCAAGACCCAGTTGCTGTAAGGCTGGATGGACCTTTGGTGACCGGTCATTGGTAAAGGTTTTATGAATTTTTCAACCCGGCGAAGAGCAAATTTGAAAATATAAATGGTATATTTTTTGTGCTTCGCCGGGAATCGAACCCACAACCTTCCCATTCAGAGTCCACAGTGTTACCACTGAGCTACGGACCGGCAGTATAATTATAAAATTACAAAATCGGATATTCGACAAACCGTTGTTGGCATTGAGTAATAACATAGAGGAGCATAAACTAACTTACTGCATTGATACATACTATAGACCACATTTGTCTCAGTCATGTCAAACTTCGCAGTTGTGTAGTCATACAAAATATTTTAAATTATGATTACGGTCGTTAGACATTTTTTGGAATGAAAAAAAACGGATATAACTGACCGTGTGTAAAGAGAAGAACCATTTTCTAGACGTGTGTCTTCTACAAAGAAGAAACACGAACTGTTGAATTATTGTTGTTTGCTCGAGGTCGAAGGTTGCAGGTACTTTTGTTGCCATTCGGTGATGCTTTCATAGATGTCGCAATAGCTCTACTTGTACAGAAGGACGATATTATGTCCTCGTGTTAAATGGACGGTTTCACACGGGGACCTACAGTACAACCTTCGACCTCGAGCTAACAACAATCATTAAACAGTTCGTGTATCTTCCTTGTAGAAGACACACGTCTCCTGAAGACGTCGAATATGACTCCGATGAAACGTAGAGAAAACCATTCTTCTTTTTACACACGGTCAGTAACATCCGTTTTTTTTTTCATTCCAAAAAAACAAAACAAATATAATATTTTTTAGTGTTGATCTGTTAACACAGTGAAAGTCCATTTTTATAAATATTTAAAAATATAAATGGTAAAACATTGTTTTAATTCACTTTATATTATTTGTTTATGCTCGAATATTTTCGCCTAATGAGGCATCTTCAAGAGCAGAATGGTTCCATTCTGCTCTTGAAGATGCCTCATTAGGCGAAAATATTCCATTCTGCTCTTGAAGATGCCTCATTAGGCGAAAATATTCGAGCATAAACAAATAAAATAAAGTGAATTAAAACAATGTCTTACCATTTATATTTTTAAATATTTATACAAAACAAATATGTTTAATTTATAATTTTTGAAGGAATTCAAAGAAAACACTGTTTATTTTCACTAAAATTTATTTAAAAAAGATTAAAATCTTTAAAACAAATTACAAACGCGTTTACGACCTAGTAGGTCATCATCAGGTATGATAACAAATATGTTTTTACGCGTCACATTGTATGTTTTCTTGCTTTCTCCATTTTGGGACACCCAATTATAACACATGCCATAACTACTTCAGTTGAAGTGGGGGTTTGCCAGATACCGAGGGGGCTGGTACGCATTTCTTGTGAAGGCTGAGTCGTTGGTATGTATGTATGTATGAGTTGTTGGTATGTATTTTGTTTTGGGGGTTTTGAAATAAGCACTATAATCTATCTATAATCTATAATCTAAGTTGCAAGGATATATTCATTCAAAGCTCTCAGATGTATGCCCAAAAACAAACACGTGTGGTTCGCGCTTACAAATGCTGATTGTGTACCTACTTACAAATAAAATCCAAACTCAAATGAACATAAGCCCTGCAACTCTTGCCGACATTCCCTGAAACAGGGGTGACATTGGCAAAGTGAACCATCTTTTACAGTATGGGTGGTCAGCCTTATACCAACCGAAATATAGCACTGAAACGGGAAATCATTTCTCACACCCTCGGTAGGATTCGAGCCCGAGCTATCGGCATGGAATGCTAGCACTCTACCAACTAACTATATTTGTAACAGTATCTTCGTTTTAATTCTAAAATATATTACAATATACTGCAAGCAAGACCCCGTTTCAGGTTATGCGTGGTTTCTCGGTCCGAAGGGAGATAAAACTTTTACGTCCGAAAGTGTATTTTTATACATCGTGCAAAATGTTGCAATGATTTTCGCGCAACATTGTGGTCTTGAAATACGGTTCCATAGTAGAACGACATAGTGGCAAAACGACACATGATAGAACATCACATGATAAAACATCGCATATATCTAAAACAAAACATTCCATAAACTGCACATGAAAAAACATCACAATACAAAAAATCAAAAACACAAACATTTTGCCACTTATGACGTCTTAACCTACAACTAGGGGTGGCAACGGCATAGGATGCGTTAATTTTTACAGGTGAAGTAGGTAGCCTCACGTTAATCTATAACTATAAGTCAAGGGCACCTAGTAGGCAAAATAAATATTTGTGGGCGTAAAATAAAATTCCTTGACTTATAGGTTGGTATGAGGCTGACCACCCATGCTGTAAAAAATGGTTCACTTTGCCAATGTCACCCCTGTTTCAGGGAATGTCGGCAAGAGTTGCAGGGCTTATGTTCATTTAAGGTTTGGATTTATTTGTAAGTACACAATCAGCATTTGTAAGCGCGAACTACACGTGTTTGTTTGTGGGCATACATCTGAGAGCTTTGAATGAATATATCCTTGCAACTTAGATTATATATTATAGTGTTGTTTTGTCATGTGATGTTTTTTCATGAGCCGTTTATGGTATGTTCTGTTTTAGGTATGTGTTGTTTAGTCATGGTGATGTTTTGTTATGTGGTGTACTGCCATTGTGATGTTCTGTCATGTGTCGTATGTCATGTGTTGTTTCGTCACTGTGCCGTTCTAGCCCGTCACCGTGAAATACATCTCGTCTTACGGGATGCGAATACTTGAAAAATGTTGTCTCGGATTGTAGCGAAACATAAAAATGTTGTCGGAAATTTGTCGCCACAAAATTTTTGCCTTTTGTGTAAGGGACATGATAATCTGTGATTTAAGATATTGATACTTTATTTTTTTTAAATCGGAAGCCTGTGCGGGAGACTCCCTTGGTTTCAGAGACTCTATGGATCTTTGTCACATGTTGTAGTGCCGCAAAGGTGTTGGTGATGTGGCGGTTGATGCCCTGATCCTTTGTAGCAGAGCTGTTAGCTGCGTAGTGTTATATTTTATTTTATTAACGGTCATTTTGTCCATTGACATCACAAATAACAAAGTAATAATGATTAAAAAAATTAAAAGTAAGTATTTCATCACATAGCACACTCAAATTAAAGTACCTATACAATTTCCTGTGTACTTTTTTTTTCCTTTCCTAAGTACCTCTACCTGTCCTCAAACATGTTTTCCTCCTTTTCTCAGTTTATCTATTTGAATACTAAGAGGTTTTTTAAACCTTTTCTAACCAACCATTTATTTTTATTTTAAGGTTTACACAATATTTAAATTTTATTTGTCTCTACCCAGTGCACGCTCTTGATACGTGTTGGTAAAAATATTGTTATGTTTTTAGGGTTCAAATGGTCTTTAAATAAAAAAAACTGGTCTTCTTTACATAATATTTATTTTACACTTAGATTTAGATAACAATTTATTTGTATTTTTAACAATTCACATTTGTGGTTTAGTAATTTACATTTATTTCACAGTTGCTTGGTGTTCACTTACACTGTCTTTCGTGTTCAGAAGAAGACTGTTGTATAAAGACTGACTCCTGCAAGCTGTTCGCACCCTTTTATACCTCAGTAATAGAATTTACCAGAGGCCAATTCTGCCAGAACCTTTGAGAGAACGGTCTTCCAAAAGCTTCGAGTACATAATGGTGATGATTACTAGTACTTTCTTATAATATCTCTGTACCCTAGGTACTTATAATAATTAATACAACTTATATACAGCTCCCTTCAGCTACAAATATTATATCTACCTACCGAAATATTTATGTGTATTCGCTATTTACATAACAATATATTATACATGGTATTAATTTTAATCACATTTTCATTTCCGTTTTTCTGAAAATAGATTGATGGAACATCAAAAATAGACATTGTTTATTTCAATTGAAAATTAATCAAGGAAATCAACTTGATATGCCAAAAGTGTTATTCCATGAGACATCGCCCACGCTGTTATCTCATGATTAAATATTAATCGCATGGGAGAATTTAATTTAATCACGACTTGAAATTGAGATTAAGAGAATTACAAGTCATGATTTGGTTAATGCAATACAAATTGCACTATCATTTTTTTGACTTAGATTTAATTTGTTGGGTCGTATAGTGTGACCGACATAAATTTGTGATTGATCACGATGGTGATGATTTGTTTTGTTTTCCTTGAACACTTAAAAAAAAATATATTCTAATCTAATCTAATCTAAGTTACAAAGATATGTCTATAATCTATAATCTATAATCTAAGTTGCAAGGATATATTCATTCAAAGCTCTCAGATGTATGCCCACAAACAAACACGTATAGTTCGTGCTTACAAATGCTGATTGTGTACTTACAAATAAAATCCAAACCTCAAATGAACATAAGGCCTGCAACTCTTGCCGACATTCCCTGAAACAGGAATGACATTGGCAAAGTGAACCATTTTGTAATATGTAACATTTAAAATTCACATTACATGCATTCTCACAAGCAGACACGCACAAGTTCGCGCTTGCGCATGCCGCATGTGAACTTACAACATAAAAACAAAATCTCAAATGTGCATACACTCTGTAACTCCTGCGAACCGTCTGTGAAACAGGGGGACATTGGCAAAGTGAACTATTTTCTACAGCATGGGTAGTCAGCCGCACATCTAATAAAAAAAAATACAAATTGGCTCAGTTCCACGAAAATTTCATTTGGATCCTTCTTACATTTTTTTTTAATTTGACTTGAAAATCAGTTATTTTTTTCTTGACTACTCTGGCATTTTGTTTTTTTTTAATTAAAAGAAAATTGTATGCTTGATAAGGCCCTCGTATGAAAATGTTATTTTTTTGGTTTTGTAAGACAAAGCTAAATATTTCAATCCAGCTCTGGGTCACTAAAAATATTTTTGACTTGATAAAAACTGGTGTGAACATAGAAAAATCCGGTCGATAGCTCAGTTAGTAGAGTGCTTGCATTCTATGTTGAGAGCTCGGGCTTGAATCTCACCGAGGGTGTCAGAAATGATTTCCCGTTCGATGTTTATTTTAGGTCCAAAATAAAACTCCGGCAATGCCTGCTCAGCCATCACAAGAAATGTGAACTAGTCCTGTTGGAAATCCTCCCTTCAACTGAAGTAGTTGGCGTAAATCTGCCCCCTTACCTGTAAAAATAAATCGGTTCGGGGTAAAACTGGCGAAAAATTGCACTATGTGTGTAGCTGAGTAGCGCTTACTTTCATTGACCACCCGAACTGCGAAAATGGTTCACTTTGCCAATGCTTCAGCGCTTACAGACCACGGCAACAGATCCCGGAAAGCAAGTCTCCAGCATTGACAGCCGACCGTGTAGGCTTAAAACTTCTATTAACTGAAATCTAATCTAATCTAAGTCTAACTTAAGCCTAACTAATCTAAGTCGCAAAGACATGTAACATTGAAAATTTAAATTATGTGCAATCTCACAAGCAGACACGTACAATTTCACGCTTGCACATGCCGCATGTGAACTGACAATATAAAACCCAAATCTCAAATGGTCTTACACCCTGCAACGCTTGCCGTCCTTCCCTGAAACAGGAATGACACTGGCAAAGTGAACCATTTTCTACAGCATGGGTGGTCAGCCGCATACCAATCTACTCAAATACGTCAAGGAATAAATGAATAAATAAATAAATAAAAACATATAGGGGGCTGTCCATATACACAGATTACGTCATTCGCATTAAGGGGAGGGGGGGGGGGGGGAGTCTGGTCTGCGGATGATGGCAAATGATGTACGAGTACCAAAAGTGACGTCGTTCTTGTAAATACCAATTTCTACAAAATATACAAAATATTATGTACCTAAGTAATATAACAATATTAATTATTAAGCTCATCCATTATTACAGCGAGAGGGGGGGGGGGGTTATTAGATAATGACTCTAGGATGATTGAAAGGGGGGGGGGGGGGGTCGAAAATCGGCCAAAATCGATGGCGTAATTTATGGACGGCCCCTAGGATACTTTGGTAGAATTATTTTTTTGTAATGTAGGCTCACAATTCGCCAAGTTGTTCTTGCCCAACTTAAAATACTGTGAATCAGTAAGGCGGTCAGTTATTAATGAACTTGTCATCGTATTATTCGCACCCATTCACAGTCCGACACTAAAACTAATCACTCAACACTAAACCGTAAATTTACATAAACTCTGCCACTTGGTAACAACATAATCACGCCTTTAAGCTGGGATCAAATGTGAAACTATCTCTCTGAATAGTTGGATTTAGTGCAAAGTCTATAAGTTATACTAAATGATCACGACTTAATCAATTGTGACGTTTCTAACATTGTGTTTCGCTTCAGAGATATTTCAGCAATATATTTTGTATCTGTCATCTTTGATAAAATATTATTTGTATCTTGAACATACATAAATAAATATAAATAATATCATTAATAATAATGTATAATAATATAAGGATTATTTATTTGGTGAGCGTTCTTTTTGTGTGAATCACACCTCAAGAGCCCTCTGCGAGCTTGGTCTTCGCCATAGAAAGCACAAATTCTCAAGCAAATCCAGTTTATGTAAGGCTGTATGGACCATTGGTGACCAGTCATTGGTAAAGGTGTATGAATTTTTCAACCCAGTGAAGATTTTTTTATTTGGAAATATAAATGGTATACATTTTTACCTCAAGAGCCCTCTGCGAGCTTGGTCGTTGCTATAAAAGCGCCAATTGTCAAGCAAGACCCAGTTTTTGTAATGCTGGATAGACGATTTGTGACTAGTCAATGGTCATTTCAGCGAAGGGTATTTTAAAAATATACATGGTATGTTTTTGTGCATTCGAATCAACGACTTTCCATTTACAAGTCCGAGGCGCTTTTTACTAGACTTATACTAGACTACCGGTACCTTAATAAAATATGAGTAAAGTGAGCAAAATATGCAAGGGGCCAATTATACCTCTTATTTTATTGTTAGAACTTCATTATATGATGGCAGTTTATCAACACATAACACGTTATACCCCTTTCACATTCAGCTTCTAGTGTAAGGCGAGTAAAAAGGGAAGTGAGCAGGGCATGTGTGTGAACGGCCATACTTTCGATAACGACAGTGATTCGAACCTACAAGTTTCCATTTCGCAAGTCCATAGTACTAACCACTAGGCTACGGACCGGGAAGAGTTATATGGTATTAAATACTTATTAAAGTACTACGCATAAACGCAACTAAGCTACACATATAGTGTAACTTCTTGCCTGCGTTTCCCCGAAGGGGTCGCATGTGGCGCTTCGGGACCTATTTATTTTTACAGATAAGGGGGCCGGCCTCACACCAACCACTTTCAGTTGAAGTGGGGGTTTCCCAGCTCCCGGGGGAGCTGGTTCTCATTTCTTGTGAAGGCTGAGTAAACCTTTGAGATCGAACCCTTGCTCTCGGCATGGAATGCAAGCATTCTACCAATTGAGCTATCGATCTAACAATAATAATTTTTGTCATGGACACTCAGAAATTTTTATCTCTTAAAAATAAATAAAACTAACTGTTCTTTGCTGAATGTTTAGTCACAAAACACAAAAATCAAGTTCATTTGAAGAAATAGAGTGTGGGAGATGTTGTTTCTGTGAATTTATAACGGTTAGTTTTGGTGTTACAAATAAATGTCACTTTGAGGTTATGTTACATGCTTATGACAAGATTTTAATTAAAAAAAAAATCCAAAAGTGATGTCGTAAAGCGCCGTAAAAGAAAGATTGCATGAGCATTAGACTGAGTGGTGGCGTATCTGGCCCCAGAGGTGCGCTGGCAGGAACCCTAGGGAGCCCAAGAGTACAAGTAATCTGGAGATGAACGACAATGGCGAGAGGCAGATGTCAGCGCGGGTTATCGGGAGCACATCGGGAGGTCCAGACGTCAGCGCCATCAGCCCCACCTGCTTGGAGACACCCCAAGATACCGCACTTAGAGGAGAGGACAACACCACACCACACCACATTACTTCATTTTTAAAATTATTTTAAATATTATTATTTTATTATTATTATTATTATTTTTTTTTTTTTTTTTTTTTTTTTTTTTTTAATTTGACATAAGTAGATACCTATTCAATTTAATTTTGTTATAATATTTTTATTGTTTGATTTATTGTTATTTTTATTATTTTTTATTCTTTGACTGTTATTCACTAGTTTGGCTACCATCTAAGTTATTTTATATGAGAGATAGTCATGCGAAGGCGCACTGGGGCTGACAATCCCGGTCGCCGTACTGTTGGAGGAGTGTCGGATGGCCCCTGCAGGGTTGCCAAAAGCTTTGCCAGGTACAGTGGGAAACCACTGTGGCCTGGTAAAAGCAGACGTAAGAAAGGAGATGAATGGATTATTGCTACTTTGAATGTAAGAGGTATGAAAAATAAGGAAGAAGAACTATTGAAAGAGATGAATGAGAGAAAAATTAAAATTTTATGTGTGACCGAAACTAAAATGAAAGGTGAAGGAGAGAAAGTTATGAGTAATGGAAATTTGTTCATTTACTCAGGTGTGAAAGATGGATGTCCTAGACAGGGTGTTGGTGTGATTTTTAGTGAATGTGTGAAGAGCTATATCAGGAATTATGAATGGATCTCCCCTAGGATTCTCCTAGTAAGGATCAAGTACGATAGAACGAATTTTCTACTAATAGCATGCTATGCGCCAGTAGATTCAGAATGTATGGAGATTAAGAATGAATTCTGGGATATGCTTGACGATAAAATCAGAATGAAAGACAAAGAAGAAAAGGTGATTCTGCTTGGTGACATGAACGGATGGGTGGGTAGAAGAAAGGAAGAGTATGAAAGGGTAATAGGACCAAACGGAAGGGGTGTCATCAATGGCAGTGGGAGACGGCTTGTTGACGTGTGTGTGGAGCATGGTATGTTTGTATCAAATACTTGGTATAAGCATAAAGACGTGCACACATACACTTGGTATGGGCCAAATACTCGCACAGTCATTGACTACATATGTATGGAAGAATGTATGAGAGGTGCCATAAGAGATGTCAGAGTCTACCAAGGTATATCCGTGGGCTCAGACCATCATCTCTTGTGTGCAAAAGTAATGATAGGCGAAGTAAAAGATAGGAAAAGAACGAAAGTGATTAAGATGAAAAGAGTGAAAGTGGAAAAATTAGATGATGAAAATGTCAGGAATGATTTTGAAGCTGAAATAAGCCAGATTTTGAAATCGGATGAATGCAAGGAACTTGTGAAGAATGCATGTGTAGAAAAAATGTGGAAAACATTTAAAACATGTTTGGTCGAAAGCGCAAAGAGAGTATGCGGTGAAGTTACGATTGGGCATAGAAAAGGCAATGAATGGTGGAATGATAGGGTTAAACAAGCAGTGAAAGAGAAGAAAGAGAGTTATTTAAAATGGATTAATGACAGAAAGAATAAAGAGTTAGAGACTGAATACAAGGCGAAAAAATGGCTAGCGAAGAATGAAGTTCAAATGAGTAAGAGAAGAATGGAAGAAAAATTGAGTGAAAGAGCACAGAATGACTTCTCTGACAATAAAAAGATGTTCTGGAGCTGGGTGAGACAAAACAACGACAGTTGTAGGTCCACAACTCCGGGAATCAAAAATGTAAGCGGAGACATTCTGTGGAATAAAGACGATGTAAAAAAGAGATGGAAAGAATATTTTAATGAGGTTTTTGGTGAAGAAGAATGTGATTTAACTGTGAAAGGAGATTATGATGAGGGCAATGTTTTGAAAATATCGAAAGAAGAAGTAAGAAAGGTCATAAAGGAATTAAAGAATGGGAAAGCTGCAAGTGTGGATGGTGTGAGACCTGAGATGATGAAAGCGGGAGGAGAATGTGTAATTGAATGGATGAAAGAGCTTTGCGAATTGTGTGTTAGTGTCAAGGAGGTTCCATCGGACTGGAGAGAGGCGGTCATTGTGCCAATCTACAAAGGTAAAGGTGACAAAAAAGACTGCCGTAACTTCAGACCGATTAGCCTTCTTAGTGTGCCAAGTAAAGTGCTATGCAAGATTCTTATCCATAGGGTAAGATTATCCACCCAGGAGAGGGTCTCAGATATACAATCTGGCTTTATGCCGGAAAGAGGTTGCGTAGACCAGATATTCGCGCTTCGACAGATCGTCGAAAAACAGCTAGCCGTAAACAAAAAGGTCTACGCGGCTTTCGTAGATCTTGAGAAAGCCTTCGACTCGGTGGATAGAAGTATGATGTGGTGTGTGCTTGAGAGGTATGGTGTGAATAAAGCACTTCTGAACGCGATACGCGCCATCTATCTAAATAGCAGGGCGTGTGTCAGGGTGGATGGAGAATACAGCGAGTATTTTAATGTGTACAAGGGTGTGAGACAGGGTTGCATAATGAGCCCGTGGTTATTCAATATAATTATGGATCATTGTGTTAAACAAGCGAATCTGGAAGGGCATGGCATACAGATTGGAGAGAGAAAAGTAGGAGTTCTGCTTTATGCTGATGATGCAGTACTAATTGCTGATTCAGCAGCAGAGCTTCAGGCAATGCTCTCTAATCTGAACCATGCTCTGTGTGTGAACAAGTTGAAAATTAATGCAAGTAAGACGAAAGTACTGATTTTTGACAGAACGGATGAAAATGAAGAGTGCACGTTTTTGTTGAATGGTACGAAAGTTGAAGTTGTGGATGAATTTAGATACTTGGGAAGTATGTTTGAGAAGAATGGAAAGATGACAAGAGAACTTGAGAATAGGGTGTGCAAGGGAAAACAAGTGGTCGGTGCAATAGGAAGAATAGCAAAGAACAAGCGATTGACGATGGATCTGAGAATGGCGGTACACAATGGCATATTGTTACCGACTTTGTTGTATGGAAGTGAAGCATGGACAGTGAACGATAGCGAAATGAGTAAAGTATGTACGGTGGAAATGAAGCATTTGAGAAGCATGACAGGAAAAACTCTGAGGGATAGAGTTAGGAATGAATGGGTAAAAAAAGAATGTAATTTGAAAGAGGATGTGAAAGTTAAGGTACAAAAGAATATGATGAGATGGTTTGGACATGTGGAAAGAATGAATGATGATAGACTGACAAAGTATGTATACAAAGAAAGTGTGAAAGGAAAGAGAGGGAAGGGACGACCGAGAAAAGTATGGAGTGATCAGATTGAGGAGATTGTGAAAGAATGGGATATACAAAGTGAGCGTAAAAGAAGAAAATGCATGAAAAAGGTGATGGATATGAATGAATTGAAAGAGGTATGTAAGGATAGGAAAAAATGGAGGCAACTCTGCAGAGGCTCTGGCCACCCCTAGCGGAATGGCGACAGAGTTACAGTTACAGTTACAGTATCTTTTTACGAGCTTGATCGTCGTCGCTACATACCGCCAGTTCTCAAGCAAGACCCAGTTGGTGTAAGGCTGGATGGACCTTTGGTGACCGGTCATTGGTAAAGGTTTTATGAAATTTTCAACCCAGCGAAGAGCAAAGTTGAAAATATAAATGGTATATTTTTTTGTGCTCCGCCGGGATTCGAACCCACCACCTTCCCATTCAGAGTCCGCAGTGTTACCACTGAGCTGCGGACCGGTCAAATTGAAAATAAATGAGAATTTCATACATTAATAAAGTTTGCATTTATTTTGTGTTTCTAAAATATACTTTTAAATTTTTATAATTAAATGGATTATGTCAAATAAATGGAATGAGCTCGATTGTTTAAAAAAAAGTACTTGTCATATTTACAATGGGGAAAAAATGTGACTTCATATAGCTGGGCTAGTGGCAGAATAGTCAGTCTACTGAAATAAACTATCATGTTGAACCAAAATACAATATCATATTGTTTGATTGAAAAAATACTCAAACGCTAATATCCTCAACATAGAAGTCCACCGGGGTTCAAGCCCACAACCTTCCACCTACGAGGCCGGAGCGCTAACCACCAGACTACAGACCAGTAAAACTCTATTATATTTGTACTGTATTATGTGGTGTTCGAGTACAAGAAAATAACGTTGAAAATAAGGAGTTGCTAAAAGAAACAGTAGCCACCTTTATTAGGGGTAATTTAAGTCGGAGCTAGAACGCTTTAACTGCACTTTTTCTTTATTTATTTTAGCGGAGTTGCATTAAGCCACTAAAAGCAGCCATTTCTATACAATGTCTTTGTTTATTGCGCTAAAGAAGGCTTCACAATATTTTGCCAAAATAATAAAAACAAAAAAAGGAAAAGTTAACATAATTGGGCTAAACAAGTTTAGGGGCTGGTGTATTGATGTTGTGAATATTAATGTTAAATTAATAATGTAAAAATTGCAATGTTTTCTTTACGAATTTTTTTTCTGTAGCACTTTCGGTGTTATTACACTATTACCAAGAGAGCAGCACGAAAGCGCTCGAGTAAATAAATCAACTCGTGAGGATTTGTGTCATATTTATAGCTGCAAGTGTCGGGGAGTGGGAGATAGATAAAAGTATTATTTTATAAAAAGAAGAGCTTATGTAAAAAAAAAAAAAATGGATAAATGAAAAAAGTATGCGATGGCAAAAAATGGCGGTGGATCTGCAATATTGGCGGTTGAGGTCATTTCTGAATTCTCATTTTAACTGAAAAGTATATTGTAGTTATTGTTTAGATTATCCTGTCTCTAAGCTTTTTTGAAGCGTTTTTTTTTGGGTTCACTGACTTGTAAGTTGGTAAAAAGCTGACAACGCTTACTGTAAAAATTGGTTCTCTTTACTAATGTTTTATTTGTTTTACGGAATATCGGCAAAACCCAGAGGGTTTATTAATTTCATTTGACGTCCGGGTATTTTTTGTACACTTGCAGTATTTGTAAGTGTGAACTTTTACGAAAATACTTGTGGGCATGCATTCAATATGAATACAAGTATGAAAATTCAATATAAAACGGAGTTAATCGATGGAATTAAAATTAGATTAGAAAATATTGAAAAAAATGGTTCAAAATACTGCAAAGAATGAAATGAAATATATTGAATTTTGAATGATTTATTAGGATAGAAAGAATTAAAGGCAACTTTACAGAGGCTCTGACCAACATATGCGAAATTGCGACGGAGTAACAGTTTTCTTGTTTTTTTTTAAAATAGATTTGTGAAGAGGAATGCAATTCACCAACCTATTCTGCCTGGCCCGAAACAGGTATTAATATCATCAATTAATGATTCATTATTGTTTATATTAATGAATTATTAATGAATAATTACCCAATAACATCTGTTGAACCAGGGTCAAAGTTATGGTCAAGTGACCCAAGCGGGGATCGAACCAACGTCATTCTATTCCAAATACGCTAGAAAGATCGGCCATTTGGCCCCCTCGGCCATAACACCGACTGTCAGTAAAGTTAGATTACTTTCTACCTGGAATTATAAAAATGCCTTTTTCCCGCTGACATAAGTATATTAAATAAATAAAAAGCATACACACACAATAAATAAAAAGCGTTTAAAAAGCGCCCATAAACCATCTATTGTGAGTTCGCCGTACGCGCTTACATGCGAGCCTTCGCAATTTTAAAACCATCTCTTTTTTATGCTCGTGACATAAAAAGCGCGCTCGTAAAAAGTGTGTTTTTTTAGTGCCATGGTAGAACGACACATGGCATAACGACACATGACAGAACGACATATAAGAGAACGACACAATGACAGTTTATCACATGACAGAACGACAAATAAGAGAACGACACAATGCCAGTTTATCACATGACAGAACGACACAATGACAGTATAGCACATGACAAAATATAACTGTGAAAAAACAGCACAAGACAGGTGAGGTAGGTAGTCTCCCGATAATCTTTAAGTCAATGACTCATAACAAGCAAAATAAATGTAAGTATTGTTTTGTCATGTGATATTTTTTCATGTATCGTTTATGCTATGTTATGTTGTTTTTTCATAGTGATTTATTTTCTGTGTTGTTTTGTCATAGTGATGTTATGTCATGGGATTTACTGTCATAGTGTCATTGTATCATGTGTCGTTTTGTCATGTGTAGTTCTGTCATGTGTCGTTTTGTTATATTTTGTCGTTCTGTCGTGTGTCGTTGTATCTCTGTGTCGTTCTTTCATGTGTCGTTATGTCATGTGTCACTGTTTCATGTGTCGTTCTGTCATGTATGTATTGTTCTGTCATGCGTCGATCTGTCATGTGTCGTTCTGCCATTGTGTCGTTCTGTTATGTCGACGTTTTTTTTCTCTCCCCGGCAATTGCCGTCTACTCTACAGCATTACTCGCTACATTGTCGTCCTTTTCACCTCCGACCACCCTCTTCCTGCAGAGCCTCTTTTCCTTCGAAGCCTACTTGCAATGAAAAAGCATCAAGAAAACCTCAATAAACGAATGCTTTACTTACGAGCGATCAATATGTGAGTGAAGCATTTATGTGAGTAAAGCTTGGAATATGAATGGCAAAGAAATGAGTAAGGTATGTAGAGTGGAAATGAAACACTTGAAGAGCATGGACAGGAAAAACTCAAGAGTTATGAATGAATGCTTGAAAGGCAAATGCAAGTTGAAAGAGGATATGAAAGTTAAGGTGCAAAGTAATGTGATGAGATTGTTTGAACATGAACATAGAAAGAACAGATAATAAAAGATTTACAAGATGTATATACAGAGAAAATGTGAAAGTGAAAACAGAGGAAAGCTAGCTGAATCAAATTGGGATTTATTTAAAAAAAATGCCACATAAGCACATAGGATCCAGCGAAAACTCTCTGATCGCAGCAATCAGAGACCTGAAATGGGAGTTGGGCATATGGCGTCATTGGGCAAGGAACCTAAAGCTTACCTAGCCTTTTCTTCCCTGCGTAATATGTTCTTGATATTCCTATGTACAATGTATCTACATGTATTCTCTTTCCTTTCGATTATATCTGTTTAATTAGATATAATGTCTGTTTTTCTCAAATGTTTCTGCTTTTGTGTATTTCTGGATTTTTGTATTTTTCTTCCATGTACTTTTCTATTGCTGTATTTTTTTTATGGCTGGTCATGTATTGCACCCTCCACATGACTAAGCTGGAATAAAAATTTATTACTATATTTATTATACGTCAAACAAGCTCTCGAGGGAAAAATCAATGTAAATTTCAATAAATCTGATCCAAAATTTGTGCATTTCTTTTTCTTTACTTATTTTAAATTTATTTTTAAAGAAGTTTCCATTATTCGTTTGCAGAACCAAACGTTACCACATTTTCTTTACATGCTAAGATTTGACTTGAAATACGTACAAACCAAAACAACAAATACAATTCTGCAGTTGAGGTTTTGACGTTATCTTCTGATTTGTAAAATTTAAATTATTTTGCTCGGAAAGAAGTGATTGTAGGGATGTGACTGAATCTTTTTTAACGGTGCTTAATTTCGTGGGATCTGATACTTATTTTAAAGGTCCTCATAAAAGTAAGTCATTGAGGGAGCTTTAATTGTAGCAGAGGATCTTTTGCTCTATTTTATGAGTATTAAATGAGTGGGTGGTTTCGTGAAAATGAAACGATTTTCAAATGTCAAGTAATTTAGTAAACGGCTTAAACTTAGAGAAAAAGTTAATGTTTTTAGAAACCATAAAAAAACGTTTGTCAAGCAGTTATTGTAAAAAATTTAAAAATATTTAATTATCAATTAATAGGTTATAGTCCCTATTTAAAAATGGAAGATTGCATTAATGATTATGAGTTTTAAAAAATCAAAGAGGGTCGTGTAGTTTTTTTTTTTTTAATGAGATAAATACAAAATAAAATGAATATAAAAATAAACACTGTTTAATTCTACTTTAAAAAAAAACATAAACTGAATTTAACTGATGATAGCCAAGAGCACGAAACAAAACAAAAAAGTAGAATTAAACAGTGTTTGTTTTCAAACTTCAAATTTTTTAATGGAATTCTACAAAGTTTCCGCTGAAACATTTCATCAATTGAGAAGTACACGGAGTCTAAAAAAAACGACATTCTAGTCAAGGACTGATAATAGTAGGAAAAATATATGTTTTTGCTGTTTTTAATGCCATTTATGGTAGGTACCTATGTTGTACGGCTCCTTCCATTCACGCGTCATTTTTAACTTTTATTCAAGGCTTCAAAATTTTAATTCTCATTTTTCATACAACATGTTTTGTAGATTTTAATTTTATTGTTGACTAATTTTTGTTTTATATACTTAACTGTGATTAATTGTGTGTATTTCTTGACTTAAAGGTTGGTATGAGGCTGACCATCCATACTGCAAAAAAATTATTCACTTTGCCAATGTCACCCCCGTTACAGGGAAGGTCGGCAAGAAATGCAGGGCTTATGTTCATTTGAGATTGGGTTTTATATTGTGCGTTCACATGCGGCATGTTCAAGCTAACTTATACGTGTCTGGTTGTGGGAATGCATTCATCAATCTTAAATGTAGTTATTTCTTTGTAACTTAGAATATAGATTAAAAAAATTAGGAAATTACAGTTCAATATCAATACATTGTATCATTTTTCTATTTATTTCATCTCTAATCTAATCTGCTCTAAGTTGCAAAGATATTTAACATTGGGAATTCACGTTATATGCATTTTTACAAGCAAACCCGTATTAGCTCGCGCTTGTACATGCCGCATGTGAACCTACAACATAAAAACTGAAATCTCTTATGAACATACACCCTGCTACTCTTGCAAACCTTCCCTGAAACAGGGGTGACATTTCATGTTCATAGAAAAATCATTGTATGCCACTGCACCTAATTAGCTGTTGTAATCTATACGGTTTTGCCACAAAGAACAGACTAGAAATTCATGTTAAAAAAGCCGTCAATACTTACCAGTAGCATAAATAACTGTCTCCTAGATTGCCGTTTCGGATACTTGACGACAGAATTGTTTGACTATTTCAATGACTAGGCCTTCCATCTCTATTTCTGGTTGAATGTCTTCCTTCCCGCAGTACTGCACCAGTAATGAGTGCAGCTATTCCTAGAACGACCCGGAATGGGGTTCTGCAGATGACCCAGAATAAGGTATTCTGAAGGTAGCATCTACCCTCTAACCACTATCCCACCCCTAGCAGGAAATCAATCCAATCTAATCTAAGTTGAAAAGTTATGTAACATTAAGAGCCTGTTGCACCAAACTCCAATCAGACAAAAATCAAAACTAAGTGTTTTACTCCCCACAAATCCAAAATTTGCTTACATTTACATAAATCAGCTGAAGTACATAATCTTTCCCGTCCAAATTCCATCATATTACTACCCACTTCCGAGAAATATTTAATCGAGGTCCTTACCAGATTTAAGCAATAAATTTGATGTGTCAATCAAATATTGATGAGAGGTTGGTGCAACAGGACCTAAGAATTCACATAACATGCATATTCACAAGTAAGACACGTTTATACGTGTCTTACTTGTGTCTCACTTAAACTAATCTAATCTAATGTAAGTTTTTTTTTTTTTTTTTTTTTTTTTTTTTTTTTTATATTTATTACAGAAAACAACAGCACATACACATGAAACAAGTAAAGATTTATAATAAATACATATAAGGCCAATAATAGTTTTCTTAAATAAAAATAATTACAATAAAAGCTTGTCTACAGCAAATGTAACAGCAAACGAAAAGAACAAAAGAAAAATAATATGAATGCGGAGGTTTTTATCAGAGAAGATTTGGGAAAATAGGATAGAAAGGACAATGGAAGGGGAAGAGGATGCCATTCAATCAGTTTTGCATTTTCTCAAGTAGTACATCCGCACCCCTTGAAGAAATGCGTTTTTGGACAAACAAAAAATGTCCAGGTGATTAAAATTTGAGTTATAACAAAACATAGCTCTCGTTAAAGTCGAGTTCCTGGCATAATTTGTAGTGTTGCGAAGATATGTTACATTGGTGATTCACATTACATGCATTCTCACAACCAGACATGTACAAGTTCGCGCTTGCCCATGCCTCATGTGAACCTACAACATAAAAACCAAATCTCAAATGGACATACACCCTGCAACTCTTGCCGTCCTTCCCTGAGACAGGGGTGACATTGGCAAAGTGAACCATTTTTACAGCATGGGTGGTCAGCCGCATACCAACCTATAAGTCAAGGAACTAAAACTTAATAATATAAATTAAAATCTTGTTGCAAAGATAAATATCATTAAAGATTCAGATTGAATGCATTCCCTCAAGCAGACACGTATAAGTTGGTTGGTATGCGACTGACCACACATGCTGTAGAAAATGGTTTACTTTGCCAGTCATCCCTGTTGAAGGTCGGTAAAAGTTGCGGGGTGTGAGTTTATTTCAGATGAGAGTTTTTTATACTGTAAGTCCACATGCGGCATGTTTAAGCGAGAACTCATACGTGTCTGCTTGTGAAAATGCATATAATGTGAATCCTTAATGTAACATATCTTAGCAACTTAGATTAGATTAGATTATATAGATGACACGATGAAACTAGAACCCAAATATACGCGCTTCGGACACGAGTGTTTACCAACTGAGCCATCTATCAGGCGAGTGATTATTGAATAAAATAATTAATTCTAAAATTCTTTAAAGAAAAAAAATCTTCATAATTTTCACTTCAATGGAAGATAATATGTCTCTTGCAGTGAATTAAGGAAGAAACGTAGGAAGCGCACAATTACTCCAGTATTTGGTCCATTGATTCCCATCTTCTAGGTGTAGCGGGTACCTTCCATTGTTCTCACCAGACCTCCTCCATCCTGACCTCATCCCGGCAAAGAAAAAAACGGTACGTCTAGTTTAAAAAAAAAAATTAACTGAGTTTTGTTTTAAATGTATGGAAACTGAAGAAGCGCTTCTGGTGAAGGATTTGTTTTCATACATTTTGATTAAATCGTCCCCTTAGTGCTAGTTTGTCTCATGTCTATCAGATGTTATTTCATATGAGCAATGTTTGTATGTGTACTGGGCCTATAAACTATAGTATATAAACTAAGTTGCAAAGGTATATTAACATTTAAAATATGTATTAAATGCATGTTCACAAACAGACACGTTTAAGTTTTCACTTAAAAATGCTGCATGAGTACTTGCAGATTAAAATCCAAACCTCAAATGAGCATACACCTTGTAACTTTTGCTGAACCTCCCTAAAACTGGGGTGATACTGGCAAAGTGAACCATTTTTTACAATATGCGTAGTCGGCCTTATACCAACCTATAAGTAATAAAATGGTAGGAAGGACCAAAATGGGCATAACTGTAAATCGATTTTACAAATATTCAAAACAATTCTCACATTTTAGTGTTTTATATTCTTAGCTCAGATTGATAGAATGTGATTTTTCTTTTTTTTGACCTTTGACTGGTCCGTAGTCTAGTGGTAACGCTTTGGACTCTAAATGGAAGGGGCTTGAATCCCGGTCGAGCACAAAGAATTTAAGATTTATATTTTCAAACGTGCTCATCGCTGGATTGAAAAAATCATATACCTTTACCAAAGACCGGTCACCAATGGTCCATCCAGCTTTACAAAAATTGGATCTTCCTTGAGAATCGGTGCTTTGTAGCGACGATCAAGCTCGCAGAAGGCTCTCGAGGTGTGATTCCCACAAAAACAGCAGTCACCAAATAAATCATCTTAATATTATTTTTATTATCTTTAGACAATTTCATTGAAAGATCATCTTTGAATCGCATGGCAGATACGCAAAACGAGCACTCAAGGCGCGTAATGTTGTGGTCGAGTTTAAACGTGAAGGTTTATAGTTGGTGTGAGGCTGGGGAATTGATGGAATTCCTTAGGATATCGATCACTATGGCTCTGTAGTGGTGTGGACGTATAGCACAGAATGCTCCTGCATTTGATAAAGAGATTCCGTAAATTGTTTGTATGCTTAGTGACAAGTTATATTTTGTTTTTTGTATTATTATGTATTTTAATGTTTTAAATTTTCCGAAAATCCTTCGTCACATAAGCGATATTGTATTGATAAAATCTACTAAAAATTAACAGTTTAACAAAAAGTGTAACAAAAAAAGTGTAACAAACTTCCGATAGAACATGGCTACACAACCCGAGAAAAATTTTAAGATTGTGTCAAGTGCCGGCCGTGAAAGCCTTAATGTACAATTAACAGTTTTGTTTGAATTTTGTAAGCTCCCAGTTGCTACTCCTATCTTGGCTTTCACATGACTTTCAATATTATTTTTGCTTTATTTATATTTGGTTCACTTAATAAAAAATAAATGCCTACATTAAAACGAAAAAATATGTCTTAAAATCATGAAGATACTGAATTTCTTTAAATCTTATTTTGGTTTATTTGTTTTATATTTTGTCAGCTTCCAGCTACTACTCCTATCGTAGGTTTCACATGATTTTTTTTCTGTATTTATTTTTTGTGTAGGTGCTTTTCTAACGTCATGTTTTTAATAATAAAAATATAATTTTTAAAACGTATCTAACAATGCTTTATCATAAAGACACTGACATAATACTTTTTTTTTTAAATATGTTTGTTAAACATTATGTTAGCTCCCAGCTGCCACTCCTATCTTTGCTTTCACATGACTTTTTATTTGTCTTGTATTTATATATTGCGATTGATGAAAATATTTTGCCACAACAGCAGATTTTCGTTATCAAAATCATTTTATATAAATAGTAAAATACGAATAAAAAACAGGAATATGAAATATCGTCTATTAGAATCAAAATAATTCCTTAAAATAAATAAAAATATAGTTCAGTTCTTAATGAAATTGAAAACAACGTTACTGTTTGTAGAGGCACTGATTTTTTAATCTTACAGTTGCATAGTCAGGTTGCAAGATAAGTTGTTGATTTTTAATTTTACTAAAACAAACCAAAAACAAATTCGTATCATTTTGATTTAAATTGTTTTGTTTTTTTTCATCTGAGACACTAAACAAATCTTTTGTCCGTTTTAAATAGTCCTTTGAAATTATTTTCTTCTAATTTTACAAATTTTCACGATACAAAATTCATATGGAGGTAGTAATCAAATATGAAATCTTTCTGCAGACAATATATTCTCAGTAGTATGTAAAATTCCTATGGACGTCTCACTGCCTCTATGTACTGAATGAAAATAAATTGCCTTGAATAATAATAATATTAGGATCATTTATTTGGTGAGCGCTGTTTTTGTGTGAATCATACCTACCTCAAGAGGCAGTCGTCGCTGTGGAAAGCGCCAATTCTCAAGTAAGACCCAGTTGCTGTTAGACTGGATGGACCTTTGATAAAGGTATATCAATTTGTCAACCCAGCAAACAGCAAATTTGAAAATATGAATGGTAAAGGTGTTATTATTTTTTTGAAATAAAAAAAATAAACTTGGTTTTATTCCACTTTTACTGTCTGCAAAGCGACCGCATTTTTTTCGGTCCTAGCATCAAAATGGAAAATTACTAGATCGGGAAATAGTCTTTTTTTTGCATAGCATGTTTTTATGCAAAATAAATCCAATAGCTAACACAAAAGGTCATGAAGTAGAGTAATGAAAAAACAAAACATGAAGAAAAAAGAAAAACAAAACTTTTTCCATTCGTATCTCTGTCTTTTCACACCCCATCTCTGCTTTTCGTTTTCCGTTTACATCTCACATTACACTATTTTTACATTGTAAAACAAAAGCAATGTAAGCACTTCTCTTTTCTTCCACTTTCAATGTTTTTTTGCACGAGATTTTTTGCATAGGATAACCCTTTCGGTTGTTTTTTTCTGATTCACTGTAGCTGTAACTTGGTCGCCATTTTTCTAGGAGTAGCCAAAGCCTCTGCAAATTTGCCTCCATTTTTCCTATCCTTACAAGCATCTTCTGATTCATATTTACAATTATAATAACTAACAGTTATTTAATTATTTTATTCGGATATAAGACTAATCTTATAAGAGAACTTACATTATTATCCACGTTTCGTTAACGACGCAGCCAAAATCTGCAGGAGACACCCTCTTTGCCCAGCGACTGAGGATGAACATTGAGGTAAAAAAAAACAAATTCGAAATTATTTTGGCCGGTGGTTTTCAAATCTGCGATTGTGAAAATAAAATGAATGATTTTTCGACAATGGCAACCATTTTTTTTTCTCGTGGATATACTCTTTAATCCAATAATTACATGCATTCCCATAAGCAGACACGTCAAATTTCAGGCTTTTACATGCCATATGAGGACTTATAACTTAAATACCCAATCTCAAATGAACATAAGCCTTGCAAATCTTGCCGACCTGCAATAAAACAGTACAGGTGTTCAGCCTCAAGTCTATAAACCATTCGTTCTATAGTATATTCTAAGTTGCAAAGATATGTTGCATTTAAGATTTATATTAAATGCATTCCCACAAACGGACACGTATAAGTTCGCGCTTAAACATGCCGCATGTTCCTTGACTTATAGGTTGGTATGCGGCTGACCACCCATGCTGTAAAAATGGTTCACTTTGCCAATGTCACCCCTGTTTCAGGGAAGGACGGCAAGAGTTGCAGGGTGTATGTTCATTTAAGATTAGGTTTTTATGTTGTAGGTTCACATGAGGCATGTGCAAGCGTGAACTTGTACGTGTCTGGTTGTGGAAATGCATGTAATGTGAATCTCCAATGTAACATATCTTTGCAACATAGATTAGATTAGATTAGATGTAAACCCTACAATATAAAACCTGATCTCAAATAAACATAGGCCCTCAAACTCTTGCCGACCTTCCCTGAAACAGGGATCACAAAGTGAAACTTTTTGTTACAAAATCTATAAAATCAGCATTAACAATCTGCATATAATGCGTGTACTGATTAAATAAAAAAATAATATAAATTTTTGAAAAAATTGGAAAATAATGAAAAATACTGCAATGCTTTATTAAATTCACATATTTACCGCTTTCTTTGGTAAACAGACAGTCTCTAAGCCGCGTTTTTTATTGCTCGGACCGTCTCCACGGGCAAATGCTGACAAATACGATTCTTTGCAATAAATCTGGCATCACAAGCGTCTCCCAACATAATACATGATGTAAGACACTGAGATCAGTTCATCTATGAGCTGGGACGACTGAAGAATGGGAGGTACATTTTGAAAGTCATGCAGTGCGGGACCTTCATGTACATTAAAGGTTTTTTTTTTTTTTTTGTTCACAAGAGGTCACCCTTATTACAGTGCACCCTCACAGCTATCAAGACGCTGGGAGGAACTTTATTGCTAGATTTTTAAATCTTAATAAATTGCACTCAAAAATGTCTATATTAGACTTATTTAAGAGCTTTATACTCCGAGTCACAGGGTGTTGCGCCACGACATCAGTACCCTTAGTACGAGTTGCAAAACTTGAGAAAAGTAACGTTTACGGAAATTATTAAAGAGTGATTTCTCCCAAAATCTGCCGTTTTTGTTTCTTACACTTTATGGTCTTAGCAAAAGTTACATTGATGAAGAAAATCAAGTTTTAACAAACAAAAACGGCAGATTTTGGGGGAAATCACTCTTTAATAATTACCGTACACTTTACATTACTCAAGTTTTGCAACTCATACTAAGGGTACTGTACGGCTTTTCGGTACATGAAATAGATCATGTCCTCGCCCTCGGGTGTAGTTATCAGGCACATACAACCTGTAGCCCTCCAACAGGGTGGGACTGTCAATTAAGCCATTATTTTTATCAGAAAGTATTGTTACGTTTTTTGCTGGATTCTCTTTTAAATTAAAATACCAGAAATTGTTTTTACAGAATGTATTTTTCACAACTTAACAACCACTGGTTGTACGTATTTCTCAACGAATTTTTCTCTTGCGACTCTGCTGTCCATTTCATTTGTATCTCTTATATAAGGGAACCGGAGAGGGTTTTTCTCGCATTCACTAGATCATTCTTTCACTAGAACGTCATTCCAATGCACTTATACAATCATGGACTACTCCTAGATGGTTCTATAGTACGTGTATAGGTGTGCGTAGTCACTTTGATTTCATAGTCCGTCATAAGATGTATGCGTGTATAAGTGCACATAGGTATTTCAAGTTCGCGATAGTATAAAAAAATATTTTCAGAAGATGAGTTTTTATTTCACCTCTAGTACTTTCGACTTGCTAACGTCATTTTCAAGAGGACACTGTTACAAAATTGACAAGATCCAAAAACAAAGAAAAATGAGATGGATGAGCTACGACACAGAGATAAAATTAGGTAATAACAGTGTCGAAGCAGCAGAAATCTAAACATTAACTTTTGCTAACATTAACTAAATTAACTTAACTAAATTAACTAAACTAAAATTTTGGGAATTAAATATATGAATTCCCAAAGTCTCAAGGGCAATTAGTTGTCTGCCCTTGCACACGGAATGCAGAACCTTAACACCGTTATTTTTAAATGAATGCTCATATTTATGCATTGGTCCGCCATCTCTGAATAACCAGACAAACCCCAAAATGCCTTATACAATAATTAAAATGTTTTAACATAATTGTTTTGAGTTTGCTTTTGTTAAAACGTTGCATGATACGGCAATTCTGTTAACATCTGTATAGCGCATACTTTAAAAATGGTTTCCTTTGCCAATGTAACCCTTGTTTCAGGGAAGGCCGCGAAAAGTTGCAGGGGATATAATTTATGTTTTTTTGCCATGTTTTTGATCCTTAAATGCTTCTTTCATTTCATGCAGAATCACAATCTTTTTCAAACAATTTCTCATTTTAATGCTACTCTAGATATCCAATTTTTTCATTATTTCAGAAATTTGGCCCATCTAAACTTTTTCATATATTCTTGCATCCTATGATTGATTAAAAAGCTTCAATGAAAGTATAATAAAAAGACACAAAACATACGTTTTACTGATGTTTTTGCAAAAATTGAAAAATCCACCCCACGCACTGTTTATCTGCCACGCTCCCTAAAGAGAGTAAAAAATTGCCAAATCGCATTTCTTTGTTTTCTGTTTATTTTTCTTTTCAGTTTTTTCTCTTCCAAAACGTAATACATGTGCGGCGCCATCAAAGGACCCCAAATACGTGATACGTTTTCTCTTTACAGGCTTATCAATTCGAAAAAATGATCGGCAAATTGGCTGAGCCATTGCCAAAAAAAAGAAAAACCCAAACACCAAAGAAGTCATGGAAATGTTTTGTGTGGAGAACAAGAAAAATGAAGATTTTGAATCGATTTAGGTACTGT
This sequence comes from Agapetus fuscipes, assembly GCA_951799405.1. Lineage (NCBI taxonomy): Eukaryota > Metazoa > Arthropoda > Insecta > Trichoptera > Glossosomatidae > Agapetus > Agapetus fuscipes. Next base: position 6,913,988 of record OX637358.1, on the reverse strand, counting down.
AACTGTTACTGTAACGCTGTCGCCATTCCGCTAGGGTTGGCCAGAGTCTCTGCAAAACTGCCTCCATTTCTTCTTATACTTACAATTTTCTTATCCTTCATTCATTGATAGCCATCACCTTTTTCATGCATTTTCTTCTTTTAAGCTCACTTTGTAAGTCCCATTTTAACATAGGAAAAATTGCAAGAAACAAGTGGCTGACGATCTAATCTACTCGTATGTTGCAAATATATGTTACATTGAAGATTCACATTACATGCATTCCCACAACCAGACACGTACAAGTTCGCGCTTGCAAATGCCTCATGTGAACCTACAACATATAAACCAAATCTCAAATGGACATACACCCTGCAACTCTTGCCGTCCTTCCCTGAAACACGGGTGGCATTGGCAAAGTGAACTATTTTAACAGCATGGGTGGTCAGCCGCATACCAACCTATAAGGAACATACACGACAAATTACACTTTATAAATCAATAAATAATAATATCTATGGACATCAAAACTGAAACAGAAAACAAATTCCAATTCAATAATACTAAATGCTCAATACTAAAGCAAACAGATACTACAAGATATTTAGGCGTTGACATAGATAGTAAATTAAAATGGAAAGAACATACTAGTAAACTGATAAAACGAATCAGAAAGTGCATATACATATTTATAAGACTTAGAAATATACTCGGAATAGATAACTTAAGAAGAGTCTACTACGCAATTGTGCAATTTATATTACAGTACGGCATTATAGGATGGGGAGGGTCATACTTAAACACATTAAACCCTGTAAAAATAATTCAAAAATTAATCATTAAGATAATATTAAAAAAACCATCGAATTACCCGACTGAATTAGTATTTAAAATATTTAAAGTTCCCTCAGTAGATATCATTTTTAAAAAAAACGCCATATTGCAAATATTAAAGGAAAAACAACAATTAAAATTAGAAACAAATCATTCAACAAGATACAAACATAACCTCAAAATGTCAAAATTTGACACAAAACATTATCAAAATAGCTTCATTTATGTTGGTGTAACAAACTTTAATAAATTACCGACTGAACTAAAAAATATAAAAGATTATCATGTATTTAAAAATAAACTTAAAAAACATTTCGAAAAATATTAGATTTGTATACCACTTGATATTATTGCCTGTGCCTTGTATTGTTTTTTTGTCATTAGTAGACCTCTATAAATCATATGTATGTATGTTTTTATTTTATTATACTTTGGTACCTACTTGCCTATATTATCTATGTTTATATATTTGCTTTTGTTTATTATACAGTTTTTTCTTATTTTAATTTGATTTCTCCACATATCAGATCTCTTCACACTGAAAATACACATCATAAGTATTTGACTTAAGTGTATGAAGTAACTTAAATAAATTTCTAGTTTATAATTTAAATATATTAAATAACTGAAATAAATTTGTTATTACTATTGACTAAATTAATTGTGAATCCCTCACCACACACAAGAGCTTTGACTCTTCTTGGTGAGGTATAGCATATAAAACAATTGAATATTATGTAATAGAAATAAGTTTAAAAAAAAAAATGTAATGTATGTACTTAAAATGTCTTATATTAAAAAAAAATAAAAAAATAAAAAAAAATAAACCCTAGCCGCCAACATTACAGATCAACCGCCATTTATTTCTGTCCTTACATACTTCTTTCATTTCCTCCAGATGGATTTTAGAATGTCGGTACACAATGGCATATTGTTACCAACATTCATGTATAGGAATGAAGCATGGACTACGAGAGTCAGCAAAATAAGTTAGGTAGGTACGGTGGAAATTAAACACTTGAAGAGTATGACAGAAGCCATTCTAAGGGTTATGATTTTCCCTGCGTTAAAAAAATAATATACCTTTACCAATCACGAGTCACCTAAGGTTCATCCAGTACACTTAGTACGAGTTGCAAAACTTGAGAAAAGTAAAGTTTACGGAAAATCTTAAAGCGTGATTTCTCCCAAAATCTGCAGTTTTTTTTCTTACACTTTGTGGTCTGAGCAAAAGAGTTACAGTGATGAAGAAAATCAAATTCAAACACACAAAAACGGCAGATTTTGGGGGAAATCACTCTTTAATAATTTCCGTAAATTTTACATTACTCAAGTTTTGCAACTCGAACTAAGGGTACAGGTTAACAGCAACTGGGTCTTGCTTGAAAATTGGCGGTGTATATAGTGACGGCCAATGCCAGGGCTCTTGAGGTGTGATTCACACAAAAACAGCGCTGACTAAATATATCATCTCAGTATTATTATAATTATTATTAGTATGAAGAATTTTCTTGTATACTAAATTGGTGTACATATCTCTTCTTGTAGGTAAAATAAATTGCCCATATTATATAATTTATACTAAATTAATTTATCTTTTCTTGAATCCTGAATTTTTACATCCTTTATTTCTTTTCTTTATATACAATAAATCTTCATTTTCTTATTCAATATCTCAATATTTCTATTTAAAGTAATTCATGCATTTTTGTTGAATAATAAGTTATTGACTTATTGTATATTTTGTAAATAAAGTGATGCATATGTTCTTATAGATTCACATAAATAACGTTCTACAAAAGCAAGTATGTAATCTATAATCTAAGTTGCTGAGAAATATTAACATTTCAAATTCATATTAAATACATGCCCATAAACACACTTACGTTCGCCTGAAACCGGGGGGACATTGGCAAAGTGCACATATTTTTTTTACAGCACGGGTGGTCCATCTCATACCACCAACCTATAAGTCAAGGGATCTTCATTTTGTATTTAGCAGAATACATACATCTTTATGTATTTTAATCAAAATTAAAATCTAACTAAAAGCATTTTTGTTAGAAGCGTACAACGCGTCATTTAAACTCATTGTTCAATTTAGCGAATAAAAAAATTGATGACAAACGAGCATTTTTTGTATGAGCAAATCGTGAAATTTCCAACTCTACCTCGTGATGTTTAATGATAAAAATCTCTCTCATTTTATACATTATACTGTGCACGAGGGCGGGTCGGAAAAATCCTCGCAATTACACACAAATTTTATCTCATTTTTCATCTTTTTCTGGTCTCTAATTAAAACTCGGCACAAAAGCCAAAGGATTGAAACAAAGGGAATAACTGTTTGCAAGGAAAAAAATATGCAAGCTCTCGCGAATCTTTTGAATCAAAAGTCATTGTTGATTGTGCTTTATAAATAGTTTTATTTAAAATGTGAAATAATGTGGAGAGAATAAAAAATGGGGTTTTTATTACTGTTCTATTCATTTTATTAGTTTTATTTTTTATGAGAATTAATTACTCCATAGACTATAGAGTATCATTCCCGCAATTTCCTGTTTCTAAAAATTATATTTTATTTTGTTCCACACATGAGACTGATGAAACTGACCTCCCATGCTGTACAAATTTGGTTCACTTTTTCGAATGCCACCCCGGCTCTACGAAAAAGCGACAGGAGTTGCAAAGTTTATATTTTCTTGTGTGGTTTGTTTTTTTTTGTGTATACACATGCAGCGTGTGTAAGCGTGAACTTGCTCAGATTTTGTATAATTTAACATTTAAGACAATTTTGTTTAAAGGTCATATTTAATTCAATCAATAAAAAAATTACGATGAGATGGTTCGGACATCTCGAAAGAATGGATGATGAACGACTAACGAAGAAAGTGTACAAAGGAAATGTCAGAGGAAAGCGCGGAAGAGGAAGGCCGAGGAAAGAATGTTTAGACCAAATAGGTGAGATTGCGAAAGAATGGAATCTGCAGAGTGAGAATAAGAGAAGAGTATGTATGAAAAAGGTGATGAATACTGAGGAAATGAAAGTGGTTTGTAAGGACAGAAAAAAGTGGAGGCGCATCTGCGGAGGTACCGGCCACCCCTAGTGGAACGGCGGCAGGATACAATACAGTACAAAAGATATGCCAAACAAGCACTGGGGGAACGATAACCATCTTGGTTTTGTTTCGTAAACGCAGTAAGCTAAGCAAAAATGAACCACCGGTATAGTTGAGGGGATTAGGCGCAGGCGGGGTTCGAACTTGTGATTGTGTCAATAACGCAAATACGAGCGCCGACACCTTATCCGCTTGACCATGCCAGCGACTATCTATACGTGTTTTTCCAAGCATTCTTACCAAAAAGTCCATTTCAACCGTATGGACATTGATAAATCTAAATCTTAATCTAAGTTGCAAAGATATGTATAATTTGAGATTCATATTAAATGCATTCCCACAAGCAGACACGCATAATTTTGCGCTCAAACATGCCGCATGTGGACCTACAATATAAAAATGAACATAAGCCCTGCAACTCTTGCCGACATTCCCTGAAACAGGGATGACATTGGCAAAGTGAACCATTTTTTACAGTATGGGTGGTCAGCCTCATACCAACCTATAAGTCAAGGAAGATACAAAACAAAAAAACTTTTTGTGTGTACAATATTGTTTTTTGTTGTTGCTGGAATGGTCGAAAGGATAACCGAAATCTCGAACCCGTCCTGCGTCGTCAAAAAAAAAATTTGGCCATGTTTCAACAGAAGTCATTGGGTACTTGTTAATTAAAAATTCATTACAATATTGAAATAATGAATAATTAATTGATAATTTTAATTTAAACCTGTTTCTGGCAAGACAAAATAAGTTGGTTTTTAACATTAGGTTGGGAAATTCACCCTCTTGCGATATGCAACATAGATTCCATGAAAAGAAGTTCATGTAAATCCATGTATCTGAAATGTGGCTCAGTTGTGTTAACCGTATTTGATATTATAATTGTAGGGAATTAATGTTACGTCTACCGACCAAACAAACATGGCTCCTCCAATGATTATTCAGGTTCTAGCCACCCCTTATTTCAACAACACTTATCCTCGAGAATAAATTTACATTCAAATTAATACACGTCGAACATTTCTCCCAGTTTGGAGATACAATGTTATTCCTCTGGATTGAGAGCAATTCAAGGAAAAGGATTATCTGATCTGATCTAATGTAAGTTGCAAAGATATGTAACATTAGGGATTCATATTACATGCATTCTCACTAACGTGATAACATTCTCACACGCGCTTAAACATGCCGCATTTGGACCTACAATATAAAAACCCGAATCTCAAATGAACATACACCTTGCAACTCCTGCCGACCTTCCCTGACGTTGGTAAAGTGAACCATTTTCTACAGCATGGGTGGTTAGCCGCATACCAACATACATACATACCAGCATTTTTAAAAGGGAGCACTCAAACAGCACCTTTATAAAATATCTCATTCATGATTAGGAGGGCCTTTGAGGTGTGACACACACAACAACGGCGCTCTTTTGTCATGTATTAAATTTTAATTAAATAAATTTTATTATCCTCATATATATATATATACAATCCAATATCATAAAAAATGCACAATTTTTCCCGAGTATCCATTTTATATTACATTACTTACATATTTGCATCCACTTAACCTATTGCTTGCCGTGCATTTGTTGCACAATTTACATCCGAGTGCTTGCTTAACCTCTTCTGACCCTCGGCGGCCAGTATACAAGATGGCGGCGGCAGAAAGATACAGAAATAACCGGGATTGAGTTCGATAAAGCTGATTATTTATTTCGTGCGTGGGAAACGGTGTAAACATTGCAAGCGATAATGGGGGACGAGAAAAGATACATCAATCAACATTTATATAATTCTCGTGTCGCAGTGTTTGTGGTCACACTGCTCCGAAACGACTTGATGAATTCTTATGAAATTTTGTACGAAAATTTGACAGGTATAAGAATCGGCCAAATAGTATATTTGATACAGCTATACAAGAATAATAATAATATTATGATGATTTATTTGGTGAGCGCTGCTTATTGTGTGAATCACACCTCAAGAGCCTTCTGCAAGTTTAGACGTCGCTGTAGAAAGCGCCAATTCTCAAACAAGACCCAGTTGCTGTAAGGCGGGATGGATCTTTAGTGACCGGTCTTTGGTATATGATGTTTTTACCCAGCGAAGAGCATATTTGAAAATATAAATGGTGTATTTTTTGTGCTCCGCCGGGATTCAAACCCACAACCTTACATTTACGAGTCAGAAGGGTTAGCCACTATACTACGGACTGGTCAATATGATTAAAAACAGCGTACACATATCAGATTTCTTTTCTCACTTTTTCGACCAATTTTTATTATTATTTGTCATTAAAACATGCATGCGATCTGGAATTTTCACATTTTTACTCTCGTTTTTCAAGTTTTAATCGCGATTTTAGAATTTTCGTAGGAATAACATCTCTTTCATCTTTCCAGTTCTATATATATATACATATATAATATTATATTCTCGTGTCACAGTGTTTGTGATCACACTCCTCAGAAATGGCTTGATCGATTATGAATGAAATTTACCATTTTAGATAGGACCTAAGTTTCAAATGTCAAAATATATAAATAGAAGAACCGCACACGATGTTCCCTTTGTCTGGCTTTGCCGCTCAACAGTATATACCAAATTTTCAGAAGACGTGAAGATTAACCTAGAAATTAATAGTATGAAGTTTGGTTCCAATTGAAAATCGAATGATTCCATTTACTCAAATGGCGTAGGGAAACACGCCGGGTGCAGCTAGTTTATATATACAAAAAGATACTCTAACTTAGTATACAAAAAATGTGCATGATATTTATTTTACACATATATTATATACATGTAGTACAAGAAAATATTGATTGATTGAATATATAAAAATAGTATGCATGATATAAGACTTATGGGTTGATTTGAGGTTGACCACCCATGCTGTAAAATATCATTCACTTTTACAATGTCAATGTCTGTTTCAGGCGAACGTAAGTGTATTTATGGGCATGCATTCAATATGAATTTTAAATGTTAATATTTCTTGGCAACTTAGATTATAGATTACAGATACGTAACTTTTGTAGAAAAGTATATGCACTTTAGTTATGTGTATCTATAAAAAAGATGTGTCAGTTTATTTACAAAATATACAATAACTTATTCAACAAAATTTGAATGAATTACTTTTAATTGAAATATTTGAAATATTTAAATTAAAGTAGTGAAATATTTCCGTAAAAGAATAATTGCATATGAAGAAAAGAAACAAAAATATCCTTGATTCATTTTTAGATAAATCAATTTAGTATAAATCCAATTTAATGTTGCTGCAAGAAAATTAACATCAATTTATTGTACCTACAAGAAAACATACACAAATTTAGTATACAAGAAAATACTGGAAAATTTATGATACAAAAAAAGACACGTCAACTTACGTAGTATACACACAATACTTGCCAATTTAGTGCACCTGCAATAAAATATACAACAATCAAGTTTACCTACAAGTAAAGAGACTCCAATTCAATATACAAGAAAAAACTGGAAAATTTTGTATACAAGATAAGAAAGGACAATTTAGTGTACTTTCTAGATAGGATACATTGAGTAAGTATCTATAAAACGATGACTGGTCAATTTAGTATACAAGTAAATACATGCCGACTGAGAAAACGAAAAAAACATGTTTTTTATTACAGATAATTTATAAACATAAATATACAAAAGAAGAACGGCTTGTATGCACATTTCAAACATACAAATGTATTTACACTGTAAAGCACGATCTATAATTTAAGTTGCAAAGATACTTTCACATTTAAAATTCATATTAAATGCATGCCCACAACGCGTAAGTTCGCGCTTACAATAATGCTGCAAGTGTACTTAAAAATTAAAATCCAAACCTCAAATGAACATAAGCCTTCAACTTTTGTCGACCTTTCCTGAAACAGGGGTAACATTGACAAAGCTACCATTTTTTACAGCATGGGCTGTCAGCCTTATACCAATCTATAGGTCAAAGAATATATCAATTGAAAGCATACCTTAACGATAATAATAATGGAAAATATATCAAAATTAACTTGGGATCCATGAAAGATACCTACATATTATTTTTTATTAAAAAATCCTTTAGGATTATATAACTGCTTGCACGCCAATATCAAAATAATTGACAAACGCAATGATAAAAATGATACTTAAATGTTTTTTTTACAGTTCTTTATACTTTTTGGTCCATAAAATCAAAGTGAAGAATATGTCAGAAATTTGGTAAGTATATTTATGGTTATTTAATAAAGGCATAAAACGCAACTAAGCTACACATATAGTGTAACTTCTTGCCTGCGTTATCCCCGAAGGGGTCACATGTGGCGATTCGGTACCTATTTATTTTTACGGGTAAGGGGGCCGGCTTCACACCAACCACTTTCAGTTGAAGTGGGGGTTTCCCAGCTCCCGCGGGGGCTGGTTCTCATTTCTTTTGAAGGCTGAGTAAACCTTGTGAACGAGCCCTTGCTCTCGGCATGGAATGCAAGCATTCTACCAATTGAGCTATTGATCTTTTTACGAGCTTGGTCGTCGTCGCTACAAAGCGCCAATTCTCAAGCAATACCCAGTTGCTGTAAGGCTGAATGGACCTTTGGTGATCGGTCATCGGTAGAGGTTTATGAATTTTTCAACCCAGCGAAGAGCAAATTTGAAAATATAAATGGTATATTTTTTGCGCTCCGCCGGGATTCGAGCCCTCACCCTTCCATTCATAGTCCGAAGTGTTACCACTGAACTACGGACCGGAAAATATAAAAAAGAAAAAAAAAAAATTTAATGTTGCATTACAAATCCGTTTCCCTCATGACACAGTGGAAATATAATGGGGCTGCGAAAATTCTCCGAACAGCGCTGTCGTGTGTTTTCGTCGACATCCAAGTCAGTCTGTCGGTGAACCTCGTTCGGGTAGTACACGTCGCTGTCCGTGTCCTGAAAAATCAACCGACTCGCGATCGATCTATTCCCGAAAGGCGAAAAAAGTACATCTATAAAATAATTGTGTTATTGTGTAAAATATAACAACAAAAAACAAAGAGTATACTGAAGTGTTAGTAACAAAAAAATATTATTTTGTCTTTATGTAACAAAGAATACGTTTTTTTATTTTGTGTGTGTGTGTGAAGATAAAAATTTTGTGATTAAAAAATGAATTCATGAATTTGATTGTTTTTTTTAAAGGTGATTTTAAATTGTTTGTAAAAATTAATTAAATTTAGTGTTGCTATTTAATTTTAAATTGTGGATAGTTTGAAATTTTACATTGTGAATCAATACTTTTTTATTTTTTTATTTCTTGTAAGCTTTGTTATTTTTTTTTTGTTGAATAATAATTAATTTAAACGATAGTGGCAAGCTTCAGATTTTTTTTTTCTAGGTCCATTTAAATAAAACCCTTATAATTTATGAACAAAAAATCTACAAGTAATTCAATAAAAAAATTTAGAAAATAAATTATTTGAAAATGCGTTATCTTTCTCTAGAATATTATTTTTAAATATTCTTATTTACCATTTAACAAAGAATCATACATAAATTCTTTTCTTTTTTTGTAATTTTAAGAAGATAATTTTTTTTTTATTTATGTTGTTTTCAATTCGATATTAATTAATTATTAAATTAATTGTTAAAAGTTACTTTAAACAGATAGGTTCTAATTATAAATGTAATCTAATCGTCGACAAAATTTAAAGTTTATTATACATGTTTTTTTTTAAATATTGTGATCAGCTGTTTTAAAAATTATTGGCTAAAGAGGCACACTTTAATTAAATTCCGTATTTTTTATTCAATAAATTTGCAAGTGTAATACTACAAAAACGTCTTATATATTGCATTGTTTGTACAGTTTTTTTTAAATCGTTGAACCGTTAGCATTCCTTCAAGAAATATATTTATTTATAAGTCAAAAATCAATAATATTTAAGAGTCACAAAACTTAAAAGCATATTTTTCTTCTTTGTTTAACCGGTCCGTAGTCTTGGGGTTAATTCTACAGACTCGTACACGAAATGTCATAAGTTCGATAGCTGGTAGAGCATACAAAAATCATTTAATTTTTCCCATTATGCTCTTCTATTGGGTTTATATATCTTTACGAAAAGACCCGTCTCGAATGTATCAATGAATCTCGAGGAATCCAGTCTTACAGCAATTGAGTCTTGCTTGCTAAATTGGTGTGCAGACATACAAGCATGCTGAGGGAATCTCAAAACGACATCATTGGAAGATTATTTTGTAATCAAATGATAAATAAGCCAAACAAGCACTGAGGTGAATATCTCTCTAAAAAAAAAAAAATTAGGCTGATTTATTTGGTGAGTGCTGTTTTTGTGTGTATCACACCTCAAGAGCCCTCTGCGAGCTTAGTTGTCGCTGTAGACCCAGTTGCTGTTAGGCTGGATGGACCTTTTTGATGGCCGGTCTTTGGTAAAGGTTTACGAATTTTTCAACCCAGCAAAGAGCATATTTGAAAATATAAATGGTATTTTTTTATGCTCCGCCGGGATTCGAACCCACAACCTTCCATTTACGAGTCCGAAGTGTTACCACTGGGCTACAGACCTGCGAGCGTCAATTTTTAAGCAAGACCCCAGTTGCTGTAAGGCTGGATGGACTTTTAGTGACCGGTCTTTGGGAAAGGGATATGAATTTTTTCACCAAGCAAAGAGCATATTTGAAAATATAAATGGTATTTTTTTTTATGCTCCGCCGGGATTCGAACCCACAACCTTCCATTTACGAGTCAGAAGTGTTAACCACAAGACTACAGACCGGTCCACTAGACTACAGACCAGTCCTCTAAGTCTTCTATTTCACAGGCTTTTCGTATGTGGTCATTGCGGATGCAATCTTATAATATTCTGCCTGTGATCATAAGAACTTTAATGTCTGATATTCTGAGCAGTTCTTTGGGTCTTGTTATCAGCGATTTAAACGCTAACTACGCTACACAAATAGTTTCACTTCTTGCAAGTAGGCCGGCCTCACACCAACCACTTTATTCGAAGTGGGCATTTCCCTACCCCACTCATTTCTTGTGAAGGCTGAGTTAGGCTTGTCGGTATTTTATTTTTGGGTTTGTAACACACACAGAAACGGGATTTAATTTCTTATAGTTTTGGTGGAATTAGAACCCGAGCACTTGTCGGCATGGAATGCAAGCACTCTACCAACTGAGCTATCGACCGAACAAAAAACAAATATCATAATTTTATAATATCAAAAAAACGTTAAATACGTTTAAAAAAAAGGTGCAAGGCCTTGAACTGGTAAAAGATTATGTAATTGGGTATATATGTACATATAAACAGCTAGGACGTATACCTACATACAAATATATAATAAAAATTATATATGTACATACATAATTAACGCCTCACAATCTGGCCTATTCACAAAAATACTCAGATCGAACGGATTTAACACGAGAAACATTGATTTTGTTCAATCGCTTCCTACTTGATTTGAATATGTTAAAAAAATCAATCTCTAATTTTGGACTATGATAATTTAACTTGATTTTAAAGGTCGTTTTGTTTTTTAATTTTATTTTCGTTAAATTTAATCGAATATGTATAAATTTCAAATGATTCTTTGACTTATATGCTGGTATAAAGCTGACTACCCATATTATAAAAAGTGGTCCACTTTGCAGGGCTTATGTTCATTTGAGATGTGGTTTTTATATTTTAAGTCCATATGCGGCATGTGTAAGTGGGAACTTATGCGTGTCTGCTTATGAAATTGCATTTTATATGAATCCTAAATGTAATTTATCTTTGCAACTTAGATTATATGATCAGTAAAATTGTTAAACACGTACTTAATGTTTTCATTAAGTTCATTAAAATTTAATACTCTAATGTACCTACATAAATTAAAATAAAATAATGACAGTTAAAATTCATTTGTAAAATAAAAATCTATAAAGAAATACATACCATAATAGAATAAAACCAAACTAAAAGAGAGCTCTTGAGGTGTGATTTATATAAAAAAGGACTAACCAAATAAATCCACGTTGTAGTTTTAAATATTATTTATAAACCTGTGAGATAGGTACCAAAAATACTTTCATTAAAAATAAAACCATCATCTAAAAATAGAAAAAAGTGAAAATTGTTTTTTTTATTTTTAAATTTTATCCATTAATCATATTAACGTGTTTGTTTATTAATTGCAGAGAGCGCTGACAAGAGAAAAAGCAAAAGCTTTACGTTAACTCGGTTAATCAAAACATTACAAAAATTATCCAAAAATATTACGTTAAATAATATCTACATCAAAAAAAAAAAAATGAACAAAATTTGATTAACGCATGCTGCAAATTAACGCCAATACATATTTTATTAAAGAAATGTAAGAAAAAGAAAGAAATACAAGATTTTTGGTGGTTATAAAAAAATGTGGTGTTTGGCGAATTTGGATTTAAAAAAATGTTGAAATGTTTTTAAAACTAGAATAAAAAGTGGAGTTTTGAGAAACTCTGGAATTTAATTCTACCTCGTATTTAAGTGAAAACTGGCGTTGCTTGCGATTTGTTTTTTGGTGTGAGACAGTGCAAAATAAATAAGGTTCTCAGGGAACAAGTTTTGTGGCGAATTGGCAGAATTTTCGCTGAAAGCAGTGCTGTAAGAATTTGCACGTCTTTCAGCTGAGGTGTGCTGTTTTACAAGGTAGAAAATTTGCTTTATTATTTATTTGTTTGTATGATTTTAATGATCAATTATGCTTAAAAACTGACTTACATTTGTTAATAATTGTAACTGTAACTCTGCCAACATTCCACTAAGGATTGCCACATCCTTTACAGAGTTGCGTCTACTTCTTCTTTTCCTTGCATACCGGTCTTTATCTATTTTTTAGTTGCAAAGATAATATTTTACATATAAGGTCAATGTTAAATGTATTCCCATAAGCAAAAAACGTAACTTTTGAATGTGGCGAGTGGAAATGATTTATTTTAACACGTACGAGGGCCGGCTTTACGCTAATCACTTCAGTTGAAGTGAGAGTTTCCTAGCTTCCGAGTGGGCTGGTACTCATTCTTCGTGAAGGCTGACTAAGCCTTACCGGTATTTCATCAAGGGCTTAAAAAAACACTGAAACAAGAAGTAATTTAGTGAAATTCGAACCCGAGCTCTCGGCATGGAATGCAAATACTCTACCAACTAAGCCACCAATCGCCTGGACCTTAATTGAAAGTACAAATCCCAAAAAGACAGCAGTGGAAGATAAAAGTGTGCTGTGTTTAAGGGGAAGCAAACATAAAAAAACGCGTTTTCCCGCCCAGTCGTGAGTATGAATATTCAAGACGCCATTACAGAGGTACAAAAGAAATCGTCGAGACGCATTCAAAGCGTTCAAACAAAGCCTCGGACTGGCGCGAAAGCCTTAAAAAGCTCTGATTATTTCCAGCGTTAGGTATTCTTGAGAATTACGAATGCAAAGCTTGATGTGTGTTCTGTTTAGTTTTTGCTTTCAAAATATGGTTTAAATATCTCTCGTCCTCTTAGTGCTTGGTTTTCTTATGTCCTTCAAATGTAATTTCACATGAGCAATCTTTATATTGTTACGATGCTATTATAGACTTCTAAAGCAATCTATACCTTAAAGATGAAGTGACTTATTAAGCTCCCATGGGTTCCTCAGATAAATATACCTTTTTTTTATTTTCTACAAGAGAAAACACTATAATAGTGTAATAGTCCTGTTGTATAGAAGTTTGTCATGAGAACTTCTTTATAATTCGTTCACTTACTATGAAAAGTCACACCCAATACAATGTTTTATCTACGATATCTGAAATCAGTGAATCAGCACTTATTTAGTTTTGTCTTTAAGGTGGCAAGATATTGTATAATTTTTAACATTGAAAAAGGTATTTTAATTACTTAACTTTAAGTCAATCTCATGCTATTTTATTGATTGTAGAGGTATTAACTTTGTAATCGTTCATCATTAATGATAAAAGAAAAACAGCTTTGTTTTCGATTACGAAAAAAAAATACGACTCGATGAACATAGACGATGCCTTTCAAATAACAATTTCTCCGAATTAGCTAACAATATAATAGAGACTGGACATTATTTTCCCAACCACACCACGAAACTTTTGCATCATAGTTCCTATGGACCAACCCTCTCCGCACTCGAAATAATCGAAATCAACAAATTCAATAATTCCCCTAATACTCTTATTAACAACATATTAGCACCCAATTCATCCCCTTTGTTGACCATATTCCCAAGGGACAAATTCCAAAAAAAATATCCAGATGATGCAAACTCCACATACGGCCATCCTGCACTCCCCCCCCCCTTCCCTCCCTCCCCCATACCCTCACACATTGACGCCCTCTAAGATGATTCTGGACTAAGCCATTTAGTATTAATTGATCCACCTGACGATGCAAACGGATGTTTGCGAAACCGGTTGTGGTATATAAAAATAAAGACTCACGTAATCGAAAACAAAGCTGTTTTTCTTTTATCATCAATCTCATGCTATTTAAAAGTGTACAAAGTAATTTTAAATAAATTTGTTACTTTAACTCAAAGCATCGCAAACCAATACAGCTAAACGACAATTAAAAGAAACCAATTAGGGGCTGTGAAAAGTTTAAAGCGTTCCTCCGTTCCCTAAGGGTGTACTCAGCCTTCTCAAAAACACAACTTGTCTCAGTAAAACGGTTTATCGATGGGAGAGTATCCCTTGGTCCACTTGGAACATTTTCTTGGATTCGTTTTTCTCTCTCTGTTATGTGCTATCACTTGGCATGCAACAATCTTGCATATTTTATTTAATAAGCTACACATATAGTGAAACTTTTTGCCGCGTTTTCCTGGAAGGAGTCGCATATAGCGCTTCGGTACCTTTTTATTTTTACGGTTAAGGGGGCCAGCCACATGCCAACCACTTCGGTTGAAGTAGTGCTTTCCCAGCTCCTGAGGAGGCTGGTACTAATCTAAATCTAAATCTAAGCTGCAAAGATATGTATCATTTGAGATTCATATCAAATGCATTCCCACAAGCAGACATGCATAATTTCGCGCTTACACATGCCGCATGTGGACCTACAATATAAAAAACCCAATCTCAAATGAACATAAGCCCTGCAACTCTTGCCAACCTTCCCTGAAGCAGGGGTGACATTGGCAAAGTGAACCATTTTTTACAGTATGGGTGGTCAGCCGCATACCAACCTATCAGTCAATGAATACAAGCAATTAATACATTCAAATATATAAAACAAATAAACTCTAAACAATTGAACAGTAAAAAGTTAAAAAAAAACTACAAAACATATTTTTTTTAAAAAAATAAAAAAAATTTAAAAGCCTCAGCTTTAACCGCCAGCATTACAGATCAACCGCCATTTCTTTCGATCCTTGCAAACTTCTTTCATTTCATCCAGAGCCATAACCTTTTTCATGCAAGCTCTCCTTTTATTATACTCATTTCTTTAAATACTTTTTAAAGAGATTTTCACAACCAATAAATGTGTTTCTAATTAAAAATTACTACTTTTATTGAAGTTGAATTGATACACAAATACATTCGATTTTATAAGAAAGATAGAACTAGTTCTGTTTCACCTTTTAGAAAAGAGATCTCCTGAAGATGTTGGATTAGATACTTTAATAACTGCTCTTTTCCAACCAACAGGACCATGAAATTTGTGATTTATAATCTTAGGTGCTAAGATATTTTCGTATTTTTTATTTATTTTAAAAGCGCAGCCACAAGCAGACACCTGTAAGTGCGCGCTTATGCGCTGCCAATAAACTAACACAATAAATACTTAAATCTTAAATGAACACAAGCGCTGTAACTTCTGCCGACCTTCCCTGAAACAAAAGTGATATTGGCAAAGTGAACCATTTTACAAAATGTCAATAAAAAATGAGGACTCATGATTTTAAAGCATTAGCCTTAGCCGCCACATTACAGATCAACCGCCATTTTTTTCGATCCTTACATCTAATCTCATCTAATCTAATCTAAGTTGCAAAGGTATGTTATTTTGGAGATTCACATTACATGCATTCTCACAACCAGACACGTACAAGTTCGCGCATGCACATGCCTCATGTGAATCTACAACATAAAAACCAAATCTCAAATGGACATACACCCTGCAACTCTTGCCGTCCTTTCCTAAAACAGGGGTGACATTGGCAAAGTGAACCATTTTTACAGCATGGGTGGTCAGCCGCATACCAGCATATAAGTCAAGGAACACATACTTAACAAGATTCTTTCATTTCATCCAGATTTATAATCTTTTTCGTACAAGCTCTAAAAGGGTGAAATTCAGTCAATACAGAAAATAATGTAGGAACTGTTGATTGTTGTGGGTACTTGAATGTCATTCAGGAGTGACGGTCTGTGGGGTTAATTCTAAGAAAATTTAAACTCCCGGCACGAGCTCAAGACGTGCTGAGTTGCCCGAGGGAAAAAATAACCTGTACCAAAAGTATACGACAATACGTGTAAACGAAATGCTTGCTTTAGACCAAAATATGTATGAAATCTGAAACGCTCTATAGAGCAGCCGTTTCAGTTAATATACATTATTTTTTGGTCAACGCTATGTGTTGAGTTTTACCTTGATACAGCATATCGACTGAAAGAGTCTAACTGGAAAAGTTCCAAGTGGAAAAAAATGTTATCTCGTGTATTGAAAAGGAGATTTAAGTTTTTAAGCGAATTCATTTATACTCTATAATGTATAATCTTAGTTGCAAGGATATATATTTATTTAAAGCTCTCAGATGTATGCCCACAAATCAACACGTGTAGTTCGCGCTTACAAATGCTGAATCTGTACTTACAAATAAAATCCAAACCTCAAATGAACACAAGCCCCACAACTTTTCCCGACCTTCCCTGAAACAGGGGTGACATTGGCAAAGTGAACCATTTTTTACAGTATGAGTGGTCAGCCTCATACTAACTTATAAGTCAAGGAATATGAATAATAAATTACATTTAAATATAAAAAGGAACAAACCCTTAATAATAAATCTATACAAAAAAAGTAAAAAATTTCCTATGTAAAAAATGTAGCAAATTCATACACCAACATTAGAAATCAACATTGCAGATTAATATTTAATTTTGTTTAAATTATGTACATTTATACCGGCATTGATGTATGGAAGTGAGGCGTGATAATGGGTTCCATGATAAACGACACATTACATAACGACACATGAAAGAACAACACATGACAGAACGACACATGACAAAAAATCGTAAGACAAAAATCTCCTTATAAAACATCACATTCCCATGTAATGTTTGTGATGTTTTGTCTTGTGTCTATATTTTGGATATTTGATGTTTTGTCATAGTGATGTATTTTCTGTGTTGTGTTGTCATAAAGATGTTTTTTCATGTGATGGATTATTTGAGGTTTAAGCTTAAAGTGACTTTGTGAACCATTTTACAGTCTCTCAGATTTTAATATTCTTCATAAAAATATATTTTTGCTAAGCACTAGAAAGTCGAAAAAACCAAAAACGAAAAAAACAACGAATGTAATTTGTAATATATTATGTATACCCATTACCTACCTAAATTATATGTTTGATTATTCAGTTCATGAATATTTCTGAAAACTTCACCATCTCCAAGGTGAAAATTTTAAATGGCACCCTAGGGCCTAGACCTTGTGTTTTCTGAATTTCTCGAAAAGTGAGCATTTTCAAATTCAAAATTATTTTTAGTCAAAGCTTGAACTCTTGACCAAGTCAAATTTTGGTTTGGAAATGTAGCATGTAACCCTGTAGCAGGGCTAATCAAAACGCATTTGATTCATAGCTGGTCCATGGATCATCGTCTGTATGGAAAATTCACATTGGGAGGGGTTGTGCCATGGAGTTGCTGTGTGTGTATAACACCGAAAGTGATTTAAAGCGAGATTAAGAATACGAATGTGAAATTCAGTGACTTTGTAAAATTATTTATATTTTTAAGGATATTTTTTTGTATATATAATATATATGGTTATATAATCTAAGTTGCAAATATATGTTTTACCATTTCAAATTAATATTAAATGCATGCCTACAAACTTCACGTGTATGTTCATTGTTCATGCTTACAAATGCTACATGTGTACTTACAAATGAATATCCATACTATGTCTATAATCTATAATCTAAGTTGCAAGAATATATTCATTCAAAGCTCTCAGATGTATGCCCACAAACAAACACGTGTAGTTCGCGCTTACAAATGCTGATTGTGTACTTACAAATAAAATCCAAACCTCAAATATGTAAATGTACATTAATATAATTAGTTTTTTGTAGTGTAATTCTATTTACACAGTAAAAGTCCATTTGTATTATTTAAAAAAATAATTTAAAGTCCTGAAGATGCCTCATTAGGCGAAAATGTTTGAGCAAAAAAAAGAAAGAAATAAGTGAATTAAAACTCTGTGCTTATCCAATTGAATTTTTAAATAATAATATAATTAGATTTATTGTTCACGAGTTGATAATGGTGTGATAACATCAAAGGCGCTCGATGAAATAAATCAACTCGTAAATCAAAAACTTTGTGTTTCATTTTTACATTATTTGTTATAAATTAATCTTAACGATGTCAATACACAAGCCCTGAGACTTTAAATCAGATTTTTTTCTAGACTTAAGTAAATAAAGTCTGAAAGAGTAATTAAATATAAATCAAAACAAATTTACGTAAGCATTATATTTCTTTTCTGTATTTAAAAAAAACTTGTAAATTAAAAGTAAACAACTTAGATCTTTCTTTGAAGTAAAAATAAACAAACTTCTCAAGATTATTTTTAATTAAATATTTCACACAACTAAAACATATTTCATTTCATTAAATTGTATTTTTATAATAAAATGAAAACTGAAGAAAGATTAAAAAAATAAATAAAAGATTAAAGAAACGTTTGTTCTGTTGTCCAAACTTAGATAACAAATGGAATTTTTGCGTAATTTTAAATGTTTTGCCTCGGATTCTTGAGAGAAAAACTTTAAATTTTGTTTGTAAAGTTTGATTGTCTAAAAAACAATTTTATGAAAAGTTTTTTTATTAATTTAAATTTAATATTTAAAATGACTACTTAGGACGATAAAACGATTCCATTTTTTATTGAGACTTGACGCTTTAAAATGAAAATTGTAACTGTTACTCTAACGCCATTTCACTGTGAATGGCTTAACTCTTCAGAAACTCTCTGCATCTGGCATTTCCTGGCATTCCTTGACTAGTGAGTTGGTATGACCATCCATACTGTAACAAATGGTTCACTTTTCCAATGTCACCCATGTTTCAGGGCAGGTCAGCAAAAGTTGCAGGTTTTACTTGAGATTGCGTTTTTGTATTGTTTATTTTTAATTTATTTAAGTCCACATGCGGCATGTGTAAGCGCGAAGTTATACGTGTCTGCTTATGGTAATTCATTTAATATGAATCTTTAAAGTGATATATATTGTTACGAACGTGGAGTACGTGTGACTGTATATGCATACATAGTGTAAAGTACAATCTGGCACTAGTATGATGGTGGTAGTGTTACGAACTACGAACTTCGAAGTACCTACGTTCGCCTGTACAAAACAATAGTGTGTGTCAAACCGTCTGGTATGCATCATCATCGTAGTAGAACAGCTGTCTAGTGTATTCTAGAACAGAGATCAAAAGATCTGGAAGACGCGAGAAATATCTCTTTTGTACCTTTATGAAGGGACTGCAATGGGACATCAGCAGAGAAGTCGCTTCAAGATTTTTTTCGTGAAAGACCAATAAGCAGGGATTGTCAATTGTTGTTAATTGTGAACCAAACCGTGTAAAATAAATAATTGCAGTTCAGTTAAAAATGAATCCCAGTAAAAGCATAACAATGTATTCTTAACTTATATTATAGAATATAGATCATAGCTGAATACTCATGAGAGCAGAGATTTTTAAAGTCAGTGATCCGTGTTGGAGTCTCAGCTTTTCACAAAGACACGCTTTTTATCTGAAAGCTTTTTTTTCGTGGAAAGCATACTCCAGGTGGTGACAGGGGTTTAGAAGGGCACAGTGACATAACGACACATGACAGAACATTACATGACAGAATGGCACATGACAGAACAACACATGACAGAACATTACATGACAAAACGGCACATGACAGAACGACACATGCCAGAACATTACACGGCAGAACGGCACATGACAAAACAACACATGACAAAACTTCACTATGACAAAACAACACAAGCACAAAAAATTACACGACAAAACATCACATATCTACAACAGAGCATACCATAAACGGCACATGACAAAACATCGCAAGCATTTATTTTGCTTCCACACGCCATATGCGACTGCTTTCAGGATAACGCGCTAAAAAGTTGCTCTTTATGTGCAGCTTAGTTAGTTTTTTTAAATCTCATTATGATAATCAGGAGCGTTAATTTATTTTAAAGCTGAAACAAATAATATTAATTGCATGAGTTCCATTGTATCATGTTTCTCATGTCTCACTCTTTTGTCATGCCGTTTTCTTTTTTGCGATGTTTTGTGATTGTTTTTTTTTTTTTTATGTGCCGTTTATGGTATGTTCTGTTTTAGGTATGTGATGTTTTGTCATCTGACGTTTTGTCGTGTGATGTTTTGTCACTGTGATGTACTTTTCTGTAATGTTTTGTCATGTTTCGTTATGTCATGTGTCGTAATACAGTTAAAATTTATTTATCGGATATTAGTAATTAGACGAACCGTTATAAGAGAATTTAATGTGCATCCTCAGTTGTCGTGCAGAGAGGATGTCTCCTGAAGACGTTAGCAACGTTTCTAACGAAACGTCGAGAATAATGTAAGTTTTCTTATAATGGTTCGTCTAATATCTGATTTATAAATTTTAACAGTTTTTTTTGTTTGTTTTTTTGTTTAAGATGGTTTGGGCATATGGAGAGAATGAATGAGGAAAGACTGACAAAGAAAGTATATGTTGGTAGAATAGATGGATGTCGTGGTAGAGGAAGACCGAGAAAGGTATGGATGGACCAAATATCCGAAATTGCGAATGAATGGAATATCCAGAGTCATAATAAAAGAAGAGCTTGTATGAAGAAGGTTATGACTCTGGAGGAAATAAAAGAAAAATGCAAGGATAGAAAGAAATGGCGGTTGATCTGTGATGTTGGCGGCCAGGGTTTATTTAAGTGAAATTGGTTTTATGATTTAGTTTTTTATGTCCATGTATATATTGTTATTTATTGATTTAAAAAAAAATGTAATTTGTCATGTATGTTCCTTGACTTATAGGTTGTTATGCGGCTGACCACCCATACTGTAAAAAATTGGTTCACTTTGCCAATGTTACCCCTGTTTCAGGGAAGGACGGCAAGAGTTGCAAGGCTTATGTTCATTTGAGATTGGGTTTTTATATTGTAGGTCCACATGCGGCATGGTGTTAGCGCGAAATTATACATATCTGCTTGTGGGAATGCATTTAATATAAATCTTAAATGATATATATCTTTGCAGCTTAGATTAGATTAGATTAGATAAGAACAGTGTAGTTATTAAAATTGTAAATATGTCAAACGACCGTAATTCCAGCTAAACCTACCAACGTGTCGTTATGTCATACGTCGTTATGTCATGCGTCGTTATGTCAGGTGTCGTTTTGTCACTGCGCTGTTCTAACCTGTCACCGACAGCATTACACTCTCCGCATTCAGGCTGCCAACACCTCCACGTTACACCAGTGAGAATAATAATTATTAAAAAAAAAATTACGCGCTAAAATTACTACCGTTTAAACAGAGGTGGACGTGGGATTTTCGGAAATTGAATCGACCGCTAAGCGCTATTTTTAGGACGGTGTTTATTTAAATTTATTTAGTAAATAAAAACAAAAATTTTTAACTTTGTGTTATTCCACTTTTATTGTTATTTTTTTGAGTCATATTTTTTTGTGTACATATGTAAAATTCACATTAAGTGGCCTTGTTAGCCATGGATTTACTTTTTGTGAATAACAACGTTCGTATTTTGTTAAAAAAAACACTCGAATTTGACCTAGTTCTTGGACTTTCGCAACGCAACTCGTAACTAAGCTACACGTACAGTGTAACTTTTTTGCGCGTTCTCCCTGAAGGGATCGGATCGCATTCTTTGAGTGAACTTATTTTGTTTTACAAATAAGAGGCCTGCCCTACGCCAACCACTTCAGTTGAAGTTTGGGTTTCCCAGCTCCCGAAGACGCTAGTTCTCATTTATTGTGATGGTCGAGTAAAGTTTGGCGGTATTTTATTTAGACCTTAAAAGAAACACCGCAACATGAAATCATTTCTGACACCCTCGGTGGGATTCAAACCTGAACTCTCGGCATGCAATGTGCTGCACTCTACTGACTTAGCTATCGACCGAATGCAATAATCAATAAAAGTTATTACTTCGTGTTTGAAAGTTAATAATTCGATGTTCCCAGTGTGTGCATCCATTGCTTCTCTTTAATGTTGAGAAGATGGCCTGTTTAAACTAGGGTCGAGTTGTTTTAAGCTCATAACTACCGAGCCATCGACTGGACAAAACCAAAAGCTTAAAACTTAAACTTTGGTTTTTATGTTGTAGGTTCACATGAGGCATGTGCAAGCGCGAACTTGTTACGTGTCTGGTTGTGAGAATGCATGTAATGTGAATCTCCAATGCAACATCTCTTTTCAACTTAGATTAGATTAGATTAGATAAAAGAGAATAGCACACTTAAAATGTTATTCATGCAATATTCGTCCATTGATTTTCATGCAAGATTTCCAATATCTGAATTTGTAATATCACATTCAAGATGGCCACTCAAAATCTGAATAAAGTCAAGGTACCCAGGGCGCCATAACGACGTTGGGTGAACCTTTCCGAGCGGATACTGAGGTTTTAGAATTTTTTCGGAATGATAATAAAAATGCTTTGAAAGCTCTCGACTGTAAAGATCCCCCCAAAGGCTTTCAGGGAGGACATTTTAACATAATCGCCGTGAGTGAATGTGAAAAATATGAAAAAAGCCCGAGCGCGTTTTTCGTCGTTATTGTATGAAATGTGAGTAATTTTTAATCCAATCAAACGAAAAAAAAACATGTTTTTTTTGGGTTTTATTTTTGCGTGTCGCAAAAAATGGATATTGTTGAAAAATAGCATTTTTGTAAGCAAACAAAAAAGATTTTAGTTTTTTTAAAAAATGTTAAGAATGAGTCATACTAAAGCAAAGGCGGAAATATTTTTTTTTTTCGAAAACGTAAAAAAATGAATGCACTGAAACCCAGGAAATACTTTTCTTAAATGTTACATGAATACTCTATTTTCGAAAAAAAAAATACCGTTTTCGTTTCTATGTGACTGATTCATAACAAAAAAAAACAATTGCAATAAAATTCAAAAACCTAAATCTCAAATGAACATACACCCTGCAACTCTTGCCGACCTTCCCTTAAACAGGGTGACATTGGCAAAGTGAACCATTTTCTACAGCATAGGTGGTCAGCCGCATAAAAATTGCAAATATATGAAAATATTCAAATTTTACATTAAATGCATTTGCCACAAACAAAGAAGTGCAAGCTAGCAAATGCTACATTAATTCAAATCAAAGCCTCAAATAAATATGATATACACCTTGCAATTTTTGCCGACCATCCTTGAAACATTTATTTTGTGCAGTATGGTAGATCAGCCTCATAGAAACCTATAAGTTGAGTTATTATTTATTTTAATTACATTGAATTTCAAATTTGACAAAGACCTGTTACTTGAAAAACTAAATCAATTTTCATTTTCTGGAAACTATTTTATTACAAAAAGGGACTTGAAGCGAATTAATAACTTAAAAGGTGTTTGTTCCAAGCAATTAAACAATCCCATTACTAACATCATTAATTATTAAAATAATAGAACGTTTAAATGTGCTATTTTTTACGATGAGAACAAAGAGGAATTATGTGAGACGGATTAAAAGGAAGATAATCCCGGGATTAGGGACGGGAAGACAATGTAGAACCATGTTTTTTCATAAAGGCAGCTCATTTTCCTTGTTAAAGTCAGGTAAAACTGAAACAGGGTTGTCCATAGGGAAAGTAGAAGTTCGTTGAATACCGGTATCGATTGAGTAAAAATTATTATTATTCCATCTGTTTGAAATAAAATAAAAATCAGGGTTTTCGGGAGTTTTTGTTATTTGATATACAGTCAAACAAATAAGAAATATTTTCATTAATTGATGAGGCATTCACTTTTTAACCTTTAATATTTAAAAATTAAAAAATTAAAAATAAAGAATAAATTGTAAATGACCCCGTAACCATACACAATTTAGTTTTGATTTTTAATTTTTAATATTTTAAGAAACATTTTGTTTGCAAAAAATTGCAATTATTGTTAAACGTTTTTACTAGATCTATTCTTAATCTACTTTTGACTAATAAATTGGTATGAGGCTGACCACCCTCACCGTCAAAATGGTTTACTTTGCAAATATCATCTTTGTTTCAGGGAAGGAGGTAAGAGTTGCAGAGTTTATGTTCATTTGAGATTAGGTTTTTATGTTGAACTTATACGTGTCTGCTTATGGAAGTGCATGTTATATGAATCATTTATGAAATATCTTTGTAACTTAGATAATTGATAAATAATCAAATCATCTATTGTTCTTACATTAGCATAATATGTCACTTTAATTTCAGGGAAAATTATATGCACCTTTGAAATTCTTTTTTTTTCTTAAATTTAGTATGATCAACATGATGGTATTCAAAATTTGCAAAACGTGTAAATTTAAAATCATGCCATTTATGTATACGCAACTAGATAACGGATAAAAAATATAAAAAACAAGGTAGATATAAATTATACATCATAAATTTTTTTGCTATATTTAAAATGGACAGCAATCCATATCCATATAATCCAGCAAGAGAATAGAAAAGAGATCATTATTTTTTTAAGTTTCTTTCCTTTATGTAGGTCATACAAAGTTCTTCCAATGCGAATTTGCAACTTTGAATGTTTTTATTGTTTATTTTTTTCGCTTTGTTTATTGTCAGCGCCAAGCGACTCAAGGCAGTAATTCAAAACACCAATTTTTTTTACCGTTATTATCATTTATGCATATTTCATTTGGCAACCCTGTTTTACCATATTTCGGCAAAAGTACACCTTCATCATAGAGCCGGCATACTAGTGACGCATGTTAGCGTCAGGGCCGGCTTAGGCGCGCGCAGGCCCGACACGATAATCCCCTTTACCTTAATGCGGCCCTGCAAACAATTAATTCCGGACCACAAATAGAAACATCGCATAACTAACAGATGGCCGGTCCGTAGTCCAGTGGTAAAACTTTGGATTCGTGAATGGAAGGTTGTGGGTCCGAATCCCGGCGGAGTACAAAAAATATACCATTTATATTTTCAAATAATATGCTCTTTTTTTGGTGAAAAAAATTAATATACCTTTATCAAAGGCCGGTCACTAAAGGTCCATCCAGCCTTACAGCAACTGGGTCTTGCTTGAGATTTGGCGCTTTCTACAGCGACGATTAAGCTCGCAGAGGGCTCTTGAGGTGTGGTACATACAAAAACAGCGCTCACCAAATAAATCAGCCTAATTTTTGTTTTTTTTTAGATGCACAAAAATTAAAGCAAATCAATAATAATTTATTTAAGCTCACTTAAACTCACTTTCCTCTTAATTGATGATTTCCTAAATTGATATGCCTTGATTTATTGGTTGGCATGAGGCTGATCCACCCATATTGTAGAAAGAGTTCACTTTGCCAATGTCACCCATTTTGAAACATGGATGACATTGGCACTGAAGGGAAGGTTAGAAAAAATTAAAGCATTTATGTTCATTTGTACTTTGAAATTAGATTTGTAAGTACACATGCAGTATTTGTAAGTGCGAACTTACACGCGTCCGTTTTTTGGGCATGCATTAAATATGAATTTTGTGTGCTAATGTATCTTTGCAACTAACATTTTAGATTATGGATGATGTACGGAATTTATTAATGTATGGATGTGAAACATGGACTGCGAGTGAAAGCAAAATGAGTTAGGTGTGAAGGGTGGAAACAGAAAAGCAGATACGTATGAGTTTGTGATTGCGCATCATGTGTAACATGTGTTGTTACAAAATAAAAACCCAAATCTCAAATGAACATTAGCCATGCAAATTTTGTTGATCTTCTCTGAAACAGGGGTGGCATTTGCAAACTGATCCAATATTCAAAGTACGGGTAGTCAGCAAATCGTCAGATTTAAATCAAGAAAAACAAATTATATTTTCTTAAAGATAACGATATTTGTACTATCTATAACATATTATAATCTGAGATACAAAGATATGTGAATTACCAATAAAAAATCGCATTAAATGCATGCTCACAAACAGACACGTGTAAGTTTGGGGCTACAAATCACCCGTTTAATAATAAAGAGAAATAACTCAAAAATTGAGGAAATCGAGATTTTGTAATAAAACGCAATAACAATGCGAGAAGAATAGGTAGAATGCGACAGCCGTTCAATTTGGACGAATATGACCGAGATAAAACATTGGTCGCCTTTTTCATCCCATACAAGTTGTACTGGTTGTCTGAACTTCAAACGTGATTTCCCAACATTCTTATTTTTTGAGTTATTGCTCTTTATTATTAAGCGTGCGAAATGATGCATCTGTACATACAAATTAAAACCCTAACCTCAAAAGAACATCAAACTTGCAACTTTTGCCAACCTTCCCCGAAACAGGGCTGACATTGGCAAATTCAACCATTTTTAGCAGTATGGGTGGTTAGCTTCATACCAACCTATAAGTCAAGGAATATAAATTAAAAAATAACATTTAAGTATGTAAAAAAACAGAATCTTAAAAGGAAATAATTACCTAAAATAATTAATAGAAAGCGGATGTTAAATTTTTACACAAAAAAACAAACAAACAAGGTTATTGAAGAAAAAAAAATACAGGAAAATGTTGAACGCTTACAATTTCAGATTTTTCGTCGTAAAAGAGACGGATCGTTTTTAACAAGGCTCCCAAATAATTAGTATTTCAGGTCAGAGTCTTCATCTGTCAAAAATAAAAAGGCCGAATCTGTTTTCTCCGCCCCCCCCCTCCCCATTTCCGAGCTTATCGAGCCTTATTTTATTCCCTTGAAAATAAAAACGTACCCCAAAGCGAATTTCCCGGAAATGATTATGAAAATATCAAGTTTCTCTTTTGTTTCGTTTCGAGGACAGAATTAACTTTGTTTTTTTATTTTTATTAAAACGAAGTTGTCAAAAATGAAAACGAGGGTTTTTATTATGGACTGGATTTGTTTTGAATTGTATTTTGAATCTTGAAGCTGGTTTTACTGACAAGAAAACTTGAATAGAGGTCTAAGATTTTTTTTAACGATTGTAAACCAAGACTTTCAACTAATAAATTGCTACGAGACTGTCAACTGTACCATATTAAATGTGAACAATTTCAAAACTTAATTTAAATCGGATATTTAACGAACCGTTTAGAGAGAACTTACATCATCCTCGACGTTTCGTCAGCGACGTAGCCGACGTCTTCAGAAGAACATCCTCTCTGTAGACTGTACGGCGACTGAGGATGAACTGAATTTGAAAAACACTTTGTCACAAATCACTGACTACCTTCGAACGAAGGTAGTAATTATGTTTTGGTCTGTTACATATACCACTTTCATCTTGTTTGTATTCCACGTCACTAGATGGTACTATGTTACCTGTACACACCGCACTAATAATATCATTGTCTTTGACTTGAAACTTAGGTACTGGTTTCAGTAGTGAATTGAGTGTAGTTCGTTAAATATCCGATTTAAATTAAGTTTTGAAATTGTTCAGATTTAAAAATTAATATAATTGTCAAAATGTCAAACGACCGTAATTCTAACATAAACCTGACTATATTAAATGTATTTCAGTTTATTAAAAAATAATTTGATCGACAGCTGATCCATGGGTTATATTGTGTATGTGAAATTCACGTTAGGTGGCGGTTTTAAATGAAATATTTTCCGAATAAAACTGACTTATATTCCTTGACTGATAGAATCGTATGAGGCTGAGTCCCGATGCTGTAAAAAATGGTTTAATTTTGCCAAAGCCTCCTCGATTCCAGGGAAAGGCTGCAGGAGTTGGCAAGTTTATATTTATGTGAGGTTTGGTTTATTTTGCATGTACACTTGCAGCATGTGTTAGCGCAAACTTACATGTGCCTGCTTAATAATATAATATTGGGATTATTATTTAAAAATTCAAATGGATAAAACATAGTTAAAATTCACTTAATGAGGTAACCATTCTGCTCCTGAAGATGCTTCATTAGGCGAAAATATTCGAGCGCAAAAAAAAAAAAAAAGTGAATTAAAACTATGTTTTATCCATTTGAATTTTTAAATAATTAAAAATGCACTTTCACTGTGTAAACAAACTAACCCTAAAAAATATAATATTAGGTTAATTTATTAGGTGAGCGCTGTTTTTGTGTAGATCACACCTTAAGAGCCTCTGAAGTAAGCATGCATTAAATATGAGCCACAAATACCAACATATCCTTGCAAATTAGATTATGTATGTTTGGATTACATAATTTAGGGTGCCTGCTTAATGAGTCAATGAAAAACATCAATAACGGAAGTAAATAAATGATTTTCAAAACCGATTACAAGCACCTACGTTATTCATCTTTTAATTTTATCACTATAATACTAAGAGCCCGTCCCCACTTGTCGGGTGTCGGATCCGTATATTAATCGGAGGTTCCAGTGGGAGAACATTTCGGACAAAATCGGTTTCCGATAAGTGTGAATAGCTTCATACATAATGTTCTGCCACTGGAACCTCCGATTAATATACGGATCCGACACCCGACAAGTGGGAACGAGCTCTAACCAGTCATTATATTTTCATTTTTTTTTCCAGAAATGAAGGCTGTTTTTTAATTTGTCAAAAATATTTACGACTGACTGAAAACAAGCGTTTTTTTTACAAGAATTTACACATGCACTTTGCTAAAATTATAAACAATATCGTCAAGGTTTTCCTGCATACAAATTTAAATGAGTTTTTTTTGTTATATACTCGTACTTTACTATTGCAATATTTTTTGGCTAGTATTTTCAATCGTTTATTTACAAACAGTGTGTAGTTACTTAATTTTTTTGCTACTTTGGATTTAATATGTTGAATTCACGTTATTTCGTCTCAATAGTCTATACCCGGTAGATAGCTTAGTTGGTAGAACACTTGCATTCCCCGACGAGAGCTCGGGTTCGAATCCCACCAACGGTGTAAGAAATTATTTCCCGTGTCGTTGTTTATTGCAAACCAAAAATGAAATACGCGCAAGGTGTACTCAGTACAAAATGAGTACCAGCCCCCTAGGGAGCTGGCAAACTCTCACTTCAACTGGAGTGGTTGACTAAGGAGGTCCCATTATTTGTAAAAATAAATAAGTTCCACTCACCACATGCGATTCCTTTGGGAAGAACACGGTAATAAATTACGCTACGTGTGAAGCTTAGTAGCGTTAACTTTTCTTTACCACCCATGTAGGTACTGTAAAAATGGTTAACTTTGCCAATGTCATCCCTGTCTCAAAAAAGGTCAGCAAGAGTTGCAGGTCGTATGTTCATTTGAGATTGGGTTTTTGTGCCCTGCTTTCAAGGGGGCTGGTATTAATTTATTGCGAGGGCTGAGTGAACCTTACCGGTATTTTATCTCAATGCGATTCAAACCCGAGATCTCTGCATGGAATGCAAGCACTTCTTAATTTAAAAATAAATGTTACTACAACATGTTTCAAGATAATGCTGGAGAGATGTTGCCGTGATCTATGGGAGCTGGAGCTCCTGGACGTTTCACCCTTGTCTACGATGGGCTTCTTCAGCGTGAAGTATGATGATGAAGATGATCTTGATGAAAATTGTAATAACGTCTGGAAGCTCCAGCTCCCACAGACTACGGCAACAGATCCCGGAAAACATCTCTCCAGCATCATCAGCAGGCCGTGTAAGCCTAAAACTCTTATTCGTTGTAAGATATTCTTTTCAGAAAATCGTTTAAAAAGGGTACAAAAAAAATCAATTCCTCGCCCAGTCACCTGTGCTGAAATTCACTTTAAGACAATATATTCCGGGAAGCAGGTGCTTGTCTCTTGCGTCCCTCAAAGAGACGTTGGAAAAGAGTGTGTGCTTCAGTTGAGGATGTGCTTATTGGAGTACACCCTCACCCCAAGCCGAGTAAAATCACGAGAGGGATGTAGGGGCCAAGGTGAGGCATCGAGAGCTTTTGTGATTCGGCTATACACTGATTCTTTGTGAGTTTTGTGCGAAAAAAAATATATAACTGTTGCGAATTCTTCTTCTTCTTTGTTTTGTGCCACTTATATCGAAGATCGGCGATCATCATGGCTATTTTGACTTTAGATGCTGCGAAACAGGGGCTTGGTGCTTCTGCCGAACCACTGTCGCAGGCTTTTCAGCCTTTGACGTCCCTGAAATCTTCTCCCCTCAATCGTACCCTGTATGATAAGATGAAGGAGACGGTAGGTACTTCTCATTTCTCATAATGTGACCGAAGTACATAAGCTTTCTCTGCTTAATGGTAGGCAGGAGCCTGTTGCGAGTATATAATGCTTGTACTTTTATTCTGATTTTCTATTTTATGCTACACTCCTTCATCACCCAATCATTGCGAACTCCATCAGTCAGTGCTTTTTCATCAACATTATAAACTTTATGGTCTACATAGAACTGTCATGTTGTCTTGCTTGTGTTTTTTTTCAATAAATAAATTGCTCTCAGGTAAGCCATTTCAGCCGTACATACTTTACTCAACTCACATTCATTCATTAACTGTCCACGCCTCACTTCCATACATGGATGTCGGCACCAATATGCTATTGTGTACCGCCAATCTCATATTCTTTGTGAGCTTCCTATTTTTCGCAATCCTTCCAATCCAAGGTGATTAAAAATTAAAATTCCTGGTTTTATTACATTTCACTGTACGGAGCTTTCATCATTTTGTCCATAAAAGGGAGCTTCAAAAGCTCGCCTCATGATTAATTTGGATTAACGGATCCGCAGTGAATAATTAATTGGCAGTCGTTAATACACTGTTAACGATTCGTTGGATTAATAACGGTCGTACATTTTATTCCAGGGCTTTAAAGCCAGCGCGGTCGCTTGGACAAAAAGCTCTCAACAAAATTCAGACACTGTGATTGATTGTTAGGATCGCTTTGAACATGCTTAGCAATAATTCTTATTTGAACATGCTATCTTTCTTATTTTAACGTGAAACTGTAAGTCTTTGTTATTTGGTCGTTGTCAAACTAGTCTAATGTAAGTTGCAAAGATATTTTACATTGAGGATTCACTTTATACGCATTCTCACAAGCAGACACGTATAAGCTCGCGCTTGCACATGCCGCCTGTGAACCTAGAACATAATAATTTAAATCCAAAATGATCACACACCCTGCAACTCTTGCCAACCTTTTCTGAAACATACTCTTCAATCAATAATCTAAGATGTTGGTATGCGGCTGACCACCCATGCTGTAGAAAACGGTTCACTTTTTCTTTGTCACCCTGTTTTAGGAAAGGTTGGCAAGAATTGCAGGGTGTGTGTTCATATGAGATTCGGGTTTTTACGTTGTAGGTTCACATGCGTCATGTGTAAGCGTGAACTTATCGTGCCGTTGCTTTCACTTCACGGGAAGGCCTTTCGCCACTTGAGAAAATATATAGCTTTGCATGAGCGTCCATATCCTTCTGACACATACATACAGGACGGGTACGAGGAGGGTTTGAGCATGTGTCTACTTGTAAGAATGCGTAATTTATGAATCCCCAATGTAACATATCTTTGCAACTTAGAATAGATTACATCAGATTAAGATGAAAGTCTTTCAGGGTTGTTCACAACACATTTGATCCATAGCTCAACCGTGAATCATCGTTGTTTTGTATGAAAAATTCACATTACGTGACGGTTAAGCCATGGATTTGCTGTGTGTGAATAACACCGTAGGTCTTTAAGTAAAAAGAGCATATTTGATTTTTATTTGTCTTCTGGGAACAGAACTGACAAACTTCTGATTAAGAATCCAAAGCGTTAAGTCCTAGACTACGAATGTGTCATTTTTTTTTAATATTGAGAGTAGCATTTTTTTATGCACATGGCATATCGTCCCCCCAGTGCTTGTTTGGCGTCTCTACCAATTGATTCAAAGTTGACCTTTCAATGAAAATTACACTTTACACAATCTGAGCTAAGAAAATAACGCAAAACACGATAACGTGAGAGTTGTTTTAAAAAAAAATGAATTTCCAGTTTTCATAAGACACATTGGTCCAGTACCTACACATACAAACATTGCTCATGTGAAATTACCTCTGATGGGCGTAAGACAAACAAGCACTAAGGGGACGATTATATAACAAAAAACTATATATTTTTTTACTAAATACAAGTACGCGTATTTTATTAACATACTCCCAGGATGACATTGGCAGTTTCCATACAATATAATCAACATGTTGACGTTCCGTCTGATGTGAGTAAATATTGTTGAGCATCTACTCTGTGATTGGCACTTGTATGTACTTGTCAAATATGTTTATAAAATCAAGGCGTATAATTAAAGTTGCGCAGATGCATAGGTGCTTCAAAATTAGAAGTCAACTATGACCGGTCCGCAGTCCAGTGGTAGCACTTTGGACTCGTGAATGGAAGGCTGTGGGTTCGACGATTTGCTCTTCTCTGGGTTGAAAAAATTATATTTTTTTACCAAAGACCAGTCATCAAAATGTCCATCCAGCAACTGGGTCTTTCTTGTGAATCAGCGCTTTGTAGCAGCGACAAAGTTTGTAAAAAGTCCGGTCGATAGCTCAATTGGTAGAATGCTTGCATTCCATGCCCAGAGTAAGGGTTCGATCCCAAGGTGTACTCAGCAACGCAACTCGCAACTAAGCTACACATATAGTGTAACTTCTTGCCGCGTTATCCCCGAAGGGGTCGCATGTGGCGAGTTGAACCTATTTATTTTTACAGGTAAGGGGGCCGGCCTTACGCCAACCACTTCAGTTGAAGTGGAGGTTTCCCAGCTCCCGAGAGTGCTGGTACTCATTTCTTGTGAAGGCTGAGTAAACCTTGCCGGCATTTTATTTGGGGTTTGAAATAAACACCGAAACGGGAAATCATTTCTGACACCCTCGGTGGGATTCGAACTCGAGCTTTCGGCATGGAATGCAAGCACTCTGCCACCTGAGCTATCGACCGGACAAACCGGACGACAGACAGCCTTCACAATAAATGAGAACCAGCCCCTCCCGGGATCGCCACATGCAACCCCTTCGCGGAACGCAAGCAAACAGTTACACATATAGAACACTATATGTGTAGCTTAGTTGCGTAGCGAACTATGTACATACATTCACTATACTCATAGTGGAGGGTAAGCGGCTGGCATTAAGATCTGCAATATGTACTGCAGTGAATAAATTGATTTTTCCGAAACGATCTAATAAAGCAAAGTACTTGGATCGTGCTTTTTGCATGACTGACCCTGTGCTGTGGAATGCCCTACCCCATGAGCTTAGAGTCGTAGAAAGTGCGTAAGGTTTATGTTCATTTAAGGTTTGGATTTTATTTGTAAGTACACATTCAGCATTTGTAAGCGCGAACTACACGTGCTTGTTTGTGGGTTTGATATGAGCTTTAAATGCATATCCCCCTATAATATAAAATGCAACGGCCTCCCCATACAAAATAATTGTGCGTTAATGGATGACAAACTGAAGAACTCCTGAACAGATGCACGTCATATTCACAACAAATATTGTTCAGGACTTGGGATGTGCTTCCTCATCATTAATAGATTTTTAATTGTTGTTTTTAAAATAAATAAACATGATCAATCACAACACCTTTTTATGTAAAACCTATGCGAGAAACAAAACTCATTTTGACATTCGAATTTTAAATAAATTGCCAACACTTCAACATACGCTTCAAAGTTGCCATACAAGTCGATTCTTTTTCGGTTGAATTCCGTTGAGTACCTACCTATATTCTTTATTTATTTCAAAATTATACTTCAACCAGTTATAACATGTATTTTTTAGAAATAATGACGATCGATTAGGTCAACTTTTTATATGAAACCATACTTATTGCGGCATTTATTTTTTTAAAAGTATTATTATAATATACAATCTAAGTTGCATAGACGCATTAACATTTATAATTCATATTCAATGCACTACTCCACGGAGACACGAGTGAGTTTGCGCTTACAAATGCTGCATGTGTATTTACAAATAAAAATTTCAGCCTCTCATGACCATAAGCCCTGCAACTTTTGCTGACCTTTTCAGAAACAGGGGACACATTTGTTAAGTGAACCCATTTATGCGATATGGGTGGTAAGCCTCATACTAACCCTTAAGTCAAGGAATTTGATTCAACAACGTTAAATTTAATTTATAATCTAAAGTTGCAAAAAAAGTTATTTGATGATTCAAATTGAATGCACGCCCACAAACTGGCAAATGTCATTTCACGTTAACATATAGTTGTGGCGCTTGATTATTTATAAATATTAGAATATATAATCTAAGTTGCACAGATACAATAACTTTTATAATTCATATTCAATGCATGCCCCCCTGGAGACACGAGTGGGTTCGCACTTATAAATGCTGCATGTGAACTTACAAATTAAAATTAAGGCCTCTAATGAACATAAGCCCTGCAACTTTTGCCAACCTTTTCAAAAACAGGGGAAACATTTGTCAAGTGAACCATTTTTTGCGATCTGGGTATTCAAGCTCATACTTCCCTATCCGTCAAGGATTTGAGTTTAAAAAATCCTTCAACAACGTTAAATTTAATTTATAATCTAAAGTTGCAAAAAAAGTTATTTGATGATTCAAATTGAATGCGCGCCCACAAACTGGCAAATGTCATTTCACGCTAACCTATAGTTGTGGCGCTTGATTTTTTTTAAATATTAGAATATATAATCTAAGTTGCACAAATACAATAACTTTTATGATTCATATTCAATGCATGTCCCTCTGGAGACACGAGTGGGTTCGCACTTATAAATGCTGTATGTGAACTTAAAAATTCAAATTAAGGCCTGTAATGAACATGAGCCCTGCAACTTTTGCCACCCTTTTCAAAAACAGGGGAAACATTTTTCAAATGAACAATTTTTTGCAATATGGGTATTTAGGCTCATACTAACCTATAAGTCAAGGAATTTCTAATCTAATCTAAGCTGCAAGGATATATATCATTTAAGATTTATATTCAATGCATTCCCACAAGCAGACATGTATAATTTCGCGCTGGCACATGCCGCATGTGGACCTACATTATAAAAACCCAATCTCAAATGAACATAAGCCATGCAACTCTTGCCATCCTTCCCTGAAACAGGGGTGAAATTGGCAAAGTGAACCATTTTTCACAGTATGGGTGGTCAGCCGCATACCAACCTATCAGTCAAGGATTTGAGTTTGAAAAATCCTTAAACAACGTTAGAGATAGAAACAATCTTAATTTATAATCTAAAGTTGCAAAAAAACTTATTTGATGATTCAAATTAAATGCACACCCATAAGCTGGCAAATGTCATTTCACGTTAACATATAATTGTGGCACTTGATGTTTTTAATATTAGAATATAAATCTAAGTTGCATAGATACATTTTATAATTCATATTCAATGCATGCTTCCATGGAGACACGAGTGAGTTCCCGCTTAGAAATGCTGCATGTAAACTTACAAATTAAAATGAAGGCCTCTAATGCACATAAGCTCTGCAACTTTTGCCGACCTTTTCAGAAACAGGGGGAACATTAGTTAAGTGAACCCATTTATGCGATATGGGTGGTAAGCCTCATACTAACCCTTAAGTCAAGGAATTTGATTCAACAACGTTAAATTTAATTTATAATCTAAAGTTGCAAAAAAAGTTATTTGATGATTCAAATTGAATGCACACCCACAAGCTGGCAAATGTCTTTTCACGCTAACATATAATTGTGGCACTTGATGTTTTTAATTTTAGAATATAAATCTAAGTTGCATACATACATTTTATAATTCATATTCAATGCATGCTCCCAAAGCAGACATGAGTGAGTTTGCGCTTACAAATGCTGCATGTGTAACTACAAATAAAAATTTCAGCCTCTCATGACCATAAGCCATGCAACTTTTGCCGACCTATTCAGAAACAGGGGGAACATTAGTTAAGTGAACCCATTTATGCGATATGGGTGGTAAGCCTCATACTAACCCTTAGGTCAAGGAATTTGGGTTTGGAAAATCCTTAAACAACGGTTATCTTAATTTATAATCTTAAGTTGCAAAAAGAGTTTTGATGATTCAAATACAATGCACACCCACAAGCTGGCAAATGTCTTTTCAAGCTAACATATAATTGTGGTACTTGATGTTTTTAATTTTAGAATATAAATCTAAGTTGCATACATACATTTTATAATTCATATTGATTTACAAACGCTGCATGTGTAATTATTACAAATAAAAATTTCAGCCTCTCTTGACCATAAGCCCTGCAATTTTGCCGAACTTTTCAGGAACAGAGAAACATTCGTTCAGTGAACATTTTTTTAGGTATGGGAGGTCAGCCTCATACCTCATGCTTCATACAAGAATCTCAGAACATGAAAGAACTAAATAACCCTTTTACCGCAATTTTTTTTCAAATTACTTCTTAAACCATTTAATTACTATGAAGGAGGTGTGAGGAAAAATTATTGCGAAGCCAGACTCACTCCGAAGGGCCTAGCAGACAACCGTGCACAGCACGGTCAGTCTGCTGGTATATATATATATTTTCAACTTAGATTATAGATTATTTTAACGCGTTGAAGATTTCCTCGTTCTGAACAGTTATCTGTGATTTTGTGCCGATGTATGCCAACATTGCAGAGACCTTTCCGTTGTGTATACGAGTCAAAACCCTTGACCTCGTACATACGTGTGATTGGATTCTGCATAGAAACACTTTGTTTGTTTAATGTATAAATAAAATACAAAATATTTATGCTAAAAATATGCTGTGGGCATGTCGTGAAAATAAAGTCTTTATATTTGTGAAAATAAACCAGCTGTTTAAATTTTTTTTTTATTTTTTTTTTTTATTCTTTTAACTATGTAAAATGTAGGTTATCGACTTTACAAAAAAAATACAATGTGCGTCTTGCAGCAAGGAGTGATTTATTTATAATCTAAGTTGCAAAGATAGCATTTAGGATTCAATTTAAAACACACGTTTGAATCAGTACTCCTTTTCATTCATCATATTTTCCCCAATCTAAATCTAAATCTAAGTTGCAAAGATTTATATATCATTTGAGATTCACATTAAGTGCATTCCCATAAGCAGCCACGTATAAGCTCGCACTTACACATGCCGCAAGTGGATTTACAATATAAAAACCCAATCTCAAATGAACATAAGCCCTGCAACTCTTGCCGACCTTCCCTTGCAGTATGGGTGGTCAGACTCATACCAACCTACAAGTCAAGGAATTCGCAAAAGAAAACCCAAAACTGAATGGAACATAGCCTTAAGTTGCAAGGTTATATTGACATTAAGACTCGCAAAAATATAATGTGCGCCCACGTGTAAGGTCATGCTGAAATATGCTGTATTTGTTCCGAAAAAAATAACTCAAACTTACATGAACGTAAACGTTTTTTTTTTTTTTAAGGAATCCTGTGCGGGAGGCTCCCCAATTCTTGAGAGTCTTGGGGGTCTATGTCACCCTGGAAGGGTGCTGCAGAGGTGTTGCTTGAGTTCTTGGTTCTGTCGTGAGGCGCTGCAAGGAAGTGGTGATTGATGTTGGTTTTGAATAAAACCGGATTAAATTGGGAAGGGAACACAGATACTGGTAGACCATTCCATAAACGGGCAGTTTGGCAAAGGAATGAGTCATGAAAACGCCAAGTTCTCATAGTTTTGAGATCGACTGCAAAGGGATGAATGAGAGTCGTACTACGAGTTTCCCTTTCTGAAATGCGAGGGGGAGGGATTAATGAATGGAGCTCATTAGAACAAGCTCCGTGGTAATATCGATAAAAAAAGACTGAGCATTCCAACTTTTCTTCTGTGCTGGAGCGGCTGCAGATCGGATGTCAGAGAAGGATCATTGATCAACCTCACTGCCCTCCTTTGCACGGAATCAAGTTGGTCACTCAACTTTTTAGACATACCACACCAAAGATGGCTGCTATACTCGATATTGGGGCGGATTTGAGATTTATACAGAGTCAATAACTGGGCTGAAGTAAAAAACCTACGGGCTCTGTATAATATGCCGAGTCGCCGGAAAGCGGAAGTTGTGCGAGACTCAATAGCATCATGGTATTTTAACTCTGATGACAGAGAAACACCAAGAAAATTTAAGTGTTCATGGTTAGAGAGGGAGACATTGTCGAAAGTTGGGAGATAGTTGTTTGGAATCCTCTTTAAGGATATCAGACATGCTTGAGTCTTTTTGATGTTGAACTCTACAAGGTTGTCAGTGCCCCAGCGGCTGACAGCCCTGAGATCTGTATTGATCTTTGAAGCTAATGATTCACGAGCAATAGATATCGCTGAACTATTTGGGGGCTTTGTAAAAGAGAAACCGTCATGTATTGTACTGTCATCGGCATAGCAGTGGATAGGAGCACAGGATAGTAAATCATTGATGTGCATAAGAAAAAGTGTCGGAGACAAGACGGATCCTTGGGGGACACCGGAATTGATTGGTAGCAGGGCTGATTTACTACCATCGATGACTGTTTGGATAGATCTGTCTTTTAGAAAGCTGGAAATCCATTCTATGAGGAGAAGGGGAAGTCCAAAAATTCGTAACTCAAAAAAACGTTGTAACTCCTGCCACCTTTCCCTGAAACAGTGATCGGCATAGACAAAAAAACATGTAAAGCATGTGACGGTCAGCCTAATGCCAACCTGAAACAGAAAATCTATAAGAAATGAAACTTTAGAATTAAAAATCAGTAGATGCCAAAATTGGCGTTAATTCGATTTTTTGTTTATAATAATTTCAAATAATATAAAATATTAGGTGGAGGAAAAAGTCTTTTCGCATTTAGTATGTATAATGTTTATCCTTATAATAAAATATCTTTGGCTGTACTATTTGTATCTGGCTGGTTTTCATCACATTAAAAAAGGGACTTTTCAAAAAAATAATCAAATTGGGAAAATTTTGCTTGCCGATATTTTTCATTTATTTTTCATTTATTCAATATTGCAAAAAAAGGGAAAAATGCAACGCAAGCTGCAAAAAAAAATTGTGACGTTTACGGACCTAATACAGTGTCAGTAAGAGTAGCACAAAGTTGGTTTAAGCGTTTTCAATCCGGGAATTTTGATGTCAAAGATGCACCTCGCTCTGGTGGCCTAAATCAATTTTCATATGTAACATGCGAATAAACTATATATTTCCCCGACCTATTATAATCCCCATACTTTTTATATTTTTGCTAAAACACCTGACGCAAAAGTTGTAATAAAAAACAGTACATAAATTATATATACTTGTAAATATACATATTTAAGAAAAAGCAGGCATCGGTCTTTTTTTGTT
Organism: Agapetus fuscipes; assembly: GCA_951799405.1. NCBI lineage: Eukaryota > Metazoa > Arthropoda > Insecta > Trichoptera > Glossosomatidae > Agapetus > Agapetus fuscipes. The sequence continues at coordinate 6,874,327 of OX637358.1, read as the reverse complement.
TCTCTCGGAAAAATCTTTTCTTTCATAAAACTTTCACCGCAGTAAGGAAATTCTTTTTCTGTTGCCCACGCAAGAAAAAGGCCGCAAGAAACGTTTGCCTTTTTTTCGTAACTTTTTCAATATTCATACGCCTACCTGCTTGTTTTCTGTTTAAATTTTCTTCCAAACCAAATGAGGTCGGAACATTGAAAATGGCGAGGAAATAAACTTCGTCATTCGGCCGGATTCCTTCCAACTCTGAGTGAGAGAAGTAATAGTCTCTCATTCATACAAAGGCTTTTCGTCGGCCAAACTCCTTGAATTTTACGTTGGTGTAATTCCTTGACTTTAATTGGTGTGAGGCTGAAGCATACTGAAAAAAATGGTTCACTTAGCCAATGTCATCCCTGTTTCAGGGAAGGCACTCTCCCACCACCTCCCACACAGTTCACACAAATCATGCGGAGTGGCTTCACTCGGTGAACAACATTACAATATTTAAAAAAAATTTTTTTTTTCAAAAACGTAGTTTTATTTTCACAATAATATTTTCTACCTCAAGTACTTCCGACCTTCAAGACTTTTGACTCTTGATAATGACCTGAATATTGAAGGTCGAAAGTACCTACTTGAGGTAGAAAATATTATTATTGTGAAAATCAAACTACGTTTTTGAAAAAAAAAAAAAAATTTTAAATAAAATGAATTTTCACTGTGTGAATACACAAACCCTACAAAATCTAACATTACAATATTTTTTCAAGTGGCTGAAGGCCTTCCCGATGAAGTTAATCAGCTAGTATAGTATAGCTCTATTCGTGGAAAATTTATGTATATATTTAAAAAAAAAAAAAGATTTATGTTCATTTTAGTTTTGATTGACGTGATTTTAATTTGATAGTACACATACAGCATTTGTAAGGGCGAACTTACGCGTGTCTGATTGTAGGAATGTATTTAATATGAATCTTAAATGTTTATATATATCTCTGCAACTTAGATTAATGATTATTACAGAAATCTTTTCGAGGTTAAATCACACACGCATATTGCATGTTGTAAACAGTTTGTTTTAATGCAAAATAAGATAAAACACCTACTAAATTGTTTGAATCTGCGAAGTAATTCAAAGAATATACTGATACCCTTTCTTAAAATGAGGAGGACTTGGTTTGGTTTATTTGACTTTTTATTTCTCTTTTTTTTTTACAATTGCAGTTAGAGACAGAATCGGTCTTCGGGCCAACAGGCCGACAAACATTGTGACAACTACATCCCTTTTTAATAATAATATGAGGATGATTTATTTGGTGAGCGCTGTTTTTGTGTGTATCACACCTCAAGAGCCCTCTGCGAGCTTGGTCGTCGCTGTAGAAAGCGCCAATTCTCAAGCAAGACCCAGTTGTTGTAAGGTTGGATGGACCTTTCAGTGACCGGTCTTTGGTAAAGGTTTATGAATTTTTCAACTCAGCGTAGAGCACATTCGAAATATAAATGGTATATTTTTGTGCTCCGCCGGGATCCGAATTCACAACCTTCCATTTACGAGTCCGAAGTGTTGCCACTACGGACTACGGACCGGTCCAAGTTTTTTTTATTAAAATAAAACACATAAAATTCTAACAATAAATTCGGATCGGCCGGTGTCTAGCCGAACGCCGGCCAATCAGCGTGTAGGGTTAAGTTTGGTCAAGGAGTTCGACGGATGGCGAAATTCAGGGCCTGCACAAAAAAAGTGTGCCGTATCAATACAATTTTGCTTAAGTTAAATAAAAACAAAATTATTTTAATAAACCGATTTCAGTTTGACGTATATCAGAGTACATTTTAGTGTGCAAGAAATTCCGCTTAAAAGTATTTTCATGTAAAAATTTCAAATAGTGTGGACTTTGACTGACTAAATGCTGTTAGGTAGCAAAATTTCCCTGATTATTAGGAATTTACTATGTGTCAAATGACATAGATGAGAGATATTTTGAATTATCAAACATTTTTTTAAATTTTGAACTTTTTCTCTACAAACAAACGTCAGTCTTATGTGTATGCAATATTAATTTTTTAACACAATAAATTCACCAGAGCCTGTGACTGCAAGCCAGGTGAGCTGATTTCTTTCTTTCCTTGTCGTTCATCTTTTGCTTTACAATTCCATATTCAAAATTTCCCCATTTTCTTTATTTTCCCTTTATACCTATGAAATCCTTTTGTTACAAGTTTCTCATTTGTTTCTCGGAAAACATTTCTTTCGTTTCCCCTTCAAATACCTACATCTCCTTAAAGTAAACATTGGATAAGATTGATTTCATAAAATGTTCCTTTTTTTTAAAAAAAATGAATATTTCCCATACATAATTTCTAGGATAATTTTCAATTTCAGATATTTTTTCTTTCGCATTTTTTCAAATGTATCCGTCATCCATCAACAAACATAAAAGATAAAAATGGAGCATCTGATCCGTATTCTTTAACAACAAAAAAAATACGCCCTTGGGTGCACGGTTCATACAAACGAGGTCATGCTTTAATCAGTTTCCAGGCAACCGTTATGTTTATGTCTCTTTTTGGCGGATGCCGTTAATATATTATCGTCCCCCCAGTGCTTGTCTGGCTTATTTATCAAAAATGACTTTTAAATCCGAACTAAGAAAAAAACGCGAAACACGATAATGTGAGAGTTATTTAAAATATATTCAAAATCAATTGCAAGCAAGCTTTGTAGGAGATAAGTCAAACAAGCACTAAGCGGACGCTATGTCTCATTTTTTCTTTATTTTCCTGTCCGGTCGATAGCTCCGTTGGTAGATGGCTTGCATTCCATGCCGTGAGCTCGAGTTCGAATCCCACCGAGGGTGTCAGAAATTATTTCCCGTTTCGTTGTTTATTTCAAACTGCCAAGGTTTATTCAGCCTTCACAAGAAATGAGAAATATCATCTCTCGGGAGCTGGGAAACACCAACTTCAACTGAAGTGGTTAACGTCTCTCAAACGACTCTCTTATCTGTAAAAATAAATAGGTTACATTCGCCACGGTCGCTTTTGGGAAACCGCAGTATATATTTTGATGGTTCATAACATTAAGTTTTTGTTTAACACCAATCTTAATATACTAAAAAATAAATAACCAATCTTATAATTGCACGTAGTGAATGGAATAAAAAATATAGATTTGTTTTTTTTATCTTATGTAGACAGATAAAAAACATAGTACTTATCAATAATTCTGAATTCTTATTTATTCTGTATTATTTTGTATAATCATTAGAATACTAATCATATTTTTACTTTCTTGCTATAGCCGAAGGCTATAAAAGAAAGTTATGATTTGGTGTGAAAAAAAAATTTCGAGGTTTTCACGGAAATGAGTTGTCCTGGTGCAGGACATGCCAAAAAACACTATCTTTCAAAAACGTCCGTCTGTATGTATGTATGTATGTATGTATGTATGTATGTATGTATGTATGTATGTATGTGTGTGTGTCACTTTCCAAAGTATAAGACCTAGAGATACCAAATTTTGGCTACATCAACTTTTTTGGACATGTATTAAGTATGAATAACATGACATTACACCAACTTGAAAATTCAAGATGGCTGCGATACAAAAAAAACATAAAATTGCACTTTTCTCAAAAACGGCTCCAAGAATTTTTCTTAAATTTTCAGAATTGCCACTAATTAATTTTTAACTTAATAAATTAGTTATGGCAACACTCTTACTAATCTGTGTCTATGGGCTGCGATATGAAAAAAACAAACGATTGTGATTTTCTCGAAAGTTAAGGGGTCAACAAAAATATAAAATTCCACAATATTATGGAAAACATAAATTTCTACAAATTTACAAAAAAAAATTTTTGAAAAAATAAATATAAAGCACCGTTTACACGACCTGAAATTTTAAATCGAAAATATTACAAAAACCTATTAAAATGCAAGATATTTAAATTTGTTTTAGATTTGATAGAAAGAACAAGCTTATCACTTTAATTCATAATCATTTTTTTTTTATTTTTTTGAAAATTCAAGATGGCTTCCCAAGAGCTGAAAATTTAAAATGCGATTTTCTCAAAAACGGCTCCGACGATTTTTCTTAAATTTTTTGTGAATCCATTTATATAATAGTGCTATCTAATAATTATAATCATTTCTTCATCATAATCTCGGTTTAGGGAGCTGCCATATAAAAGAAAAAAATAATGGAAAAATCCTCGGCAGTTAGAGGGTTAATAAAAAAATAATGTAGCGCAAATGTAAAAAAATAATAATAATCTATATATTGCCATCATTATTTTTTCCAAAAAATGAATCAAAAGTATAGCCGCCATACAAAGTGAAAATTTTCCATACAAAATGTATTAGCAATTTTCTTGGTAGTCAAAGGGTTAAAAATAAATAAAAGGCTGCGATTCTTAAAATTTTATAAATACCAATAATAATCAATCGTTACTTTTTCAAAATATAACTAAAAAGTTTACCCACCATACAAAGTCCTAGTTTGCATACAGAAGGGTTCAATGACCATCTATAATAATCTAAAATATAAGTTGCAATGAAATATAAACATTCAAAACTAATATGAAATGCATGCCCACAAACAGGTACGTGTAAGTTCGCGCTTACGAATGCTGAATTTGTACTTACAAATTAAAACCAAATCTCAAATGAACATAAAACCTGCAACTCTTGCCGACCTTCCTTGAAACAGGGGTGACATTAACAAAGTGAATTATTTTTTACACTTTGGGAGGACTGAGAAATGCGAGAAAATTGAGATAAGACTGAATGAAAAAAGAGTGGAGGTCGTGAAAGAATTTGATTATCTGGGAAGCAAGTTTGAGTCGAATGCGAAATTGACGAAATAATTGGAAAAGCGCGCTAGTAGAGGAAGAAGTGTAATGGAAACGATTGGAAGCATTACAAGGAATAGGAAACTCACGAAGAATATGAGATCGGCGGTCCACAATGGCATATTGGTTGGTGGAAGTGAGGCTTAATGAATGTGAGCTGAGTAAAGTATGTAAGTGCGGTTGAAATGGCTTACCTGAGAGCAATGGCTGGAAAGACACTCAGTGATAGAGTACGTAATGCTTGAGTGATGAACGAGTGTGGTATAAAAGAGAATATGAGAATGAAAGTACAAAAAAGTACGATGAGATGGTTCAGACATCTTGAAAGAAAGGATGATGAACAACTAACGAAGAAAGTGTACAAAGGAAATGTTAGAGGAAAGCGCGGAAGGGGAAGGCTGAGGAAAGAATGGTTAGACCAAATAGGTGAGATTGCGAAAGAATGGATCCTGCAGAGTGAGAATAAGAGAAGAGTATGTATGAAAAAGGTGATGACAGCAAAAAGTGGAGGCGCATCTGCGGAGGTACCGGCCACCCCTAATGAAACGGTGGCAGGATACAGTACAGTACAGTACAGAGGTCAGCTTCATACCAACCCATGAGTCGAGGATCTTTCTTGTGTAATTGGCGCTTTTTCCAGAGAAGACCAACCTCGCAGAGGGCTCTTGAGGTGTGATTCACACAAAACGGCGCTCACCAAATAAATCATCCAAATATTTTTTATTCACTTAAGAATTTATATGGCTATTTCCATACTCGCACGGGTATGCAGGTACACACCGCGGTGGAATAAAATTGATCTATTATCGATATATTATATTTTCATTGAAACTGCATAAGCTGGTAGGTGATTATAGCTTTACATACGTCATACAGTGGGTTAATTTTTGCAAGAAAGTCGAGTGCAGATTCTGTGCAATTTATTTTCTGTTAAAATAATGAAATAAAATTAGGAGGTCAAAAAGGTTATTTATAACTTTAAAATAATTAGATAATTTTTTTTGTATTATTTTTAACACTTATGCAGTGATGCCCAACCAATGGTCCACAAAGGAACAAAAAACTAATAAAAATATTCTAGAACATGTTTCGGACTCGGAAAGGGAAGGTCGTGAGTTCGAATACTGGCGGAGAGCAAAAAATATAACATTTTTTTTGCAAAGTATGTGCTCTTCACTGGATTGAAAAATTAATACACCTTTACCAAGGACCTGTCACCAAGTTCCACCTAACAGCAACTGGGTCGGGCTTGAGAATGGCAAATTCTAAAGTGACAACCAAGCTCGCAGAGGGCTCTTGAGCTGTGATTCACACAGAAAGAGCTCTTATTAAATAAATTATAGGAATATTATCATTATAATCCTTCTAATATAATCTAATCTAAGTTGCAAAGATATGTATCATGAAAGATTCACATTATATGCATTTTACAAGCAGACACGTATAAGTTCATGCTTAAACATGCAGCATGAGGACTTTATAAAAACCAGAATCTCAAATAAACAAACACCCTGCAACTCTTGCCGACCTTCCCTAAAACAGGGGTGGCATTGGCAAAGTGAACCATCTTCTACAGCACGGGTGGTCAGCAGCATACCAACCTATAAGTCAAAGAACATACGCAACAAATTACATTTTTAAAATCAATAAATAATAATATGTATGGACATCAAAACTAAAAGAACAATGCTGTCAAAGTGGTCCCTGGCCGTAATTAAAGAATCTGAAGGTGGCCCCTGCTTGAGAAAAGGTTAAGAGCCACTGAATTTAAGTATTTGATTTTTTTTTGAGAATAAACTCATAACTAATTACTTCTAGCATCCGGCATAAAAGACCGTTTTCTTTATATCAATAAATTTGTTAAAAAATTGAAAACAAAACATATTTTGACTCATACAACATTATCAACGATTAAAACCGTCCATGGGATTTTAAATCAAAATAGGACGTCATTTTTTTATGAAAAAAAGGATTCAAAAGAAATTCAATTCTAAAACTTAGTTCATCCTTTTGAGAAGCATGTATGGCTATCATCAATTAAATGTTTTAGTAAAAATTTAAGGGTTTGTGTATTGACATTATGAAAATTAATTTTAAATTTAGAATGCAAAAATAATAAGAATGTTTTTTCTTCACGAGTTCATTTATTTACCCGAGCGTTTTCGGTGCTATCACACCATCATCAAGAGGATAACTTTTTGGGTTTGCTGTTACTTTTGCATTATTAATTTCGATGTTACAGCCTTTTATGGCCAGGGATTGAAGATGGATATATTTCTGTAATCTATCGGACTTGGAGCTTTCGGACGTTTCGCTTATATTAAAACAGTTTTCTCATCATCACATTATTTCATCATTATGATGAAGAAACCTATCCCAGAAATACATAGGTGAAATTTCCGGAAACTACAGCTCCGGCAGACCACGGCAACAGATCCCGGAGAGCAACTCTCCAGTATCATAAAGTATATTTAATTAACTAATAAATACCTATGAATATTTTTTTGCTAAGGGTAAAACCGACACCGTTTTATTTTAAACAGACGTCGGCCCTTGACTGCTCGGCCGTATCATCAACTAAGTGAAAAAAAGTAACTACGCAAGAAGTGAAGGAAAGAAATATGTTTTATTTCATGATATATGAATGAATTAAAAGAGGCATAGGATCCACTAATAATAATCAAAACATTATTAGGAAGATTTATTTGGTGAGCGCAGTTTTTGTGTGTCAAGAGCCCTCTGCGAGCTTGGTCGTCGCTGCTGAAAGCGCCAAATTTCAAGCACCAGACCCAGTTGCGGTAAGGCTGGTGCTCGTTCTTCATTAAAAGTTTTTGAATTTTTCAATCCAGCATATTTGAAAATACATATGTGGTACATTTTTTGTGCTCCGCCGGGATTTGAATCCACAACCATCCATTCTTCAGTCTGAAGCGTTACCAGTGGACTTTGGACCGGTCAAGTTGTATTTGATATTGACTTGTATTGTTCGAGATAACAAAAATTCTCAATGATTCAAGAATAATCTTTATTCTTGCTATATAAAAGGACCAAAGCTATTTGTAAAGTAAACTAAGAGACATATGTTATGTGTTAAGGTTCTAACCACTCTTTGCGGAATAGTAATAGAGTAACACACAGTTAACTGACATCATTCATGATTTTATTGTTTTTTGTTTTTGGATATTTGACGCACTGCCGAATGTCATTAAAAGTTTATGTTTTTATGACGTCTTATCTGGATATATAACGTTATCGGCTTATCAGGGGAAATTCCCATTTTCGCTACGTCTAGCAGTCATCAGCTACTTAAAAAAAAATACTCAAATATGAACAATTGGTCTACTTAGATTGAATCGTTGAATTGGTCTACTTTTATTTGCCATTTTAATATTTGTTTTTACGCGTAAAGCGCCCTTGAGGTGATTGCTCACAATACGGCGCTAAAGATATTGTCTAATTTTATTTATTATTATTATTATTAGAACAAACAAGAAAAATCAAATGGTCCACTACACATAAAAAAAATCATGATTTAAAAGAAGAATGACGTTCACCAATACACATTTTATACAAAATTTAACAAATGATTTATCGAGCCGTAGTATAGAGTTAACGTATTTTTCAACGTTCTGTCAGAGTTGTATCCGATGCCATCAAGAAACGTGTCTTTTGTGATACAAATTCGACGAAATTTTGAGAAATACGTTCCCTTGTACAATTGACACTAGAGCTAGTAACATGACTTTTTAAAGTATTTTTTCTTCTATTGTTACTGGGTTCATTTTCTCGTCTTAAGGCATAGTCTTAAGGTCAATTTGATTCAAAATTGTGCAAATGGAACTACAAAGATTTTTTTATAGAGCTCAATGCAACGCATATGAGGGCCTTAGAATCAAAAAGGCAAGTGTCCTATGGACTATCTATGGGACGCTTGCCTTTTTGATTCTAAGGCCCTCATATTCTTTGAGCTCCGCAGCGAATCAAGCTCACTACCTCAAGCTTAGAGTCAATAGTTTTAACCACTGAACAACAACCGTATTCAATATTTTTGGTCCATTTGTTCCGATTTTCCGTGCCATCGACTTATCATCCAAAGACAAATGACCCACAAATCATTCCCCAGACAAATCATCCACTTGATTGCGCACGAAAGATCGTCCATGCGATTATTCGTCCGCACGACAACTCATCCATTATTCTCATGTTAGTGAAACGGAAAAGCTTGCGTTTTTTGTTTTATAAAAAGCGAAACTTAAAAGCGAATAACGTCAAGTAGAACAATGATTATCCGACCTATTGTAGATGAAACCTATGAACGTTTCTCGAATAATATGGGTTCATCATGTAATTCATGTTTCATGAATGAATTAATAAGAACTTGACACTGGCGCCCCTGCTGAATGCGGGAATCTGCCACAAAGAAGAAGAAGAAGAAGAAGAATGAATTAATTTTGTGATTGGCGTTATTACAACTAGCGCCAGTTTGAACCCCGCCTACGCCTTGTTCTATCGACAGTAACTTTAAAACTGTTTCAATAGATGCCATTGCATACACAAAAGCATCCGCTTTCGCATGAAGGCAAACTGACCAGGGCTGGAAGTCTCATCACCACGGTAATTCTTACCTACAGAATATCGGTAATATTTGTATGAAGACTAATCAGCTGTTCACTTGCGGCCATCTTCGATTGACAGGTCTTCATACAAATATTACCGATATTCGGTAGGTAAGGATTACCGTGGTGATGAGACTTCTAGCCCAGGCAAAATAAGTTGCTCCCGAAGGGGCTGGATCTCATTTTTTTTAAGGCTGAGTACATCTTGCTGGTATTTATTTTGGGTTAGAAATTAACACCGAAATGGGAAATCATTTCTGACACCCTCTGTAGGGATCGAACCCTTGCTTTCGGCATGATTGCCAGTTTCTACCAACTGTAATATAACTGGATCAGTTTTAAGCTTGGTAAATCGCTACTTCGGATAAACTTAACTCGGAAAATCAAGTTTCTACTATATGTAATCTAAAGTTTGGAAATTTTTCAAGATTCTTGCATGTTTTTTTCCCCATTTAAAATGATAAAGAATTGTTTCTGAAGTTGGCATTACAAATATAATGTATATCTGACAATGTGAGAGATAAAATGAGACGAAAAAGTAAGCGGCGAAAACGGCGATCCCCCATTGTAAATCTGTCGGCTTGGCTCTGGTCCATTTTCATGTAAAATAATGACGACAAGCAGAGATATATCACGGTTAGGAGACGAACACAAAATATTCTTTGGACGGAATTTTTCCCAGATAAGATCTGCGAGAAAGGAAAATGTATGAGAAAAAGTGAGAGAAAAATGTGCTGAGTGCTCGGAGAAGTAATGCAAATTTATTATTCTATAATAGTGTGGAGAGAAATTGCTTTGCATTTTTTTTTTTTGTAACTTTTGCCGCTTTTCATTAAATTTTAAATCGTTTCCGTTCTTTTATAATGTTGTTTATATTGCTCCTTGACTCATAGGTTAGTATGAGACTGACCACGCTACTGTTAAAAAAATGTTTCATTTAAGCCCCTGTTTGAGGGAAGCTTGGCAAGAGTTGCAGGGCTTATGTTAATAATTTGAGATTGGGTTTTTATGTTGTAAATCTTGTAGGGTTTGTGTATTCACACAGTGAAAATTCATTTTATTTAAAATAAAATTATTTTATTCTAAAACGTAGTTTTATTTTCACAATAATATTTACTACCTCAAGCACTTTCGACCTTCAAATAAAAATATTATTGTGAAAATAAAACTACGTTCAAGAAAAAAAAAAAAAAAATTAAATGTTGTAAATCTACATGCGGCATGTGTAAGCGCGTGTCTGTTTGCAGGCATACATTTATTATGAATTTTAATTTTTAATTTATTTGGCAACTTAGATTATAGATGAATGAGTGTACATAATATTATATAGCTTGTTTTTGTTTTTAATAAAAGGGGCCACATACCAATCAGGGTTGCAAAAAAAATGTGAAAAATTGTTCAAAATAATATTTTATCTTTTATAATCTTAATAGAGCTATAAAACTTCTTATCTTATGAAAGTAAAAGCATAATGATAAAAAGCAGATAAGAACAAATGTTAGCTGAGATACAAACCTAATAAATTTGTTTTTAATATATTTTGTCATTCAGAAAGGTGTGTTTCTAATGTAATCTTGAAAAATTGAAATATTTTATGACATTTGACCTCCAAATTTTGGTGTCAAAGAAACATATAATTAATAAATCTAACTCAGGCTCAACACGATAGTTGTAGCTAAGACTGCTGATCAAGCAAGCATGTCGATTTTATTTAAAATACGATATTATTATTTCTGTCTTTGACCTACGAGCATCGACTAAATGCTGTGAGCTAGCAAAAGTTCCCTAATTATCGGGGAAAAAATATCTATAATGGGTGGCGTCACGTCATAGCCGAGGGATATTTTGAATGGTCACTGTCGGTCGGTCCGAATTGTAAAAAAAAAAATATCACTTTTCTGAAAAAAAAATGTTGCTATCTAAATTCACAGCATCTTTTTGTACAAGGTTAATCAATAACTCAATTAAATTACTTGTTTTTGCTTAAATAATGTCACATTTTATGTTGGGAAGATCATACAAATTTAAGATTATTAACGTAAAATATTGACAACATTAAAATAATTATAGGTTAAATATGTGTTTAATAGAAATAAACCATTTTTTTTTATTTTTGCGAACCAAAAAGAAAGTTTTTTTTTATAACAGGGTTATCACTTTTCAGTTCAACATATGAACAGAAATTTCTTTAATAAACTTAATAATCCTCCTAGCTCCTTGACTGATAGGTTGGTATGAGGCTGACCACCCGTGCTGTAAAAATCGGTTCACTTTTGCCAATGCCACCCCGGTTCTGGGAACGGCGGCAGGAGTTGCAAGGTTTATGTTCATGTGAGGTTTTGCTTATTTGTATGCACACATGCAGAATGTGTAGGCGCGAACCTACATGTGCCTGTCTGTGGGCATGCATTTAATATGAGCCTTAAATGTTAACATATCTTTGCAGCTTAAATTATAGATTATAGAATAACAAGGAAAATAAAACTCCTGCTTGTTATATCTAAATCTAAGCAACAAAGATATATATAATTTAAGATTCATATTAAACGCATTCCCACAAGCAGGCATGTACAAGTTCGCGCTGATACATGCCGCATATGGACTTACAATATAAAAACCCAATCTGATATGAACATAAGCCCTGCAACTCTTGCCGACCTTCGCTGAAACAGGGAATATATGGCTGTAAAAAAAATGAAATCATCCGTGTTTTGTTTGGGTTTATGAATTAGGTACACTTGTGTTCATTTTTTACACACACTTTTTTGTTGGCATAATAAACAATTTGTTTTATCATTTATTATTTTTGGCAACCCTACTTCCAGACGCTCGTAACCATGATTTTTATATCAAAGAGCTGTCAGCATAAAAAATATGAAACTAGAAAAAAAAAGCAACGCCCCATAAACAAGCAGAGGAGTGCGACATTTTATGATGCCTATAAGCGTGCGCTAATCACATTAGCTGGGATTTGTTTTCTTACAAGAAAAAAACGCGAATCCCGGGGAATCAATACCGGGAATACAGTGTAAGCAATGTATTTAATTCAATTTTGAGAAATTAATTTTAAAGTACGATTCGTATTGTGAAAAATCTTCGGCAAAACTCATCTCTGAAATATACCGTGTCACAGATACTAACAAAAAATGTAAAAAAAACATGTTTCTTAATTATTTTTATGTGACAATCATAACGCACGTTTTATAATAAAGAGCATCAACTCAAAAAACATGAATGTTGGGAAATCACGTTTGAAGTTCAGACATCCAGTACAACTTGTATGGGATGAAAAAGGCGGCCGATGTTTTATCTCGGTCATATTCGTCCAAATTGAACGGCTGTTGCATTCTACCTATTCTTCTCGCATTGTTCTTGCGTTTTATTACAAAATCTCGATTTTCCCAATTTTCGAGTTATTTCTCTTTATTATTAAACGTGCGATAAGATTGTATAATTTGTTTTACTTTTTAAAATTTAGATAAATACTCATGTCCTCGTTTTTTGTTGTTGTTATTATCTCTTATACCTACACGTGCATTCATCTTAGAAATATTCATTTTAAATATTTTTCACACTATATAGGTAAATTTCACAGTAAACAGTTAATTTGTGAAAAGGTTTTTCATAAAAAGTTATTTTTAGATAATCTTTGAAAATGAATTTTCAATCCATAAATACACAAACTAAAGAAAAATTATGATTAAGAAACCTCAGTTTTATGGCATGTACATTTTACTCTTAAAAACAAATAGGTTCTACACTACTTGTTAGTATACTTTGATTAAACCAAAACAATATATGTATTCTTCTTCTTCTTCTTCTTCTTCAGCCTGTATTGATCGTCCACTCCTGGACGTAGGCCTCCTCTCGCATTTTCCATTCGTTTCTATCCTGAGCGATCCGCATCCAGGCAAGTCCTGCACTTCTCTGAACATCGTCACGCCAACGCAACTGTGGGCGCCCAACTCCACGCTTTGCCGTCCTTGGGCACCAGCACAGCAGTCGCTTTGTCCATTTTTCATCTGGATCGCGAGCGACATGTCCCGCCCATCGCCACTTGAGGGTTGCGGCCATCTTGATGACATCGGAAACCTTTGTCCTGACTCTTATGTCCTCATTTCTGAGTCTGTCCCGCAAACTGACACCCAACATGGCTCTCTCCATTGCTCTCTGTGTGACTCTTAACTTGTGGGCACTTTTTTGTGACATTGTGACTGTCTCAATACCATAAGTGAACACTGGCAGGTATTAATGTATTAATGTATGTAATTTTCTCCCTTTCTGTTAGAAGAAATGAATAATGAAGAAACCATAAATGTACTTTAGACAATATAATTAAAAAATATTACTGTTTTTCCGGTATTCATATTTGGTCAGTTTCAAAACTTAGCAACCCTGCTTCTGAAATTCAGGGCCGAAAATAGTATGACAATAATGGCATTATCGAGATTGTGCCGTGTATTCGTAACCTCAAAAGTGACAACCCTGAGACTCGAACCTAGCTAGTTTTAATGGTTGTTGGACACGAAATGTTGGTTACAGAAGTACGAAGGCCAAATCAGAGTTAAGTAGGATACAATATACTTAACTGACTCAATAACCATGAAATTGATGATGCTTTCTATAGATTTCTTTTATGATGTGAATCTTTAGAACTTCTGTGGAATAAATGGGTTCATTTGTTAAACTTATAGATACAAATTAAAATTTAAAGACAAAAAAAGTGCTCCTTGCAAGTTGCAAGTATGAATGGATGACGTCAATAATCTGAGTTGCGACAGTAGGTATATCAGCATTTACAATTCATATTAAATGCATGCCCACAAGCATGCACGTATGAGTTTGCGCTTACAAATTCTACATGTGACATTTACAATGTTAACAAATTTTATAGTATGGGTGGTCAGTCTCATACCATTTTGACAATTATATTAATTTTCGGATATTTAACGAACCATTCGGTGAGAACTTACATTATTCTCTTCGTTTAAATATCCGAAAATTAATATAATTGTCAAAATGTCAAGCGACCGTAATTCTAACTTAAACCTAACCAGTCTCATACCAACCTATTATTAAAGGATTACACATTTTCAAAATAATATCCTTGACTTGTAGGTTGGTATCAGGCTGACCACCCATACTGTAAAAAGATGTTTTACTTTGCCAATGGCAGTCCTGTTACATGGAAGATCGGCAAGAGTTGCAGGGCTTATGTTCATTTGAGGTTTGGATTTTAGTTTGTAAGTACACGCAGCATCATTGCAAGCGTGAACTTTTACGAACTCATACCTACGTGTCTGCTTACGGGAATGCAATTAATATGAATCTTAGATAGAAAATAATCTTTGCAACTAAGATTATAGATGGGACATTCAGCGTCATTGAGAAAGAAAATAACTACATTGTTAATCGTTTATTTTCAAACTGAAAATTTATCAGTTTTTTAAAAAAGGGAGTCGACCTTTTTTTGCTCGCAGCTGCGTCCTCAAATCTTGCGTCGTTTTTTACAGACTTTGGACTATTCTATTTTTTGTATACCATCGTCTTAGTGCTTGTTAGGCTCATATCCATCATAGGTAATTTCACATGAGCAATATTTGTACGTGTACTGGACCAATGTGTCTAATGAAAACGGGAAATTGATTTAAAACAGTTCTACTTTATTTATTTTTATTTAGTTACAAACAAAAATAACGAGTTGTGACCGGTTTCGGCCTCTTGGCCATCCTCAGAGAAACTGAGGATGGCCAAGAGGCCGAAACCGGTCACAACTCGTTATTTTTGTTTGTAACTAAATAAAAATAAATAAAGTAGAACTAAACAAAGTTTGTTATCATTTTTTAATAATTAAAAATGGAGTTCTACAATGTTTCCGCTAAAACTTTTCAAAAATTGATTTAAAACACATTGAAAACAATTCTTCCTTTTTTTTTTAAGAAATCCTGTGCGGGAGACTCCCTAGATTCTAGAGACTCTAGGGGTCTATGACACTTGTTGTAGAGGTGTATAAGCATGGTCTTCGCTACAAAGCGCCAATACTCAAGCAAGACCCAATTGCTGTAAGGCTGGATGGACCTTTGGTGACTGGTCATTGGTAAAGGTTTTATCAATTTTTCAACCCAGCGAAGAGAAAATTCGAAAATATAAATGGTATATTTTTTGTGCTCCGCCGGGATTCGAACCCAAAACCTTCCCATTCAGAGTCCGCAGTGTTACCACTGAGCTACGGACCGGTCGTGTTTCAAGTTTTTTTCTGAGCTCAGATTTAAAAGAATGTTGTTCTTAAGAAATTTTTATTGAAAAGTTATATTTTAATCAAACGGTAGATGAGCCAAACATGCACTGGGTTGACGAGATGTCAGATTTCATCTTGTCTCATGGAAGCGTTGGTCCATGTCCACTGTCCGGTCTGACAACGACATGTTCAAAATTCTATTTGTAAAACTAAATCCACGCAAATAGATTTCTTCAGTGCGTATCGTCCGTTTTTTAGGTACAAAAATACAATGTTTTCAAATAGATTTGTGAAATATTTAATCTCTTATTTTATGTATTTTCAATTTCATAAACAAAATAAAAATGTGAAGACGAACACCATTTTCCAACTTTTTTTCATTCCTAAATATAAAGGTTGCTATATGGCTGACCACACGTTCTGAAAACAATGGTTCACTTTGTCAATTTCACCCTTGTTTCAGGAAAGGCCGGAAAAATATACAGGGTATAAACAAAAGTTTATTTGAGATTTCGAATAATTTTTTTTAGTAAACGTGTAGCATTTTTAAGTGAGAACTTACACGTGTCTGTTTGTGGGCATGCATTTAATATTAATTTTAAATGGGGATACATTTTTGGTAACTTAGATTGTATAATATAGATTTCATAAGTGTTTTTTTAAATATTTATCAATAAAATACTAAATAATAATAATAATATATCTTTATTCCAGCCTTGTCACGCGGATGGTGCAAAACGTGACTGGCCATATTAAGTTTTAAGGTTTTTTCATACAAGAAATATAGGATAACAATGTAGTAGGATGCATACAAGAAAAAATAGTTAAAGAAAAGAAAAAAATAATAATAATACAGGAAAAGCAAAATACATGTGAGAAAATATAAAAATAAAACACAAAAACACACAGAAAAAAGAGAAGATTTAAAGATAAAAAGAAGTTGGGTTCAAGTTCATCACAATAGAGACGGGAACAGCGTTGTTTTTATTTCAAACACGCCAGCCTAAATTACTGTCTTGAGACGCTTTACCACAGAGCCGATAATACCTAATCATCAAAAATCACAGTTTCATCAGCATCATCTTAATCACTTAACTTTCACGCTGAAGAAGCCCATCGAAGACATAGGCGAAACGTCCGAAAGTCCCAGGTCCCACAGACCACGGCAACAGATCCCGGGAAGCGACTCTCCAGCGTAATCAGAAATCAGTTAGTATGAGACTAAAAATCTATACTGTAAAAATTGACGTGGTGTCAGGCGAAAGTCGGCAAGAATTGCAGATCGTGTGGCCTTCCAGGCTAAGGTTTATTTTCTAAGTGCGCATGCAGCATGTTTACTTATGGGCGTTCATTAAATGTGAATCTCAATGTTTACACATCTTTGCAACTTTAATTTAAGATAACATATTGCCATTCCTTGGGTACATATAAATAGTCATGTGCAAAATATAAATTAAAAACCTATAAAAATAAAGAAACAGTTTAAAAAAACTTAAATTATATACATTTTATTTGATAGGTTTATTTACCTTAGTAATTATAGCAATAAAAAAGTTAATTACATACAGGAAATCTTGTAAAAGAAATAAAAATCATTAGTGATTTATAATCATACCTATACCAATTGCTTTTTTGTCAATCTATAATTCATAATTTGTCTATCTTATAATCTTAGTTGCAAAGATATATTACATTTATTATTCATATTACATGCACTCCAGCAAGCAGACGCGTATAAGTTTGCGCTTACACATGCCGCGTGTGGACCTTCAACATAACAAAACCCAATCTCAAATGAACATCAGCCATGCAACTCATGCCAACTATCCCTGAAACAGGGGTGATATTGGCAAAGTGAACCAGTTTTTACAGTAGATATTTGTGATCAGCCGCATACTAACCTACATATCAAGTCAAGGAACTGAGAACATACTTTTTTGATTTATTTCAATTTCACTTTTCATAAAATTGCATTTGAATAATTGATTTCACATTTTGTACCCAATTCATAACATAAAATGGTTCACTCTGTAACTTCTGTATTGTCGGTCTCACGGCTTGGGAGTTAATGGATCACTGAAGCTTCACAGAACCGCATCCTATATTTAAATGTGACCATAGCCTATTCTCACGTGTTCCTGACCACGTGAGACGCCTCTAGAATGGATGTTTCCATGAAGCACCAGAGATGCCAACAGTTCAAAGTGTCAAACACTTACATCTACACACACACACATGCATATAAAGTAAACACGCCTAGGCACACAATCACAAAAACACGCAGGCATGAACCTATACATTCGTAACTTTACCAAATTACACAAAAAAAAGTAGAAAACACATTGACACGTGTTAAATAATTTTATTGTAAAATAAATAGGCACTGAATAATATCAGTTTTGAATAGATGCCTACACCTATTGCGAAAAAAACTTTTCAAATTTTATGTCAACAAAGTGATTAGGACGTTTAAGGATAATTTATTAAATAAATATTTCGCAAAAAAATGAAGATGTATTTGTGTTGGTTTGGGATCGATTGCATTTAAATTTGCAGTGAAATTTATATAGTTAAAAAGGGCACCAGTTTTTTTAATAAAAAGAGACTAAAAAAATAACGATAAAAATACAAAGTTTTTTTCCGTCAAGTATTAAAACAAAAACCTAAATTTACTTAGGACTTCTGTTTTCCTCGCTTGATTGTTCGACGGCTCAGTCGGTAGAGTTCTTTTATCACATGCCGAGAGCTCGGGTTCAAATCCCACCGAAGGTGTCATAAAAAATTTCCCGTTTCGGTGTTATTCCAGCCTTCACAAGAAATGAGTATCAGGACCCTCGTGACCTGGATAACTCCCACTTGAACTGATGTGGTTGGCGTTAGGCCGAACCCCTTACCTGTAGAAATAAATAGATTCCACTCACCACATACGCACTATTAGGGAAAAACGCGTCAAGACTATACATGAATTAGTTGCGTTCGCAATCCGGGAGGGGTTTGAACTTATTAATTAACCGCTGCCAGCGCTGTCTGTATTTTTTCACTTGTACAACAAGACGTCCTGAAATTGCTGAATAAAAATGGATAAACACTTTTATGATTATTTTAAAATTTGAATTATCAAAAAAACTTGTTTTATGTACCAAGTTTAACACGATTATGAGCTAAGCGAAATTAAATAATACATATTATATTCAGTCATGAAAAATTGCATCACTTCCAAAAAAAACTTCTAAATATTTTGATAATGTTATTTTTAATATTAAATTAGGCGTTCCAGAATAACTTCATTACGGTACAACAAAAAATGGAGAATGCTTTAATAACACATTTTTCAGCGACGAAAAACTTCGCTCTATCCATGTTAGAGAAATCGCGCAAATTCGCACTTCAGGCGCTAGTGACGTCACGCGACGTCATGTTCCGACTCTAATTTAGTCTTGGACCGGTCTTATGTGGTTCCACGACAAGATGCCCATTGACAGAATGTCCAACGACATAATTTCCACCCGACAAAATTTCAACGGGAAAAATGTTCATGCGACAAATAATAATAATAATAAGTAACACTTGTATAACGCCTTTTCGTGACTAAGTCACTGCAAAGAAAACATCCACCGACATAATGTTCACCTGACAAAATGTCCACGCGACAAAATGTCAACCGACATAATGTTCACCTGACCAAATATTCACCCTATAAAATGTCCACCTGACCAAATATTCACCCTATAAAATGTCCACCGATAAAATGTCCACGCGACAAAATTTCCACATGACAAAATGTCTAATGAAATACTGTCCACGCGACATAATGTCCACGTGGCAAAATTTCCTCCGACATAATGTGCACGCGACAAAATGACCACCAACAAATTTTCCACCGACAAAATGTCCATCGATATAATTTTCACGCGACAAAATGTCCACCTGACAAAAGGTCCGATTTTTTTTCATTTATTTGAATTACATTTTTCTCTTCTTAAATCTATTATATTGTCGAATTATATTTTTTGTAATGCTATACCTCACCAAAAAGAGACTAAGCTTTTGTGTGTGGTGAGGGGGAAATGTCTATATTATATGATTTTTCATATGTTTTTTTCGATGGACATTCTGTCAATGGACATTTTGTCGTGCCACGGTCTGATCTAACGCTAATTGATGGCTGGGTGAACCTCGCGCCGGTCTCTCACTAATGACAAAATTAAACGAACTCATTTTTCACACCGTTGGCAGCGGCGAGCTGTTTTTTTTTTGTATTTTGATTTTCAGCCCGAAATGTAAACATTGGGATATTGAAATTAATGTATTTTTAAATATGGTTCAGGCGTGTGCATAGAAACCAATTTTATAAAGGTAGTGCCTTGTTTTACTAGCCATTCGTCTCTACTGGTTGCCATCCTCTCGTAACTCTGGTTGTGCTAGCCATTTCGTCCTCTTAAATAATAATAATAAATTAGGTTGATTTATTTGGTGAGCGATGTTTTTGTGTGAATCACACCTCAATAGCCCTCTGCGAGCTTGGTCGTCGCTGTAGAAAGCGTCAACTCTAAAGCAAGACCCTAAGGCTGGATGGACCTATGGTGACCGATCTTTGGTAAAAAAAAATAACTCAATGAAGAGTAAATTTATTCATGCTCCAACGGGATTCAAACCCACTCCCTTCTAATCACGAGTCTGAAGTGTTAACCACTAGAACCGGTCATCGAAAATGTTTGTTTGTCTCATGTCCATCAGAGGTAATTTCACATGAAAAATGTGTGTGTATGTGAACTAGACCAATGTCCAGGACCAATATAAATAATTTCACATGTCTCGTACCGATATTATCAATAATTTCGCATGTGTCTTACCGACATTATAAATAATTTCACATGTGTCTTACCGACATTTCGCTGCCTTAGTTCTTGTTTGCCGTATAGACCATTAAGCTAATTTAACATGAGAAATGTTTGCATGGGTATGGACCAATGTGTCTTATGAAAACAGGAAATTGATTTAAAAAAGATTATAAACAACTCTCATATTATCGAGTTGTACGTTTTTTCTTAGCTCAAATTGAGTAGAATTTGATTCTTAAGACAACTGCATTAAAAAGTCACATTTGACAGAATTGGTCTATACGGCAAACAAGAACTGGGGGAGCAATTTATGTATGGAATTGGAGAATGGACTACAAGTGACAGCAAAATGAGTAAAGTATGTAGGGTGGAAATGAAACACTTGAGGAGTCATCATCATTGGCACGACAACCCGGGGTGGGTCTTGGCCTCCCTCAGCAACCGCTGCCAGCGCTGTCTATCCAACGTCTTCCTCCTCCAGTCCTACATTCCCACTGCACGGCAATCCGCCACCACTCCATCCATCCATCCAGCCACACTTGAGGAGTACGACGGGAAAAATTCTAAGAGATAGAGTTAATAATGAATGGGTAAAAGACAAATGTAAGCTGGGTGTAAAAGTAAAGGTAAGAGGCAAACCTATAGTATATACCCGTAGTGGAATGGTGACAGAGTTACAGCTTCAGCTACTGAAATTGCTGCACAAATATTTAACCACTACGTCCTTCGGCGTTTGAGTCCTTCTCTCCTCAATCTTTCCTCGTCTTACAAGAAAATATTTTGTGACTACAATTTATTTAAAAAGAAAAACCAACGTGAATAGCAAAAATACAACTGGAGTTGATTATTCCATTAAAAAATTACGGAAGCTGGTGTATCTTCGCTAACTAACATTGAACCAATTCGAACGCACTTGACATGGTATCGAATGTGTGCGTGTGTGTGTGTTATCCCTACGGTATTCTGCCAGGTTATTAAAATCTTTTGACCTCTGAAAAATTGGGCATTTTATTCGTTTAGAATGAAATCCTTTTGTTACTTCTTTAAAACCATCATGGCAAATGCAAATTTTATAGGTATAGAAAGTCGAAGTGTTCTTACAGATCCACCAACAATCCTACAGGTCTAACAAGAGAAATTGTGGTCGTATTTGGGAACGGATATATATTATATCCCTCCAAAATACTTAAATTCAGTAAGATGGGCATTCGGAACCATAGACTTATGATATCTGCGGACTAGAAACTATTTTAACGAAAAAATACACTATATCTGTTTCAACTTATTTAACCGTAATTCGTCCTTGGTTAGAAAGAGAAAAATAATGTTCACAGTGTCATTTAGTTTTAAACAAAAAGATTGAGGTGAAACTACGAAATATTTCCAGAAAGTTGTTATCATTTTAACTCACGCCTGCGCAATCATTCTGCGCACACGTTATACATCTTTTGATCGGTAAGTTGGTGATTTCTTAAAAGAACAAACATGACCTTACAACATTATAGCTCTTGACTTGTAGGTTGATATGAGGATGACTCCTTATTCTGAACAAACTTAGTTCACTTGTACCGATGCCACATCGAATTCCAAGTAAGGCGGCAGGAGTTGCAACGTTTATATTCATGTGAGTTTTTCGGTTTACATTTTCAAAAAATCTCTTATCGCTTCGATGTGTTAACAAACTCTATAGATAGATCTGAAAATACCTAGTTTGTAAGTCTACGATTGAAAAACGCCTGAATATCATAGAGTTATGATATGTGCATATGTGTGTGTGTATAGTGATATCACGTGTACTGTGGCAGTAGTGAGGAGGAAATATAAACCATTATCTAATAACTACTGGCATTTGTTAGCATACAAACGAAACATATGAGAGGTCAGTGATATTAAAGTAATGTAAAAAGTTACTGAACATTGCATTTTATATATCGTCATTGTATGTTTTGTTTTCGTTGTGTTGTCATTGTATGTTAAAAATCGCAACTACGCAACTAAACCACACATAGAGTGTCACTTTTTGCCTGCGTTATCCTCGAAGGGGTCGCATGTGGGGATTCGGGACCTATTTATTTTTATGTGTAAGGGGGCCGGCCTCACACCAACCACTTCAGTTGAAGTGGAGGTTTCCGAGCTCTGCCGAGGAGAAAGCCTTGCCGGTATTGGGGTTTGAAATACACACTGAAACGGGAAATCATTTCTGACACCCTTGGTGGGGAACGAATCCTTGCTCTCGGCATGGAATGCCAGCATTCTACCAACTGAGCTATCGACCAGACTTTTTACGAGCTTGGGCGTCGCTACAAAACGCCAATTCTCAAACAAGACCCAGTTGCTGTAAGGCTAGATGGACCGTTGGTGACGGGTCTTTGGTAAAAGTTTACGTTTTTTCCAACCCAGCGAAGAGAATATTTGAAAATCAACATGGTATAGATATTTGTTGTGCTCCGCTGGGGTTCGAGCCCACAACCTTCTATTTACGAGTGAGTCCGAAGTGCTAACACTGGACTACGGATCGGTCGAGTGATGATGCAGATGATAAAAATTGCACAGGTTTTGGTTCACTGGTCAATAAATTAGTGTTGGCATACAATGCAGGGCCTTAATTACGTGCTGACAGTTCTCGATTTCTATTACTGCTGTGTGGACGGCTGATGCCCGAAATGTTGGACCAGAGTGGTCGATTCTGTGACCGAAATGGGCTGTGTGGACAAATGAAACTAATTGTCAAACCAGGGTAATTAAAATTGCCAAGTTAATTTAGGATGGTTGTCTAAAAGTGCATCAAACTCGCTAACTGAAAATCGGTTTCATACAGAAAAGGGTATAGCAGATTTTTGATAAATGGAGCAGTTGGTAGAATGCTTGCGTTTCCTGCCAGAATAATAATGATATTAGATGATTTATTTGATGAGCGCTATTTTTGTGTATATCACACCTCAAGAGCCCTCTACAAGTTTGGTCGTCGCTGTAGAAAGCTCCAATTCTCAAACAAGACCCAGTTGCTGTAAAGCTGGATGGACCATTAGTGGCCGGTCTTTCTTAAAAGTATATGAATTTTTCATCCAGTGAAGAGCATTTTGAAAAAAAATATTTTTTTTTTGCTCCGCCGGGATTCGAACCACAGCCTTCTATTTACGAGTCAAAAGTATAAATCACTAGACTACGGGCCGGTCTAGAAGGCTTGAGTTTAATCTTTACTAAGGGTGTGAGAAACAATTTCCAGTTTAGAGTGTTTATTTTAAACTCAAAATTACAATTCCGACTAAAAGTCTTTGAGACGGTCTTTTTTAAGATATTTGATAATTTTATGAATAAACTGGTTATTAATAAAATGAATTGCCAACGAATGGGATATTTAGAGTCATACCAAAATGAGAGAATGCATGAAAAAAAGGATAGTGAATGAAATTAAATAAATATGCAAGAATCGAAAGAAATGGTAGTTGATTGGCAATGTTTGCGGCTCGGGCATTTAATTTAGCGAAAATGATCAAATGATCCCGGCGGAGCACGAAAATATACCATTTATGTTTTCGAATATGCTTTTCGCTGAGTTGAAAAATTCATAAACCTTTACCAAAGACCGGTCACTGAAAGGTCCATAATACCAACAAACAATAAAAGGTACGAGCTGTGGTCTAGTGCGTAATTCTTCAGACTCGTTATCAGAATTATTTATCTGAGTTAGTTCTTTTCCCAGCTGATCGAACACAATAAGAAAACGAAAGTACTTGATGTGAAATAAATGGTTCATTTGTGAAAATAAAACTCATAAGAAAACCTATTCAAAAGCAAATCCTTACTGCTGTTGGGCCTTATTGAGCTCCTGCCAACCATAAAGCAGAGAAAGCTTATGTACTTCGGTCACATTATGAGAAATGAGAAGTGCCGTCTCCTTCATCTTATCATACTGGGTAAGATTGAGGAAATAAGATCTCAGGGACGCCGAAGGACATCTAAATAATAATAATAATAATATTAGGATGATTTATTTGGTGAGCGCTGTTTTTGTGTGCATCACACCTCAAGAGCCCTCAGCGAGCTTGTTCGTCGCTGTAGAAAGCGCCAATTCTCAAGCAAGACCCAGTTGTTGTAAGGTTGGATGGACCTTTCAGTGACCGGTCTTTGGTAAAGGTTTATGAATTTTTCAACTCAGCGAAGAGCATTTTCGAAAACATAAATGGTATATTTTTGTGCTCCGCCGGGATCATTTGATCATTTTCGCAAAATTAAATGCCGGAGCCGCAAACATTGCCAATCAACTACCATTTCTTTCGATTCTTGCATATTTATTTAATTTCATTCACTATCCTTTTTTTCATGCATTCTCTCATTTTGGTATGACTCTAAATATCCCATTCGTCTAATTCATTTTATTAATAACCAGTTTATTGATAAAATTATCAAATAGTATTTTACATACATGTACCTTTATAATTTAGATAAATAATTGATATATTATATTATAATGAATATCATATAACTGTTACCCTTTTTCTTAAACCATAAAATTTAAGAAACATATTTTTTTTATAAATTGAATTATAATTTTCTTAAGAAAAAAAAACCAGGTCAAAGATATAAAAAGCGTCTCGAAAATAAATCAAGGAAAATTTTGGATCAAAATAAAATATATTTACCATACGTTTTAAGGTCGATATACATTTGCGTTTGATCCTTTTTTATCCTGTTTGGGTAAACCTAAAGCTGGATTTTGACGCCTTTGAAAGACAGCCGAGACTTATCGTTTCTTCAAACCGTATTGAAGTTTTTCCCCTCAATTTTATCAATATGAAAAAATATGTATTATTTTCATATTAAATTTGTTTATAATGGTAAGATTATAAGGTCAGCTTGAGGCTAACCATCGATACTGTTAAAAATAAATATTGCCAAAATCCCACGCAACCTAAAAATAACAACTCCTAAAATACACGTCATGTAGTTCAACGTCTTGCCGCGTTGTTCCCGAAGGGGTCGCATGTGGCGAATGGAACATATTTATTTTTACAGGCCTTTCGCAAACCACTTCGGTTGAAGTGAGGGTTTCCCAGCTCCCGTGGTGCCTGATACTTCTTTTTTGTGGTGGCTGAGTAAACTTTGCCGGTGGGTTTGAAATTAGCACTGAAACCGGAAATCATTTCTGACACCCTCTGTGGGATTCGAACCTGAGCTCTCGGCATGGAATGCAAGCACTCCACCAACTGAACCATCAACCTAACCTGAAGCGGGGAAAGAGCTAAGATAATGTTTGCGTAATTATTTGATTTGACTTTATAAGTACCTTAACATGCAGCATGTGTAATCGTGAACTGACACGTGCCTGCTTGTAAATGTGCACCTGAAATGATAACTTATCTGTGCAACTTAGATTATCGGTCGCAACACTCACTTTTCCATACGATAGTGTAAACTTAAATATGACCATCTCACAACAATTGGGTCTTGCCTGATAATTGGCGCTTTGTAGTGACAACCAAGCACTTAAAAAGTCCGGTCGATAGCTCAATTGGAAGAATGCTTGCATTCCATGCCGAGAGCAAGGGTTCAATCCCAAGGTTTACTCAGCCTTCACAAAAAATGAGAACCAGCCCTCTCGGGAACTGGGAAACCCCCACTTCAACTGTGGTTGAAGTGGTTGGTGTGAGGCCGGCCCCCTTACCCGTAAAAATAAATAGGTCCCGAATCTCCACATGCGGCCCCTTCGGAGATAACTTAGGCAAGAAGTTACACTATATGTGTAGCTTAGTTACGTTTCATTCTAAAAAAACTTACGAATCTATGAATGCTGAATAAAGCATTGAATCAAAATTCAGACGGAGATAGTGAATAGGGTTTTATTCAATAGTTTAAAATTTGAATTTAAAAATGTATTCATAGCTTTTCCCGTAACAGTGCCTTTCAGATAGCAGGTACTCGGTAATCGTACTTTTCTTTGCGATTTATGAGGCTCTGGAAGAAGTCTTTGAGACTCGAACCCGGGGCTGCATCTCAAGAACCACTTTCCGTAAGAATAAATTTAACGAGATGAATTTAAATTTTAATATGAAAAGACTCGAGTTTTTCCTATTTAACCTGCGTTCACAAAACTATTAGTATGAAAATTTTCATTTTAAAATTTAAAAAAAATCTCTGTGTTTTAGAGTCTATTTTCTATTATAGTCTATGTTTTTTCTATATAGTCTATGTTTGAATCCAATGATTTGCAGTTTTATTCTTCTTTTACCTATTTTGAACAGTATTACAAAAAAAAAGGCAAAGTGTAAGGTTTATCAGTTTGTTGTGTGTTGAAATTGTGAGTATTAATTTTAAAATTATAATCTTAAAATAAAAATAAAACCTGTATTTTTTCTTTACGAGTTGGTTAATTTCTCGAGCGATTTTGGTGTTATCACACCATGATCAAGATAACTAATTTAAAAATTACGAAAGTGAATTCCGGAGAATGTCTTAGTACCCGTTCCCACTTGTCGGGTGTCGGATCCGTATATTAATCATCGGAGATTCCAGTGGCAGAACATTATGTATGGAGCTATTCACACTTGTCGGAAACCAGTTTTGTCCAAAAATGTTCTGCCACTGGAACCTCCGATTAATATACGGTCCGACACCCGACAAGTGGGAACGGGCTCTTAGGGGGTGGAGCTATGGTGCTGTGAGGGAAGGGGTGAACGTAATATATAAAAACTACAATAGACGTGCAAGAAAAAATATGCTCAGCCCTTTCCCTCCCCCCACCATAGCTCCGCCCCCAAAAATTTTTTCCAAAAGTCGCTATTGTTGTTTTTAGATTCGTTAGTTGTTTTCTTGATAACACCGAAAATCTCAAGAAAATAAACCAACTCGCGGAGAAAAACTTTGTTCCCAAATTTTGTACATTACTAATTTAAAGAAAAGTTGTTATTTTTTTCATATTTTTATATTGCGTGCTTAGAATAGACAAACGTTGGTTCGATCCTCGCCTGGGTCATGTGACTATAGCTTTGACGCTAGTTCAACAGATGTCATTGGGTAATTATTTTTTTAATAATTAATTAAAATAAATAATAATGAATTATTAATTGATGATATTGATACCTGTTTCTAGCCAGGCAGAATAGGTTCGTGAATTACATTCCTCTTAATAAATCTATTTATAACATAAAAAAAAAAAAAAACTTTTTACAGCAAATAAATTGTTATTTAAATAATTAATGACGAGTTTCTCTGAGTGTTTTTCTATCTAATATTTCAGGATTAAACACAACATCTTTTCAGTTTTTCGATTGAAAATAACCCCCGTATTCACGATCAAAACTGATTTAAGTGCCTTACTCAAGCGCTACACTTACTCAAGGGTCGACATTCTGGAGCGTTTTGTTTCACAAAGAACACTCAAGCAGTAATCAACGTAGTGCCCAACCCCCAGGAGACGTACGGGTTTGTCATTGGCTCTCGAAAAAACCCAGCTCTGTAATTGGTCAGTACCTTCCGACCGATATTCGGCGTACTTCACTCTTATCATTGCCGCCTCTTTCAAATTTCAATGTCATATCAGCTTTGCATAAAACTTGACAACAAATAAGTACGTATAACGCAATTACTAATTTAAGTAAACCGTACGTACGAATTTGTTTGTGTACAATTTCTATTAGTTTTTAAAAATACATTTATGTAATATCCAATGTAAAGTGTTTTGATCGATTTCAGCGCCAAAAAGATGTTGTTTTCTCCAGCGGAAAAGGAGCTGCTGGTGGCTCTGATTAAAGAAAAACCTGTAATAGAAGATAAAATAACAGATCGAAGAAATCGTTGGCTTTGCAACCCTCAATGAGCAACGGCAAAACTGTATACAGAACGACGCATTTTTTCAATCAAAAACGTCTTCTAAATTCTTCCTCTTCGTAATACGTAAATGGGTCTTTACAGTCTCTGATATATTTTCTTGGGACACTATTTTTGAACAAAACAATGTTATTATTCTCGTTGAAGTCAACTGTATCGAAAGAATTCATTATTTTATGTAAATAATTCACAACCAAACAAAAAATGTGCTGATGAAATGCGGCGGAATATTTTGACAGTTCATCTGTCATTGCAGTATGGTCCTAGACCATACCGGAGAACAAACCCAATTCTGATGGTCAAGCAATGTAAATGAACTCGTCAAAACAATGTTAATACACTCGTAAAAATCATGTTTATAGAAAGAATTCATTTTTTCATGTAAATTCACAATCAAACAAAAAATGTGATAACAATGAAATATGACGGAATATTTTGACAGCGCTTAAGCGTTGGTTAATATACGTGTCGACCTTACTTACCTGAGTGCTAGTTTTTGGTGCGCTAATTTTACCTTAAGTATTGTTTTTGAAATGAATTTCCCCAATCTAAGCGCTAGCTTGCCCTTAAGGAAGTGCCAGTTTTGATCGTGAATACGGGGGTAAGCCACTCTTTCAGTTTCGCCAGATTGAAAATAAGCTCTCGCATCATATTTCGTTAGTCGACTCCTCCACGCGAGGCAGCCTTCGTTCAATAGGCGTGATCCTTTGGCGCGCCAGTGTGTAAGGAATCGCAGGTTGTGCGCGGGGAAGAGGGGAGAGAAAATGGAAAACTCACAAAAGGAAAACTCACTTTATTCTCGCGATCGAGCTCTCGGTACCAGAAAACACTTTGCCGCGGTGAAAGGAAAATCTAGTTTATGCGACAGGGCTTTTGAAGGCAGGAAAATGGCATTTTCTCCTTACGCACAACATGCTTGCCAATTTTTTCCACTTGATTAGCCGCGATACACAAACCTTTTCACATTGGAGATGCTTGGGGTGTATATATTTGTTTATAAATAACAATTATATTTCACAATAATGAAAACTGAAAAATATGTCGCTGGGATGTTCGAGGGCATTAGGTGTTGGCACTCGAATTTGCGTTATTGACACTAAAGCCGGTTCAAACCCCGCCTGCGTCAGGTTTTAGTGACAATAACTTCCATTTTAGTTTAATAGATGTAATTGCATGCACACAAGCTTCCTCTTTTGCATGAAGACATAATAAGGCATACATACTTCAGGCATAATAAGTTGGTATTTGGCATTCCTATTCACAAATATATATATATTTAAAGGAAACAAACAAGGGGAAGATTACTCGGTCAAAAAAGAAAAAAAACCTTTGGCTTAATGAAAATAATGTAAATGAATGACAGTGACAGTAAATAATCCAAATTAGAAAGTTACACTAAATGTGCAGCTCAGTAGCGTTTAATAATTTGATACTCGTAGGTACATAAAGTTGAACTCAATTTGTATCAGAAATGCGAACCATTTTCTAAAATCAATTTATGAAATGAAGATTATGAAAGGTTTCAGCGGAAAATTTTTAGAACTTTCGTTTTGTAAAATATGAAACAAAACACTGTTCACTTTTTTTTATTATTTATTTCTTGAAAAAACAAATAGGTAATGAGTTTTACGACAAGTTTCGGCCTCTTGAACATCTTCATAAAAGAATCATCTGTTTTTTTTTACATATTTTTAAAAATATATTAAAAATGTTTTCATTTACCATCCCTGTCTTTGGAAAGTTGTGATGTGATTTGAAAATAAACAATCTTTTTGTGCTCCGACTAATATCGGGGTGGAAATAATTTTCTCCAAGCAGGGCGGGAATCTGTGTAAGGTTCTAAATTGTATTTCCCACATCTATTGTGAAAACTTATTCTATTGAAATATAAGAAAAAACCTAGAGGGAAAAATATATATTATCTGAGCCACTAATGCTTTTGAAAATCATAGCATATTTTTCCTATTTCTAAAAATCAGTTTTTTTCTTTCAGTACTGAATGGAAAGGTTGTGGGTTCGAATCCCGGCGGAGCACAAAAAATATACCATTTATATTTTCAAATTAGCTCTCCGCTGGGTTGAAAAATTCATAAACCTCTACCAATGACCGGTCACCAAAGGTCCATCCGGCCTTACAGCAACTGGGTCTTGCTTGAGTATTGGCGCTTTTTTAGTGACGACCAAGCTCGTACATCTCTGCGGCACTACAACAAGTGTCATAGACCCCTAGAGTTTCTAGAATCTAGGGAGTCTTCCGCACATGATTTCTTAAAAAAAAAAAAAAGTACCTATGCTGAATTTTTTTAAATCTCAAGAATGAGGTCGGAGCATTTTTTAAACTTTTTTCTCGGCGAGCAAACGTCAGTCTTGTGTGCAATTTCTCTAGCAACCCGGCCGGGTATAAAATCTATAATCTAAGTTGCAAAGCTATTTGAATATTTAACATTAAAAAGCCTACAACTCCTATTTCAAATTCATATTAATCGCATGCCCACAAACAGACACGTGTACTTTCACGCTTTTGAATGCTGCATGTGTACTTACAAATTCAAATCCAAAGCTCAAATATGTATAAACCCTGCCACTTTTGCATACCTTTCCTGAAACAGAGTGAGATTGGTACAGTGAGCATTTTTACAGGATGGATGGTCAGCGTCATACAAACCTATGAATCTAAAAGTTCATGGTTGACGAGACAATATTATTGTTTATGTCAATTAATGTGCGGACCTAATTAAAATGTTTTGTTTAAAATTTTGTACCTGCAACTCTTTCGCTGTCACCGTTCCACTAGGAGTGGCCAGAACCTCCGCACAGTCTCCTCTAACTCAAATTGCCCCTCCAAGTCCTTCAGGTGTGGCGCGCACAAAAATGGCGCTCTTTTATCATGAGTTATGAAATTAATTATTGCTATGATTGTGAGTACTTTTGTTTGTCTGCGTTAGTAAAATAATAAGTCTCTTTAGAAATAAAAAGACACTTAAACATTTACTTTGTTTTTTATATTTGTTCGAGATGAGTTGAATTGAATGTTCTGGTAAAATCTAGCAAGTAGCGATTCTCCATGTTTCGAGGACGATCATTATTTTTAGTAAAAATTAAGGACCGAAATTCCGTGTAGAGGAAGAAATCATTAGACCGTCATACTATACAGTGCCGATATAACTGTGAACCGAAAGTGATAAAAGAAATTGTGCTAGAGAAATGGATTCCATAAACGGGTTACTGCAAACCCGAATGGTTGGGTTCAGAGAGAGAATAGAATCCAGCGAAAACTCTCTGATCGTAGCAATCAGAGGCCTGAAGTTGGGCATATGGCGTCATTGGGCAGGGAACCTAAGGCTTACCTCGCTTTTTCTTCCCTGTCCATTTTTACTTAAGGCTAACTCCCCATTCTGCAAAACTTGGTTCACTTTTGCCAATACCACCCTAGTTTCAAAGAAAGGTGGCAGGAGTTTCTTTCGATCAATGTTTTTTTTTTTTCTATGTAATTTTCTTCTCTGTTTATTTTTTTTTCCTTGTTTCTATTTTTCCTATATGTATTTTTCGATCAATGTATTTCTTTTTTATGTGGCTAGTCACGTATTGCACCCTCCGCGTGTCTGGGCTGGAATAAATATTTTATTATTATTATTATAAATAAACCGCAGTTTTAATTAATTATAACCTGCGTAAAAACATAAAATTATCGTGATCTTTATTAATTCCATTGTGTTGAATAACGAATGCTTTGAATTTTTTTCTACAAAAAAAATATTTTTAAATGTTCAGTCAATTGCGTGGTGAATAATCACTAATACTACATTTTTCAATGGATATATATTTTTTGTATGTACGTTTTTTTTTTAAAGCTTGAAAAGCGCGGTTGCATGCAAATTATAAAAAGCATTTCAGGCGTTAAAATCAATCACTGAAAGTACGTATAGGTATGACCACGCAAATTTTTCGTTGATTTTTTTTTAAGCAAATTTCGAATAAAACAGAATGCCATTCACAAATTAACTTTTATCTGGTCAAATTTATATTCAATCTGTGTTTGTTACAGCTGTTAATGAAGTGGGATTTCAACATACTTTTATTAATGAAAAAAAAGAAGTTCCTTTTACAGAAAATAAAAGAATTTTCAGAATCGGACCTTTGTGAAAAAGTTTTCATTCACTGGGCACATGATGTTATTTTATTTGTATTTATCTATAATATAAGTTACAAAGATATATTCCAAGCAGGCACATGTAAGTTGGCATTTACACATTCTGCATGTGTACATACCTTACATTTACATAATCCCTGCAACTCTTTTCGACCTTCGCGAAAACGGGGTGACGTTGGAAAAGTGAAACGTTTTCACAGTATGGGTTGTCAGTTTCATATCATACTCCGGTTCAATTTATTAATTTTGTTTAATAAAAAAAAAAAAGAACAACGTCTTGATCTTCATGATTTTTTCTCTTGATATTTGTGTGATAACAACGAGAGCGCTCGAGGAAATAAATCAACTCGTAAAGAAAATCTTTGTTTTGGTTTTCATTTTAACATTTGGACCGGTCCGTAGTCCGTAGTGGCAACACTTCAGACTCGTAAATGGAAGGTTGTGGATTCGGATCCCGGCGGAGCACAAAAATATACCATTTATATTTCGAATGTGCTCTTCGCTGGGTTTAAAAATAAATAAAATCTTTACCAATGACCGGTCACCGAAGGTCCATCCAGCCTTACAGCAACTAGGGTCTTGCTTGAGTATTGGCGCTTTGTAGCGACGACCAAGCTCGTACCCCTCTGCGGCACAACAAGTGTCATAGACCCCTAGAGTCTTTAGAATCTAGGGAGTCTCCTGCACATGATTTCTTAAAAAAAATAAAAAAAAATGAATCTTCACCATGTCAGTACACAAACCCTTAAAACATTTTAGCTACAATAAGTTTTTTTTTCTATTTCAAATTCGTTCTTTTCAAATACAGCTTTAATAAATGGACCTACCTTGTTGAGAAAGGAGAAATCTATCAGGCTTTCATTCACACTCGCCACCCTTACATTTCCACTTCCATTCTGGTGAGAAAAATTCAAACACTTCAGGGTGTGTGCGCTTTATTTATTTTGGCGGAAAACATTCAAAGAAAAATGGGTGCAAAGTACTACAGCTGAAAAAGTATGCAAAAAATCGTGCGGATTTTTCAGGTATTTTCAGATTTTTTAAAGAATTTTCAATTCGCAAAATCTGGAATAATTTCTTTTTTTTTTTTAAGAAATCCTGTGCGGGAGACTCCCTAGATTCTAAAGACTCTACTATTATTGTAATATTCACGATAATTTTTGTGTATATTTTTTATCTACAAATTATAACACTGTTATGATTTTAGTTAGGTTCCTTTAATCAAACTGCAATTTATTTTTCAATATTTATTTTAGTTTACAATGTACTGATTTCTAGCTCTTGGTTATCGACTTCACGGCTCAATGTTTTAACTCTAACACAATCAAAGCCAAAAAATATAACGTCTAAACGGACGCTTCTCGCATATTCTGGACCCTTCTATAGTGAACAGCACACATATTCCAATTACGCATATCAACAACTACGTGCCTGGGCACATGCATACATTCAAACTCACAGTATACTATACTAGAGATGGACACACACACACACATAAGCAAGCCACGCAATCGGAATCACAAGTTCGTAACAATACAGTCACCATCCTCTTAGGATGGCTGAACATAGCAGCCAAAAGACACAGGTGAAGAAGATTGGAGGAGGTCCACGTCCACGAGTGGACTGAGAAAAGCTAAGGAAAGAAGGACGGAAGGAATTATTTAACTCTTCGGATCTTATACGAACCGTTTTGCGAAAACCTACACTATTCTCGACGTTTCGTTGGCGACGTAGCCAATATTTTTAGGAGGCACTTTTTCTGCACGACGATTGACATTGAAGGTTAATTCATTTTTTTAAGTCATATACTGCTTTCCGATCCAATGCCTCGTGAAAAAAATAGATAATTGTCAAGATGAGCAAGAATGGACTAACGCGTCGCTTTGATAAACAGCCTTGAAAATGCTAACTGCTCATTTATCTTATGCCGACCATGAAACAGAACTTTAAAAAAAAAAATGTATTTTTTTTCACTGATAATTTTGTATAGAAGGAAATCGATGTGCAAAGGCTATAGATGGTGTTTGTGTGTGCTGTGACAGGGGCGGCAGATCTAGTGTGAGATAACACGGAGCACGCCGCACTGAGGTGATGTTTGTCATTGCAAACTTAGATCACGCAAGGCCCATAATGCAGGGGTACAGAAACGTGTGTCAGATTTTTAGAATTATCTTTTAAAAAAGATTTTCGTAAATAAGTCATATCAATTTGTTCATTCCTGAAAGAATATTGTTACGTTTCTTCCGAGGGTTCTTAATTAAAACTAGTAACTAGATCTTGCTCTGTGTGCGTGCTTTGTCCGACTGCTCGCGCCAGCCGGTCGTTACCCCCTCCAGCCTGGCCTTGTGCTCAGGCGTGTCCTTCTTTTATATAATTGTTACATTGCCCCCTCCTTAGGCTGTTCCGTCCCGGAACAGTCTTGAACCTCGAGCATGCCGGTATCTGCAAGATGTCCCTCGACTGCATCCGGCTCTAGAGAAGAAGTAACAATCCACCGTCCGGTCGTCGGGGTGTCTTCTCTGCAGCTGCTCGCAGCACACCAGGATTTCGATGCCAGTATTTTCGAAGACTGTTTCCATTATGTTCCTGATGATCCTCCAGTCTCGCCCTGCTGGTCCACCACCCATTTTTGGTACGGCCAGCTTGGAAATGCCGGCTTGCATCAGTTGGTCCCGTAGATGCAAAAGGCTGTCCCACAGGTCTTGATAACCAGTCTTCTCCGAAACTGTCATCCTTGTCACCAGGCAGTATGCGTGACGCTCTTCACCAGGTAGTCGTAATGCTCTCCCTGCAATAGGCCCCGACTCCACCGGTGCTGTTACCTTGCCGAACTTGTTACGGAATGCTCCAGCAACCCCGCGAGACATGTCCAGGTCTTCAGCCGTGCAACAAGCCATGGCGGAGTTAGATGGTACAGCAAAGATATCCTGTTGGACTTCTTTGGTAATGTCATGCCGAATTTTTCGCCCATCTTGTTCCTCAACCCAAAAATCATCAAAGTGCCTGCTCCCTTAAATCCGGCACACCTTCGTACTCTTTGCTCCGGGCCGTCATCGTGGTTGTTTCCCAGATATGGTGTGAGGCGGTTAAAATGGACAATCCGTGGTTTTCCGCTTGGCTCTTTCCTTATCTTGTAGATGACGTCATTGATGCGTTTTACGACCTCATACGGCCCATCCCATGAGCGTTGTAGTTTTGGAGAGTATCCTCGGCGCCTTTTTGGGTCAAACAGCCATACTAAATCCCCAGCTTGGTATCCACCGTCCTCAGCCCGGATGTCATATCGCTCTTTCATCCGACCACTTGCCTCACGGATGTTTGCTCGCACTTGCTCGTGGGCACCATCTAGTCGCCTGCGGAGATCCGAGACGTAGTCCTCTCCTGCAAGATCCTCAGTTGGTCGGCACCCAAACTTCAGGTCACATGGCAGTCTCAGTTCTCGCCCAAAAAGAATGCTCCCAGGTGTTTGGCCAGTAGTTCACAATTCCTTCCATCTATCATGCCATTAATGAAGATGCTGCTAGCTCGACCTTTCAAGGTTGCGACAATAGCAGCAAATTTCAGGGCCTCTCCAGCGCGGGTCAACGGTTGCCCCTTTCCATTAACCTGTTTTAGTTTTCCGAACCCTGTTTCTTGGGTTGTTGAGGCCTTGGGCACTTTGTACTAAGGTGGCCCAGCTGACCACAGTTCCAGCAACGTATATCGCGTCTTCTTGACCTGAGCCGCTCCAGTACTTTCTTAATGATTTCCTCTGTCGAGGATGACTGGGTCTCTTCCACTTCCATGGCCCGTACTTTGGTGTGGCCCCTGACAGACTGCTTGATAGCCTCAAACTCAAGTGCCTGTGTTAATGCCTCGTTCAGTGTCTTCGGATGGGCCAACTTCACCGCTTGCTGAGTTTCCCACTCACGGAGTCCATTCAGGAATTTTTCAATGGCCAAGCTTTCATAAACATCGTCTGGAGCTGTAGGATATGCATCGCGTACAAGGCGGACGATGTCCATTTCATACTCTTGCAGTGTTTCATTGGTTTTCTGCACCCTGGTGTTGAGCTGCGACTTGTATAGCTGCTCCATGTATCTATGGCCAAATCTCATATCGAGTCGCTGTTTGAGCTCACCAAAGTCGTTACGGCGGTCCATGGGTACCATTTGTAGTACCCGCAAGGCATCCCCTCGCAATGACAAACTCAGCACAGAAGCCTTCTTCTGCTGGGTCCAGTTTCCCATCATCGCCGCTGTCTCGAAAAGCGTCATATACTCTTCCCAGGATGTTTTCCCATCAAAGGTCGGAAGATTGTGCTTTACCAGCCATGGATCTTCCTCCCCTCTGGCCACTTTTATTGGAGTAGAGCATTCTCCGCTAGTCTCATTGTTCTGGCTATGGCCGGTCGCTGGCGACAGTCGGGTTGACTCCATAGGGCACTTGTCAGCCAGCTTAGCTCGCAGACGCTCTTCCAGGTTGGAAACTCGGGCTTCAATTTCTGACATTGTCTCTGTTTGCCTTTCTTCAAGGCCAGTCAGTTTCTCCTCCAGCTCTTCCTTAAGATTGGTCATCTTCTCGGCTAGGTTTTTAGCCATCTCCTCCTTCCAGCCAGCCAGGTCTTCCCTCAAGCTCTTGGAGTTGTCAGCCATCTTCTCTTTCAAGCTCTTGGAGTTGACAGCCAACTCGGTCATCTTCTCCTCCAAGCTCTTGGAGTTGTCAGCCATCTTCTCCTCCAAGCTCTTGGAGTTGACAGCCATCTCTGCTTTCAGTCCACTCAGGCTCGTATTAAGCTCTGCCAGGGCTCCTCCTCCTGACAGCAGAACGAAAGCACTAGGATTTTCGCCCGCGTTTTCTAAGGCTTCCATCAAACGCGCCTGCAGGGTTGTTTTCTGTCCCGAAGAATCCAGATCTCTCTCAGCCAATTCCTCCTTCAATTCCACCACTTTTAAGTCTTTTATATTCATAAATTTTGCCATTTTCTTGTTTTGTTAGAAGAAGAAGAATATACTTTTAACAAAATAATTTAAATTTATTTCAACCAATTTAAATATAATGTGGGATAATAATTAATTTGGATTTTTGCACGTCTATCACTCAATGTTAAGTACCATTATAATGTAGATAGGTACCACTTTATAATTATTTTGAATGTTTATTTTTAAATCAGAAATATTGTAGAATAATAATAACTAATAGTATTTATTTCGTATCAAAAGTCTCTCGAACACGTCGTAGGTAGTTAGTTACGCACAATAATTACAAATTTTATAATGTCCACGAAATATTTTAATATTTAAAACATTGTCAATGCAGATTTTTTTTACTTGGTACTTGGTTAAGTACTTGGTTTTAAACTTCACACCGACACCATTTGTTACGTTTCTTCCGAGGGTTCTTAATTAAAACTAGTAACTAGATCTTGCTCTGTGTGCGTGCTTTGTCCGACTGCTCGCGCCAGCCGGTCGTTACCCCCTCCAGCCTGGCCTTGTGCTCAGGCGTGTCCTTCTTTTATATAATTTTTACAATATGTTTGACAACTTAGGATTATTTTTGTCTAATGGAGATTGTTAAATATTTC
Source organism: Agapetus fuscipes (assembly GCA_951799405.1). Taxonomy (NCBI): domain Eukaryota; kingdom Metazoa; phylum Arthropoda; class Insecta; order Trichoptera; family Glossosomatidae; genus Agapetus; species Agapetus fuscipes. The sequence goes on along the minus strand of OX637358.1, from coordinate 6,836,266 downwards.
AATAAGAATAATCTAAGTTGCAAAGATGCATTACATTAAAGATTCATCTAAATATTTCTACTTTAAAAGACACTCATAAGTTTGTGCTTACACATGCCGCATGTGGACTTATAATATAAAACCCCAATCTCAAATGAACATGTCTTGCAATTCTTGTCGATCTACCCTGAAAAAGAGGTGAAATTGGTAAGATTAAAAAGTCAAATGTTTATTGAAATACGGCTGTAAAAAGTACCAAAATAACGAAGTATGAAGTTCTACACGCCAATACAAATAATTTTAATATATCCCTTTTAGTAAGTCGTTACTAAGCTCCACATACATAGCAACGTCTAACCGCGTGGTTTTCGAAGGGCTTGCATGTGGCGAGTGGAATCTATTTATTTTTACTGATAAGGGCCTTACGTCAACCACTTCAGTTGAGGTTGGGGTTTTCAGCTCCCAACGGGGATGGTACTCATTTTTTTGTGAGGGCTGAGTAGGTACACATTGCCGGTATTTTATTTTTGGTTAGAAATAAACATTGCATCGGGAAATCATGACTGACACCCTCGATGGGACTCGAATCGAGCTCTCGCTATAGAATGCAAGCACTCTACTGCCTGAGCTATCGACAGGACTAAGGAGTTGAATGCAAATGGGGCCTAAATGGTATATGTTTGTTGCTCCATTGGTATCCGAACCTATAAATTTTTATTTACGAGTCCGAAGTGTTGCTGGACTACAGATTTTTAACTTAATACTTTCGTAAACGTTTATTTTTAATTGACACTTTTTATATTATACTATTTTTTTTAAATAAAAATGTTGTCGCGCCCTGCTTCCATAGTGTTGTCAGGCTAATAGGGCTGTGCCTACCGCACGCTAATCTCTTTTATAATTACGGAGTTTTAATGCGATGTTGGCAGCCCTGAGCGCCATTGTAACAGACACGGTCTAAAACTGTACAAATGGCATAATGGCAGTAAAACATCGTACACAGTCTAATGTATTTATAGAAAACTAATTGTTATTACTAAATACAACGCAGTCACATAAATTAAAGCTATTTTAGAACAAGATTTTCTCATTATTGGTTGGTGTCAAGACAATAAACAATAGCGTAAAAAGTGGTACACGTATACTAAGTAAATACATTGTTACGAAAATGTAGTTGTGTGTCGTGTTTGTCTGTGTGTTAGATAGAATGTTCTGGCAAAATCTAGCAAGAAGCAATTCTCAATGTTTTGAGAATTATCTTTATTCTCACTGTTAAATAAGGACCAAAGCTCTTAGTACATCAGAAATCGACCGACGGTTGGATGTATAAAGTGACTTTGTGTCCGAACCGAATCTGACATAAATTGTATAAATTTAATCACCGCAATCTAATTTGTTGTGTATGTTCCTTGACTTTTAGGTTGGTATGCGGCTGACCACCCATGCTGTAGAAAATGGTTCACTTTACCAATGTCACCCCCGTTTCAGGGAAGGTCTTCAGGAGTTGCAGGGTGTATGTTCATTTGAGATTCCGTTTTTTATATTGTAGGACCACATGCGGCATGTTTAAGCGCGAACGTATACGTGTCTGCTTGTGAAAATGCATATAATGTGAATCTCTAATGTAAAATATATTTTGCAACTTAAATTAGATTAGCAGTTGGAATTTAATAAAACCCGCGTAAAAACATACAAATGTACCTTTACTCAATAAAACGCTATTAAAAAATATCTACTAAGCCACACAATAATATAAGTTTAACTTTCTGCTGCGTTTTCACCGAAGTTTTAACAAACAACCCTATTTATTTTTATAGGTAAGGGAGTCGGACTAACGCCAACGACTTGAGTTGAAGCGGGAGTTTCCCAGCTCCCGAGACGGCTGATACTCATTTCTTGTGAAGGCTGAGTAAGCCTTGCCGGTATTTTTTTTTTGGTTTGAAATAAACACCGGAACGGGAAATAATTTCTGAAACCCTATGTGGGATTCAAACTCGAGCTCTCGGCATGTAATGCAAGTACTCTACCAACTGAGCTGTCGATCGGACAAGATACTATTAATTTACGGGTTCAATGTAATAAAAACTTCTGTTTATATGTATTTATTTCACGCAATTTATTTTAAGATTCCGTTCACATTGGGTTCGATAACAGAGTGGCTTTTTTTACTGTTCACGCTTGACGTCACACAAGTCTTACGCTACAGACAGCTTTGGCCATTTTTATAGCATGGCATAAGGATGGTTCTTTAAACATGGGTAACTAAATCATGCGTGATTATGCAAAAAAAAAAATAGAATATTCGATTGACTTTGATGTATGGAAGTGAAGCATGGACAGTGAATGATACCGAAGTAAGTAAAGTATCTACGGTAGAAATGAAGCATTTGAGAAGTATGACAGGAAAAACTCTGAAGGATAGAGTTAGGAATGAATGGGTAAAGAAAGAATGTAATTTGAAATAAGATGTGAAAGTGAAGGTACAAAAGAATGTGATGAGATGATTTGGGCATGTGGAAAAAATGAATGATGATAGACGGACAAAGTATATATACAGAGGTAGTTTGAATCGAAAAAGAGGTAAGGGACGACCGAAAAAAGTATGGAGTGATCAGATTGAGGAGATTGAGAAAGAAAAGAATTGAGATATACAAAGCGAGCGTAAAAAGGTGATGGATATGAATGAATTGAAAGAGCTATGTAAGGATAGGAAGAAATGTAGGCAACTCTGCAGAGGCTCTGGCCACCCCTAGCGGAATGGCGACAGAGATACAGTTACAGTTACTCACACCATCGAACAAATACAAGTAAAAAAAAATTAACACCTACATCTAGAGACACAGACACTCTCGTACAAGTAAAAACACACAGACACACAATCACACATTCGTTACAATACTTGATGTAAATGACAAAATAAAAAATGTGAAAAGCATAAAACTTAAGTAAATTAAAATGTACAAATACAACTTGAAATTTTTGTCATTGCTTTGGCTACGAGATATGTCTTTTATTTTTATCTCTTGCGATAAGAAATATACGCGTATTTATTTTATAAAAAATCAGAAGAAATTTGCAAAAAAAACACATACTGTGCATACTAACCTACATTTTATTCTATTTTTGGCAATTTAAAAAAAAAAAATTATTATCGATAGGTATTTTTTTGCAATCGATTTTGTTCTGTGCCAATCTTTACATTAGCTTTTAGCGATGTTTAATGTTCATGAACGTTTTTCAGTAATTTTCCCTAAATTATTCATTAACATATAGGTTGGTATGAGGCTGACCACCTATACTGTAGAAAATGTTTAGTAAAAATAATAATGGATGGATAATTTATTTGCTGAGTTCTGTTTTTGTGTCAATCACACCTCAAAAGCACTCTGCGAGCTTGATCATCGCTATAGAAAGTGTCAATACTCAAGCAAGACCCAGTTGCTGTAAGGTTTGATGAAACTTTGGAGACGGGTTTTATGAAATTTCAACCCTGCGAAGAGCATACTTACTTGAAAATGTAAATGTTATATTTTTGTGCTCCGGGATTCGAATCCACAACCTTCCATTTACGAGTCTTAAAGTTACTACTAGACCACGGAGCAGCAAAAGGTTCACTATGCCAATGTCACTCCTATTTCAGGGAATGTCGCAAGAGTTGCAGGGCATATGTTCATTTGAGATTGGGGGATTTAATCTTGTAGATCCACATGCGGCATGTCTTAGCGCAAAACTATGTGTCTGCTAATGAGAATGCATGTGATATGAACCTTTAATGTAGTTTATTATATTTGCAACTTTTTTTATGGATATATAGATTTGTTTTAATTTTTCGAAGGAGAAACAGAACATCAAGGCGAAAATTAAAATAATCAACCAATATGTTTTGTAACATTTTTTTTAATTGCCTTTTAATATTTACTTAAGAATTTTTTAAATCTTATTTTCTATGTTCATACATTTAAGGAACATAGGATGCATTATTTATATGATATCTCTGGAATTGAATAATTTTAATAAAAATGTATTTTTTTTATTGTTTCAGGTACCTTGGCTTTTGCGAATTTTATCACAGCTTCAAATTTGAACCCAACTTTCTTGCTCCGAAAACAGAAGGTCTACCTTTGGAACTGTTCTACCGAACAGGTAAATTTAGCTTCACATTGTTGCGAATGTGTGATTGTGTGTCTGTGTGTTATTCCTGATGTTGAACTATTATAAGATTTTTTTAATTTCTGTTCTCGGCGTCTCGTTTAAACAGCAAAATGATAAAAAAACTCGCCCGTAGTCTAATCGTAATCCTTATCGCTGAACCAATAAAATTGTCGGCACATATAACTGCCCGTGCTTTATCTCAGTTAACCTTGGTAGTGTGGTAAGAATTATTGTATTGGTACATCACCCGAAATTATACAGTCTGTGTACACACGCACTTGTATGAGCAGCTAGCAGGAGCGTGCCAGCGTGACACTTGGTGGTATGGTTACCCTAACTGGTATGGTGACCCTAACTGGTATGGTGACCCTAACTGGTATGGTGACCCTAACTGGTATGGTGACCCTAACTGGTATGGTGACCCTAACTGGTATGGTGACCCTAACTGGTATGGTGACCCTAATTTGTAAGGTGACCCTAATTGGTAAGGCGACCTAAACTAGTAAGACTTCCCTAAGTGGTAAAGTGACACTAAGTGGTAGGAAGACTCTGACTAGCAAGATGACCCTAAGTTGTAGGATTATCCTAAGTAGCAAGACTACCCTAAGTGATAAGGTGACCCTGCATAAGTAGTAATAAACCCCTGACTAGCAACAATACCCTAACTTGTAGGATTACACGAAGTAGCAAGATTACCCTAAATGGTAAGGCGACCCTAAGTGGTAATACTACCCTATGGGCTGTGGGCACTGTGTGTGTAGCTTAGGAGTAACGTTTACAAAATCATTTTTGATTTGATCTAAGAACGACTAAAAACATTAAACCATTAAGAGTATGGCCCCTTATTGTTTGCCTGTCTTATGTTAATCAGAGGTAATTTCACATGAGCAATGCTTGTATGTGTACCGAACCAATGTTTATTATGAAAACTGGAAATCGATTTTAAAAATATTTAAAACAACTCTCACATTATCGTGCTTACGTTTCCTTCTTAGCTCAGATTGTGTAGAATGTGATTCTTAAGACAAATTTATTTTAAAGTCATCTTTGAATCAAATGGCACATAAGCAAGGGGGACGAGTAGTAGATAGATACTAAAATTGATAAGTAAAAAATACAGATATTTTGTCAGTAATTTTTTTTTATTTAATTTTGGTTCTTTATAATCTTAGTTGCAAAAATGTATTGACATTGTAGGCTCATGTTTAATGCATGCCCACAAGCAGTACATATCATATCGCGCTTACACATGCTGCATGTGTACACTGTACATACAAAAGAAACAAAACTTTACATGAACGTAAACTTTGCAACTCCTGCCGCTTATCCCTGAAATTGGGGTGTTATTGGCAAAAGTAAACTAAGTTTTTTACAGCATGGGGATCAGCCTTATACCATTTCTCAATCATACTTCTTGAAAAGTCTATTTCAACCGTATGGGCATTGATAAAAAAATCTACTGTTGATAAAAAGGCACTCAAACGAAAGAAGTTCAAAGGAAAATCCCGACTATTTTAGGAAACAACCTTCAAAAAATTACAACCTACATTTTCACCTTCCTTACAAATTTCCCGAGTGAATCGTTAATATTGCTCTGACCTAGAAACCATCTAAAATGTCTTTGTTTGCCCCGGTACGTGGCAAATACCAAGTTCGTGACAGAAGACGATTAATATTACAAATCTATTTAAAACACTGTATTCACAAACGATTTCAACACAAATCCAAGACAGAGTGTTTCCCTTAAAAAAAACTGTTTTTAATGGAGTGGTTTAATGACTCTGAATACAAGCTGCGTTTTGTCTGTTTTTACAACCTTGAAGGCAGAGTCTACCCTTAAAGTTGAACAGTGTATATTTTAAAATAACTGAATTTCCTGAGAAATCAATTAAGGGATGACTTTGAAAGATTGTGGAAGTAAATAAATTCTTCATTTGTAAATCTTCCCAATTCGTTTTGTATCTTTTCTATTAAATGATTTTAAGTAATTATTGAAAATTGATATGTGAAAAGTAATATTATCCAGTTATGGTCAAAAGTTTTTTTGTTGCAGTTAAGGTTACCAGCCTAATGCCAAGTGTATTATTCAAATAAATTGTATAAATTGCATGTTTTTATTTCTTGTGAGAGCTGAATATCTATAATCAAAGTTGCAATAGATATATTCACACTTAAAATTCATATTAAATGCATGGCCACTAGCAAACACGTGTAAGTTCACGCTAACAAATACTGCATGTGTACCTACAAATTAATAAACAAGACTCAAATAAACATGAACCCTGCAACTTTTGCCGACGTTCCCTGAATCAGAGGTGACGTTGACAAAGTGAACCTTTTGTACAAAATGGGTGGGCAGCCTCATACCAACCTAATAATTCCTGCTAGAGCTTAAATCATGGTAATACGTAAAAATACTAAACTAAGCTGTACATTTAAAGCAAATTCGAGTTTCGTCCCTCGAGTGCTTGTTTGCCTCATCTACCATTCGATTCCAAGATGGCCTTTCAATGAAATTGTCTTAAGAATCCCATTCTTTACAATCTGAGATAAGAAAAAAACATAAACACGATAATGTGAGAGTTGTTTTAAATACTTTTAAAATCCATTATCAGTTTTCATAACACACATTGGTAACTGCAACTGTAAGTGTAACTCTGTCACCATTCCGCTAGGGGTGGCAAGAGCCTCTGAAGAGCTGTCCCCATTTCTTCCTTACAAAGTGAGTCCAGAGGCGAAGGGTGCCATACAACTCGATTCCCATCAGTTTTCCTTTTAAAATGATGCAAAAATGACAACAAAATTGTCTTAAGAATAACATTCCACACAATCTGAGCTCAGAAAAAACAAACGTGAAACACGATAAAGTAAGAGTTTTTTTCAATATATTTTAATGAATGAGTTACCGGTTTCTGTGTTTCCATCCCAATTTAACCTTGCCCTTTTCAAATCCAATATCAATCGCCATTTGCTCTCAGTGTCTCAAAACAAAGCAATGCCACACACACCGCAGCACTGCGCAGCTAACGACCGGACATGGACAACTGCCACATCACCAACACCTCTGCGGCACTAAAACAAGTGTCATAGACCCTTAGAGTCTCTCGAATCTAGGGAGTCTCCCGCATAATTTTAATTTAATTTTACTTTTTGGTAATTTATACAGCGCCGTCATGTGACATCACCTCGAGGGCGCTTTACAAATATTAGATTATAAAATAAAATATAATACAATGTAAAATTGAAAACAGAATTAAAAACAATTTTAAAATAACAGAACAATGAAATTAAATAAAAATGTCGCTAGGTCAAATAATGAAATTAAAAAGTAAAAAATTATACAAATTAAATTAAAAGAGTCAAAAAATAGTCAAATATTATAAAAATTCTCAAATAGGTGTGTCTACCGCATAGGCTTTCTTAAAAAAAAAAAAGCAATTTCTGGTTTTCATAAGACACGTTGGTTCAGTAGGTACAAATACAAACATTGCTCATAATTATGTGAATTACCTCTGATGGACATAATACAAACAGGCACTAAGGGGACGGTATGTAAAAACATGCCGTATTTATACGTCCCCCTATTTCAAAGGAATCCATATTATTTTAATGAAAATATACATTTTTACAGTTTGTCAACAACGCAAAATGGTTTCCATAAAGACAATCACAAAGTGATGAATTATTTTTAGAGCGTCGGCATTTTGCAATATTTCCATCAAAAAGTTTTAATGGAGTTCCCGGGCAATGTTTATAGCAAAACAAGACAATGGGGGGATGAACTTTAAAATATCGATTACACGGAGAGTATTTTCTGTGTCACCTGACACCTTATATAATTTTTTTAATTTTAATTAAGCTAAACTGTATGTTTGCTTTCGCGAGACTTTAATTAAAGAAGGTTCTCGAAATTCTTAATTTTTTTCTACTTTCTCTTCTCCATATTTCTTGTCAAGTCTCGCTTACGTAAAAAAGACAGGAGAGAAACAGAATGAAACATTTTATTTACAATTATAATAACTACACAGTTCAGATTTATTAATCGGATATTAGACGAACCGTTTTAAGAGAATTTACATTTTTTTTTTTTTCATTATTTTCAGGAGACACCCTAAGGTTTTACCCAAGGTTTACTCAGCCTTCACAAGAAATGAGTACCAGCCCCCTCGGGAGCTGGGAAACCCCCACTTCAACTGACTCCCTTACTTGTAGAAACAAATAGGTTCAACTCGCCACATGCGACCCCTTCGGGGATAACGCGGCAAGAAGTTACACTATATGTGTGGCTAGGTTTTTTTTTTTGCCCTCTCTGCATGAAGACTAAAGATGAACTGATTTTTTCTATAACAATTGCCACAGAATCACATAATACTTGTTTTTTTTGTTTGCATCAGATTACCCTCATTACAGTGCACCCTCACACAGTCATAACCAAGCTGGGAAAAACTCTTTAATTACATCTTTCAAGAATTTAAATTTAACAAATATATATCTAGCTTAGCGGAGCTTTATTAGAGTTACACACCGAGCTAAACATAATGCACCATGATGGGAGAGAGGAACTTACAAAGAAGAGCATGTCGTCTGCCTTTTTTTCACAATACATTTTTTTTTTATAATACATCTTTAATATCAATTGCAAAAATATAGTTCCGATTTAGGCTTATATTCAATGCACACTTTCTGGCAGACACAAATATTGCATGTGCACTTACAAAAAAAAAAGCAAACCTTACATGAGCATTAACCTTGAAACTCCTGCCGCCTGCTACAAAGGGGATGGCTTTGACAATAGTGAACTAAGTTTGTACAGCATGGGGTCTCAATCGAAAAACGATCTGTTTGTATTTAACAAAATGTGTAATAAAAAACTATTTCCTGTGTTTTTAGTTACAGCATTGCCACCTTACTTTGTTACTATGTATATATAATTTTTGTATGGATGTTCCATCTGTCTCGGCCCCGACAGCTGTCGTTCCGCCACTGGTTTCCTCCCCCGCCCCTCCCCGCGCCACCACTTCCGGTACCGGGAAATCATTCACATTTCCAATAATCCAATATGGAGGGTAGTGCCGGATTTAACCTCGAACCGTTTTGCGGATGAAAAAAAAAAGTTAAAAAAAAAATTACCGGGCTGTAGTCTAGAGGTTAAAACTTCTGACTCGTAAATGGAAGGTTGTGGGTTCGAATCCTGGCGGAGCACAAAAATATATGTACCATTAATATTTTCAAATTTAAAAAAAAAAAAAAATCCTTTACCAATGACCGGTCGCCAAAGTCCGTTCAGCCTTACAGCAGCTTACTGGGTCTTGCATTGGTGCTTTTTAGTGATGAAAAAGCTCATTAACAACACCTCTGCGGCACTGCAACAGTGTCATAGGCCCCTAGAGCCACTGAAATCAAGAGCGTCTCCCGCACAGATTTCTTAAGGAAAAAAACATTCGCTTTGAAATTATTATTTATGCATTAACTTAACTATATGACTTCGACCGGTCTGTAGTCTAGTGTTAAATGCTACGATATCACCATCGCAAGGTAATGGGTTTGATTTCCGGCTGACCACAAATGTGGCTGGACGACATAAAGGGAACTGCAGACAGATGCTGGCTAAACACAATAGCCGATAGTCAAACATGCAGAAGATTTGAGGAGGCCTACACCCATTCTGTATGCTGCTGAGACATGGAATACAATCAAAAGAAAGGAACTTTCAAAAGGTTGTGTTGGAGGCGCATGTTCCGAATCCTATGGACAGCTAGGCGTACCAACGAGTTCATTTGTCGGGAGCTACGTTTGGATGGCTTGACTCTGGCCAGTACATGCACACGCCGTATTCTTCAGTTCTTCGGACACGTTGTCCGTAGCAATGAGGGTAGCCTGAAATGATTGGTTGTGATCGGAAGCTTGAAGGGAAAGAGAGGAAGAGGAAGGTCGCCCAGAGGATGGCCCGATCAAGTGAAGACAGCAGCAGGCACCCTGGTGGTTGGCGCGTTGCAAGCAGCGCAGTCAAGAGAGAACTGAAGGAGAGTGGTTACTTCCACACGGGTTGCACTCCCCAGCGATGAAAAGTATATATTTTTACAACATCCGCAAATTTTTGGGTAGTTTTTTTCATTTGTGATCTCTAGCATTGGCAATAATGAAAAATATCTGCGTTTTGTTGAATTGGGCATTGTATGTATTCAATTCAGGCAGTGGAACAAGCATTGCTAGATAAAAATAATCACTGCAAGCCGTCCAATGTATTTATACAAAAAACGTATTTATTTTCAATAAAATAACACGAATTCATTTCACATCTGCAATGGGAACACTGAATTCTGGAAAATTTAAATAGATTTTTTTTCACATCGTTACAACGGCTCATATTTTCACTTAATATTGCAGTTGTACAAGTCGACACTGTTATTTGATCCAACAATGGCTAACTAGTTATGACTAACCTAGAATCTATAATCTGAGCTGCAAAGATATGTTAACATTTAAGGCTTATATTAAATGCATGCACACAGACAAGCACATGTAGGTTCGCGCCTACACATTCTGCATGTGTGCATACAAATAAACAAAATCTCACATGAACATAAACCTTGCAATTCCTGTCACCTTTCAATGAAACCGAGATGGCATTGGCAAAAGTGAACTAATTTTTACAGCAGGGGGTCAGCCTCATACCAACCTATCAGTCAAGGAGCGATACAAACAAAAATAAATACATGGGATCGGCTTGACCAGGTATAAACAAAGATATGCTTCATTTAGAGTTTCATATTTTAATGACCAGTCCATAGCCCAGTGGTTCTGACTCTTTAATGGAAGGTAGTGGCCTTGGATCTCGGTGGAGCACAAACAATATACCATTTATATTCAAAAATATGCTCTTCGCTGAGTTGAAAAATTCAAATACCTTTAACAAAGATCGGTCATTAAAAGTCTATCCAACCTTACAGCAACTGGTTTTTGATTGAAAATTGGCGCTTTCTACAGCTGCAAACAAGCAGAGGGCTCTTGAGGTATGATTCCAAATAAACTACAGTAAATTAACAAACTTTAGACAGTTTAGCTGAATTCACAATAACTTTATATTATTTTTTATTTCTTAATCAATAGTGCGATGTTGGATGCAAATCGCCATCTTAAAGGTAAAAAGTCGGTGTTATAGCCGAAGGAGTAAAGTGGGCTGATCTCTGTAGCGTATTTGGAATAGAATAACGTTGGTTCGATCCCCGCCTGGGTAATTTGACCATAACTTTTCACCCTGGTTCAACATATATTATTGGGTAATTATTAATTAGTAATTCATTAAAATAAACAATAATGAAATATTAATTGATGATTTTAATACCTGTTTCTGGCGAGGCACAATAGGTTGGTGAATTACATTCCTCTTCACAAATGTATTTACAAAAAAAAAATAAACAAGTGATAATCCCCAAATTTGAGAAATTGTGTATAAAACAATTTATTGAATTAAAATAAAATTATTTTTTCTTGAACGTAGTTTAATTTTCACAATAATATTTTATATAAAAAATTAAACTACGTTTAAGAAAAAATAATTTTATTTAAAAACATGAATTTTCACTGTGTGAATACACAAACCCTACAAAATCCAATTTTTTGAGTTTAACTTTTCATAATAAGTGAAGTATATAAAAGAAAATATTCATGAAAAACTTCTAAACTGCAGGATTTTTTCACAATGTTAGCGTGTTCTCTTGTGGTGAATAGGAAACAAGGTGTATTTATCTGAGAAACCCATGATAGCTTCATAATATGTCACTTATTCAGTTTTACCTTTGAGGTATCGAAATGGTCTACGAGTATTTTTCTAATATAACTACGATCGTTTTGAATTTAAAAAAACAATTGAAATGAAAAGTGAAAAATTTTCTGGAAGCCTTTGTTGTGTAAATATTTTTTTACAAAACAACGTAGGTTTTAAAATGAAAAAAACATAAAGCTTTGAAGTTTTACACGCATGGTGAATTTTCATTGAAATATTGTTTACCCTTTGAATATTGTGATTAACTTTAGTTTATTGAATAAAATTAATCTCGAAAAATTTAAAATACAAATTCGATGATGAAAATTGCCAGGATATAATATTATTAGGAAATGTACAAATAAAAACCCTAAAGCCCGGTATTTTGAAGTATCGTAAAGTTAACTAAAATGAAATTGTAGTTAAATCATCATAATATTTCACTCACCGAATTTCGCCAGTAGGTAAGTGTTTCTTCTCGAGTTGATTATTTTATTTTGTCCAGCGCTCTCCAAGTTATCAAGAGAAAAAAAAACTCTTTTGAATATGGTGTGATAACATCGGAAGCGCTCGAGGAAATATGTAAATCACCTCGCAAAAAAACGCAACTAAGCTACACATATAGTGTAACTTCTTGCCGCGTTATCCTCAAAGGGTCGCATGTGGCGAGTTGAACCTATTTATTTTTAAAGGTAAGGGGGCCGGCCTTACGCCAACCACTTCAGTTGAAGTGGGGGTTTCCCAGCTCCTGAGGGGGCTGGTACTCATTTCTTGTGAAGGCTGAGTAAACCTTGCCGGTATTTTTATTATGGGGTTGGAAATAAACACCGAAATAGGAAATCATTTCTGACACCTTCCTCGGTGGGATTCGAACCCGAGCTCACGGGGTAGAATGCAAGCACTCTACCAACTGAGCTATCGACCGGACCTCGTGAAAAAAAAAGCAAATAAACATTGAAACATAAAATCGTTTCCTGAAGCCCTCGGTGGGATTCGAAGCCGAGCTCTCGGCAAGGAATGTTAGCACTGTACCGACTTAGCTATCGAGTGGACGCATTAATTAATAAAAGTTATTATTTTGCCTTTGTAATTTAATAATTCGTTGTTCCCAGTGTGTGCATTAATTACTTCTCTTTAATGTTGAGAAGTTGGCCGGTTTAAACTGGGTCGAGTTGATTTAAGCTCATAACTACTATAGCTTCAGCATAAACACTAACAAGATAAAATTATGCTAAACAACCTAAAACTGCAGTTGCACACACGCAGTTAAATTTGCATCAAGCCAGCGAGGATGCGTCCCAGGGCACTCAGAGTAATTTAAAACTTTATCCAAATCTGCACTCATAATATATAACTAGCATGGGTTATTCCTTTATTTTATTTTTTTGGTACACAACAGGTTACCCTAATTACAGTGCACCCTCACAGCTCATTCTTTCAATGCTTGTTTGGCTTATCTACCATTTGATTCAAAGATGACCTTTCAATTAAATTATCTTAAATCTTATTCTATATCTTGTTCCTTGACTTATAGGTTGGCCACCCATGCTGTAAAAATGGTTCACTTTGCCTATGTCACCCCTGTTTTAGAGAAGGACGAGAATGCATTTAATATAAATCTTAAATGATATATATCTTTGCAGCTTAGATTAGACTAGATTAGACGGCAAGAGCTGCAGGGTGTATGGTATTTTTATGTTGTAGTTTCACATGCGGCATGTGCAAGCGCGAACTTGTACGTGTCTGGTTGTGACAACACTCGAGAAAGTGTAGCTTCACGGGAGGGCCTTCTGCCACTCGCATCTCACATAAATTTTGCATGCGAGTCCTGTGACACATCCCCGGATGGGATGGATATACATTATACAGGGCGTGAGTCAGTGGAGGGGAAACTGTCTGGTTGTGAAAATGCATGTAATGATGATGATGATGATGATGATGATGATTTGTATAGCGCCGTTTCGTGACTGCTGTCACTGCAAGGGCGCTTTCAGGCTTGACGCGGCGGTGAAGAAATGAGTCTTCATTCCCTTCTTGAAGCTCTCGATCCCTTCCTTGGCACGCACTTCAGGAGGCAGCTGGTTCCAAGTGGACGGTCCCGCAACGGCGAAAGCGCGGTCTCCGAACACTGTACATCTTTTTCTGTGTTGAGTGCTGACAGATGTAATAGCACTGTCGGCAGATCGCAGAGTGAGCCCCCTCTCGCTCAGACTCCTCGGTAGTATAAGCTCCTGCAAGTACTCTGGCGCCACTCCATGCAGCGCTTTGTGTACCGTGAGGCCCAGCTTAAATTTAATCCTTTCTGGGATCCTCAACCAGTGAAGCTTCTGCAGGAGTGGAGTAATGTGGCAGTACTTGCTCTGACCATAAATCAGGCGGGCGCTGGCGTTCATTACAGACTGTAATCTGTTTAGCTGGCATTTTGGTTGTGCAGCATAGATACCGTTGCAGTAGTCTACCTTGGAGATGACGAAGGCATTTAGTAATGTGAATTTCCAATGTAACATATCTTTGCAACTTAGATTAGATTAGATTAGAGGCATTGAGTTAGTAGCCACGCTTCCGTGTCATATAAAATCATAGTTTGTCAAACAAAACTGCATGGAAGTCCATTGAAAATTACCCTGTTTGTCCGTAGCAAATTAACATATTATATTGTAAACTGAATTGGCCCACCCCCGCCTGGCCTGTGCCATTAATTTTACTGCGTTATTATGCAAAACGACTCAAATTCTGTTGAAAATTGTTAAAACAGCAAAGTGAGATACTGGCGCTATACTTTTAATCGATTTGACACATGTTTCCACGTGACTAATTGGGTTTTTCCTGCGTTAGCTTTTTCAGCAGGAAAACTGTAAATATGAAACGATAAAAGTTGAAGTGGGTGATTTTTTTTAATTTCAATTAAAATATATTGAAACTTTTGTTAATTAATAAAGCATAAGGTGCACGGTGGTATACTAGTGCCCACTCTGATGTATGGAAGTGAAGCCTGGACGGTGAGTGAAAGTGAAATTAGTAAAGTCCATACGGTAGAAATGGATTACTTAAGAAGTATGATTGGAAAAAGACGGAGTGATAGGGTGAGGAATGATGTTGTTAGAGAGGAATGCGGTGTAAAAGAAAGTGTGAAAGTAAAGATTAAAAGAAGTATACTTAGATGGTTTGGACATTTGGAGAGAATGAATGAGGAAAGAATGACGAAGAAAGTATATGCTGCAAGAATTGATGGATGTCGTGGAAGAGGAAGACCGAGAAAGGTATGGATGGACCAAATTTTAGAAATAGCGAGTGAATGGGATATCCAGAGTCATAATAAAAGGAGAGCTTGTATGAAAAAAGTTATGACTCTGGATGAAATGAAAGAAGTATGCAAGGACAGGAAGAAGTGGCGGCTAATCTGCAATGCTGATTTTTAATGTTGGTTTATTGGCTTGCTACATTTTTTGCATAAGACATTTTTTACTTTTTTTGTATAGATTTATTTTTAAGGTTTTGTTGTTTTCTTATACTTAAATGTTATTTATTACTCGTATTCCTTGACTTATAGGTTGGTATGAGGCTGACCACCCATACTGTAAAAAATGGTTCACTTTGCCAATGTCACCCCTGTTTCAGGGAATGTCGGCAAGAGTTGCAGGGCTGATGTTCATTTGAGGTTTGGATTTTATTTGTAAGTACACAATCAGCATTTGTAAGCGCAAACTACACGTGTTTGTTTGTGGGCATACATCTGAGAGCTTTGAATGAATATATCCTTGCAACTTAGATTATAGATTATAGATTATAGATAAGTAAAACTTTAATTTAAAGAAAAAAAAAATTGCTTTTGCCAAACTATAGTCAAAGTTTCTGATCTACCTGAGTGGCGATTTTGTGATCCCTTCAGTTTTCTCTAAATTAAGTATGTACGAGTAATTTGTTTTTCTTATTTGATATAAAACCGCCGTATTTACATGTGTCACATGCAAAGGCCCTCCCATTCACGGATGAGACACTTTAAAAAGGTGCGCTTTTAGTGCTCCACCCAAAAAAACGGATTCTGCCTCCCTTTTTCTTCATGTCATTCATATTCCATTGATCTATCAATCCAAAAGCACGGTCTCCAAAATAAGTACTGATTCGCCGGTGAAGCTATGTTAACCTAACAGCACCACTATCCTCTGACCTAAGTGACCAACTTCTCACACTCACGTGAACAAAGGAAAACAGGTATGCAAGAAACGATGAAGCAATGCCTTTTTATCTTCCTTGGTCTTCCTCAGTCCACTTCCAGACGTAGGTCTCCTACAATTTTCTCTTTATTTGGTTAAAATATATTTGAGTATTTTTGTGGTGGGAAAATTCAAATCATTTCGTCATTTAATAGTTCTGTTCACAGCCACTAAGATGACGCCCTGACTGGTGACGTAGCCCAAGGACGCCATCTTAGATGTCTTTCCACGCGGACTTGCTGACGATCTCTTCCGTGCCTGACTATCTTGCGAACAACACGTCTCTCTGATCGTCGTCCATCCGCCATTGTTTCTGGTCTAGATTTTTGCGTTGTAACAATTATTTGTTAAATTGATTCTTCTCTGCTTAACTAATTATCAATCATTTACAAATCAAAGATTCAACTGTGTGACTTTTTAAAATAAAAATCCAAGTGTCTATAATCTATAATCTAAGTTGCAAGAATAAATTCATTTAAAGCTGTCAAATGCATGCTCACAAACAAACACGTGTACTTCGCGCTTACAAATGCTGAATGTGTACTAACAAATAAAATCCAAACATCAAATGAACATAAGCCCTACAACTTTGGCCGACCTTCCCTGACACAGGGGTTACATTGGCAAAGTGAACCATTTTTTACAATATGGATGGTCAGCCTCATACCAACCTATATATCAAGGAATGTTAATGTGGTTAATATAAAATTTTATTCACAGAACATTCTTTTGGGAATATCGGGAAGTGATTCCGTCTTCATCGACCGTCACAACACCGTATCTCCAACATGGTACAGAAAATAATAATTTTGATGAATACAACTCGATGAATATTAAATAAAGCTATTTTTTGTTTAACGTAGTTTATTTTCACAATAATTATTATTGTGAAAATAAACTACGTTAAACAAAAAATAGCTTTATTTAAAAAAAATGAATTTTCACTGTGTGAATACACAAACCCTACAAAATCCGATGAATATTAATTTATAATTGTAATATTGTATTGGTTGTGTTCACCTAAGAGTATTACCGCCTGCTTATTAATTTCTAAGGAAAACGTGGGCGGGCTTAATGGTGACGATAAATAAATAATTTGTTTTTTTAACGTGCCCTCATGAAAAACATGTTTTCCCATGGAATACACTGAATTCAATACCTTGTTTACAAAAAAAACAGTAGCATATTTGATTATTCCAAATGTCAAATCAATCAGCAGGTCGTATCGTCCTCTAAGTGCTTGCTTGTCTTGTGTCCATCACAAGTAACTTCACACCAGTTTGTATGTTCACTGGACCTATGTGTCATATGAATGTTGTAAACAGCAACTCTCACATAATCGTGTTTTACGCTTTTTACTCAGCTCGGATTGTGTAGAATGTGATACGTAAGACAATTTTATTGAAAGGTCATCTTTTGAATCAAAGAATAGATAAAACTTAATAGAGAGAACTTACATCATTTTCGACGTTTATAGACATCCTAACTTCAACAGAGACGACAGCTTCAAATTGTTCAGTATTTAGAAACCTACACTCAACTCACTACTAAAACCAGTACCTAAGTTTCAAGTCAAAGACAATGATATAATTAGTGCGGTGTGTACAGGTAACATAGTACCATCTAGTGACGTAGAATACAAACAAGATGAAAGTGAAATATGTAACAGACCAAAACATAATTACTACCTTCGTTCGAAGGTAGTCAGTGATTTGTGACAAAGTGTTTTCAAATTCAGTTCATCCTCAGTCGTCGTGCAGAGAGGATGTTCTCCTGGAGACGTTGGCTACGTCGCCGACGAAACGTCGAGAATGATGTAAGTTCTCTCTAAACGGTTCGTGAAATATCCGAGTTAAATTAAGTTTTGAAATTTGTTTAGTTTTAAAATTAATATAATTGTCAAAAAGCCAAACAAGTACTTGGGAGACGGTGTGTGCTGTAAGTATTTTCAGGAAATTAGGTTTTAAAATGTGTGGGAGAAGTCTTGAGTCTTGCCTTTGGTTTTGAATGATTTTTTTTTTCTCATCACTAATTTTTCGTTTTTTTTTTAATCAAAAAGTTGCAAAGACGTCCGGTGACAAAGACGTCAAAAATATCCAATTGATAGCTAAGTCCGGTTCATAGTTCAGTTGGTAGAATGCTTGCGTTCCACGTCGAAAGCTAATCAATCCCTCCGAAGGTGTCAGCAAAGATTTCCCGTCTCGGTGTTTACCTCAAACCCAAAATAAGAATACCGGCAGTTCTTACTCAGACTTCACAAGAAATGAGAACAAGCCACGCGGCAGCTGGGAAACCCAGATATCAACTGAAGTAGTTTGTGTTTATCCGGCTTCCTTGCCTGTTAAAATAAATAGGTCCTGAAAAACCACATGCGATCCCTGCGAAGCAGCCAAAAAGATACACCTTTTACAATTAAACTAACTACACAGGTAAAAAATGTTTTTCAGATATTAGACGAACTGTTGTAAGAGAACTTGAGTTCCTCATCAGTCATCGTCCCAAGAGCTACGTCACCAACAAAATGTCGAGAATACATTCACTTTGCCAATCTCACCCCTGTCTCAGGGAAGGACGGCAAGAGTTGCAGGGTGTATGTCCATTTGAGATTTGGTTTTATGTTGTAGACTCACATGCGGCATGTGCAAGCGCGAACCTTTACGTGTCTGGTTGTGAGAATGCATGTAATGTGAATCTCCAATGTAACATGTCTTTGCAATTTAGATTAGATTAGATTATAAATAATTATAAAAAATTATAAAAAACACAGAGTTTTATTTTCACAAATTGAGTATTTAATTCCACCTCAAGTACTTTCGACTTATTCGACTTGAGGTGGAATTAAATACTCAATTTGTGAAAATAAAACTCCTTGTTTTTTATAATTTTTTATAATTATTTATAAAAATGAATTTTCACTGTGTAAATACACAAACTTTAAAAAGTCTAATAGATTAGATTAGATACATAATGTTAGTTTTCTTATAACGGTTTGTCTAATATCCGAATTTTATTTTTAAGTGTGTTAGAATTGTAAATATATCAAACGACCGTAATTCTAAAATCGATCGTAATTCAAACTTAAACCTAACAAGAAGTTACACTATATTTGTAGCTTTGTTGCGTTTGCGTATCGACGATCTTTGATAGAAGCGGCACCAAAAGATGAAAAAGAAGAATCATTGCCAGTTAAAATCATGGCGAATTTGCCAACGGCATCATTAGAAAGTTTCCAAGCATTGAATAACGTTCTGTACCTTCCGGGGAGAGATGACTTAATATTTGCCTTGTTAATAGTTGAGCGAACAAAAGCTAGCGGCCGCAGCTTTAGCAAGATTCGGATGAAAGCTTCGTATTTACAAAATAAAAGCTCTGAGAAGTTTTCATTAAATACCGAGAAATACTTATTAATGTAATTATTTAAAAATTAAATTGGATAAAAACAGAGTTTTAATCCACTTATTTATTTCTTTTTGTTTGTTTGCTCAAACATTTTCGCCTACTGAGGCATCTTCAGGAGCAGAATGTTTAATTAATGAAATTTTTAAGTAATGAAAAATGGTCTTTCAGAGTGTACCTAAATAGATTTACACTTAAAAATATAATACTTAGTACTGTGTTTCTTCATTGCACACATTGAATGTAACTTCTGCTGCGTTTTCCCCGAAGGAGTGAGATGTGAAATATATTAAAGTGGAGTTTTCTCAGCTTTAGAAGGGGCAGGTACTATATTTTTGTGAAGGCTGAGTAAGTCTTGGCAGTATTTTATTTTGGTTTTGAAAGAAACAACGGAACGGAAAATCAATATCGATCTCGCGATTTAACTCTAAAAACAAAAGAATGTGTGCTCGGCCAAATGTCTAAGACAAAATAATGTCGAAAAACTCAAATTTTCAAAGAAGAATTTGAAAATTCAAAATATTAAATTTCAGACTTCAAAGCCTCTCCTAATGAGCTTATATTTGTACAAAATGTCTGCGAGATCTGAGTCAGCGAATTTTCTCAAATTTTGCTTCTGCAACACTGTATTATTTTCATGAATTTGTGATCAAAGGGTTGAATTTCTTATTATTAACTATTGAAAATTCATGACAGATGTCTTTGTTTATTTTTTTTAATTCAATTTTGAAACAGACACCTTAATATTTTTTAGGATAAAATATCGATACCTTTAAGATAAAGCTGTAACATCTTAACCTAAATCTAAGTTGCAAAGATATGTATCATTTGAGATTCATATTAAATGCATTCCCTCAAGCAGACACGCATAATTTCGCGCTCACACATGCCGCATGAGGAAATACAATATCAAAACCCAATCTCAAATGAAGATAAGCCTTGCAACTCTTGCCGGCCTTCCCTGAAACAGGCTTTTCTAATCTAATCTAATCTAATCTAAGCTGCAAATAAATATATCACTTAAGATTTATATTAAATGCATTCCCACAAGCAGACATGTATAATTTCGCGCTAGCACATGCCGCATGTGGACCTACAATATAAAAACCCAATCTCAAATGAACATAAGCTCTGCAACTCTTGCCGTCCTTCCCTGAAACAGGGGTGACATTGGCAAAGTGAACCATTTTTTACAGTATGGGTGGTCAGCCGCATACCAACCTATAAGTCAAGGAACTTCATTGGACTAAACTCTTTCTTCACTGAAAATAAAAAATAAAATAAATAAATAAACTAATTAATAAATTTACAATTTGAAATTAATGTCATTGGAAAATCGTTTCGCTTCAAATGCTATTGGGTTAACTTCCGCAGCGATGTTTTTCAGGAAAAAATATGTTAGCCTTTTCAGTATGGCGGGATCGCAGTCGTTTACAAATGTTGATGAACGGCAGGGATGGCATTTGGGTCACGATATATTACACGGTGTATACACTAGGGATGTAAACGCCACTCCTGTTTCAGGGAAGGACGTTAAAAGTTGCAGTACGTCTATTTTAGATTTGGATTTCCGACATTGCGAATGAATGGAATATATAGAGTCATAATAAAAGGAGAGCGTGTATGGGAAGGTTATGACTCTGGATGAAATGAAAGAAGTGTATAAGGACGGAAAGAAATGGTGGTTGATTTGTAATGTTAGCGGCTAGGGCTAGGGTTTTTCTTAATTTTTTCAAATTGAAATTTAGAATTTTTTTATTTATTTTTAATGTTTATACATATTATTATTTATGTATATCTAAAATGTAATTTTAGTGTAATCCTTGACTTGTAGATCGGCATGCGTCTGACCACCCATGCTGTAGAAAATGGTTCACTTTGCCGATGTCAAACCTGTTTCAGGGAAGGTCGGTTAGAGTTGCAGGCTGTATGTTCATTTGAGATTAGAGTTTTTATATTGTAAGTCCGCATACGGCAAGTTTGAGCGCAATTTACTTGTTGCTTGTGAAAATGCATATAATGTGAATCCTTAATGTTACATATCTTTACTACTTAGATTAGATTAGATTAGAAAAGGTAGACATCTGAAACGTTGATATAGGATACGGAAAATATTTTTTTTCCGGATATCCTATCACCTCTGTTATGTTTACGGATATCCATGACATCCCTAATATATTCCGCTGCGATATTCCGCTAGGTCATGACACCCTTTACCTATAGACCGGCATACCGATGACCTAAACTTTTATAGTCATCATCTATTATAGAATCTGGTCGAAGTCCGGTCGATAGCTCAGTTGGTAGAGTGCTTGCATTCCATGCCGTGAGCTCGGGTTCGAATCCCACCGAGCGCGAGGGTGTCAGAAATGATTTCCCGTTTCGGTGTTTATTTCAAACCCCAAAATAAAAATACCGGCAAGGTTTACTCAGCCTTCACAAGAAATGAGTACCAGCTTTCTCGGGAGCTGGGAAACCCCCACTTCAACTGAAGTGGTTGGCGTAAGGCCGGCCCCCTTACCTGTAAAAATAAATAGGTTCAACTCGCCACATGCGACCCCTTCGGGGATAACGCGGCAAGAAGTTACGCTATATGTGTAGCTTAGTTGCGTTTTTTTTGCGTGTAGAATAACGCTGGTTCGATCCCCATTGACCATAGCTTTGACTCAGGTTCAACAGATGTCATTGGCTAATTGTAATTAATAAATAATTCATTGAAATAAACAATAATGCATTATTAATTGATGATATAAATACCTGTTTTTGGCTAGGCAGAATAGATTTTTTTTTAAGAAATCCTGTGCGGGAGACTTCCTAGACACTTGTTTTAGTGCCGCAGAGGTGTTTACGAGCTTATTCGTTGCTACAAAGCGCCAATACTTAAGCAAGACCCAGTTGCTGTAAGGCCGGATGGACCTTTTCAATCCAGCGAAGAGCATATTAGAAATATAAGTGGTATATTTTTTGTGCTCCGCCGGGATCCGAATCCACAACCTACCATTTACGAGTCCGAAGTGTTGCCACTGGACTACGGACCGGTCTAAGAAATGCCAACGACACGCGGTGTACCTAAGCGGTCACCCATCCAAGTACTATCCGCGTCCAATGTTGCTTAACTTCGGTGATCTGATAAGAACCGGTGCTTTCAATATGGTATCGTCGTTGACAATTTGGTGAATTGCATTCGTCTTCACAAATCTGTTAACAAAAAAAACATTTTTGGAAAACTTCATGATATCATGACATCGTTTGACACCCTCATATTTTATTTGCTAAAGCTTGCAGTATGTTAACGCTCTCTCCTCCCGGTTCTATGCACATACCTCAAGCCCGCGTGATACGTTCCTCTCTGCAGTGACAGCCCGACAAATGTGTCGGAAGTGAAAATTTACGTAGAGTGAAGGGAAAAACAGCGGAGTGTCGGGGATCGATAGAAGCTTCAAGCCTGCCAATCCTGAAACACAGCTTCACACAACCTTGTGACAAAAAAACAGTTAGATTTTTTGTTTATTGGCTGACCACCCATACTGTAAAAATTGGTTCACTCTGCCAATGTCAATCCGGTTTCAGGGTAGATTGGCAAGAGTTGCAGGGCTTATATTCATTTGAGATTAGGTTTTATATTTTTGGTTCACATGCGGCATGCTTAAGCAAAAACTTAGACGTGTCTGCTTGTGGGAATGCATTTAATATAAATCTTAAATGATATATATATTTGCAGCTTAGATTAGATTAGATTAGATTAGAAAAATGATAATATTAAGATGATTTGTGTGGTGAACGCTGTTTTTGCGTTTATCACACCTCAAGAGTTCTCTGCAAGCTTGGTGGTCGAACAGTAGAATATCTCTTTTTTTTTTAAATCATACTTTGGTATTTTTATCATTTTGAGAGGAATGACAGCCTCCTAGCAAAATTGTCGGTGTTATGGCCGAGAGGGCCAAGTGGGCTGATCTTTGTAGCGTGTTTGTAATAGAGTTACGTTGGTTCGATCCCCGCCTGGGTCATTTGACCATAACTTTGACCCTGGTTTAACAGGTAGTTATTAATTAATGATTCATTAAAAGAAACAATAATGAATTATTAATTGATGATATTAATACCTGTTTCTGGCCAAGCAGAATAGGTTGGTGAATTGCATTCCTCTTTTTTAAATAAAAAAAAAATAAAAAAATGGGGACTGAATACAGTAAAAAAATAAAATAAGAAAATTAAATGAATATAATATTTAGTCATCTGAAGATGCAAACGGATTGTTTTCGAAACCGATAGTTAAATTTGAATATACTTTCCGTAATTGAAAAAAAAAGTTTATATTTTTATCTTTACTTAAGTTAAAAAAATTACACACAGATATTTCTTACAGTTTCAGGGTTCGTGTATTGAATTAGAGAAAACTCAATTAATAATGTAAAAATAAGAACAAAGTTCATATTCATGAGTAAGTTAATTTTATCGAGCGTTTGCGTTGTGATCACACCATTATCAAGTTGTTAAAGTGTTAATCTAATCTTAGTTGCAAAGATATGTAACTTTTGGGATTTCCATTATATGCATTCTCAAGCAGACACCAACAAGCTCGCGCTTGCACATTCCGCATGTGAACCCCAGACACTTCTAATCCACTTTGTTTGTAGATAAAAAGAAAACATGATTATAAAATCTGGCTTTCGAAAGCTTTGAACTTTTAAACTTTTACAAAAGATTGGCCGCAACTTCCATGCGATATTGTCTGCATTAAGCCCTTGAGACCGACGACATGACGTGATAAAATTTCCCCTTTACTACGTACATATTATATGTGCGTTCCCTCACATATAGAGGTATGTATTTCCTATGTGCATACGGTTCCATGATAGAAAGATACAGAGACAAAACGACACATGACATAAATTTGGATCGGTTCTTTGTCTAGTGGTTTACACTTCTGACTCATCAATAGAAGATTGTGAAGATTGTACCGGTCCGTAGTTCAGTGGTAACACTTCTGACTCGTAAACGGAAGGTTGTGGGTTCGACTCTCGGCGGAGCACAAAAAAATTACCATTTTTATTTTGAAATATGGTCTTCGCTGACTGAAAAAATTCATCTTTACCAATGACCGGTTACTAAAGATCCATCCAGTCTTACAGCAACTGGATCTTGCTTGAGAATTGGCGTCGACCAAGCTCGTAGAGGGCTCTTGAGGTGTGATTCACACTAAAACAGCGCTCACCAAATAAATTATCCTAATGTTATACATATTATAGCTACACATGGCAGAACGACACATGGCAGAACAACACCATGACAGTACATCACAAAGACAGCACATCACAATGATAAAACATCACAAGACAAAACCGTTTCATGTACCGTTTATGGTATGTTCTGTTTTAGGTATGTGATGTTCTGTCATACATCGTTCTGTCATGTGTCGTTATGTCATGTGTTGTTTTGTCCCTGTGCCGTTCTAAACCTGTCACCTCTGCGTACATTACCAAGCACCTATATTTAGGATAATTCAGGAGAAAACGACGAGAGAAACCATCAAATTTGAAAGAAAATTGCTTTATAACCTCAAGAGAATTTTTTTCGTACGCAATACTTTCTAACCTCAACAGGGCTTGTTTGGCTTATCCATGTGTGATTATGTATTTTGTTTGTAAGATTGTACTTGTATTTGTTCGATATTGTGTGAGTGTTTACTCGAATATTCTGTGCCAGTTCTCAGAGATTCGAGAACAATCCATATGCGTGCCTATAAAAATAACCAAAGCTGTTTATAGCGAGAGACTTGTATCTCAGCCGTCAAGCTAAACAGTTCAAATGCGAACCAATTGAGTCAAGTCAGACAACCTTTCAACGCAACGAAGAACAAAACCGTAAAACACGATAATGCGAGAGTTGCTTTAAGTATTTCTAAAATTAAATGTAAGTTTTTATAAGACACATTGGTCCAGTACATATATAAATAATGCTCATGTGAAATTACCCAAGTTACTACCATAATTGTTTTATTTTCAAAGCTTATTCACAGAACATTGTGGAATATCGGAGAGTGATTCTAACTTCATCGACCGTCACAACTCCATATCAAATAAAAAATATCTATTTAAGAAATAACGTATTTTGAAAAAAAAATAAAACGTAATGTACGTGGTTGTATTTGACATTTCCTGCGCGGTTTGTTTGACTTGAAAAATAAATCAGAATCGTAGGGGGATGTTTGGACATGCGACAGCCAATTATAACTGACAAAGGAAAAACACGAGCAGACGGGGGAGGGAGTATTTCATATGAAAAAAATATAAATACAAGATTTATGTGATTTGATTTGATTTTTTTCGAAATGAAATCAGAAGTGCGATGGGGCAGATGTGATGAAATAATGAAAAGTGGGGCAAAGTAAAAAAAAAACGAAGCATATTGAAGTTTGATAGCAGATTGTTTTTTTAGATATTGAAAAAAATAAGAAAAAGTCAAAGAATTCATAATTTTTATTTTGTATTTTGTATTTAATAGATCTGTGAAGAGTTATTCAATTCATGAACATTTTTTGCCTGGCCAGAAACAGGTATTAAAATTATCAAGAAATCATTCATTGTGCATATTACATTTTTGTATAGGAAATTATTGACTTTTATGGTACAGATTTCTTTTAAGGTTATGTTCTTTTTTATACTTACTTAAATGTTATTTATTATTCGTATTCCTTGATTTATAGGTTGGTATGAGGCTGACCACCCATACTGTAAAAAATAGTTCACTTTGCCAATGTCACCCCTGTGTCAGGGAAGGTCGGCAAAAGTTGTAGGGCTTATGTTCATTTGAGGTTTGGATTTTATTTGTTAGTACATATTCAGCATTTGTAAGCGCGAACTACACGTGTTTGTTTGTGGGCATACATTTGAGAGCTTTAAATAAATATATCCTTGCAACTTAGATTATAGATTATATACGAGTATTAAAGATGATCTATTCGACGGGCAGTAAGACTTATTTAAGATTTGCAAGTAAATCTATCAAACTTTTTCAAGAAATAAACAAAAAATATAGAGAGGAAAGTCTGTACCAAATTTGAACATGAAATTGAAATTTTATTTCATATTTGAATTGTATGAAAATTCAAATTCCTTTCAAAAACTTCTACTGCAGCTTGGCCCAGAAAACGCACTGTCCCCGAAGTACAAAACACTTCGTTTAAACTGACGCGTTTACTCAAAAAAATGTATGAAAACTGAAACAGCTCCTCTTGTCGAAGTTTTATTTTGTAAGCATTTCCCCTTGTACGCTATGGTTGAGTTAAAAACGGTAAATTTTATACTTGAGGTACTGTATACAATGTGCAACAATATGTACATTTTATTCCATCTAATACTCGACACAGCCTTGGGAGCGACTGTGTGTGCAGAGCTTTATAAAATGTTTAAAATGGAATCTCTGTATATTTTGGAAAGCTACATTTTTGGTATCAAAAATTTACGTTGCATTGAAAGAATGGAGTATCTTGCACAATTTTATAAACCTTAGTTTGAAAACATAAATTTTCTTCTTCTTCTTAATCTTGTTCCTCATTGTTGAGGTTAGTTCGATCCTTTTTTTTTTTTTTTTTAAGAAATCCTGTGCGGGAGACTCCCTAGATTCTAAAGACTCTAGGGGTCTATGAAACTTGTTGTAGTGCCGCAGAGGTGTACGAGCTTGGTCGTCGCTACAAAGCGCCAATACTCAAGCAAGACCCAGTTGCTGTAAGGCTGGATGGACCTTTGGTGACCGGTCATTGGTAAAGGTTTATGAATTTTTCAACCCAGCGAAGAGCACATTCGAAATATAAATGGTATATTTTTGTGCTCCGCCGGGATCCGAATCCACAACCTTCCATTTACGAGTCCGAAGTGTTGCCACTACGGACTACGGACCGGTCCAAGGTCCAAGGTCCTTACATAATTCTTTCATTTCATCTAGTCATACCGGCTTTGAATATTATATCGGATTGCGCTTAGGTTACTGTAACTGCATCTGTAACTCTGTCGCCATTCCGCAAGGAGTGGCCAGAGCCTGTGCAGAACTGCCTCCTTTTTTTCCTATCCTTACATACCTCTTTCAATTCATTCATATTCATCACGTTTTTCATACATTTTCTTCTTTTACACTCACTTTGTATATACCATTCTTTCCCAATCTCCTCAATTTGACCACTGTATTCTTTTCTTCGTGGTCCCTACCTCTTTTTTCGTACTTTCTCTGTATATATACTGTTACGAACGTATGAGTTCGTGGAGCTTGCTTGTGTGTGTGTGTCAGCCTCTAGCATAGTCTAGTATGAGTTTGTCTGTGTGCATGCGCCTTGGCTCGTAGTTTGTTGGTATGCGTAACTGGAATAATATCAAACAGTATAGAAGTGTCTAGTACAATCCATTAAAGGATAATCTAGAATAAACAAGAACCGTCCCTTTTGTACCTATATAAACGATCCGCAATGGTACAGAGGTCATAGTCGATTTAAACATACAGAGGTCATGTTGATTGAAACAGTGAGCCTTAAAGTCGATAAGCTATGATCTAGACTCTAGATCAGACTCTAGAATCTAGACTCCAGACTCTAGATCTATCACTTCTCTAGATTCTAGAGAAGTGATAGTACACTGTAAGCCTACATTGTGTACAATAAATAAATAAATTGCAGTTTGATTAAAAGAACCCAAATAAAATCATTACAATAATTTGTCAGTCTATGTACGATATTATCGTTCATTCTTTCCACAGAGGTATCAAAAAAAGTGAAAATCAAGCTGTGTGTTTTTAATTGTTATTTTTCACAAATAAATCATCCTGACTTTGTTTTATTTAAACTGCAACTCTTCTTTTTGTTGTGACGACATTTTCGCAGTTGACTGAATTTCTATACAAGCTTCTCCCCTGCCGGTTTTCAATATTTCAACGATTACGTTGCATCTCTACATTTATTATTATGCTCTGCACACAATCCTGGCCGTGCGGCCCACGGAGAAAAGTAATCTCCTGCTAAGTCTACGGAGCGGAGACTTATGTTCAGATGAAAAATATTATAGTGTTGCTCTAGTTGTTTTATTATATACTGCGGTTCATAACAAAAACATGTTGTAAAAAGTTGTTAAAGCAGCAGACATTTTTTTTCACAGATTTGTGAAGAGGAATGCAATTCACCAATCTACTTTGCCTGGCCTTTGCCTTTGTCTTTGTGCGAAAGCAGAATCATGTGTGCATGCCATGGCATCTGTTGAACCAGGGTCAAAGTATAATCAAATGGGCCACGCGCGATTCGAACCAGCGTTATTCTGTGCTTATTTTCGGCCATAAAACCGACATATTCCTTCATTTCATTGTTAGGAAATTCTAAGAAAAGGAAAAATGTACTTTACCTGTTTTCAGTTCGTAGTTATATAACGCTACTGCCACTAAGCTACACATATAGTGTAACTTCTCACGCCGCATTTTCGTCGAAGGTTTCGCAAGTGGTGAGCGAACCTATTTATTGTTACACGTAAAGGGGATGGCCTTACGCCAACTACTTCAGTTGAACAGGGTGTTTCCTGGCTCCCGAATGGCTCGGTTTTCATTTCTTATTCACAAAATACACAATAAAATTAATGGTATGTGGTTACGCGGCGAGTATAATTTTCTAACCAGTTATGAATAAATAGATTTTACTCGCTCCGTAACGACATATTATATTAGTTTTGTTTGTTTTTTTTTATGCATAATCTAGATTGCAAAGATATATCACATTTCATATTCATATTGAATGCATTCCCATAAGCAGATACGTACAAGTTCGCGCTCACACATGCCACATGTGTACCTACAACATGAAAACCCAATCTCAAATGAACATAATCCTTCCAACTCTTGACGATCTTCACTGGCGTAGGGTGACATTCAAAGTGAACCATTTTTTTACAGTCTCATGCCTATACCTATAATTAAAGAAACTAACCAATGATCCATGAAATGTGATTCATGTAATTAAACAGCGCTCCTCAAAGAGTGTCCTGAATTTTTTAATATTATTATTTTTATGAATTATTGTAATTTCTGATTTAATTTATATCGTGTATTTATTTGACGATGAAAAAGTCAAGGAAAAAAAATATTACAAGGATTTCTTTTAGATTGAGATGGCAATAAAATCAATTATTTCGTAAAACTTCAAAGAGCTGGAACTCCAAGGAAATTGCTTACATATTTATAAACAATTTTTGCAAAAAAAAAATACCGATTGAATCATGATGGTTTAGGGGGGAGAGGTTATGTTTTCTTGATTATCCAGAAGCCCCGCTATACGTCCCTTCGAATTGGTTATAGATCCCCTTAGTGCTAGTTTGTTTTATCTCCATCACAGGTTTTAAAAAAAATGTAATTTGTCATGTATGTTCCTTGACTTATAGGTTGTTATGCGGCTGACCACCCATAATATAAAAAATTGGTTCACTTTGCCAATGTCACCCCTGTTTAAGGGAAGGACGGCAAGAGTTGCAAGGCTTATGTTCATTTGAGATTGGGTTTTTATATTGTAGGTCCACATGCGGCATGTGTTAGCGCGAAATTATACATATCTGCTTGTGGGAATGCATTTAATATAAATCTTAAATGATATATATCTTTGCAGCTTAGATTAGATTAGATTAGATTAGACAGGTGATTTCACATTCGAGCAATGTTTGAATGTGTACTGGACCAAATTGTGCCTTACGAAAACTGAAAAATTATTTGAAATATAATCAAACAATTCTCTAGATATCGTGTTTAACTTTGTTTTAATAGCTCAGATTGTGTAGAGTGTGATTCTTAAGACAATTGCATTGAAACGTTTTTTTTTCATTTATAGTTTTTTCATTGAAGGGAAAAGATCACCCGAGGTGGCTCATCTCTTGAGTGTACGTTGACGGTTTTTTTTTTATTATTTTGGGTTTGATATAAACACCGAAATGGATATTCATTTCTAACACGCTTGGTGGGTCAGCTATTGACATGGAGTGCAAGCAGTCTACTAACTGAGCAATCGACCAGACCATGTGTTGACTTTCTGCACATGAATTGACAAAGTCAAAATTGTGAAGTCACACGGATACGTGCCATCTATGAAAATAGTTCGGCATGTGTAAGAGTGGATGGGAGATATAGTGACTGGTTTGATGTATATAAGGGAGTGAGGCAAGGCTGCGTGATGAGTCCATGGTTGTTTAATATAATCATGGACAGTTGCATAAAAGAAGCTGGAATATCAGAGAGCGGAGTGAAAGTGGGTGAAACAAGAGTTGGAGTACTTCTTTATGCTGATGATGCTATAGTTTTAGCTGACTCGGCGGAGGAACTCCAAGCGATGTTAACCAAACTAAATGATGCATTTTGTAAGAATAGCTTGAAAGTAAATGCGAATAAGACAAAAGTATTAGTTTTTGACAGGAATGAAGTATGTGAGGAACTTACAATTAATTTGAATGGAATAAAAGTTGAAGTAGTGAATGAGTTTGACTATTTAGGAAGTAAGTTTGAGGCGAATGGTAAGATGACGAAAGAATTAGAGAAGCGTGCCAGCAAAGGAAGATGCGTGATAGGAGCGTTTGGTAGAATAGCGAAGAATAAAAGGATACCAAAGAAAATGAAAATGGCGGTACACAATTGTATTTTGTTGCCGACCCTGATGTATGGAAGCGAGTCATGGACGTTGAATGAAAGAGAAGTAAATAAGGTATGCACCGTAGAAATGGCCCATCTGAGAAGTATGACAGGAAAAACACTGAAAGATAGAGTGAGAAACGAATGGGTTCTAAATGAATGCGGAGTAAAAGAAAGCGTGAAAGTGAAAGTTCAAAGAAGTGTGATGCGATGGTTTGGACATATTGAAAGGATGAATGAAGACCGACTGACAAAAAGAGTGTATAAAGGGAATGTAACAGGTAAGCGTGGAAGGGGAAGACCTAGGAAACAATGGATTGATCAGATAAATGAGATTGCGAATGAATGGAATCTACAGAGTGGAAACAAGAGAAGAGCATGCATGAAAAGAGTGATGAAATTAGATGAGATGAAAGAAGTATGCAAGGACAGAGTCAAGTGGAGGCACTTGTGTGGAGGTACTGGCCACCCCTAGAGGAAAGGCGGCAGGATACAAGACAAGACAAGA
Source organism: Agapetus fuscipes (assembly GCA_951799405.1). NCBI lineage: Eukaryota > Metazoa > Arthropoda > Insecta > Trichoptera > Glossosomatidae > Agapetus > Agapetus fuscipes. Next base: position 6,804,615 of record OX637358.1, on the reverse strand, counting down.
CACGGCCGGGTTGCTGGGGAAAGTTAAGAAATACTTTTCTTTGCCTGATTGCTATGAACCGAAGTTCCATACAAGGGTGACATTTTATCGTCAAGAAAAAAGTTCTAACTTCAAATGTGTGCTGACTTCCTTTAATGAACATAATTTTTTGGTTAATTTTATAAAGTTTGGTATGAGACTGACCCCTAATGCGGTACAAGTTTTGTTCAATTTTGTCAATGCCACCCCGATTTCATCAGGAAAAGGCGGTAGGTGTTGCAAGGTTCATATGTGGTGTGTGTGTTTTAAGTACACATACAGCATGTGTAAGTGCGTACTTAAACGTGTTTCCTTGTAGGCGTGCATGAAATTTAAACCTTGAATGTCAATAAATCTTTGCAGCTTCGATTATAGATTAAGTGTAAACCAAGCTTTAAATTTTATCGAATAAAGTGTCGTATATCAAAACAAGTGACGTATTACAAAAGCAATTGTCGTATATCGGATCATTTTTATATCAAGGCACGCTAGTCAATCTTAGGAAATATACCTGTCTAATATATCTGTATTTATATTATTTCTCCTTTTTTCTCGTTAAGGCATTTTCAATAAGACGGCGGAGCACGGACGGAATATGAAATTCCAATTTTTTCAATCAATATTTGATACTCGTCCACATTAGCATTTCCTTTGGAGAAAGATCCCTCACGCTTGATTTGATAAGACGAATGTTACATTAGGGTGGGGAAAATAAATGTATGTAAGGTTCAGAATGTCTATTGATTCGTTATACGACTTTTATGTTTTTTTTTTTTTTACCCGTTTCAAAAAAAATGTATGGATATTAAATTTATACATTCCAATGCTTTCAAAGGCATTTCGTCTCTGGAATGTGTAGCTTTATTTTTGTAATGTATTTACTAAGTATGTGAAGAAATTTCATGTCCTTTATCATAGAGTTTGAGAAACATTTCAAATAAAAAAACATCAAACAAACACAAACAAAGCTTAATTTTAAAATTGTTTCTTCATATATTATTACTGAAATTTCACATTTTTTGTTCCTGAATTATTTTGTCAACAAATTTGCCAACGCAGCAAAGAAAATATAATATTTGAAAAAAAAAAATTTTTTTTCGCAGCTAGGAATCGTTGGGAATCGAATCACAACCTTCCGATTACGAATCCATATCGTTAACCACTAGATTATCGATCATTGAGTAACTCAAGTTTTGTCATATTGATATTTTGTCAAGTGATGTTCCTTGACTTATAGGTTGGTATGCGGCTGACCACCCATAAAAAAATGTTCACTTTGCCAATGTCCCCCCTGTTTCAGGGAAGGACGGCAAGAGTTGCAGGGCTTATGTTCATTTGAGATTGGGTTTTTATATTGTAGGTCCACATGCGTTAGCGCGAAATTATACATTTCTGCTTGTGGGAATGCATTTAATATAAATCTTAAATGATATATATCTTTGCAGCTTAGATTAGATTAGATTAGATTAGATTAGATTAGATTAGATGTAGGTACTCTCATTGTGATGTTTTGTCATATGTCTATCTGTCGTGTGTCGTTATGTCATGTGTCGTTTTGTCACTCTGTCGTTCTACTATGGAACCTTCTTTGAGACAGAAAAAAAAGAAAAATTATATTAAAAAATAAATAAACACATTTTGTGTCTAAGTTACAGTAACAAAACAAATTCAGGTGAATACCTTTTCTGAGCATCGTATCTTTTCGTCATTTATCATTTTAATGCGTTCCTTTCAAGTAACGTACATTTTACACAGCGATATACCTACTTCTCAAATATAATGTTGTTCGTTACAACTAAAACAGCAAGGCGTGCAAAATTTTTAAAAGAGAGAGATTTTATTTTTTTGCGAAGATATTAAACTAATGGGGGAGCATTAATTAAACCGAGAGAGGGAAATTTGTTTTAGCGTTTTATTTTTTATCTGAAAATTTGTAACGTTTTTTTTAAAGCTATTAATTTCAAGAAACAAGTGGGATATATCGGGTTTGTAAAAATACCGACAACAAAAATGTATAAGACATCATCATTTGACCGGTCCGTAGTCTAGTGGACAAATCAAAGGTCGTGGGTTCAAATCCCGGCGGAGCACAAAAAATATGTCATTTATATTTTCAAATATGCTCTTCGTTCGGTTGAAAATTGGGTTAAAACCTTTACCAAAGACTGGTCATCAAAACTTCATCCAGCCTTAAAGCAGCTGGGTCTTGCTTGAGAATTGGCGCTTTATATAGCGACTAACAAGCTTGCGCCAGGGCTTTTGACGTGTAATTCACACAAAAACAGCGCTCACCAAATAAATCATTCTAAATTTAGAGAAAGAGTGCGTCTTGGATTCCTTGATCAACCGCAGCCACCGCTGCCTGTCCAACGCTCCTCCTGTTCCTCCTTTTATCCCATACTCCTACAGCATGAGAGTCTACCACCACTCCGTCCAGCCACCTTAATCTGAGTCTGCCCACTGTCCTGCGCCATTTTGGGTCCGTAATCACAACCATCTCTTTCAGGGTCTGATTGTCCATTCTCCAGATGTGACATATCTAATGCAGCCTGTTAAATTTTAGTTACCATATCACATCAACGTCTTGGTACAATGCGTAAAGTTCAGAGTTGTGTCTTCTTCGCCTGCGGTCTTTTGAGCTCTAAATACGGTGGAAAATTTCCATTTTGAAACTGTTTTTATAAAAGCATGCATAAAAATTATAATCATTCCTAAGCTTCAGATTCCATTCAAGTTCCATAATAAAAATGTATTCCATTAAAATAAGTTGATTTAGTATGTAGTATTATCATGCGAAATTCGGTCAATGACTCAGCTATACTAATAGAATGCTTGCATTCCGTGTCGAGAGCTAGGGTTCAATTTCTACCGAGGGTATCAGAAATAAAAACACCAACAATAAAATACCGGCAAAGTTTTATTCAGGCTTCAAAATAAATGAGAACCATCTACCTCGAGAGCTTATAATCTCCCACTGAAGTGGTTGGTATAAGGCCAGCTCCCTTACCTGTAAAATTAAATAGCTTCCACATTCCACTAACGATTCCTTCGCAGACGAAAATTGACGATGTTTGATTTTTAATGGCATAAATAAAAAAAGGTACAAGTATGCATCTGTTATCTATAACCTAGAAACGCAAACGCAAAAAAATCTATAATCTAAACTGCAAAAATATATGAACATTTAAAACTCATAAAATACATTCCTACAAACAGACACGAGTAAGTTCGCTTACAAACGCTGAACGTGTAGGTACCTACAGATTAAAAACCAAACCTTAAATGAACATAAAACCTGTAACTTTTGCCGACCTACCCTGAAACAGGGGTGACATTGGCAAAGTGAACAATTCAGTCAGCCTCACACCAACCTATGAGTCAGGGAATATAAGTAAAAAAAAAAACAAAATATTGCCCGCTTCCAGCGACACAAATTTAATGGACTTTACTGGTTTTTTTTTCTAGAAAAAACACAAAAAAACAAATTGTGGTTTGCGAATCTTTTTTTTTGGCGGGAAAGATTAACCCTTATTTAAGTTGACATGAAAATATTACCCCTCCGATAAGGGTGAAAAACATTTCGCATATTTTCATAATTCGCCCCTACGTCCTTTTTCCGACGTTTCATTTTCGTGTACAGGTTTTTTTCCGTACTATTTTCATGAAACTTTATGTTAATACACTCGTATTGCATTGTTTTTTCTCGGTATTTTCACAAAACATAGTTATTTCATCCACATCAAAATAAATGTTTTTCTGTTTTTCATTTTTTTAATTCCTTTCTAGTTTTGTCTGGGGTACAGCTGGTCTGCAAATCTTTCATGATGATCTTTATCATTAAGAATCCTTGATTTATAGTTTGACCACCCATACTGTGAAAAATGGTTCACTTTGCTAATGTCTGCCCTGTTTCAAGGAAGTTCGGCCATTTTGAAGGGCTTATGTTCATTTGGTGTTTGGATTTTAATCTGTAAGTGCACATGCGTCATTTGAAAGCGGTATCGATTTGTTAACAATAAATTCAAGAACAATTTTATAAAAAATGAACCCGAAATAATTCATGACAATACGCTGTACCTCGCTGCTAATGAAAAAAAACAAACGTTTGAAATGTGCGAATCTGATAGGAAAAAGGTGCAAAAATAAGTTGGTGCCAATGAATTTATCATAAAAAAATTGCTAAAAGCCCGATATTTCATTAAGTAAAAGGAAAATCTTTTAAAACTGACGCATTCGAATGAAATCCATCAGGTTTTTGCAACTTTTTCAGCGTCTCTTTGTTTTTTCAGTTCGATTCATCTGAAAAGTTTTTCCATCGACTGAAAGCGTCGAACATTTATTCCTGCTCGACTCGAGAAAAAAAGTTTTTCATTTGATTTTCAGAAAATTTGATGAAGATTTTAATTTTGAAAATTCTGATAGAGATTGATTTATACGGGATCACTTTAATTGTTGTGAACAAGTTCTTTTAAATTTAAAATTGTATTAAAATATATGATTCAAAAATTTGTAATCAATTAATTCAAATGTTTCATTTTTAAGTGCTTTCTTGGAAGGTTTATGCTGGAATAACATTCGTTTCATATATTTATAATAATAATTACTTTACAGTTAGGCAATTTAACATTTTGTGTATTGAATAAGAGTTTTAGGCTTACACGGCCGGCTGATGATGCTGGAGTGAAGTTTTCCGGGATCTGTTGCCGTGGTCTGTGGGAGCTGGAGCTTCCGGACGTTTCACAGTTCTCATCAAGATCTTCACAGTTCTCATCAAGATCTTCATCATCATCATACTTCACGCTGAAGAAGCCCATCATAGAAATGGGAAAACGTCCGGTAGCTCCAGCTCCCACAGACCACGGCAACAGATCCCGGAAAACTTCACTCCAGCATTTTGTGTATTGACCAACCGCGATAGATTAACTAACTATTTTCGATGTTGCGTTGGCGACGTAGCCAACATCTTCAGGTGGCACCTTCCCTACACGACAACTAAGAATGAACTGATTATTTTTAAATGTTTTTAGGCTTTCACGGCCGGATCTAGATGCTTGATTTTCTGGTTCCGGGTTTTGACCGTGGTCCATGTTTTTGCTTGTCTTTATCGCTTGTCCTATCGTTCAGACCTCAGTAGCGAGCCGAACTCCGAAGAAGTCACCCACAGAGGAGACGAAACGTAAGCTGAAAGTCTTCAAGAAAGAATAAAAAGAAAAAAGAAGAAGACAAGCAAAAACATGGACCACGGTCAAAACCCGGAACCAGAAAATCAAGCATGATTATTTTTAGTTACAAAAAAATGTCACAAATCACTGCGTACCCTGGGACGGAGATAGTTATTATACTGGAGCATGTAACAATAATTATCACTTTGATTACTTGACTTCAAGGTTTGTATGCGGCTGACCACCCATGCTGTAAAAATGTTTCACTTTGCCAATGTCACCCATTTTTCAGGAAAGGACGGCAAGAGTTGCTGGGTGGATGTCCATTTGAGATTTGGGTTTTTGTGTTGTAGGTTCACATGTGGCATGCGCAAGCGCGTGTAAAGTCAAGGAATACAAACATTTAATTACATTTAATTATATTATATTATATTTCCTTGACTTATAGGGTATGAGGCTGACCACCCATACTGTAAAAAATGGTTCACTTTGCCAATGTCACCCCTGTTTCAGGGAAGGTCGGCAAAAGTTGTGGGGCTTATGTTCATTTGAGGTTTGGATTTTATTTGTAAGTACACATTCAGCATTTGTAAGCGCGAACTACACTTGTTGGTTTGTGGGCATACATCTGAGAGCTTTAAATGAATATAACCTTGCAACTTAGATTATAGATTATATTATAGATTATATAAAAAAACAATCACTAAACAATATATCAATAAAAATTAAAACATATTATATTTAAAAAAAGTGAAAATTAAAATTTTAAAAGCCTTAAAAGTTATAAAGTCATAAAAATTGTGTGGATTATAAATATTTACTGGAAGATGCAAAAAGTGGCATACTATTTTTTAATAATTCAGGTTGGTATAATGTAAACAATATTTAACTTCACCAATGTCACCCCTGACAAATAAGATACATTGTTCCAGCACACATACAAACATTGCTCATGTAAAAGAACCTCTAATGGAGATAAAAAAAAACAAGCACTAGGGGACAGTATCCTTGCAACTTAGATTATAGATCCATCTAAGTTGCAAAGATATGTTACATTGGAGATTCACATTATATGCATTCTCACAAGCAGACACGTACAAGTTCGCGCTTGCACATGTCGCATGTAAATCACACCATAAAATCCCAAATCTCAAATGGGCATACACCCTGCAACTCTTGCCATCCTTCCCTGAAACAGGGGTGACATTGGCCAAGTGAACCATTTTTACAGCATGGGTGGTCAGCGGCATACCAACCTATAAGTCAAGGAACATACCCGACAAATTTCATTTTTTAAAAAGAACCAGAAAACAAATTCCAGTTAAATACACCCTAGCCGCCAACATTACGGATCAACCGCCATTTATTTTTTTGTCCTTACATTCTTCTTTAAATGATATTCCATCAGAAATTATAATTCGCCGAAAACACACACACACACACACACGCGCGAAACCACCCAAGTCAATGGAAATAAAGCCTGAAAGCTCCCAGCTGTTTATTTTGACACCATATACAAAAATAACAAAAGAACCCAGGAAATTCGATAGCTCGCTGGAAATACAACTTGAAAAAAAAGACAGCAAATAAAATAAAAACAGAAAAAAGTCGTTAGTAACACCAAACCCCCATTAGAGCTTTCTTTCCAAATGTTTGTGTTTGTATATGAACGTAATAAAGCTTCCCACTCTCTCTGATATGGTTTTTGTTTCTACGTTTGCACAGTGCACAGTGGTTCTCGTGGTTCCAAATAACTAGACAAAAGTATATTTCTGTGCCTCCTGTGAAAAGTGATACAACTCGAGTTATACCCTTTTTGAGATTTTTATATAGAAATAATCAGAAAAAAATTAGCGATTTTTTGGTCTTACTCACATTCTTCTATCTGCTATAGTTTAGGAAATATAACTGGCAGGATTTAGGCAAAAAAACGTGAAAAGTGATATAAGTCAAGTTGTATCCCTTTTAGTAATTGATCCACACATTGTTTTTTACAAATCTATCGTGAATATTGATACATCTCGACTTATATCACTTTACACCAATTTTTGACTGGAATTTTAGCCAAGTTATACGATTCAGGTAAATTATGAAAATACTACTATTTTAAGTACAACAATTGTGTCTTTGGGGTAGTATTTTTATAATTAGTTTGAGCAACATTCTGCCTGGACCATTATCTTATGAGTTATTAAATTTAAAAAATATTAAGCTTTTTGTGTATCACTTTACTCAAAGACATCTTATAGGTGCAATATAATATAACTCGACTTGTATCATTTATCACGTAATAAATGATACAAGTACAGGCAAAAAAAAGGTACAACTGACAGAGTTTAATAAATTATTTGTAAACTATAATAGTAAACATAAAAATTAGAATGCACAGTGAAAGTGAATGTTTTTATCTACAAAATAAGGTACTTATGTGTAACCTAGCCCACTGAGTTCATGAATTAGAATTTTTTAAATCTTGTTTATGCTCTCCTGTAAAATGATGATTTTTGAGTTGTATCACTTTTCACAGGAGGCACAGATTTAATTTAAGATCCATCAAAATCGTATATTAAACTTTTGAGAGTTTGTGTATTGACACAGTGAAAACTCATTTTCATGAGAAAGTATAAGAATTTATAACCACACAGAGTTTTATTTTCACAAAACATTTACTTCACATCGATTACTTTTGACTTGCGTACGTCATTTTCCAGATGACACTGTCTGCAATTATCAAAAGCATGCAACTTTCCTGAAACAGGGACAATTTTTTTTATTTGTTTTCTAAGTTGCAAAGATATATTACTTTTAAGATTTGTATTACATGCATTTCTATAAGCTGACACGTATAATTTCGCGAGTACACATGCCGCATGAGAACTTGTACAGCATAACAAAACCCAATCTCAAATGAACATAATGTTAATGTTAATTTGAGTGATCTGTTACTGTTACTGTATCCTGCCGCCGTTCCACTAGGGGTGGCCGGTACCTCCGCAGATGCGCCTCCACTTTTTTCTGTCCTTACAAACCACTTTCATTTCCTCAATATTCATCACCTTTTTCATACATACTCTTCTCTTATTTTCACTCTGCAGGTTCCATTCTTTCGCAATCTCACCTATTTGGTCTAACCATTCTTTCCTCGGCCTTCCCCTTCCGCGCTTTCCTCTGACATTTCCTTTGTACACTTTCTTCGTTAGTCGTTCATCATCCATTCTTTCGAGATGTCCGAACCATCTCATCGTACTTTTTTGTACTTTCATTCTCATATTCTCTTTTATACCACACTCGTTCATCACCCAATCATTACGTACTCTATCATTCAGTGTTTTTCCAGCCATTGCTCTCAGGTAAGCCATTTCAACCGTACATACTTTACTCAGCTCACATTCATTAACTGTCCACGCCTCACTTCCATACATCAATGTCGGAACCAATATACCATTGTGGACCGCCAATCTCATATTCTTCGTAAGTTTCCGATTTCTTGCAATTCTTCCAATCGTTCCCATTACACTTCTTCCTCTACTAGCACGCTTTTCCAATTCTTTCGTCAATTTCCCATTCGACTCAAACTTGCTTCCCAGATAATCAAATTCTTTCACGACCTCCACTCTTGTTTCATTCAGTCTTATCTCAATTTCCTCGCATTCCTCAGTCCTGTCAAACACTAATACTTTCGTCTTACTGGCATTCACTTTTAAACCGTTCTTACTAAAAGCATCATTCATTTTGGTGAGTATCATCTGGAGCTCCTCCGCTGTATCAGCCAACACTACGGCATCGTCAGCATAGAGAAGAACTCCAACATTCGTCTCACCCACTTTCACACCATAATGAGAAATTTCTGCTTCTTTCATACAATTGTCCATGATTATGTTAAATAACCACGGACTCATTACACACCCCTGTCGTACTCCCTTGTAAACATCAAACCATTCGCTAGTGATGGCACTCAAATTTTCGTTTTTGACACTAACGCCGGTTCGTGCCCGGCCTTTTCCTATCGACAATAACTCCGACCCTTGTTCAACAGATGTCATGGCATTCACCCAATCTTCTGCTTTCGCATGAAGACAATTGGTTTGGTGAAATAGGTTGGTGTATCGCGTGCCTCTTCACAAATCTATGAAAAAAAATTATACAAGGGTAGGAAAAAATGGCTCAGCAAATCTGCAGAGGCTCCAACCATTCCCAAGCGAAATATGAACAGAGTTAAAATTACAGTTACAGATAAATAATAAATTATTATTTGTCCTATTTGCTTGCACTAGGCGCCCCACTGTGCCTGAGTGTGATTCTAGTGAAATTTCCGTGGGCGAAGCCTCCACCGAACACTCGCGCTGTTTTCTCGTTTTTTCTTATTTGCTTTTGAAGCCAAAAAGGCGAAGAATGGCGCGGTGAATGTTCGCGAGATGTGTAAAATATAGTGTTGGGCATACGTCATGTGCTCTAATGTAATTTCGAATATTGATAATGTTGCGAATATCTAATTGTGTGTCTGTGTGAGTTAGTCTCCGTTATATTTCGTTCATAAAGTCTGTGACGTCTATGGATATAAGATATTGTGTGAGAATTTAATAATAAAATAAGGTTGATTTATTTGGTGACCGCTGTTTTGGTGTAAATCACACTTCAAGAGTCCTTTGCGAGCTTGGTCGTCGCTGTAGAAAGTTCCAATTCTCAAGCAAGGCCCAGTTGCTGCGGTTTTTGGTAAAGAGCATATTTGAAAATATAAATTGTATATTTTTTGTTCCTTGACTTATAGGTTGTTATGCGGCTGACCACCCATAATATAAAAATTGGTTCACTTTGCCAATGTCACCCCTGTTTCAGGGAAGGACGGCAAGAGTTGCAAGGCTTATGTTCATTTGAGATTGGGTTTTTATATTGTAGGTCCACATGCGGCATGTGTTAGCGCGAAATTATACATATCTGCTTGTGGGAATGCATTTAGTATAAATCTTAAATGATATATATCTTTGCAGCTTAGATTAGATTAGATTAGATTAGATTGTGCTCCGCTGGGATATGAACCCACAACCTTCCATTTACGAGTCAGAAGTTTTAACCACTAGAGTACGGACCGGTCAGAGAATTGGCTCGAATATTCTAAATAGAATATTCTGGCATGTGCCATTCACCAAACATTCGATAATGGTCCTTATTCTCTCTATAAAAATAGCCAAAGCTGTCTTTAGAGTAGGCAAGCGACCATTGCAGTGTATAGATGTAGAGTTATCTCTGAATGTGAACCGTATCTTAAAATAATTTGTACAAATTAAATAACTGCATTTTGTATTAAATTGAACCCGTAAATCATGACAAACTTTCCAATACTCACTAGAAATCTGACCAATAAGATCTGGGAAGTGTAGTAGTAACGCTTTGGACTCATTCATGGAAAGTAGAGCATAAAAAATACCATTTATATTTTCGAATTCGCTCTTTGCTGGTATGACAAAATCATACACCTTTACCAAAGGTCCGTCCAGCCTTACAGCAACTGAATCTTGCTTGAGAATTGGCGATTTCTATAGTGAGAAAAATCGGTTCACTTTTGCCAATGCCACCCCGATTCAGGGAACGGCGGCAGGAGTTGCAAGGTTTATGTCCATGTGAGGTTTTCTTTATTTGTATGCACACATACAGATTGTGTAGGCGCGAACCTACATGTGCCTGTCTGTAGGCATGCATTTCATATGAGCCTTAAATGTTAACATATCCTTGCAGCTTAGATAATAGATTATAGGACCAAACTTGCAGAGGGCTTTTGAGGTGTGATTCACACAAAAACAGCGCCCACAAAATAAATTATCCTTGTATTATTATTGCTACAAAAATGGTACATATTTGCCAATATACCTGAAATCTTTTATTTAAAAAATGCATTTTACAACTTTTGAATTATGAACGCAAAAAAATGATGTCATATTTGGTATTGAGAATTCACTTCCTAAATATTATTTGTGTAACTGTAACTGTTACTCTCTCGCCATTCCGCTTGTGGCTGCCAGAGCCTCTGCAGAGCTACCTCCATTTATCCTATCCTTACATACCTCTTTCAATTCATTCAAATCCATCACCTTTCATATATATTTTCTTCTTTTACACTCACTTTGTTTATCCCATTCTTTCACAATCTCCTCGATCTGATCACTCCACACTTTTCTTGGTCATCCTTTAGCTCATTTTTCTTTACATTTCTTCTATATTCGTGAGATTTCGAATTTCGAAGGTTTAATACCAAAACTATCCAACCCTAGACACTCGAATAAAGGCATTTCTTTGTATGTGTGTATGTTTTTTTACATCGCCCCGTTACAGCACAGAGCTTACTTGTTGAATCTACATAAATTAGTCGACGAAGCCGGCGAATCCTCCGTGTAATAACGGCCCTCTCACCCCAAACAGAGAAAATAGCGCCGAGACAAAGGAGTATTGGAATAAAAACCTATTTGAGTTTTGGAGTAGAAACCTCCGAGTTTTCAGTTTCTGCTAAAGGCACAACGTAGGCGAAAAGTTCCAGTCGCTTAATTTCCTGAGGAAATTTTGTACGTCTTTGTCTTTGTGTGAACGGAGCAGATTTTCTGAAGACTTTTTTCTGTTTTGCTTTTACGTCTCGTTTGTGGTCTTGATTATTTGAAAATTTAAAAATACAACCGCTATGGCCGAATGAGTAAAAGCGTTAACTTTGACTGGCGTGTTTGATAAAAATACAACGCTGGTTCGAATTCCCGTTAGGTTTCTTGATCATAACTTTATCTCTGAATTAGTAAATGATTTTGTAGTGATTATTATCCTTGACTTATAGGTTTGTATGAGGCTGACCACCCATGCTGTACAAAATGATTCACTTTACCAATCTCACCCCAGTTTCGGGGTCGAGTTTTCGGGGCAAAGTTGCAGGGCTTATGTTTATTTGAGGCTTGGAATTTGAATTGTCAGTCCACATTCAGCATTTGTAGGCGCGAACTTACACGTGTCTGTTTGTGGGTGTATATTTAATATGCATTTCGTTTATATATATTTGCAACTTTAATTATAGATTATTTAGACATTGATCCCCAATCTTACCTACAAAGAGAAAGCTCTGAAAGAAATATAATACATTTATGATGGTGTTACGAAGTTGGAGTATCTACGTTCGCCTGTACATATATAAATATAGTGTGTAGAACAATCTGGCATTAGTATTGTTACGAAATTAGGGTTCAATTGTCTTTCCAAATTAAAAATACACAGGTCTTCTTCAATAGTTATTTATTTTACACAGTTACAAAATTTATTTTCACACTACTTTCTCGATTATTCCCTTGGTTTCGGTTCACTGATCAGATGGCTTCGATGTGTTGGTTAGTCGCTATGATACTGGCCCGCTCTGCAGGCCATTCGCACCTTTATACTCTGTAGAGCAGTATGATCTAGAACCAAAGTTGCTAGACGGTTCCAGAGTAATTATTACTTCTCGACGCTTCACGTACTACCTAGAGATACAACCAAAATCCTACCTACAAATGTAATACAGAATTCCTATAATTATAACAAATACCTACTTAGCCTAGAGAATTCTACACTTATACATAATTATCGATCTTACCTACCAATACTTTTGAGGATTCTTATAACTATAACTACCCATACTTATTTCAATATTTATATTTACATAACACTACCCCCCACCTAGACTGTTTCGTCCCGGAACAGTCTTGACTCTGTGTAGGTAGGGGCATGCTGATCCACGTCGACACCCTGTGGTCAGGAAGAAGTGGCAGTCCACGGATTTCTCCCCACTGGCTCTCGGCTGCGCTTGCTCGCAGCACACCATGACGCTGATGCCGACTCCCGAGAACACTGCTTCAATCATACTCCGGATTATCCGCCAGTCTCGATTAGCGCGGCCGCCACCCATCTTCGGTATTGCCAGACGCGCCTGCTGATCCTCCAACATGTAGTCACGCAGCTCAACAAGGCCGTCCCACAATGCCTTGTAGTCCTCTTCCAGGTTGCTGGAATCCGGGACAACCAGGCAGTATGCTTGTTGACGCCCCTTCGGTAGTCTCAGAGCTCTTCCTTGCGGGCTGCTCGAGGATTGCGGTTCTCCGAATTTGTATCGGAAGACCCGTGCAATTCCTCTAGACATATCTAGATCTTCCGGTACACTGCATGCCAGTGTGTGGTCCCCAGTGACCTCAAATAAGTCCTTGTGGACTTCTGTGGTCACTCCATGGCGAAACTTCTGCCCTGCCTTCGCGTTCTCCCAAAACGTCTCAAAGGCTGGTGATCTTTCGGATGCGACGCACTGTCGTACTTTTTGGGCTGGTTGGTCATCATTATCGCCTAGGTATGGTGAGAGGCGATTGTAGTGCACGATCCTTGGTTTTCCGTTTGGTCTCTTTTTTATGCGGTAGACCACATCGTTGATGCGCTCTAAGATCTCGTACGGCCCGTCCCAGGAACGCTGAAGTTTCGGGCAGTATCCTTGGCGCCTCTTGGGGTCAAAAAGCCACACCCAGTCACCAGCTTTGTACCCCATGCTGTCAGCTCTGGTGTCATAGCGCTCCTTCATTTGATCGCTGGCTTCCCCGATGTTCATGCGGACCTGATCATGGATGTCATCCAGCCTCCTGCGAAGGTCTGTCACATAGTCTTCTCCGGCTAGGTCTTCACCTGGTTTGCAGCCAAATTTGAGATCACAAGGAAGTCGCATTTCTCGCCCAAACAGTATGCTGCTGGGAGTCTTCTTCGTCGTTTCCTGAACAGCCGACCGGTAAGCCAATAAGAACAAAGGCAGATGTCGGTCCCAGTCCCGCTGATGGCTGGACACTACTTTGGCTAAGTACCTCCCCACGGTACGGTTCATCCTTTCCACCATTCCATCAGACTGTGGATGTAGCGCAGTGGTCCTGGTCTTGTAGATCCCTAGCCGCTCACACATTTGCTGGAAGATAGCAGCTTCAAAGTTCCTTCCCTGATCAGAATGTAATTCCAGGGGTACGCCAAACCTGCTGATAAATTCGGTAACTAGAACTTCAGTCACGGTTACGGCCTCTTGGTTAGGGATTGAGTAAGCTTCCACCCACTTGCTGAAGTAATCCATCACCACCATGATGTACTTGTTACCCTTCTCAGTTGTAGGAAATGGGCCGGCTATGTCGATGGCAATTCTTTCAAAGGGGCTGCCAACATTGTACTGACGCATTGGTGCTCGCCTTTTCCTTTGCGGTCCATTGGCCGTTGCACAGGTTACACATTTTCGACACCAATCTTTGACGTCTTCGCTGCAGTTGATCCAGTAAAATCGCTCTTTCACTTTCTCCAGCGTCTTCTTAACGCCTAGATGTCCTCCAGAAGTTCCTCCATGCAGCAGTCCAAGGATTTCCGGTACTCGGCTCCTCGGAACGAGGGTTTGCTTTCTTCTAAGTGTGCCGTCTTCCTTCTCGATCTTTCGTTTCAGAAGCCCTCCTTCTATCACTATGGATCCCCATTGAGCCCAATAAGCCTTGACAGTTGGTGATAAGGGGGCGAGTTTTTCCCAGGTTGGCCTTTCTCTTTCTCGCGCCCATTCCATCACATACTTCAAGTCCGGATCATTCAGTTGGTCTTGCGCCAATTTTTCATCTTGCCAGTCCTCATCTTCGGTGGTCGTCCTTTGGACAATTGCTACCTTGTCCTCCATCCTGCTGCAATGTTTGCAGTCACTGGCGCATGGTCGTCTGGATAATGCATCCGCATTTCGATGAAGCGTGCCAGGTCTATGTTCGGAGTCATAATCATACTCCTGGAGCCTTTCAATCCATCTAGCCACTTGCCCTTCTGGGTTTTTGAATTTCAGAAGCCAAACCAGTGCAGCATGATCAGTCCGTAGTGTGAATTTTCTCCCGTACAAGTATTTGCGGAAGTGTTCCACTGATTTTATCACGGCAAGAAGCTCTCGTCTGGTCACGCAATAATTTCGTTCTGGCTTGGAAAGGACTTTACTGAAGTAACCCAGAACAGTCTCATGCCCATCCTGTATTTGGGAAAGGACACCTCCTATCCCCACATTACTAGCGTCGGTATCCAGGATGAACTTTCCATCTTTTCGTGGGTAGCTCAAGATGGGGGCACTTGTTAATCTTCCCTTAAGCTCTTCAAATGCTTGTGCGCAGGAATCACTCCAATGGAAGCGAGTGTTTTCTTCCGTAAGCTTGGTGAGCGGTTTTGCAATGTCCGCAAATCTTGGCACAAACCTCCTGTAATAAGTGCACAGCCCCAGGAAGCTCCTAGTTTCATGTTTGTCCTTCAGCACGGGCCAGTCTCTTACTGCCTTGATTTTGGCAGGGTCAACTTCAACTCCACGTTGAGAAACTATGTGTCCCAGGTAATTTACTTGTTTCTTGAACAGGTTACACTTTTTCGGGTTGAGCTTCAGTCCAGCGTCTTGTAGTCGCCCGAAAACTTGCTCCAGATTTCTCAACTGATGGTTGAAGTCCTTTCCCAGGATGATTATGTCATCCAAGTATACAAGGCAGGTTTCCCATGACAGTCCTCGCAGCACATTCTCCATCAGCCTTTCAAACGTGGCGGGGGCATTGCATAAGCCAAATGGCATCACGGTGAACTGCCAAAGTCCAGATCCAGTCGAGAATGCCGTTTTCTCCTTATCTTTGGCATCCAATTCAACTTGCCAGTAGCCACTTTTCAGGTCCAATGTGGAAAAAATGGTGCATCCTGCCAATGTGTCCAAGGTGTCGTCAATCCTTGGCAGAGGGTAACTATCCTTTTTCGTAACATCATTGAGCAGTCTGTAGTCCACACAAAATCTCGTGGTACCATCCTTCTTTTTCACCAGTACCACCGGGGATGTCCAAGGGCTACTTGATGGTTCTATGATGCCATCCTTGCTCATGTCTTTGATGATCTTGTCGGCTTCTTCCCGCTTTGCAAAGGGTAGTCTTCTTGGAGCCTGTTTGATTGGTCTTGCTTCTCCGGTGTCTATGCTATGTCGCACTACCTTGGTTCTTCCCAGACGGCCATTAGAGTCCTCGAAAATGTTCTGGTAGCGGCAGATCAAACTCCTCACTCTAAGTCTGTTTTCCTCGGTTAGACCTTGGGAAGCGTCGTGGACCAGGGTTTCCAATTGTGTCGATAATTTTCTTCCCTCGCATGTCATGTTTGTCATCTGTTGCACAATGGAAGTTATCCTCTCACATCTGCCCAAAACAAAACCTTCATTCATTTTAACTGGGTAGCTGTTCACATTCATGATCTTGACAGGAATGGTCTCCTGCGCGCGAATCACTGTTCTTGCCACCATGACTCCTTTGTTAACATTGTCCATGTTCTCCGGTTCTATCATACAGATTTGGTCATTTGTACTACTGGAATCCAGGCGGGCACTCACTATCATCTCGGATCGCCCCTTCACTTCGGTATTCTTGGCTAGGATCACACGTGCAGCCAGTTCTTTCCGTCTTTGCAGGATGACTTCTTCATTTTCAATTTTAATGGCACCTTTTTTTAAATTTAAGCTGCACCCAAATCTGTCCAGTATGTCCATTCCCAATATAACGTCTTCTTCAATGTTGGCCACCAACGTCCGATGATCAAAAGTGGTGCTGCCAATTTGGAAGGTGGCAATCGTCTCCCCATACACCTGTGCTGACTCTCCCGTGGCGGTGTGCAGAGACCACTTTGTTGGTGCAATCTGCTTACCTCGTGCCACTATGTCGCGTCTCAGAATTGTCCTGGTTGCTCCCGTGTCCACCAGTAGTTCACGGGTTACTCCATCTATTATGCCATTGATAAAAATGCTGCTGGCTTTTCCTCTCACAGTTGCGACAGTAGCAGCAGATTTCAGGGCCTCTCCAGCGCGGGTCAACGGTTGCCCCTTCCCATTAACCCTTTCTAGTTTTCCGCAGCCTGTTTTCTGGGTTTCTGAGGCTTGGGACACTTGGTGCTAAGGTGGCCCAGCTGTCCGCAGTTCCAGCAGCGTGGGTCTCGTCTTCGAGGTCTCAGACGTTCCAGCACTTTTTCAATTAGCTCCTCGGTTGTAGGTAGCTTGACCTCCTCTGCCTCGACTGCACGAACCCTGGCGTGGCCCCTGATGGACTGTTTGACAGCCTCAAACTCGAGAGCTTGGCTGAGCGCCTCGTTCAAAGCCTTGGGATGGGCCAGTTTTACGGCTTGTTGCGTCTCCCATTCCCGCAATCCATTTAGGAACTTGTCCACTGCCAAGCTCTCACAGATGTCGTCGGAGGCTGTCGGGTAAGCGTCTCGTACCAGGCGGGCGATGTCCATTTCAAACTCCTGGAGGCTCTCGTTGGGCTTCTGCACCCTTGTGTTCAGCTGCGACTTGTACAGCTGCTCCAGGCACTTGTGGCCGTAGCGCATATCCAAGCGCTGCTTCAGCTGCCCAAAGTCACCACGGTTGTCCAGGGGTATGGCCTGCAGAACCCTGAGAGCGTCTCCTCGGAGCGACAGGCTGAGAACCGAAGCCTTCTTCTGCTGGCTCCAGGCTCCCATCATGGCAGCCGTCTCAAAGAGGGTCAAATACTCCTCCCACGACGTCTTCCCGTCGAAGGTCGGAAGGTTGTGCTTCGCCAGCGAAGGGTCGTCATCCCCTCTAGTGACCCTGGTTGGAGTTGAGCATCCCTGTTCGATCTCGTCGTGAAGGCCTTTGGGGGATATCCTGGTGGACTCCATCTGGCACTTGTCAGCCAGCTCGGCACGCAGACGGTCTTCCAGGTTTGACATCCGAGTCTCCATTTCCCCCTTCAGGGCCGAGAGGTTGGTTGTCATCTTCTCCTCCATTTCTCCTTTCAGGGTTGTGAGATTCTTATTGAGGTCCTCCTTCAGGGTAGTGAGGCTGTCAGCCATCTCCACCTTCAGGCTGGTCATCTTTTCCTCTAGCCCGGTCAGGTTGCTGGTCATCTTCTCCTCCAGGGTCTTGGCGTTGTCAGCCATCTTCTCCTCCAGGGTCTTGGCGTTGTCAGCCATCTCCACTTTCAGGGTCTTGGCGTTGTCAGCCATCTCCCCTTTCAGCTTTTCCTCCATGGAAGTGAAGTTTCCGGTGATGCTGAGGTTTAGCTCGTCCAAGGCGCGGTCCCCTCCAGACGCCATGACAAAATATGCCGGGTCTTCGCCTGACTGTTCTAAGGCCTCCATGAGGCGTGCCTGTAAGGCCGCCTTCCCTCCTGAGGTCTCCAGGTCCCTCTCCAGAAGCTCATTTTTAAGCTCAGTGACTTTGAGGTCCTTGATGTTCACTTTGGTTGCCATTTTTTTTCAAAATTTACTTCAAAACAAAAATATTTTTAAATTTATTTAATACAAGTTTTGAGTTTTATATATATAGCTGTTTTGAATACGTACTTTAGCAAAATAATAATTTATCTGATTACACTGATTGGTAGGTACTGTCTTTTAATATTTATTTTTAAATCACCAATATTTTTAACATAATAATGTCTGATAGTACATAATTATTTATTTCGTCTCAAGTCTTTCAAACACACAGGTAGGTACTTAATGTACATTCATACACTTGTAAACAAAGGATAGTTATTCAAAAACTTTTTCTCGATGAATCTGGAACGTTCTTTTGTAATATTTTTCAAGATTTTTATTTATTTATTTTATTTTTTTAATCACACACAATAATAAAAAAACTATGGTCCAATTTGATGACTTTCTCAATGCGGTAAAATAGTCATTATGTTATGTCCAGAATTATGTTCCATATGATGTTCCAGAATTTATAAGCAACTTGCTTTTGCGTCTTTTCTTTTAACAAAAATTTATTTAAACACTTGTTTTCACAAAAGTCAGTTCACACAAAGTTCAATTTGAATAAAGTTCATTTTAACACTATTTAATTTATTTTATTTATTTTTAGACAGAAGATCTTAATTTTTCTTGACAATTCCGCACCTGACGCCAATTGTTACGAAATTAGGGTTCAATTGTCTTTCCAAATTAAAAATACACAGGTCTTCTTCAATAGTTATTTATTTTACACAGTTACAAAATTTATTTTCACACTACTTTCTCGATTATTCCCTTGGTTTCGGTTCACTGATCAGATGGCTTCGATGTGTTGGTTAGTCGCTATGATACTGGCCCGCTCTGCAGGCCATTCGCACCTTTATACTCTGTAGAGCAGTATGATCTAGAACCAAAGTTGCTAGACGGTTCCAGAGTAATTATTACTTCTCGACGCTTCACGTACTACCTAGAGATACAACCAAAATCCTACCTACAAATGTAATACAGAATTCCTATAATTATAACAAATACCTACTTAGCCTAGAGAATTCTACACTTATACATAATTATCGATCTTACCTACCAATACTTTTGAGGATTCTTATAACTATAACTACCCATACTTATTTCAATATTTATATTTACTTAACAGTATGATGGTGGTAGTGTTACGACTATGAATTGCCTTAGTGCGCCTGTATAGGTACAATAGTGTGTGTAGAATAGTCCAGTATGATCCATCATGGAGGTGGACCAGCTGTCCAGAATAATCTAGAGCATGCGAGAATAGTCTCTCTGTCCCTATATATACGGGCTGCAGTGGTGCAGAGAGAATCAGTTGATTAGTTGCATCCAACATTAGGACGTTAATACCAAATACGCAGAGATTATCAATTTTTGTAAATTGTGAACCAAACCGTGTAAAATAAATAATTATAGTTTAATTAAAAAGGACTCAACCAGAATCCTAACAATAGATAATTATATCTGTAAAAATAAATAGGTTGAATGTGTTTAACGTGGTAAATTGAGACATTATTGTTTATCGTGACGTAGAGTGGTTCTATTTCCGAATATTTCCTCTGTACACATCCACCACTTTGTTACGAAAACCCCCGCCTCTCGTATTAACAGCTCACACCATAAAGGATATTGTGTGGAGAGCCGATGCGAGAATAAACACTTCACGTCAAATCTTTTACGCAGGCCGTCAAAGTCACAGAAAAAATATGTAAGAAAATAAGTGAACGGTCCGTAATCTAGTGGTTAGCGCTTCGGACTAGTAAATGTGAGTTCGTGGGCTTGAATCCCGGTGGAGCACAAAACTATACCTATGTTTTCAAATATGCTGCTAGATACATAGGTGGCGCACTTGTTATATACGCTATCCCTTGATTTATAGATTGGTATGAGGCTGACCACCTATGCTGCATAAAAAATATTATTCACTTTGCCAAAGTCACCCCCGTTTCAGGGAAGGTCGGCAAGAGTTGCACGAGTTATTTTCATTTAAGATTCGGTTTTAATGTTGAAAGTTCACAGGCACCATGCATAGCGTGAACTTATACGTTTTTGCTTGTGTGAATACATGTAGTACTAGTATTAAACGTTAATATATATTTGCAACTTAGATTGTAGACCCTCTAATGTTGCTTGATGGATCTTTTGTTACTGCCCAACCCTCCATATTAGATAGGACAATAGTAAAGCTAATCACTCATCTAATTAACATCTGATTAATTAACGAGATGGGTAATTTTTTTTTTTTATTTTTTTTATTTTATTAGACAAACAAACAGTTATACATGTAATATATGGGATAAACAACATAGTTATACAATTTCAAAAACCAGCAAAGTTTGCAAACATAATGTAGTATAATTTAGTTTACAGCTTAATTAAGAAGGAGAAACAAGAAAAATTTGGAAAGTAATATGAGAAAAATGAAGAAGAAGAAAGAAAAAAACAAAGAGAAAACGACTATTAACTTAATCATCACATAAAGAGAGGAAAAGGAATGGGGGGAAGAATAGGAAAGGGAAGGAAAAAGAAAAGGAAAAGGAAAGGAAAAGGAAAAGCATCCAACGATTAAACCCCATGAGCCCCCGCTGTCATAAGGGATCTTTTTACAGCTTCATTGAATTGCAGTATGGTGGTGTTAAACAGATCAATGTTGACAAAAAAAATATTGTAGTTATTGCAGGCCCGGTATATGAATGCGCTCTGTAAATAATTAGTTGCACAGGTAGGTTGTTTAAATGTAAGCAAGGATCTAGTTCGTCGTATGGGACAGTTCAAAAAAATTTTTTTAAGCAAGTCGGGTGAATCGATTGTATTGTTCACTATTTTATGTAGAAATTTCATGTCAGTAACGGTACGTCTATTTTCTAAGGTCATTAATTGATGATATTTGGCAGAAAGGCGGTAGTTGTCAAATGTGACACGACATCTATAATTAAGAGACTTTAAAAATTTGTTCTGGACCCTCTCTAGTCTATCAATATACGTAGTATATTGAGGATTCCAAACAACCGTGGCATATTCCAGACATGTCCTTACGTACGTATAATAGAGCAATTTTATTGTATTTAGTAGTTTAAATGGCTTAGAGATTCTCAGAATAAATCCCAGCTGCCTAAGGGCCCCACTCACTCTCCAATTGATATGAGCCCTGTACGTCATTTTGCTGTCCAGAACAACACCCAAGTCCTTTACCTCACTACACTTTCTAAGGGATATACCGTCTATTGTATAGTTAAAATAGTAAGGGGTATTGCGACGAGTAAAAGATATTGAGCAGCACTTAGCAACGTTCAGAAATAGGCTACTTCTTGAGCAATAGTGGGACAAACTCTGTAAATCAAACTGAAGTTGTTCGGAATCTTTGGAGCATTTAATTCTTTTGTATATTTTAATGTCGTCAGCATAGATCAAGAAAGAAGATGATCTGAAACAATGCTGAATATCATTTATGAACAAAATAAATAATACAGGCCCCAAATGTGAGCCCTGTGGAACGCCAGATGGACATTGTTGAAATGGAGAAGTATTACCCTCTACCGTTACTGCTTGGAGTCTATTAATAATGTAAGAAGATAACCATCGTAGCAGGTTGCCGTGCACTCCATACCTCCCGAGCTTATGGATTAATATTTCATGGTTAATTTTGTCGAAGGCTTTCGAGAAGTCCGTATACACGGCATCAACCTGTCCCCCACCACTCATTGAATTGTGTAAGTAGTCAGTGAATTCAACCAAATTCGAGTCAGCCGATCTGCCTTTAAAAAATCCATGTTGATTTGGAAGAATAAAACTCTTTAATGCTGGAGTCAGTTGCTCTACCACGATTTTCTCCATCAATTTGCTGAACAAGGAGAGTTTGGAGATAGGCCTATAGTTCTCTACGTTATGCTTTGGCCCCGTAATGAACTAATTAACTTTAAATTATAAATATTTCAATTACAAATCGACAAATTCTATTCGAATTTTACCGGTTTAGACAATGTTAAACCTGCAGCTTTTTTTTACCTTGCAAAATGGGACACGAATATTTCAGCAACAAAAATCAAATTTCCCCACATTTTTCATTTTTCCCTATAGAAACAGATTAACTGGGCTTATCATTTTTTTCAATTGTTATGATAATGAGTTGAATCATAATCTGTTTCTCATGTAAAAGTTTAAGGGTTTGACTATTGTCTATTATCATCGGTGTTATAGCGGTCGAGGGGGGCAAGTGAGCTGATCTTTCTAGCGTGTTTGGAATAAAACAACGTTGGTTCGATCCCCGCCTGGGTCTATTGACCATAACTTTGACCCTGGTTCAACAGATGTTATTGGGTAATTGTTAATTAATAATTCATTAAAATAATCAAAAATGACTAAAATAATCAATAATAACAAATTAATAACTACCCAATAACATATGTCAAACCAGGGTCAAAGTTATGGTCAAATAACCTAGGCGGGGATCGAACCAACGTTGTTCTTTTCCAAACACGCTAGAAAAATCAGCCCACTTGCCCCCCTCGGCCATAGCACCGACTTTGAATTTGAAAGAATACCAAGGTTAGGTTTTTTTTCAAAAATAAAACTGAAAATTAAAAAAGTTTTCTTTACATTATGTATTTCAGTCGCTTTGAGTCGAAAATAATCTTAATTTATTTTTCAGCACACAAGCAAATATAGCCCTCGACTACATTGGTGATCGTATAGGCTTTATGTGGGAGTTGAGTGACGGCTTTAAGGGATAAAATCCCCTGTATGGTAAACATTTATTTTGCGTTCACCCCCAACAAATATAATTCATCACTGCGACGGAAGAAAGAAAAGGCTCAAGGAATATGTAAAGGAGCAAAAAAGCGGTGACAGGGTAGAACGGCGCAGTGACAAAACGACACATGACATAACAACCCATGACAGAACAACACATGACCGGTCAGTAGTCTACTGGTTAACATTTCTAACAAGAGTCGTAAATGAAAGGTTGTGGGTTCCAATCCCGGCGGAGCACAAAAAAATATACCATTTATATTTTCAAATTTGCTCTACGCTGGGTAAAAAGTTCACATACCTTAACCAAAGACCGGTCACTAAAGGTCCATCCAGCCTTACAGCAACTGGGTCTTGCTTGAGAATTGGCGCTTTCTACAGCGACGACCAAGCTCGCAGAGGGGTCTTGAGGTGTGATACACACAAAAACAGCGCTCACCAAATAAATCATCCTTATATTATTATTATTTATTATGACACAACATCACAATGACAGTACATCACATGACAAAACAACACAAAATACATCACTGACAATATTTTTTCATGTGCCATTTATGGTATGTTCTGTTGAAGGTATGTGATGTTTTATCAATTGATGATTTGTCTTGTGATTTTTTATTATTGTTATGTACCTTCCTGTTATGTGTTGTCATGTGATGTTCTGTCATTGTCATGTTCTGTCATGTGTCGTTCTATCATGTGTCGTTCTGTCATGTGTCGTTTAGTCACTGTGTCGTTCTATGGTGGAAAAAAAAATATTGCGATATACTTTCCTGTCATTTTTTGTCATGAGATGTACTGTCATTGTAATGTTCTGCCATATGTCGTTCTGTCATGTGTCGTTCTGTCATGTGTCGTTATGTCATGTGTCGTTTTGTCACTGTGTCGTTCTAGCGTGGAAAAATACACACAAAAAATACACACACACACACACAACGAAAATTCGATGTTTTTTTTTAATTTAATTTACTTAGTAATTGTTGGGGTAGGATCATGTAAGATGGTTGAAGAGATGTACAAAGCGATGTTCAAGATTTGAGATGAATGAAGATTTTTTTTTATACGAATACATAGATATATTGTGACAAACTTGTGTGTGTGTGTGTGTGTTTTTTTATTTGAAATTATTTTTTAAAATGTATATCGCCACCTGAAAGGTAATAAGTGCTGATTCACTGATTTGAGATTTCGTGGATTAAACATTTTATTGGTTGTAACTTGATTCCTTTACTTAAGGGTTGGCATGAGGCTGACCACCCATACTGTAAAAAATGGTTCACTTTGCCAATGTCACCCCTGTTTCAGGGAAGATCGGAAAGAGTTGCAGGGCTTATGTTCATTTGAGATTAGGTTTTTATATTGTAGGGCCACATGAGGCATGTGTACGCGAAATTATGCGTGTTTGCTTGTGGGAACGCATTTAATATGAACCTCAAATGATACATATCTTTGCAACTTAGATTTAGATTTAAGTAAGTGAACTGATTATAAGGAAACACTCATGACAAACTTCTAAACTACAGTATTTTTCACACTCTCATAGTGTTTTCTCTCGTAGAAAATAGGAAAAAAACGTGCATTTATCACAAATATCCATGTTAACTTAATATGTCACCTATTTTGTTTTATCTGTATAGTATAGACATATCTTTAGAAAATACCGGCAAGGTTTAGTCAGCCTTTACAAGAAATGAGTAAGGAGAGTCAGTTTGCGAATTTTAATTCTTACTTCTTGTTTTGTTTCAGATGTCTCTACATTACCTGAAATTAATCTGAGTAAGTATACACATACGAGTATATACTTTTTATTTGTATTTTTGTACTGCCTGATTTTGATATATTTGATGATAGACTGACAAAGTATATTTACAGAGGAAGTGTGAAAGGAAAAAGAGGTAAGGGACGACCGAGAAAAGTGTGGAATGATCAGATTGAAGAGATTGTGAAAAAATGGGATATACGTATGAGCGTTAAAGAAGAAAATGCATGAAAAAGGTGATGGATATGAATGAATTGAAAGAGGTTTATAAGGATAGGAAGAAATGAAGGCAGCTCTGCAGAGGCTCTAACCACCTCTAGCGGAAAGACGATAAAGTTACAGTTTTACAGTTAGAGTTTAGTTAATTGGTTATTCCATACATGCATACCGGTCCGTAGTCCAGGTGGTAACACTTCGGACTCGTAACTGGAAGGTCAAGGAAATATTTTAAAATTTGCTCTTCGCTGAGTTGAAAAATTCATAAACCTTTACCAAAGACCGGTCATCAAAATATCCATCCAGCCTTACAACAATTGGGTCTTGCTTGAGAATTGGCGCTTTCTACAGCGACGACCAAGCTCACAGAGGGCTCTTGAGGTGTGAAACACACAAAAACAGCGCTCGCCAAATAAATCAGCCTTATTTAATTTTTAATTTAATGTAGTCACGCCTTAAATTTTATCTGGCTATTCAAAAAATTTACATTAATCTCAGGTTGAAGGTATTATTTGAATAAAATTAATAGTAAAAGATTTAATCACACGTAATTAAAACATGTTTTTGAATAAGGGTTGCCAGTATTTTTATTCACTCATTAAGGGGTGTCGTCTGGATTGTAATTTGGATTTTAAGTCGAATTTTATAATAACAGCACTCCACATTTAAAACGTAAAAACTACAACTCTTCGTTTCACAAAAAATAATGTATTAAACCAAACACAGCATCGCTAGTGAGTGTTTTACTTTCGATTCATTTATGGCAAACGCAATTGTGTAGTAAAAATATTATGTTTCATGCTTGGGTGACAGGTAAACGTAAAAAGTCGTTAAAAGATAATGCTTTAGAACCGAGATGATCCATCTACGTATCTTTATTATATTTTAACAGTGTTATTCACAAGCATTTAGCCGAAAGATGATCCAAGGATAAACGTTTATTTTATTTCAAAATTCATTTTAGTCAGCGGATGATCCATGCTTTTTACACGTTTATAAATAACACTGCTAGATATTAAATTTTAGCTTTCAATTTTTAACAGCTTACCATCAAACTTTAAATTTTATATGGTAACATTAAAAATTTGAAACTTCGTCTTTTATATATCTACGATGCTTTTGCAATGAGGTTTTTTTTCTGAAAATGTCCTCGGAACGGATCTTTTATCTAACATGCAAAGATGTATTACCATTTAGAATTCATATTAAATGCACGCCCACAAACAGACATGTGCAAGCTTACTAATGCTGCATGTGTACTCACAAATTCAAATCCAAACCTCAAATAAACATAAGCCCTGCAACTTTTTCCGACCATCCCTTATACAGGGGTGACATTGGTAATGTGAAACATTTCTATACAGTACGGGTGGTCAGCCTTATACCAACCTATAAGTCATTTAAGGCTTGTACTGATGTGATGTACTTGAATGAATGATGATAGACTGACAAAGCATGTATACAAAGAAAGTGTGAAAGGAAAAAGAGGGAAGGGACGACCGAGAAAAGTATGGAGTGATCAGATTGTGGAGATTGTGAAAGAATGGGATGTATAAAGTGAGCGTAAAAGAAGAAAATGTATGAAAAAGGGGATGGATATGAAGGAATTGAAAGAGGGATGTCAGGATAGGAAAAAATGGAGGCAACTCTGCAGAGGCTCTGGCCACCTCTAGCGGAATGGCGACAGAGTTACAGTTACAGTTACTCAATGCGCGTTCACAGGCATACACGTGTAAGTTCGTGTAAGTTCATCCTTCCTTAAAACCGGTGTGGCATTGATACAAGTGAACCAAGTTTGTACAGCATGGGGGTCAGCCCACACCAACTTATTAGTCAAGGAACTTAGACATTAATCCAAAATATTCAAATAATATCATTGCAACTTAGATTGAGGAGAAATTGGTATCTATGTATTATCTATAAATATTCAGAAATTGAAACGCTAATCGATGGGTCAGTACTTAGGGCTTCCACTAAATATGCAAGAAGCCTTAGCATCGAATCCGAAATCTGATATCAGTCAGACACAATCAAAACGTACTCTTTCCGGAATAGAAAAATTTCGTTGAAATGGAAATGTTTGTTCTTCTTGTACAGCCATATCCATTTACTGCTGGATAAAAGCCTGCCCCAAATCTCTCCAACTATCTTTGTCTTGTGCTTTTTGAATCCAGTCTCCAGCAAGCCTTCTTATATCATTCGGCCATCTCATGGGAGGTCTCCCTCTGCTTCTCTTATCTTCCCGAGGTCTCCACTCTAGCAATCTCTTCGCCCATCTCTGATCAGTGGTTTAAGCAACATGTCTAGCAAAGGACCATTTTAACTTTGCCACTCTCTCTACGACATTGGCTACTCCCAACCTTATCCGTAGCTCTGTGTTCCTTATTCCGGAGAGTCTTAAGTGTAGCATAGCTCTTTCATGTTTTCTTTGTGCTATACGGAGTTTCCTTATCGTCGTTTTTGTAAGAGTTAGGGTCAATTGTATTCTATAGTTCTTGTTGTTTACATCTTAAAGTAAATATAAATCACCCACGTAAAGTGACTAAGCTACACATAAGGCGTAACTTCTTGCCGTGCTCTCCTCGAAGGGGTTGCACGTGGCAAGTGAAATAGAAATAAAGCAGGGTGGTCAACCTCATAGTAACTCATTAATCTAAAGGTTTATGTTCATTTCAGATTTGAATTTTAATTTGTACGCATGAAGACGTGACTTATAGATTAGAATGAGGCTGACCACCCAGGTTGTTAAAAAATGTTCACTTTGTCAATGTCAATTCTGTTTCAGAGAAGGTCAGCAAAAGTTGTAGGGTTTATGTTCATGTGAGGCTTAGATTTAATTATAATTTGTACACATTAAGCATTTATGAGCGTAAACGTACACACGTGTACTTGTGAGCGTGCATTTAATATGAATCATAATTTTAATAAATCTTTGCAAATTAGATTACTGATTTAAGAAACTGCATATAAGGCAGAAGTTTTTTTGGATTTGGATGCCCACAAATAGACACATGCAAGTTCGTGCCTAAAAAATGCTACATGTGTACTTACATACTTAAATCCAAACCTCGAATGAACATAAGCCCTGCAACTCTTGTCGACCTTACCTGAAACAGGGGTGACATTGGCAAGGTAAACCATTTAAACATTATGGGTGGTCAGCCTCATACTAACCTTATTAGTCAAGGAATGCCACAAAAATCATATATTGCAAAAAAAAACTAGTGAACGTAGAATTGTATTGGTCACAAAGTTCGACCGTCATTCGAACCGCTCACCGTTTGAATTCTAATTGCAGGCAATTGCGCTCGTCGTCTACTAATTGTTGCTACTTCCTTACTTGTATCCAACTGCTAATTATATGACGCGGGGCTGTCCATTGAAGAGCTATACTAAAAGTGTACGGTGGCCCAAAATAATTGACATCAAAATATTCCTTGACTTATAGGTGGATTCGGATCCCGGCGGAGCACACAAAAATACCATTAATATTTCGAATGTGCTCTTCGCTGGGTTGAAGAATTCATAAGCCTTTACCAATGACCGGTCACCAAGGGCCCATCCAGCCTTACAACAACTGGGTCTTGCTTGAGTATTGGCGCTTTGTAGCGACGACCAAGCTCGTACACCTCTGCGGCACTACAACAAGTGTCATAGACCCCTAGAGTCTTCAGAATCTAGGGAGTCTCCCGCACAGGATTTCCTTAAAAAAAAAAAAAAAATAATAATAATAATACGAGGAACGGCAAGAAACTAAAACATTATAGAAATGACTACGTTTGGTTGTTTTGTAGAGGTGAAATTAATTCCTTTAAAATTGTTACAAACTAATTTACTGTGTATGTTCCTTGACTTTATAGGTTGATATGCGGCTGACCACCGATGCTGAAGAAAATGGTTCACTTTGCCAATATCACCCCTGTTTCAGGGAAGGTCGGCAGGAATTACAGGGTCAATTTGAGATTTGGTTTTTATGTTGTAGTTTCACATGTAGCATGCGCAAGCGCGAACTTATACGTGCCCGCTTGTGAGAATGCATATAATGTGAATCCCCAATGTTACATATCTTTGCAACTTAGATTAGATTAGATATAAATTGCTGAAATGTAAAAACAACTCCACCTTATTTTAAATGTATGGATACGACACCCGTTTCAGGGAAGGTCGACAAGAGTTGCAGGGCTTATGTTCATTTGTGATTAGGTTTTTATATTGAACGTTCAAATGCGGCATGTGTAAACGCGAACTTAAACGTGTCTGCTTATAGAAATGCATGTAATGTGAATCTTAAATGTAATATAACTTTGCAACTTAGATTATAAATTATATATTTTGTACTGGTTTCTTCATATGATGTACCAAAGAAGTGTTTTTATTTTTACATCTGTTTCAGAGTACAATAATTTCACAAACTTGATGATTTTTTTATCTTTATTGTTGTATTTAAACATTTTTAATGGTTTTGGGGATGAAAACACAGATTTTGACTTAAGAGAATTAAAAAAAATGAGGATCATTTAAAAAATCGCACCTGCCATCTTTTTGTTAACTAGTCTAAGGTTTTAACTGCTAGGCTGCCGACAGTTAAAAAAACGATATAATGATGAAAATAAAAATCTAAGCACAGATTTTGCACCATCCAACACTTTATTATGATTGCATGAAGCCATAAGCAATAACGATCAGTCATTTGTCTGTTATCAGATGATCACATAGTATGCAAGTACTACAGTGTGTCCCAACACTATAGTGTTTTTATTATATACGTACTTTTATTTTTTTCAATTCATAAACCAGCATTACGTCAATTTACAGTTAATAAATAAAGAATAGAATTGACGTGACAGTCCGCAGAAAATTATTAACCTTATAAATTGACCCGGTTTGACTTGGAATTTTTATATTAATTAATTTCTTTGTTGCAAATGTGCATCGTTGCATTTTCAATGACACATTCTAGCGCATTTGAAAATTAACACATTGAAAATGAGTGACATGATCTACTACGCTACACAAAGAGTGTAATTTCTCGCCGAATTTTCCCCGAAGAAGTAGCATGAAGTGATTCGGGACTTATTTAGTTTTGAGAGTGTAGAGGCCAGCCTCCAGCCTACCACTTCAGTGGGTGTTTCCCAACTCCAGAGGGGGCTGGTACTCATTTATTGTGAAGAAGTAAAACTATATGTCAGCTTTGTTGCTTGTATTCATGTATTACTACGAAAATATTTCATAACATAAGAGTAATAACTCACACAACTTTATCCAGCCCTCACATTACAGTAAGAGCTCTAGCACACTAGTTCATGACACGCAGTTTCATGGTGGAAGTTCTTAACGCTTCCCGCTACAGCCTTCTGCGGCAGACAGCGTGGCACGACAAAATTCCCACCGACATTACGTCCACCCGACAAAATGTCCACCTGACAAAAGATCCAACCGACAAAATGTCCAGGCAACAAAATGCGCATGCGACAAAATGTCCAACGACATAACGTCCACCAACATCATGTCCAACGGGCAACGACTAAATGTCCAACGATATATGTCTACTGACAAAATGTTCCCCAACATAATGTCCACTGACAAAATGTCCACCGACATAATGTCCACCAACACCATGTCTGACGGGCAACGACAAAATATCCAAGACATAATTTTCACTGACAAAATGTCCACCCGACATAACGTTCATTGACAGACTGTCCATAGACAAAATGTTCCCCCAAAAAAATGTCCAGGTGACAAAAGTACACCGACATCATGCACACCCGACAAAATGTCCACCGAAAAAAATGTATTCGAAATCCTATAATATAGACATTTTGTCGGTGGACATCCTTGTCGTAGAACCAGCAGACCACCTTTCCCCCGAAGGCTCCTGGAGAGCCTCTTTTGATTCCCAGCACGCGTCGGAGCCTCCAAAAAACAGAGCTTTCATAGCAAGACTTCCGCTAAGTGAATTGTAAGAAAAGCGACATGAAAACTCAGTGTTGAAAAATAGATACAATGTTTATTTGTATATCTTCATGTAACAATCATTCTTTTTTTTCATAGGTTTATCCATTATCTTTTTGAAGTCTTTTTTTTTCAAGCTACTTTTTTTCTATTCAGTAAATATTTTAACTGAAAATAAATTAACAATCGAATACTAACACGAACAGTTAGTTAGAGAATTTCAGTGGTCTCGACGATTCGTTGGTTTCTTATCCAACATCATCAGGAGACACATCCTTGCTCAGCTTCAAGAAGTGTGCCAATAAAGGGCAATTTAAAGTAAATGTCATAATAAAAAACAAAGTTTATCTTCACGCGTTGATATTTTCGAGCGCTTTCGATGTTATAACATGATTATAAAGAGGACAAGTGGATAATCAACTCGCGAAGAAAAACTTTGTGTTTTATTTTTACATTATTAATTTAAAATGAATCTTCATAATATCAACACACGTACCATTATTTTTTTATTTAATCGGTTGATTTTTGCCCTCCGCCGAACAAGGGTGTGTCTCCCGATGATGCTGGATTAGAAGCCAGCGAAACGTCGAGAACAGTAAAATTCCTAACTGTTCGTATCATTATCCGGTTATAATCTAATCTAAGTTGCAAAGATATGTAACATAAGAGATTCATATTACATGCATTCTCACAAACAGACACGTATAAGTTCGCGCTTGCACATGCCACATGTGAAGAAAGGAAAAGAACACACACACTTCAACTCTTGCCGACCTTGCCGGTCAAATTGGCAAAGTGAACAATTTTCTACAGCTCGGGGGGTCAGACGCATACCAACCTATAATTATGGAACATAGACATTAAAATATATTTTATAATTAACAAATAATTAATTTAGGAATACCGAAACAAATACATAATTATATTTAAAAAAACGGTTATTTATTTAATTTCAGTTAAAATATTTACCTTATTGAAACAAAGTAAATTTAGTACGTTATCTGTTAGGTACATAGATAATGTTTTCTATAAACGTTCCGGTCAGATTGGCTTCTGTGATAGAACGGATTATCATGGAGAGATAACGACAGCTTGGTGATAGGCTCACCACGTACGTTGATGATAAACCATATTATCGTGATGTGTTATCTCTTAACAGACATATTTGGGTGATTAGTGGTATCCAATGACTTGGGAATTATTTATTTTGGAGTGTGTGTAGGTCCTACATCTTTTACTGTCACTGTAACCAGCCGTCGTTACACTAGGGGTGGCCGATACCTCCCCAGATGCGTATACATTTTTTTCTCTCCTTGCGTATCTCTTTTATCTCTTCAACACTCATCACTTTCCTCATGCATACTCTTCTCTTATTTTCACTCTGCAAGTTCCATTCTTTCGCCATCTCACGTATTTGGTCTATCTATTCCTTCCTCGGTCTTCCCCTTCCACGCTTTCCTCTGTACACTTTCTTCCTTAATCGTTCACCATCCATTCTTAGAAAATTTCCAAACTATCTCATTGTGTTTTTTTTTAATATTTAAAAAATTGAAATGGTAAAACATGGTTTTAATTCACTTTATTCATCACTTTATTTATCTCATTGTGCTTTTCTGTCCTTTCGTTCTCTTTTATACCACACTTCTTCATCACTCAATCAACGCGAACTCTATCATTCAGTGTCTTTCCAATCATTGCTCTCAAGTAAGCCATTTCAACCTTACATACTTTACTCAACTCACAACTGACCGGATCTTAGTCCAGTGGTAACACTTCAGACTCGTAAATGAAAGGTTGTGGGGTCGAATTCCGGTGGAGCACAAAAAAATACCATTTATGTTTTCAAATTTGCTCTTTGCTGGGCTTAAAAATTCATAAACCTTTTTAATAATCTAGCCGACCTTAACAAGGAAACAGGGGTGGGATTTCCAAATTAAGTATATTAAAATTAGTCATAGCAAAAAAGCTTTTTATTTTTGTGCTATGCCTGGAATCTAACTCATGTCCTTCGGAATACAATTCCGTAGTCTAACCACTAGACTAAAAAAATTAAATTGTACGTCATAGTTTCTCAACATTTTTTCTCAGAAAATGTTACGTCTTAACCTGCGGCAAAATTTATTTATTTCCTGAGAATTTTAAATATTTTGTTTCCAATCTAAATATCATGTAATAATTGCTTTTGTTCAAGGCAATTCACCAACATAATCTCTACTTAAAGTCAAAATTAAAACAAAATTACAAACACTAACGAGATCGTAAAAGTTAATCGGAGCTGTTTCTGAATTCAACTTTATTTGTTGTTTTATTTCTTAACGATAAGCAAGAAAACAAACAACGTTTTCTTTTGTCTCTATGGCAACATGATTTTCTGATTACCAAAAGATAACTTTTCCGACAATAGGGTAGTTGCAGTGGTAGGGAAAACGGTTGAAAATTATATGGTTCTGTAGAGTACATTTCAAGGATCACAATCATACATTTTTTGGGTGGTAAAAATAAAAATATCATTGATAATTTTCAAAAATAAAATGCGGAGAATTTGAGTCGCGCCAAAACGCAGCGCGTTCGACTTCGCGAACCTTGACGTCAATATGACGTCAAGGTTCGCCACTGGGCCCGTCGATACCTACACTCCGAAGACGCATCGACGTCATATCTGCCTAAATAAACAAAACGACCTTTTTTCCGGAAATCGAGAATACGCTAATTTTAAAGAGCTTTTGTTTAAAAACGAAGCAAGATATATTTTTTTTAAAAACGCAGATGCATTTTAAAAAATGTATGTTACCATTTTATACAATGAAAAAAAAATGTGATATTACCCTATTAAAGCATCAGGTGTAAACCTTTTTACTTGAGTTTTGCTTTTCTCTTAGGCTCGGTATTTTCAACGTTAGCATAGCAATTTTATACTCAATGAACAGGACGCACTTAACGTCCTCACAGTGCTAGTTAGGCTTATCTGCCATTTAATTTAAAGGTGATCTTCAATGAAATAACCTTAAAAATCTTATTCCACACAATCTGAACTAAGAAAATAACGTAAAACATGATAATGTGAGAGTTGTTTTAAATATTTTAAAATACTTTTTCTAGCTTTCATACGCCACAAAGATAAGTATCATTTGAGATTCATACCTAATGCATTTCCACAAGCAGACACTCATATTTCACGCTCACGCATGTGGACCTACAATATAAAAAACCCAATCTCATATCAACATAAGCCCTGCAACTCTTGCCGACCTTCCCTAAAAAGGGGTGACATTGGTAAAGTGAACCATTTTTTACAGTATGGATGGTCAAACTCATACCAACCTATAAGTCAAGAAATCTTTATAAAACAAACAAATACCAAGGGGTCGATTTGCTCTTAAAAACTATTTGGTTGCTTTATACAAAAAAATCAGCAATTCGGGAGTGCTATGAAAATAAAAAACCTTCAAAAACGAAGGATATTTGTCTCTGAAATTTCATAAAACATTTCGTTTTAATAATAATTTGTCAATTTTATACAGTGCCGTTTAGTGGCACTAGCCACCCCAAGGGCGCTCTTTATTTTCAAGATCATTTTTCAAAAAGGAGAGCCTGTATGAAGAAGATTATGACTCTGGAGGAATTGAAAGAAGTGTGTAAGGACAGAAAGAAATGGCGGTTGATATGTGATGTTGGCGGCTAGGGTTTTTCAAATAAAAATTTGTTTCTGTTAGTTTTTGATGTCCATACATATTATAATTTGTTGATTTTAAAAATGTAATTTGTTGTGTATGTTCCTTAACTTATACTAGGTTGGTATGCGGCTGACCACCCATGCTGTAGAAAATGGTTCACTTTGCCAATGTCACCCTTGTTTTCAGGGAGGGTCGGCAAGAGTTGCAGGTGTATGTCCATGTGAAATTCGGGTTTTTATATAGCAGGACCACATACGGCATGTTTACGCGCGAATAATAATAATAATAATAACAGGCTGATTTATTTTAAATTACACATGATAAGAGAGCGCCGTTTTTGTGTGTGTCACACCTCAAGGGCCCTCTCCGATCATGGATAAGACTTTCTAAACAAGTGTGCCTTGAGTGCTCCTCGAAATACACCCACAGATTTGGAGTTCTTCACTCCGGGTGGCAGTCTGTTCCACTCCACCGGCCCCGCAACACGGAAAGCGCGGTCTCCGAAGTTTGTACGAATCTGACGGCGCGGCTGAACCAAATTGACTACTCCATCACCCGCAGATCTGAGTGTCTGCCTCCTAACACCCATTTCAACAGGTGAAATCATATCAGCCAGATAAGGTGGGGCCAAGCCATTGATGGCTTTATATACCATTAAACAAACACGGAAGACCACCCTCTCCGGGAAACGAAGCCAATGAAGTTTTTTTAACAGCGGGGTGATGTGAGCGAATTTGGGAATCCCGAATATGAGTCTTGCTGCCGAATTCAACACAGATTGAAAGCGATTAAACTGTTTCTTCGGCTGACCACTATAAAGCGTCGAGCAATAGTCAATCCGAGACATCACAAACGCACTCACCAGGGTCTTAACCGCATCTGACGGCAGACATTTTCTTATTGCCTTTATTTGGCGAAGCGAAAAAAAAGAAGAAGCTATTGTGGCATCTATTTGCCTATCCAGTGTCAGGTTACGATCCAGTAAGACTCCTAGAAGTCTTACCGAATCAGAAGGCTGGATTAGCTTACCTCCTATGGAGAGTGGTACCTACTCTATTCACCAGAAGGTGGTCACGCCTCGATGTGGCTGCGAACTTGTGCATGTCCGTTTGTGAAAGTGCATATTATATTTTGCAACTTAGAATTAGAAAAAATTAGATTATATTTAGTAATTCAAACACTGTTTTATTTTCACTCTTTATTATTGAATTATTATGACACAAACGTTTTCGACTACGCAGTAATCATCATCAGGTAAATCATAAATTAGATTAGATTAGATGACACACATTGGTCTAGTAAATATACAAACATTGTTCATGTGAACTTCCCCTCTGTTGGAGATGAAACAAACAAGCACTAAAGTGACGATATAGTATATTATAATCGTGACAGGGAAAGTGATTTCGCAAGCAAATTTAAAGTGTCAAAACTGTCAAATATACTAAAATTACAATTTACATAATGTATAAGACAGTTTTACAATTAGGTGAAGGACACAAGGGATGATTTCAGCTCCGAGCCAGAGGGTCAACTTTTAGTTTAACATCTAAATAAGGGATGACGTACGCCATGACGGGGGTCGGACAGCCAGAAATTTACAAGCAGCCTTGTTTATGGCCTTTTACAGTCGCATTCACAAACACTCACTAAAATTTAGCACGCTTATGTTAAATATTTTTTACAAATACGCAACCTTGTTTTCTTTTATCTGTGACACTTAACGGTGTATCTGAATACAATTTTTAACGCTATCACATAGAAATGGGAAGTTAACTTCTCTATGAAATATAAAAACCAGGTGATTTTTTTCTTTAGAGATAATCCATTGATTTATAAATGACTCTGAATAGAAACAAAGGAGATTGATCCACTAAATTATACACAAATTGCTGTTAAAATTTGTGATGCGAAATCATTTTGTAAACCTTTGCACAATCAGTGCTTGCATTCCATGCCGAGAGCTCGGGTTCAAATCCCAATGAGACTGTCAGAAATGATTTTCCGTTTTGGTGTTGATTTCAAACTCAAATAAAAAATACCGGCAAGCTTTACTCAGCCTTCACAAGAAATAAAAATACAATTTGATTGCTGGGAAACTTACATTTCAAGTGAAGTGGTTGGCGTTAAACCGTTCCCCTTAGCTGTAAAAATAAATACGTTGCACTTGCCACATATGATCACTTTGAAGAAGTAACATTAGATGTGTAGCTTAGTTGCGTTTTTATCATATTTTGCTATAAACAAAATAATAATTTAACTAAGCGGAGACACTTCAAAAGGAAATTAATCCTCCGAAAATATGTATTGGTTGTAAACAGAAAAACCTCATGTAATTAATATACTTCAACACAATTCAAAATGAGGCTGTTTTTTTTTGGGAAGCGCTGGTTTTGAGTGTGTCACACACCAAAAGCCTTGTGCATCTTTGTCATCACAAAAAGCAGCAATTCTCAAGCAAGACCCGGTTTAAGAAAAAAACAAATAATATGCGTAAATATTTTTCATATTGTCAACTAAAATAATCAAAACTGTAAAATAAAATACAAAGTTTTTTTGTAAAGAGTTGATTTATTTCCTTGAGCTTTTTCGATGTTATCACATCATTATCAAAGGGATAATGATGTGTATCAAGAGGACATTATTAATTTTAAATTATCTTCACCATGTCGATACACAAGCCCTTCAACTTTTACAAAACAATCAAAATCAGTAAAACAAAAACAAAAAATTCAAAAACCTTTTTTTTAAATCCTTGAGTTTTTTTTCTATTCAATGTAAAAAATAAAAATCTACATTTTTCATTTTCCGGGTCAAGCACCCGGTCGGTCACCACATAGGCTCGCTAAATCCACAGTGCATAGGGTGGAGAATGACCAGGCTCGGATTAAGGGCGGTTCGAGCAGTGCGACTGAACCAGGGCTCACGCGCCCTAGGGGGCCCCCACAATGCTAAAGAAAAATATACTTGCAGGACCAAAGACGCCCTTATGATTTGTCGTATCTTTAATGCTTGTTTGTTTTATGTCCATGAGAGGTAATTCCACATGAGCAATGTTTGTATGTGTACTGGACCCATGTGTCTTATAAAAACTGGAGATTTATTTTTAAAATATTGAAAATAACTCTCACATTGTCATGTTTTACGTTGTTATCTTAGTTCAGATTGTGAGTCTTAAGACAATTTCATTTAAAGGTCTACTTTGAATCAAATGGTAGATGAGCTAAACAAGCACTGAGGGTATGATGCTTAGAATTGTATGGATTTTTTTCATCGTCTTTTTTTTACACAAAACGACAAGATAAAGTTCCCTATAACAGATGTCAAAGACCTCTAGATTAATATTTTTTAGGGTTTGGTGGTTTACACAGTGAAAGTCCATTGTATAATAATTAAAAAACATACTGTTTCAATTCACTTATTATTTATTTTAAATATGCCAAACGCTTTCACCTAAAAAGGCATCCTCAGGACAATGACAATGACAAATCCTAAATTTGTGATTTGTCATTGTCATTGTCCTAAGGATGCCTTTTTAGGCGAAAGCGTTTGGCATATTTAAAATAAATAATAAGTGAATTGAAACAGTATGTTTTTTAATTATTATACCTCTAGATTATATCAAATCTAGGGAGTCAAGGGAGGAGCAAGCGCGTGCAGAGGGTGTAGAAAAATACATTTCATAATAAATAATAAATAAACAAGATATGCCGTTAGTAATCGTTTTGGTTCTCAATAAGTACCACTACATTTTCGTGTGGGGGAGAAGACGGTTTCCCGCACCAGGGCCCATAGAAGTCTTAATACGGGCCTAAGAGGTCCATTGTTTGACCAGCTCGACTTTTACCTTGTAATAAAAGCCTATTTTCCACCGGATATGAGCCGTCCACGCTCCAATTTCAACAGAGGCCTTTCAAAAAAATGTCTCTGCGTTCAATTTTTGTAAAAGCCGTTGAAAAATCTGCCATGAAAACCTATTCATTTTTTTGTAACCCTATTTGAGGATTAAAATTAATCTCGAAAAAAATTTACAAAGTGACAAGTTTTTACTGATTTCTTTACAGGTTTTTTGATGATCTTTAACTACGCTAAAAGCGGTCTTTAGTCTAGTGGTTAGCGCTTTGGACTCGTATATATGTAGAAGGTCATGGATTTGAATTCCGGGGGAGCACTAAAAATATACCGTTTATATTTTCGAATATAATCGTCGCTGGGTAGAGAAAATCACATGCTTTTACCTAAACCCGGTCACCAAAGAGCCATCCAAACTTACAACAACTGGGTCTTGCTATAGTTTTGGTCGTTTGTAGCAACGACCCAGCTCGTAAAAAGTGCAGTCGACAGCTCAGTTGGTGAGAACAAGGGTTCGATCCCCATCGAGGGTGTCAGAAATGATTTGAGGTTTCAGTGTTTATTTCAAGCCCAAAATAAATACCGGCAAGGTGTACTCAGACTTCATGAAAAATGAATACCATTGCCCTCGAGAGCTGGGAAACTCCCTTTTTATTTTAAGTGAGTGGCTCGAGGCCGGCTCCCATAACCAGTAAAAAATAAAGAGAATCCTGATCGCCACATGCAACCCCACCGGGGGTAACGCAGGAAAGAAGTTACACTATATGTGTAGCTTAGTTGCGTTGCGTTGCGTGTGACTTTTGCCACCCTTCCCTGAAGCAAGAGTGGCATTTTCAAAGTTAACCTATTTTTAAAGTACGGATAGTCAGCCTCATACTAGCCCATGGGTTAGTTAAGTAGGTACTGTATGAAACATTAATTTTAAAGTGAAAATATTTGAATCTTGTGTTTTGTAGTTGGGCTGAAAATGATTTGTGTTGCTTGCCAAGACGCGCGCGCGCACTTTAACATGTTTCAGCGTTTGAAAGCCGAGAAATATATCCGGACGTCATTTTAGACACCTCTGACGTCATCGCGTACTTGTCTACAGCCGCTGTAGACGAGGGCATCTGTTTAGTGGTAAGTGAAAAGTGCTTAGTAAACTAGAAGCTAGAACTGTAACTACGAGTATAGCCAGCAGCCATTGTACTAAGGTTGGCCAGTACAGACCATTTAAAAGAGGTCTCAAGACTCACCTCTTCGTCCAATCATACGGACAAGCGCCTTTGTAGTGACACACTGTCATAAAAGGCGCTATACAAATTTTGTATTATCTTATCTATCTACTTCCACAGATGCGTTTTCACTTTTTTTCTGTCCTTCATATCCTCGAAATTAATTAATCTCTTCAAGGGCCCATATGCTGCTTAATTTTTCACACCCTACAGAATCCAGTTATTTGTAATCTCGTTTATTTTATCACTCAATACTGTCCTCAGTTTTCCCCTTCCACACTTGCCATAAAACCTCCTTTTTGCTTGTTTTTTTTATGCTAATCGGAGGTAATTTCACATGTTTGTATTGGTACTTAACTAATGAACCTTATCAAAAGATATTGATTTTAAAAATATTGAAAAAGCTCTCACACTATCGTGTTTTACGTTTTTTTCTTAGCTCAGATTGTTGTGATTCTTAAGACAATATCATTGAAAAGTCATCTTAAAATCAATTAGGGGAAAAGCATAAAAAGAACTGGGGAACAAACTGTCTACTGCGTTAAGCTGAAGCCTTGTAGTTCTATTGTCTTCTGTCATTTGTAAACTGTCTTAGTGTGAACAGCTTCTCATTCTCAGATATTCCCAGAGAAACATATTTTGTCTATTCCCTGAGTGATCTACATATCTTATGACTCTATTTTTGGTACAAGTTATTTATCACACAACACAAGGAATAAATTTTTCAAAAATACACAAAAAAATAGGGTATGCACTCAAGAGAAACCTTCGAAATAATTTTCTCTTCATATTTTTTATGGTCCCTTTCTCCGAAGGAACACATTAAATGAAATCCGTAGATATTAAAGAACAAGAGCTTACTATCAAAAAAAGTCAATCCAGCCTTACAGCATCTGGGTCTTGTTTGAGAATTGGTGCTTTTAGCGACGACCAAGCTCGTAAAAAGTCCAGTCGATAGCTCAGTTGATATTATACTTGCATTTCATTCTGAGAGCGAGGTGTCGATCCCCACCAAGGGTGTCAGAAATGATTGGTGTTGGTTTAAAACCCAAAATAAATACCGGCAAGGTGTACTTAGCCTTCACAAGAAATGAGAACCAGCCACCCCCCCTCCCCCTCTCCACGGAGCTGGAAAAATCCCACTTCAACTGAAAGTGGTTGGCGTGAGGCCTGCCCTCCTTACACGTAAAAATAAATAGATTCCGAATCGCCACATGCGACCCCTTCAGGGATTACGCAGATAAAAAGCAAAAAACTACCCCTGTTCTAGGTCACTCCTGTTTCAAGGAAGGTCAGTAAAAGTTGCAGTGAGAACTTACACGTGTCTGTTAGTGGGATGCATTTACCATGAATTTTAAATGTTGTTATATCATTGCAACTTAGATGATACTATAAAAGTATATTATTTTATTCAATTCTTATAAAAACAATGCGAAAGTCACAAAGAAATATTGAAAACCTTTTTTTTTTATATTTGTAACCTAATAGTCTATTAATCGAGGTTAAAATAGCAAATTCCCTCCCCTTCAAGTTGTTTTTTGCAAGTTTCTACTCTATGATAAAGACATCGTCTTCGTTTCACCCTTGACCCAAATAAATTAAGAAAATCTCCATAGCAAAAACATGACCTAATCAAATTTCAATCGGTGTTATTTGCACGCTGCAAATCCATGGCTCAACCTCCACCTAACGTGAATTTTATATGCGAAAAAAACGATGATCCATGAATAAGCTATGGTTTAAATGTGTTGTGAATAACCTTGAACGTGTCAACAAAACTACGCGACCTTAGAACCGACAAAAACATCTTTTGTGAATAAAACTGAAAGTCTTTTGTGGTTTTAGCATATCTTTACCTCCCGCACTGTGTTTTTTCAAGAAATGAGTTTTTTTTTTCATTTGAAGAAAAAACCTTTTCTCCGACATTTTTGTTTTTTTTTGCCAGTCGCCAATTCTTTTATTTGCAAGACGCGAATCTGACTTTAGTTTTTCGTCGTCTTAGTGCTGGTTTGGCTTATCTACCATTGGATTTTAAGATGCCCTCCCAATGTAATTGTTGGGAGAATCACATTCAACACCATCTGGACTAAGAAAAAAATTGAAAACATAATAATGTGAGAGATGTTTTAAATATCTTTAGAATTAGTTTTCAGTTTTCATGAGACACATTGGTACGGTACACATATAAATATTGCTCATGTGAAATTATCTCTGATGGACGTAAGACAAACAAAGACTAAGGAGACGATTTGGTTACTTTGTATATAAAGAAATTCGGCAGGTTTTTGAAAATGGGAAACCTTAAGAAAAAATAGGACATCTATGTCTCAAATTTTGTTTAACATTTAAAATAACTAGGGGCTACGCCCCTGGCTGCTACGCAGCCCAACCCCTTAACATTTGGAGAATGTGTATATTGCGCATAGTTTACTCACGTTAAAATTCGTAATATTAAAAAAACATGCAGTTTTTGTAAAAGAAAATTTAAATTTTGTAGGCTTTGATAAAATAAAATTTACGGAAGCTTACCATTCAAAAATTAAAAGACACAGGGATTATCCCGCATTGTAAACGGTTGTACATACTGTTATAGATACATCAATAGTGTATGCAAATCTTGATTTAATATCAATATTTCTATATTCTCATTTGCCCACCCTATGATCTGTCATTCATCGGGATTATCATGCACCGTAAATGGTTATAGATTTTATCAGAATAAGTTAATCGACACTGTTAGAAAATATCGATTCGATATAGGAAGGCACATCGATATATGAATGCCATTAAAAATATATCGGAAATCTGATAGATTGGTATGAAACTGAACCCCATGCTGTATACACCTAGTTCACTTTTGCCAATGCCACCCTGGCTTCCGGGAAGGGCGAAGGGCGGTTCGTGTGAGGTTTGTTTTTTGTGCACATGCAGTAAGTGTAAACACGATCGTGCTTGCTTGTAGGACTGCATGTAATATGAATCTTAAATGTACAATAGGTACCTTTGCAACTTTCGTTGAATCATATGTTGGCATGAGGCTGACCACCCTGTAAACAATGATTCACTTTGCGAATTTCACCCCTGTGTCAGGGAAGGTCGCCAAGAGTTGCAGGTCTTATGTTCATTAAAGATTGGGTTTCTATGTTGTTAGTCCACATCTAGCATTTGCAGGCGTGAACTTATAGGAACGGGTCTGCTTGTGGGAATGCATTTAATATGAATCTCAATTTAATATATCTTTGCAACTCAAATTATATAGACCTAAACTAAATAATTTCCTTGACTTATAGGTTAGTATGCAGCTGACCACCCATACTGTAAAAAATGGTTCACTTTGCAAATTTCACCTATTTTTGAGGGAAGTTCGGCAAGAGTTGCAGGGCGAATGTTAATTTGATATAAGGTTATTATGTTCTAAGTCATCATGGGGCATGTGTAAACGCGAACTTATACCTGTCTACTTGTGGGAATGCATTTAATATGAATGTCAAATGTAATGTATTGTGCGACATAGATAATAGATTATATAGGTATTAGGTAGTAGGTATATCTCTCAAAAAGCTTATACGTATTTGAAAATATTTGATGAGAAAAAATAATTACTGACAATTTTGTTGAAAAATTATATGCAAAATCTTCTTCTGCCATGATCTGTATTTCTAAAAACTGGTTATTTATTAGAGAACGCAAAATAGATCGATGAATTGCATTCCTTTCAAATTTATTAAAAAAAAGGGACAAAGAAAAAAAAACAAAAAAAAAAAAAACAAAAACAATCATTTCATCTCCAGGCCCGAACCCGGGGTCCTTCTGCATCACAGACGCGCACGTTACCGCTAGCCCACGACGCCCTTGCGGGGGTAGTGAGAAAATTGTTGTACATATTCAGAACGTTTTTCCAGACATATTTATTATCGTTTACTGTTATATTCGCGAAC
Organism: Agapetus fuscipes; assembly: GCA_951799405.1. NCBI lineage: Eukaryota > Metazoa > Arthropoda > Insecta > Trichoptera > Glossosomatidae > Agapetus > Agapetus fuscipes. The sequence continues at coordinate 6,760,806 of OX637358.1, read as the reverse complement.
TACATAATGTTCATCAGTTTTTTTTTGTCAAAAATTATATTTGTTTGAATTGAGTTAATGTTTAGCGCCTCTATGTTCTAATTTATGTACATAGTTTTGTATGTACAAAATATTTGTTTAAAAATGGGATAGCGCCTCTATATAATTACAGTTTCTATACATAAAATATGAGGTTTGTATTGTTTAAATAGATTTTATTTTCACACACTGCCAAGCAGCCGGTTTAGCGTAATCGGCTAACCCACCGGGTCGCTCGGCGACTCCGCCCGGGAGATGCGGGTTCGATTCTCGCGGCGAGACATTTTGAATGTTTAAAATTTGAAAGTCGAAGCGATTGACGACCAAGTAGGACATTATAATAAAGGATAATTGGAAAATTTTATATTGCGCCGCTTAGTGGAACTAGCCACCCCAAGGGCACTTTTATGTGTTGAAGCTTCTGTTAAACAAACGTGTCTTAAGCAACTTCCCGAAACTGTCCTCGAAACTCGTTCTGTTCCGTCGAAGTGGCAGTAGATTCATATTTACGGCTCGCCCAGTGCAGAACGAAGAGTGAGTCTTTTAGTTTTTAATATAATAAATCTATCACGTTTTTCCCAAAAAAACACCTATGCTTTCATAAAACCCAATTTTCAAGAGTAGTCTATAATCTTTAATAACCACCCATGTTTCAAAGAAGGGCGGCAAAAGTTTCAGGGCTCCTGTTCATATGAGGTTAACAAGTTTATTTTGCAAGTACAACTTAAAGCCTGGTATGAAGCAGATCACTTATCCTGTAAAAAAAAGAGTTCATGTTGCCAATGTCATCCCCATCTCAGGGAAGGTCGGCAAGAGTTGCAGGGCTTATGCTTTTTTAAGGTTGGGTTTTTTTATGGTGTAAGTCCATGTACGGCATGTGTAAGCGCAAATTTGCTTATGGGAATGCATGTTATATAAACCTAACATAGAATATACTATCTCTTCAACTTAGATTTTAGGCAGCCATTACCAAGGTCAGTAAAGTTGCAGGTTTATGTCCATTTGACTTTTAGATTTTAATTTGTTAGGACACATTCAGAATTTGTTACTGCAAACTTATACGTGTCTGTTTGTGGGCATGCATTTAATATAGATTTTTAATGTTAATATATCTTTGTAACTTACAGGGTTATTCACGGCAGATTTAATCCATGGATCATGTTTTTTTTGTATGCAAAATTCACGTTAGGCGGTGGTTAAGCCATGGATTTGCTGTGTGCGAATAACACCGATTGAAATTTGATAAGGTCATGTTTTCGCTATGGAGATTTTCTTAATTTATTTTGGTCAAGGATGAAACAAGAACGATGTCTTTAACTGTTACATTTTATATCTGTTACAGAATACAGAAAATATTGATCGTTTTTCTTTAAAATAATCCTTAAAATATATCGGGCTTATTCCGAAGTACATTATATGACCCTTATATACAGGGCAGGGCTGTAAAGTTGTATCCCCTGTGGGTCAGAAAGTTCCAGAACTGAAAACCCAGAGATTTGTGGGTTGTCTAACAAGATGGATACCCATATTATATCAAAGGCCTTTCAGTTATATAAACATCAATTTTACAGAAACTGAAAATTTTCACTTTGAACTACTTCAAAGTAATAAATCTTTTTATCTATGATCTATGATGATGATGATGATGATGATTATCTCTTTATCAGCGCCGTTTCGTAAATCAATGTCACTCCAAGGGCGCTTAGTAGTTTACTGGGCGAAAAAGTGTGTCTTCATCCTCCTCTTTAGCTCCTCAATCGTCCTAGACCTCCAGGTTTCTGGTAGTAATTGATTCCAGGTCGCAGGGCCGGCCACTGCAAAAGCACAAACAAAAAAAACAAAAGAACTATGTAACTTGTAAAGATATATTCCTTTTAAGATGTATATAACATGTAAGTCTATAAGCAGATACTTTTAAGTTCACGCTTATATGTGGGTAAATACCACATTTGGACTAGCAACATAAAAATTCAATCTCAAATGAACAGAATGCCTGAAACTCTTGTTGACTATCCCTGAAACAGGGATGACACTACTAAAGTGAACCATTTTTTAAAAGTATAAGTGGTCAAACTCATTTTTGTAGTCACGTATAAATTAATTCTTAATTACATATTTAAATATGGAACAAACAATTACTGAGTAAAATAATAAATTTAAAATTTACACAATATCCATGAAAAATGAAACTTTAAATTTAAAATTTAAAAGCCTTAGCCGCCAACATTGCAGATCAAACGCCATTTTTTACGGTCCTTGCAACTTTTTACATTTCATACAGAATCATATCCTTTTTCATCCAAGCTCTACTTTTATTTAACCTATTTATGATGTTGCATAGATATATTCATATTAAATGCATGTTCACAAGGAGGCCTACATGTAAGATCACGCTCATACATGCCGCATGTGTACTTACAAAATAAAAACCCAATATTAAATAAACAAATACACACTAACTCTTACCGAAGTTTCCTGACACATGAGTGGCGTTGAATAAGTGAACCAATTCTAAAAAAATGGTGTCGAACTACAAACTAACGGTTTTAAAAATAAATAAAATCCCTATTTACATCTAAAATATGTATATTAATTACAATCTAAAAAGAGTCGTGACAGTTTTCGATAGAAGTGACGCTAAAAGAAGAAGGCAATTTCTTACGAAACCGTTGGTTTATAAATTTTGAAACATTTGACCTAAAACAACCTTACATCAAATAAATAATTGATTGATTTCGAATGAAAACATAAAGAGAAAACACCACTCTCCACTGCAAACAAACCCTAAAGTTTTCAACCCTGAAACGACAAACCTTTTGTGTAGAAATACTTCAGGTAGAAAAATATTGTTTACACTGTACCTACTCCAAATAATGTATTGAAACTAAAACGTCTACAGGGACGCTGTTTTTTTTCCACACACTTTTTTTGTAAACACTGGTTAAAATTACACGAAAAGTTTTTATACTTCGATTACTGAAGTAAGGTTCCACAACAAATCGGCCACAGACAATCTGTCCACAGACGGCTGGTTTATGGAAAATTTGGTCACACGGCTTTTTAGTCAACGATATTTCGGTCACATACAATGTATGGTCCACAGACAGCTCCATTACAGAAAACTACAACTAATATAAAACTACAGCTCCTTGACTATTGGGTTTGTATGAGGCTAAGCACTTATAGGTACTGTACAAATGGTTCACTTTGCCAATGTCACCCGTGTTTCGGTGGCAAGAGTTGCACAGCTTATGGTTATTTGAGAATCGGTTTTTATGTTGTAAGTCCACATGTGGCATGTGAAACTGCGAATTCATACGTGTATGCTTATGAGAATGCATGTGATATGAATCTTCTATATCTTGGCATGTTAGATTATAGATTATGGCCATAAATTACAAATGTTTTTTGAAGTGAAAGTTTTCTGTGATTTATTATTTATTTATTTATTTAACAAATATATACATGACTGACAGTGAGACACCAAAACGTCACAATACATATAACATGGTAGACATACGAGAACAATATACAGATACATTATTCTACGCATCCATACGTCGTTCTAATATACATACAGACTCCGATAGTAAGCGATCCACACCAGTTGTAAATATATCCAGGTGTGGGGCTGAGGAGGCCAGAGTATTGAGCAGCGACAGCGCACGCACTACCCAAGACTGACGGAGAACATTGGTTCGGCAGGCGGGAATCATGAAATGATCATGACTTATTGCTCTATTGTAATTGCTGGGGGCGTAAAGCTGTAGAGTCCGTCCCAGCAGTGGCGAGCAATCAATTTATGGAGCTGTATATGGACCTATAATATTGTGTGTGACCATCGTTGACTAACTGTCATGTGACCAAATTTTCCTTGACCGATGTGTATGTGGACGAGCTATCGGTGGTCGAGTTGTATGTGACCGAGATTTTGTTAACCAAAGAGTTGTATGGACGAGCTATCGTATTACCAAATTGTACGTGACCGATGTGTTTCTGGACGAATTATTATCTGTAGGCGAGTTGCCTGTGACCAATAAGTCGTTGGCCGAAAAGTCGTGTGGATGAACTGTCGTATAATCGATTTGTCGTGACACACGGAAGAAAGTACATAAAAAAAGTCACCCAGCATAAAAAAAAATCACCCTATTTGTTACAAAGTCACCGTTCACATATAAACTCGGTGATTTATCGTTCTCCGCAAGAAAAACTTCCATCCAAACTCTCACCAACTTCTTGTTGGAAATAATGTGATGTTTATTTCCCAGGTGAATAGAAATATTGATAGTTTTCAGAGTGGGTGGGAGGTTTTTTATATTTTCCGAAGAAAATTTAACTTTTCCCCTTACCTTGTGCCTGAAAGAAACGAGAAAAATTGACGCTTTCGAAATGTGGTGCTGGAGGCGCATGCTCCGAATCCCATGGACATCCCAAGACGTACCAAGAAGTCCATTCGTCAGGAGCTATGTTTGGATGGCTTGACTCTGACCAGTATATGCACCCGCCGTATTCTTCAGTTCTTCGGACACGTTGTCCGTGGCAATAAAGATAGCCTAGGGTATAAGTTTCAAAAGCCGTCGGTAGATCTTACCGTACCTATTCAAAGATAGGACGAAATATAACATAGTGGTGGCTCAACAGCTGATAGTTGTTCCATATAAAATAGATCAGCTGTTAATACGCCACCATATTTTATTTCGTCCTATCTTCAAATAGATACGATTAAATCTACCAACGGTAGTCGAGACTTCCACCTCTTGAATAACTGGTTGTGATCAGTGCCTTGGACGGAAAGAGAGGATGTAGAAGATCCTCTTACGATGGACCGATCAAGTGAAGACAGCAGCAGGCACTTCGTTGGTTGGAGCGTTTCAGGCAGCGCAGTGAAGAGAGAACTGGAGTGGACCTTGCTTCTGCCCCTGCTAACACAAGGGTCACACTCTCATCAATTAATAACAAGATTAAGAAAAGGTATTTGTGTGAATTACACCTCAAGTGCCCTGTGCGAGCTTGGTTGTCGCTGTAGAAAGCTCTAATTTTCAAACAAAACCCATTTTATCTAAGGCTGGATGGACCTGATCTTTGGCAAAGGCAGATTGATTTTGCAACCCAGCAAAAAGCATATTTTCAAAAACAAAAACAAAAAATATTGTAGAGGCATTCACTTTGCAATCATTCATCTTTAAAGATAAAAAGTAAAACAACTTCGTTTTTCATAACGTCGAGTATCTGGACCATTCAGTAATTACTTAGCCACCTGAGGATGCAAACGTTTGTTTGTGAAACCGGTCGCGCAACTTAACATTTTCACCGAATTCATAAAGAGGCTGTTTTATTTTTTATCTTTTAATGATTTTATTTTTTTGAGCTCCCCCGGAAATTGAATCCAATACCTTTGCAATTACGAGTCCGAAACGTTAACCATTCCACTACAGGGCGGTTAGTAAAGGTGTAGGTACTTACATTATATTCAAGGTTATGCTAAAAAAAATGCATTTGAAATTAATTTTCAACGGCCCATTACATTTAAAATTAATTAAAAATGACTTTTGCCCGCCAAAATGTTGTGACAGATTTCTCTGAGATGTGAAGGAAAATTAATCATGAAGTTGTTGTATGGAAGCCAAATGGATAATTCTAAAATCATTTTTGTCATCGTCAACATGATCGCTACGGCCTTGGCCTCGTAAAACAATCAGTGAAATATGATTTACTGAGACAGTACATTAAACAATTTTATTTCATATTTTCAGTGAGTAGCATATATTTATTGTCACAAGAAATAAGTATAAGGATTATGGATTTCGTGAGCGTTGCTTTTATTTAAATCTATCTAAAGATCTCTCTGCAAGCTTGGTCGTTGCTTTAGAAAGCGACAATAACTCAAGCAAGACCCATTTGCTGTAAGCCTATATATTGTCCGGTCAATAGCTCAGTTGGTAGAGTGCTTGCATTCTACCCCGTGAGCTCGGGTTCGAATCCCACCGAGCAGGGTGTCAGAAATGATTTCCTATTTCGGTGTTTATTTCAAACCCCATAATAAAAATCCCGGCAAGGTTTACTCAGCTTTCACAAGAAATGAGTACCAGCCCCCTCGGGAGCTGGGAAACCCCCACTTCAACTGAAGTGGTTAGCGTAAGGCCGGCCCACTTACCTGTAAAAATAAATAGGTTCAACTCGCCACATGCGACCCCTTCGGGGATAACGCGGCAAGAAGTTACACTATATGTGTAGCTTAGTTGCGTCTATATGGACCTTTTGTGACCGGTCTTTTGTGAAAGCATATGAACTTTTTAACCCAACCAAGAGCTTTTTTTTTTAAGAAATCCTGTGTGGGAGACTCCCTAGATTCTTGAGACTCTAGGGGTCTATGACACTTGTTGCATTGCCGCAGAGGTGTACGAGCTCGGTCGTCGCTACAAAGCGCCAATACTCAAGCAAGACCCAGTTGCTGTAAGGCTAGATGAAACTTTGGTGATCGTTCATTGGTTAAGGTTTATGAATTTTTTAACCCAGCGAAGAGCAAATTTGAAAGTATGAATGGTATATTTTTTGTGCTCCACCGGGACTCGAACCCACAACCTTCCCATTCAGAGTCCGCAGTGTTACCACTGAGCTACGGATCGGGCAGCATATTTAAAGAATAGAATATGTTGTGTGCTACGCCGGAAATCTAACCCTTTACCTTCCAAACACGATTCTTAAGCGTTAACCACTAGTCTATAGACCGTTTTACCTCTTTGTTTAAACAATAGTTGGTTTCCCTGCTCCCAAAGAAGTCCTTTTTGTGAACTCTGAGTAAACCTTCCCGGTAGTATTTATTATAGATTTGAAGAAAACACATAAATGAGGTTGGAACCTTTTTAAATTAAAAACAGTTTTCTCTAACACTCACTAACAACCAAGTACAAAATATTTGTATGCCTTTTCCCTAGCAACCGGACCACATGACACAATATTGTATCTGCCAGTTAACGTGCGGATCTCATTGTATATTATGATGAATATCCGTAATTTCAACATAAACCTAACGATTACCTATGGATCATCTACATAATATTACATTTATATTTTTTAAATAGCTCTGATTCATAAAAGTATGAAATTTTAGAGGACGAAAATGCATTGACTTTGTAAGTTTAATGTGCGCCAATTTTTCGTACAAAATACATTCATTGCAAAAAAAAATGTTTCTCATTAATGTGTCAATCAGATTTTCTAGCGAAGACGTCAAAAGTGCAAAAAATTATTAAGATAGAAAAACTAAACCAAGATTGATTTTCTCTCCGACCTTAGAGCTTTTTTTCACAAAGGAGTTTAAAGTCTCTTCAAATGACTAAAGGATTATTTCATGTGAATGGCATTCCGTCACCTTAGTGCTTGTTTGCCTTATCTCCATCAGAATTAATTTCACTTGAGAAAAGTTTGTATGTGTTCTGTCTAGACCAGGGGACTGAATACAGGAGAAGTGTAAAAAAAGTGGTGAGGGACGATCGAGAAAAGTATGGAGTAATCAGATTGAGGAGATTGTGAAATAATGGGATTTACAAAGTGACTGTAAAAGAAGAAAATGCATGAAAAAGGTGATGGATATGAATGAATTAAAATAGGTATGTATGGATAGGAAGAAATGGATACAGCTCTGCAGAGGCTCTAGCCACCCCTAGCGGGATTGCGACACAGTTACTGCCACAGTTACAGTTACCAATATGTCTTCTGTAAACTGGAAATTGATTTACAAAATATTATGAACAATTCTCACATTATCGTGTTTAAAACGTTGTTTTCTTAGCTCAGATTATGTAGAATGTGGGTATTAAGAAGCAACGCCATTGAAAGGTCATCTTTGAATCAAATGGTGGATAAGCCAAACAATCACTGGGGGGGGCAATTCGTCTCTCACCTTTGTTTTGGAGAAATGTCAAAAGTTTATTAATCTCGTGTGAGTAATGACGTTTTGCTTTTAGCGTTTTTTTTTTCAAGAAGAATTCAAGATGAAATAGTATTGAAAAATGATGGAGCACATCTATTGAATTTAAGAAATCATTTGGCCGGTCCTTGGTCTAGTGGTTAGCGCTTCGGGCTCGTAGATGGAAGGTCGTGGGTTCGAATCCCGGCGTTGCACATTTTTTTTATGAAAAATGATAAATTGGCACTTATTTCTGCCTTTGATTTTTGACACTTACTTCCAGCGAAATGCTGTAAGCCAATAAAAAATCCCTGATAATCGGGAGCTTACTATGAGTGACGTCACATAGTCGAGGGATATTTTGAATGTTCGGACCTCATTCAGCAACGTCCAACATTGTTTTTTTTTATTTTGTAAGCTCCTTAATTATATTTTTGTGAGGAAAACAGAGAAAGGTATCGAATATAGATGGACCCAATTCCTCAAATAGCGGATGAATGTGTCATAATTTAAGGAGAGCTTGTATGAAAAATGTTATAACTCTGGATGAAATTAAAGAAGTGTGCAAGGACAGAAAAAAATGGCGGCTAATCTGTAATGTAGGCGGCTTAATTTTGCATAATTTTTAATTTCGTAATTAATTTATACCTATGTCTTTTTTGTGCAGATCTCTTTTTAAGGTTCTGTTTTATATACATAAACTAGCAGACTGACCGTGCTGCGCACGGTTGTCTGCTAGGCCCTTCGGGCAGTGTCTGGCTTCTGCAATAATTTTTCCTCACACCTCCTTCATAGTAATTAAATGCTTTAAGAAGTAATTTGAAAAAAAATTTGCGGTAAAAGAGTTATTTAGTTCTTTCATGTTCTGAGTATCTTGTATGAAGCATGAGGTATGAGGCTGACCTCCCATACCTAAAAAAATGTTCACTGAACGAATGTTTCTCTGTTCCTGAAAAGGTCGGCAAAATTGCAGGGCTTATGGTCAAGAGAGGCTGAAATTTTTATTTGTAATTACACATGCAGCGTTTGTAAGCGCAAACTCACTCATGTCTGCTTGGGGGCATGCATTCAATATGAATTATAAAATGTATGTATGCAACTTAGATTTATATTCTAAAATTAAAAACATCAAGTGCCACAATTATATGTTAACGTGAAAGAACATTTGCCAGCTTGTGGGTGTGCATTGTATTTGAATCATCAAAACTCTTTTTGCAACTTAAGATTATAAATTAAGATAACCGTTGTTTAAGGATTTTTCAAACCCAAACTCCTTGACCTAAGGGTAAGTATGAGGCTTACCACCCATATCGCATAAATGGGTTCACTTAACTAATGTTCCCCCTGTTTCTGAATAGGTCGGCAAAAGTTGCATGGCTTATGGTTATGAGAGGCTGAAATTTTTATTTGTAATTACACATGCAGCATTTGTAAGCGCAAAGTCACTCATGTCTGCTTGGGGGCATGCATTGAATATGAATTATAAAATGTATGTATGCAACTTAGATTTATATTCTAAAATTAAAAACATCAAGTGCCACAATTAAATGTTAGCGTGAAATGATATTTGCCAGTTTGTGGGCGTGCATTCAATTTGAATCATCAAATAACTTTTTTTGCAACTTTAGATTATAAATTAAATTTAACATTGTTGAAGGATTTTTTAAACTCAAATCCTTGACGGATAGGTAAGTATGAGCCTGTATACCCATATCGCAAAAAATGGTTCACTTGACAAATGTTTCCCCTGTTTTTGAAAAGGTTGGCAAAAGTTGCAGGGCTTATGTTCATTAGAGGCCTTAATTTTAATTTGTAAGTTAACATGCAGCATTTATAAGCGCGAACCCACTCATGTCTCCAGGGGGGCATGCATTGAATATGAATTATAAAAGTTATTGTATCTGTGCAACTTAGATTATATATTCTAATATTTAAAAAAAATCAAGTGCCACAACTATATGTTAGCGTGAAATGACATTTGCCAGTTTGTGGGCGTGCATTCAATTTGAATCATCAAATAACTTTTTTTGCAACTTTAGATTATAAATTAAATTAAACATTGTTGAAGGATTTTTCAAACTCAAATCCTTGACGGATAGGTAAGTATGAGCTTGAATACCCATATCGAAAATGATTGGTTCACTTGACAAATGTTCCCCCTGTTTTTGAAAAGGTTGGCCAAAGTTGCAGGGCTTATGTTCATTAAAGGCCTTAATTTTAATTTGTAAGTTCACATGCAGCATTAATAAGCGCGTACCCACTCGTGTCTCCAGGGGGGCATGCATTGAGTATGAATTATAAAAGTTATTGTATCTGTGCAACTTAGATTATATATTGTAATATTTAAAAAAAATCAAGCGCCACAACTATATGTTAGCGTGAAATGACATTTACCAGTTTGTGGGCGTGCATTCAATTTGAATCATCAAATAACTGTTTTTGCAACTTTAGATTATAAATTAAATTTAACGTTGTTGAAGGATTTTTCAAACTCAAATCCTTGACGGATAGGTAAGTATGAGCTTGAATACCCATATCGAAAAAAATGGTTCACTTGACAAATGTTCCCCCTGTTTTTGAAAAGGTTGGCAAAAGTTGCAGGGCTTATGTTCATTAGACGCCTTAATTTTAATTTGTAAGTTCACATGCAGCATTAATAAGCGCGTACCCACTCGTGTCTCCAGGGGGGCATGCATTGAATATGAATTATAAAAGTTATTGTATCTGTGCAACTTAGATTATATATTCTAATATTTAAAAAAAATCAAGCGCCACAACTATATGCTAGCGTGAAATGACATTTGCCAGTTTGTGGGCGTGCATTCAATTTGAATCATCAAATAACTTTTTTTGCAACTTTAGATTATAAATTAAGATTACCGTTGTTTAAGGATTTTTCAAACTCAAATTCCTTGACTTAAGGGTTAGTATGAGGCTTACCACCCATATCGCATAAATGGGTTCACTTAACAAATGTGTCCCCTGTTTCTGAAAAGGTCAGCAAAAGTTGCAGGGCTTATGGTCATGAGAGGCTGAAATTTTTATTTGTAAATACACATGCAGCATTTGTAAGCGCAAACTCACTCGTGTCTCCGAAGAGGAGTGCATTGAATATGAATTATAAATGTTAATGCGTCTATGCAACTTAGATTGTATATTGTAATAATACTTTAAAAAAATTAAATGCCGCAATAAGTACGGTTTCATATAAAAAGTTGACCGAATCGATCGTCATTATTTCTAAAAAATACATGTTATAACTGGTTGAAGTATAATTTTGAAATAAATAAAGAATATAGGTAGGTACTCAACGGAATTCAACCGAAAAAGAATCGACTTGGCAATGGCAACGATGGCAACTTTGAAGCCTATGTTGAAGTGTTGGCAATTTATTTGAAATTCGAATGTCAAAATGAGTTTTGTTTCTCGCATAGGTTTTACATAAAAAGGTGTTGTGATTGATCATGTTTATTTATTTAAAAAACAACAATTTAAAATCTACTAATGATGAGGAAGCACATCCCAAGTCCTGAACAATATTTGTTGTGAATATGACGTGCATCTGTTTAGGAGTTCTTCAGTTTGAATGCCATTAACGCACAACTATTTTGTATGGGGAGGCCGTTGAATTTTATAAAGATAAGGGAAGGGATGTAATTTATGATTTGTGTTCCTTCACTCACAGGTTGGTTTAACGCTGACCACCCAAACTGCAAAAAACGGTTCACTTTGCTAATGTCCTGGCTAATGTAAAGGAAAGGTCGGCAAAAGGTGAAGGCTTTATGTTCATCCGAGGCTAAATTTGAATTTGTAGGTATACAAACAGCACTTGTAAGCGCAAACTTATACGTGTTTGTTAAGACGCATGCATTTAATATGAATTTAAAACATTGATAAATCTTCACAGCTTAGTTTATGGGTTATAGATTATAAAAACATCAAATCTTTGTAATTTTCTATTATTAGGTATAATCATCACATGTATAATTTAAATAGATGCTTTGTCATGTAGAGAACCCGGGGGTTCTTGATTTGGTCCCTCGGGGCGCAAAGTTATGATTTAATCAAAGTCTAGGCCCCGAAACTAAACTAGGGGCCCGCTAGGGACTAGTGACGTCGTAAACTTACAGTGTAGCCGACAGTTAAGTCCACTACTATGCATCAAAATTACGTCATGATTTAATGTGACCATGTAGTAATATATCGTGAGGGGTTTTAATGAAAATCCTGATGTGGACTACTAAACTAAACAATTAGTGTTATTTTTTTATCACGTTTCCCCTTAAAGATGACAGGTGGCGAGTGGAACCAATTTTCTTTTACAGTTAAGGGACTGTTAGGACCAGAATCTTCTAGAACCAGAATCTTCCAGAAAAAAAATCGACTAACGGTATTTTCGTAAATAAACAAAAATACTCCCACTTGCCCCAACTGAAAGTGGTTGGTATGGTTGGTTGGTGTGGGGCCAGCCCCCTTACCCGTAAAAAATAAATAAGTCCCAAATCGCTACATGCGACCCCTTCGGAGATAACGCAGGCAAAAAGTTACACTATAGGGGCTGTCCATATATTACGTCATTCGCATTAAGGGGGGGGGAGTCTGGTCTGCGGATGATGGCAAATGATGTACGAATACCAAAAGTGACGTCGTTCTTGTAAATACCAATTTCTACAAAATATACAAAATATTATATAAGTAATATAACATTATTAATAATTAAGCTCATCCATTATTACAGCAAGAGGGGGGGGGGGTCATTAGATAATGACTATAGGATGATTGTAAGGGGGGGGGGGGTCGAAAATCGACCAAAATCGATGACGTAATTTATGGACGGCTCCATACATGTTGCTTGGAAGCGTTTTTTTTTGCGGACACGATGGTATACTAGTGGTATAGAGGTAGACCTTGGCAAAGTGTACTATTCTGTTTATAGAATGGGTAATCAGCCTCATACCAACCTGCAAGTCAAGGATGAAAAATAAAAACCTTTTACGAATACTAGCATTTAAGATTAAAGTTTCTTAATCAAAAAAGTTAAATCAAATAATGAAACAAGAACCTACGCTTTTTAAAAATTCCTTTCCAAAGAACTTTAAAAAAATATCGCTATAGAAAATGAAAGAATACGAAATATTTTTTGCAAACAGAAAAAATACGTTTCCAAAAAAATCCTTTCATGACACAAAATAGGCACTCAGTATTCAGATGGCGTCACCTGAAGGATTGTAAAATTCGATCGTACTTATTTTGCACGTCACAAATTTCGCATGTAAACACTTTATGAAATAAGCCCAATATGTCAGGCTCTCGTGTGAAGCGGATGAGGATTTTCCGGAAAAGTACGGGTTGATAATATTATCACAAGGGGAGGTATGCAATATTTGAAAAAAAAATACGTGAAAGGAAGCTTATCTCATGAAAAAGGATAAGCCCGTCATGTCGATTCAAATCCGGATATCGGATTGTGAATATGAATTTTCACAAAAAAAATTGTATTACCATCTATAATCTAATCTTTAATCTATGTAAGTTGCAAAGATAAACAAACAATTAAAAATTCATATTAAATGCATGCCCACAAACAGATACGTGTAAGTTTGTGTTTACGCTGTTTACGTTTAATGATGCAAGTATTTTTTTAAGGAATCCTGTGCGGAAGACACTTATTGTAGTGCCGCAGAGGTGTTGGTGATGTGGCAGTTGATGTCCTGATCAGTTAGCTGCGTAGTGTTGTGGTGTGTATTGCGTTGTCTTTGTTTTGAGACACTGAAAGTAAGTGGCGATTGATATTGGTTACGAATAGGGCAAGGTTGAATTGGAGTGGAAACACATATAGCGGTAACTAGTTCCATAACCGGATGCTCTTATAAACTAAAATTCTTATTAACATCAACCCTGCAACTTTTGCCGACCTTCCCTGAAATTTGGGGAGCATTGGAAAGGGTGATACATTTTTTTACAGAATGGGTGGTCAGCTTCATATGAACTTACAAGTCCAGGCATTTAGTTTTCATATATTGTTTTATATTTACGCCATCAAGATGAGCTTATCAAATGTTTTATACTTAGAGTACAAATAGTCCCCTTAGTGCTTGATTGTCTTATCGCACGTTTAATAATAAAGAACAATAACTCAAAAAACAAGAATGTTGGGAAATCACGTTTAAAGTTCAGACACCCAGTACAACTTGTATGGGATGAAAAAGGCGGCCGATGTTTTATCTCGGTCATATTCGTCCAAATTGAACGGCTGTCGCATTCTACCTATTCTTCTCGCATTGTTCTTGCGTTTTATTACAAACTCTCGATTTTCCCAATTTTCGAGCTATTTCTCTTTATTATTAAGCGTTCGATATGTCCATGAGAGGTTATTTCACGTGAGCAATGTTTGAATGTACACTGGACCAATGTGTTTTATGAATGCTAGAAATTGATTTAAAAAATATTGAAAACAACGTTTTCGTGATTTATATACGTCTTTTTCTTAGCTCAAATTGTGTAGAATGTGATTCTTTATACGAGTCGTATAACTGCAAACGCCGTCATCTCCAAAATTTATGATTTCTTAGAAAATTATTGAATTTGATTCTGCGTAGTGTAACAAATCATTTGCCGTGTGCAATGTGATGAAAACCTCACTTAATCCTTCGTAATTTTAATTGAAAAAGTATGATTTCGTGCAAACGCCGTCATCTACAACTGGGAAAAAATTGCGTTTAAAACACAAGTTTATTTTTCTCAAAAACATCGCGTAAGGATTTGACGGCGTTTACATTTATACGACTCATACTATTTGATTGAATCAAATGGAGGATAATCCAAACAAGTACTGGGGGAACGAAATGTCATAAAACAAAGATAATCTGACAATTTCTTCCAGGACCATTAAAAAATCATTTCTTTGCATTTTTTATTTAGAAAAACAAGCTTTCAACAGATTTAAATCCGTTTCATGTAGGCTTTGTATACGAGTCTTACAAGTGGAATAAGTTGTCTTATTTCCAAGACATCTTCAGCGACAGACAACTCGTCTCGGGAACATCTCAAGTGACAGACAGTTCGTCTAGGGAGCGAATTTTCCGGATTTTTCTCGGGACGAGCGGGAATGTGTCTCGAATCTTGTTTTTTTCCCCGACATGTTTTATTTTTTCAGCGTAATCTCGGCTCTCATGTAAAATGACGTGTTTGTTTTTTATTTATCGAATCAAAAGGAGAAGACCGATTTATGTATATTTTGGTAAAATAATCTTTACATAACTTGTTTCTTTTTTTTCACATAACCGGTCAATAGCTCAGTTGGTAGAGTGCTTGCATTCTACCCCGTAAGCTCGGGTTCGAATCCCACCGAGGAGGGTGGCAGAAATGATTTCCTATTTCGGTGTTTATTTCAAACCCCATAATAAAAATACCGGCAAGGTTTACTCAGCCTTCACAAGAAATGAGTACCAGCCCCATCGGAGCTGGGAAACCCCCACTTCAACTAGTTGGTTGAAGTGGGGGTTTCCTAAGTGGTTGGCGTAAGGCCGGCCCCCTTACCTGTAAAAATAAATAGGTTCAACTCGCCACATGCGAAGCCTTTGGGGATAACGCGGCAAGAAGTTACACTATATGTGTAGCTTAGTTGCGTTGCGTTTTTTATTAACACCAAATAAACTCTCATGTGAAAGCAGAATAAGAAAACGGAACTTAGCTACATATGAAGTGTAATTTCCTGTCGCGCTCTCCCCGAAGGGTTCGCATGTGACGAGGGAAGTATTGTGTAGATATGGGGTTTTCCAGCTCCCGAGGGGGCTGGGACTTATTTCTTGTGAAGGCTGGGTAAACCTTGCCGGTATTTTATTTTGGTTTTGAAATAAACACCGAAACAGAAAATTATTCCTGACACCCTAAGTGAGATTCGAACTCGAGCTCTTGGTATGGAATGAAAGCATTCTATCAACTCAGCTATTGTCTGGACTTTTTACGAGCATGATTGTCGCTACAAAGCCCCAACTGCTGTAAGGCTGGATGGATTTTTGTAAAGCTTACGAATTTTCCGACCTAGCAAAGAGCATTTTTGAAAATATGAATGGTATATTTGTTGTGCTCCACCGGGTTTCAAACCCACTACCTTTTATTTACGAGTCCAAAGCGTTACCACTAAACTACAGACCCGTATAAACATCACCCCGCAACTCTTGAAATTAGCCAATTTAATATTGTTAAACCTATTAGTGAAGGCACACAAAGAATGGATCACATTTAACAATACAAAACAAGCAATTTCTAAGTAGAATAATTGAACTAAAAATTACAAAGTAGGTATTAATGATAATGAGAATTGCAAAGTTAAAAACGTTGGCCGCCAACATTACAGATCAACTGTAATTATATACTTAATGAGAAATAATTATGTGATTAATCTAGAGAATGGAACGTTTTAACATCAGACACGCCGTTGAATTAAAAATCAATATCTTTAATCGAAAACGGTTGAAATTCCTCGTTGACTTTCATCTTATTATCCTCACATTTATCGGCATCCATTTGATGGGATGAACCTTATTCAATGAAAACAAACAAACCAGATTGGTTTAAGTATCGTTTGATAGTAATTCAACCCTTAGCTCCTTTGTCTACAGTACTCGGAAGGGATGCTTTTCCCGTGTATTTACTTTGCGGTAGAGATTTCTTCCCCGCTTTGGCATCCATTATCAGAGAAACGTGTCTCCAAGCCAAAGCTTCTAAATGTGTAGCGTTCAAATTATTCAGAGTCAATAGAATAGAACAAAATCTTATTTAAAGCAACTTAATATATTCAACTTTAATTCTCTACAAGCATTATCCAGTAATCTATAAATTTAATTTCAATTGGTGGTTCATCTTCACAAAGATTAAACCTAAATAAAGGTGTTCCACAGGGATCAATACTAGGACCGTTACTTTTTATTTTATTTATCAAATAACCGAAAATCATTGCTACAAACTAATAGGGTCTTGTTGTGTTTCGTTCTGGCTTTACACACCTCAAAGACATGTTCTTGTGTAAATATTTAAAAAAAACACGCTAGAAAGATGACGTTTTGTAAAGATATGTAAAAAAACGCACCTTTTTTAGTCGCATCGACAAGATTCTTATGGTAAAGTTCTATTGACGACCATGATAATCAAACAATCACTGTAGACCACCCTCTCAGGTAAACAAAGCCAATGTAGTTTTTTCAACAGCAGAGAGTGATGTGAAAGAATTCGGGCAACCAGAAGATCAGTCGTTTCTTCGTTCAATCGTCGCTTTTTAGTTGTTTTTTTGACTCGGAAATATACGAGTATAGTGTGAAACAATAATCAATTGAAAACATCACAAACGGGAAAGTCACGAAAGGAATGGGGATTTGTGTTAACTTTTACACCATCCTGTCACGTATATTTCACGACCAGATCCGGACTGGAAGTGATCTAAATGAAATAAGGAGGGTACTGTTAGAAACTTTGAGGTTTGCTTTTCAAGTCCATCTTCCTTATCCCCTCATCCTAGTGCTATGACCGCAAATCCCTCCACTAAGAAGTTAGTTCATCCATCCCTATCATACAATAACCTGAAAATGCGACCTAAAACCATAAAGTCTCTCTGCAAATACTGTCTGCCACGGACAATATTAATTCCATTAAATAACTATCAGGAAATTTAGGGCAATAAACTATTGTTAAATATCCATTAATAATTATATTCTATAGAGGGGAGAAGATCTCAGGGACGCCGAAGGACATCGTGGCTGAAAAACCTGCGACAGTGGTTCGGCAGAAGCGCCAAGTCCCTGTTTCGAACCGCAGCATCTAAAGTCAAAATAGCCATGATGTTTGTTTTTTTATTGTTCAGTTTTACCTTTAAAATGGCGGTATGTACTCGTATATCTTTCAGTTGTTACTTCAGAAGTGTGTCACCATAGTTTCGTCACGCAAGAGGGACAATAAAAGTTGAATTACGAGTACCTGGCCTATAGAAGTGTATACGGCGGCTTTCCCGGCCGTCCCGCAACGTTTATGGTAACATTAAAAACATTTTATTGCGTACATTAAATTTACTCCAGTAAAATATTTTATTTTTGCCGTTAATTTATTCACAGACTAGTGGTTAACTTCTCTGACAAACATTTAAAAGGCGATTAGATTAGTTCCTACTTGCAATAGAGTTTTCTACATTTTTTTACAGAACCTAGGATCCGGCTCGAAGGACCAAATTATGATGAATCCAAGTTGAACTCCACCATCTACGAACTAGAAAGAAGACTGAATGACGTTTATAAATTTAATAATCATTTGAGCAAATTGATCCCAGGCAAATCTGCCAAAGCCACAGACTATCAAGGAACAAGGATAGGTGTCTGGAATAATCTGATAGAAATCACCTCGCTCCCGATTGACCTTATTTTAATTGTTTTTCCCTGTCGAACGCGCGCGACTTGGGATGCAGCCGAAGAGACAAGACACGTCTCTTTTCTCTCGAGAATTTACAAGTACTGAAGCACTGATACTTCACAGTTTTATTATCTAATTGTAACTGTATTGTTTTAGTATTTTATTGTAACTTATACGTGACTGTTAGTAAGCATGCATTTAATATGAATTTATTATAGTACTCCACCGGGAATCGAATACACTATTTTCCATTTAGTCCGAGTCTTAAACGTTCACCACGCACTAGAGACCTTTTTTTATAAGATAACATTATATTTGAACTGTGAATAATACTTATTGGATTATTTGTTGGCCCTTCGTCTGTTTTGTGTTGGTTATTGTAAGCTTCTGCCTTCTGGAACCTTCCATAATCAAATTTGCTCAGACTTTATTGCTAATCCCGTTACGAGGCATCGATTTCCCTCCAATTTCACTTAGTGATATTGGGCAACGAGGGCTATCACTGCGCATTAAGAGATAAAAGATTAAAAGTCTATTGTATCTCAAAAATATCCACCGGGATTCGAGCCTACAACCTTTCATTTACGAGTCCGAAGCGTTTCCACTACACTACGGACCGGTTTGAAGTTGTCACAAAAATTAATGCAACGATAAGTCATTTACCTTGTTACCGATATTTTTTTAATTTATTCAAATTTGTTTCAATAAAAATGTATGGATTATAAATATCGACGGTTTAAAAGGATATAGGGCATAAGCGACAATAACTAAATTGTTCAGGAGAGCAGTTTAAAGTTTGAGATTACAGAAAAATTGATATAACTTTTTTTATTTTTTTATCATATAGGTACGCTAAAATCATAACACCTCAAGGCATTTATATTAATTTGATTTTATGTTTTTTTTACGAGGTTTTATGTAACAAACGCTTTTAGGAAAATAAGGCCAAAATTTTCATCGGTTGCTCCAAAACCATACTTCGAAAACGCAATTTTTTGCCTGGGAAAAAATGACAAAAAAAGTCATCGTAGAACTACGAGAGTTAGCGCATTAGAAAGAGTGGATTTTTTTAGTAGGATAGCATTCATACCTCATTTTCAAAAAAAATGTCGCTTACGCTCTATTATCCTTTCACCGTCGATTTGTTTTTTTGTTTTTTTGCATACAACAAAAGTATAAAACTAACAAAAACAGTGTCAGGCAGCAATTTGGGAGCTATAAAAAGAAAGTGAGACTGTAATGTGGTCCCCACACTACGACCGGTGATTGTGGCTCTACCTAATTATGCTTAATACGCCGCGCCGTAGGCAATAAAAGTTAGTGGAGCAACTTTCAAATACACGACACCCTTTTCTGTGGGATTATTTATAACGAATCGAACAAAAAACACGAAAAAAGTGAATCCAATTTGATTTATTTCACACAATTTATTACAGATTCGGAATAGATGCAGAATCACTTTACACCTACACAATTCAACGGTGAGTTGACTACTCTCCTACAGAGAGCTTTGGTCCTTATTTTATAGAATTAATATGGATCGTTCTCGAATCATTAAGAATTGGTACATGCGAGACTTTACAAGAACACCCGACCAAACACTTGAGCAATCTCGAAAAATACAAATTAAATAATTAGGTACTTAAAGTGTTTTCATTGTTATAGAAGATTCACAAATTTTATTAGGTATTATTTTACACAGGCAAACAAAGCACACATTTACATATTTGTAATAATACATTAACCAACCCTTCGATCGGTCCGTATTCTAGTGGTCAATATTTCTGGCTCGTAAATGGAAAGTTGTGGGTTCGAATCCTGGCAGAGCACAAAAAATATATACCATTTATATTTTCAAATATGCTCTTTGCTTGGTGAAAAAAAATCATATACCTTTACCAAAGACAGGTCACTAATCCAGCCTTACAGCAACTAGGTCTTGCTTGAGAATTGCTGCTTTCTACAGCGACGAACAAGCTCGCAAACGGCTCTTGAGGTGTGATACACACAAAAACAGCGCTCACCAAATAAATCAGCCTAATTTAATTTTTTTTTTTTTTTTAATAGATTTGTGAAGAGGTATGCAATTCACCAACCTATTCTACCTCGCCAGAAACAGGTATCAATTTCAACGAATAATAACTCATTATTGTTTATTTTAATGAATTATTAATAACTAATTACCCAATTACATCTGTTGAACCAGGGTCAAAGGTCAAATGATCCAAGCGAGGATCGAACCAACGTTGTTCTATTGCAAACACGCTAGAAAGATCAGCCCACTTGGCCCCCTCGGCCATAACACCGACAACAACCCTTATAAAAGCTAAAACATTTGTTTGAATTATTAAGTTATTAACAAATTTAAATAATAACCCACTACAAAATAATGTCTCCTTCATCAAGAGAAATTATTAAACCAACTATCAAATTGCCATCGCGTGTATTAGGATCTTAAAAACATTTTGTTATATAGGAAATCTGGCATTGAATCGATTTATTTCTCAATACGGGAAATTTTGCATGCCAAAAGAGCATTAAGGCTTGAGAAAACAGGAAAAATTAGCAAACGTTTTATGAGCACTGTTTGTTATATCGTCGCTCCAGTGCTTGTTTGGCTTATCTACCATTTGATTCAAAGATGACCTTTGAATCAAATCGTCTTAAGAATTACATTCTACACAATCTGAGCCAAGAAAAAAACGTAAAAAACAAAAATGTGAGAATTATTTTAAATATTTTCGAAAGCAATGTCCAGTATTTGTAAGACACATTGGTCCAGTACACATGCAAATATCGCTCATGTGAGAATCTCTCTGTTGTAGATACAACAAACCAGCACAAAGGGGACGATATGATGGAGTATTTCAGGCTTTGCGTTTTCCTGTTTTTTTTTGCGAAAAAACAATTTCTGAAATGTTACATTTTATTTCGTAATTTATGTCTTTTCGAAGCGTATTAAATGGTCGTTTCAGGGTTATTTTTAGAAATAATTTAGTATTAAATCTGTAATCTGAGTTGCAAATTTATGTTAACATTTGAGGTTTATGCCATTACATTTTTTTCCCATATGTTCTTTCTGGTACATTAATGTGGTACTCAAACTATTATATCTATAATCTAAGTTTCAAAAATGTGTAAACATTCAAAATTCATTTTAATTGTACGCCTTCAAACAGGTACGTGTAAGTTTGCACATGCGCAAATGCTGCATGTGTACTTACAAAAGTAAAATCCAAACCTCAAATGAACAAAAACCCTGCAACTCTTGGTCGACCTACCACATTGGCAATGTGACCAATCTTTAGAGTATGGGAGGTTAGTCTCATACAAACCTATAATTCAAGGATGTTCATTTAAGATTTGGGTCTTATATTGTAGGTCCACATGCGGCATGTGTAAGCTTATACGTGTCTGCTTATGGGAATGCATTTATGGTATATATTGTAAATGTAATATATATTTGCAACTTAGATAATGAATAAATTATAAAGTCGTTAGCTCAGCGGCGAAATCTCCATAAAGGCAAATAGTTGTTGTCGCACTTAATTAATAAGTTTAATAGTGCTGAATAGTTTTCAAGATTCAGTATTGTTATGTTTAATTGAAGGTACCCCCCGGATGTCGCTACAGGATACTTACTCCGGCTAGCTATCATCAGCATCACTCTCAGGGTGTGGGGTTCTTTCCTTGGGTTGCTAACTTGTATTTTGGGAAGGGTTGACAAGATGGGGCAGCGCCCCAGGCTAGCGGCGGCTCACGAGGCGGACGCCTCCACACGTTGAAGCCCCTGGGTGGGCGCTCCTATGCACCCGTCTCTGGTCCACAAGGCGGGTGCTTTGCTGGCAGGAAATCCAAGTAGATGGGGAGGAGGGAGCTCCATGGTAATGCCCCCTCTTGCACCGCTTGGTGCTTGGTGGTCGCCGACGTCTGAATCGGTTTACATCTTGCCGAGAACTGATGAGCGATGGCCCGATTAGTTCGCACGGCGCAGTTTGGCCGCTTCCGTGACCGTTTGGCTCCGTTCGCCCCATAAAATACACTGTACACTTCGAGATTGTTCTTTCTATGTTATTTTAAAATAACATAACAGTATTTTTTTTTAAATCCTATGTGGGAGACTCCCTATATTTCAGAGACTCTAGGGGTCTATGACACTTTTTGTAGTGCCGTAGAGGTGTTGTTTACAAGCTTGGTCGTCGCTACAAAGCTTCATTACTCAAGCAAGATCCAGTTGCCGTAAGGCTGGATGGACCTTTAGTGACCGGTCTTAGTTAAAGGAATATGATTTTTTCTCCCAGTGGAGAGCGTATTTGAAAATATAAATGCTTTTTCTGTGCTACGCTGGGATTCAAACCCATAACCTTCCATTTAAGAGTCAGAAGTGTTAATCACTAGACTACGGACCAGTCTGCTTGCTTTTAAACGGTTGCTACGCCGTCTTTGCCTGTTTTGCTACGGTTGCTTTTAATAATATTCATACAATAGCCATTAAATCGTTGAGTTATTACAGAGAGTAGCTACGTCCAATAACAATTATAAATAAGTACAAGTGTCGCACGTATAGCGTATCGATTCGCAATAACCGGCGGCCTTTCACAAATTTACATTCCAAGAAAATAAACTCCAAATGTAATGAAATTAGTTTTGAAATTCAGACTCCATTAATTCACTTCACTTCTTACTTATCCACTTCGCTCTTATTTTGTGTAATTAAATACGCTGAATATTACATCTTAAATAATATTAGCCCCCTCCTTTTAACTGAAGTGGTTGGCGTAAGGCCAGCCCCCTTGTCTGTGGAAATAATGAGGTTTGACTCGCTTCATGCGACCCCTTCAGGGAAAGCGCGGTAAGAAGTTGACTATATGTGTAGCTTTGTTGCATTGCGTAGTTTCGTTACGAAATACTTTTGATCTTGTCATCTTTTGACTTGATCGGTCCGTAGTCTAGTAGTTTACGCTCCAAGCTCGCAGGCTTAAGTTAGTGCGGTCAATTGCCAGTGGAAAACAAAAAAAAAACAAATATTGGTATTCTTTGCTTGGTTGAAGAGCCGCTCATTGAAGCTTAGTCCAGTTGGCCGAGGGACGAGCCAATGGACTACGGAAGTAGTCGTGTTCTTTCGGCACAACCCGAAGTCTCTCGAAGCTGTGATTTTTTTTTAAATAATTCAATGGACTTTCACAGTGTGAACCACCAAAATCTAATAAATACAATTTCTTGTGGAGGTTGAGTAAGCCTTATGCTTTAGGAATGCAAGCACTGTAGCAACTGAGCTATCAACTGGACTCCATCTATAATATTTTATGTTGATCGATGGTCACAACCCTCAGCAATGAGGAACAAGATTAAGAAAAATATGTCTCAGACAACTTGTCACATGCAATAAATAAAATATGAATCATATATGAGTGGAACTCTGCTACGACCGTGTTTTCCACGTACAGAAAAGTTGTATATTTGGCGAGACCATCCCAAAGGTACCATACATATCATTTTGTAGAGAACGTCGGGCAGGAAATTTATGAACTTGTAGTGTGGCTTATTTTTCAGCCGCTCTGAGTAGTACACTAGTGGTTGTACGAGATGGGCAAGGCTTTACTCGTAGGGTGGCTATGGTTGAAGAAAAACTGTTTCAAAATTATAAATTCCAGGATTTTCATGTTCAAGCTTG
Source organism: Agapetus fuscipes (assembly GCA_951799405.1). Taxonomy (NCBI): domain Eukaryota; kingdom Metazoa; phylum Arthropoda; class Insecta; order Trichoptera; family Glossosomatidae; genus Agapetus; species Agapetus fuscipes. The sequence continues at coordinate 6,736,807 of OX637358.1, read as the reverse complement.
ATGAAACTACATCAAGCTTTATATGTTCATTTGAGATTGAGTTTCTTTATTTTCTGAATTTATACGTGTCTGCTTATGGGAAATCATGTAATATGAATCTTAAATCGTACCCTTAGTGCTTGTTTGTCTTGTGTCCATCAGATGTAATTTCACATAAGCAATGTTTGTATGTACACTGGACCAGTGTGTCTTATGAAAACTGGAAATCGATTTTTAAAATATTTAAAACAACTCTCACATTATCGTGTTTTACGTTGTTTTCTTAGCTTAGATTGTGTAGAATGTGATTCTTCAGACAATTCAATGGAAAAGTCATCTATACTAGTAAATCTTAAATATCTAAAATGAAGATAAGATAAGGCCTGCAACTCTTGCCGGCCTTCCCTGAAACAGGGGTAACATTGGAAAAGTGAACTATTTTTTACAGTTTGGGTGGTTATCCTCGTACCAACTTATAAATCAAGGAATATCTTCGAATCAAATTTCAGAAAAGCAAAACAAGCACCGGGAAGACGAAATGCAAATGCATCTTTGCAACTTACATAATGTTTATTAAGATAAACTTGAGAGCTTTTATATTCAGCCATTTGGTTACCATTTTAAGTACAACCATAGAGTCCGCATACAGAGTAGCCCATGATTTAAAACTACGATATAATTTGCGAAATTTTGCATACTCTTTGCGCTGCTGGTTTCGCAAACGCGGCTCCCAGATGAGCTACATGGCTGGAAACATAATTTCAAAGCGTTTGAATTTTGCAGATAAAATACGAGTTTTCCAAAAAATACAAACTCTAGAGGAAATTTTGAAATTTTAGAGTTCAATTTGAGTATCAACATATTGACAATTATATTCTTTTTTTTTAAAACTGAAAAATTTTAAAACATAATTTAAATCAGATATTTAACGAACCGTTTGGAGAGAACTTACATTATTCTCTACGTTTCGTCCGCGACGTAGCCTGAGGATAACCAGTTCATCTTCAGTCGCCGTACAGAAAGGATGTTCTCCTGAAGACGTCGGCTACGTCGCTGACGAAACGTAGAGAATAATGTAGTTCTCTCCAAACGGTTCGTTAAATATCCGATTTAAATTAAGTTTTAAAATTGTTCAGTTTTAAAAAAAAATATATAATTGTCAAAATGTCAAACGACCGTAATTCTAACTTAAACCCATCAACATAATTTTTCATCATTTGATTTTGATTAAAAGATTTGTTAATGCGTAGACTATTTGTTTTTTTTCCTTACTGCTTAGCGTAGATTGTAACTTAACGTTAATCAGTTGACTCGATAGCTCAGTAGTTTGGTCGATAGCTCACTAGTTTTGTCGATAGCTCAATTGGCATAAGCCTTAACTAAAGTAAAACGAAGTACTTAACTAAAGTAAAAAACATACACATAAATAAGTATTAACTATTAAAAAAATAATCCAATAGAATGTTAGTAAACATATACATAAAGTATATTATTTACAGGTAGGTATTGTTTAGCATAAAAATTCAATAAACGGGATCAATGAAGTATTTATTCCTACGCTTAATGTATTGAATCTACTATCACGGAAATGTAAAACCACTCTGTTCAAACCCTAATAAAACCAGTCCACACATATGCCTCCGAAACCTGGACACTGACCAAGCGTGACCAATGCTCTCTCAACGTCTTCGAAAGGAAAATACTTCGGCGTATTTATGGTTTAATAAAGGACGGAAACATATGGCGAAGAAGATATAACTCCGAATTGTATAAGCTATACCAGGACGCTGATGTGGTCCGCTCAATAAATGTCAACAGACTGCATTGGCTGGGGCACATTCAGCGAATGAACCATCGGAGCCTGGAGAAGACGATTGTCACGAACCCGGAGGGACGCTGGACAGTGGGAAGACCACTTCAAGATGGCTGGATGGAGTGGTGGCGGATTGCCGTGCAGTGGGAATGTGGGACTGGAGGAGGAAGACGTTGGATAGACAGCGCTGGCAGCGGTTGCTGAGGGAGGCCAAGACCCAACCGGGTTGTTATGCCAATGAAGATGATGATGATTAATGTATTGAATCCATCCACTTTTAAAACTTTATCTCTCCGTCTACTTCCTTCAGCAAATAAATAAAAATTCTACCCAATGCACTCGCTTGCTTGGAAGGAAATACATTTTACATGGAATTTTCAAAGCTATAAATAAATTCAAATATGAATTAATATTTAATAGCCTGAGATTTGTGGACAGACAAATCCCGTTTCCACCCAGAGAGTCTCGCCCATCGAGCATTACGCGTTACAAAGGGTTCCACGACAAATCGGTCACAGACAATCCGTCCACAGACAGCTTATCCATGGACAAATCAGTCACACGACAGTTAAGTCACTCTATTTTTTGGTCGACCACATTTTGGTCGCATACAATATAGGTCCAAAGAGAGCTTCATCACAGGAAACTTGCTGTTCAAAGAACCATTGTAATTACTGTAGTTGTAATTAATTGTAGTTTTCTGTGATGGAGCTGTCTATGGACCTATTTGCATGTGACCGAAATGTCTTTGATCAAAAATCGTGTGGACAATCTCAAACCCTTCTTATAATCGTCGTGTATGTGTTTGTCAGAAGGACCCACAGCAAATCATCGCTTATAGAAAGCTGTATATTTTTTCAAGCAGCAGAAGACCTTCCCGTGAAGTAAAAGCAACGGCACGATAGAACAAGAACCTCTAGGTCAGAGGCGTGCTCATGACTCTAAAAGTAAATGGTTCGATGGTACTGAAGCTAATAGCATACCTCAGGTTGCACTCTTTGTGGGATTGTTGCTAGATCACGAGTAGAGTGAAGAATGATATACATAATCTAAATCTAAATCTAAGTTTCAAAGATATGTATCATTTGAGATTCATATTAAATGCATTCCCACAAGCAGACACGCATAATTTCGCACTCACACATGCCGCATGTGGACCTACAATATAAAAAACCCAATCTCAAATGAATAAAAGCCCTGCAACTCTTGCCGACCTTCCCTGAAACAGGGGTGACATTGGCAAAGTGAACCATTTTTTACAGTATGGGTGGTCAGACACATACCTACCTATAAGTCAAGGAATACAGTTGTATTATACAAAATAATAATAGGAATTCTATGGATAGGATTACTGTGAATCCGTTGTGGGCGCAGCTAAAAGAAAAAGCGAAATCACTCACGCAACTACGCAACTAAGCTACACATATAGTGTAACTTCTTGCCTGCGTTTCCCCGAAGGAGTCGCATGTGGCGCTTCGGGGCCTATTTATTTTTACAGGTAAGGGGGCCGGCCTCACACCAACCACTTTCAGTTGAAGTGGGGGGGAGAAATTTGATTTGTTAGTAACAAAGTCTGCGTAACCGACTGGGCCAATGGCCGGCCGTACTGCAGCAAGGAGCGCAACCCGATCAGAGTGCCTGCAATGCACAGTACCACAAGATCACGGACAGTATCACTTTGTATCGTGTGGCCGATTCGTCAATGGCCGAGCTGTCTGTAGACGAAATATCTTTGACTGATTCGTCGTGACGCGGTCACAAAGTAGCGCCGCACACACGGTCCGGTTATCCGCACAAATTCATAAAGCTGAGAGCTCTTGACCCCGCGCGGGGAAACCGCATGTCGAATAATATCTATGCACAACCTCTCAGAGATAAGAGATACAAAGTTAAAGCCTTGTGAGCGGTGGAACCTCAGCTGTAGCATGCTTTGGTTAACGAGTTATTAAATTTTTGATAACAATTTACTTACACAGGGATTAAGTTATTTCATAAAAAGCGGTTGTGGCAAACATCGATAAAAGTGTCCATAACTGTACATATTTCCATTCTTTTATTTATTGTTATTTTACTCTTGATCTTGTTAATTTTACCCCGATCTTGTTAATTTTATCCATTATCTTGATAATTTTATCCTTGATCTTGTTTATTTTACACTTGATCTTGTTAATTTTACTTTTGATCTTGTTAATTTTACCTTTGATCTCGATAACTTTTCGTTGACTAATAGCCAACAGGTTGGTATAAGGCAGACCTTCCATGCTGTAGAAACTTGGTTCACGTTTGCCAATGCCACCGTGGTTTCAGGGAAAGGCTGCAGGAATTGCAAAGTTTTTGTTCATGTTGGGTTTGGTTTATTTTGTATAAAAGTAATTGCGAACTTACATGTGCCTGCTTTTGAGCACGCATTAAATATGGCCCTTCCTATTAGTCGTATTACGGTTCGTCTAACATCGTCAAATTCGTCTTATATCGTCTAATATAAAGTTTAATATTGTATCTGAAAAGATTAATTACGTATTTAACTGTAATTGTAATTTTGTCACGATTCCGCTAGAGGGGACCAGAGCCTCTGCAGTTGACCTCTATTTTTTCTATCCTTGCATACCTCTTTCTATTGATTCATATCCATTCCCTTTTTCATACATTTCCTTCAGTTGACTCTATTTTTTCTATCCTTGCATACCTCTTTCTATTGATTCATATCCATTCCCTTTTTCATACATTTCCTTCTCTTTGTATATCCCATTCTTTTACAATTTCGACCATACTTCTTCTTTTACCAATTTTTCCTTTCATACTTATTTTGTATATTTTAACTTTGTCAGTCTCTTATCATTTATTCTTTCCACATGCCCAAACCATCACATTCTTTTGTACCTCACATCCTCTTTCAACTTACATTTTTTATAATTGTGTAGTTATTATAATTGTAGTTACAAGTAACTTTCTTCGTCACATTTATGATGATTGTCGAGGTGAAGCTTCGTAAGCGGTCTACTTTGACACAGCGTTCTATATTATGTACATTATTCATACATGCCGGCTAAAAGCTAAACATCAAATCTGGACGTCACAAAGACGAGATATTCTCATAAGTTCACTCACTTTGGACCCTTCCTGGACCTCAAATTCAGACATAATTAGGACCTTCTTGGCTGTTATTTCAGTACATTATTAATTTCACTTCCATCTTACATCTTAAATAATACGTCCCTTCAGAGATTTTTTGGCTAATCTATTATTAGAATAAAAGATGACCTTTTAGAATCGTCTTGAGAATCACATTCTTTAATAATTAATCTGAGCTAAGAAAAAAAACCATAAAACACGATAATGTAAGAGTTGTTTTAAATATTTTCAAAATCAATTTCCAGCATTCATAAGACACATTGGCCCAGTATAAATACAAACATCGCTCATGTCAAATTACCTCCGATGGACATAAAACAAACAAGCGTTAAAGTGACGGTAGGTATATTATTATTAATCTAACTTCAATCTTAAATCTTAAAATTTAGATCTATCTATAATCTAAAATCTAAGTTGCAAGGATATATTCATTCAAAGCTCTCAGATGTATGCCCACAAACAAACACGTGTAGTTCGCGCTTACAAATGCTGATTGTGTACTTACAAATAAAATCCAAACCTCAAATGAACATAAGCCCTGCAACTCTTGCCGACATTCCCTGAAACAGGGGTGACATTGGCAAAGTGAACCATTTTTTACAGTATGGGTGGTCAGCCTCATACCAACCTATAAGTCAAGGAATACGAGTAATAAATAACATTTAAGTATAAAAAAAAAAAAAAAAAAATAGATAATGGGGACTTTTTATCATAAATAAAAAACAAACCCTTCTTGTCTCAGAAATAGCGTTATAATTCATTTTGAGAGAGGGTTGCTTTTATTTTGTGTTTTAAAACAAGCGTTTTTCATTTATATTTTTAAGGGTTTTTTCCATTGCAACGGTTTTTTCTATCAACACAGTTAAAGCAGCCTTGCAGTTCCTTGTAGTTCCTTGACTTATAGGTTGGTATGCGGCTGACCACCCATGCTGTAAAAATGGTTCACTTTGCCAATGTCACCCCTGTCTCAGGGAAGGACGGCAAGAGTTGCAGGGTGTATGTCCATTTGAGATTTGGTTTTTATGTTGTAGGTTCACATGAGGCATGTGCAAGCGCGAACTTGTACGTGTCTGGTTGTGAGAATGCATGTAATGTGAATCTCCAATGTAACATATCTTTGCAACTTAGATTAGATTAGATTAGATTAGACAGTGACAGTAGTCACGAAACGGGTCGAAATGGATCATTTGACCATAACTTTGACCCATAACAGATGTAATTGGGTAATTATTAATTCATTAAAATAATTAATAATTAATTATTAATTGATGATATTAATACCTGTTTCTGGCGAGGCAGAATAGGTTGGTGAATTGCATTCCTCTACACAAATTGCATGTGATGATGATGATGATGATGGTGATGATTTTTTTATAGCGCCGTTTCGTAAACCCTGTCACTCCAAGGGCGCTCGAAGAAATGTAGTTTATTTCTAGCTATCTCTCCACATTCTCTCAAGGTCTTTAGACGCAGGTGTTCGGGTTTTTTCGTGCAACACCGTGATACCGCCTCTCGGGTGTTTCCGTATTCAGTCGGCGCCCCGACTCACATTCTCGGCGGCACAAAGTGCTCCCAGTGAAACCCTTCGGCGTGTCAATACATAATAACGCGTAGGGGATGATTATATTACGTACAACCTACTGCCAGATTCACACTTGATGGGACCCTCCTCGTCAGTAGATACATTTTTTTTTTACGTTTTGTTTTTGGGGGGGTACACAATGGCATATTGTTACCGACTTTGATGTATGGAAGTGAAGCATTGACAGTGAACGATAGCGAAATGAGTAAATTATGTACGGTGGAAATGAAGCGTTTGAGAAGCATGACAGGAAAAACTCTGAGGGATAGAGTTAGGAATGAATGGGTAAAAAAAGAATGTAATTTGAAAGAGGATGTGAAAGTTAAGGTACAAAAGAATGTGATGAGATGGTTTGGGAATGTGGAAAGAATGAATGATGATAGACTGACAAAGTATGTATACAGAGAAAGTATGAAAGGAAAAAGAGGGAAGGGGCGACTGAGAAAAGTATGGAGTGATCAGATTGAGGAGATTGTGAAAGAATGGGATATACAAAGTGAGCGTTAAAGAAGAAAATGCATGAAAAAGGTGATGGATATGAATGAATTGAAAAAGGTATGTAAGGATAGGAAAAAATGGAGGCAACTCTGCAGAGGCTCTGGACACCCCTAGCGGAATGGCGACAGAGTTACAGTTACAGTTACAGGGTTAGGCACAAAATTTTCAAAGTTCATTTTGTCCATAAGTTTATGTTGACGATAGGGGGGGGATAGACACGCAATTTGACCACGAGTTTGTATAATTCTTCGTAGACCCCATTATAATGTCAGATCAATGTAGACCCACATCGAGTATCCCTTAGACCCCCAGGGGTCTACGGGATACTCTACTATACTTTTATTGCGGCTCTGTTAACAATTCAGTTTAACCTTTAAGGTGTCGATGCACAAAATATTTTTTCAAGACAATTTTTTTAAAAGCATTTGTGCTACGAACCCGGCATTGGGCAGTTTTCCCCTTGGTTTCACACGTCGACAAGCCTGTTGTCAAACGATCGCCAGAGGACAAGTAAAACGCCCATACAGAGCTATACTTCTCTCATGTATAACACAATGTACTTACGTCAAACGAGAGTCTACGTTGTGTGTCCCAAATGTGTGAACTGACACGAACATATCGTCCACTTAGTACTTGTTTGTCTTATGTTCATCAGAGACAATTTCACGTGAACAATTTTTGTATGTGTCCTTGGCCAATGTGTCTGATGAGTAATGGAAATTGATTGTAATATATTGAAAACAACTTTCACAGTATCGTGTTGAAAATTTGTTTTAAGCTTTAGTAAATTGTGTAAGAGTATGTAGAATGTGACACTTAAGACATTTCATTGAAAGGTCACGTTTGAATCAGATGGTAGATAAGCCAAACAAGCACTTGTAAGACGATATGGGATGTATTGTTTTGGCAGAATGTTCCGTTTTGAAGGCATTACGTATACAGTGGCTTTAGTCATAATCAAAGTTGCAAATGTATGTGTGTAAACATTAGTTATTATTCACTTTCATTAACTTCATCCGGACAGGTTTGTAGTCTAGTGCAAATACTTTGGACTCGTAAATGGAAGGTGGTGGGTTTGAATCACAGTGAAACACTGGTCACCAAAGGTCCATATGGCCTTACAAAAACTAGGTCTTGCTTGAGAATTAGCGCTTTGTAGTGACGACTAAGTTGGTAAAATTGGTTGGTCCGATTGATATTTCAGTTGGTAGAATGCATGCATTCAATGCCAAGAGCAAGAGTGGGATCTCCACCGAGGGTGTCAGAAATGATGTCCCGTTACGTTGTTTATTTCACACCCAAAATAATAACCGGCAAGGTTTACTCAGCCTTCACAAGAAATGAGAACCAGCCCCCTCGGGAGCTACGAAACACCACCTCAACTGAAGTGGTTGGCGTGAGACCGGCCCCCTTACCTAATCTAATCTAATCTAAGTTGCAATGATATGTTACTTTGGGGATTCACATGACATGCATTCTCACAAACAGACACGTACAAGTTCGCGCTAGCACATGTCACATGTTAACCTACAACATAAAAATTCAAATCTCAAATGGACATACCTACACCCTGCAACCCTTGCTGTCCTTCATTGAAACAGGGGTGAAATTTGGCAAAGTGAACCATTTTTTACAGCATGGGTGGTCAGTCGCATGCCAACCTATAGGTCATGAACCATACACACCCATAAAAATAAATGGATTCCACACGCTACATGTGACCTCTTCGTGGAGAACGCGGCAAAAAGTTACACTATATGTGTAGCAGTGGCGAAGGGTGCCATACAACTCGATTCCCATCGGTTTCCCTTTTAAAATGAGGCAAAAATGATAATAGAGTAGACTCATGGTTTCAATGGGGAAAAATACATATTGTTTCTTTGGTTTTAAATGTATTTTTTTTACTTTGTGGCTATATTTTTTAACTACTTTGTTGCCTCATTTTAAAAGGGAAGCCGATGGGAATCGTCACATACACATTGTGTAGTTAAGTTGCTTTTGTGATTTGTTTTTCACAAGTGTATAATATATATTTAAAGTTCTCTAAAGCTCAATTCCATTTAAAGGAGCTTTTTTCTAGCGCAGGTGAGCTAAACGGTTTAAAAACATTCCCACATGGTTAGCTGAGAGCTTTTTTAACTTGACACTCTCGTGTCTGGCGTGTGTGAAAGAGCTTTTAAGGCTGCCTAGGGAAAAGCTCTCCTTACAATCGTTACTGAAATTACTCGACACTTAGACGAACTCGAGCTTTCAATTGCACAATGAAAACTGACACAATGTGATGTTTGTAGGACACACAGCTTTGCTCTAAGCTTTGGGTTTATTTTTTTTTATTATAAATCTTTTTGTATTTGTGATTCGCAATCCGTATCCTTATGGTTGACTCAAAAGTCCTGAGATAACAGCGTCCAGCCATCGTTTCACCTTTAAGTAAACAAAAATCTTACATTTTCACTTATAGTAACCGCTATTCTGTTAGAGGTGGCCAGAAGTTCCACAGATGTATTCACTATGTTCTGTCGTTGCACACTTTTTTAATCTCCTTGTCATTTATCAGTCTCTTCATTCATTCTCTTCTCTTTTTCTCACTCTGCAGATTCTTGTGATTCGTAATCTCACTTATTGAATAAATCCATTCTTTTCTCGGTCTTTACTTCCACACTTACCTTTAAAATTAAACTTTTTACAATTATTTTACCAGTCGTTGATGATCAATTGAATCATTCTCATATTCTTGTTTATAATGTAATTTGTTGTCTATGTTCCTTGACTTATAGGTTGGTATGCGGCTGACCACCCATGCTGTAGAAAATGGTTCACTTTGCCAATGTCACCCCTGTTTCAGGGAAGGTCGGCAGGAGTTGCAGGGTGTATGTTTATTTGAGATTCGGGTTTTTATATTGTAGGTCCACATGCGGCATGCTTAAGCGCGAACTTATACGTGTCTGTTTGTGAAAATACATTTAATGCGAATCTTTAATGTTACACATTTTTGCAACTTAGATTAGATACCGCACTCTTTCATTTCCCAGTCATTTCAGACTTTATCATTCGGAGGGCTAAAACAGTCATTCTTTTACCGGTTTCGGCAATTGTGATATATCCTTACATAACAAAATGCTGCTGTCAGTGAAATAAATATTTACTGACAAAATTTGGTGATTTATACTTTAAATTATTTACATATTAAAATTGCATTTAAGTTAACTTAATTATACTTGCAAATTCCGGGCTTAAGAGGTACGATAATTTTATACCATTCAGTGCAATATAACTTTTATAATTATTCTTTTGAAAAGTTGTTATAATAATAATACTAACATTTTTTATTCCAGCATGGTCACGCGGTGGGTGCAATACGCGACCAGCCATACAAGAAAAATGTTACAAACAGTAAATCAAATACACCAAAAATAAGCAATGTTACATAAACCTGGTAGGCACCTATTATAAAAAACAAGAGAAATAAAAAGCGTGTGCACAAGTATAAAAGTAAGTAAAAGTAAAATTAGGCCTCGCAGTCTCAGTGGTGAATCTTTCGCAGCCTCAGCATTCCAGCCCAAAACTTCCACAACTTTGACTCCCATCTGCTGGCTTTCATAATGCTTGATTTTTATAATATTTGTGCAAGATTTGCTAATGGAAGCAAGATTGATGTGAGCAGGGCTGGAGGCAGTGTTGGCATGATTAATGCATGGCGCCCCAGAAGGAGCGGGAGCTCCTGAAAAACAGTGGGCGGATACTGAAGTGACGCAAGAAAAACATTAAAAGAAAATCGGAAAATCGGAAAATTGTTAATTTTTTTTCTATTTTGAGACATCTTTGCAAAAATAACCGAAAAAAATCGAGCATTTCAAATCGTGCCTTGAGTGCTTATTTGTCCATCGGAGGTAATTTTAGATGAGAAATGTTTCCATGTGTACTGGACCAATGTGTCTTATGAAGACAGGAAATATATTTCGAAAATATAAAAACAACTTTCACATTATCGTGTTTTACGGTTTTTTCTTGGCTTTAAATATTGTAGAATAAATATTCTTTATAAGCTACAACAGAGGTGGCATTGGCAAAGTTATCTATTTTTTACAATTTGGGTAGTAAGGTGATTATAAAAAATGTGATTCTGACTACTAGTGAAAGGATTTCCGATACACAGTCCGGCTTTATGGCCGGTAGAGGCTGTGTTGATCAGATTTTTACTCTACGACAACTTGTTGAAAAACAATTGTCGGTGAGGCGGAAGCTGTTCACGGCCTTTGTAGATCTGGAAAAGGCTTTTGACTCAGTAGACAGAGGTATGTTATGGGATGTTTTGAAAGCATACGGAGTGAATGGGGCTCTCCTAGGTGCGGTGCATGCCAACTATGAAAATAGTAAGGCATGTGTTCGTATTGATGGTGAGTATAGCGAGTGGTTTGAAGTTTATAAGGGTGTGAGGCAAGGATGTGTGATGAGTCCATGGCTATTTAACATAGTCATGGACAAGTGTGTCAGAGATGCTAGACTTAATGATTGTGGATTGATGATAGGAGAGAGCAAAGTGAGTGTTCTACTGTATGCAGATGATGCAGTTCTTGTATCTGATTCAGCAGTAGAATTGCAAACAATGCTCTCTAGATTGAATGAAGCTTTGTTAGGTAACCATCTGAAGTTGAATGCAAGTAAGACGAAAGTATTGATTTTTGAAAGAGATGATGAAAGTATGAATTATGAATTTAAAATTAATGGAATGAATGTTGATGTCGTAAATGAGTTTGTATACCTGGGAAGTAAGTTTGAAAAAGATGGAAGAATGACCGGTGAATTTGAAAGAAGAGTAATGAAGGGCAGGTGTGTACTGGGTGCCACAGCTTGTATCGCCAAAAATCAAAACATATCTAAAAATGCTCGATTGGCGGTACGCAGTGGCATACTTTTACCCACCTTGATGTATGGAAGCGAGGCCTGGACGGTGAATGAAAGTGAAATTAGTAAAGTCCATACTGTTGAAATGGACTTTCTAAGAAGTATGATTGGGAAAAAACGGAGTGACAGGGTGAGGAATGATTTTGTAAGAGAAGAATGTGGTGCAAGAGAAAGTGTGAAAGTGAAGATTAAAAGAAGTTTGTTAAGATGGTTTGGGCATATGGAGAGAATGAATGAGGAAAGACTGACGAAGAAAGTATATGTTGGTAGAATAGATGGATGTCGTGGTAGAGGAAGACCGAGAAAGGTATGCATGGACCAAATATCCGAAATTGCGAATGAATGGAATATCCAGAGTCATAATAAAAGAAGAGCCTGTATGAAGAAAATGATGACTCTGGAGGAAATGAAAGAAGTATGTAAGGACAGAAAGAAATGGCGGTTGATCTGTAATGTTGGCGGCTAGGGTTTGTTAAATTGGAATTTGTTTTTTATTTGTAAATGGATATTTTGTGTTTGGATATTATTATTTAGTGATGTATAAAATGTAATTTGTCGTGTGTGTGTGTTCCTTGACTTATAGGTTGGTATGCGGCTGACCACCCATGCTGTAAAAATGGTTCACTTTGCCAATGTCACCCCTGTCTCAGGGAAGGACGGCAAGAGTTGCAGGGTGTATGTCCATTTGAGATTTGGTTTTTATGTTGTAGGTTCACATGAGGCATGTGCAAGCGCGAACTTGTACGTGTCTGGTTGTGAGAATGCATGTAATGTGAATCTCCAATGTAACATATCTTTGCAACTTAGATTAGATTAGATTAGATTAGTAGTCAGCTTTATACCAAGGTACAAGTTAATGAACATATTTCATTGCAATCTGTTTTATTATCAATTTCTTAGCTAACATTGATTTTTTGTTTGTTTCAGAAACCTTGGAAGATCGAGGAACACAGTCAAATGTAAGTGTTGTTACCAAACGCTCTCTAACAAGTTAATAACAGAGCTCCCCAAGGGAGCTGATTCTCATTTCTTACGAAGACTGAGTAAACTGCGCTGGAATTTTATTTTCGTTTTGAATAAAACACTGAAACAGATTATTATTTCTGACACCTTCAGTAGAGATCTAAGTCCTACCCTCGGCATATAATACAAAAATTCTACACAGTAAACTACCGACCGAACAAGGCTGAATAAAACTAATTTCAAATATAAATTATATTCAGTTTTTGAAGTATTTCAATGGAATCCATAATTCAATAAAGTCATTCAATTTTTCTTCAAATCGGGCCAATTCTTCGCCGTTTTGCGCACATTTATATTTTCAGCGAATCCATTCATTTTGTCAGCAATTTATTTTTGCAAACGCCTGAAAGATACTTAGACGTCAGAACGGATTTGACATTCCATAATTTGCAAAAACTCGGCTTTTATGAAAAAAAAAAAACAGTTTTTCCCCTTTTCCACGGATATACGTCACTTTTTTCAGGTTTTTTTCAGCGCGGTGGAAAAGCGGCGACTGCAAAATTTCAGCTTCTGAACCAAAATGAAAAAAAAAAAATCAATCGTATTGAGCGATTCGTAAAAGTTTTTTTCAAATGCTTTAAACCTAGTCACTTGTTATTTATGTATTTTTTTTTCATTTTTTGACGCAGCGTTTTGGTCACAAATTTATTTCTGCAAAGTTGTTGTTGCAAAATTTTTGAGGCAACGTTCGTATGAACAATATTCTTGCAACACTCTCTCGTATATTTTTTGCTACAGTTTTAATGCAACATTTGTATTTTGTCATATTTGTCCCTTCATTTTTCTTGCTACATTTTTTGTGTCTTCATTTATCGCGCAACTATTGTTCCATCATTTTTTGCATGCTACATAATTTAACGTGAGCTCAGACCAAACGATTTAAATCCCCATTGTTCACGTACTTTTTTTTTCCAACAGATTTAATGCAATATTATTTGTCATTTTACATTATTTCCCCTTTTCACTTGATACTGTTGTGTTTTTTGGGTTCAATCTAATGTAATCTAATCTAAGTTGCAAAGATATGTTACATTGGAGATTCACATTACATGCATTCTCACAACCAGACACATACAAGTTCGCGCTTGCACATGTCAAAACTCTTTATAGAAAAAAAACTGGTATTTTTTCATCTATATTTATTTTACACTTAGATTTATTTTACAATTTATATTTATTTTTAACAATCCACATTTATGGTTTAGCAATTTACATTTATTTCACCGATGGTTCACATTCACTGATACTGTCTTTCTTGTTCAAAACCAAAGCGTCGTATCAAGACTGATTCTTTCGAGCCACTTGCAGCCCTTTATACTCCCAAAGACAGTAGTTACTAGAAGGCAATTTTGGTGGAAACTTCCAGAACATAAAGCTTCCAGTAGGTAGGTACATAATTGAATGTCTTTTTCCTAGGTACCTATAATAATTACTCCAACTCTCATCGGCTATAACTAATACACCTACCTACCTAACATTAATATGTATTCTTATTTACATAACAATACTCACTCAAATTATAGTAACGTTGTATATTTTCTTAAAAAATCATACCATTACAACTTTTTTTCTATGCAAATAATAAAAAAAAAACAATTAAATTGCATTTCTGGTTTCCTTTTAAAACCAGCACATTAAGAGATCTTTCTTTAGATTATTGCCTTTTTTATTTCATTCAACAGAAATTAATCAAGGGCTTTTAATTAAAGAACAATAAAAACTGAATTAATTGATGTAATTTAAACGCGACTAATTATTTTTTACAAATCTGATGAAACGAAAATAAGGGTGAGTTTATTTTCAGGAGAAATAAACGCGTGCAAGAATTTATAACTCTGTTTTTTATTATGATAACATTAAAAGAATTAATATTGTACTTAGCGAAGGGGTAAGAAGAAAATTAAAAAGAAAGGTCTTCAAAGAGGAAAAGAGCAATAAATTAAAAAGGTTACGACGCCTTTAAACGGTTAATCTACTTAATAAAGAAAAATAAAGAATTCTCCATTTTTAAACAAACTCCATTTTGGAGTTTTTTAGTGAAAATCAATCGTCCTTTTAATGAATAAATTTAGGTTTTACCTTATTTCATTGAACGGTAACAATTTATTTAATTAATTGAATATTAGCCTGTTATTAAAAGCTTTGGATTAGAAAGTAATGGGCTCGATTTTTTGAGCAGCATACAAAAAACATTTATCTATCCCTGGTCACAAAGCCTTACAGCAACTGAATCTTGTTATGTAAATTGTAGATTACTACGCATTGACCAAGCTTGCAGAGTGCTCTTGACGTGTGTTGTACACAAAAGCTGCGCTTACGAAATAAATCAACCTGAACTCTAACTTATTTATAATCTCTTAACTTAAATGTCGCTGGCCACTCATGCTGTAAAAAATAATTCACTTTGTTTATGTCACCACTGTTTCAGGGAAGGACGTAAAAGTTGAAGGGATTATTTTTGTATGAAATTTAGGTATTTATTTAGTAAATTCACATGTGTGAGGGTGTACTTATACGTTTTTTTTTTATATTATTCACGCTACTCGTGATCTAGCTACAATCCCACATGGAGTGCCACCCGAGGTATGCTTCTAGCTTCAATAATATCGAACCACGTACATACTTTAAGAGTCAGGAGCACGCCTCTGACCTAGAGGTTCTTGTTTTTCCATGCCGTTACTTTTACTTCACGGTAAGGTTTTTCGCCACTTGAGAAAATATATAGCTTTACATGAGCGTCCATGTGCTATGGGTCCTTCAGGACGGATATGTGGAGGGTATGAGCATTACCGTGTGTGCTTGTGGGGCATGCTTCTTATATAAATCCTAAATGTAATACATCTTTGTAACCTAGATTATAGATTATGGAAAGCTGACGATGCCCATTGTAGTCAAGGTACAAACATTCGATTACAAAATTTTGCAAATCTTGCCGACATTCATTAAAACAGAAGTGGCACTAGAAAATTACTCCCACGATATTTTAATATTTTGTTGTGTACTAGATTAAGGCCCAACGACCGTTTTTTTATACTTTAAACAACGCCTTTAGATTTTAACGACAGATTGCGGGCCAGTGTAAACATGGCACTTTTTTTTTGTTATTACGGCATTCTTTTGTACAGCTAATCTCAACACCTCGAAAAGGGAAATTACAAGGGATGGGCTGAATGTGGTTTATACCGAATACGAACTTCGGCCGAACATTCTGTTAGAATGAAAAATTCGTTCGAAGTTCGGCCGAGCTTTGATTTGGTAATAAAAGATAAAAAAAGTTACGCATTATAGTTTCTAGTTACTGTTATTTGTTAGAAGAATACTAATTTTATTTCATTTTTATTTCAATCTGATATTTGTCTAACAGAGTAAAAGGAGATTAAATTTATATCAAATTGTAAGTTAATGTTCACTTATTCCTACTAAAATAAATGACCATGAGTGAGTATATAAAGACTTAATTTTTATTTTACGGTTATAAAAGATACTATGACATCCAATTATAACAGTCAAAAAGGTGCAAGTACCTATTTTTTTTTAGTTTATCTTACACCGAATGTTTGGCATTTGAACCGAATTTCGGCTGAATCCTGACGTTCGGTTCAAGGTGCCGAAATTCGGTTAAACCGAATGTAAAACAAATTTCGGCCCATCCCTAAAAAATACCCAGAAAATGTGAATAAATTTACCAAAGAAAAGAAACGCATTACGCGTTAAGCTTAAATACACAAAAGCTTTCTTCTTCAGGAAATGAACAAGAAATAACCTGGATTTTATGCTCTATCTACTATAATTTAAGTTGCAAAGATATATATACCATTTAAAATAATTATTAAATGCATGGCCACAAACAGGCACGTGTAAATTCACGCTTACACATGCCGTATGTGGAACATAAAAACCCAATCTCAAATAAATATATACCCTGCATTTCTTGCCGACCTCCCCTGAAACAAAAGTTATAATATTGCCATTGTCAACCATTTTTTACAGTATGACAACTAAAACTATTTTTATTGATTTCAAATCAATTGTAACATTTTAGAGACAAATCGTTTTTCTGTCCTACACACGTAAAGTCAGCATTTTATTTATTCAACATTTTCGCAACTTCGATTATATTTTTCTTTTTACTAAGCTGCACATAAAGTGTTACTTTTTGCCACGTTCGGGACCTGTTAATATGATCAGGTAAGGGAACTTGCCTTACGCCAACCAATTCAGTTGAAGTGGGGGTTTCAGAGCACCCGAAGTGAATGGTACTTATTTCTTGTGTAGGCTGAGTAAACTTTGCCGGTCTTTTATTTTGGATTTGAAGTTAACTCTTAATGGGAAATCGTTTTTGACATCCCCGGTGGGTTTCGAATCCGAGCTCTCGGCATAGGATGCAAGCACTCTACCAACTGTTCTATCGACCGGACTGACTTTTACTTTACTTCCTTTACATTAAAACCCAGTATATTCAACGTTAGCATATGTGACTTTAAATTGATATAAAAAAACTACCCACACGGTTGACACAAGTGCGTCCTTTTCATTCAGTATAAAGTCGCCAAGCTAACGTTGAAAACACCGAGCCTCAGTAAAATAAAATCAAACACAATACATTGAACATGTCTATAAATAAACAACTTAGCATTCGATTGCTGACGTCATAAATATAGCACACTGCCCCGAGTATACAACTTGATGTTCCGACATAACCATAGCGTTTTACCAAAAATACACAAAAATTAAAACACTCAATTGGTAGTGCTATTTTAGTTTTTATACATTTTTTGAAAAACGATTCGTTTGAGTTACTACACTAAGTTGTGGACAGATCGTACGTCTTGGTCCCGTTTCAATGATTATTATTGTTCTGATGACAAGGGGACGATTTCAAAGGAAAACTTATTACCGCAGTCGACAGATACATGACAATGGCCCATTATGTACAGTGCACGTAATGAAATACATGTCGTTTCTGACGTCTTTACATTGTTAACGCTATAGCATTAGAAATAGATTTGATTGTATTATCTTAAAAGCGTGAACAGCTGCTTAACAACATCATAATCTTAATTTTTTTATGTAAAAAAAAAATGAGATTTTTCTTCATGAGTTGATTTATTTCCTTGAGCGCTTTTGTGTTATCACAGAATTATTAAGAATACCGTATACATAATTTTAAATTAATTATATAAAAATAAAATACAATGTTTTTTTTACGAGTTGATTCATTTCCTTGAGCGCTTTGGGCTTATCACATCATTATCAAAATATTTTTTTTATGTGATAGCATCGAAAGCGCTAATAATCTATAATCAAAGTTGCAAAGATATATCTTTTGTTTTTAAAATGAAATTATAATGTAAAAATAAAAAAAAACAAAGATTTTCTTTTACGAGTTGATTTATTTCCTCGAGCACATTAGAACATCATTATCAAGAGGAAAACATTGAAAACTCTCGAGAAAATAAATGAACTCGTGAATGACCACTTTTATTTTTACATTATTAATTTCAAATAAATCTTCACAATGTCAATACACAAACCCCTAAACTTTTATTTAAAATTAATATTAAATGCACGCTCACTAACAGACACTTGTAAGTTCGCGCTTACAAATGCTGCATTGTGTACTTACTCACAAATTAAAATCAAAACCTCAAACGAACAAGATCCCTGCAACTTTTGTTGGCCTTTCCTGAAGCAGAGGTGACATTGAATGAGAGTTGTAGGTTTACACAGCCTCTTGTTGGCCAATTTTACACAGGTTTTTTGTACATAGATAAGTAGTGAAATACCCCACAATTTCACATCCATACTCGTAGTAAACAAAACTCGGAGCAGAACGGGCTTTGGGGATAGGGCGTTCAGTTCAGCGGGACCGTTGTGCTGAAACCGGCTGCCTTTGAAGCTGAGGACGAAAACCAGAGAGGAGCGCTTCAGGAAGGAGCTGAAGACCACCATCTTCACAAGAAGAGAGTGAGTGGTGGGCGCCCTTGGGGTGGCTGGAGCCACTAAACGGCGCCCAAAAGAAGAAAGAAAAAATAAGTCATCCAAATATTTATAAACAAATGTCGCTGCTTCACAACAGAACACATACGCAGAGTGTCATCATTTTTTATACTTAAATCCCGAGTGTACCCACACTTTCGCCACTGTTTCATCAAAATCCTTTTCATCATTTTCGCGCTGAAGAAACAAGCCCACTATAGACGAAGCTTTCAAAAGCTCCAGCTTCCACAGACCACGGCAACAGATCCCGGAAAGCGATTCTCCAGCATCAGAGTGAACCATTCTTTACAGCATTGATGGTCGGTGAACAGGTAGACCTTTGATGCCATAAATCTAATGTTAACCTACAAAGTATTGTTTGGCAGCTTAAACAAATCCTTAAACGTAATTTCACAACTGAACCTTTAGAGTGATGTGCCTGAGAGGCCACTATGTTTTTTACTCCTATAGATTAATGCACACTTTAAATAATTTAAGCTCCCAGATTAATGTAATAAAATTTTAAGGCCCCAGCGCGCGGGCTTCTTAGTTTTAATGTTACCTGAAGGGGCGTACATAAGGCCGCAGCAGAGGCTCCTTGAAGTAATGCCGGATTTACAGGGAAAATAACAAGCAATGTAACTACGCAAATAAGCTAAACAAAAAGTTGCAGTTTCTTACCGCGTTATCTCCAAAGATGTTTGCATGTGACGAGTGGAACCTATTTATTGATTATTTATGTTTTTAAAAAAAAATACTAATTAAACACTGTTTCTTTTCACTCAATATATCAATTTATTTCAATTATAGATTACTAACGTTTTATACCTATAGGTCATCATCAGTTAGGATTACAATCTTTAGGAACCTAAATATTTATTTTCAGGTAAGCAGGCTGGCCTTACTCCAACCACTCAGTTGAAGTCAGGGGGTTTTTCAACTCCAGGGGGGTTGTTACTCATTTCTTGCCCAGGCTAAGTAAACCTCGCCGATATTATATTTTGGGTTTTGAAAAGCATCGAAATCGGAAATAATTTTTGAATCCCTCGGTGGGATTCGAACCCGAGCCCTCGGTATGGAATGCAAGCATTCTACCAACGGAGATATCGACCAAACGACTGGACCGGAAACAAAAACTGCTTACAATAAGTGAAAATAATTTAAGCATATTTTGCATACAACAGTTGCGCAAGCCCATCTTCATACCCATTCCATTTGTACACTTCCATTCGGGAAAGCGTATCACAGAACGCTCATGCAATGCTATATATTTTTTTCTGTGGTCGAAGGCCTTCCCGATAGTCGTGATCTGACCCAGCAGTGATTTTAGATCTACCTGTTTGTCCACTAAAGAAAACAAGACAAAATCCGAAGTTACTGACTCGATGCAACTGCATCGGGATGCGCTCCTTGCTATTTCGTTCTAATCACAAGGAATTTGTGGTTGGCGTCCTCAATGTAAACAATAAGGCATGTAAAATTCATCGCAATCTGTTCAATGGTTTAGGAGTCCATACACGACAAACCGTACTAGCCACCCCTAGTCATGGATGGCCAGAGCCTCTGCAGAGCTGCCTCCATTTCTTCAAAACAAAAGTCTGCAAAACAAAAAAATAATCAATTTTAGGGCCCAGTTACTAGTGAAGCGCCGCATTGCGTTCATCTCGCCATTACAATGATAAATTTCAGGCCGTAAAGAATTTTCATTACAGGTATTTCTTGTTTATGTTTCACCGTAAAATAATCCCGGCCGTGTGATGGATGGGGCACTTGGAAATTATGCTCGGGCCTACAAGGTGGGCGAGCCAGCCAATCAGTTGTTTCATCTACAGCTAAAATACTAGAGCCCGATATTTTCAACGTCTGCAGAGTGAGAATAAGAGAAGTGTATGTATGAAGAAAGTGATAAATGTTGATTAAAGATGAAAGATGAAAGAGGTACGCAAGGACATAACAAAGTGGAGACGCATCTGCGGAGGTACCGGACACCCATAGTGGAACGGCAGCAGGATACAGAACAGCACAACATAGCAACTTTGTACTGAATTAAAAGGGCGCGCGTATGTCAACCGTGTGGGTTGGCTTGTTTTATCTGTACCCTTAGTACGAGTTTCAAAACTTGAGTAAAGTAAAGTTTACGGAAAGGATTAAAGAGTGATTTTCCCCAATGTCTGTTGCTTTTGTTTCTTACACTTTATGGTCTTAGTAAAACAGTTACAGTGATGAAGAAAATCAAGTTCAAACAAACAAAAACGGCAGATTTTGGGGAAAACCACTCTTTAATACTTTCCGTAAACTTTACTATACTCATGTTTTGCAACTCGTACTACGGGTACAGTTTAAAGTCACAACACGGTGTTTTTTATACACAGCAAATCCATGGCTCAACCGCCACCTAACGTGAATTCTCCATAAAAAAAAATTGATCCATGGATCAGATATGCATATTAAATGCGTTGAGAATAACTCTGATATAAGCTAACTTTGAAAATTCTGGGCCTAAGTTGTATGTACTTACAATCCATAATATGTTGTTGAATATATGTGTGTTGATACCTTAAAGGTAAGACTGAATAAGTGATATATAGATATAGCATGAGTTTCTCAGATCAGCACGCCTGTTTTCTTTTTATTTCTACGAGATAAAACATTAAAAAAAGTGCGATTATTCTTTAGTGTAGACGTTTTTCATAAGCACTGCCTTATAATTAGTTCACTTACTATGATAAGTTACATCCACTAAAATGTTTTATCCAAAACTACTCAGAAAACTGAATCTGCACTTGTTTAGTTTTACATTTAAGGGGGCAACAAATATTGTTTAATCAGTAAAACAATGTATCAGTAGAGTAAAACAGTGTTTTTTTTCACTTTTATAATTTTTATATTATGTTGCTACATGTAAGACTCTCCGCCAGAATAAGGAACGCAGCGCTACGGATAAGGTCGGGAGTAACCGATGTCGTAGAGGGAGTGGCAAAGCTAAAATGGACCTTTGCGGGACATGTTGCTAGAACCACCGACCAGAGATGGACGAAGAAATTGGTAGAGTGGAGACCTCGAGAAGATAAGAGAAGCAGAGGGAGACCTCATACGAGATGATCGGATGATATAAGAAGGCTTACTGGAGACTGGATTCAAAAAACGCAAGACAGTGTACAGTATGTCCAGCAGTGGATGGAGATGGTTGTGTAAGAAAAAGAAGATATGTTTAAACTTACACTGGCACTGAAAGGGTTTAAAGTTTTACACAAAAATGAACAAATTGTGTACAAATATGATGCATATTACTTACTTTATTCGGAAATCGGAAAATATTTCATATTTCCTTCACAGTACGATCACACAAAGATATTGGCTGAAAGTGGACATTTTATATTATAGATCGCTGCACAAAGTAGACGACATTACTAAGCTTAAAAGTGTTCTCTGCCATACAAAGCTGCGACATTATCGTTCTTTATTTTGTAGAGAAATACATCTCTTGCAAACTTTATCCCCGATAAGATTTTCTACTCTCGGATATGAAAACGTCGTACTTTTATTTTTAGAAAATTTACCAACATTTTGTTTTCTGGATTTTAAGAAAAATATTGCCGAACACTTGAAATATGTTTAAGTAATTAAACTTTTAAAAGTTTGTGTATTTATTTACACATTGAAAATTCTTTTTGATGAGAATTATTTATCTTTTTAAAAACACAGAGTTGAGCATTTATTACACCTCGAGTACTTTCGACTTGCTTACGTCATTTTCAAGAAAACATTTTTTCTGTTAAAGAAAGTTTATGGTCTGTTCCTATCCTTGACTAATAGGTTGGTATGAGGCTGATCCCCCATACTGTAAAAACTTGGTTATTTTTTTATGATGATGATGAGTTGATGATTTCTTGAGAGCGCCGTTTTGTGATGTAGTCATTCCAAGGGTGCTTATGCCAACACGGTTTCAGGGATACACGTGCAGCATGTGTAAGCACTAAGTTGTAAGCAGACACGTGTGAAGTCACGTTTACACATGCTAACTATTTGTTTTTACAAGTAAGGGATGCAGCTTTACGCCAATCACTTCAAAGGAGGCTGGTACTCATTTCTTGTGAAGGCCGAGTAATCCTTTGCTGGTATTTTATTTTTGGTTTGAAATATACATCAAAACGGGAAATCATTTCTGACACCCTCGGTGGGGTTCGAACCCGAGTGCTCGGCTCTGGAATGCAAGCACTCTACCAACTGAGCTATCGAACGGAAAAATATAATTGCGAATACGACATTGTTTATTCTCTCTGTCGGTACAGTCGCAGCGTGAGTGCAGCGCACGTCTGTGCTACAATGGAAAATAAAGTAAAATGTCGTATCGCAAAGAAAAACTACAAAGCTGATCGACGGAAGGATTCTACCCACTTGTAGCTATTCCTACAGTGTAAAGGATTTAATCTCATTGGCGGAGATTCCCTTTAATGGTGGAAGAGAAACAATGCACTTTGGTTTTATAAAAACAAAAAAAATAACTATTATGTTTGAGATTAAAAGCTGCAATAAGGCAGTCTGAATCAAGGTGTATGCAAAAACTACGGTCGTTTACAAATCGTAACTGTAAAACTGAAAAAAATACTCATTCACTGACTTGAGAAATCTTGGATAAAACATATTATAGGGTGTAACTCACTCTTCTTCTTTCCCTTTGCCTTATCCCATCATTTGGGGTCGGCCCTCCTTGTTCGAAGACGCCAAACTTTTCTATCCTGGCTCATCTCCTCTGTCAGGTTTCTCTTTTGCATTTCTTTTTCAATATTGGCCCGCCATGTTGCCATTGGGCGGCCTCTGCCTCTTGGTCCTGTGGGAATGCTAAGGGCTTTTTGGACAATATGTTCATTGTCTCTTCGCATCACATGGCCGAACCACCGGAATTGGGATTCTCTAATCCTGTCTGTTATTGGGGCAACCTTGAAGCTACCCCTCACGTATTCGTTCCTTATGTGGTTTAGCCTAGTGACGCCTCCAGCCCACCTCAGCATTCTCCTCTCGGCAGCATGGACTTGCCGTTCATGGACGTTTTTGCAAGTCCAGCACACTGCTCCGTATAGCATGGCGGGCTTTACTGCCGCCTTGAAGATCTTGCCCTTAGCTTATAGGGTGTAACTCACATAATAGGAAAAAAGGTGCATTTATCTGAGAAACATATGTTAGCTTAAGATGTCACTTATTCCGTTTTACCTATAAGGTATCTAAATATAAGTGACAATTGGACGTTATTAAGAAGAGGTTGGCCACCCATACCGTAAAAGAAATGCTCTCTTTTCCAATGTCACCCCTGTTTCAAGGAAGGCTGGCAACAGTTGCAGGGTTTTTGTTGTGGTTATAAGTCCACATTCAGCTTGTGTAAACGCGGACTCATACGCGTCTACTTATGGAATTGCATTTAATATTAATCTTAAACGAAATGTATTATTGCAACTTATATTACAGATTATATAGACAACGGTAGCAAGAAGAGGTTTGCCAACAGAATTTTGTTTTAAAAAAAACGAACAAAAAAGGCGTTAAATAAAGCCTTTCAAATGTGGTAAAATCCAGAAAATAAAGGACATAAATCTCTTTTCTCTTCCGCGTAAATTTTAAAATCCCACGGCGGGAAAATAAAATTCCATAATTGCCCCCAGTCGTTACGCGGGAAGTTCCTAGAAATTCCTTACTACTTAAGGCAGGTTAGAACGGCGCAGTGACAAAACGACACATTACTCAATGACACGTAACAGAACGACACATGACCGAACATCACGTAACAGAACGACACATGACAGAACATTACATGACAGAACGACACACGACGGAAGATCACTTTGACAAAACAACACATGACAAAACATCCCATAACTAAAACAGAAAATACTATAAACGGCACATGAAAACACATCACAATCAACACAAACATTTATTTTGCTTCCACGCGCCCTATTCGACTTCTTCGGGAATAACGTAATATTCACTCGCCATAATAAAATAATTATTTGACCGGTCCGTAGTTCAGGAGGTAACACTTCGGACTCGTAATTGTAAGGTCGTGGGTTCGAATCCCGGCGGAGCACAAAAAGTTTACCATTTCTTTTTTCAAATTTGCTATTCGCTGGGTTGAAAAATTCATAAACCTTTACCAAAGACCGGTCATCAAAACGTCCATCCAGCCTTACAACAACTGGGTCTTGCTTAAGAATTGGCGCTTTCTACAGCGGCGACCAAGCTCGCAGAGGGCTCTTGAGGTGTGATACACACAAAAACAGCGCTCACCAAATAAATCAGCCTAATTTAATTTTTTTTAACGTGGTAAGAAGTTGCTCTTTATGTACAGTTTTGAGTTTCTAATAATGATAATCGGGAACATTAATTTTTCCCTGAGTTCCACTTCTTCATGTATCTCATGTCTAACTTTTTTTCCATGCCGTTTATGGTGTTTTCTGTTTTGTGATCATTTATCATGTGCCGTTTATGGTATGTTTTATTTTGTCATGTAATGTACTGTCATTTGTCGTCGTTCTGTTGTGTGTTGTTCTGTTATGTGTTGTTCTGCCACGTGTCCTTTTGTCACATTTCGTTCTGTCACGTGTCGTTCTGTCACGTGTCGTTTTGTCACTGTGTCGTTCTAACATGGAACGCTCCCTGCTATTATTATTATTATTCATGTTATTATTTTGCCCGCCGACGCCGGGATTAAGTCCTTATTTGCCTGAATACGACTTTGCCCATTAAAAGTTGCCCGCGTGCCGCTTGGGATTTCGCCCGTTACCCAATATCTTTACCCACGTGGGCAAAAAACAATGCAGGCCTGTTGTGTGGGAAGCTAGAAACGAAGCAAGTCGTAGGAATTACGTTATGTGAAAATACATGGAAATTCTTTCATCTTTAGAGACGACTTGAAGCGTTGGAGGTGTGTGTCTACCGAAAAATGCTTCGGATCTCTTGGAGCGATCGGGTCACCAATAAAGAAGTCCTCCAAAGTATGCGCACCACAAAGGAACTTGTGCTAACCTTTAAGCAGAGAAAACTGATGTACTTTGGTCGAGGTATTAGAAATGAGAAGTACCGTCTTCTTCATCTTATCATACAGGGTAAGATTGGTGAAGAGAAGATCTCAGGGACGCCAAAGGACATCGTGGCTGAAAAAACCTGCATCAATGGTTCAACAAAAGCACCACGTCCCTGTTTTGAGCCGCAGCATCTAATCTAATCTAATCTAAGTTGCAAAGATATGTAACTTTGGGGACTCACATTACATGCATTCTCACAAGCAGACACGTACAAGTTCGCGCTTGCGCATTCCGCATGTGAACCTACAACATAAATCCAGATCTCAAATGGACACACACCCTGCAATTTCTGGCCGCGAGATCCCAGAAGGGTTGGCAAATGGCGAGTAAACCTATTTATTATTACAGTTAAGGGGCCGGCCTTACACCAATCACTTTAGCGATCCTTGTTCCTTGACTTATAGGTTGGTATGCGGCTGACCACCCATGCTGTAGAAAATGGTTCACTTTGCCAATGTCACCCCTGTTTCAGGGAAGGTCAGCAGGAGTTTCAGGGTGTATGTTCATTTGAGATTCGGTTTTTATATTATGGGACTACATGCGGCATGTTTAAGCGCCAACTTAAACATGTCTGTTTTGTGAAAATGCATATAATGTGAATCTCTAATGTAACTTATATTTTGCAACTTAGATTAGATTAGATAAAAGGGTTTCCCAGCTCCCGAGGGGGCTGGTACTCATTTGTTGTGAATGCTTAAAAAAAACACAGAATTTTATTTTCACAAACTTAGAATTCATTTCACCTCGAGTACTTTCAACTAACGTCATATTCAAGAGGACCACTATCTTTGTATAAACCATCCTCAAAAAAAAGCTGAATAAATCTCTGTGCAGGCGTGCAAGTGTTCTCACAGTGGTTGGTGGGAATAAACACGTAGCTCGTTCACACGAGGCGAGTGTAATACAGGAAAAAGGTTTCCTGTCCGCCCGAAACTTTCATTCCACAAGTGGAGGCGAGTTGTTGCTCTTTCTTTGTACTCTAACAGTCTTAATAATGCAAATTTCATACCGTATTTCTCTCTTTGTACGCCTAAGTAAGAGTACATCGTCATAGTATAGGTGGAAGTAACCAAAAATATTTAAACCCTCAAATTAGAAGTTTTCCAAATTTTTGTAAATTTTAGATTGGAATTTTGTATTTAATTTTAATGTTTATCTACTCGTATTTGTTTATGTCTAAAATGTTATTTGTTGTTAATATTCCTTGATTTATAGGTTGGTACGCGGCTGACCACCCATGCTGTAAAAAATGGTTCACTTTGCCAATGTCACCCCTGTTTCAGGGAAGGTCGGCAGGAGTTGCAGGGTGTATGTCCATTTGAGATTTGGTTTTTATGTTGTAGGTTCACATGCGGCATTCTTAAGCGCGAACTTGTACGTGTCTGCTTGTGAGAATGCATGTTATGTGAACCCTAAATGCTACATATCTTTGCAACTTAGATTAGATCAGAATGAGCATACACCCTGCAACTTTTACCGAGCTTCCCTGAAACACGTGGCTTACATTTTTTAAATGAACTGGTTCTCTGGTTATCACTGGTTATAGCACTGTTTATAATCTTCTCTATGTTTCAAAGATATATATCATTTAAGATTAATGTTAAGTGCAATCCCATAAGCAAACACGTATACAGTTCGCGCTTACACATGCCGCATGTGGACTTACAAAATAAAACCCCAATCTCAGATGAACATTGCCCTGCAACTCTTGCCGACATTTCCTGAAACAGTAAGAGGGCCGGCCTGACGCCAACCACTTCAATTGAAGCGGCAGTTTTCCAGCTCCCGAGGGGACTGGTACTTTTTTTTTTTTTTTTTAAATAGATTTGTGAAGAGGAATGCAATTCACCAACCTATTCTGCCTGGCCAGAAACAGGTATTAATATCATTGTTCGCGCCAAAGCGACATCTGTTGGTCATTCCTTAAATTAATACCTATCCATGTTCACAACTTTACCACAATGCCCAAAAATCTGTATTACCTACCTATATTGCCACTTGTTCTAAATCCTTCAATTAGGGAGGTTGTCGTGTGGAACTGGTCCAAGATTCTTCGTGTAGGAAGATCGTTGTGTCGAACGTGGTAACCTTCATGTAGGAAGGTTATAACCCTATTCCCGAGTGCAAAGTCGCGTGTGTGCAACGGGATCGCTGCGTTGAGAGAAGCAGCCGGAAATCGGGGCCAAGACTGCAGTCGAACGAGGCTTGGACCACGGGAGCATCAAGGTTAGTGGCAATTCCTTCGGTCCTTTCCTTGTTGTCCCGACAAACAGAATTCAGGCTCTCGGAGCAGATATTGCGCCCCAATTGTCGTCGAGGCACCTCGATCATTGTCGGATTGAGGAGCTCTCGAAGTATACTATTCAAGGCAAGATCGCACACACCGCATGAAGAAAGCGCGAGAGAATTCGCTTTGCGCGTATCCAATCATCATTTAATAATTAATTATTGTTTATTTTAAATGAATTATTATATATTAATTACCCAATAACATCTGTTGAACCAGGGTCAAAGTTAAGGTCAAATGACCCAAGCGGGGATCGAACCAACGTTGTTCCATTCGAAACACGCTAGAAAGATCAGCCCTCTTGGACGATTTTTTTTTTGTGTTGGCTGGTAAACCTTGCCCATATTTTTATAGTGGTTTTACGGGAAATCATTTCTGACACCCTCAATGGGATTCAAACCCTAACTCTCGTCATTGCAATGCAAGCACTTTACCAACGGATTCAAAAAGTGAAATCAACTAAATCTAATCTAATCTAGGTTGCAACGATATGTAATATCGGCGATTCACATTATATTATGCATTTTCACAAGCAAACGTGTATAAGTTCGCGCTTGTACATGCTGCATGTGAACCTACAACATAAAAACCCAAATCTCAAATGAACATATACCCTGCAACACTTGCCGACCTTCCCTGAAACAGGGGTGTCATTGGAATGAATAAAATAAACCGTTTTCTACAGCATGGGTGATCAGCATCATACCAACCTATAAGTCAAGGTACATAATATACATTATACAACAAGTTACATTTTTTTTAAATTGCAAGTGTAAACAATTATAATTTAAAAGAAAGGTTGGTCACTTCAACCTCTACTATCTCCATGCCATATAGTCAGTCGTACGAACGTATATCTCCATGTTATTGTTTTCATTAAAGCTCTCCCAGCTTTTTAAGTCCTGTAGAGTTTTGGTGTTTTCCCTTTTGTCGGTGCGGTGGTATTCCTTTAATTGTTTTGTATTTCAATCTCTCGGTGAAAACTTTTGAAAGCTCTTTGCGAAATTTTAGCAAATAATATTTTACCAAGTGTATTTTGTTTTGGAATTTCTGCTACGCATGAGCTGCGAGCTGGAGAGAGTGCAAACAAATTGATATTGAGACTGAAATGTTTTTTGCCTCAGAATTTACAGTCTATAATCTAAGTTGTAAAGATATATTGACATTTAAAATTCACATTTAATGTATGCCCACAAGCAGATAGATCTACAATCTATAATCTAAGTTGTAAATATATCGACGGTTAAAAGGCAATACGGCATAAGTAAAGTTTTGGAACTCTTTTTGCCAGAGGTGCTTTTCAAGTTTACATTCATTTTTCTAGTATACTCGATACTTACAGTATTCATCAAAAACTCGTACCCACTGGCCTCAAAAATATATTTTAAAATGTAACATACAAAACTGTTATCATGCAATTCATTAAAGTTTCATTTAATTAGTAGGTTTTCCTTGATTTACTCATTTATTTAAAGTTAAAAAAAAACTTTTGTCAAAAAAATAAAGATGTTTTATGG
Organism: Agapetus fuscipes; assembly: GCA_951799405.1. NCBI lineage: Eukaryota > Metazoa > Arthropoda > Insecta > Trichoptera > Glossosomatidae > Agapetus > Agapetus fuscipes. Next base: position 6,707,013 of record OX637358.1, on the reverse strand, counting down.
CTAGACAGCAAAAATCACATCCTCCCTTTTGATGAATTGATTGTTAAGGCGCGTTCGCGGTTCAGAATGGAACGAATTGTCTGGTATGGAATTAGCCTGATTTCTGACTAAGCACGCCTCGGTACTCTGAACTAAATTGTAGCCAATTTGATGGGACAAAAGTTCTCAAAAGTATCAAAATCTTTTTTCAAATTTTCCTTCTGAAATTGTCTGTTCTTTGTTGAAAAGTATTCTGGAGAGTAATCCATACGTTGAGATAGATAATCTAAGCCGGTCGAAAGCTCAGTGGTTGCAATCCATGCCGAGGGCTGGGATTCGATTCCCACCGAGGCGAGGATGTTAGAAATGGTTTCCCGTTACAGTGTTTAATTCAAAGACAAGGCTTACTAAGCCTTCTCAAGAAATGAGTACCACAACCTTCAAGAGCTGGACAACCCCTATCTCAACTTAAATGGTTGGCGTAAGGCCGGCCTCCTTGCCTATAAAAATAAATAGATTCCACTCGCCACATGTAACCCCTTAAAACCCAACGCGATAAAAAGTTATAATATATGGGTAGCTTAGAAGCGTTTATTCGTAGAAGCAAAGTAAAAAATCTTCATAGACTGGCATAGAGTCAATGTAGACTGGGCACAAAATTTGAAATTATACTCTTTCTACACGTCATTGGGATGCAGCCTTAGCATTTAACGACAAAATGTATGATTTTCTAGCCACTTTGCGATGCAACGTCACAATTTTTTTGTCAGTAGAATTTCGATTTGGACCAGATTCCATTCGGCTAATCGCTACTACAAAGCTGCACATACAGTGTAACATCTTGCCACGTTTCCCCCGAAAGGGCTGTTTTTTTTTTTTTTTTTTTTTAAGAAATCCTGTGTGGGAGACTCCCTAGATTCTAAAGACTCTAGAGGTCTATGACACTTGTTGTAGTGCCGCAAAGGTGTACGAGCCTGGTTGTCGCTACAAAGCGCCAATACTCAAGCAAGACCCAGTTGCTGTAAGGCTGGATGGACCCTTGGTGACCGGTCATTGGTCAAGGTCTATGAATTTTTCAACCCAACGAAGAGCACATTCGAAATATAAATGGTATATTTTTGTGCTCCGCCGGGATCCGAATCCACAACCTTCCATTTACGAGTCCAAAGTTTTGCCACTACGGACTACGGACCGGTCCAAGTACGTGGCAAGTGGAATCTATTTATTTTACATATTAGGGGGTCGGCCTCACGCCAACCACTTTAGTAGAAGAGAGGATTTCCCAACTCTCGAGGGCGCTGGTACTCATTCATTGTGAAAGCTAAGTTAACTTTGCCGGTATATTATTATTTGTTTTGAAGTATACCACGTAACGGGAAATCATTTCTGACACCCTCGGTGACACGAACTGATCTATCGATCGGATAATGCAGGGCTTTAAATTTATTTAGCTTTCTTTTCCATTCTCTTTATTAAAGTACAGTGTTTATTTTTCCATTTACTTTAGAGAGCTTTTACAATCTTTGGCACAGTGTTCCAATGTATCCGAAGGTTGCATGCCACTGCGACATAACCAGTCGTGACTGCTGCCTTAAGGGGCCGTCTCCTCGGTGCAGCTTTTCTCTTTACAGCTCACATTAGAGCGACAGCAATGTTATCTCCGAGCTTTCGTGGACTATTTCACAAAGTACATATTGCTACGATTTACTTGCGTTCAAATAACTAAAACATCGATTAAATTTATTTTTGGAAATAAAAATGAAAATGGCGGTTCACAATTGTATATTGTTGCCGACCCTGATGTATGGAAGCGAGTCGTGGACGGTGAATGAAAGAGAAGTAAATAAAGTATGCACCGTTGAAATGAGCTGGCTCATTTGAGAAGTATGAGAGGAAAAACACTGAAAGATAGAGTGAGAAACGAATGGATTCTGAATGAATACGGAGTAAAAGAAAGCGTGAAAGTGAAAGTTCAAAGAAGTGTGATGCGATATATTGAAAGGATGAATGAAGACCGACTGACAAAAAAAGTGTACAAAAGGGAATGTAATATGTAAGCGTGGAAGGGGAAGATCTAGGAAAAAATGGATTGATCAGATAAGTGAGATTGCGAATGAATGGAATCTACAGAGTGGAAACAAGAGAAGAGCGTGCATGAAAAGAGTGATGAAACTAGATGAGATGAAAGAAGTGTGCAAGGACAGAGTCAAGTGGAGGCACTTGTGTGGAGGTACCGGCTACCCTTAGAGGAATGGCGGTAGGATACAAGACACAAGACAGGCACGCATATGGTTCACAGTTTAAACTTTGTACTTGTCGCTTAACGGCTCGGGTACTAACCTTCGTAGCTTTGGGTTGGAAGTCTCATCACCACTGCAGAACCTACTTACAGTAATATTTGTTATGAAGACCTGTCAATCCAAGATGGCTGCAAGTGAACAGCTGATTAGTCTTCCTACAAATATTACCGATATTCGGTATGTAAGAATTACCGTGGTGATGAGACTTGCAGCCCCGGAATCCGTATGTATTAGGTGACTTAAGGTACCTAATTCTAGCATACGCCAGACCATGCTAGAATTTTCTCAAACAAAAACTTCGAGCAAAAACGAGTAGCTACGACCATCCAAATGCTTATGTCTAGGCACACATATACAAGTAGGTAAAAACAAATAGACACACAATTATAAATTAACATAACCACACGTAAAATGATGCATTCGTAACACTGTTTTTACGAATATGTAGTTGGATGTTAGGTTTTTTAACAAAGAAATAGAAACTGTACTGTACTGTATCCTGCCGCCGTTCCACTAGGGGTGGCCGGTACCTCCGCAAATGTGCCTCCACTTTTTTCTGTCCTAATATACTTAGGTACTTATTTGATGAATATACATTTTTTTCTTTTCTTTTGGCGTTTTTTTCTATCAATAACATTCACTCCACATTGTTTTTAAAGTATTGTAACGGTTTCAATTATTTAGTACTGTAATTTTTTTTTAACTTCGTTGAAAGACTTTGTCGACACTTTTAGAATTTTTTTGTATTTCTCACATAATATTTGTTTAAGCAATTTTTACGTTAAGACTACAATAAATTTATTTGATACAAAAAGAGCCCAAAGTAAATTTTGTTACAAAAATAATGAAAGTAAAAAGGAAGTTTTTTTCTTTACAAAAAATATGATTGATTTTCAATTACGCTACAAAAACAGAAAATAGCCAATACGATATGTGAACACAAAACAATAACACAAAAAGGCGGGAGAGCCCGCAGCGTTCGTTGAATTATGAATGACTTGTGTTAATTCAAAACGGAAATACTACGCAGGAAAATGTTATACGCTTTCTGGAACAAACTAGAGTTGCTCCAAATATTCTAAACACTTTTGTTTTTTTCTTTTTACATTTTTATTTAAAAATATGATTTGTAAAGAGGAATGCAATTTACCAGCCTTTTTTGCCTGGCCAGTTGTCTTCATACGAAAGCTGAAGTTTGTGTGTATGCAATGGCATCAGGGTCGAAGTTATGGTCAAATGGGCCAGAAATGATTCAAACCAGCGTTATTCTGTTTCAAATACGCTAGTCAACTATAGCAACTGGGTCTAAGCGCTTTTTATAACGACGACCAAGCTCGCAAAGGGCTCTTGAGGTGTGGTTCACACAAAAAAACAGCGCTCACCAAATAAGTCATTAGAAGTCAAGGAATGTAATTATTATTCCTTGACTTATAGGTTGGTATGAGGCTGACCACCCATACTGCAAAAATGGTTCACTTTGCCAATGTCACTCCTGTGTCAGGGAAGGTTGGCAAAAGTTGTAGGGTTTGTAGGGTTTGTGGTTTGGATTTTATTTGTGTGTACACATTCAACATTTGTAAGCGCGAACTACGCGTGTTTGTTTGTGGGTATGCATTTGATATGAGTTTTAAATGTTAATATATATTTGCAACTTAGATTATAGATTCACCGCAGACAGCTACATTGGAGATTCTCTATCTCGTCCTTCCAGTGTTTGTTTGACTTATCAACCATTTGATTTAAAGATGAACTTTCAATGAAACTGTCTTGAGAATCAAATTATACAGAATCTGAGCTTAGAAAAAAGGCTGTGAGAGTTTGATTTGAATATTTTCAAAATTAACTTTCAGAAGACACATTGGTACAGTACACATACAAACATGTTTATTTACCTCTGATGGACATAAGATAAACAAGCACTAAGCAAAGGATCTGTCGAAGTATTTGATTTTTTGTACGCTCAGTGCTCGTAGCATCCCTAGAACCAACACTGCTACGCTGGTTTTCTCTCTACGCTTTGGTTTCAGCCTCTACGCTTTGATTCACCGTCTACGGCGCGGCTCACCTATATGGGAAAGCGGCTACATAAATCACTGCTACGATTATTCGGTGGCCGAGTCTACGCGTTGTGGTCGTAGCCAGTTATCTCGCACGTTTGCTCTACGTGAGGCGTTTAACGATCAGATGTATTCTTTTGGATAAACGTCTGTAAGCTGGTTTACATTTTTTTTAAATAACTGCTTCACTGTTTATAGCGCTGTCTTTAATCTAATATAAGTTGCAAATAAACATCACATTTTAGATGCAACTCCATGAACAGACACGTATAAATTCGCGATTATACATGCCGCATGTGGGTTTGCAACATAATAAACCTAATCTCAAATGAACAAGGCCCGGCAACTCTCACCTACGTTCCCTGAAACAAGTGTGACAAATGGCAAAGTGAACAATTTTTTTACAGTATGGGTGGTCAGCTTCATATCAAACTATTAATCAATGAATGTGCTGAAACTAAAATAACAATTAAAGAATACATAAGAGAAGAGTTGGTGCAAAATTAAAGTAAAAATGAAAACAAAATAATAAAAATAAAATGGTTGGTCTTATGCTGTCCACCCATACTGACTGATATGAGGCTGACCACCCATACTGTTAAAAATGGTTTACTTAGCCAATCACTTTTACTCTCTAGATTGAACGAAGCTTTGAAAGATTATTATGTAAAATTTAATGCTTACATGACAAGTTTTGATTTTTAAAAGAGATGATGAAAATATGAGTTATAAATTTAAATAACTGGAATAAATGTTGACATGGCAAATCAATTTGTACACTCAGGATGTTCATCACAGGATATCTGAAAAATACGTAGACAAAAAGGATAACCGTACAGGCTACGCTTTCCTCTACGATAATCCATCGATCTTTTATAGAGGTCAGTTGCACGTGGCGTAGCACTCACATACATGTATACATGTATACACACATACATACATACGTTCTGTTACTGTTCTATCCATGGAGTTTTAATATAGGGGAGCGGTAACTAAAGTACTGAATTGGTTCATACTTGTTCCCTGTTGCGCTCCTCTTGTGTCAAACGTTGCAGTGGTACCCCGAATGTACGGCGGCAACAATTACAAATATTACGCATAAAGTATCACAATGGTTATAATGAAATGAGTGATAAAATTTAAATATGATTATACACTTTGGAAATATAAAATACTGGCATCAATTTATGCGATCACAATATTTATAACGCGTGTTATTGTCAACTTTAGCTATTTCCGGTCGAATCGGCAGCCATTTTTTGCAATGGTACCAACATTTAAGATTTTTTTTTTGGGGTTTTGTTGAGTTTTTTCTACAAACGAAAATGCAACTGTGAAGTTCTTTGTTCTCTTTCTAACTAATGACCATTTTCGTAAGTAAGTTGAGACAGATATATATGTCTATTTTCGTTAAAATAACTTCTTGTCCACAGATGTTATTAGTCAATGGTTCTATCCATTGAGTAATAACATAGAGGAGCTGAAACTAACTAACAGCATTGATACATACTATAGATCACATAAGTCCCAGTTCTGTCAAACTTTACAATGGTATACTCATACAAAACATGTTTTTACGTGTCGAATTCTATGTTTTCTTGCTTTTTCTATTTTGTGTTTTGACACACAATCATAACACATGCCATAATGTCTTAAAATAATGTATTTTCAAAATCGTCCATTTTATCGTTCACAAGATTTATAACGCGTGCGTACTATGTTCTGAGTGGTTCGGGCATAGTAAGCACGCGGCAATGTTGCCACCTTTCTAGAACCATTTTTACATTACACAGTTTAAGTGTACACATGGAAATGCAACTGTGAAGCTATTTGTTCTCTCTTTTACTAAGGACCATTTTTGTAAGTAAGTTGAAACAGATATTAAATATATATTTTCCTTAAAATATATCATAAGTCAATGCTACTTCCGTATACTGTATAAAACCCCCTCTTTCTTTGTAGAGAATCCGCTACAAGTCACAAAAAATGATTTTAGCTGATTGAAAAAATGCAATGCTATTTGCAAAACCAGCAGTTAATATTAAAGTTTGATTAAAAGTGCATTCCTCATTTTTTTATTCAATGAATGGAATGCTTGTTATTTTTTTTTGAATAGTGAATGTTGAATGTGTTTATGTGAATGTGGAATATAAATATAAACGTTTTTGATCCGAATGTATGTATATTTTTTGTGATCATTATTTCGATACTTTAAATGTAAAACTGAATAAGTGACATATTGAGCAAATGCGAGTTACTCAGATAAATGAACCTTTTTTCTTATTTTCTACGAGAGAAAACATTACCAAAGTGTGATTATCCTGTAGTTTAAAAGTTTCTCATGAGTACTTCCTAATGATTAGTTCACTTACTATGAGAAGTTACTCACAATAAAATACGTAAGCCACTCTTGATAATGACCTGAAACTTGAAGGTCGAAAGTACTCGAGGCAGATGAAATTAATTGTTGGGAAAATAAAACTACGTTTTTGAAAAAATATTTTTATTTAAAATTTAAAAAAAAAAATTACTGTGTGAATACACAAACCCTCCTAAGTTATACGTATCTGCTGAAAATGAATTTTATATGAATCTACAATGTACTATATCTTTGCAACTTTGATGAGTCTAGAAACATTTAGAGGCACAAAAACACTCGCACATACAAAACACACAGACACACAATCACATCTTCGTTACACTATGAATGTTAAATGTTAATATATCTCTTTGCAACTTAGATTATAGATTATGTAGATACCTTAAAGTACCTTAACCTCTGCGATAATATCACGTTTGTATATTACATTGTACCATAAGATTGACCCAAAGCCCCGTCAAATAATCTAGCTGGGCCAACATCAAACAAACCATGGTAGACCTCAGATCTGTTACTCCATACTGTGTATAATACAGCATATATATGGACCTTTATCTGAAAACATAATCTAGAATAATATGACCATAGTGAATTTCAGGGACAGGAAATGACAGGGACGATCTTCTGGAATTTAAGGATCATATTTATTGCATGTCCAAAAGCAGACACATATTAGTTGGCGCTTACACATACTGCGTGTGTACATACAAAATAAACCAAACTTTCAATGAATCTAAGCTTTGCAACTGAAACCGGGGTGGCATTGGCAAAATCGAACTATTTTTAAATCATGGAGGGTCAGCCACATAGAGAACAGGGACTTGCTAGTGTTTATTGTTGATGAAGCCTAGTGGATGTGAGAAAAAAACTCCTGGAAGGTATACTGAATCTGTGTCTGTATCTTGTCGTTGTTCCGCTAGGGGTGACCAGTACCTCCACAGATGCGCTTCCACTTTTTTTTGTCCGTGCATATCTCTTTCATATCTTCAGCATTCATCACTTTTTCTTATTACATCTTTCATCAGCTCTATTTATCAAACCATGGTCTCCATCAGCTTCGTCTCCAACTATTTCTATCTAACTCTGCGGTTTTCCAGGCTGTCACCTGCAATAGTTGGTTTGCGTCCTTCCTCATCTCATCCTCCCATCTCAGCCTAGTTCTGCCAACTCTTCCTTTCCCACTCGGATGTCCCTCAAGGATCCTTTTTGGTGTGTGACCGGCATTCTCTGCACATGTCCGGCTCATCTTAGCCTATTTAATTTAGCATGTACAGAGAGTTTGGAAGCCTCATAGATGTTGTATGGTTCTTCGTTGTATCTTATTCTATAGGTTTCAGCATCATTTACGAGTCCTAGGATTGTACCTAGCACTCTCCTCTCAAATCTATCCAACATTTATGTAGAATTATCTCTCATAGTAATATATACTCTTCTGTTATTCTCTATTTGCAGGTTCCATTCTTTCGTAATTTAGTTAAGTACCTGTATGTTCTGTTGAAATGGCTTACCCGAGGACAATGGCTATGGGAGACACTGAATGATAGAGTTCGCAATAATTGAGCGATGAACGAGTGTGTTATAAAAGAGAATTTAAGAATAAAAGTACAAAAAAGCACAATGAGATGGTTTGGACATCTTGAGAGAACGGATTATGAACGACTAACGAAGAAAGTTTACAGAGGAAATGTCAGAGGAAAGCGGTAAAGGGGAAGACCGAGGAAAGAATGGATGGACCAAATAGGTGAGATTGTGAAAGAATGGAACCTGCAGAATGAGAATAAGAGAAGAGTATGTATGAAGACAGTGATGAATTTTGAAGAGATAAAAGAGGTTTGCGTGGACAGAAAAAGTGGAGACGCATCTGCGGAAATAACGGCCATCTCTTGTGGAACGACGCGGCGGCAGGATACTACATAGGTCGCAATTCCCGCAATTCCTCTATGGGTCGCGACTCATAGATTAAAGAAGACTGCTATAAACCGTCTCTCGCATAAAGTACATAACTATACTTACAGTGTTTTGTTAGACTTAATTTGTACGCTATATTTTTGGAACGCTGACCTCTGACCATGGTAATATGATTAACCAAAATCGGGATCAAATATTGACTTTAATAACAGAGTAACGGGCAAACACAGACAACAAAGATAGTCGGCCGGCGAATAGAGACAAAGTAATCGTGTGTGATATATGTGCCGTATGTATTTTTGTACTAACATACATAAAAGTCAAAGTGACCTCAAAATTGGGCTTATAAAATTATAAAAACAAACATATTTGTAAAATTACTTAAAATAAAATATAAAATCTTATATTGAAACCGTTAGTTAGAAAATTTCAGTGCTCTCGACGTTTCGTTGACTTCTCATCCTACATCATCAGGAGACACATTCTTATTTGGCGGAGAGCAAGGTATTTATTTTCACGCCAAAGAAAAATACTGGTAACGCGACTAAGCTTCACATATAGGCTTACTTCTTACCGTGTTATCCTCGAAGGATTTCGTATGTGGCGAGTGGAACTTATTTATTTGAAGAGGGGATTTTCCAGCTCCCCATTGGGCTGGTACTCATTTCTTGTGAAGGCTGAGTAAACCTTGCCGGTATTTACATTGAGATTTGAAATAAGCACCGAAACGATAAATCATTTCTGACACCCTCGGCGGGATTCGAACCCGAGCTCATGGCATGGAATTCAAGCACTTTACCAACTGAGCTATCGATTGGACTAAGATGGTAGCACCGAAACGAGGTAAGATTTACGAAATCTGGGACAGCCCTATTTCATCTGAAGTGGTGACCCTTTCGAGGTGAACGCAGTAAGAACTAGCACTATATGTGCAACTTAATTGTGTTTTTTTAGTTATAGTTTACTTATTTAAACATACACTTTTAAGAGAATGCAGTAAAAACTTGCACTATATCTGCAGCTTAATTGAGTTTTATTTTAGCTTACTTATTTAAACAAACACTTTCAAGGGAGTCGTTGGGTAGAGACCAAAATCTCTCAGCTTTTTCATCACTTAATGTTTCACTGTTGAGAAGTGGCCCGTGCGACAGATGACATATTACCGCTGTATTATTTACCTTGCGCCGACATGAGATTCCGTGTCGCCGTGGGCACGACCACACCGCGTCTAAATTTATTCTCCTTTACTTTCACATTCGTTTTCTTGCGGGCGATTCACTGGGCGGGAGCGTATGAGCTCGTGCGTCAAAATACACACAAAAAATATACACTTTTAAAATACTATTATCTTTTTATATGTGGTATTAAAATAAAAGGAGAGCCTGTATGACGAAGGTTCTGGAGTAAATGAAAGAAGTATGTCAGGACAGAAATAAATGGCGGTTGATCTGTAATGTTGGCAGCTAAGGTTTTTTAAATTGTAATTTGTTTTTCTGTCTAGTTTTTGAAGTCCATACATATTATTATTTGTTGATTTTAAAAAAATTAATTTGTTGTGTATGTTCCTTGACTTATACGTTGGTATGCGGCTGACCACCCATGCTGTAGAAAATGGTTCGTCGCCAATGTGACCCCTGTTTCAGGGAAGGTCGGCAGTAGTTGCAGGGTGTATGTTCATTTGAGATTCGGGTTTTTATATTGTAGGTCCACATGCGGCATGCTTAAGCGCGAACTTATACGAGTCTGTTTGTGAAAATGCATAAAATGTGAATCTTTAATGTAACATATATTTGCAACTTGGATTAGATTAGATTACCACAAGCCCCTTATGATGCTCTCTCATAGTGTCGTAAACGGCTTAATTGGCAGTACCACCCTCTTGGAGAGCTAAAGGTTGTATGTGCCTGATGACTATACCCGAGGGCGAGGGTACTGATGTCGTGGCGCAACAACATGTGACTCGGAGTATAAAACCCTTAAAAAAGGCTTAAAAAGACATTTTTGAGTGTGTTTTTTTTATTTAAAAATCAAGCAATATTTTTTTTCTTCACGAGTTGGTTTATTTTTTGTGCGCTTTCATTGTTATCACACCATTATCAAGAGAACAACTCGGTGATAAAATTGAAAGCGCTCGAGAAAAATTAAGAGATAAGGTAATAGTGCAAAAAAACATAATTTTTATTAACGACATTCCTTGACTTATAGGTTGGTATGAGGCTGACAACCCATACTGTAAAAAATGGTTTACTTTGTCAATGTCACTCCTGTTTCAGGGAAGGTCGGAAACAGCTGTAGAGTATAAATTATGTTCATTTGAGATTCTGGTTTTTATATTGCAAGTCCACATGCGGCATGTTTAAACGATAACTCATACGTGTCTGCTTGTGATATAATGTGAATCCTTAATGTTACATATATTTGCAAATCAGATAAGATAAGATTAGATTGGTATGAGGCTGTAATAAATGGTTAACTTTTCCAATATCACCTCTGTTTCAGGAAACGTCGGAAAAAGTTGCAGGGCATTTGAGGTTTGGATTTTAATTTGTAAGTATTTACAAATACAGTACATTTGTAAGTAAAAACTTACACGTGTCGTTTGTTGGCAATCATTTAATATGAATTGTAAATGTCAATATATCTTTGCAACTTAGATTATAGATACAGACATGGAATATTAAATTAATTTGCTGAATCCATAGTCTTTCAGTCGAACAGTTTACAGTTTAGTGGAACATTTCTCGTCTTTCAGTCAAACAGAAAAAAAATATTGTCAGAGTTGTGAAAATATAAATTCTCCGTCGACAGCTGTTGTAAAAATAATGAAACCGAAATAAGCGCTGGACGATTTTTTAAGCGCTCGTTTTGGTCTCGCGTGTCATTAACTCGACAATGTATTTTTAACCGAATTTTAAAAATCATAAACATTTGCTTAGACTGTTTTCTCAAGCGCTCGAAATACTCGCGCGCTTGGAATAAAAAAAAGTACCTTTTTTTTTTTTTTTTTTTTTTAAGGAATCCTGTGCGGGAGGCTCCCCAATTCTTGAGAGTCTTGGGGGTCTATGTCACCCTGGAAGGGTGCCGCAGAGGTGTTGCTTGAGTTCTTGGTTCTGTCGTGAGGCGCTGCAAGGAAGTGGTGATTGATGTTGGTTTTGAATAAAACCGGATTAAATTGGGAAGGGAACACAGATACTGGTAGACCATTCCATAAACGGGCAGTTTGGCAAAGGAATGAGTCATGAAAACGCCAAGTTCTCATAGTTTTGAGATCGACTGCAAAGGGATGAATGAGAGTCGTACTACGAGTTTCCCTTTCTGAAATGAGAGGGGGAGGGATTAATGAATGGAGCTCATTAGAACAAGCTCCGTGGTAATATCGATAAAAAAGACTGAGCATTCCAACCTTTCTTCTGTGCTGGAGCGGCTGCAGATCGGATGTCAGAGAAGGATCACTGATCAACCTCACTGCCCTCCTTTGCACAGAATCAAGTTGGTCACTCAACTTCTTGGACATACCACACCAGAGATGGCTGCCATATTCGATAATGGGGCGGATTTGGGATTTATACAGAGTCAATAATTGGGCTGAAGTAAAAAACCTACGGGCTCTGTATAATATGCCGAGTCGCCGGAAAGCGGAAGTTGTGCGAGACTCAATAGCATCATGGTATTTTAACTCTGATGACAGAGAAACACCAAGAAGATTTAAGTGTTCATGGTTAGAGAGGGAGACATTGTCGAAAGTTGGGAGATAGTTGTTTGGAATCCTCTTTAAGGATATCAGACATGCTTGAGTCTTTTTGATGTTGAACTCTACAAGGTTGTCAGTGCCCCAACGGCTGACAGCCCTGAGATCTGTATTGATCTTTGAAGCTAATGATTCACGAGCAATAGATATCGTTGAACTATTTGGGGGCTTTGTAAAAGAGAAACCGTCATGAATTGTACTGTCATCGGCATAGCAGTGGATAGGAGCACAGGATAGTAAATCATTGATGTGCATAAGAAAAAGTGTCGGAGACAAGACAGATCCTTGGGGGACACCGGAATTGATTGGTAGCAGAGCTGATTTACTACCATCGATGACTGTTTGGATAGATCTGTCTTTAAGAAAGCTGGAAATCCATTCTATGAGGAGGAGGGGAAGTCCAAATGATGACAATTTGTTAAGGAGGCTGGAGTGCCAAACTCTATCAAAAGCTTTGGAAATATCAAGAGCAACAGCCTGTGTTTCACCCATAAGATCAAGGCGTTGGCCCCAGACGTGTGTGACATAAGTGAGAAGGTCACCGCTGGAGCGGTTACGGCGAAAACCGTATTGGTGGTCGCTAAGCAGTTTATGGGTTTCCAGATATTCCATAAGCTTATCGTTTATGATCCTTTCCATGACTTTTGAAAGTAAGGAAGTGATTGCGATTGGACGATAATTGGCAGGGTCAGAGCGAATTCCCTTCTTGGGGATGGGATGAACGGTTGCAACCTTCCAGTTAGAGGGCACGGTACCGCATCCAAGGGACAGTTTGTAGAGTTTATAACCTTACCTTTTATTTTGACAAGCGCGTTTTTCAGGGTACACCAAAAATATGAAAGTATTTGTGTAGTTTGTGGAAAATGTTGTAACAAACTGAGTTGATTCATTTAAGTCTCGAATTAGATGTTTAAATGTATGAAAAAAAGTGAGAAAATAGAAATGTACAAGATCAAAAGGAAGACCCGTGTCTTAAAATAAATATTGTTATTTTGTCTTTTTTTAATAAATTTGAATGAATTTTAAAATGAATTTTTCGAAATTCCTTTTTTTTTAAGAAATCTTGTACGGGAGACTCCCTGATTCTAAAGACTCTAGGGGTCTATGAAACTTTTTGTAGTGCCGCAGAGGTGTTTACGAGCTTGGTCGTCGCTACAAAGCGCCAATACTCAAACAAGACCCAGTTGCTGTAAGGCTGGATGGACCTTTAGTGACCGGTCTTTAGTACAGGTTTATGATTCTTTTCAACCCAGCAAAGAGCATATTTTGGAAATATAAATGGTATATTTTTTGTGCACGCCGGGATCCGAATCCACAACCTTCCATTTACGAGTCCAAAGTGTTGCCACTGGACTACGGACCGGTCCAAGAAATGCCAACGACACGCGGTGTACCTAAGCGGTCACCCATCCAAGTACGATCCGCGCCCAATTTTGCTTAACTTCGGTGATCTGATGAGAACCGGTGCTTTCAACATGGTATCGTCGTTGACAAACAATAAAAATCTATAATCTATGTTGCAAAGATTAACATTAAAATTTATATTAAATGCATGCCGACAAACAGACAGTGTAAGTGGGCATCGAACCCTTGCCCTCTGCTATGGAACGCAAGCATTCTACCAACTGGTCCCAATTTTCGAAAAAAAACCCACATTAACGCTTTTGATTCTAAACGACTAAAATAACATACAGGTATTTACTGGACCATAAAAAAGTCATCAAGCAATTTTTCTCTATAGAATCTATAATAGCATTCTTGAGAAAAGCATCAACGAAAAATTCTGACATACTTTATTTTACCTTTCATGTAAAAAAGCTTCGCATTTTTTAAATAATAAATGTGTGCCCTAACGTCCTTTTGCCTTCTGGAAATTTCTTTTGATATTTTTTCAGGCATAGAAACACAGGGTGGGAGAGGTTTAAAAGCGAATACCTCTAAATATTGGATACATTGCAAGTTAAGGGACAGTGATCAGCAACCTGTGGTATAACTGAACTATTTTTTCATTAAAATAATAGCATACGATCATCTTTATTCTATAATCTAAGTTGCAAAGATATTTTTTTTTTTTTTTTTTTTTTTTTTTTTTTTCATAAACAATTTTTACAGGAAATATTAAATCTAATCTAATCTAATCTAATCTAAGCTGCAAAGATATATATCATTTAAGTTTTATATTAAATGCATTCCCACAAGCAGATATATGTATAATTTCGCGCTAACACATGCCGCATGTGGACCTACAATATAAAAACCCAATCTCAAATGAACATAAGCCTTGCAACTCTTGCCGTCCTTCCCTGAAACAGAGGTGACATTGGCAAAGTGAACCAATTTTTACATTATGGGTGGTCAGCCGCATAACAACCTATAAGTCAAGGAACATAAGTCTTAAAAATTAAACATTTTTGTCCCGAAAAACCAAAAAATTTCAGTTTGTCATCGGGTGCAACAATAAAACTAAAAAATAAAAGTCTTAGTATTTAGTGCTAATATGAAATAAAAAGTAAATTAAAGTTAAAATTAGGAGACAAGAGTAGAGTAAAAACACAAATATAGTTAAGGTAATTAATATAAGAAAGTTCTTTCTCCCAGCCAAATCTTCAAAGATATTATAATTTTATTAATGTTTGTAGATTCCTTTTTAAAGTCCTTTGGCAACAAATTAAATATTTTTGGCACAAGGTAATCCAACGTTCCATGTCCATATTTGTTTTTAATTCTTGGCACAACTAATCCTTCATTAGATGTAAGTTTTGTTTGGTACACATGCTCTAGTTAATTACATTTGAGATTCATATTACACGCATTCCACAAGCATACACGTGTAAGTTCGCGTTTGCAAATGCTGCATGTATACTTGCGAATTTAAATCCAAACCTGAGATGAGCCTAAGCCCTGCAACTTTTGCCAGAGCTTCCCTAAAACAGGAGTGAGTATGATAATATAAATGTATGATAATATCATAAATGAACTATTTATTACAGTATAGGTGCGCAGCCTCGTATCAACCTAAAAGTTAAGCAATAAAAATAATAAACAACATTAAGGTATATAAAAACGACAGAAACTCGTACAAAAAAATCATTATGCTAATCTAATCTAATCTAATCCTAGACAAATTACATTTTTTAAATCAATAAATAATAATATACTTATACATGGACATAAAAAAAAACTAAAACATAAAACCAATTTCACTTTAATAAACCCTAGCCGCCAACATTACAGATCAACCGCCATTTCTTTCTATCCTTACATACTTCTTTCATTTCCTCCAGAGTCATAACCTTCTTCATACAAACTCTTCTTTTATTATGGCTCTGGATATTCCATTCATTCGCAATTTTGCATACAAAAAATATAATTCAAAAAAATATACCAAACCAAGGCACGGCGCAGGCGGTGTTCGAACTTGCGCTTATTTCATTAACGCAAAGTCGAATGCTAACGCCTTGTCAACTCGGCCAAACCAGCGACTTAGATGATATTTATGCAGCAATGCAGACCCAATTTATAAATCCATAATCTCTATAATCTACATTGCAAAGATATATCAACATTGAAAATTCAAATGAGGAGTTTGTCCTCGGTCTTCGTGCAGAGAGGGTGTCTCCTGAAGACGTTAACTACGTCACTAACGAAACGTCGAGAATTATGTAAGTTTCCTTATAACGGTTTGTCTAATATCCGATTAATAAATTTTAACTGTTCCCTGAGACAGGGGGGACATTGACAAAGTAAATCAATTTCAACAGTATCTGTGATCAGCCTCATACTAAAAAAATATCAATCAAAATAGCAGTCCTTCATTTAAAAAGGTAGTCCTTTACTATGTTCATAGTTGTAATACAAAAGAGCATTTTTCGATAGCCCTAGATTAGCATTATATTAAATTCTCTGGACCGCATCGAGAGCACATTATTCTGTGTTTAAAGTCAACCCACAATATCCCTTCGCATCCTTGTTATTTAGCCTTGCAGAGATTTTCCACGAAAAAAATTAAGCTCATCCAAAAATAATACTAACAAGAAAATGTCATGAAGAGTAAGAAAATTAAGTTGTTTTTGAAAAAAATGTACGTGGTTTTCATACTTATTGTAAATGTAGGGTAAAACTTTTTCCAATTTTTAAACACTACATTTTTATTATTCTTCTTCCTTTGTTAAAGCCTGTAACGAGATGAATTTGTTTGTTTAGTAGAATGGAACATTATATTTGAATTTGAATAAAAAAAGAAAAACAAAAGAATGCAGAAGGGGAGAAGAAGCTGCCCTGACGGGAGAGCCACAAGCTGGTATAAATTAGGATAATAAATATTATTGTGTTGTGGTTATAAATAATTGTGAAACGAATAAAAGTAAACATTTAATGTGGTTGTTATATTAATAATTGTGTCGATCATCTGTCAGTGGAAAAACCCTCACAAGCCTCTATCTCCAAGATTGATGTACTGTTATGGTTGTCACGAGTTCAATTCAATTAAAATTGCGGTGATTTATTTTTACACGATTTAGTTCAGATACGGTTCTCATACAGAGTCACTCTACACGTACACCACACAACAGTCGGTTGTCTTTGTGAGCTTTGGCCCTTAGTTTATATCATGAATAAGGATGATTCTTGAATCATTGAGAATTGGAACGTGTGAGACTTTACTATAATCTATAATAAGTCTATAATCTAAGTTGCAAGGATATATTCATTCAAAGTTCTCAGATGTATGCCCACAAACAAACACGTGTAGTTCGCGCTTACAAATGCTGATTGTGTACTTACAAATAAAATCCAAACCTTAAATGAAGCCCTGCAACTCTTGCCGACATTCCCTGAAACAGGGGTGACATTGGCAAAGTGAACTATTTTTTACAGTATGGGTGGAAATATGGATAATATGGTAAATCGATAGATCAGTCGGTGCTTGCATTCCATGCCGTGAGCTCGGGTTCAAATTCCACCGCGAATGCTAGAAATGTATTCCCGTTTCAGTGTTTATTTCAAACCTTGTTTTAATTCCTTATGAAATTTCAAATACTAAAACAAATCAATGTGTTTTGTGGTTACTAAATATAATATTTCATACTGGAATTTTCTTTAATTTTTCAGCAATTTTTTAGCAGCATATTGTTCTGCAACTTTTAAAACTCACACAGTATTAGAACTTCTTATTTCCGTCACCGAGGCTTCAATCAGGATCAGATATTCAAATTTCGCAACACAAATTTTATATTAATAACTCTGGCGCCCAACTTTGCTAAATTTCCCCGCCAATTTATTCAGGAAACTTTTAAGTTTTCAGCAAATAAAATAACTAAAGACAGGCATGGTTATAAGATAAACTTTTAATATTTTAAATTATGCCAATATTGTTCTTTATTCCGAGATTTCTTTATTAATTCCAAACAATGTGCAAACTAACGATGTTTTCCAATATACTTTCTGTGGTAAGATGGCTATACATGATACGTGACATTTTGCAAATTTTACAGGAGAGCAATTTTAAAGTTTGGTTTGCTGTGAAAAATCCAAACCTCAATGTATTAAAAAAAAAAAATCTCAAATCCTTTAAGCTCTATACACATATCATTTTGCCATCTTATAGATCACGCGGAGACGAATCCAACGGTATCCATAACTCAATATTGCAAAAAATGTCACATATCACATCTTACCACAGAAGTATATATCGATGGAGAAAGCAGATTTTTTTTGGTTTATCAGAGTCATATCCAATATCATCAGGAGGCATCTTTACTCTGTGTCTAAGAAAGACTTAGTGGTAAAACTTATGTTTTTTCCTTTATTTATTATACAAGTAAGTAGTTTTTTTTTGTAAAAAAATATATTTGTTTTCTAATCTAATTCTTTTCTGTCATTTCTTTCATTTTCTGACACAGGGGATGCATTGTCAAAGTGAAACATTTTTTAAAGTATGGTTGGTAAACCTCTACAAATCACTTATACCAAACTACAAACCATACCTAATCTTAAAAAAACAAAAAAAATATATAATGCAAAATAAAAATAAAAACAATTACTGTTATCACACCATATTCAAGAGAACAACTACTGGTGTGATAACACCGAAAGCGCTTGAGAAAATCATTTATGAATAAAAACTTTTTTATTTTTGATTTTCACATTATTAATACTTTAATCTTTAATCTACACAAACCCTTCAACTTTTAAGCACCAAACATTTGCTTTCCGGGGTCTATTGCACAAGAAACGAGAACCAGTTCTCTAGGAAGAGTTATTTTTTTCACATCAAGTTTATGTTTCAAATATTTATTTTGTGTATTTCATTTATTCAGAAATACATTTTCTGAAGCAAAGAAGAACAATCCATTTTTCTCGTCTTTCTAAAATTTTCAATTTCAGTTCACCAGCGAAACAACGTAGATTTTCATATTTTCATATTTCCCTCGCATAGGTCTGTTATATTACGGAAAATTCAACATGTCGCTGCCTTAGTTCTTGTTTACCGTATACGTCATTGAGAAAATTTTACATGAGAAATGTTTGCATGTGTACTGGACCAATGTGTCTTATAAAAACAAGAAATTTATTTAAAAAATATTTAAAAGAACTCTCACATTATCGAGTTTTACGGTTTTTCTTAGCTCAGATTGTGTAGAATTTGATTCATAAGACAACTGCATGAAAAAGATATATTTGACTAATCTTTATCTAAATCTAAGCTGCAAAGATAATATGTATCATTTGAGATTCATATTAAATGCGTTGCCACAAGCAGACACGCAAAATTTCGCGCTTACACATTCCGCATGTGGACCTACAATATAAAAAACCCAACTCTCAAATGAACATAAGCCCTGCAACTCTTGCCGACCTTCCCTGAAGTAGGGGTGACATTGGCAAAGTGAACCATTTTTTACAGTATGGGTTGTCAGCCGCATACCAACCTATCAGTCAAGGAATACAAGCAATTAATACATTCAAATATATCAAACAAATAAACTCTAAACAAATAAACTCTAAACAATTAAATAGTAAAAAAATTAAAAAACTACACAACATTTTTTTTTTTTTTTTTTAATTTAAAAGCCTCAGCCTTAACCGCCAGCATTACAGATTAACCGCCATTTCTTTCGATCCTTGCATACTTTTTTCATTTCATTACAGACAAGATTGGCGTATACGGTAAACAAGAACTGGGGGAGCGATGTGTCTTTGTACAATCTTTTTACAATACAAGAAAAGCGAAGCAAATTCTCAGAAATAAAACACCATATTCATTGCATCAACCTTATTTTTGGTTAGGGAATAAATAATGTACCTTATAATAAAAGAAAATACCCTCACGTCAGGCGCGTGCATTGTGTAAAAGCAAATATATTTCTGATGTTAAGATGGTTTGGGCATATGGAAAGAATGAATGATGAAAGACTGACGAATAAAGTATATGTTGCAAGAATAGATGGATGTCGTGGTAGAGGAAGTCCGAGAAAGGTATGGATGGACCAAATTTCCGAAATTGCCAATGAATGAAATATCTAGAGTAATAATAAAAGGAGAGCCTGTATGAAGTTAAGGTAATGACTCTGGAGGAAATGAAAGAAAAGTGTAAGGACAGAAAGAAATGGTGGTTGATCTGTAATGTTGGCGGCTAGGGTTTTTTAAATTAGAATTTGTCCTCTGTTAGTTTTTGATATCCATGCATATTATAATTTGTTGATATTAAAAATGTAATTTGTTGTATATGTTCCTCGACTTATAGGTTTGTATGCGGCTGACCACCCATGCTATGGAAAATGGTTCTCTTTGCCAATGTCACCCCTGTTTCAGGGAAGGTCGGCAGGATTTGCAGGGTATGTGCTCATTTGAGATTCGGGTTTTTACATTGTAGGACAACATGCGGCATGTTTAAGCGCAAACTTATACGTGCCTGTTTGTGAAAATGCAAATAATGTGAATCTCTAATGTTACATATATTTTGCAACTTAGATTAGATTATTTTTTATGGTTTGTGTATAAACACTGTGAAAACGCATGTTAATTGATTTTATGTTTTTTTTTTTAAACTAATTTCTGATTAAAACATTGTTTTATTTTCACACACGATATTAATTTATTTAAATTACAATTTACAAACTTTTTCGACCTATATGGTCATCTGTAATTTTACCTGAAGATTACCATATAGGTTGATAAAAAAATATATAATTTTATATCTAGGATAACTCAATCCTTATATTTTTCTTTAATTTATACTAATAATAAAATACATACCTTGCTAATATTTTTAATTAAATGAGAAATATCTCCTAATATTTTTTGACAAAATCTTTTTTTCTTTTTTACAGATCCACGAGCATGGAAACTTCGTAATAGCGACAATCAAAAATATACACAACCATCCACTTTTTTATCAAGGTAAGTTGTTTTTAACTTTTTTCACACATGCAATTTCAAGATTAAAATATTCAAGAGTACACAACATCGCGTACAAACTGAAACATCGATTATATTTATTAGAGATTATAATAATGGATTAAATAAAAATAAAAAATAAAAACATTTCAAAATTGTTTCGTTGTTCAATAACGCTTTTTTAAGATTCGGCTTCCTTGACTGATAGGTTGGTATGCGGCTGACCACCCATACTGTAAAAAATGGTTCACTCTGCCAATGTCACCCCTGCTTCAGGGAAGGTCGGCAAGAGTTGCAGGGCTTATGTTCATTTGAGATTGGGTTTTTTTTATATTGTAGGTCCACATGCGGCATGTGTGAGCGCGAAATTATGCGTGTCTGCTTGTTGGAATGCATTTAATATGAATCCCAAATGATACATATCTTTGCAGCTTAGATTTAGATTTTGGCTAGCGTACGAACTGTGCGTAGATTTTTTCTTTCATTTCCTATATTTTTATCAGCAAGGTCCACCAATTCAATTAAAGTTGTTGTCGTAAGGCTGGCCCCCTTACTTGTTAAAATAAATAGGTTCCACTCGGCGCATGTGACCCTTTTGGGGAAAACGCGTTGAGAAGTTGCGCTTTATGTGTAGCTTAGTAGCTTTTAGCGTTTTAAGTTGGCCGTTGATTTTAGTACAACAAAAAGTTTTGTTCTGTATTTTTTTTTTAAATCAGGGTATTTATTTTAAATAGGTTTTAAGAAAACAGGATGTCATTGATCACTAGTAATACTGCTTATTTTCACTATATTATGTTAAAAATAACCAAAGTTCTATAATCTCTTTAATCTATAATCTAAGTTGCAAAGATATATTAACATTTAAAGCTTATATCAAATGCATTCCCACAAACAAACACGTATAGTTCGCGCTTACAAATGCTGAATGTGTACTTACAAATAAAATCCAAGCCACCAATGAACATAAACCCTACAACTTTTGCTGACCTTTCCTGACACAGGGGTGACATTGGCATAGTGAACCATTTTTTACAGTTCATTTTGAATAAAAGGAGAGCATGTAAACAGTATAACGAGTAAAGAATAATTATTTAAAAAAAACACAGCATCACAATACTTTCTTGTTGGACCTTTAGGTCAGCAAGAAAAAAACACCAACAAAAATAATGACTCCTAAGTCGACGCTTTCTAATAATGCCGCCATTCCACGTGTCAGGCCTCAAGTATTAAAATTCAAGACAACGTGTCCTTGGCTCGAGCCTTAAGGCGCTCCATGTAAGGAGCCTAATGAAAAACATCCCTTTAACCTTTTGTCATTATTGTGAGACGGGGGTGGGCTATAAAAAACCACGTACAAGAAGCCCTACGTGTAATGAGAAAATAAAAAAAGGGCAGGTTTTTATATTACTCTGCCTTTTTCACTTTTGCGTCTACATCTTTTTTACATAAAAAAAAAGAAGAAAAAAACACAACGTCCGTTGTTGGTCATGTTTTTTTGTTTGAATAATCTAATATCTAAGTTGCAAAGGTAATTTAAATTTTAGATTTATATAGTTTGCATTGCCACAACGTCTCCCTTGTGTTTGTTTGGCTATCTACCGTTTTGATCAAAGATAAACATGGTATTAAAATTATGTTAAAAATCACATTCTACACTACCTCCGGTCGATAGCTCAGTTGGTAGAGTGCTTGCATTCCATGCCGTGAGCTCGGGTTCGAATTCCACTGAGGGTGTCAGAAATGATTTCCCGTTTCGTTGTTTATTTCAAACCCCATAATAAAATACCGGCGAGGCTTACTCAGCCTTAAACAACAGGGGTGACATTGCGCTGCCTTAGTTCTTGTTTATCGTATACGCCATTGAGAAAATTTTACATGAGCAATGTTTGCATGTGTACTGGACCAATGTGTCTTATGAAAACAAGAAATTTATTTTAAAAATATTTAAAAGAACTGTCACTTTATCGACTTTTACGAGTTTTCTTAGCTCAGATTGTGTAGAATTTGATTCATAAGACAACTACATAACAAAGTCATATTTGACAAGATTGGCGAATACGATAAACAAGAACTGGGGGAGCGATTGGCTGAGTGAACAATTTGCTATGGTATGGGTGGCAAGCTGCATACCAACGTCTAAGTCAGGGAATAAATATAGCTACATATTTAGTGTAATTCCTTGCCACGTTTTCCTCGAAGGACTTGCATGGGGCGATTGGAACCTATTTATTTTACAGGTAAGGGGGTCGGCCTTACGCCAACAACTGCAGTCTAAGTGGGAGCTACTCGTTGATAATTAACGCTTGCCAGTATTTTTTTGTGGGTTTGAAATAAACACTGAAATGGGGAATCATTTCAGACACCCTCGGTGGGATTCGAACCCGAGCTCTCGACCACGGAATGCGAGCACTCTACCAACTTAGCCATCGACCGGACAGTTTTATTTTTATAAAATCCAATATGAATTTTTAAAATGCCTTTGTTCAAAGAAAAAAAAATCGTGCCAAAAAAAAAAGTAAGACAATTTTAATTAACAAGTTTTATTATCTCCTTGAAAGAAAAAAATGCGAAACATAAAATATGAAGATATTTTTTTATTGCTCTGTTAAAAAGTTTGCAAAAATTTCTTATACGTGTTTAATTTCGTGATAACCTCTGCTCCGAATCTTTCTTTTTTCTTTTATCTGTCTTTTTTATTTTATCTTTTTTTACATCTTTTCATGAAATTTCAAATACATTTTATTTAACGGGTCACACCTCAAGGGCACTCCTCGGGCTTACAGATCGTTTACACTTATAAATTTTTAATGCATAAGTAGGAGGGTGTATGCGTGTTTGTTTATTTGATTTTACTCATTTAGTGCTCGTTTGGCTTATATCCATCAGATGTAATTTCACAGGAGCAATGTTTGCATGTTAACGATAATTGACAAACGTTTCTTATGAAAATTGGAAATTCATTTTTAAAATATTTAAAACAAATCTCACATTATCGTGTTTTACATTTTTTTCTTAGCTCAGATTATGTGAAATGTGATTCTTAAGACAATTTCATTGAAAGCTCATCTTTGAATTAAATGGTAGATAAGCCAAACAAATACTGCAAAAGACGGGGTATCATCGCATCTCATTAACACCGTCGGAATGTTTCTTTATCTATTTTTTTTGTTAATTTTCGTAGAAAAAGTATTGTATGCCACTGCATGTCATTACTTTTTGTAACACTCGTACTGTCGTGCATTTGGCTGCGCGTCATGGCGCAAACAATCACCTACTACTTTATTTGAAGCAGATCTTTTTTTAACAAAAACTTGATTAGGTATTTACCCCAGAGCATTTACGAAAATTAAAAATTATTTATTAAATCCCCGTCGGGAATTTGAATCTTTTGACCTCTCGATTGGCTGGCAGTCTGCGTTGCTGTGACCCACGCTAATACAGGATTAGTTTTTAATTTGTTTTGATTATTAAGTCTCCGTTTTTTTTATCTCCAATGTATAACATAAAGAACTTAATTAATGATATGCCTTTCAAATTTAAGTTTTTTATTGAGAAAGTGTACTGATAATAATTCGTCCTCTTCTTGCTTGTTTGTCCAAACTCCATCAGAGGTAATTCTAAATGAGCAATGCTTTTATGTGTAGGTACAAGTAACTAGACCATTGATGTGTCTTGTGAATGCTGGAAATTGTTTAATAAATCAAACTCACTGTGAACTTGAACAAAGAAATTTAAAAAATAATATAAGTTTATTTTTTTTAGAATTTTAAAATTGTAAATCTGCTGGAAATTGATTTTAATATATCGCACGTTTAATAATAAAGAGAAATAACTCGAAAATTGGGAAAATCGAGATTTTGAAATAAAACGCAAGAACAATGCGAAAAGAATAGGTAGAATGCGATAGCCGTTCAATTTGGACGAATATGACCGAGATAAAACATCGGCCGCCTTTTTCATCCCATACAAGTTGTACTGGCTGTCTGAACTTCACACGTGATTTCCCAACATTCATGTTTTTTGAGTTATTGCTCTTTATTATTAAACGTGCGATATGTAAAACAACTCTTACACTATTGTGTTTTACGTTTTTTTTCTTAACTCAGATTGTGTAGAATGTTATTCTTGAGACAATTTGATTGAATGGTCATCTTTGAATCAAATGGTAGATGAGCCTAAAAAGCACTGAAGAGACGCTATAGTACTAAATGGTATGGCTCCGTCATACCTGGCAGACATGTTTTCTGTATGTTTGACATTTAGTCTTGCCGTTTAAAACCCACTAATTTTGAGGACCTTGTTCTCTTTTCTTACATATGTATGTAGGTATTCTTTGTTTTTTTTTTTGTAACAATTTTCTTGAATTCCACATCTGACGCCACATTTTACAAATTACGGTTTCAATGTAATAAAAACTTCGGTTAATTCATTTCACACCATTTAATTTATGATTCTGTTCACGTTTGGTTCGATTACTTGACGGCTCTGATACGAGTCTGCGCTACAGACGGCTTTGGCCCTTTATACGGTATGACATAAGGACGGTTCTCGAAACATCGGGAACCGAAACATTTGCGACTTTGTCAGAACATTCTAGCAAACACTAGTACAATTGATTTCCAATAAATTTTATAGAACCAAAAATTAAAATAAATCGCAACGCAACTCGCAACTAAGCTACACATATAGTGTCACTTCTTGCCGCGTTATCCCCGAAGGGATCGCATGTGGCGAGTTGAACATGTTTATTTTTACAGGTAAGGGGGCCGGCCTTACGCCAACCACTTCAGTTGAAGTGGGGGTTTTCTAGCTCCCGAGAGGGCTGGTACTCATTTCTTGTAAAGGCTGAGTTAACCTTGCCGGTATTTGATTTTGTGGTTTGAAATAAACACCGAAACGGGAAATCATTTCTGACACCCTCGGTGGGATTCGAACCCGAGCTAACGGCATGGAATGCAAGCACTCTACCGGACTATCACTGTTTTATATTCGCTCGATTATTAATCTATATCTATAAATAAGGATGTGTGTATGTATATAATATGTATGTATGTATGTATGTATGTATGTATGTATGTATGTATGTATGTACCTATAGACTCATAAACCGCTCATCCGATTTTGACGAAATTTTCAGAAAACATGTAACATATTCTTAGAATGAATCCTATGAAGTTTGATGGTGATCAAATAAACAATGGTTCTCAATTCTCAATATTTCAGCAACGAGGTCGGTAAATTTTGAAACCACTTCATCTAATTGACAGATTTTTGTTCCATATTCAAATTTCATTAAAATGTGTTCGGTTTGAAATATTGCAAGAGGTTAAACAAAATAAAATAAACTGGTAGGTACAAAATTTGAAAATGGAATAAAAGATATTATTCATCAACAGCCTTTACCAAACAGAACTCTTTTTTTAAAATTGGAATTTAGCTTTTCAACTGCCAAAGTCATAAAAACCGTTCATGGTTAAATAAATAAGTCTTTAATCTCAGTTACAAATTATATGCACACATTTAAGGTTCATATTAAATGGATGCCCAAAACGAAACACATGTTAGTTTGCGCATACACATAATGCATGTATATTTTCAAAATAAGACCCAAACGTAATTCCCAAATGTCAGATTAACTGTGCAACTTAGTGAAACAATTTGTACACCAACTTACAAGTCGAGGACCGATAATCTAAGTTGCATAAAAACATAAGGTGACATCTGAATGCATCTAAATTAAATATTGTTGGTAAACGTATCACTTGAGAATGATTGAACCGATTTGTTTTTTTTTATGATGTTTGTAATCTGGAACAGGTGTATGGATAAAAAAGATTGAAAAAGTATCATTGAAGATGTTCAAATATGTAAAAAGTTCAACATTGTTTATTAATGGAATTTGGTTTGGCATATATACTGCATCGTTTGCATCTATATAAAAATTAAATACTCATCGCACATTAGCCAAATTCTTAGAAAACATGTAAATTACCTTTGAGATGGATCGTGTAAAATTCGATGTGAATCAGATTACTCACAATATTTTTTTCTAAGTATGAGGGATGTTGCTCTTTTTGCCTGGCTAAAAGGCAAGATTGTAACTTTTTTTTTTTGAAAAGTTACATCAAAGATTTTGATAGACCGAATAACCTGACTGCACTTTTTCATATTGGAATTATAAATGTGTCAGTAAGCCACATTTCAACATTCCTTAGATCCAAATATATTTAATCTAAGTTGCAAAGATATATTGACATTTAAGACTCATATTAAATACATGCCCAAAAACAAGCACATGTAAGTACACGCTTACACATGCTGCATGTGTACATAAACTTTGCAACTCCTACCACTTTCGCTGAAACCGGGGGGGCATTGGCTGACATGACTCTGGAGGAAATAAAAGAAGTATGTAAGGATAGAAAGAAATGGCGGTTGATTTGAAATGTTGGCGGCTAGGGTTTATTAAAGTGAAATTGGTTTTATGATTTAGTTTTTGTTAGTGTCAATGTTTATATTATTGTTTATTGATTTACAAAATGAAATTTGCGATGTTTGTTCCTTGACTTATAGGTTGGTATGCAGCTGACCACCCATACTGTAAAAAATGGTTCACTTTGCCAATGTCACCCCTGTTTCAGGGAAGGACGGCAAGAGTTGCAGAGCTTATGTTCATTTGAGATTGGGTTTTTATATTGTAGGTCCACATGCAGCATGTGTTAGCGCGAAATTATACATGTCTGCTTGTGGGAATGCATTTAATATAAATCTTAAATGTTATATGTCTTTGCAGCTTAGATTAGATTAGACATTGGCAAAAGTGAACCAAGTTGTACTACATAATCGATCTTCTTACTTAATATTCAATTTTCCATGTGCAAACTTTATCTTGAATCGTTCATACGAGGTAACAAATCAAAGCTAAAATGAACTAAATTAAGAAAATTTAAAGTTGGATCATCAATAGATCATGAAAAAAGGATTGCATTTTTTCCGAATCTAAGTTGCAAAGGTATTAGGGATTCACATTATATGCATTCTCACAAGCACACATGTATAAGTACCCGCTTGCAAATGCCGCATGTGAACCTACAACATTAAAACCCAAATCTCAAATGAACAAACACCCTGCAACTCTGGCCGACCTTTCCTTAAACAGGAGTGATATTGGCAAAGTGAACTATTTTCTACAGCATGAGTGATCAGCCGCATACCAACCTATAAGTTAAAGAGCATATACACAATGGTCTAAATCTAAGTTGCAAAGATATTAAATGCATTCCCACAAGCAGACACGCATAATTTCGCGCTAATACATGCCGCATGTGGACCTACAAAAAAAAAACCTAATCTGAATTGAACATAAGCCCTGCAACTCTTGCCAACCTTCCCTGAAACAGGGGTGGCATTGGCAAAGTAAATAATTTTCGTCAGCCCCAAACCAACGTATATGTCAAGGAACATACACAATAAATTACTTTTTTTAAATCAATAAACATAAATATAAATGGACATCCAAAACTACCCAAAACATCCAAATCTACCCTAAATTATCTTATTGATTTTACTTCTTCTAATATCAACCAATATGTATACACTTTAGATCAACGATTGAAAATGGCTTTATTTAAACCATCATTTAAAACCTATAAATGATAATTTAATTATTTTTGAAATCTACACAGAAAACGTTTCCTTCTGCCGAATAAAATGACAGCATTCTTTTATTGGTATTCTAATCTTATCTAATCTAATCTAAGCTGCAAAGATATATATCATTTAAGATTTAAATTAAATGCATTCCCACAAGCAGATATGTATAATTTCGCGCTAACACATGCCGCATGTGGACCTACAATATAGGAACCCAATCTCAAATGAACATAAGCCTTGCAACTCTTGCCGTCCTTCCCTGAAACAGGGGTGACATTGGCAAAGTGAACCAATTGTTATATTATGGGTGGTCAGCCGCATAAAAACCTATAAGTCAAGGAACATACTTGACAAATTACATTTTTTAAATCAATAAATAACAATATATACATGGACATAAAAAAAAACTAAATCATAAAACCAAACCCTAGCCGCCAACATCACAGATCAACCGCCATTTCTTTCTATCCTTGCATACTTCTTTCATTTCCTCCAGAGTCATAACCTTCTTCATACAAGCTCTTCTTTAATTGGTATTAAGCAATGAAATTATGCTTGAAATACCAATTACAGTGTGAAAATGACAAAATATACAAAACTTTCATATAAACCTCCACAAATTTGAAAAAGGCTACAACATCTCTCATAACTGCAATCCATAGTACTTGAATATCTTTAAATGAGCCCAATTTCATTTGATATAATGTATAGTTACAATCTTCAAAATAAGATTCCTTCTCTCATCGTTTCCATTTTCTGAAGAACAGCCGTTCCCAAATTTACAAATTCACAAAACTATTGTATCTCATTTATAAAAATAAAGGCAGGATAAAATCTGCCGGGACAGCTAGTTTTGAGCACCTACATCTTGAGACACACTCACACAAGTAAAAAACAAACCGATACACAATCACAAATTTGTAATAGAACTATACTATTGAATTGAAGTAAACAGTATACATATTACTTCGTTAAGTTGAGTAAAGTATGTACGGTTGAAATGGCTTACCTGAGAGCAATGACTGGAAAGACACTGAATGATAGAGCTCGCAATAATTAGGTGATGAACGAGTGTGCTATAAAAGAGAATTGAAAAGAAATGAATCGCTCCTTGACTGATAGGTTGGTACGAGGCTGACCACCCGTGCTGTAAAAATCGGTTCACTTTTGCCAATGCCACCCCGGTTCAGGGAACGGCGGCAGGAGTTGCAAGGTTTATGTCCATGTGAGGTTTTCTTTACTTGTATGCACACATGCAGAATGTGTAGGCGCGAACCTACATGTGCCTGTCTGTGGGTATGCATTTCATATGAGCCTTAAATGCTTACATATCCTTGCAGCTTAGATTATAGATAGATTATAGAAGAATAAAAGTACCTACAAAAAAGCACAATGAGATAGTTCGAACATCTTGAAAGAATGGATGATGAACGTCTAACGAAGAAAGTGTATCGAGGAAGGCGAAGACCGAGAAAGGAATGCATAATCCAAATAGTTGAGCCTGCAGAGTGAGTATAAAAGAAGAGTATGTATGAAGAAAGTGATTATGTTGAAGAGATGAAAGAGGTATACAAGGACAGAAAAGAAGTGGAGACGCATCTGCGGAGGTACCGGCCACCCCTAGTGGAACTCCGGCAGGATACAGTACAGTACAGCAGTATATAATATACCAGCACATGTGGCTGACTCGGCTTTCCTGAAATTGCTCCGATACATCAGTCGTGTATTGAGTTAGGCAGGGCATTGGTTGGACCTCTGAAAGGCTGTTCACACCACGACCAAGCACTAAGCCAGGAGTTCCACATATTACATTCTACATTCATTCATATACATTATCGTGCAATGTTTCAGTTTGGATGCAAATTATCATCATGCTTCTATACTTGCCTACTAAGATATTAAATGTCACCACCTTAAAGGTAAAACTCAAAAGTGATGATTCCTTATTTGAGAAATCGTGAATAAAACATTTTTTTGGATTTTTCAAAAAAATTAGAACTTTGTTATTGGTATTGGTTTTTATACCTACATGTGATTATTTGTTGATTTCTAAAATGTAAAATAGGAAAAAAGATGCATTTATCTGAGAAACCCATGTTAGCTTAATATTATGTTATTCAGGTTTACCTTACAGGTATCGATATGGTCTCCCGTCATAATTTTGAGGCAGAAAATGCACGCATTCTACCAACTGAGCTATCGACCGGACTTTTTACGAGCTCGATTGTCGCTACAAAGCGCCAATTCTCAAGCAAAGCCCAGTTGCTTGTTATGTTTAGATTGAAAGGTATCACCAGGATACTTACATCCGGCTAGCTCTCATCCGCATCACTCTCAGGGCGTGGGGTTCTTTCTTTGGCATTGCTTACTTGTATCTTGGGAAGGGTTTTATAATTAAAAGATAAGTTTGACATGAACAAATAAGGGTTTATTACTGTACTAATATGGGGGGGAAAAGGGGAAATAAGGGATTGGCCAGACCTACAGGTTTGTCACCAGAACACTCACTATTCCGTTGGCTGGAGTTCTAAACGGAAGGCCTGGGGCAGCGCCCCAGGCTAGCAGCGGTTCACGAGGCGGACGCCTCCGAGCGTGGGAGCCCCTGAGTGTGCGCTCCTATGCACTATGTCTCTGGTCCACAAGGCGGGTGCCTTGTTGGCAGGAAATCCAAGTAGATGGGGAGGAGGGAGCTCCATTGTAGTGCCCCCTCTTGCACCACTAGGTGCTTGGTCGCTGACGTCTTAATCGGTTGGCATCTTGCCGGGAACTAACGAACGACGGCCTGATAAGTTCACACGGTGCAGTTCGGCCGCTTCCGTGACCGTTCGGCTCCGTTCGGCACACAAACACACACTGCACACTTCGGGATTGTTTTTTTTATATGTTATTTAAAATAACATAACATGCTGTAAGGCTGTATCAACGTTTCGTGTCTTCGGTAAAGGCAATTAATTTTCCAACCCAGCGACGAACATTTTTTACAACATAAATGGCATATCGTTTGTTCTTCGCCAGGATTCGAACCCACAACCTTTCATTTTCGAACTGTTAAAGCTAGACAACAGACCGGTCTTGCTCTCCCTCCATAGTGCTATATTTTATT
The DNA here is from genome assembly GCA_951799405.1 of Agapetus fuscipes. Classification (NCBI taxonomy): domain Eukaryota; kingdom Metazoa; phylum Arthropoda; class Insecta; order Trichoptera; family Glossosomatidae; genus Agapetus; species Agapetus fuscipes. The sequence goes on along the minus strand of OX637358.1, from coordinate 6,675,488 downwards.
TTAGTTTTGTTGTATATAAAGTTACGTTTTTTTGCTGGGTTCTCTTATTAATTTAATGCAATAATTTATTTTTAACAGAATTTATTTTTCACAATTTGTTTCACAACTTGACAATCACTGTTTATTGGTATTTCACAGCAAATTACTCTCTGCCATTGTCCGTTCCATTTTGTTCTCTTATATAGGGAACCAGAGGGTTCTTTCTCCCATTCGCTAGATCATTATTTCACCAGAACGTCATTCCAATGCACTAATACAATCATGGACCACTCATAGATGGTTCCATCTTACGTGAATAGGTGTGCGTAGTCACTTTAATTTCATAGTCCGTCATACGATGTATGCGTGTATAAGCGCACGTACTTATTTCAAGTTTGCGACTATATTTTGTTCATCTAAATACAATTATTATAGCTAAAGGGTATGGAATTTGCCGTTATTCTCCCCCTGGACACTTGAAATAACTAATGGCTTGCAACTTGTCACTTGCCACTAACCACTGACCGCATTTCTCAGCTCTAACATATTCCTTACCACCGGTTCTTTGGTACAATTGATCACACTTGTAAGGAGGGCGGTCCTTTCATCCAAACGTGACCAGGATATCGATACAACGTACGAGGTTTGAGGTAGGTAGTAGGTACACCCCTTAACTTTACATTTCCAAGTCAATTTGTTACACAGCTTTCTTTATTTTTGTTCTAAAAGCTTTTTTCTCTTCTAAGTTGATAAAAACTTACGTTATATTTTAAGTATAATGTAAGATTCCTTGACTATAATAAGTAAGTATGAGACTGCCCCCCCCCCCCCCTAAATCTAAATCTAAATCTAAATCTAAGCTGCAAAGATATGTATCATTTGAGATTCATATTAAATGCATTCCCACAAGCAGACACGCATAATTTCGCGCTCACACATGCCGCATGTGGACCTACAATATAAAAAACCCAATCTCAAATGAACACAAGCCCTGCAACTCTTGCCGACCTTCCCTGAAACAGGGATGACATTGGCAAAGTGAACCATTTTTTACAGTATGGGTGGTCAACCTCATACCAACCTGCAACAAGCAATTAAATACATTCAAATCCCCTTATGCTATAAAATAAGGCCTTTCTGAACTGGGCTGGCAGTCTCATCAGGACGGTAGATAGCATGTTACCGTCGACGGTACGTTAGAGATACCTATTTGAAAGCTTGCAATAGCGCCGCTAGGTGTCAATGCGTGCATATGATTGGTCGAATAGTTCAATACCTTTCATCGGTACAATGTTAACGAGCTTTGGTAGACTCAACTGACGGTAACGTTCGTGGTAACTACCATATTCATGGTAGCGTATCAAGCAAATTGAACTGCCTGATACGCAAACGATTGGAGTAAACTAGTATCTGCAGTTATTTGAAATATTCTTATCTATGTTTTATTTTTAAATACGAAATTACATTTAAGATTTATACGAGTATTAAATGTATTACCAAAGCAGACACGTATATGTTCTCGCTTACACATGCTGCATGTGGACCTAGAATATAAAAACCCAAATTTCAGATGAACATAAGCACTGCAACTTTTGCCGACTTTTCCTGAAACAGGGGTGACTTTTGCAAAGTGAAACATTTTTTTACAATGTGAGGGTTCAGCCTCATATCAACCTACAAGACAAGGAATAAATTTTAAACTGAATAAAATTCATAAAACAATATTTAAAAAAAACAGTAAAGAAAAATAAAACTTAAAAAATTAAATTTTAAAAATTAAAATGGTAAGGGTAAGGGTTCCTTGACTTATAGGTTGGTATGCGGCTGACCACCCATGCTGTAAAAATGGTTCACTTTGCCAATGTCACCCCTGTCTCAGGGAAGGACGGCAAGAGTTGCTGGGTGTATGTCCATTTGAGATGGTTTTTATGTTGTAGGTTCACATGCGGCATGTGCAAGCGCGATCTTGTACGTGTCTGGTAGTGAAAATGCATGTAATGTGAATCTCCATTGTAACATATCTTTGCAACTTAGATTAGATTAGAAAATAGTTAATTTCTTGACGTATAGGTTGGTATGAGGCTGAACCACAATGGTTTCAAAAATGGTTCACTTGGCAAATGCCACCTCTGTTTCAGAGAAGGTCGGAAAAAATGCAGGGTTTATTTTAACGTGAGGTTTCGTTTATTTTATACGTACACATGCAGCATGTGAAAGAGCAAACTTACACGTGTCTGCTTGTGAGCGTGCATTAAACATGATCCCCTTGAATATCAATACAACTTTGATCTTTGATTATAGATTTATGATATTTATAATAGTTGTGAATAACTTAGGATTTCATTTTTGGATTTATTTAATTTAATTTTAATTTCATTTTGTTTTTTATTTTTTTTTATTAAATTTATTTTGTTTATTTTTTATTTATTTTATTTATTTCGTAAATTTTAAACACGAGCAAATACGCGGAAGTTCGTGTTTACTCATGCTACACGTGAACTTTCTAAATAAGCGTCATAAACCCTGCAACTTAGGTTATATACTTCGAAGGCTGCTGGCATATCATAGCGGCAGATTTGGTCAACAATAATGAATGGTAGACCTAGTAGAGAAGATACGTTGACCGTGTCCATACAATAAAGCCATACAAAATGGCGTCAAGGGAACAGCTGATCAATAATTCTACGTATTTCTTACAAAATACCTAAACGTCATTCAATTGATTTGGCGACCTATCATGACCGGTAGCTGACTGCCAAGACTTGCTTTGATAATACTTACCATCGTTACCTGTCACCATACAAAAAAATAACCAAGATGGCCGCAGGTGAACAGCTGATTAATAATTCTACGTATTTCATAAAAAAGTACCTAAACGTCACTCGGTACATTTGGCGACCTATCATTCCGGTAGCTGACAATGTCGAGACTCGCATTGATACCGCTTACCGTCGTTACCTGTCCCCATACAAAAAAAATAAACAAAATGGCCGCAGGTGAACAGCTGATTAGAGATTGACAGGTGTTCATACTAATCTGAACGACAATCGGTAGGTAGGATCTACCGTTTGTGTTGAGACTGCCAGCCCTGGGCTAGAAGTCTCATCACAACGGTAATTCTTAACTACCGAATATCGGTAATATTTGTATTAGGTCCAATCAGCTGCTCTTTTGCGGCCATATTGGATTGACAGGTCTTGAAAAGATTTTTAATATACCTACCATGAAATAATTGTACTTTTGTCTATGGTATTTGCAGCCAACTTCATGTCAATGTTGCCAACTGTTTCCTTCTTCCTTCTCCCTCGAAATTTGACAGCAATGACATGTTCGTTTGCTCCCGTCTAAATAATAATCTGTAATCATGTGATAGTTTTAAAATAATAAGTTAAATTAACATTTTTATCATTCTTAAATAAACATTGCAGTTGTTGTTTTAGTGATTCAACCAAATTCCAGTGGCCATTAGGTTCCATTAGGAACAATCTTTAATTTCGACCAGGTTTTCATACAAATATTACCGATAATCAGTAGGTAAGAATTACCTTGGTGACGAGACTTCCAGCCCTGGGTTTCCTGAAAAGGCTTCCTTGCGACTTTCCCTGAACCGGGGTTGTATTGACAACATTTAATCAAGTTTTTACAGCATGTGGGGTCAGCCTCATAACAACTTATTAGTCAAGGCTCAAAAAACTTATAGTATGTAGGTTATCTATCTATAATCTTAGTTGCAAAGATATGTTAACATTTAAGATTAATATTAAGTGCATGCCCACAAACAGAAACGTGTAAGTTCGCGCTAACAAATGCTGCATTTGTGCTTACAAATTCATATCAAAACCTCAAATGAAAATATACTCTGCAACTTTAACCCACCTTCCATGAAACAGGGGTGACATTGGCTTCAATACAAAATTCTGTGGGTAGTTTGAAAAGAGACACTTTTTAAAATAGCATAAAGAATTTTAATCATTCAGTATCTACGTAATACATAAAACCCTGTCTTTAGAGAACGCAATACTGTTTCCTTATCCCATTGCTCTATCCACACGTCCGCACTACTCCTACCTGCCTCCTCCTTGCCTGCTCCACCTCCCTCTCCTTCTCCAGCCAGCCTGGCAAGGAGGACTGTCACTCCCTCCCTTGTACAGAGTAATCAGGTAGCGTGTCTCTGCTCAGGTTACACGGACGCCGAGGCTTTGCATTATTATATATGTCTAACAGATGATGCCAAGGGAAGAAGCAGTTTATAAAATAATAATTTAGTTACGAGTATATAGTTGTGTGTTGTGTTTGTCTGTGTGAGTTAATACTAAGTCTGTGAAGTCTTTCTAAAAATAAATAGATGTTAAGTACTTTTATACTTTTGTATTTGTATATATTTTCAAATTATGCTCTTCGCTGGGTTGAAAAATTCTTAAACCTGTACCAAAGGACCGGTCCTTAATTTAGTGGTTAACACTTCTGACTCGTAAATAGAAAATTGTGGGTTCGAGTCCCGGCGGAGTCCAAAAAATACCATTTATACTTTCAAAATATGCTCTTCGCTGGGTGAAAAATTCATATAGGTACCTTTACCAAAGATCGGTCACTAAAGGTCTATCCAGCCTTACAGTAACTGGGTCTTGCTTGAGAATTGACGCTTTCTACAGCGATGACCAAGCTTGCAGAGGGCTTTTGAGGTGTGATACACACAAAAACAGCGCTCACTAAATACATCATCCTAATATTATTATTATTAAAAAGCTGTCACCAATGGTCCATTCCAGCTTTACTGCAACTGGATTTTGCCTAAGAATCAGCGCTTTCTGATGACACTTTGCATATGTGTTGTGTTGTGGAGCAGCGACATCTGTTTACTATGTATGTGAAACTGTGGGGTATTTCACCAAACTATCTAGTTTCTTGGGTATCAAAACGCAATCTTAAATTTATCAAAAAAAAACTCTTGAAAAATAATTCGATCTCTCGCTCATATCAGACTGCCGTTCGATGTACCTTACTACTACCATCTTTGCTCATTGGTCTTCACGGCAAAATGCTTGGAGTGACTAATCCACTGATGTCCTTTTCAGTCCGTATATATAGGTACAAAAAGGATCATTCTTGCATTTTCCAGATAATTCGATCTCTCGCTCTTATCAGACAGCCGTTCTAAGTACCTTACTTCTACCATCATACTAGAGCCGGATTGTTTTCCACACTAGCGTACATGTTCAGGCGCGCGAAGGTACTTCAAATCCTTAGTTCGTAACAATGTTAAATGCATGTCCACACCTGGCACAGATGTTACTCGTAGTTTGCGCTTACAAATGCCGCATGCCTGCATTATAAATTAAAATCCAAATCTCAAATGAACATGGGATCTGCAACTTTTGGCGGCCGTTCCTGAAACAGGGGTGACATTGGCAAAATTAAACTTTTTTTTACAGTTAAGTGGTCAGCCTCATACCGATCTATAAGTCAAGAAAAAATAGTAACATTCGTAAAAGAGAAAACTTAGACACTCTTTTTAAAAATAATCATACCCAAATTGACCGATCCGTGGTCCAGTGGCAACACTTAGGACTCGTAAATGGAAGGTTGTGGGTTTGAATCCCGGCGGAGCACAAAAAATAAACCATTTATATTTCCAAACATGCTCTTCGTTGGGTTGAAAATTTCATAATACCTTTACCAAAGATCGGTCACTAAAGATCCATTCAGCCTTACAGCAACTGGGTCTTGCTTGAGTATTGGCGCTTTGTAGCAACGACCAAACTCGTATACACCTCTGCAGCACTACAACAAGTGTCATAGACGCGTTGAGTCTCTGAAACCTAGGGAGTTTCAAGTCACAAGATTTCTTAAAAAAAAACTTTAAAATTCCATTGCCATTTAACTTTTATACGAGCGCTTTTGTCTTCCAACGCGCTGTTTGAAACCTGTCGTCGGACAACACTGGTACATCCCTAGGTCGTATGAGGCAGCACGGCGCAGACGAAGCCGCGCCACGGGGATTAGGGAGGGGACGGAGAGATTACATGGGCGGGGATTTGTGCGCAGATCCCTTATGCATGTATGCGCATACGCTTACTGGGCGGCTGAATTATTTATGGTTTGTTTCAATTTTGTGCGAGGATATAACGCGAAGAAGAGGAAGAAGAAACATGATCTTATCTAATCTGACTCGCAAAGATACATTAACATGAGGAATTGTAAAGTTAAAAAAAACACAGAGTTAAATTTTCCCAAATTGAGAATTAATTTCACCTCGAGTGCTTTCGACTTGCTTACGTCATTTTCAAGAGGACACTGTTACAAATTGACAAGACAAACATCATAGAGAAATTGATAAAAGTTTAACATTTTAACATTTAAAGTTCATTCTAAATGCATGCCCACAAACAGACACGTGTAAGTTCGCGCTTACAGATGCTACATCTGTACTTACAATTAAACAATCAAACTTCAAATGAACATAAGCCCTGCAACTTTTGTTCCCTGACACAGGGGTGATATTGGCTATGGAATGCAAGTAGTCTACTAACTGAGACCGGACGTACCTATACTGGACAATACCAGTACCCTGAGTACGAGTTGCAAAACTTGAGTAATGTAAAGTTTACGGCAATTATTAAAGAGTGACTTCATTCAAAATCTGCCGTTTTTGTTTGTTTGAACTTGATTTTGTTCATATTTGTAACTCTTTTGCTAAGACCATAAAGTGTAAGGAACAAAAACAGCAGATTTTGGGAGAAATCACTCTTTAACATTTTCCGTAAACTTTACTTTTCTCAAGTTTTACAACTCGTACTAAGGCTACAGATCTTGCGAATTAGCGCTTTCTACAACGACTACTAAGTTCGTATCCGGCTCTGCAGTGTGATTCACACAAAAATAACGTTAAGTAATAACTAAATCATCTTAATATTTATTTCAGCACGTTATGCGTCAATCACTCGTTCGACCAATCAGCAAGTCAGTCAGTTGTCTGGGCTTTTACATAAGAAAGTAAAACGCAAATCAACATTTTTATTTTTAGGATTATGTGATTAAAGTACAAGCATTCAAAATAAAATATTATATACCATGCTTGCGTCACGACTACTATTGTACAATAGACTTTTGACGGAGCATTGATAAAAAAAAAACGATTTTCTGTCACACGAAAATAACGCAAAGATAATCTTATATCTGTGTTACAATCGATAGGATAATCAAAATGTGCTTTTGAATCAATCCACAAAACATTTTTTCTATTTACATTTGGTAATTTATTCAATACAAAACGTCTTACTGTATCACAATGCAATACATTTCTACAGTCCGTTGCGAAATGGTCATTTTGATATGTTGATGTGTTGAATGTTGAAATGGAAACATTTTTAACATGAATTTTTTTCTCCACAATCAAGCACAGTCTTGTAGGTTCTTTTTCTGCCATTTTGTAATTTACTGATAGCAAAATGTGCCACGGTGTCACAATGACACAGCCCGTTGCGCAATGGTAATTACGCAACGGGTTTTTTTCTCGGCGAGCATACACAGTCAAGGATGGCACTGCCATCCTTAAGTCCACGAGTGGACTGCGAAAGGTTCAGGAAGGAAAGAAGACTTTTTTGGAAAAGGCCCTTTTAACCTTAAATTAGCTTTGTATTACCATTCTTTGACACGCCTGAATGAAGGTGTGAGTACAAAACAGGTATGAGGAGGGTTTGTACCATGGCAACACACAGGTAAATACGTGCGAACAAACACAGTTAGAATTATTCGTTTGTTACGAATGTATAGGTTCATACCTGCGTGTTTTTGCGATTGTGTGCCTAGGCATGTTTACTTGCTGTGTATATGTGTGTGAAGACGTGAATGTTTAATACTTTGAACTGTTGTTACTTCTGGTACTCTCTAGAAATATCCATTCTAGAAGCGTCTCGTCTGGTCTCAAACACGCGAAAACAGGCCTTAGTCACACATATGTAGATATAGGCTGCGGTTTTGTAGAGCTTCAGTGATCCATTAACGCCCAAGCCGTGAAACCGACAAAACAGAAGTTACAAAGTGAACCATATTATGTTATCAACTTGTTAAAAAAACAATACTGTGAAATAAATTAAACTGCAATTTTATTCAAAGTGCACCCGAGATAAATCATAACAACATCCTATGGAATTGAACAAACATGAAATTTAAATTTTAGTTTTAGGTGAAATTATTTTTTTGCAGAGCCTTCTCCTTTGGGGTATCCTTCTTTTTTGGGGGAGTTTTCTTTTTTGGGGGGAGTTTTCTATTTTTCGGGTGAGGGTAATTTCACCACGCCTGTAAATAAGCCCAGTCGAGCGGTGAAAGCGGCCTTTGGTGAAAAAGGGGGGGAGGGGGAAGGAAGATTGATAGTGAATCTTGGAAAATTCGCGAGAATTAAGGAAAAATAATTACCGGTGAGGAGAAAATTAGTTAAATGGTTGAAAATGTGATATTTACGGCTTGCAGGTTTGCTGTTTAATCTAGTGTAAATAAATGAGTTTTATTAACATTCATTGTTCTTCACAAAGCATTTGCAAGGTTTACTCAGCCTTCACAATAAATGAGAACCATCCCCTTTGGGAGCTGGGACACCCTCACTTCAAGTAATTGGCCTAAGGCCGGCCCCCTTACCTACCCGTAAAAATTAATGAATCCAGAATCTCCACATGCAACCCCTACGTGGATTACGCAAACAATAAGTTACAATATATGTGCAGCTTATTTGCGTTTTTTCAAGGGTTTTAACTCGCACCTAGTGAAATTCTGACACAGTAAGAGTATCGATTTTCCCATTTGATTAAAATGTACATAATATATTTGAACTCTGTGAGTTATTTAGATTTCGTTCTGGTTTTGCCTTTATCCATACAATCATTATTCCCTCGCAGGGTTCTATTCCGATACTCCCTACATATTCCTACACAGCCCGTGTTTACATACGAAGGTAATTTCGAGAGACATTGTGTGCTCAGACCTCCCCCAGTCACATTAAACAAACAGAATACGAAATTTTATTATAATTTCCTTTTTAAAGCCTTTTACTCGTAAGGTTTTTCCTTTTTTTTTATCAGCACACACATCTATTATTTGGAACTCTGTACCAATAATTTTTCAAAAAATATGTCCCGTAAAAATTTACTTGTATAAGTGCTGAGAAATCGTGGATAATAAAACATTATATTACGCAGAAGTAATATCTCATCGTTAGTGAACTAAAAATAGGGAAATACTACTCATGTCAAACTTCTAAGCTACAGGGTTTTCATACTCTCTTAGTGTTTTTTTGTATAGAAAGTAGGAAAACAGTGCATTTATCTGAGAAACCCATGTCAGCTTGATATATTAAATTAGACTGATTTATTTGGTGAGGGCTGTTTTTGTGTATATCACACCTCAAGAGCCCTCTCCGACCTTGGTCGTCGCTGTAGAAAGCGCCAATCCTCAAACAAGCGCTGATTTTTAAGAAAGACCCAGCAACTGTAAGGCTGGATGGACCTTTTGATGACCGGTCTTTGGTAAAGGTTTATGAATTTTTCAACCCAGCGAAGAGCAAATTTGGAAATATAAATGGTAAATTGAATGATATTGTTTTTCTCGGGTTAGACCATGTTCTACTTGCAGTAATTTTGTCTGCCGACGTTTCATTCCCTCGAGCGGGGAACATTTTCAAGGCTGAATGAAACGTCGGCAGACAAAATTACTGCAAGTAGAACATGGTCTAACCCGAGAAAAACTATGTCATTGAACACCGACCATGAAAGTGAAAGTTTAAAACTTTATTAAATGTATATTTTTTGTGCTCCGCCGGGATTCGAACCCACAACCTTCCATTTACGAGTCCGAAGTGTTACCACTGGACTACGGACCGGTCGTGATATGTCACTTATTCAATTAATGACCTTTAAGGTGTCGATATGCCAATCGACCGGAATTCCACCTTAAACCTAAAAATCCGGACAGATTGGATTTTCTTGGAATGGGTATTAGATTCTTTTCACACGGATCAGTCCGGTGCTGGATTGAGGGTCTACTTGCGAACCTATAGGAATTTATGAAAACTTTTTTCCTTGACTTATAGGTTGGTATGAGGCTGACCACCCATACTGTAAAAAATGGTTCACTTTGCCAATGTCACCCCTGTTTCAGGGAAGGTCGGCAAAAGTTGTGGGGCTTATGTTCATTTGAGATTTAGATTTTATTTGTAAGTACACATTCAGCATTTGTAAGCGCGAACTACACTTGTTGGTTTGTGGGCATACATCTGAGAGCTTTAAATGAATATATCCTTGCAACTTAGATTACAGATTATAGATTATAGATTATGTAGAAAGGTTTTCCCATACATTTTGCGACCAAAAACATACACAAACCAGACACAACGAAACCAAGGTACACATACAGTGTAACTCCTTGCCGCTTTATCCCTGAAGGAATCGCATGTTTCGAGTGGGACCTTATTTATTTCGTTAAATACGGGGGCCAGCTTTCCGCCAACCACTTCAGTTAAAGTTGAGATTTCCTTGCTTCTGAGTGGGCTTGTACTCTTTTCTTGTGAAGGCTGAGTAAGCCTTCCCGATATTTTTATTTTAGTTTTGAAAAAAACATTTCACATAAAACCTTTGGTGGAATTAAAGACGAGTTCTTGGCATGGAACGCAAGTTTTCTACCAACTGAGCTATGGACTTGATATTTTTTCATACATCTATCATATTTTTAAAAAATCTGTTTTTTTATTCAATTTTTGTATTCAAATTACATAGAAATTAATACCCAAGTACATGATGTCCCTTTTTTATTGCTGTGAAGAAAGCTGCTTGTCATTTTTATTAGAATTTAACAACCAACAAATTTTCTCTAAAGAGACATCGTAAAATTAAAAATGTCAATCAAAACACATTAAAAAACTGACATCAAAGTAGCAGGCATAAAAAAAAATATGTGCGGGTAGGTAACAAAATTTGGGGAAACGATTCGCTTATTTTTTCGTGCTGGCAACAAAAACGGTAGCGTCCGGCGGCCATGACACTTCCGCTGTCATTTTGACGTTTAATGTCAATCGAGCGTTTGAAAGCCGTGTTGACATTCTGTGACAAAATTGACACTTTAATTATAAGGAAACAAAAGAATAGAGTGTCATTTGAGAATCGATCGGAAATGTTATCATCTTTTATAATTATATTTGTAACGGTGTCGTACAAGATTGTCACAATTTTCGTGAGAAAACAATGTCTTTTTGACGTTGCTATAATTGAGTTTATTTTAATTCGACAAACATAGTTTTTACGTAGTTACACTAATCTAGGTAATATTTTCTAAGTTGTAAAACTATATGAACATTTACGATTCGTATTAAGTGCTTGTCCGCAAGTAGGTACTCACGTGTAAGTTCGCGCTTATAATTAATGCTGCATGTGTACCTACTTAGAAATAAATAGTCAAATCTCAAATGAATATGAGCCCTGCAACTTTGGCCAACCTTCACTAAAACAGGGGTGACATTGACAAAGTGAACCATATGTCATAGTATGAGTGGTCAGCCTGATACTACAGTATAAGTAGGAAGACTCATAAATTAGGCAAAAAATGTTTATTTTTTCTAAAACTTAAAAATTAAACTGTAGGTAATATTATATAGGCACATATTGGATTTTCTATAACACACTTTATTATTTATTTTTCTTCACTTATATGTACGTTGTTATGAGGCTGAAAACGCATACTGTAAGAAATGTTTCACTTTGCAAATGTCACACCTGTTTCAGGAAAGGTCGGCAAAAGTTGCAGGGTTCATGTTCATTTGATGTTTGGATTTTCATTTTTACATACCTCCACATGCAACATTTGTAAGCAAGAAATTACATTCGTCTGTTTGTTGGCATGTATTAAATGTGAATTTGAAATGTGCAACTCAGATTATAGATGACAGTTTATACAGAGAGCTTAAGGGTAAAATCGAGTAAGTGACATATGAAACTAACATGGGTTTCTCAGATAAATGCACCTTTTTTCCTTTTTTTTCTACAAGGAAAAAGACCACAAAGACGTGAAAAAGTGTTGAATATTTTCATGAGCATTTTCTTATCATTCTTTTTCTTATTCCTATACAGCCATTTCCATCCACTGCTGGGCATAAGCCCATATCTCTCCATCCATCTCTATTTGCGTTGATAAGAAGTCCCACTTTTTTAGTTTCCTCTGTGAGTTCTTTTATCAGTAGTTCACTTAATATGAGAAGTTAATCGCAATAAAAGGTTTAATGTACGATTTCTCAAATTGCAACCCAGGAAATGTTGGAGGAAAGCATGGAAGGGGAAGACCGAGGAAAAATGGATAGACCAAATAGATAAGATTGTGAAAAAGTGGAACCTGCAGAGTGAGAATAAGAGAAGAGTTTATATGAAGAAAGTGATGAATGTTGAACAGATGAAAGAGGTATGCAAGGACAGAAAAAATGGAGACGCATCTGCGGAGGTACCGGCTACTCCTAGTGAAACGGTGGCACGATACAGTAACAGTAATCTGCACTTATATACTTTTACCTTTAAGGTAGCAATATAGAGCTTTTTGAGCTACTCCTATTACACTCAGTGCATAGTCTATGGAAAAGTTTCGTATGTTCAGAGCTGTCTAATGCGATAACGGGAACTCTTCCAACTAAAAAGCTCTGATGTATCGACGCGGTGTAAAGTTGCATCGGGAAAAGCTCATGAATAATTACGCTCGCCAAACCACTGCGACCTGAAAAAATCTCTGTTGCTCGAGCTTTCTCTCCGCAGGGAGTCTGTAGTCCAGTGATTGTAAACCCGAGGTCCAAATATTTCGGTACAATCTCTCTTTGTTCCCTGACCTACATGGCCTCAGCTAAGACCTCACTCGTACCATTTATTTTACTTTACTTTTTTCGGCTCAGAAGCCTTGAACGCTCAGGGCCTCCCGCATCGCAATCCTCTACGACTCTGTCTTGTGCTGCTTCTCTTCATAGTCCCCTCAGTCCCAAAGCTTCGGTGTCGGCTTCGACGTTGTCTGCCTACCGCATCCTGGGACGTCCGAGTGGTCTAACACCGGAGGAGGCACCATCTAAGACAGGTCTGATGATTCTGGAGGCTTCTGCACGTGCTACATGTCAGGCATATTGGAATCTTCTTGATTTCATTACCGATCACAATATCTAATATAATAATGACAAATGCACTTTCTAAGATTATTATCTTATTTCTTTTACCACCATCATAATAATCAATCATCATCATCTTCTAAAGGCAGTGCCTTGTTGTATCAGCCATCTGTCTCTGTCTGCTGCCATCCTCTTGAGATGCGAATAGGAGGAGACATCCATGAGCCGCTTCAAATCCTTGAAGTATGAAGTTCTTGGGCGACCTCTTGTGCGTTTTCCTAAGATTTTGCCTTCAAAGATCTTACTAAGAAAGGTGCTATGTCCGATTGAGTGCCCTATTAGCTTGGCTTTCCTCTTTAAAATATGATTTATCAGCTCTCTTCTTTCTTCTACGTCCCGCAACACCTTTTCGTTTGACTTCTTTTCGACCCATGATGTCTTGGACATTTTCCTCCATGTCCACATCTCGAATGCCTCCAGGCGGTCTTTCTCGTATTTTTGGATGTTTCAGGTTTCGCTACCATAATAATCAATAGAAGACAACAATATATAATAATCAAAATTCACACAAGCCTGTGGCTGCCAGCCAGGCACTTGCCTTCCCCTCTTGAAGTCGGGTGAACATATCTCCACCCCCTGTCGGTCGTCTTTTGTTTTCACGTCAATATTCAAAATTTCCCCGTACTCTTTATTTTCCCTACATACTTATTCATAAATCTTTTCGTTACGTCTTGAAGTGACGATACGAATATAGCTTCGAACAATAAATCCACTTAGTGCTTGTTTGTCTTATTAGAGGTAATTTCACATGAGCAGTGTTTGTATGTGTACTGTCTTATGAAAACTGGAATTCATAATAAAAATATTTCAACTTTCACATTATCGTGTTATATGTTATTTTCTTAGCTCAGATTGTCTAGAATATGATTTTTAAGAATATTTTATTGAAAAATCATCTTTGAATCAAACGGTTTATAAGCTAAACAAGCACTAAGGGAACGAATAGTGAAGAAAAAAAACGCTAAAACACATTATGTCAGATCGATTATAATTTGTGCTGTATATTTTTTAATCTAATATTTGAAAAGTTTCTGTTCAGATTTGTAATATATAATCTTCATTACAAATATATATTGACATTTAAAAATGGATGCCCACAATTTGACACGTTTTAGTTCGCGCTTACAAATTCAAATCCTAGCCTCTAACGAGCATACACCCCGCAACTTTTGTTGACATTCCTAAAACAGATGTGACCTTGGTAATGTGAACTATGATTGGGAAAAGGTTTAGAGCTCCTGCTCTAGTTTAATGAGAGAGAAGGGGGAGTCAGGTGCGCAGGATGTAGCATAAATAAATAACGAGGCCTCGTCTGGCACTTCCGGTTGTAAAATGAGAAGCTTATCTAGAATAACTTACACAGCTTCAGAGAGCTTTCCGTTGTTAGTTGGGCGAATTTCTTTTCCTTTTTCGTTCCGCTGATTTAGTTATTTGCCAATTAAAATATCAATCTTTTGAGTGGATTCTACATAATAAATTATGAACGCAACTAAGCTACACATACAGTGTAACTCGTTGCGAGAAAGCTTTAAATTTCACTCAAAAAACGCCAGGCTCCATCGATGTCTAGGCGACACACTGGCTGACTGATCACAAATGAACATAAGCCCTGCGACTTTTGTCGACCTTTCCTGGAACAGGGACGACATTGGCAAAGTGAATTGTTTTTTACAGATCCCATGTAAGTTAGTAATAAATTTCTGAATAAATAGTTTCTCCCATTCCTTTAAAATAACTCATTTGCCATTGACTGAAGTGCTAACGAGGGCTCCAATCGAATTTAAATTTTGAGTTTTAAATCTGAATATCAAGATTAAATGTTTTTTTTTACCATTATATTGCCTACCTATAAAACTCATGTGCCCGTATGGGATGCACGCCCCTGCTCCCATGCTATACTTAGGCAGTTGAAAGAGCAGTGAAAATAACAAGAAAAGCTGCTTTGAGCCAATGTACCAAAAATTTAGATTTGTGTTTATAAAAGCCCAATTAGAAGTCCGGTCGATAGCTCAGGTGGTAGAGTGCTTGCATTCCATGCCGAAAGCTCGGGTTCGAATCCCACCGAGGGTGTCAGAAATGATTTCCCGTTTCGGTGTTTATTTCAAACCCCAAAATAAAATACCGGCAAGGTTTACTCAGCCTTCACAAATAATGAGTACCAGCACTCTCGGGAGCTGGGAAACCTCCACTTTAACTGAAGTGGTTGGCGTAATGCCGGCCCCCTTACCCTTAAAAATAAATAGGTTCAACTCGCCACATGCGACCCCTTCGGGGATAACGCGGCTAGAAGTTACACTAAATGTGTAGCTTAGTTGCGTTTTTTTTTAGAACGAAGGAGTATAATGCCGAAAAAAAAGAAAAGGCAATTTTCAAGCAAAATGTTTTATTTTTTTTATAAAACCTGTACTTTTTTTGTTCTTGTATTGTTTTGAAATGTACGAATGAATGCTTGTAGTACTTTTATTTTAATTTTTTACACCTTGACTAACTTTATTCAACTCAATATTGAGCTGGAGCTATGTTACAAATTTTCAACAAAAACATAAACTTTGAAGTCAGTGTGCGGGAAGAAAGATTTTTTTTTTATATATTTTATTTCATAAATGGCACAAAAAAATGGTATATAGTTTTGAAAAAAAAAAAAAAAAATCTCATACAAGATCACTCCACTCTAGTGATCAGCCTCATACCAAACCATAAGTTGAGGAACACGGTTTCAGCAAAAAGTTGAAAGATAATCTACAACTCCCAGCTACTGCAAGAATGGCACATTTGCCCTCTTAGACTTATTTAATTACAAAGCATAATTATTATAATTACTACTCAGGCTTTCGCAAATGTAATTAAATCTCCTACTGCCGACCTTTATATCTCGGCTTCTCTTTTATTTTTTATCACATTACGTATTAACAAGTCTGGATGTCAATTAGGAGACGTAATTTGTGATACTAGGTAAACAAAATTACGAGAAACAAGTAGGGATATAATTTGATATTAAATAATTACGTTTAGAGACGCGAATGTCACTTTGTACGTGTTTTATGAAGAATGGAGGCAGTATTCTCCTGTAAATTATTCCCATAATGTATATTTTTAACTTGTTATGTTTAAAATTGAGAGGTAATGGCATCTGCTGAACTAGGGTCGAAGTTATGGTCGAATAGGCCAGAGCTTGAAGTCTCATTCCCACGGTAATTCTTACCTCCCGAATATCGGTAATATTTGTATGAATACTAATCAGCTGTTCACTTGCGGCCATCTTAGATTGACAGGTCTTCATACAAATATTACCGATACTCGGTGGATAAGAATTACCGCGGTGATGTGACTTCCAGCCCTGGCGTGATAAAAACCAGATTTTTTCAAATACGCTAGTCAAGAATAGCGATTTGATTCCCTCGGCTATAACATGGACTAACTAATTAATATTTACTGGCAAAATTGGGTGAGTTAAATATAGACTATACTTGAAAATACCGGGCCTTAGTACCTACCTAAATTAAGGCGCCTTTATCACTTGACCCAAATACAATGGATGTTCGGACATATTATGCTTACAAGCACAAGAGTATATGTAATATTTTCCTGTTCCTAGGGTAATAAGTCCACGTCGAGCATTATTGACGGAAAACAAAGCCGATAAATGGCCTGACGAACCGGACGGTGTGTTGTACAATATATTACACAAAGTCTACAGTGACTCCTAACCTTAAATAATAATAATATTAAGCTGATTTAGTTGGTAAGTGCTATTTTTGTGGAAATCATACCTCAAAAGCGCCCTGCGAACTTAGTCATCGCTTTAGAAATCGCCAATTCTCAAGCAAGACCCAGTTGCTGTAAGGCTGGATGGACTTTTGGTGACCGGTATTTGGTAGAGGTACCTACATGAATTTTTCAACCCAGCAAAGAGCATATTTGAAAATATATGTGGTACATTTTTGTGTTCTCCGTCGGGATTCAAGACCACAACCTTTCATTTACGAGTCCAAAGCGTTACCACTGGACTACGGACCGATCTTTAGTGGCCTATCGCCCCTTTGTGCGTAAATAGACAGGCCCATCGCCCCATTGTGCGTCAATAGACAGGCTTATTGCCCCTTTTGTGCGTAAATAGACAGGCCAATGGCCTCTATACGCTAAAATGAAGTTGCTGTAAGGATGAGTGTCCTGATGATGTTTGACAACAAGCCAACAAAACGTCATGAACACTGAAATTCTCTAACTAACGGTTCGTATTATATCCGGGTATTTATTTTACTTTATGTGTCTAACTACGGTAAATCTCACCTAAATTCGATTAAATTCTGTGTGAATAGATTTACACTTAAAAATTAAAATTAAAATTCGATTGTATCAAAATGCCTTCTCCAAAACCGTCGACTGGGGAAGGTGGATAAACATACGTTTTCCAAATGTGACATCGTTAATGAGAGGGGGAAGGGAATGTATAAAAACTGATTTGTTTGTTTATCTCATAAACAAACCACGCCTAAAACTATGTTTTTAGTTTAAAATTTGCTTTGATTTTTTTACGTATCGTACAAGTGTAGTTTATACCACTTTGAATACTCATCGCCCCCCTGAGAACCTCAATCGCCCAAGTTTAGAAACCACTGACATAGCTCAATATCCCAAGTATACAATCGACGATTAAACTCAACTAAAGCGTTTATCAAAAATGCATCAATATGAAAACAGCGCTGTCAGTAAATATTGGAGTTTGTGTAAACTTTTGGTAATACGCTGTGGTTTCTACTTAGAATACGTGGAGCTGAAATATGGGGTCGTTAGCGGACGGGGCGAAGAATCATATGCCAGGTAATCAGGTAATATTCTATTAGGGGGATCATAAACTAAAAATGAGCAGCATTAGTGGCGGATATCGTGGAAATATTGACGGTTCTTTCATGTTTCGTAAAACAGATTATCTGGCGATGATTAAACTTCTATAATCTATAATCTAAGCTGCAAAGATATGTTAACATTAAAGGCTCATATCTAATGCATGCCCACAGATGCAAGCACATGTAGGTTCGTGCCTATACATTCTGCATGTGTGCATACAAATAAACAAAACCTCACATGAACATAAACTTTGCAACTCCTGCCGCCTTTCTCTGAAGCCGGGGTGGTATTGGCAAAAGTGAACCAAATTTACAGCACGGGGGGTCAGCTTCATACTAACCTATCAGTCAAGGAGCTTATAATAATAATCTATAATCTAAGTTGCAAGGATATATTCATTTAAAGCTCTCAGATGTAAGCCCACAAACCAACAAGTGTAGTTCGCGCTTACAAATGCTGAATGTGTACTAACAAATAAAATCCAAACCTCAAATGAACATAAGCCCCACAACTTTTGCCGACCTTCCCTGAAACAGGGGTAACATTGGCAAAGTGAACCATTTTTTACAGTATGCTTGATTCACAATAAATGATAATAATAGGATGATTTATTTGGTGAGCGCTGTTTTGGTGTAAATCCCTCCTCAAGAGCCCTCTGCGCCTAGAAAGCGCAAATTTTCAAGCAAGACAAAGTTTCTGTAAGACTGAATGGATCTTTGATGACCAGTCGTTGGTAAAGGTACCTAAATGATTTTTTCAACCCAGCGAAAAGCATATTTAAAAAAAAGTAAATGATATTTTTTGTGTGCTTTGCCAG
Source organism: Agapetus fuscipes (assembly GCA_951799405.1). Classification (NCBI taxonomy): domain Eukaryota; kingdom Metazoa; phylum Arthropoda; class Insecta; order Trichoptera; family Glossosomatidae; genus Agapetus; species Agapetus fuscipes. Next base: position 6,656,667 of record OX637358.1, on the reverse strand, counting down.
GATTCGAACCCACAATCTTCCATTTACGAGTTCAAAGGGTCAACCACTAGACTACGGACCGGTCAAATATAAAGTCGATATGTTAACGTTGAAAATACCGGGCCTAAGCTATCGGTATTATAACAACACAAACTTGTAGATAGGCCCAAGTGCGCGCATAGATTTAAATTGAGTTGGGGCCGCGCTGAATTGCCGAAGGCCACTTGAACTCCGAAAGTTTCCACTTGTTAATTGAGCTTCGGCCTGAGAGCCTTTGTGCCGACACAAAGCTGGCGCCAACAAAAGCTGCGAGCCGATTGAGAAATTACACGGGGGTGTGGATTGTCTTGTGTGTGTGTATGGTTCCACAGTAGAACGACACAGTGACAGATCAACACATGACAGAAGGACAGATGACATGACAACACATGACAGAACGACACATGATAGATTAACTCATGACAGCTGAACATCACTATGACAGTAAATCACAATGATAATCATCACATGACAAAATACCACATACCTAAAACAGAACATACCATTAACGGTACATGAAAAAACATCACATGACTAAATATCATAGGAAAATACATCACAGGAAAATACATCACAATCACAAAACATCATATACCTAAAACAGAACATACCATAAACGGCAAATCGGAACATCGGAACAACGGAAAAAACATCACATGACAAAACACCACAAAGAAGGTGTCGCATATGGCACAAAAAAATGGGTTCTTTGTGATGATTATGATGTTTTGTCATGTTCGTGATGTTTTATCTTGTGATGTTTTGATATAGTGATGTATTAATATATTTAATTTTTCGGGTTTTGTATCCGTGTTCTTTTTTTGGTAGTTATTTTACTTTTAGACTAACGCCGACGTTTTGCTCATTCCTTTGATGAGCATCTTCTAAGGCCCGCCAAACGCTTCGATCTCAAGGAGATCGAAGAAGACACAACGAGAAGTGTCGTTCTGTCATGTGCCGTTCTGTCACTATGCCATTCTAACTTGTCACCGCATGTATACGGAGAGCAAACAAACACGCAGCGTTTTCTGTGTTGGAGGTTGGTGAGTTTTAGTTGCCGATATGTGTATAAACAGTAAACTAAAATCACTAAGTAAGCTACGACTTGGTAAAGTTTTCTGTAGAATGATTGTAAAGAATGTGATTCTGATGATGATGATGATGATGATGGATGATTTCTTTCCTGTGGCGCCATTTAATGGTCCAGGACCATCTCAAGGGTGCTATGGCTTCTGGAGAAAAGTAGTGTCTTCAGTTCCTTTCTGAAGGTGGTGGTAGGCTGGTTGGCGCGAACACCGATGGGTAAATTTTTCCAGGCCACCGGCCCGGCCACCGCAAAGCTACTAATGACTACTAGTGAAAGGATTTCCCACATAAATGGACCAGATCCTAAATGGAAGGTCGTGGGTTCGAATCCCGGCGGAGCACAAAAAATATACCATTAATATTTTCAAATACGACGAGTTATAAAAATAAATATATGTACCTTTACCCAGTCCGGTTGATAGCTCAGTTGGTAAAGTGCTTGCATTCCATGCCGTGAGCTCGGGTTCGAATCCCACTGAGGGTGTCAGAAATGATTTCCCGTTTCGGTGATTATTTCAAACCCCAAAATCAAATACCGGCAAGGTTTACTCAGCCTTCACAAGAAATGAGTACCAGCCCTCTCGGGAGTTTGGAAACCCCCACTTCAACTGAAGTGGTTGGCGTAAAGCCAGCCCCCTTACCTGTAAAAATAAATAGGTTCAACTCGCCACATGCGACCCCTTCGGGGATAACGCGGCAAGAAGTTACACTATATTTGTAGCTTAGTTGCGTTTTTTTTTTACCAAAAACCTGTCATCAAAGGTCCATCCAGCCTTACAGCAACTGGCTCTTGTTTGAAAATTGGCGCTTTGAAGTGACGAACAACCTCGTAAAAAGTCCATGCAATTGCTCATTTGGTAGAATGCTTGCATTCCATGCCGAGAGCAAGGGCTCGATCCCCAACGAGGGTATTAGAAATGATTTCCCGTTTAGGTGTTTATTTCAAACCCAAAGCTAATACCGGTAAACATTGCTGTTTGGGCGAACTGTTAGGTAGGTTTGTTATGGGTAGCTGGCCATAAAATCCTTGTCCTTGTGCCTATAATCTGACCTATCCGATTTGCCCAATCACCTGTCTCCAGCTAGTACTTCTTCATACGCGGCCTTGGATAGACCTGTCCATCGCAGTGTACACCGCGCGCGAACGAAGGAGAAATCACACACAAAAACGCGACCAGTGCTCCGCGAAAGAGGCATCCATTGGAGATAAGGTGAGTCCAGACTTTGATTCCGTGATTCCTTTCCCCTTGCTCCTTTGGTTGGCTGCCTGGACAGATTTGTTGGGCAGTTCGCCCGAACGCGATAATCGAGAACCAGTGCGATTTTTAAATCCTCCCCCACGCATCCCTTATGATAACGTCAAACTTGGCGTTGTCAATTACAATAACTGAGAACCGAGGGATTGCAAGCTGGAAAACTCCCACTTCAACTACATAAATGCCCCTTCAATTGAAACCTCCATATCAACTGAAGTGGGGGTTTTTCTCCGTTTGTCCCGAATCGCCACATGCAAATCCTTGGGGGATTACGCAGGCAGTTTCACTATATGTGTAGCTTAGTTGCGTTTTACGTTGAGTAAATCACATAATTCGATTATGACACGTTGAATCCCCTTTCAATTGAAACCCTCAGATCAACTGAAGTGGGGGTTTACCTGTAAAAGTTGTCCCGAATCGCCACATGCGACTCCTATTGGAATTACGCAGGCAGTTTCACTACATGTGTAGCTTAGGTTAGCGTTGCTTAAATCACATAATTTGCTTATGACGCGTGGTAATCCATAATTACAATTATTGGCGTATTTGATTTAGATTATTTGCGAGTCAATACATCACTATTCAGCTGGCTAATTCCATCAGATATCTCTCCATCCGAACACTAATTAATGATGCAATCATGCCATTAATCAGCATGTCGCCTCCTTAGTACTTGTTTGTCGTAAGTAACAATAGGATTTAAATAGGCATGCAGGGAAAATAAAGAACATAGGAAAATTTTAATATGGAATATGACCGGTCGATAGCTCAGGTGGCATTCCATGCCGAAAGCTCGGGTTCGAATCCCACCTATCTAATCTAATCTAATCTAATCTAAGTTGCAAAGATATGTTACATTGGAGATTCACATTACATGCATTCTCACAACCAGACACGTACAAGTTCGCGCTTGCACATGCCTCATGTGAACCTACAACATAATAACCAAATCTCAAATGGACATACACCCTGCTACTCAAACTAAACTCAAACTCAACTAAACATGATAATTCTGTTATTATTGATATATGTGTTTTATTATTTGTTGTGATGGTAAAAAATCAAGTTTAACGTTAAATGTGCTTGTTTATCGTATTCAAAAAAGGGTTTAAATAGGTTTGTAGAGAAAATAAAGAACATAGGATAATTTGAATATGGAATAAAAGAAATAAAAGAGGATCGACCTTGAGAAAAAAAGGAGTTTACTTTCCAGGGCTGGCAGTCTCATCAGGACGGTAGATAGCATGTTACCGTCGACGGTACGTTAGAGATACCTATTTGAAAGTTTGCAATAGCGCCGCTAGGTGTCAATGCGTGCATATGATTGGTCGAATAGTTTAATACCTTTCATCGGTACAATGTTAACGAGCTTTGGTAGACTCAACTGACGGTAACGTTCGTGGTAACTACCATATTCATGGTAGCGTATCAAGCAAATTGAACTGCCTGATACGCAAACGATTGGAGTAAACTAGTATCTGCAGTTATTTGAAATATTCTTATCTATGTTTTTTTTTAAATACGAAATTACATTTAAGATTTATACGAGTATTAAATGTATTACCAAAGCAGACACGTATATGTTCTCGCTTACACATACTGCATGTGGACCTAGAATATAAAAACCCAAATTTCAGATGAACATAAGCACTGCAACTTTTGCCGACTTTTCCTGAAACAGGGGTGACTTTTGCAAAGTGAAACATTTTTTTTAAATGTGAGGGTTCAGCCTCATATCAACCTACAAGACAAGGAATAAATTTTAAACTGAATAAAATTCATAAAACAATATTTTAAAAAAACAGTAAAGAAAAATAAAACTTAAAAAATTAAATTTAAAAAATTAAAATGGTAAGGGTAAGGGTTCCTTGACTTATAGGTTGGTATGCGGCTGACCACCCATGCTGTAAAAATGGTTCACTTTGCCAATGTCACCCCTGTCTCAGGGAAGGACGGCAAGAGTTGCTGGGTGTATGTCCATTTGAGATGGTTTTTATGTTGTAGGTTCACATGCGGCATGTGCAAGCGCGATCTTGTACGTGTCTGGTAGTGAAAATGCATGTAATGTGAATCTCCATTGTAACATATCTTTGCAACTTAGATTAGATTAGAAAATAGTTAATTTCTTGACGTATAGGTTGGTATGAGGCTGAACCACAATGGTTTCAAAAATCGTTCACTTGGCAAATGCCACCTCTGTTTCAGAGAAGGTCGGAAAAAATGCAGGGTTTATTTTAACGTGAGGTTTCTAATCTAATCTAATCTAATCTAATCTAAGCTGCAAAGATATATATCATTTAAGATTTATATTAAATGCATTCCCACAAGCAGACATGTATAATTTCGCGCTAACACATGCCGCATGTGGACCTACAATATAAAAACCCAATCTCAAATGAACATAAGCCTTGCAACTCTTGCCGTCCTTCCCTGAAACAGGGGTGACATTGGCAAAGTGAACCAATTTTTTACAGTATGGGTGGTCAGCCACATAACAACCTATAAGTCAAGGAACATACATGACAAATGACAAATGACAAGTTTCGTTTATTTTATACGTACACATGCAGCATGTGAAAGAGCAAACTTACACGTGTCTGCTTGTGAGCGTGCATTAAACATGATCCCCTTGAATATCAATACAACTTTGATCTTTGATTATAGATTTATGATATTTATAATAGTTGTGAATAACTTAGGATTTCATTTTTGGATTTATTTAATTTAATTTTAATTTCATTTTGTTTTTTTTTATTAAATTTATTTTGTTTATTTTTTATTTATTTTATTTATTTCGTAAAGTTTAAACACGAGCAAATACGCGGAAGTTCGTGTTTACTCATGCTACACGTGAACTTTCTAAATAAGCGTCATAAACCCTGCAACTTAGGTTATATACTTCGAAGGCTGCTGGCATATCATAGCGGCAGATTTGGTCAACAATAATGAATGGTAGACCTAGTAGAGAAGATACGTTGACCGTGTCCATACAATAAAGCCATACAAAATGGCGTCAAGGGAACAGCTGATCAATAATTCTACGTATTTCTTACAAAATACCTAAACGTCATTCAATTGATTTGGCGACCTATCATGACCGGTAGCTGGCTGCCGAGACTTCCTTTGATAATACTTACCATCGTTACCTGTCGCCATACAAAAAAATATCCAAGATGGCCGCAGGTGAACAGCTGATTAATAATTCTACGTATTTCATAAAAAAGTACCTAAACGTCACTCGGTACATTTGGCGACCTATCATTCCGGTAGCTGACAATGTCGAGACTCGCATTGATACCGCTTACCGTCGTTACCTGTCCCCATACAAAAAAAATAAACAAAATGGCCGCAGGTGAACAGCTGATTAGAGATTGACAGGTGTTCATACTAATCTGAACGACAATCGGTAGGTAGGATCTACCGTTTGTGTTGAGACTGCCAGCCCTGGCTTCAGAACCACAAGCCTGTGAATTCTGCTATGATTTATGTTGTGTTTTATTATTTATTTTGATGGTGAAAAAAATAAAGCTAAGCATTTAATGTGGTTTTTGTATGACATATTGTTAAGTTCATCTGTCAATGGAGAGTTTGCACGTCAATAAAACTGAATATTCCTTCTAATCATCGATGAAGAAATCTTCGGAGCACGGCTTTAGTCTTAAAGCAGATTTTAAACAAACACCCCGTTGAACATCATTATAATTATCTTCATTGTATTTATCATCGTTATATGTATGTCCGTATTCTTCTTCTTTTTGTGCCACTTCTATCGAAGATCGGCGATCATCATGGCTATTTTCACTTTAGATGCTGCGGCTTGAAACAGAGACTTGGTGCTTCTGCCGAACCACTGTCGCAGGTTTTTCAGCCACAATGTCTTTCGGCGTCCCTAAGATCTTCTCCCCTCAATCTTACCCTGAATGATAAGATGAAGGAGACGGTACTTCTCATTTCTCATAATTTGACCGAAGTACATAAGCTCTCTGCTTAATGGTAGGCAGGAGCTCCTTTGTAGTGCGCATTCGTTGAAGGACTTCTTCATTGGTGACTCGATCACACCAAGAGATCCGAAGCATTTTTTGATAGAGACACATCTCGAATGCTTCAATTCGTCTCTCCAGTGCCTGTGTGAGAGTCCATCCCTCCATAACATACAGAGCGATTGGGAAAACGTAGCACCTCACTATGCGCTTCGGGAGTTCAAGGCTTAAAATGGCTTAACAAGGCTTAGATTATTATGTCCGTATGTCAGAGCCATGTTTGTATGTTACTGAACCAATATGTCTTATGAAAATTGAAAATTGACATAAAACATAATATTTAAAACAACTCTCCCAATATCATTTTTACAGTTTTTTCTTCACTCAGATTGTGTAGAATGTGATTCTTACGACTCTTTCATTGAAAGGTAATATTTGAATCACATGGCCGATAAGCCAAACAAGCACTGGCGGAACGATGTGTAACCGTGTTGATAAGTAAACACACGTGTGCAGTGGCAGTGTCATTCACAGCTGATGTGTGCCACCATTTGTAAGAAATTGAGTTTAGAGAAACTGAGTTTGAAAACAATATTGTCACAAATCACTGCATACCTTCGAACGAAGGTTGTAATTATGTTTAGGTCTGTTACAAATTCATTTTTGTAACATGAAACATTTGATGTAGGATGACCATATTGGTCGAAAACGTTAGTAGTTAATCTAAAATTTAATTTTTAAATTTATGATATTTTTGTGAAATATAAACAGTGTTTTAAAGTTAATAAGGTGTTATTTATTTATATAACAATCGAAAAAACATGAATTTTCACAGTGTTAATACACAAACCATAAAAAATATATGAAACATTTGAATTTGTAACAGACCTAAACATAATTACTACCTTCGTTCGAAGGTATGCAGTGATTTGTGACAATATTGTTTTAAAACTCAGTTCATCCTCAGTCGTCGTGCTGAGAGGATGTTCTCCTGAAGACGTTGTCTACGTCGCCGATGAAACGTCGAGAATGATGTAAGTTCTCTCTAAACGGTTCGTGAAATATCCGAGTTAAAATAAGTTTTGAAATTTGTTTAGTTTTAAAATTAATATAATTGTCAAAAAGTGTATAAGTGTGTAATTTTTTGTAATATTTTATCAAAAATATGTCGAGGTTAGTTACATCTTTGACCTACGAGTATCGACGAAACGCTGTAAGCTATTCACTTTTACTAAATATTATAATTTCTCTGACATCCGATCTGCAGCCGCTCCAGCACAGAAGAAAAGTTGGAATGCTCAGTCTTTTTTATCGATATTACCACGGAGCTTGTTCTAATGAGCTCCATTCATTAATCCCTCCCCCTCGCTTTTCAGAAAGGGAAACTCGTAGTACGACTCTCATTCATCCCTTTGCAGTCGATCTCAAAACTATGAGAACTTGGCGTTTTCATGACTCATTCCTTTGCCAAACTGCCCGTTTATGGAATGGTCTACCAGTATCTGTGTTCCCTTCCCAATTTAATCCGGTTTTATTCAAAACCAACATCAATCACCACTTCCTTGCAGCGCCTCACGACAGAACCAAGAACTCAAGCAACACCTCTGCGGCACCCTTCCAGGGTGACATAGACCCCCAAGACTCACAAGAATTGGGGAGCCTCCCGCACAGGATTCCTTAAAAAAAAAAAAAAAAATTAACAAAATAATTAGTAAATTTATTTAAGATTTTTACTCCATTATCGTAGAACATTTAGCTCTAACATTCCATGCACGCCATTTCCTTTGTGTCGCTCGTGCATTTCCGTTTTCATGACGTCATTTCCGTTCAATGTTCGGCAATGATCGTGCGTTTCCGCCAGGTGTTCCAAATTTTAAATCTCCACTAGCGAAATTCATCGACTGAAAACTCATTAAACGAATACAATGAGATCCGCACACGAATCGACATAGACAATATTGTGGCTGGGTTGTTAGGGAAAAGGCATACAAACGTTTCGTTGCTGGTTTCTACGAATGGCAGTGCGATAGAAGACTGACGTTTTCTAGCCGAAAAAAATAGCATTTTAAGTAAAGTCAGAATAAAATGTATTCTGTGCACACTTATGTATATGTAAGCTGACTGCTTTACAGGTAAAGGAGGCAGCCTTACGCCAATAACTTAACTATATATTGGGATTTATCTACATCCAGAAGAGTACTTTATATATATTTTAAAAGTTAAATCAGTGTTATGGCCGAGGGGGCCAAGTGGGCAGATTTTTCTAGCGTATTTGGAATAGAATAACGTTGGTTCGATCCCCGCCTGGGTCATTTGGCCATAACTTTGACCCAATACCTGTTTCTGGCCAGGCAGAATAGGTTGGTGAATTGTATTCCTCTTAAAAAGTCTATTTAAAAATAAAAAAGTCAGCCTTGCTGGTCAAATAACTTAGTTACAAAAAAATACAAAGACACCTGAAATCATATCGGAGTGATCGAACCCAAATCCTATGGACTTACAGGACTGCTATGTAAAAATTCACCGAAAACGGTCAAAAATCTAATCAGAAAAAACTGAAAACCAGTATGAGCAAAAATAGCAGAGTTCAGAAGAAGCAACTCACAGTATAGTGACGAAACGTAATCAAGAAAGACAAAGAAAAAAGGAAAATAAATACGCAATGGAACGTGGTCAAGACCCGGAGGAATAATTTGAAGCAGTTTTTTGACATATAGGTTGGTATGAGGCTGACCAACTGTAAAAAATTATTCATCTTGCCAATGTCACCTTCTTTCAGGAGAGGCCGTCACGAATTGTTTATTTGAGATTTGGGTTTTAATGTTGTAAGTTCACATGCGGCATGTGTAAGCGCGAACTTATACATGTAGCCTTGTGGGAAAACTAAATTAAATAAACAGCCATAATCTATAATAATAGTCTCTATAATCAAAGGTGCACAGATATATTCACATTTAGAATTCATATTAAATGCATCTCCATAAACAAACTTGTGTATGTTTGCGCTTGCAAATGCTGCATGTGTTCTTACAAGTTAAAATCCAAACCTCAAATGAACACAACACCAACCCTGCAACTTTTGCTGACCTTACCTGAAACAGGGAAGGCATTGGCAAAGTAAACCTTTTTTTTACAGTATGGGTGGTCAGCCTCATACCAACCTATAAGTCATAGATTCTGAATATTTATTTAAGCACAAAACTATTTTCCCGATCACTGAAATGACAAATTTGAAAATTTAAGCTCGCTTTGTAATTCTGTCCGGTACAAAGTCTTCATTGTTTGCAGGCGTCGACAACCTTTGACTCGCGAGCGCTCCTTTGCAACGGGATCAAAGGTTTCAGCGCCTGACGGGGAAATGCGACCAACACGAATTCTACTCCAAGTATAAAAAAAAAATGTAAACTCACTCACGGCGTTTTCCGATAAGTGCATGGAAATGGAAGCAGTACATCTATAGAGTGTTTTAGGTTATGTGTATTGTTTTGAAAACGCTATAGTAGAGTTGAAACTTGTGACAGTGATGGTGAGATGGGGTTTAGGTGCACTGTGAGCTTGGTGTAAGGCTGACAGTGGTGCAGAGGTGACGGCAGCTGTATCCGATAGCACTATGAGAATGCTGGGCGAACAGATCAACAGTGATGCCGAGCATTTTCTGCAATTTCTAATCTAAGTTGCAAAGATATATGAACATTTAACTTACAACTGTGTTCTCACAATTCAAAAACTGATCCTCAAATGAACATAACGCACGTTTAATAATAAAGAGCAATAACTCAAAAAACATTAATGTTGGGAAATCACGTTTGAAGTTCAGACAGCCAGTACAACTTGTATGGGATGAAAAAGGCGGCCGATGTTTTATCTCGGTCATATTCGTCCAAATTGAACGGCTGTCGCATTCTACGTATTCTTCTCGCATTGTTCTTGCGTTTTATTACAAAATCTCTATTTTCCCAATTTTCGAGTTATTTCTCTTTATTATTAAACGTGCGATAAGTCCAGCACATATTGCCGTCCTTTCCAGCAACAGTGGTGACATTATCCAAACCAGCCCTGTTGCGAAAAGAAAAGACTTATATGTTGGTATGAGGCTGATTTCCATTGGGTTTCAGGGAAGGCCGGTAAGAGTCACAGCGCTTACGTTCATTTGAGATTTATTATTTATGTTGTTTATAAAAAAAAGGACCAGATGTTGTCTGCTTGAGATTCAAGAGGGAAGAGAGATAGAATACATTGCAATAATTAAGATTGAAAAATACAATATTTCAAAATATAAATCCATTGTACTTATTTAATTTGGTACAAGCTTACCGAGAACATCCACATATTATGTCAATTCGGGGCAATTGACAATCACTGATTGTTTGCAATACAAATTTATTATAAACGTGTAACATTGTTAATTGACAAGTAAATATAATTTGTAGTTGTTAATTATATAACAGCATTTCAAATTCTTGACAATTTGCTCCCCCAGTTCTTGTTTACCGTATACGCCAATCTCGTCAACTATGACTTTTTCATGCAGTTGTTTTATGAATCAAATTCTAAAATTCTAAAACCGTAAAACTCGATAATGTGAGAGTTCTTTTAAATATTTTTAAATAAATTTCTTGTTTTTATGGGACACATTGGTCCAGTACACATGCAAACATTGATTATGTAAAATTTTCTCAATGGCGTAAACAAGAACTAAGGCAGCGAATTGACAACTACTACTTGACAACTACCTTCAAGACACATCTTCTTACTAAACAAATTTCTCTTGCAAACGTGGTATTTAAATACGTCTCTCAGATCTCGGCCAAATTTTGGAAAATAAAATCAACCACATGGTTGACCGCAGCTTTCAGTGATACACAATCCATTTAGCACGTCGCGTCATATACGCTCCATACATTTCCTCTGTCTTGTTCGATGTCATATACATTATTCACTGTGGAATGAAATGTGCATTCGGAAATGCGCTCGGAAAATACCGTTTCCTATCTCTCCATTTGTTAAACATTATTTGAACAAGAACGTCTCTCGACAAGAAAAAAAAAAACGAAAAAATATTTTACTTTTCATCTCGTGCATCTTACTTTTTTGCGTTGCTTTTTTTTAGAAAAATGTTGACGATCTCTATTTAGTACATTTTCTTTGATCTTAAAGAGCGTAGTCAGTTTTTCATTTTTATCAAAATCCCGGTCGATGGCTCAGTTGATAGAGTTTTTTAGAGTTTAGTTGATAGTGCTTGCATTCCATGTCGAGAGCTCGGGTTCGAATCCCACCGAGGGTGTCAGTTTTTTTCCAGTTTCGGCGTTTATTTCAAACCCAAAATTAAAGACCGCGAAGGTTTACTAAGCCTTCACATGAAATGATTACCAGCCCCATCGGGAGCTGGGAAACACCCGCTTCAACTGAAGTGGTTGGTGTGAAGCTGGCCCCCTTACCTCTAAAAATAAATAGGTTCACTCGCCACATGTTTTCCTTTTCATTAGATTGTTATCGAATCACTGAGAACTGGCACATGCGAGACTTAGCTTCAGCAATCTCAACCATTACAAATATAATAAGTACCTAAGACTTCACAGACTCGCACAGACAAACAAAACACACAATTACATACTCATAACAATGCTATTCATAGTGTTTTTAATAACCCATATAAATTCATCATTAATCTCGAGTTAGTGACGCTTTAAATACCTCTGTGAATAAGTCAGGCCACCATACTCATCATCATCATCACCTCTCAAAGAAAAGGTGAGCATTAACATCAAGGGGGGGGGGGGGGTGAGTTCCATAATAGAACTACACAGTGACAAAACAACACATGACATAACGACACATGACAAAACAATACAATGAAAAAACATCACAGGAAAGTGCATCACAATGACAAAACACCTCATATCTACAACAGAACATACCATAAACGGCACATGAAAATATAATCACATGACAAATCATCACAAAACAGAAAACACCATGGACGGCATGACATAATAGTGAGACATGAGAAACATGATATACATGGCAGACCTCCTTCATGATGATAATGAGTTGATGATTCTTGTTTGTACGATTTTTTTCATGTACCTTTTATAGTATGTTCTGTTTTAAGTATGTGATGTTTTTTCGTGTTCTGTTTTAGGTATTTGATGTTTTGTCATGTGATGTTTTGTCGTTGAGTTGTTTCATCATACTGATGTAACGTCATGTGATGTACTGTCGTGTATCGTTCTGCCATATCTCATTCCGTCATGTTTCGTTATGTCATGTGTTGTTTTGTCAATGTGTCGTTCTAAGCTATCACCCAGGGGGGGAGCTGGTAATATAATTTTATGTGCGTCATAAAAGGTGTTTTTGGAATCCGCCCTGGGCGCCGGCAGTGTAAAGTTGAGTGCTATATGAAGGACGATGATGCTGGAAATTGTGAGGACAGAGTGGTATTTTGGATTAAGGGTGTTTTTGGAAGTTAACCTGGGCTGCGAATTCTAAAAAATGAATTTGTTTCTGGAAATAATGTATCACAAAGGTAACAATTATGCTCCTGAAGATGCCTTATTAGGCGAAAACGTTAAAGCAAAATATAAATGAGTCGTATAAATGCAAACGCCGTCAACTCCTTACGCGATGATTTTGAGAAAAATAAACTTGTTAAACGACAACACCAGTTGGAGATGACGACGTTTGCACGAAATCATACTTTTTCAATTAAAATTACGAAGGATTAAGTGAGGTTGACATTATATCGCACACAGCAAATGATTTTTTACACAGAATCAAATTCAATCATTATTATCTCAAAAATCATAAATTTTGGAGATGACGGCGTTTGCAGTTATACGACTCCAATAAAAGTGAATTAAAACTTTATTTTTCCAATTAAATTTTGATAAACGATATCACAAAGGATTTTTTTAGGTATTGTTAAGATTTTACCGGATACAATTTAATAAAAATTGCTGTTGTTCATTTTGCACAATTTATTTTAGGTACGGTTCTTTTTACACCTGCACAATGCAACGGTCGCTTGACTTCTAACGCTACAGGTAGCTTTGACCCTTTTTATAGCAGGCATAAGGATTGTTCTTTAATCACTGAAAACTGGAAAATGAAAGACCTCAACAGAATAATTGAACAGTCTCCAAAATTTGTGCCTTGGGCGCCGAGTTTCTACATCCACCCCTTCTCCAGGTGTATGTGAATATTCCAGGAAGGGATGGATTTCAAACACCCTGTACGGCACTTCAGGGAGGTATTGAGATTGTTAAATGTATCGCCCTGTATTTAACATTGCCCAGAGCAGAAGTATTGGGTAACACTACCACGCTTACAATTGCTTAAACTGTTCACATATTATATATGTCATCTGACTATACGGAAGTCTGTTTTAGGTAAATGCTGATTATAGGTTATGACTCTGGATGAAATGAAAGAAGTATGCTACGTCCGAAAAAAATGGTGGTTGATCTGTAATGCTGGCGTTTAAAACTAAGGCTGAAAAATTAAAAATTAAGTGAAAAATTAAAAAAAAAAAAAAAAAAACCTTCTTTTTTATATGTTTTGTAGGTTTTACTTTTTATTGTTTAATTGTTTGGTGATATTACTGATATTTATTGTTTTACTATATATGTACTTAAATGTGATAAATTGTTTGTATTCCTTGACTTATAGGTTGGTATGAGGTTGACCACCCACATACTGTAAAAAATAATTCACTTTCAGAAAGTTATCCCTGTTTAAGGGAAGGCCGGCAAGAGTATATGGTATATGTTTGTTTGAGGCTTGGGTTTTATTTTATGAGAACACATCCGGCATACACGTGTTTGCTTGTGAGTATGCATTAAACATAAATCTTTTATATTAATACACCTTTAAAACTAAGACAAAAAAAGAAGAGAAGTATTGTTTATGTATGAAATGCCTCAATCATAATGAAATGATGCCAACTCGACAGCAAACGGCGCCATTATTTAAAAATTCGCACGCAAACGAACAAACAGCGAACTGAGGATAATTTTTTTGGCACACCCCGTGTAAACCCATCAGATCCAGCTTCACAATATTTACCTGAGTGCATTACATCTCTAAATAAACAGATTCTTGATGTGTCTTCACTCCAGTGCTTGTTTGGCTTATCTACCATTTGATTTAAAGATGAACTTTCAGAGAAACTGTCTTAAGAATCACATTTTACAGAATCTGATGTAAGAAAAAACGTAAAATACGATAATTTGAGAGTTGTTTGATACATTTTTTAAATCAATTTTCAGTTTTCCCAAGATATATTGGTCTAGTACATATACAAACAGTATTCTTCTTCGTCTTTCCTTTCTAAGCCTTTCTCAGTCCACTCTTGGACGTAGGCCTCGTCCAATCCTCTCCATGTTTGTCTATCGACTGCTGTGTTCAGCCATCCTCTGCCTATAGTTCTCTTGATGTCATCCAACCCCCTCAGTTGGGGTCTTCTCACTCCTTGCTTGGACATCCTGGGCCGCCACTAGACTATCCTTTTCGGCCACCTGTCATGGTCTGCGACGTGACTAGCCCACCGCCACTTTAAGCTGGCCACTTGCTGTATGACATCAGTGACACCAGTGCATCTACGGACCTCCTGGTTTGGAACCCTGTCTCTGAGGCTGATTCCCAGCATCCTCCTTTCAATGGCTTTTTGGCACGTCCACAGTCTGTTGCCGCTACACTGAGTGAGCCCTTTTGTTTCCAAGCCATAGGTGGATACTAGAAGCACGCATGACTCAAGGCCCTGCGTTTCAGGTTATCAGGCATTTTCTTGCCATTGTCATACAAACACTACTTATATGAAATTACCTCTGATAGGCATAAGACAAACAAGCACTAAGGGAACGGTGTGTGAAGAAAAAATAATAATCTGGTTAAATAATGATTTATAATCAAGTTTCCAGTTTACACAACACATGTGCTCACTAAAAACACAAGTAAGTCAGTGCATACTCAGTACTATAGTACTATAGTAGAGATTAAAATCTTTAATCTAAGTTGCAAAGATTTTTTAACATTAAGAGTTCTTATCAAATGCATGCCCACAAACAGACACATGTAGGTTTGCGATTACAAATACTGCATGTGATACTTACAAATTAAAATCCAAACCTCAGATGAACATAAACCTAGCAACTTTATAATCTAGGCCGACCACCCAAAAGATGGAAGAGCAGCTGGTCTCGTTGATAGCTCAGTTGGTAGAGTGCTTGCATTCCATGCCGAGAGCTCGGGTTCGAATAGCACCGACGGTGTCAGAAATGATTTCCATTTCGATGCTTATTTCAAACCCATAATAAATTACCGCCAACGCTTACTCAGCTCTCACAAGAAATGAGAACCAGCCCCATCGGGAGCTGAAAAACACCCACTTCAACTGAAGTGGTTGGCGTAGGGCTGGCCCCCTTACCTGTAAAATCAAATAGTTTATACTCCCCATGTGCAGCTAATTAGCGCTTAGCGTAGCTTTTAAGATCTTCTATAAGAAAAAGAAATAAAAAAGTGGGATATTTCAAATGTGCGGAGCCCATCGAAAAGATCTCCACTTAATTCTTAAGTGTTTGTTTTTTCTTCACCTGGCAACACCTTGAGAATACCCACAAAAAATTCTGTGGTTATTTTTAAAATGCACTTGCAAATACTCGTAGACTGCGAGTACTTCATAAGTACTTGCTCATCAACTGGTTTACGTCATCGACTCACATGCAAGAAGTTCACGATTCTAAAAACAGCAAAACATTTTTCATACATTTGAAAATGTGCATGAAACCAATCACTTTTATTAATGGATTCCAGTGTTGCTTGTTCATTATACGGATTGATTGGTAACGTTGCGTAACTGAGCTGCATGTATACTTTAACTTCTTGTTACGTTTTCCTGAAGGAATCGCATGTGGCAAGTGAACCAATTAAGACAATTATATTAATTTTTTAAAACTGAACAATTTTGAAACTTAATTTAAATCGGATATTCAACGAACCGTTTAGAGGGAACTTACATCATTCTCGACGTTTCGTCAGCGACGCAGCCGACGTCTTCAGGAGAACATCCTCTCTGTACGGCGACTGAGGATGAACCAATTAATTTTTACACGTAAAGGGGCTGGCGCGGTGTTACACCAACCTCTTTAGTTGAAGTGTGATTTTTTCCAGGTTCCTAGTGGGCTAGTCCTCATGTCTTGTAAAGGCTGAGTAAGTCTTGCCATTGTTTTATTTTTGGCTTTGAATTAAACACTAGAAAAGGATACCATCGGTGGGATTCAAACCCAAGCTCTCGGCATGGAATGCAAGCACCTAATCAACTGAGCTATCGATCGGAAATCATGCATAAAGTGTCAAAATCAGAAAAATAGGGACTTGAAGTTTCTTGAAGACTTGAAGACTTATTATTTAACAAAATATTGTGACAAATAAACCTTATTATTTTTATTTCTGACTGTTTATCAGCACGTTGCTCGGACAGAATATTGTACAATAACAAATTAAGCGCTCAAAAAACGTATTTTTTATTTGTGGCACACAGATCTGGGAAAACAATATTTTATTATCTAGAATCTAAGTTGCAAAAAGATATATTAACATTTCAAATTTATATTCAATGCATGCCTACAAACAGAATTGTGTAAGTTTTTTTTATAATTTTTTTATTATTTAAAAAATTGATTTGTGAAGAGGAATGCAATTCACCAACCTATTCATCTGGTCAGAAACAGGTATTAATATCATCAAGTAATAATTCATTATTGTTTTGTTATAATTAATAATTACCCAATAACATCTGTTGAACCAGGGTCAAAGTTAAAGTCAAGTGACCTAAGCGGGGATCGAACCAACGTTATTCTATTCCGAATACGCTAGAAAGATCAGCCTCTTGGCCCACTCGGCCATTAACACCGACTAAATTAGTAAGTTTTCATTTACAAACCTGCATGTGTACTTACAAATTTAAATCTTAACCTCAAATAAACATACACCCTGCAACTTTTGCCGACCTTCCCTGAAACAGGATTGACATTTACAAAGTGAAA
Source organism: Agapetus fuscipes (assembly GCA_951799405.1). Classification (NCBI taxonomy): domain Eukaryota; kingdom Metazoa; phylum Arthropoda; class Insecta; order Trichoptera; family Glossosomatidae; genus Agapetus; species Agapetus fuscipes. The sequence goes on along the minus strand of OX637358.1, from coordinate 6,639,285 downwards.
CACTTTTTACAGATGTGGTAAGTCAGCATTATACCAACCTATAAGTCAATGGATGCGATTTATAGATTTCAAATAAACTAAAATTACTTTTCATAAATCGAAAATTTAACGAACTTGTGAAATTTATGCCGCCGTAAATTTCGATAAAATAAATTTTATATCTGCATTCCTGATACCCTGATATATATACAGCGTTCCCAATTTCAAATCGTAAATTTCAATAGAATCCAGAACTCCGAGTATAAACCTTTACGTTTAAGCTTTTAACTTATAAATGTATGTAAGCTGAAATAGCGCCTCTACTCTTTATTTTCAATCTCCCAAGATTTTTGGTAAAGAACGCAACGTTCTGGGTCCAAACGTAGAGTTTTGCCCTTGGGGTACTACCTTGGGATTAAAATCCGATTTCGAAACACGTTTTCGAATAAAAAGACTGGAAAATGGAGTAAAGACGGTCCTTTTAGAAGAGAAAATGTCCGTTTAAGATATTTTCAGGATTCAGTAGATAAACCTGTAAAGTGAAAATCCTTTGAATCCAAACATAAAAACGATTCATCGGTTTATTTAACCCAGTGGTTCCTAATCCGGGGGTAATTTTTTTAAATTTGAATTTGTTTTCTGTTAATTTTGATGTCCATACATGTTATAAATAAAATTTGTTGATATTAAAAATGTAATTTGTTGTGTATATTCCTTGACTTATAGGTTGGTATGCGGCAGACCACACATACTGTAGAAAATGGTTCACTTTGCCAATGTCACCCCTGTTTCAGGGAAGGTCGGTAGGAGTTGCAGGGTGAATGTTCATTTGAGATTCGGGTTTTCATATTGTAGGACCACATGCGGCATGTTTAAGCGCGAACTTATACGTGGCTGTTTTGTGAAAATGCATAGGTACTCGTATAATGTGAATCTCTAATGTTACATATATTTTGCAACTAAGATAAGATTAGATTAGATTTGGGCTTTTATAGAAGGGGTGATAGGGGGCGATAATCCACTGAATCCCGTGCCTACAGCACAGACCGGTCCGTAGTCCAGTAGTTAACACTTCTGACTCGTAAATGGAAAGTTGTGGGTTCAAATCCCAGCGGAGCACAAACAATATTCCATTTATATTTTCAAATATGCTCTTCGCTGGGTGAAAAATTCATACACTTTTACCAAAGACCGGTGACTAAAGGTCCATCCAGCCTTACACTTACATACTTGGGTCTTTCTTAAAAATCAGCGCTTTCTACAGACTAAGCCCGCAGAGGGCTCTTGAGGTGTGATACACACAAAAACAGCGCTCACCAAATAAATCATCCTAATATTATTATTACTATTACTACGCTCTTTCCCGTTGACGGCTTTTTTCAGAGGAAATATTCTTTGGGAAATCGCCAGAACATTCCACCTAGAATATTTGAGCAAACACTCACACCCCCAAACAAATACAATACAATTATTTAATCACCTATATTAAGAAACACAGACACACTCACACGAGCAAAAACATACAGACACACAATCACCCATTCTATACAACTAGGGGCGTTGCCCCTGGCTGCTACGCAGCCCAACCCCTTAACATTTGGTGAATGTGTATATTGCGCATAGTTTCCTCGCGTTAAAATTCGGAAAACATTTAAAATAAAAACATGCAGCCTTTGTAAAAGAAAATCGACCACCCATAGTTTAAAAAATGGTTCACTTTGAAGATTTCAGCTGTGTTTCAGGGAAGATTGGCAAGAGTTGCAGGGCTTATATTAATTTAAGATTGGGTTTTTATGTTGTAAGTCAACATGCATTATGTGTAAGCGTGAACTTATAAATGTCTGCTTGTGGGAATGCATTTAATATGAATCTCGATTGGTATGTATCTTTGCAACTTAGATTATAGAACTTAACAAAATAATTTCCTTGACTTATAGGTTAGTATGTGGCTGACCACCCATACTGTAAGAATGGTTTACCATGAAAATTTTATCTCTGTTTGAGGAAAAGTCGGCAAGAGTTGCAGGGCTTATGTTCATTTGAGATTAGTTTTTTATTTTATAAGTCCACATGGGGCATTTGTAAGCGCGAACTTATACCTGTCTGCTTGTGGGAATGCATTTAATATGAATCTCAAATGGTATGTATCTTTGCAACTTAGATTATAGAACTTAATAAAATAATTTCCTTGACTTATAGGTTAGTATGTGGCTGACCACCCATACTGTAAGAATGGTTTACAATGAAAATTTTATCTCTGTTTGAGGAAAAGTCGGCAAGAGTTGCAGGGCTTATGTTCATTTGAGATTAGTTTTTTATTTTATAAGTCCACATGGGGCATTTGTAAGCGCGAACTTATACCTGTCTGCTTGTGGAAATGCATTTAATATGAATCTCAAATGGTATGTATCTTTGCAACTTAGATTAAAGAACTAAACAAAATAATTTCCTTGACTTATAGGTTAGTATGTGGCTGACCACCCATACTGTAAGCAATGGTTCACAATGCAAATTTTATCTCTGTTTGAGGAAAAGTCGGCAAGAGTTGCAGGGCTTATGTTCATTTGAGATTAGTTTTTTATTTTATAAGTCCACATGGGGCATTTGTAAGCGCGAACTTATACCTGTCTGCTAGTGGGAATGCATTTAATATGAATCTCAAATGGTATGTATCTTGCAACTTAGATTAATGAACTAAACAAAATAATTTCCTTGACTAAAAGGTTAGTATGTGGCTGACCACCCATACTGTAAGCAATGGTTCACAATGCAAATTTTATCTCTGTTTGAGGAAAAGTCGGCAAGAGTTGCAGGGCTTATGTTCATTTGAGATTAGTTTTTTTTATTTTGCAAGTCCACATTGGGCATTTGTAAGCGTGAACTTGTACCTGTCTGCTTGTGGGAATGCATTTTATATGAATCTCAAATGGTATGTATCTTTGCAACTTAGATTATAGAACTAAACAAAATAATTTCCTTGACTAAAAGGTTAGTATGTGGCTGACCACCCATACTGTAAGCAATGGTTTACCATGCAAATTTTATCTCTGTTTGAGGAAAAGTCGGCAAAAGTTGCAGGGCTTATGTTCATTTGAGATTAGTTTTTTTATTTTGCAAGTCCACATTGGGCATTTGTAAGCGTGAACTTGTACCTGTCTGCTTGTGGGAATGCATTTAATATGAATCTCAAATGGTATGTATATTTGCAACTTAGATTATAGAACTTAATAAAATAATTTCCTTGACTTATAGGTTAGTATGTGGCTGACCACCCATACTGTAAGAATGGTTTACAATGAAAATTTTATCTCTGTTTGAGGAAAAGTCGGCAAGAGTTGCAGGGCTTATGTTCATTTGAGATTAGTTTTTTATTTTATAAGTCCACATGGGGCATTTGTAAGCGCGAACTTATACCTGTCTGCTTGTGGGAATGCATTTAATATGAATCTCAAATGGTATGTATCTTTGCAACTTAGATTATAGAACTTAATAAAATAATTTCCTTGACTTATAGGTTAGTATGTGGCTGACCACCCATACTGTAAGATTGTTTTACAATGAAAATTTTATCTCTGTTTGAGGAAAAGTCGGCAAGAGTTGCAGGGCTTATGTTCATTTAAGATTAGTTTTTTATTTTATAAGTCCACATGGGGCATTTGTAAGCGCGAACTTATACCTGTCTGCTTGTGGGAATGCATTTAATATGAATCTCAAATGGTATGTATCTTTGCAACTTAGATTAATGAACTAAACAAATTAATTTCCTTGACTAAAAGGTTAGTATGTGGCTGACCACCCATAATGTAAGCAATGGTTCACAATGCAAATTTTATCTCTGTTTGAGGAAAAGTCGGCAAGAGTTGCAGGGCTTATGTTCATTTGAGATTAGTTTTTTTTTATTTTGCAAGTCCACATTGGGCATTTGTAAGCGTGAACTTGTACCTGTCTGCTTGTGGGAATGCATTTAATATGAATCTCAAATGGTATGTATCTTTGCAACTTAGATTATAGAACTAAACAAAATAATTTCCTTGACTAAAAGGTTAGTATGTGGCTGACCACCCATACTGTAAGCAATGGTTTACCATGCAAATTTTATCTCTGTTTGAGGAAAAGTCGGCAAAAGTTGCAGGGCTTATGTTCATTTGAGATTAGTTTTTTTATTTTGCAAGTCCACATTGGGCATTTGTAAGCGTGAACTTGTACCTGTCTGCGTGTGGGAATGCATTTAATATGAATCTTAAATGGTATGTATCTTTGCAACTTAGATTATGTAAAGAAATACACAAAATAATTTTCTTGACTTATAGGTTGGTATGAGGCTGACCACCCATACTTTAAAAAATGGTTTACTTTGCAAATTCACCTTTGTTTCAGGGAAGGTTGGCAAGAGTTGCAGGGCTTATGTTCATTTGGAATGGGCTGTTATGTTGTAAGTACACATGCAGCATATGTAAGCGGGAACTTATACATATCTGCTTGTGGGAATGCATTTAATATAAATCTTAAATGATATATATCTTTGCAGCTTAGATTAGATTAGATTAGAACTTATACATGTCTGCTCGTAAGAATGCATGTAATATGAATCTCAAATGTTATATATGTTTGCAACTTAGATTACAGATTGAAATCCATTTTTATTTGGCTTTTTTTTTATTTTTAATTTGCATGAAATAAAAGAAAATGTAAAAAAAACTTTTACGTTTTGCCGCTAGATGTCAATATTGTTCCATACATTTTTAGTATGAACAAACAGATTAATTCCTAAAAGTTTTCATACATTTGTAAACACACACGCGTAAGCTCGCCGCATTGCAGCATATATACAAAAATTAATTTGCTATAGAGCATGAATGTGTTTCATCTGCTGTGATGGCATTGATTTTGAAAATCGAAACTCGACGACGAATGACGACGACGAAGGGTAATATAATAAAGGATACTCTTATAACCCATACTGTAAAAAATGGTTCACTTTTCCAATGTCACTCCTGTTTCGGGGAAGGTCGGCAAGAGTTGCAGGGCTTATGTTTATCTTAGATCGGGTTCTATATTGTAGGTTCACATGCGGCATGTTTTAGCGCAAGCTTTAATGTATCTGCTTGTGAAACTACATTTAATATAAATCTGAAATGTAATATATCCATGCAACTTAGATTATTATAGATTATTATGTAGATAGTATATTTCAGAAAAGTTGCCAGATTTGTAGGCATTTTCATGGCTGGCTTCCATTTATTTTCCATCATAGGTTTAATGTGGCAATAAACCCCCCATTTGAATGACTCAATGTATCGAATAATAGGCTTATTGATCTGTACTATCAGAACACTTTTTATCACAAAAACTTTATGAATAATATAAATATTTAAAAATATAAATGGTAAAACATTGTTTTAATTCACTTTATTTTATTTGTTTATGCTCGAATATTTTCGCCTAATGAGGCATCTTCAAGAGCAGAATGGTTACAAATATATTTTTATAAAATAATTTTCAAAAATGAATAATGTTTGTAGAGTTTGTGTATTTACATAGTGAAAATTCATTTTTTTATGCGAGAATATAATTTATTTAAAAAAAACACAATAGGTATTTTGTTTTCGCAAATTGAGCATTTGTTTCATCCTAAGTACTTTCGACTTGCTCGTAAAAATGTTGTTAGTTAGTCGTTAGCAGAGGCATGCATCCCATACAGGCACATGCGCCTGATAAATCTAATCTAAATCTAAGTTGCAAAGATATGTATCATTTGAGATTCATATTAAACGCATTCCCGCAAGCAGACATGTATAAGTTCGCGCTAACACATGCCGCATGTGGACCTACAATATAAAAACCCAATCTCAAATGAAAATAGGCAATTTAGATCTTTAATTGATAGGCAATATATGGTAAAAACCATTTTTAAGCTTGATATTCAGATTTAAAATTCAAAATTTAAGTTCGATTGGAGCCATTGTTAGCACTTCAGTCAATTTCGAAAGAGTATTTTTTTTTAAATGAGAGGAAATATTTATTCTTGACCTGTCCGTAGTCCAGTGGTCGAATCCCGGCGGAGCACAAAAAGTATACCATTTAAGTATATTTTCATATTTGCTCTTTGCTGGATTGAAAAATTCATAAGCCTTTATTCATAGACCGGTCATCAAAAAGGTCCATCCAGCCTTACAGCAACTGGGTCTTTCTTGAGAATTGGCGCTTTCTATAGCGACGACCAAGCTCGCAGTGGGCTTTTGAGGTGTGATACACACAAAAACAGCGCTCACCAAATAAATAAGCTTTTTTTTTTATATGCTTATACCCTATGCACGCGCCTGGTCGTAAGTACTTGAGGAGAAATAAAGCTTAATTTGTTTTTTTTTTTTTATGTAGACTTTATTAATAAATTATTTGTTTCTGCGTATTCTTCAAATGCCTTCTCTATCAAAAATTGTCGTCAAACATTTTAAGGAGTTCTCTAAATTTTTAAAATTTCAAAATTCAATTTTACTAATGCACTTCAAAAGATCGTGTTGGTATATTGGAAAACTTTAAATTCCTTCTAAGCCTCCCGCTAGTCTTCTGTATCACACATTTAGCTTGAACTTCCCACAGATCATCGTCCTTGCATGACAATTTTGTACGTCCATTTGTGTGTATACAATTCAAGATCGTATGCATGGCATGCTTAAATGTTCACTCAAATCATGTGCATAACAATTTAAATCTTTGATTCAGAAATTGGCTTACGCGGTCTTGTAATAATAATAATAATAATAATATTAGGATGATTTACTTGGTGAGCGCTGTTTTTGTGTGTATCACACCTCAAGAACCCTCTGCGAGCTTGGTCGTCGCTGTAGAAAGCGCCAATTCTCAAGCAAGACCCAGTTGTTGTAAGGTTGGATGGACCTTTCAGTGACCGGTCTTTGGTAAAGGTTTATGAATTTTTCAACTCAGCGAAGAGCACATTCGAAATATAAATGGTATATTTTTTGTGCTCCGCCGAGATCCGAATCCACAACCTTCCATTAACGAGTCTGAAGTGTTGCCACTGGACTACGGACCGGTCCAAGAAATGCCAACGACACGCGGTGTACCTGAGCGGTAGCCCATCCAAGTACTATCCGCGCCCAATGTTGCTTAACTTCGGTGATGTATGGGAACCGGTGCTTTCAACATGGTAACGTTGTTGTAAAGCGATTGCAAACCAAGAGCTTTGAGTTCGATTCCACGGATGTTGTCTTTTAACTTCGTACTTGTGAAGTGGAACTGATTCACCTTTGTTTCAAGAATATGCGGCAATAGTTTGTGAATAATGTACAAATAAAACACAATTTTTTTGTACGTGTTGCATGCATGAACACAGAACTGCAAAATATTTTATAAGTTTGAGGTTCAGGGTGTTCATAAGCTACACATATTGTGTAATTTCTTGCCTGCGTTATCTCCAAAGGGGTCGCATGTGGCGATTTGGGACGTATTTATTTTTACGGGTAAGGGAGTCGGCCTCACACCAACCACTTTCAGTTGAAGTGGGGGTTTCCCAGCTACCGGGGGGGCTGGTTCTCATTTCTTGTGAAGGCTGAGTACACCTTGAGATCGAACCCTTGCTCTCGGCATGGAATGCAAGCATTCTACCAATTGAGCTATCGACCTTTTTACGAGATTGGTCTTCGTCGCTACAAAGCGCCAATTCTCAAGTAAGACCCAGTTGCTGTAAGGCTGGATTGACCTTTGGTGACCGGTCATTGGTAAAGGTTTATGAATTTTTTAACCCAGCGAAGAGCAAATTTGAAAATACAAATGGTATATTTTTTGTGCTCCGCCAGGATTCGAACCCACAACCTTCCATTCAGAGTCCAAAGTGTTACCACTGAACAACGGGCCGGTCAAGACAATGATGTGTGTTACGAATGTGTGATTGTGTCTGTGTGTTTCTACTTGTGTGGGTGTGTCTGTGTCTCTAGATGTAAGGTACCTCAATAATTGTACTTGTATTTGTTGAATGATAAAAGCATCGCTGGAATATTCTAAGCTGAAATATTCTGGCATGGTCTCGCATATACCAGAATATTTCTTATACGCCTGTAAATAGAGACAATGATGCTTTGAAGGGAGACTTGTATCGGAGCTGTCAAGCTAATACGTAGTTGACGACCGTGGTGTGAATAAACCAAATTTTAACGAAATCTGTACCATACAGGATAAACAACGGTAGTTGCATTTTACTAAATGTGCAGGAGACGAGTTTTAGTGAAAATGTGAATGTACAAATTAAAAAAAAACTTCTAAACTACATATATGAGATATTTTTGATCGGAAAAGCCTGTTTCTCTACTTCTATCTATATTTATTTTATGTTGATTTTATTTGACCGTTTCCCATTGCAAATACAAATAAAATGGACTCCCATGGTCAAAGTTTGTATGTAGTCAGATGAAAAATGCTTAGAACACATGTAAATAACGGATGCTCATCTTATTCATAGGCTTCAGTTAGCTTTAGGAGTATCCATTCCTTTATTTTCTCTAAATCTTTTTTAGTCTTTTAATTCAAACAAAAATAAATTGCGTGAAATAAAGTAACCGAAGTTTTTGTCCTATTGAACCCGTAATTTGTAACAATAGATGTCATGCAGAAATGTCAAAATTTGAATGGCTGTCTGTGAAAGGCATGAGCATTCACTGCCGCAGGCTATCCTAACTTGTTTCAGCCTGTTTTCAGTAAACAACCTTTGTCGGACTTTGGGGTCTACGCCATTTTGGCGGCCATCTTTGAGTTGTTCGCTTTTCAAAAGCTCCAAGGAGAATAACAACTTTAAAATACAAGCTTTTTGCGGAGTCGCCTTGGAGTTTGTTAATTGGACGGTGTTGGAAATACTTGAAAAATGTTTTACAATTTGGCGGTCTCTTTTTTCTGTGAAAACAATATAGAAAAGTTTTGGAATGTGGCGCTAGAGGCGCACGCTCCGAGTCCTATGGACAGTTTGTATACAGTTACAGTGTTATTCACAAACCATGTAATCCAAAAGGGTCCATACGCACTAAATGGACCGTCTAAAAAATATCTATATATCTAAGTTGGAAAGATATATTTCTTTTAAAATTCATATTAAATGCATTCTCAAAAGCAGACACGTATAAGTTCGCGGATACACATGGCATGAGAACCATCTCATTTCTTGTGAAGGCAGAGTGAGCCGTGTCGGTATTTTATTTTGGTTTTGAACTTATAATACCCAAATGGAAAATCATTTCTGACATCCTCGGTAGGGATAAATTTCTTTCTCTCGGCATGGAATGCAAGCATTCTACCAACTGAGCTATTATCCGGACTTTTTGTGAGCTTGGTCGTCGCTACAAAGCGCCTCAAGTAAGACCCAATTTCTGTAAGGCTAGATGGACCTTTTGTGACCGGTAGTTGGTAAAGCCAATTATTCTTTCAACGCAAGGAAGAGGGTTTTGAAAGTGTATACATCGATACCTTAAAGGTAAAACTAAATAATTGGCATATAAAGCTAACATTAGTTTCTTAAATATTTTTTCTTATTTTCTAAGAGAGAAAACACTACAAAAGTGTGAAAATCCTGCAGTTTATAAGTTTGTCACGAGCACTTTTTTATAATTAGTTCATTTACTATGAAAAGTTGCGCTTTATCCACGATTTCTCAAATCAGTGAATCAGTTCCTTGACTTATAGGTTGGTATGCGGCTGACCACCCATGCTGTAAAAATGGTTCACTTTGCCAATGTCACCCCTGTCTCAGGGAAGGACGGCAAGAGATGCAGGGTGTATGTCCATTTGAGATTTGGTTTTTATGTTGTAGGTTCACATGAGGCATGTGCAAGCGCGAACTTGTACGTGTCTGGTTGTGAGAATGCATGTAATGTGAATCTCCAATGTAACATATCCTTGCAACTTAGATTAGATTAGATTAGATTAGTAGTTATTCAATTTTACCCTTAAGGTAACGATGTACGTATTTTTTGTACTCCGCCGGGATTCGAACTTATGACCTTCAGATTACGAGTCCTAAGCGTTACCACTACGCCACGGACCGGTCCTGCGATTGTCCATTTATATCCTCTGATCGGATTGCGCTCCTTGCTGCAGTACGACCGGCCATAGGCCCGTTGGTTACGCATACCCCGTTGCTACTAAATCCAACTGTTCTGCTTTTGAGCAAGCTGCATCTGCAGCGGATTCTCAGTAATCCAATCCCCCATTATTTATTTTTCACGCTTTTTGTGATTTAGCAACAAACGCACTAGGAGTGCCACCCGAGGTATGCTATTAGCTTCGGAGACATCGATTCACTTACTTTTAGGTTTGGTTGTTACCGTGTCGTCGCTTTTAACATCACGAGAAGGCCTTCTGCCACTTGAAAATAGCTTTGAATGAGCGTCCGCGTGATGTGGGTCCTTCTAGAACATACTTGTAGATTGAGAGTACCTCATAAGTACTTGCTCATCAACTGGTTAACGTCATCGACTCACATGCAAGAAGTTCACGATTCTAAAAACAGCAAAACATTTTTCATACATTTGAAATTTTTCATGAAACCAATCACTTTTATTAATGGATTCCCGTGTTACTTTACTCATAATACGGATTGATTGGTAACGTTGCGTAACCAAGCTGCATGTATACTTTAACTTCTTGTCACTTGAAAATACATAGCTTTGAATAAGCGTCCGCGTGATGTGGGTCCTTCTGACACATACATGCGGGACGTGTATAAGGAGGGTTTACGCATATTAGGACCCGTCCTATATTAATTCATTTATCGCATGGCGGGTACGAGAGCTGCCTTTATCGTTAGAAGCAATTAGATCGATACATAGTGCATCGGTTGTATTATTCGCTCCTAGGCCGCACTGACCAGGCTCGGTCTGCGTTGATACCGTGGTTGGCCAGGCACTCTGTAGAGCTGGCATCCATTTACGCAGTTAATGCTATTAGCGGTGACGAGTGGACTCGACCAGATTAGCGTGCAGTGTTCCCGCCAATATCACGGACCTCAGTCAATTTTGGGCGAATGTGGCATAGGTGGAATAGATGATATCTGGTAGGTGATGCAAATTTGATTTTTCAAATTGAATTGTATGCAGTTCTCGAATAATTTCATCTTTTTATTTTTTTTAATAATCTGATCGATAGTTCAGTGGCATAGTGCTTGCATTCTATGCCGTGAGTTCGGGTTAGAATCCCAACGAGGGTCTCAGAAATGATTTTTCATTTCGGTGCTCATTTCAAGCCTCAAAATATAATACCAGCAAGGTTAACTAAGCATTTACAAGAAATGAGTATTAGCCGCCTCGAATGCTGGGAAATCCACACTTCAATTGAAGTGGTTGACGTAAGGCCGGCCCCCTTACCTTTAAAAAGAAATTGGATCCACTCGCCACATGAGAAACCCTACGGGGAAAACGCGGCAAGAAGTTACGCTAAATGCTTAGCTTAGTTGAGTTTGGTTGTAAGAAGATATTTGTGAAGAGGAATGCAATTCTCCAAACCTTTTTTCCCTGACCAGTTTGCCTTCATGCGAAAGAGAATGCTTGAGTGCATGCAATGACCGATCCGTAGTCAAATTGCTCCCTCAGTTCTTGTTTATCGTATACGCCAATCTTGTCAAATATGACTTTTTCATGCAGTTGTCTTATGAATCAAATTCTACACAATCTGAGCTAAGAAAAACCGTAAAACTCGATAATGTGAGAGTTCTTATAAATATTTTTTAAATAAATTTCTTGTTTTCATAAGACACATTGGTCCAGTACACATGCAAACATTGCTCATGTAAATTTTTCTCAATGGCGTATACGATAAACAAGAACTGAGGCAGCGAAATGGTAATGCTTTGCACTCGTAAATGGAAGATTGTGGGTTGAGTCCAAGTGGAGCACAAAAAATACACCAATTATATATTCAAATATACTCTTCGCTGGATCGATAAATTCACATACCTTTACCAAAGGCCGGTCACCAAAGGTCCATTCTGCCTTACAACAACTGTATCGTGCTTGAGAATTGAGCTTTCTTCAGCGACAACCAAGCTCGCACAGGGCTCTTGAGGTATGATTCACAAAACAAGAGCGCTCATTTAAGAAATATTTACAACAACTGATAACAACTGCCTAAGTTAGTAGTGCTTATAAAGACTAACAACTTCGAAAATTAATTCCACACTGTATGTCCACAATTCCATACTGTAACTGTAACTGCAGCCCTGTCACCATTTGGCTAGGGGTGGCCATTCATTCATTCCATTTTTTCCTATTCTTGCACACCTTTTTCGATTCATTCATACCTATCGTATTTTTTACTTCTTTCTTTTACATTCGCTTTAAATATGCCATTCTTTTACAATTTCACCAATCTGATCTAGCTACTTTCTCGGTCTCGGTCTTCCTCTTCCTCTCATCCCTTCCACGTTTCCTGTGTATAAACACTTTTCAACGCACGATTATAGCAATCTAAAATCAAAATAAAACAAATCCTTTATTTCCTAGTTTTCTTCCAAAGTACTTTGACCTTTGTGGCAAAGAAAAACCCAACATCTTACTTTATGTTCACGTTTTGAGGGAATTTCAAAATAACACTCAAAATAATTGCACGTCAAGAGAAAACACATTTCTCTTGTGTCGTCCGTATTCCTTAATAATAAAAACTGTTTTTTTTTTCGTTTGTTACAGGTCTGATAATGGAAAACATCAGGATAAAAAATTGCTTCAAGCACCGGGTGGAGAAGAGCAGTGAAGAAAACATCACAGAAACATAAATAAATTACAATTAAAATTGGATTTAAAAATAAGAAATGTTTCAGTGTAAATAAAGAGTGTTTTAAAATACTAAATAATAATGTATATGTTTTTTATGGTCAGTTGAAAATTCCGCAAATTCGGAATCTTACTCGCATGGCGGCCTATAGCGTTAACTATAAAAAAATACGATTGGACAAGTTCACATCCTTCAACTTCCTAGTGCTCTTCCTGCTTCTAAAACAGCCTTCACATGTCACACCCATACCAGCCAACACAACAGAACTGACAACAATCAAAAGCACAGCTCTCACAATTTTAGAAACGACTTTATCGAGCAATGCTTTCCTTTTAAGTTCGACCCTCGGGGGGTTGTACAACAACGACAGCTTCAACCAAAATGTGAGCTTTAATTCAAGTGAAAGTTCAAGTGACAAAAACTTGCAATACGGCACAGTTTCAGCAGTGATTATAACAATAATTCTACTCTGCATAATAGTAGGAACAATAGTTGGAAACATTTTAGTTTGCATTGCAGTTTGCTTAGTGAGGAAGCTACGCCGCCCATGCAACTATTTATTAGTTTCTCTGGCAGTCAGTGATTTGTGTGTCGCTATATTAGTGATGCCGATGGCTATGATATATGAAATACTGGGAAACTGGCCTTTTGGGACCGTGTTCTGTGATCTGTGGGTGTCTTTTGATGTGCTATCTTGCACGGCAAGCATCTTAAACCTTTGCATGATAAGTGTTGATCGCTACTACGCAATAACAAAACCTTTAGAGTACGGGGTGAAGAGAACTCCGCGTCGGATGATCCTGTGTGTGATTCTAGTCTGGGTTGTAGCTGCTTGCATATCCCTCCCACCTTTACTGATCCTTGGGAATGAGCGGGAAGAGCTGCAATGCACGGTGTGTCAGTACTTCGGATACCAGATCTACGCCACTCTTGGCTCGTTCTATATTCCGCTGATTGTCATGATTGTGGTGTACTACAAGATCTTCAGGGCGGCTAGGAAGATTGTGATGGAGGAAAAGCGCGCTCAGTCGCATCTGGAGAGCCACTGTTATTTGGAGATCAACGTGAAGAATGGAGGAGCTGCGGAGTCCAAGCTCCTGGCAAAGCAAGCGGCGCCTGCTGCTAATAGGTCTTCCTCAGTTGGGACAAACACTTCGGTGAGTAAAAATATATTTTTAATAAAGCTTTACACTCTCTCTTTTACTTTCATGGTTGGTTTTATCTGACAAATTGTTTTTGTTTTCTTTCTGGCTATACCATTGTCTGTTTGCAGTTCTTTTATCTGACGTTTCGCTTTATCGGGCAGAAAGCATTCTCAAGGAAAGATATCAAAGCACCTCGGTGGTCAACGTTGTACTTGTGGTCGTTCGTTAATGTTAACTCAACATTAACGAACTCAGTAAACTTAGTTAACATCAACTAACGACCGCAAAGACAACAAAGACGACTGTGGCGCTTTTATAACTGACCTTGAGAATGCTTTCCGCTCGAGAAAGTGAAACGTCGCGTCGGCAGATAAAATAGGTGGAAACAGATCATGGTCTTAGCCGAAAAAAAACGATCTCAATTCGCAAAATTCGATTTTGTTACAACTTTAAGACATTACAAACGTCGAGAATAACCTAATTTTTCCTGTAATGAGTCGTCAAATATATTTTAAAAACAGTTTTTAATGGCAATGACGATTTAAGAAAATCTTTAGGGGTAATAACACTTTATAAGCATTCTTCGGGTGCACAAAAAAATCATCAGAGATCAGTTTTTTTGTACACTTAATTGCAAGATTCTTTGTTTTTTTTATCCCTGATTTTTTCTCCAATCCATTTGCTTTTTAAAGATGATATTATATGTAAATCTATTTTTTTTTATGTGCAGAATAATTCCACTTTTTTATTTTAGTTTGGATTTTTTAGCCAATATGAATCTCAATTTATCGAAATGCACACCACAATTTTAAGTTTTCAGTAACAAAAAAATTGTGAAATTGAAACACTTTATTAAAAATCAACAAAACCACAAAGAAACTTCAATAACATACCTATCTGTAAAAATACAAACCACTTGCTTTTCTAAATTGCACCATTTTCACATTTCATCCAACTCAGTCAGCCGCAAACGTTTTCTCAGCCAACTCATTGTTAGACGACGTTCCTTCAACCAACAAGTAATCACTTTCCAATTTCCTGAGAGGCTTCAAAGGAAAGCCGAAGGCCGCGCGACACCACTTTGCAACGAGCAAAATTGCATCAGGCTTTCTCCCGCTCGCTCCTTTTGTGAAATATTCAATAAACTTTTTGAGTTTATCTGTTGAAAGCTTGAGTTTTTCCGTCGGAAGCCCGTGGCGATGCATCGAGCTTTTTTATTGAAAGCTCAAGGCCCTGTTTGTAGCAAACGGTGATTCATCGAGCTTTTTTGGTGAAAACTCTAGAACCTGTTTGGATCTAGCGGCGGGTCATCGAGCTTTTTGTTGTTGGAAGCTCTAGGACCTGTTTAGTGCTAGCGGCGATTCATCGAGCTTTTTGTTGAAAGCTCTAAGACTTGTTTGAAGCTAGCGGTGATTCATCCAGCTTTTTGTCGTTGAAAATTTGGCAATACGCCGAAAGTCGACATTTTTTATTTCAAGATCAAGTTTTCTTGTTGAAAGAAAGGCTCGGTGAATCAAGTGGTTAATTGCAACAATTAAACATTTGAGTTTTTAATTACTGAAAGCTTAAATGATGCATTGTGTTTCTTTAAGAATGATTGAGATTCCTTGACGTATAGCTTGGTATGAGGTTGATGACCCTCATGCTATCAAATCTTGATTCACTTTTGAAAATGCCCCCAGGATTTCAGGGAAAGCGGCAGGAGTTGCAAAGCTTATGTTCTCGTCAGCTTTGGTTAATTAATTTATTTATATTTTAGTAGTTAATGTTGTATGTACACATGCAGCAAGTCTTAACGTGAACTCACATGTTCCTAATTGTGAGCACGCACTGGTTATGAGCCTAAAATGTCAATATATCTTTACAACTTCGATTCTGTATTGAGACGATGCATACCTACAACTTTTTTTATCGAAAGCTTTGTGAGTTGCATTGAGCTTTCGTTTTTGTTTTCTTTCGCTTTCGTTTCGCTTTTTTTATTCCGTTCGAAACCCAGGACATTCGATCGCCCGATTTTTATCAAAAGTGTAGAAAAATGCATGAGACTTTCCCAACCGTACAACAAAATAAATACCAAGCTTTCTGTAACGAAAGCTTTGAAGGTCGTTAAATACAGACTTTAGTATTCGAAAGTTCGGATTGGAGCATTGATTTTTTTTTTATGAGAGTCAAAGGTGATACACTGAACTTTTTCTGCGAGAGCTTTGATCGTCACATGGGAGTCACATAAGCAAGCAACATTGGGCGTGGTCAGTGCTTGGATGGGTAACCGCTCAGGTACACCGCGTGTCGTTGGCATCTTGGACCGGTCCGTAGTCCGTAGTGGCAACACTTCGGACTCGTAAATGGAAGGTTGTGGATTCTAATCCTGGCGGAGCACAAAAATATACCATTTATATTTCGAATGTGCTCTTCGCTGGGTTGAAAAATTCATAAACCTTTACCAATGACCGGTCACCAAAGGTCCATCCAGCCTTACAGCAATTGGGTCTTGCTTGAGTATTGGCGCTTTGTAGCGACGACCAAGCTCGTACACCTCTGCGGCACTACAACAAGTGTCATAGACCCCTAGAGTCTTTAGAATCTAGGGAGTCTCCCGCACAGGATTTCTTAAAAAAAAAAAAAAAAAAAATGGGGGCTTTTTTGCCGAAAGCTTAGGCGTTACATTGAGCTGTTCCGGCTCTTATTCGTTGCAAGTAAAATGCAACAAGTGACGCTTTCAATCAACTCTAATTTTTTCAACTGCGCCCGACGCGCAAAGTGAAATTCTCACTTTGTTTTTACTTCATTGTTATTTACATTATTATTTTATGGAATTTAAAAATATGTTTCTTGAGATATAAGTTGGTATGAGGCTGACCCGTCATGTTGTATACCCCAGTTTAGGGAAACGCGGCAGGAGTTGCAAAGTTTATGTTCATGTGAGGTTTCGTTTATTTTGTATGTACACATGTAGGTTGCAGCATGTCAAGCATGAACTTACATGTGCCGGCATGTGGACATGAATTCAATATGAACCTTAAATGTCAATATATATTTGAAAATGTGTAATTTATTAATATACTTTTACATACATGCAACTTAAATAATATTAAAAAAACCTGAAGGTTTCTGTTGATTAAATGCTCTCACTATACGTCCCCTTAGTGCTTGTTTGTCTCATGTCCAACAGAGGTAATTTTACATTCGAGCAATGTTTGTATATGTACGGGCCGATGTATTTTAAATAAACTGGAAATTGATTTAAAAAATATCGAAGACAACTCTTGCGTTATCGTGTTTTACGTTTTTTCTTAGCTCAGATTGTGTAGAATGCGATTCCTAAGACAATGTCATTGAAATGTCATGATTCAATCAAACGGTAGATAAGCCAAACAAGCACTAGAGGGACGCATAGTTATTGGTCGTTAAAATATTTTTTATGATAGTCAGTAAAACTGCAAAATAAAAGTACAATTAAAATTAAATAATAAAAAGAATAAAACATCGCATGGTATGAGAACAAGGAGTGAATTATATTATTTGTCATTTTTAATTTAATTAAATTTTTTTCATTGTACGTTTTTTATTATCCTTTAAGAATGTGACTCGTTTCACAATGCAGTGTCATAATGGTTTTCATTACTGCACTCCATTATATTTTAAATTAAAAATATTTCATTTTTAATAAAGCATTTTGGCCTTCTGTCTACTAAGTAATTGATTCATAAAGGACTGACCACCCATAGTGTAGAAAATGTCATAGTGTCACTCTTGTTTATGGGAAAAACACTAAGATAATAATAATATTAAGATGATTTATTTTGCGAGCGCTGTTTTATTATCATCGAATCACCATTCCTTGATTTATAGCTCCTTGACTGATAGGTTGGTATGAGGCTGACCACCCGTGCTGTAAAAATCGATTCACTTTTGCCAATGCTACCCCGGTTCAGGGAACGGTGGCAGGAGTTGCAAGGTTTATGTTCAAGTGAGGTGTTGTCTATTTGGATGCACACATGCAGAATGTGTGGGCGCGAACCTACATGTGCCTGTCTGTAGGCATGCATTTCATATGAGCCTTAAATGTTAACATATCTTTGCAGCTTAGATTATAGATAGGTTGTTATGTGGCTGACCACCCATACTGTAAAAAATGGTTCACTTTTGCCAATGCCACCCTGATTTCAGGGAAAGGCGGTGGGAGCTCCAACGTTTACATTCATGTGAGGTTTGTTTTATTCCGTATGTACACATACAGCATATGTAAACGCGAACTTGCATGTGCCTGCTTGTATGCATGCATTAAAATGAGCCATAAATGTCAATATATCTTTGCAACTTAGATAATAGCAAAACAAGCATTCAACATCTGTACACAACTTGGTGACTTGGAAGAGAACAGTCAAGAACAACGGATCAACGGAAATTATCTTTCATTGCAATACAATTACGACTCGTCCCCCCAGTGCTTGTTTGGCTTATCTAGCATTTTATTCAATGATGACCGTTCAATGAAATTGTCTTAAAAATCACATTCTACACAATCTGAGCTAAGAAAAAAAACGTACGACACGATAATGTGAGAGTTGTTTTAATTATTTTTTAAATCAATTTTCAGTTTTAATAACACGCATTGTTCCAGTACACATACAAACATTCTTCTTCTTCTTTTTGTGCCACTTCTATCAAAGATCGGCGATCATCATGTCTATTTTGACTCTAGATGCTGCGGCTTGAAACAGGGACTTGGTGCTTCTGCCGAACCACTGTCGCAGAATTTTCAGTCACGATGTCCTTCGACGTCCCTGAGATCTGCTCTCCTCAATCTTACCCTACATGATAAGATGAAGGAGACGGTACTTCTCATTTCTCAAAATGTGACCGGTCCGTAGTTCAGTGGTAACACTTTGGACTCTGAATGGAAAGGTTGTGGGTTCGATTCCCGGTGGAGCACAAAAAATATACCATTCATATTTTCAAATGTGCTCTTTGCTGGGTTAAAAAAATCATAAACCTTTACCAATGACCGGTCACCAAAGGTCCATCCAGCCTTACAGCAACTGGGTCTTATTGCTTAAGAATTGGCGCTTTGTAGCGACGACGATCATGCTCGTAAAAAAAAAGTCGATAGCTCAATTGGTAGAATGCTTGCATTCCATGCCGGAAGCAAGGGTTGATCTCAAGGTTTACTCTGCCTTCACAAGAAAATGAGAACCAGCCACCCCCGGGAGCTGGGAAACCTCCACTTCAACTGAAAGTGGTTGGTGTGAGGCCGGCCTCCTTAACTGTAAAAATAAATAGGTCCCGAATCGCCACATGCACTCCTTCGTAGATAGCACAGGCAAGAAGTTATACTATATGTATAGCTTAGTTGCGTTTTTTTTTTGACCGAAGTACATAAGCTTTCTCTGCTTAATGGTTGGCAGAAGCTCCTTTGTAGTGCGCATTCGGTGTGAACATTGGTCATGTGAAATTATCTCTGATGAACATAAGACAAACAAGTACAAAGTGGAGGAGTTGGAATGCCATTCAATTTGCAGATTAAATGCCTTGCAACATTATGAGCATTCCACGAATGCAGCTCGGTAATTAATGGCTCACCTGCCCCAAGGCATCGCTAGGTTCTCTGCTAACTCTGCGACGCGTGTCTAGTGGTGCATTTCTGCTAGCGCCACGAACGGTAACAGGATAGTCCCAAAACATTACTTATATCAAATAGAACACACCGTAAACGGTGCATAAAAAACATCACATATCTCAAACAGAACATACAAACTATAAACTGCACATAAAAAGTATCACATGACAAAATAGTACATATCTCCAACAGAACACACCATAAATGGCACGTCGAAAAACATCACATGACAAAACATCATAAGACAAAATATAACGTAGCTTAAATAAAACACACTGTGAACGGCGTATGAAAAAATATTGCATACCTACTCTTAGAAAAAATACCATAAATGGCACATAAAAAAATATCACATGACAACACATCATATGACAAAACATCACGTACCTCAAACAGAACACACTATAAACGGTATATGAGAAAATTTTACTTATCTCAAACAGAACATACCATCAACGGCGTATGAATAAACATCATATGACAAAACATCACATACCTCAAACAGTGTGTACCATAAGCGGCATATGAAAAAACATAACATGACAAAATATCATAGGAAAAACATCGCATATCTCAACAGAACACACCATTAACGGCACATGAAAAAACATCTCAAATAATACGAAGGTACATTTATTTTACCTATTGTGCTCACCAAAGGTGACTAAAATCTCCAGTTCGCAAGTCAGATACAAACAGCGAGCGACCGCAAAGACTACAAAAACCCTACGTCGTTTTGATAACTCGCCTTGAGAATGATTTCTGCTCGTAAAAGTGAAACGTCGGCAGTTAAGAAAGATGAAATGAACCAAGGTCTTACCTAAAAAAAACAAAACCAATTTGTTAAATACGAGTACCAAGGCAGGGGAATTGAACGTTGCACACTTTACTTAAAGATGTATTTATTTTATCTGTAGATCTAACCAGTATCGGATCGTAGAAGTGTAGGTATCTGCTATAATCTCAAGCTACAGCGCCTCTAGCGAGCACTTAGTTTCTGTAGATGTTTAGTAAAACGCGTTATTTGAGTTTAAACGTTAAGTTGAGATACTGACGGCGCCTCCAACTGCGTCTCCTTGAACAGCTTCTGCAGCTAATGAATGATTCTGCTGGTGGGCTAATTAACAAGAACTGCACGAGACTTGATTACACAGACCAAATGCAAACGACAGGAATTTAACTTGCACTATGTTGTTTTACGTTTTGCTCTCTCGATGGTTGTGTTTTACTCGTTACTAATACTCTTTCGGATCTCATCTACTTGGGGTGGAAGTCTCGACGACCGACGGTAGATTTTACCGTATCTACTTGAAGATTCTCCATACAATACAGTGTCTTGGAAAAGTTTACTCAGATACTTTTTTTCAGGCGACGATCAAAGTTCCTACTCATGATTTTGTTTCTCTTTTGGTTACAGTGTGGCGTGGAAAAGTCTCTGTCAACAATCGGCAGATGTTTCTCTGGAGAACAACGGAAGTCCAACGAATCCCAGTGTCCCATGCTGCAGACCTGCAACACACCCCTGAACAAAACCAATCAGGCGGTGCAGGGTTCGATTCCGCAAGAACCACAAACAGCAGGACCCAAGGCGAGACCCAACCAGCAGACCAAAACCAAAAAACAAAAATCCTGCACCTTCAAACGTAGAGATTCATTGAATATTTTCAAAAGCAACAAAGACTCCAAAGAGATGACAATCAATCAGCAGACGCACCAAAAAAAACTGCGTTTTCAACTGGCAAAAGAGAGGAAAGCGTCCACAACTTTGGGCATAATAATGTCAGCATTTACTGTCTGTTGGTTACCTTTTTTTGTCTTAGCTTTGATACGACCTTTTGGCAATGTTCCCACACCTCTTTCAAGCCTATTCCTATGGCTGGGCTATGCCAACAGCCTCTTAAATCCAATCATATACGCAACACTCAACAAAGACTTTAGGAAACCGTTTCAAGAGATCCTGTACTTTAGATGTTCCAATTTGAACCACATGATGCGAGAGGAGTTCTACCACAGTCAGTACGGGGATCCGGAGCAGCACTACTGCGCCGTCAACACCCACAAAGTGCAGGCCTACGAGGAGAGCGTAGAGATTGTGACCGCTGACGACCGCGAGCTGAAAGAAAGAACTTCCGAGAGCTTTCTATGATCCGAATCTTCCAGGGAGTCGGATCACAATGTCACTGTGATCTAAAACGTGGACTAAGTAACGTTATATAACATATAAAACAAAATCTAGTCGGAATTTTTCTAACAAAAATATATATAATATACTAATCTGTAACTATTAAATATTTCGTGTATATAAAGAAAAACAAACTATTTGATAATTTTAAGATTGAGTGTTTTAGTGCTTTCTTATTTGTGGGTACATTTTATTTGAACCTTGGTTTACGAACTCTACCTGTTTGAATTATTTGTTCTTTGTACGAGTAAAATTTGAGTATCGGAGAAAATAATGAAATTTGAATAAAAAATTAAATGGCTGGAACAAAGTTATCGTTAGAAATTAACTAATTGGTGTTTTTTTTTGTTACTTTTAAGTAATTCTGTAAAATTAAAGGTCTCTTCTGAATTTCATTGCTTGTAGAGGCATTCACTTTGTAATCTTTGTATCTTGCAAGATAAAAAAAATAAAAACAACTTTGTTTTTATTCACTGTGAGTAAATTCAATTCTAGTACCGGTTTCGTCAACAAACCGTTTGCATTCTCAGGTGGATAGTTTACAACTAATGAGCAAAATTAAAAAAAAAACAAGAAACAAATGTATGTATAAGAAATGAACGCGAAGTTCGTTATAGCAAATTATTCGCATACGGAATTGTTCGTAAGCCAAGGCTCTACGTGTGTACGTGAAATATAATCTATTTACTTAATAGTAGCAATAAATAAATAAATAAACACACTACTACTGTGATGAAATGCTTATCTACTGAACTATTAATCTAAGCTTTATCTATAGATAATATCACCTAAGATGTTTAATCTACAATCAGACGTATATATGAAAAAAAAAAAAAAGACATTTGTTCGCGAAAACTGAATTTTACGAAAACGTCAACTTTCTTTTCCATCGAGTTCTAGATGAGTTAGAAAAGAGCATAATCTTTAAGAAAGTGATTTTATATATTAAACATATGTTAGACGAATAAAATAAGTTTCCATTTACATTTTGTGTATTGAGTACCTACTCGATGGTTAAGGAAGTTGAGTTGACGTAATATTCATAGTCTGGCTGTAGTCACCTAAATAATAATAATAATAATAGGAAAAAAATGTGCAGTTTAAGTGTCTTCTGTAAAAAAAAACTTGTACTTCTTGTTATTGTTTATCATTCTTTATTTATTTATCTAAAACACCTTTGTCTATTGATTTGATACAATATCAAAAATGAATAGACAAAAGAAAAATTCAATAAATAATATATTGAAATAATAACGGAATAATTTAAGAAAAACAATGTCAAAAATAAAATGAAATCCATTTGTTTTTTTTTTTGCTGATTCGAGATATTATTGATTTGAAAATATCCTGTCACTGCTCTATATTAGTATATTTATTTTTAATAAAATTATCTTCAACAAATTCTATCTATATTCTTTATTAAATCTTTATTCATTTTTCTTTCAATATAATACATAAACTTTCAAACGATATGTTGTTGTTTATTCTAAAAACAACATAAAAGTACCTACATTAAAAATAAATGCGTGTTTTTTATAAAAAAAATAGTTACCAATTGCACTAAAAATTTAAAATTAAATATAGTTTTAAATAAGTGTTTATCATTTAAAAGTTTTTATCATATATAATTGATTAAAATAGAGAAAAAAAACATGTAAAAGTAGACTGGTAGATAAGATCGAAAAATAGAAAATAAAAGTGTTTGGATTTTATAAATCCACTCTTATTATGAAAAAATATATTAAAATAGTAATTAGTTTTTTCTTATTTGTGAATAAAACTTATCTTTTGTGGCATATTTTAAATCAATATTTTCGTTGTTACAAAATCATTCTTTATTTATGGAATACAATAATGAGAAACAAAAAAAGTGTGTACCTACCGAAAAATTATTTAACAATCAAGTAATTTTATTATTGTTTATTTGTTTCTTTTGAGGAGTCTTGTCATTTTTCAAATAAGTATTGTGAATCTAAAGATCAAAATAAATTAACTATCAAAAATATTTTCTCTGCATTACAAATGTTATGAAGTTTATTATACGAATACAATGTGTATTCCAACTTCAGTGTTGCGACCACCAACTTGCAGAGGGCTCTTGAGGTGTGATTCATACAAAAAAGCGCTCACCAAGTAAAGCATGCTTGTATCATATTATTGTTCAAATACTCGTAAATACATTTTTTTATAAAGATTATGACTTTTACATTGCCTTTTTTTAAATACTTCATCTTAAAGCATTTTTAGCAATAAAAATCTTACCCTCTAACAAAACTTTGATTCATGTTTCTTAATAAAACATTAAGTTTCTTAATTTTCAACCCTTGTAAAAAATCAAATGAAATATTTTTCCATATATGTATGTACCTACTTGTTATTTTGTATGAAATCCTTGCAAAACATATTTTTCAAAACTGTAAGAAAATAAAAGTGAGATTAAAAATCTTGAAATGGCTGTCGCGTCACATATCACAAAAGATTTTTATTTTTCTTCTACTCACGTACCTACTCAATCATTTATATTTTATTTTTACTACAAACATAAAACATTGCATAATGTTTGTGAAAAATATTTATATGGTCAACAAACAAATAAAAATGAATTTTTTTTAGTGCCTATTACTACTCATAACACTTTTATGTTAAAACTATCCTACAAAATCTATTTTGAAAAAAAAACTTAATATTGCTATTCCATAATCCGTAGCTTATCCATGGGTCATGGGTTTTTTGTAAGAAAAAAACATTTTAGGTGGCGTTTAAGCCATGGATTTGCTGTATGTGAATAACACCATAAGTATTTAAATACATAAAATATAGGTAATAAATATTTAATGTATATTTTCTTGTTGCAAGTCACAAAATACGTTAATTTTTTTTAAATTACAAATAAGTATTTCATAAATTGATAAATATTAAATTTTACAAGTGAATTTGTTTCCATTTTTTTTGTTGTTCTTCGTTAAACCAAATGTACCCTCTACCAAATGCTCGTTATAGTGATTTACCAAAATATTTGTACATTTTGTTTTATCTCTTACTCAAGTTAATTCACAGTTATTTAAATAAAGAAAATTAAAATAAAAATATAAATAATTATAAAAAATTATAAAAAACACAGAGTTTTATTTTCACAAATTGAGTTTTTATTTCCACCTCAAGTACTTTCGACTTATTTACGTCATTATCAAGAGTATCCTCTTGATAATGACGTAAATAAGTCGAAAGTACTTGAGGTGGAAATAAAAACTCAATTTGTGAAAATAAAACTCTGTGTTTTTTATAATTTTTTATAATTATTTATAAAAATGAATTTTCACTGTGTGAATACACAAACTTTAAAAAGTCTATTAAAATAAAAAGTTAAATTAAATCCTTTAAAAATGTAAAATTTGGTACATTTTCCAGATCATCTTTTAAAAAAAAAGGAATTTCATTAATGTTGCCTACTCGTATTTTAATGAATCTAGAACAGTTTGTTCGACCCTTCAGTGCTTGTTTGACTTATCTACCATTTAATTCAAGGATGACCTTTAAATAAAATCGTCTATTCTGCACAATCTGAGCTAAGAACAAAAGTAAAACACGATAGTGTAAGAAATGTTTTTAATATTTTCAAAATCAAATTCCAGCATTCATAAGACACATTGGTTCACCACACATACCTACACACATTGCTCATGTGAAATTACCTCTGTTGAAGATAAGACAAACAAGAACTGTGAGAACGATTTATGTTTTTTTATGCGTATTTTTTAATGAAGCAATAAATTAAAGTAACGCTCTAAGTATAAAAAAATGTGAAATAATATTATTTAAGTTTAATTTATACGTTTGTTTCTGTATACCAAATGAGAATGATACTATTAAATTAAATAAAAAAACGTTTTAAATAAACTTTTTTTTTTAACAAAAATACATTTGCAGATTCACACAAAAAACTTGTAAGAGTTGTCGAAAAAACATGGCACGATTATAATTTCAGATACAGAGCCAGAATGTCTCCTGAAGAAGTTGAATAAGAGGTCAGCGAAACGTCGAGAGTCTGAAAAACTCAAACTCTTCGACAAAAAATAATCTTTAAAGTTCAAACATAAAACGTTTGTCTTAAATCCAACAAAAAAATAAAAAAAGTATGTATAAATAAACAAAATTAAAAAATAGGAATGATGTCGTAATATTGCTGAAT
Organism: Agapetus fuscipes; assembly: GCA_951799405.1. Taxonomy (NCBI): domain Eukaryota; kingdom Metazoa; phylum Arthropoda; class Insecta; order Trichoptera; family Glossosomatidae; genus Agapetus; species Agapetus fuscipes. The sequence continues at coordinate 6,613,402 of OX637358.1, read as the reverse complement.
TTTTTACTTTTTTCTCGGCGAACAAACGTCTGTCCTGTATAGGGCTGCCATCCTTAACAGCCTTAAACAAAATATTCGCATGGCTTTTCCCACAGGCTTTTCCCTAGCGACGACACAGTATTGTCTATGATTATTCACGTAAGGACCTCACTTGCAGCTTAAAATACGAGTAAAAATTGGTGGGCATATAATCCAAAAATATCCTGACTGAAAATTTTGAGGTATTTTGAATATTTGTTTCTTGTAATCTTACAACTGAACCAGTTACGGTTTTATAGCATTCCTTTGGACACATTAGATTGGAATGATTATGAAAAATAAACAGATAATGGGGTCCGCACGTAAATGGACATAGATTGAATTGTGTTGAACTGTGAACACTTTTCCTATGCTATGAAAAGGAAAATGGAGGGAAAGTGCGATGCATCGAAGGCAGAATTGAGTAGCTGGAGAAAGCACACAGGCGAGAGTGGAAGAAAATCCTAAATTCAGACAAGGTGCACCCAGGGCTGTCGAGCTCATGATGATGATGATGATCTATCTATAATCTTCTATATCTATCTATCTATAATCTATGTTGCAAAGATATTTAAAAAAAAATAGGCTGATTTATTTGATGAGCGCAAATTCTCAAGCAAGACCCAGTAGCTGTAAGGCTGCATGAACCTTTTGATGACCAGTCTTTGGTAAAGGTTTATGATTTTTTTAACCCAGCGTAAAGCAAATTTGAAAATATAAATGGTATATTTTTTGTGCTCCGCCGGGATTCGAACTCACAACCTTCCATTTACTAGTCTAAAGTGTTAGCACTGGATTACCAAATTCATATTAAATGCATGCCCACAAACATATACGTGTATGTTCGCTTTTACAAAATAATTCTACAAATTCAAATCCAATCCTCAAATAAGCATACACCCGGTAACCGTTGCCGAACTTCCCTGGAACAGGGTGACATTGAAACGGGGCTATTGTACCAATGTACCATTTTTAAAGTGTTGACGGTCAGCCTTATACCAACCTATAATTCAAGGAAATGATGCATCAAAAATAATTTTCAGACTGAAATTTTCTTCGTGTCTCCGCGGGATTTTTCTTTTTATATTTCTCAGGGCACGGAATTTTAAAATGTCACGAGTCTATTTTAACACTGAGGGCTAATGGCTTCCGTCAAAACTTTTGGAAACTTTGCAAGTACATTAATTTACTCCGTGTAAACTCAACTGTAACGTTTCTTTCCAAACAATGCATGAACACTAGAGGCGCTGTTTCATTTTGTATATGTTTTCTTGGTTTACGCTATGCTTGGGCTAAAGCGGAGAGTTTTATACTTTGGGTAGTTTAATTTTACTCTGAGTACTCGTTAAGTTGTATACTGAAATATAAGTATAGCCGAGTTTAATTTCTTTTGCATGTATGCTCTGGGCGGCTTTTACTCCAAGTAAAAACGCTACGTTTAAGCTCAACTAGAGAGCTTACCAAGTTATGTATGGCAACATGACCAGCGTCTCTTGTGAGCGTTTGAGTTTTGGTACAACGCTATGGTTTTAGTTTTAACGTATAATTATATGCTCTGGGTCGCCTGCCGACTAGAATTACTCCCCGAGATGTGATTAATTTGAGATAATGCCACAAAAAAGGAAGAACATGAGAGATGTGGAAGAATATGAGTGGGGGAGGGAGAACATGAGAGGGGGGAATAACATGAGAGGGGAGGAGAACAAGAGAGGGGGGAAGTATTAGAGAAGGAGGAAGAACATAAGAGAGTGGAAGAACATAAGGGGGGGAAGAACATAATAAGGGGGAAGAACAAGCGAGGGGGGAAGAACGTGTGAGGGGGGAAGAACATGAGAGGGGGAGGATAACATGCGAGGGGGGAAGAACATGAGAGGGGAAGAACATGATACGGGGGTGGAAGAACATCAGAGGGGAGGAACATGAGAGGGGGGGGGGGGGCGGGGGAAGAACATGCGAGAGGGGAAGAACATGCGAGGGGGAAAGAACATGATAGGGGGGAAGAACATGAGAGGTGAGGAGAACACGAGGGGGGGGAAGAATTAGAGAGGGAGGAAGAACATAAGAGAGGGGAAGAACATGAGAGGGGGGAAGAACATGCGAAGGGGAATAACATGTGTGGTGGAAGAACATGAGAGGGGGGAGGACATGAGAGGGAGGGAAAGAACATGAGAGGGGGAAGAAGAACATGCAAGGGAGGAAGAACATAAGAGGGAGAAAGAACATGAGAGGAGGGGAGAAGAACTTAAGAAGGGGGAAGAACAAGCGAGGGGGGAAGAACGTAAGAGGGGTGAAGAACATGAGAGTGGGGGGATAACATGCTAGGGGGGTAGAACATGAGAGGGTAAAGAACATGAAAGGGGGGAAAAACATGAGAGGGTAGAAGAACATGAGAGAGGGGAAGATCATGATACGGGGGGAGAAGAACATCAGAGGGGAAGAGCATGAGAGGGGGGGAAGAACATGCGAGGGGGAAGAACATGAGAGGGGGAAGAACAAGAGAGGGGTTTCTAGAGGAAAAGGAAAACAAGTATACTGCTAATGTTGCTAAGGGCTGTTTTCCATTTGCCAGCCGAAAAAAAGTTCTAAATACGAATTGGTTCTGTGCCGGTTCATGTATTAGGTTTGGATTAAAGTCGAAACACTTTTGAGTTTGTAACTTTTTTCTCGGCGTGTAAAAGTCAGTATTGGATGGGACTGCCGTCCTTAGCAATCAAAAGTAAAATATTTTGTATTGTTTGTGTATTAACACTGTGAAAATTCATATTGTTTCATTTATAATTTTTTGAATGAATTCAAACCAAAACACTGTTTATTTTCACAATAAAATTTATTTAAAAAGATTAAAATCTTTAAAACAAATTACAAACATTTTCGACCTAGTATCGAAATACCTAAGTTACCGAAATACCGAAGAACCTAGTTTTCGACCTAGGTCGAAAACGTTTGTAATTTGTTTTAAAGATTTTAATCTTTTTAAATAAATTTTATTGTGAAAATAAACAGTGTTTTGGTTTGAAAAATTATAAATTAAACAAAAGTAAAATATTTGTTATCATTTTCCCTAGCAGCTCGGCCGCGCGGCTTCACAATTTCGTCTATGTCAATTCACGCGCGAGCCTCATATTCTGTTTATTTCTTATTATCTTTCCAATCTAATGTGTGTAAATGAGTGCTGTAAAACCATGACTGGTTCAGTTCTTACATTACAAGAAAAAAAATCTTTAAAAAACACAAATATTTCAGTTTTTATAGAAAAAAACAAAAATATTCAACTTAAGTACAGATAATAAATTTCCCATGATATATAATGGAAAACACATACATAATTAAAAATGGCATGTTTTCTTCCATCTGCTTTTAGCCGAAACCAGAAAAAAAACATCTCCGTACATTTCGACGAGGATTTTTCTGTGAAAGCCTGCAAATTGTCATAAATCTACAATTAAAATGAACTCACAACCTTCGCCTTTGTAGTTGGTAACTTTGAGCTTTTTGGCAAGCTTTTCAACTCGCCGAGTAGGAGGTTGTGTTGGGAGGCTTTCGAGGTTTTTGGAAATTAACGCACAGCGCCCAACAAAATGGAATTCAGAGCTTTTTTCCGTGTAAGTGAATCACTGCAAAGTTTCAGGCGCGCTCTTGGTCTGTAAGCGAATTAAGGGAGCTTTTTAATTCTATTTTACAGCTCCAATTTAAATAAGTTCACTAGAAATAAAAACGTGTTTTTTTTCATATTAAGAGCTATGCCCTTAACCTGTCGGTTTTTAAAAAAAATATGTTTCTTACACGTTATGGTTTTTGTAAAAGAGTGACAGTTATGAAAAAATTTATGTGTGTCTGTTAATTATTTATCTAAATTAAAAATGTATAAAAATATATGGTATATAACCTAGAAAGTGAGACAGCAAAAAATATTGAAAAAAACACATTTTTTAAATCGTTTTTTTTTCACATGTTTTTAGGAAAACGTGTTTTTTTTAACATATTTTGTGGTGATACTTTTTAAGTGATATTTGATTTTTAACGTTTAGAACTTGTCATATCGCACGTGTAATCATAAAGAGAAATAACTCAAAAATTGGTAAAATTGAGATTTTGTAATAAAACACAAGAACAATGCGAGAAGAATAGGTAGAATACGACAGCCGTTCTATTTGGATGAATATGACCGAGATGAAGCATCGGTCGCCTTTTTCATCCCATACAAGTTGTACTGGTTGTCTGAACTTAAAACGTGATTTCCCAACATTCTGATTTTTCGAGCTATTGCTCTTTATGATTAATCGTGCGATATTATCTTTGTGTTATGACATTTCATCAATCCAGTGCTTGTTTAACTTATCTTTCATTTAATTAAAAGATGATCTTTCAATGAAATCGTCTTAAGAATCACATTCTACAGAATCTGAGCTCAGAAAAACACGATAATGTGAGATTCTTTTTAAATATTTTTTAAATCAATTTGCAGCATTCATAAAACACATTAGTACAGTGCGCATACAAACATTGCTCATGTGAAATTACCTCTTTTGGACATAAGACGATTTGTTTTAATAATTTATTCACTCAATTGATATTTAATTTTCGGTGTTGTACAAATGAAAGCTTCACTATTGTTGTTTCTCTTCAATTGGCAACTCCGAACATGAAACGTAACGCGAGAATTCCTCACTTAATTATAAACTTCAATTGCTTCTCCGAGATTCAGCGAAATCACACAAACGAACAAGTTTTTGAGTTGTGCTAACTCTTGTATACAAGAAGGCTGTTTAAAATATTTGTCTCAAGTAAAAATTGCACAGATAAAAAAAACACTGCTAAGTTGCACATTCAGAGTAACTTCTTGCCGCGTTTTCCCCAAAGGTTTTTCGTAAAATGTTATTTGCTGTGTATGTTCCTTGACTTATAGGTTGGTATGCGGCTGGCCACCCATGCTGTAGAATGTCACCCTTGTTTCAGGGAAGGTCGGCAGGAGTTACAGGGTGTATGTCCATTTGAGATTCGGGTTTTTATATTGTAGGATTACATGTCTGTTTTGTGACAATGCGTGTAATGTGAATCTCTAATGTTACTTGTATATTTTGCTACTTAGATTAGATTAGATTAGATTTTTCAAGTGGCGAATGTAACCTATTGTTACGAATGTGTGATTATGTGTCTGTGTGTGTTTTTACTCGTGTGAGTGTGTCTCTGTGTGTCTGTGTATATAGATGTAGGAATTGAAATAATCGTACTTGTGCTTGTTCGATATTTTATGAGTATTTGCTCGAATAGAATATTTTGGCAGGGTCTCGCGTGTGCCAGAATAACTCTCATACACCTATTAATAGAGATCGAGATACTTTGTGAGGAGACTTGTATCTGAATCCTTCAAACTTATTAGTTATCAAGCGACCGTGGTTTCAAGTTAACTCTGTGAATGAACCAAATTTGAACGGAGTTTTAAATAAATTGTGTTAAATAAAACGATTTTTTTAATCTTGAACCCGAAAATCGAGACACTATTTATTTTTAGAGCTAATGGGGTTGGCCTTGCGCCGACTACTTCAGTTAAAGTGGGGGTTTCCCAGCTCCTAAGGGGGCTGATACACATTTCTTGTGAAGGCTGAGTAAATCTTGCCGGTGCTTTATTTTGGGTTTGAAATAAACACCATAACGGGAAATCATTTCTGGCAACCTCGGTGGGATTCGAACCCCAGTTTTTGGCATGGAATGCAAGCACGCTACCAACTGAGCTGAATTTATTTATCAATTAATTTACCTTAAATTTAATTTAAAGAATTATTAATTACAATAAGCAAATTCAATCTCGGGGTCAAAGTTTTTGTCTAGCAGGCCAGACGAGAATCAAATTTCTGAAGAATTTAACTAGTAAATTACTAAAAAAGAATACGGTATACAAAATAATTAATGTTATTTTTTCATTTCAAATTGATTTTATTTTCTTAAATTTGATTTCATAAAAAAAATATTTATAAAGGGAATGTTTTTCAGTTTAGCGAAATTTATTCTTCGCGAAAATAAAATGAAACAAAATCTCTTTGCAATTTTCTGATATCGAATAAAAAAAATCGTGAGCGGATTACAGTGAAGGGGTAGATAAAAAAAAACTGAGAGTAAAATACAATTTCACGAGAAAGAATAACATTCACGAGTGCATGGTGGGAGTAACTAAGGCTATGTATGTGATTTAGTTCCTAACAAAATGATGCACCAGTATTTGATGCCATTCATTGTTGATAGTGCTTACGACATAAAAAATGTTTTTGTCATTTTCTATTTAATCAACGTGTCTTCGTCTTCAATCTATGTACATATCACCATAGAAACCTATGAAATCACCATGGCAACGGTATTTGTTTTGATTGTTCCTCTAGTGTTGTTGAAAGTATGAAAATATCTGATAAATTCGGAATTCAAAAATGTTACGACCTCATTATGTACGGGATGATTTTCACAAGTATCTACATATTAAAGCGAGCATAGTAGCTACATAATTGAACAAGCAAGTACCTACATACTTGAACATCACTAGTTTTAGAAATGGCTGTCACTTTTGCGAGCAAAATATTTCGACACTTGAAAACTAAATTTTATGAAAGTAATCATATAAAGTAGTTTTCAACTGAAATATTATTCCACACATTATAAAACATTTATTTTATTTTGTTCGCAAGTTTAGAAAATATCCAGTTTAGCATTTATACGGATTGTTTCCAATTAAATAACATACCTCTTTAAGCGCCCTTGGAGTGACTACATCACGAAACGGCGCTATAAAGTAATCATCAACTCATCATCATCATCACCAGTTGACAGTGGGAAGATTACCGATAGACTGAATTTTTTTTTTTGTAAAATGCGTGCGTTAGCGCATTCCTAATTCTCAAAGGATTGCTTTTTTGGCCCTTCGATGTCTTTACATATCGATGCACGAGTAGATAGAATTGTGTATCTATTTGAAAAAATAACGCGTTGAAAAGTAACAATTTATTTTATTCCATTTTCCATTTCTCTAAGCCAAACGAAGAACCGATTGTAGAGATTCCGCTAGAAATTGACTTAATAGGATGACAATTTAACATTATTTTGATTTTTCTTTTTTCTTATTTGTTTTCATCGTTTAAAAATATATTTTTTATCTATATAAACGAGTCTTTTCGTCACGAGCTACGTTTGAATGGCTTGAATAAACTCAAAAAGTGAATTGTAACAAAATTTAATTTTTCAAAATTGAGAAAAGATAAAAAATGACGCTTTCGAAATGCGGTGCTGGAGACGCATGCTCCTAATCCCATGAACGGCTTAACGTACCAACGAGTTCATTCGTCGGGAGCTACGTTTGGATGGTTTGACTCTGGCCAGCATATGTACACGCCGTATTCTTCAGTTCTTCGGACACGATGTCCGTGGCAATGAGGATAGCCTGGAACGACTGGTTGTGATCGGTGGTTTGAAAGGGAAGAGAGGAAGAAAAAGATGCGCAATACGAAGGACCGGTCAAGTAAAGACGGGAGCAGTCACCTCTTATTCTGTTTAAGATTTTTGTTTCTCTGAAGATACTCGTAGCCAAGAGGCCGACAAAATGATTCTTTGTTCAATCGACAAATAAATATATATGCAGATTTTCATTCCTTGACTTAAAGGTTGGTATGAGGCTAACCACTCATACTGTAAAAAATGTTTAACTTTGCCAATGTCTCCCCTGTGTTAGGGAAGGTCGGCAAAATTTGTAGGGTTTATGTTTATTTGAGGTTTGGATTTTATTTGTAAGTACACATTTAGCATTTGTAAGCGCGAACTACACGTGTTTGTTTTTGGGTAAGCATTTGATATGTGCTTTAAATGATAATATATCTTTGCAACTTAGATTATAGATTATAAAGTAAAATAAAACAGTTCTTTGTTTACATTTCGTAATGGATTTCTACAAAACTTCCGCTAAAACATTTCGTTAATTATTGTCAATAAGTATTTTTTTGTATATTTTCATTTTTGCCATACCACCATCCTTTACAGTGTTGGTGGGCAGCCTCATAATCTTATCTAATCTAATCTAAGCTGCAAGGATATATATCATTTAAGATTTATATTAAATGCATTCCCACAAGCAGACATGTATAATTTCGTTCTAACACATGCCGCATGTGGACCTACATTATAAAAACCCAATCTCAAATGAACATAAGCCCTGCAACTCTTGCCGTCCTTCCCTGAAACAGGGGTGACATTGGCAAAGTGAACCATTTTTTACAGTACGGGTGGTCAGCCAAATACCAACCTATAAGTCAAGGAACATATGCCTAAGGCCTAACTGACTTAAATATGCCTAACTCATACCAACCAAAAAGTCTTGATTTTACTATGTAAAGCCGATAAGTAGGTACAGTTCATTTCAATTTGTTTTCGCATTATTACTTAAAGGGGGCTTTGCATAGAGATAAAGAAATTAGTATGAAAATGCCGCCAGGCCACAGTTTCCAATGAGTCTTAAGGTATTAAGGTCCGCTTACAAGTAAACTGCGAGCAGCAGTGGCAGCCCTCAACGACCTCTCACCCTCTCAAGTTAAAGCACAAAAGCTAAACCCGCAGCAGATGGAGAGACTCGAAGTTTACGTGGATTGGCGACTGATTTGTGATGTGCAAGATACTCAACTTTATTCGTAGGCATTTATTGAAAACGTGAAATTAAAAAAAAGGAAAAATGAACAACTAGAGTGTTTGGATCGTAGAGAAATAATATCCTTAATCTGTAATAATAATAATAATAAAATCTTAATTCCAATCCGGTCAGGCGGAGGGTGCAAAACGTGACTGGCCATAAAAAAGAAATACATTGATCGAAAAATACAGGAAAAATAGAAACAGAGAAAGAAAATATAAGCAGAGAAGAAAATTACATTGAATGAAGATAAACATTGATCGAAAGAAACATAAAAAATACCATTAATATAAGCCTTGCAACTCCTGCCACCTTTCTGGAGGCTAGAGTGCCCTAAGGAAAAAAAGGACAGGGAAGAAAAGGCTAGGTAAGCCTTAAGTTCCCTGCCCAATGACGCCATATGCCCAACTCCCACTTCAGGCCTCTGATTGCTACGATCAGAGAGTTTTCGCTGGATTCTATTCTCTCTCCGAACCCAGCCATTCGGGTTCGCAGCAACTCATTCCAGGAGGGTAGTTGAGCCGCCACAAACATCCCACTTTAATGGAACTTGCAAAGATATAAAACATTTAAGATTCATATTACACGCAGATATGTATAAGTTCGCGCTTACACGTGCCGCATGTGGACTTACAGCATAAAAATCAAATCTTAAATAAACATGAGCCCTGCAACTTTGCGGACCTTCCCTGAACCAGTGGTGGCGTTGCCAAAGTTAAATATTTTTTACAGTATGGGAGGTCAGCTTCACACCAACTTATAAGTCAAGCACAAAAAAAATCGGAAAGTGAAATAATTAACAAACTTACAATCAACTTGAAATTGCACTAAACTAAATTAAATTACAATTAAAAATTAAATGTCCTAGCCGCCAACATTTCAAATCAACCGCCATTTGATGATGATGATTTATTTATGTCGATCCTTGCACATTTCTTTCATTTCATTCAGAGTCCCATTGAATCCCACCGAGGGTCTCTGTAATGATTTCCCGTTTCGGTGTTTATTTCAAACTCCAAAATAAAATACCGGCAAGGTTAACTCAGCCTTAATCAAAAAAATGAGTACCAGCCTTCTCGGGAGCTGGGGGAAACCCCCACTTCAACTGAAGTGGTTGGCGTAAGGCCGTCCCCCTTACCTGTAAAAATACGCCACGTGCAAAACCCTTCGGGGATAACGCGGCAAGGCGTTACACTATATGTGTAGCTTAGTTGCGTTGCGTCATTAAAATTTGATTGAAAATTAGTCTCCTAACAGTTGCTCTGTGTGTTAAGGGGCTATTGTCCTACATTTGTGCCACCTCGTCGATCTCTAGTACCCCAAACACAAAGTTCAAACTCAGTCATGGCGTTTTACCAAAACGCATGAAAACTAAAACGACCTCTGGAGGCGCTGCTTTAATAAACATACATTTTTGGATAAGTCAACAAGTGAATTTTTTGTACTTGAGTTTTGTTGCGCCCAAAAGATAAAGGATTTAATTCAACCAAGGGCGCTCGCACCTTTAGAGGAGATTTCACGGGTTCGACTCTCAAGTAAGTGATTACCAGGCACACAAGGACCTCTTGTATGCAGAATGGAGAGAAAATAAAAACAACTATACGCTTCTAAGCTACACATAAGTGTAACTTTTCGCAGTGTTTTCCTCGAAAGGACCACATGTGGCGAGTGAAATCTAATTTAACTCAATCTAAGTTGCAAAGATATGTTACATTGGAGATTCACATTACATGCATTCCCACAACCAGACACGTACAAGTTCGCGCTTGCACATGCCTCAAGTGAACCTACAACATAAAAACCAAATCTCAAATATTTTAATCTCAAATATAATACCTTTTTATTTTTACTGGTTAGAGGACCGCCTTTACCCCAGCCACTTCAGTTGAAATGGGGTTGTCCCAGCTGCTGAAAAGCCTGGTACTTATTTATTTTTATGTAAGGTCGCGTAAACTTTTCTGGTATTTTATTTTCGGTTTTAAATAAACACCGAAACGGGAAATCATTTCTGACACCGTCGGGGGTGATCGAACCCTTGCTCCCGGCATGGAATGCAAGCATTTTACCAACTGAGCTATCGACCGGACTTTTAACAATCTTGGTCATTGCTGCAAAGTGACAAGTCTTCAGTAAAATCCAGGTGCTGTAGAGCTGGATGGACTTTTTTGACCGGTCTTTGGTACAAGAAAATGAATTTTTAACCCAGCTACGATCATATTTAAATATAAATATGTTTTACGAGTACGAAGTGTTACCACTAGACTACGGACCGGTCCAATTTTTCGTTCCAAATAAAGAAGTTTTACGCGTGTCATTTCAGAGTTATTGAGTCGAGCATACGCTTCTAACAGTAAAACAACGTTGCTTATTCCTCATTAAGACAGAAACAGAACTTGCGTACCCGGGTCACGGATTGTATAAAGCCAGTGCTTAGTGGCTGTTCTGGTAAAGACAGAAGCAAGCTGCTTAGTACAGCTTATTATTGGTATACAGTTAGTTGTTTCATTTATATAAACATTTACTAAAGGCAAGTTATCAACGTTGAAGATTTAATTGATTGAATAAAATTTGAAACAAGAAAAAGAAGATAATATGTTTAATGAGTAAATGAAATAAAAGTTCAAAGTGTTGTACATCTGTGTTGTATAGATTTTTTTAATGCATAATGTGATTTTTCGAAAAATAGATAATTTAAAATAATTGAAATAATCTTAATAAAAAAGATAGAAGTATTCAAAGAATGTAAACATTTTAAGTTTTAAATTAATGTATTGAAAGGAAATAATTGAAGAGTATGACAGGAAAAAGTTTAGAAGACAGAGTTAAGAATGATTTTGTGAAAGGCAGATATGCAAGTTAAAAAATAATGTGAAAGTAAAGGTACAAAAGAATGTGATGAAATAGTTTGGACATGTAGAAATAATAAATGATAAAGCCCTTCAAAATGTATATACTCGTACAGAGCAAATGCGAAAGAAGTAGAGAAAAACTTACCAAGAAAAGCATTGCTGGATCAGATTGTTAAAATAATGAAAGAATGTTGTTTACATAGTGAATGTAAAAGAAGGAAATTTATGACAAAAGTGATAGATTTAAATGAATTGAAAGATGTGTACAAGGAAAGGAAAAAATTGTGGCAGACCTACAGAGGTTACCCCAAGTAGAATAGTGACACAGTTACTGTTTACAGTATTTACTCTCCTTTATTCACAGCCTTCGTCTGAGCAGCCCTTGAGGGGACTGAATACTCGTATTCGTACATGGGACCTTCTTACTGACAGAGGAAAGCGTACTTTTTATGTCGCCCGAACCAATGCCTTAGATTTTTCCAGCCGACTTTACTCAGGCAAGTTTAGTGTTTTCCTTGAAAAGAGCGCTTGCTAAAGATAGTTCAGAACATCTATCTACATACTTGTATGCCCATAATCTGAGTTCCATTGGATAGTATTTTAATGATGTACGCGGGTTCAATTTAATTAAAACTGCGTTGATTTTAAATAAATTATTTCAGATACATAGTCCCTTCATGCTTGCAAAATCCAACGTTTAATTAACTTCTCCTCAAACCATATAGTTTTGGTCCTCATTTTATGGTAAAAATAAAGATCACATTCTACTGAGGTTCTTCAACCAAAGATATCGCCATCTTTATGGTAAAAATTAATAAGTGCTGATTCACAGAAATCATGGATAAAACATTTTATTGGGGGCAACTTCTCATAGTAAGTGAATTAATGATAAAGAGTTGCTCATGAAGAACTTATACTGAAGGATTTTCCCACTTTCTCACATTTACGTATTATATTTTGAAAAAAGTATGAAAAATTATGCATTTATCTGAGAAACCCATGTTGGCTTAATACATCATTTATTCAATTTCCCCTTACCAGCTTTACTTTACCTTATTCATGTATCGAAATGTGCAGCATAGAATTTTTTTAAATACTTTTAAGTAAACAAAAAACTCACGCTACGATCCTTCCGTAGCATCTCGTAGACCCACATGGCATCAGCTATGTATGCACACATGTGCTACGCAGAATCTATTTACATGGGTAGATACTATTTAGTACAAGGCGAGTGAAATTTATCACTCACGTCAGGAGCAGACGGTGGGGCGGGCAGAAACTCAACTAACACACATCGTAATATTGTAATAAAATATTATCCGAGATACTAAACTTACTCGTAAAAACATGTGCTTTATCTCTCAAAATTCTGTGAGGAACATTCGGGTTTTTTTAATCTTAACAAGGTCATTTTTGATACCTTCACATAAAGTCTATCTTCTTGCCGCGCTATTTCCGAAGAGTTTCGCATGTGGTGGGGGAAACCTGTTTATTTTAACAGGTAAGGGGGCTGGCCTCACGCCAACTACTTCAGTTGGATTTGGGTTTTCCCAGCTCTCGAAAGGGCTGGTACTCATTTCTTGTGAAGATTTATAAACAGCGAAATGGGATTTGAACCCGAGCTCACGGCATAGAATGCAAGCACGGACTTGCATTAACCGAAATAACATACACTTTTCCAAAATTAAGACATACATATTGAAAAAAATTCAAAGAAAGAAAGATAGAGGAAGAAATATATACATTGAGTGAGAAATGATACCCCGAGATAGAGGGATAGGGGTTAAATGAGATATAGAGGAAGAAAGGGAGATAGAGGAGACGAACCCGGAGGGACGCCGGACGGTGGGAAGACCACGTTCAAGATGGCTGGATGGAGTGGTGGCGGATTGCCGTGCAGTGGGAATGTGGCACTGGAGGAGGAAGACGTTGGATAGACAGCGCTGGCATCGGTTGCTGAGGGAGGCCAAGACCCACTCCGGGTTGTCGTGCCAATGATGATGATGATGATGAGGGAGATAGAGGATGAAAGCGATAGAAATAGGAAGAAAGAAAAATAAAGGAAAAAAGAGAAATATAACAAGAAAACCAAACATAGAGAGAGGAAGTGAGTATTAAAATCGTGGCTAGGAAACACAAATATTTCCATAAAGTTTAATAACTCACTGTGCATGAGGAACATGTACTTTTAATCCTGTGTAAAATATTCATATTTTAAAAGTTAAAAATAAACACATACACGCTTACATTTTTTACTGTTTTTTTTTTTTATTTTGAACATAATATTCTTTCTTTATTTTTTACTACTAATTATTATTAATAATAAATTACATTAAGGTTATCTATTTGGTTAGCGCTGTTTTAGTGTGAATCAAACCTCAAGGGCCCTCTGTAAGCTTGGACGTCACTATAGAAAGCTCCGATTCTCAAGCAAAACCCGATTGCTGTACGGCTGGATGGGCCTTTGGTAACCGGTCTTTGGTAAAAGTATATATTTAACGATCCGTAGTATAATGGTAGCGCTTTGGACTCGTAAATGCAAGGTCATGGGTTTGAATCCCGGTGGAGCACACAAAATATACCATTTCTATTTTGAAATATGCTCTTCGCTGGGCTTAAAGATTCATATACCAGCAACAGATTTATTTCGTAACAACTTTTCATTAACGGATATTTTCGTCATCACTATTCCACAACGGATTTTTTCCGTTACAACTTTTCATCAGCGGATTTTTTCGTCATCACTATTCCACAACGGATTTTTTTCGTCATCACTATTCCACAACGGATATTTTCCGTTACAACTTTTCATCAGCGGATTTTTTCGTCATCACTATTCCACAACGGATTTTTTTCGTCCTCACTATTACACAACGGATATTTTCCGTTACAACTTTTCGTCAGCGGATTTTTTCGTCAACACTATTCCACAACGGATTTTTTTCCGTTACAACTTTTCATCAGCGGATTTTTTTTGTCAACACTGTTCCACAACGGAATTTTTCGTTACAACTTTTCGTCAGCGGATTTTTTCTGTCATCACTATTCCAGAACGGATTTTTTTCATTTGCAATTTTTCATCTGCTGTTTTTTTTCGTCATCACTATTCCACAACGGATATTTTCCGTTACAACTTTTCGTCAGCGGATTTTTTCGTCAACACTATTCCACAACGGATTTTTCCCGTTACAACTTTTCATCAGCGGATTTTTTCGTCATCACTATTCCACAACGGATTTTTCCGTAACAACTTTTCGTCAGCGGATTTTTTCGTCAACACTATTCCACAACGGATTTTTCCCGTTACAACTTTTCATCAGCGGATTTTTTCGTCATCACTATTCCACAACGGATTTTTCCGTAACAACTTTTCATCAGCGGATTTTTTTCGTCAACACTATTCCACAACGGAATTTTCCGTTACAACTTTTCATCAGCGGACTTTTTTCGTCGTCACTATTCCACAACGGATTTTTTCCGTTACAACTTTTCATCAGCGAATTTTTCACCACTTTTAGTCAAAGGATTTTTTCTTCCACATTTTTGTAAGGGTTCTTATTATTTCAACCAATTTACACTGAAAAGAAAAGGTAGAAATACATGGTAAATGTAGTCAATTTATAAACCTTTCAGCGGGAGAGACAAAGCTCTACCTGCCTCACAATAATACATTATACGTTTCACGCGAGACGTACGCTCCGTCCTAACAAGCGCATTCATCACTTGCATCCAAAGGGAGCCCGCATCCAACAGCAGAACGTCCCCTTAAGTGCTTGTTTGTCTTATGTCCATAAGAGGTAATTTCACATGAGCAATGTTTGTATGTGCACTGGACCTATGTGTCTTATCTAATGATGATGATGATGGATGATTTCTTTCCTGTGGCGCCATTTAATGGTCCAGGACCATCTCAAGGGCGCCATGGCTTCTGGAGAAAAGTAGTGTCTTCAGTTCCTTTCTGAAGGTGGTGGTAGGCTGGTTCGCGCGAACACCGATGGGCAAATTGTTCCAGGCCACCGGCCCGGCCACCGCAAAGCTTCTGTCTGCAAAATTTGATGTGTTTGCTCTATTGGGCACTATAACCTTGTTGACAGCAATCTAACCAAATCTAATCTTATTGCAAAGATGTTTTACATTGGGGATTCAAATTATATGCATTCTCACAAGCAGACACGTACAAGTTCGCGCTTGCACATGCCGCATGTGAACCTACAACAAAAAACTCAATTCTCAAATGGGCATACACCCTGCAACTCTTGCCGTCTTTCCCTGAAACATGGGGCGATATTGGCAAAGTGAACCATTTGTACAGCATGGGTGGTCAGCCGCATACCAACCTATAACTCAAGGAACATCTTATGAAAACTGGAAATTGATTTTAAAAATATTGTAAACAATTCTCACATTATCGTGTTTTATGTTTTTTTCTTAGCTTAGATTGTATAGAATGTGATTTTAAAGACCATTGAGTATACAGATCATCTTTGAATAAAATGGTTGATAAGTCAAACAAGCACTGGGGGGACGAGAAGCTACGCCATAGAACACAGAGTTTCCCAACCTTTCAAACGATAATGTTAACAGTCATCGCTCTCAATCGTATGTAAATCAAGCACTTTTACTATATGAACGAGATGTATTTAAAAAATCTTTATCTGCGGTTTTTTGGTGTACAATTTTTTTTCAGCGGAATTTTTCTGTCTTTATTTTTTCACCGGCGGATTTTTTTTATTGACAACTTTTAATACAAAATTCTTTTGAATGTAATTATAAACAGTCACTTATTAAACTCTGCTAAGCTACACATAAATTGTAACTTTTTGCCACGTTTTCCTCGAAAAGTTTTGCATGTGGCGATAAGAACTTATTTATTTTTACAGATAAGGGGCTGACTTTACGCCAACCACTTCAGTTGACGTGAGATTTCCCAGCTCTTGAAGGGCTGATACTCATTTCTGGTAAAGGCTGAGTAAACATTACCTGTATTTTATTTTGTTTTTAAAATCGACAACGCAAAAATAAATCATTTCTTACACCCTCGGTGGGACTCAAACCCGGATTCTCGCCTTGGAATGGAAACATTCTACCAACTGAGTAATCGACCGAATGTTTACCTATATGTACTCGCAAGATATGTCATCTCCTGCATATATTCTGGTGAAATCCTATTTACAGCCTTGAAAAAGTTTAAAAATATGACAAATAAAGCATTGTGTTATTAATTAAGTAGCCTAGATTGATATTTGTAATCAAATTTAAAAAAAGGAGTCAACATAGTTTGAGAAGCTACGCCTTATAACTGACTGATGCCTCTACGCCGTAGATGCTGCATCAGTCGTAGAGCGTCTACAACTGGCGCTCATCCTAATTGGGAAGATATAAACTTAGACGTCAGGAGTGCAGGGATGTGGCAGAGCGAGGAGATGCATGGTTAGACTTTATTTAAGTTAATCCACGTATACATGGTATTATACGATATTACAGTAATAATTATATACGTATTACATTTTATTGTAACGATTTACTGGGGTTCAATTTAATAATAATAAATTGAAAATGTACAAAAATATTTGTAACAATTATGCTTCTGAAGATGCCTTATAAGGCGAATACGATTGAGCGAAAAAATAAATAAAAGTGAAACAAAATTTCGTTTTTCCTATTGAATTTATGAAAAAAAATGAATCCACACAATGTCAATACACAAACCCTTATATTATCTAAGATCTGTTTATTTCGGAACTCCCTCTTGTGATGCGGAAGACCAGCTGTTCTTCCATCTTTTGGGTGGTCGACCTGGTACACGCTTACCGTTTGGTATTTCCTGTGGCACTATTCGAGTTATCCTACTCTCGATCATGCGGTTTCAAATATTCTCTCCAGAACCGTCTCCTCTTCCTTCTACAAGGAAAAATAGAGATATGTATGGGAACATATACTTTCATATTAATAACAGCATGTTGAATGCAAGCACTTTGTAAACTACACGTCATCTCATATTGCTAAATAGTCGTAGCGGGAATTTCCATCACTCTAAAGAAGCTGCTACGAGCTACGATGCTCTACGAGAAATCATTTCTGTACCCCAGTCATATGTTGTACGTTCCATCTCAACAGCAGCGTTTAAACAAAAATGTACAGAAGCTGATAGAGCATTTCTAGTGAGCGTTTTGGATTTAAAGTATTTTTGGTAAAATGCAGTGTTTCACTTTGAGAATAATGTTTCGCACGAGGAGTACGGTTAGCGTAGACGGTTCCAAGTTAGAACGGCACAGGGAGAAAACGACACATGACATAACAACACATGACAAAATGACGCATGACAGAACGGCACATGAAAGAAAAGTACATCACAATCACAAAACAGAAAACATCATTAACGGCATCACAAAAAAATGATACATAAGAAAATGGAACTCATGCAAACATTATTTGGTAAAGCTTATGAAAAAAATTAACGCTCCTGATTATAATCATTTTAATATATAAAAAAAATAACTGACTATAGGAGGCTTTGACTTATAGGTTGGTATGCGGCTGACCACGCATACTGTAGAAATAGTTCACTTTGCCAATGTCCCCCCTGTTTCAGGGAAGATTGGCATGAGTTGCAGGAGCTTTGTTCATTTGAGATTCGGGTTTTATATTGTAGGTCCACATGCGACATGTTTAAGCGCGAACTTATACGTGTCTGATTGTGAAAATGCATATAATGTGAATTTTTAATGTTATATATATTTTCAACTTAGATTAGATATTAGACTAAGCCGCACATAAATAACAACTTCTTTCCGCGTTATCCCCGAAAAAGTTGCATATAGCGTGTGGAAGAAAATTAAATTTTTGTAATGTATGGTCATTGTATCGTTTGGTCATGTATCTATCTGTCATGTGTCGTCCTGTCTTGTGTCGTTATGTCATGTGTCGTCCTGTCTTGTGTTGTTATATCATGTGTCATTTTCCCACTGTCCCGTTCCATTCTGTCACCAGCGTAGACTCTTGCAGTATTGGAGTTACATAGTTGGAGCTTTAATTACTGAAAATATTCGAAGCTCAAGTTTTCGCTCAAGTTTGTCATGGAAAAGTTTCGCGTTAGTCAGCATAAGACGAGAAAAGCTTTAAACTATTTTAAAGCGATGTGGATTATGGAAAAATGGTCGAATAAATTAAAGCTCGAGGATTAAAAAAAATGTCGTAGCTAATGGAAGCCAAAACTTGCAGAATAAAATTATGTCACTAATTGAAAAGCTTTTGAAATTTTTAACTATCAATCAACTTTATGGTTTATCACTTGTTTTTATTTATTATTTAAATAAAGCATTTCGTCACCTCAGTGCTTGTATTTCTTATCTTCAACAGAGGCTATTTCACATAAACAATGTTTCTATGTATCCTGGATCAATGTGTCTTATAAATGCTGGAAATTGATTTGGAAAATATTGAAAACAACTCTCACATTATCGTGTTTTATGTTTTTTTCTTAGCTCAGATTGCATAGAATGAGATTGTGAAGACAATTTAATTTCAAGGTCGTCTATGAATAAAATGGTAGAAATGCCAAATAAGCATTAGGGCGACAATTTTAGTACTGAAATAGCGAATGAATGGGATATCCAGAGTCATAATAAAAGGAGAGCTTGTATTAAAAAAGTAATGGCTCTGGATGAAATAGAAGAAGTATGCAAGTAACGAAAAAAATGGCGGTTGATCTGTAACATTGGCGGCTAAGGTTGTTGAATTTTCAATTCTCATTTTTTTTGATACGCTACGCAACTAAGCTACACATATAGTGTAACTTCTTGCCGCGTTATGCCCGAAGAGTTTCGCATGTGGCAAGTGGAATCTTTTCAGTGGAAGTTTTCGGCCAGGATTTCCTAGTTCAGAAACATGTAGGTATAATTATTTACTTTTTAAGTGAAATATCTTATGTGTACCAATGTAATGTTATGAGTTTTTTTGATAAATAAATAAATTATTATAATTTTTTATTTTACCCCCACTTCAACTGAAAGTGGTTGGTGTGAGGCCGGCCCCCTTACCTGTAAAAATATATAGGTCACGAAGCGCCACATGTGACCCCTTCGGGGAAACGCAAGCAAGAAGTTACACTTTATATGTATGTGTTTTTTTTTTTAATTATTTCAATTTTATTAATTTTACCTACAGATTGTTAGTTAATATAGTTAAATAAATAGGTTTAAGTTAGAATTACGGTCGTTTGACAATTATATTAATTTTTAAAACTGAACAATTTTAAAACTTAATTTAAATCAGATATTTAACGAACCGTTTAGAGAGAACTTACATCATTCTCGACGTTTCGTCAGCGACGTGAGATGTTAGTGAGATGAGAGTTCATCCTCAGTCGCCGTACAGAGAGGATGTTCTCCTGAAGACGTCGGCTACGTCGCTGACGAAACGTCGAGAATGATGTAAGTTCTCTCTAAACGGTTCGTTAAATATCCGATTTAAATTAAATTTTAAAATTGTTCAGTTTTAAGAATTAATATAATTGTCAAAATATATGTAGTTAAATACTCGGAGTTTTTAGTTTATGCCTTTGAAGCGTTAACCACTTGACTACAGTCTAGTAGACCGGTCTAAAAAAGATTTTTTAATAGATTTTTACATGTGTTTGTTTTTGGAACGCAAATTAAATTAAAATAATTTATTTTCGAGGCTGCAATTATAACATCTGTTAGTAAAATCTCCGGGCTTTTCAAACTATTGATGGCTGCCATAAAACGAGAAATTCGTCCCATCTCTCATTTCTTATTTGAGGGCATAAAACCCAGGTAACCCGAGACAGACGATGAGTAATGGCAGCAATTTGTAAAGGAGATGGCAAGATTTCGATCCGAAGGCCCTTCCATATCGTTTTCGTAGTGCTTTTGTGTCTTATCTCCATCAAAGGTAATTTCACATGAGCAATGTTTGAATGAGTACTGTTCCAATGAATCTTATGAAAACTGGAAGATAATTTTTTTAATATTTAAAACAACTCTCACATTATCGTGTTTTACTTTTTTTCTTAGTTCAGATTGTGTAGCATAAGATTCTGAAGACAATTTCATTAAAAGGTAATATTTGAATCAAATAGTAGATAAGCCTAACAAGCGCTAGGGGGACGATATGAAACCTCATACTTACTCCAAGTCTAAAAACCCACACTTCCAATCTACCATACCGTTATCTATTACGAGTATCTGAGTTGCAAAAATATATAAACATTTAAAATAATATTAAGTGCATGCCCACAAACAGGCACGTGTAAGTTCTCGCTTACAAAATGTGCATTTGTACCTTAAAATTATAATCAGGTATCTGCTCATATAAAAAGCCCAAGCCCTGCAGTTGAACAATTCATATAACTTTACCAACGACCGGTCACCAAAGGTTCATTCAGCCTTACAGCAACAGTGTTTTGCTTAAGAATTGCCCTTTTTTAATATACACAAAAACAACACTTAAATCAAATAAATCATCCTAATTTCATTAATTATTATTTTATATTTTGTATTGTTTGTGTATTAACACTGTGAAAATTCATTTTGTTTCAATTTATAATTTTTGGATGAAATTTTTCAAGCAAAACACTGTTTATTTTCACTATAGACTTTATTTAAAAGATTAAAATCTTTAAAACAAAATTACGAACCTGATGATGACCTTCTAGGTCGAAAACGTTCGTAATTTTGTTTTAAAGATTTTAATCTTTTAAATAAAGTCTATAGTGAAAATAAACAGTGTTTTGCTTGAAAAATTTCATCCAAAAATTATAAATTGAAATTATTATTTTTATAGTTTTGCAAAGGCATCTTGTCCATTTACATATATATATTTTTTTACATAAATCAAACTTTTTTTATTTGAACCCATATATATATTTTTTTAAAAGTCGTTGACGACGTCCGTCTTCTTTGATGGATTGCAGGGTTGAAGTGAGGAATTTTTACCTGCCCCAAAATAAATTATGTAGGTACTGCCCTTATGTGACTTTCAAATTTGGAATGGAATATAAATCAAAGGTGACAAACCATCGAGAACAAGGTAAGGAACACTTTCTCGGCATCTGTTTTTTTTTTCTTTTTACATCAATGTCCGAGTATGTTCATACTTCTGTTTTTTTTTTTATATTACTCATGAAGGTATATTTAATAAAGTGGTTTAATTCCTAACGTCATGAAGCACCAGTTTTAGATGCCAGACATAGTCGTTAGTGCTGTCTCGCACATGAAAGGTTAAATTTATTTCTATGTAAGCAACGTGTATTGACACCGTCTTCAATCTATGTACATATCGCCATAGACACCTATGAAATTACCATAGCAACGATATTTGTTTTGAATACTCGTCTAGTGTTGTCAAAGTATGAAAATATCACAAACTTGTCAACAAAAAACAACTGTGTAACACAAACTTGTTTCCAATCACAAAGAGTTTAGTTTACATTTGAACAAAAAAATACTGGAACTCTTTCTTAAGAGAATCAAAAGAAAAACATAAAAATTCAATAAAAAAATTATGTTAAAAGGCCATTATTGTTTTGGAACAAGAATAATTAATTTGCGATTCATTAGCCGTGTAAGTTTGCTTTATAAAATATTTATAAACTTTTCTTTTCTCATAAATTAGAAAAATATTGAAAAAAAATATAAAGGTAGTTAACATCCAATCATAAATGTTGTGAGGCCTGTATTTAATTTATTGAATTTAAAATGTGCATAATTTAATTGCAAATAAAACAATGCTGGCTTTTGAGAAATAAAAATCAAAATATGACTCACAGTTTTCTGTAACCACCTCAGGAACACACAATATAAAATTGTACACTCGTAAAAATATATTTAATTTACTTGTTTTCGCTCAAGCTCCCGGCTGCTTTTCTCCCGTCTTGGCTACAACATGGTACTTCACATTATTTAAATTATTTTACATGTTTATTATTATTTTTTAACGAAAGTACTCATATTCACTTAATAACTCAAAAAATATGTGTGATTTTTTATTTTGTATATTTTCAAAGCACTTTTCGCTATCACTTTTATTTTATTTTTATAAAAATAAATAGTTTTTGAACACTGGCGCTATGAAAAATATTTAAAAAAAAAATTGGCATTAATTTTAAAATTATGCACATATATGCTTTATTTTGAATTTAAAAAGGCACAATTCACTGTCACTTTTCTTAAGAATTTATTTGAAAAATAAAATGGTGTATTTTTTTCCGCAAAGTATTTTTGGATGGCTAACGCTGTATGTACTGTAATGTTCCCCCCCCCCTGCCGAAGGAGGGGTCGGAGGAACGACGAAGCTCGAAAGAGGGATTTTTCCTCCTAAGTTAGAAGTGGAGCGATCGAATGTGCAGGAGAATACCCTGGAGTCACCAGGATTCAAGTGCAACAAACCTTCTTTGAAGGAATAGCACTAGGCTGCTTCGATTCTTTTCCACCCTTCAGTTTCAGTTGCTGGAAGAGCAATCTACCCCTACCGAGGTAGTAATTATTTTTGGCCAATTATTATGTGATCGTCTAGCTAAGGTTAGGACTCCTCGTCGTGTGGAAGATTATGAAACGAAACGTTGTGTAATTTTTTTGTTTTATCGTTTCAAAATCTACTTTAGTGGCAAACCCAAGTACTTTTTGGGAGGTGTACCTCTCATACATTTCTACCCTTTTATAAGATTATAACGAGTATTGATTTTACGTTTACGCAATCAGAGATGAGGTAGTATGAACTACAATTATTTTTAAGGCGACGAGATTTAAGCATTATTAATTACGGAACGGTCTTAAGATGTACAAGTTTAATTAATTGGAATATAAGGTAGTCGAAATTATTTTCAGATAAAAATCATAAATGACATAAAAATTGCGAGATGAAAGGCAGTTAGGTTTTAGTTTGTTAGTGAAAGTAATTACATGCAAGGCGATCTCTTCTTTGTTGTAATTCTTACCTTTGCGCGTCCACCTGTAAGTTAATAGGTCCATGGCTTTTACAGCATCTTTCCATGACCACCGGTCATCTGAAAGGCACTGCAAAATGGACCTTTATTAGTTATTTCAAGGAAAGGATTCGAATACACGCGACGTGAATCTAAGCATTCGACACCCTCGTCGATTAAAATGACTCTAATTAATTATGGCAAATGGCCCCAACGGCCTTTTGGGTACCGCCTTCCTTCCCCAACGTACCCTCCCCCCGCTCCGGATGGTAATCTTTTGCTGCAAAAAACCACGGGACAGGAAGGTTAGTCTGGATTGTGTGTGTTCAGCTACAAGTTACTGCAATAATGTTGGCTCCAAGCAAACTCCAAGTATATATGATCAGAGATCATGGAACGTTAATCCAGCTGAGTGAGCCCAGATCATTTCAGGAACTCTCGTTGCGACCAGAGGTCGGGAACATATCCAGTAGTATTTGGCCAGAGGCCGGCTGCCAATTTTCAGGAACTTTGTTGTGATCAGGAACATATAATGACCAAGGTCACTCAGCGGTTTTCAAATTCAACTGCATTAAGTACATCTGCGTTATTCTTTGTGTGTCTCGATATGAGATTGCAGGCATTTCGGCTTCAGCACATACTGCAGAGTTGTTTGTTTATAATTTATTTATGAAATTTGTATTTTATTAGCTTGGCCAACCCCTAGTGTGATGGATGTGTAATGGTGTGTTTGGAATACATTTTCACCTTCAGATGGATTACTTTCAGGCCTTACTTATAGGTAATTCATGCAACATGCAAATCCTTCATAATCATTCTTTCATTCTCACCACCTCAAGGAGAGCAGCATTCCGTAATGTGTAAGAGTGATTAGGTAATTCTGCATTGAATGTTATAGTTTTTCAGGAATTTTCCTGAAACTAGGGTCTTCCCGTGACTGTGGAACGTTCAACACCAGACCCACATTTATAAACTACGACAAAAGGTCCCATCATCTTGCAAACCTATGCGATACACTACCCACCGGACAAACTCGTTCAACCGTTTTCCACAACAAGGGAAATTTTAGGAAGGACCATTCGGTAAGGAAACGACATTGGGAACGGCTGACTTCAGGAATCAGTATATCTCGAATGCAAGCGAACCAAACATTTCTTAATTCAATATAACATTGCAGAATTCCGGCAAGAGAGAGAATCTAATTTAATGCAAAATGTCAATAGTGGTGTGTGTTGCGTTAGTACATAAATGATAGCGACAGTAAATAATTACTTTGTCGAAGATAAGAAGAAAACCTCCCTCCGCTTAGTTAAGTCAATGAATCTCTGAAATAAACTTATAATTAACAATTATGCATCGATAAGAAAATAAGTAGGAAAATCTTTCCCCCGCACAGGTAAGTCGATGAATCCCTGAAAGTAAATATTTATAACCAAGTACACAGCGATAAGAAACTCTGAAAGAAAACACCAACATAAAATGAAATAAAGTAATATGTTCAATGAAATTTAGTTTTAGTTTAGTAGATTTTTAGTTAATCTGTTAGTATAATCAAAGAAAACTCAGCCCAGGAAAACAGCTCAGGATCAACTCTGTATTATACGTAAATAGTTAATTTTAATTTTAAATAGTGAAAGGCCGGATCCCAATAAGAAATATAACCACTGCACTTTTCACTTCACGATAATAATGTCAAATTAAATCAAAAGAATGTCCGCGCTTAATATTTATGAAAGTTATTATTTAAATTTCAAGTTCAATAGATGCGTATTCAAAGTTTTGTTGATTAATGTTCCTTTATTTATAAAATATTTTTATTATTTAGAAAATCGAAATGAATATATTATTAAGCTTTGAAACAAAAGACACCCGTTGACCGCAAGCTGAAATCGAACTCCCGAATTTAATTTAATATTAAAGAACCAAAGTATATATTTTTAGATTTTTGAAGAGTAAGAAAAGGAAACACATGCGTATCGATCGCTATCTGAATTCCAACTCCCGAGTTTATTAAAAAATTAGGAAATGAAATTAATTATTTTTAGTGTTTAGAGAATCAAAACACATCCGTATCGATCGCCAGTCAAAATCCCAGTCCCCATCCCTTGCAACGTCAGGGGTGCATCTCTTCCCTCCCCTCCCTTGAGATACTTCCCTCTACCCCAAGATCTCAAAGTCAAAGCGATATAATTATTGGTTGAAAATCAGAGAACTCTACAATTTCCCCCAAAAATTTAGAAAAATGGCAATCTTGTTATTTTGAGAAATTTTTCCCAAAAGGTTCTCGCCCACTGTTCAACCAACAGGTTCAAGTCGACCCATATATTTTTTTGTTCCACTCCCCAAACCCCTTTTTTTTTTTTTTTTATTCATAATTATACGCGCTCAGACCCGATAAGGTGTCGCATAACGCATGTGTGTAACACATGTGTCCTTTCGTTTCCACCCCCAATCACGGGCCCACTTGAAGTCATGCTTCATTCTCTCAACCCAAAGAATTAAAAAAAACACTTGGACTATTCAGTGAACATGCCTTACACAGGGATCCAAGATTTTAAATTAAACCATGTTCGTGCGTAAATCATTGAAAACGCATTCGAAACCAAAATTTTAGTTCTGCCATACAACAACGCAGGCAAGTAACTAAAATTAAACAATAACCAATTGTCCCAAATTTAATGTACCTGACACTCAACTATCTTTACAATGCAAGTTGCAAAGATGTACCAATACCGAAGATTCGAAATTAATGCACGCCCACAATCAGACGCACGTTAGCCCAGGCCATCACACTTCGTGTGTGCATCAACAAATCAAACCCCAAATGTTAAAATAAACTTTTACCGCTACTCCCCGAAACATAAGTGACATCAGCAAAGTAAAACAACCTCGACCGTACGGGTGGTCAGCCTCATACCGGTCCACAAGTCAAGGAACAATGTCAAGTATATACCTTAACTAGGATTCACCCTAGTTTTAGTTTTGTATAACCATTCAAGGTAGCGTTTTATTTAATATTAAATTTAAATTTACGTCAAACAAACGCTATTCAACCGTTATGAGGCAATATATTCCCCCAAAACTTTAGCACAACTGTTACTTTTAACAGATAAAATAGTTAACCCAAATAGCAGATTATCGAAATGGAAAAAACCATTCCAGGAAAATAAATGCTCATTTGAAACTAAATTGAGATAACATTTTAATATATAAAATATTAAGTGTCTTAAAAAATTACAAAATTTAAACCCGGTTCCCCCGTAAGGTCGGGATGATATTATGCAACGCAAGTGATCGTTCAACAATCAACCGTCACGGCATAAAATCTTATGGCCGACACGACATGGACGCATAAAATCAAAAAAAAAAAACACATTAATATTTAGGGCCGCTCCAAATTTCCTGGGAATGAACAGACCAAGGGTCCTGTGTAAAAAAAATCCCACCCTTGTTTTAAGCGTTATTTCTTTCACGACCATAAAATTTTATTTCTTGAAAAATAAATTGAAAGATTAACGTTCCTCAGAGTTATTGGTTCCGAAAAAAGGACCACTTCACGCACTTAAAATCCATAATTTAAATCCCTTTTAATTTTTTTGTCGTTTGAGTGAACTGAATTTTTATCACGTCCCACGATAGTTAAAATAACAAACCAAAATTTACGACTTTTTAGATTATTTCCACCCCAATCTCTTCACACATGTGCCGACCCGAATGGCTCAGTTCCCTTCCATTTTTTTGTTTACATAAAATCTTAGCAACAGTGACATCACTTCGTGTCCAAAGAAAGGCAATTATACCATGCAAATAATCAGACTTTAGATGAAGCAATACAATTTGCTTTCTTGACATTATCTAGACTTTCAGCATTAACTTCGTGAAAGTTCATTTTAATAGATTAAAATAAAATTGCTTTGTTTTAATTCACATGAGTTTATTACACTGAAATCATCAATTTCAGAGATACATTACTTAGCTTTGCAACCTATCTAAGGAGCCGCTACCACCCCAAAATTAC
Source organism: Agapetus fuscipes (assembly GCA_951799405.1). Classification (NCBI taxonomy): domain Eukaryota; kingdom Metazoa; phylum Arthropoda; class Insecta; order Trichoptera; family Glossosomatidae; genus Agapetus; species Agapetus fuscipes. The sequence continues at coordinate 6,585,914 of OX637358.1, read as the reverse complement.
ATACCCTTATATTAATTAACTTATGTGGTAAGCGCTGTTTTAGTGTGTTTCCACACCTCAAGAGCTTAGTGAGTCTAAAATTTAAGGCAAAGTGAATTTACCTCACAATCATAATATGATATCTCACAAAGGTTTAATATTGCGCAAAGTGCAATAACCTGTTTCACATAATAACAATTTATCATCTCATCACAAGATGTAGAAAATTCAAATGTTCAAAATAAAAAAACAAAATCGGAAAGAGGAAAACTTCATTTCAAGTCCCAATATAGAGTGGAATATAAATAGCATTAGGAAGCAAGAGGCACGTAAAACATGTGTAAGGTAACAAAGACGACGCGCACAATATTACTTCAAGGTTTATTTTTATTTTATTTGAAAGTGTATTAAGCGGACTAAACTTTGCTTTATTATTATCCGGCGGCACGTTTACTTCTAGTTTACGTAAGTTACTTGAGTTAAAGTTTCTTTATTCTTTAACAAAAATTTACTGATTTTAAAATTTACACAAATTATTAAACGCAATAAATGTATGAGAGATACTTGTATGACCTCCCATCCTGGTTCACTTGGCAACAATTGTAATGTTCCCCCCCCCCTGCCGAAGGAGGGGTCGGAGGAACGACGAAGCTCGAAAGAGGGATTTTTCCTCCTAAGTTAGAAGTGGAGCGATCGAATGTGCAGGAGAATACCCTGGAGTCACCAGGATTCAAGTGCAACAAACCTTCTTTGAAGGAATAGCACTAGGCTGCTTCGATTCTTTTCCACCCTTCAGTTTCAGTTGCTGGAAGAGCAATCTACCCCTACCGAGGTAGTAATTATTTTTGGCCAATTATTATGTGATCGTCTAGCTAAGGTTAGGACTCCTCGTCGTGTGGAAGATTATGAAACGAAACGTTGTGTAATTTTTTTGTTTTATCGTTTCAAAATCTACTTTAGTGGCAAACCCAAGTACTTTTTGGGAGGTGTACCTCTCATACATTTCTACCCTTTTATAAGATTATAACGAGTATTGATTTTACGTTTACGCAATCAGAGATGAGGTAGTATGAACTACAATTATTTTTAAGGCGACGAGATTTAAGCATTATTAATTACGGAACGGTCTTAAGATGTACAAGTTTAATTAATTGGAATATAAGGTAGTCGAAATTATTTTCAGATAAAAATCATAAATGACATAAAAATTGCGAGATGAAAGGCAGTTAGGTTTTAGTTTGTTAGTGAAAGTAATTACATGCAAGGCGATCTCTTCTTTGTTGTAATTCTTACCTTTGCGCGTCCACCTGTAAGTTAATAGGTCCATGGCTTTTACAGCATCTTTCCATGACCACCGGTCATCTGAAAGGCACTGCAAAATGGACCTTTATTAGTTATTTCAAGGAAAGGATTCGAATACACGCGACGTGAATCTAAGCATTCGACACCCTCGTCGATTAAAATGACTCTAATTAATTATGGCAAATGGCCCCAACGGCCTTTTGGGTACCGCCTTCCTTCCCCAACGTACCCTCCCCCCGCTCCGGATGGTAATCTTTTGCTGCAAAAAACCACGGGACAGGAAGGTTAGTCTGGATTGTGTGTGTTCAGCTACAAGTTACTGCAATAATGTTGGCTCCAAGCAAACTCCAAGTATATATGATCAGAGATCATGGAACGTTAATCCAGCTGAGTGAGCCCAGATCATTTCAGGAACTCTCGTTGCGACCAGAGGTCGGGAACATATCCAGTAGTATTTGGCCAGAGGCCGGCTGCCAATTTTCAGGAACTTTGTTGTGATCAGGAACATATAATGACCAAGGTCACTCAGCGGTTTTCAAATTCAACTGCATTAAGTACATCTGCGTTATTCTTTGTGTGTCTCGATATGAGATTGCAGGCATTTCGGCTTCAGCACATACTGCAGAGTTGTTTGTTTATAATTTATTTATGAAATTTGTATTTTATTAGCTTGGCCAACCCCTAGTGTGATGGATGTGTAATGGTGTGTTTGGAATACATTTTCACCTTCAGATGGATTACTTTCAGGCCTTACTTATAGGTAATTCATGCAACATGCAAATCCTTCATAATCATTCTTTCATTCTCACCACCTCAAGGAGAGCAGCATTCCGTAATGTGTAAGAGTGATTAGGTAATTCTGCATTGAATGTTATAGTTTTTCAGGAATTTTCCTGAAACTAGGGTCTTCCCGTGACTGTGGAACGTTCAACACCAGACCCACATTTATAAACTACGACAAAAGGTCCCATCATCTTGCAAACCTATGCGATACACTACCCACCGGACAAACTCGTTCAACCGTTTTCCACAACAAGGGAAATTTTAGGAAGGACCATTCGGTAAGGAAACGACATTGGGAACGGCTGACTTCAGGAATCAGTATATCTCGAATGCAAGCGAACCAAACATTTCTTAATTCAATATAACATTGCAGAATTCCGGCAAGAGAGAGAATCTAATTTAATGCAAAATGTCAATAGTGGTGTGTGTTGCGTTAGTACATAAATGATAGCGACAGTAAATAATTACTTTGTCGAAGATAAGAAGAAAACCTCCCTCCGCTTAGTTAAGTCAATGAATCTCTGAAATAAACTTATAATTAACAATTATGCATCGATAAGAAAATAAGTAGGAAAATCTTTCCCCCGCACAGGTAAGTCGATGAATCCCTGAAAGTAAATATTTATAACCAAGTACACAGCGATAAGAAACTCTGAAAGAAAACACCAACATAAAATGAAATAAAGTAATATGTTCAATGAAATTTAGTTTTAGTTTAGTAGATTTTTAGTTAATCTGTTAGTATAATCAAAGAAAACTCAGCCCAGGAAAACAGCTCAGGATCAACTCTGTATTATACGTAAATAGTTAATTTTAATTTTAAATAGTGAAAGGCCGGATCCCAATAAGAAATATAACCACTGCACTTTTCACTTCACGATAATAATGTCAAATTAAATCAAAAGAATGTCCGCGCTTAATATTTATGAAAGTTATTATTTAAATTTCAAGTTCAATAGATGCGTATTCAAAGTTTTGTTGATTAATGTTCCTTTATTTATAAAATATTTTTATTATTTAGAAAATCGAAATGAATATATTATTAAGCTTTGAAACAAAAGACACCCGTTGACCGCAAGCTGAAATCGAACTCCCGAATTTAATTTAATATTAAAGAACCAAAGTATATATTTTTAGATTTTTGAAGAGTAAGAAAAGGAAACACATGCGTATCGATCGCTATCTGAATTCCAACTCCCGAGTTTATTAAAAAATTAGGAAATGAAATTAATTATTTTTAGTGTTTAGAGAATCAAAACACATCCGTATCGATCGCCAGTCAAAATCCCAGTCCCCATCCCTTGCAACGTCAGGGGTGCATCTCTTCCCTCCCCTCCCTTGAGATACTTCCCTCTACCCCAAGATCTCAAAGTCAAAGCGATATAATTATTGGTTGAAAATCAGAGAACTCTACAGTACCTACATTAAAAGCTGAAATCAATTAAATTAAATTATTTTTTAATTTTCACAAAATTAATGTACATGTTAGTTTACAAAATAAAATAAAAAAATTCCATGATTTTACAAAACTAGCGTTAAGCCAAGAATAATTTAACTATTATGCGGTCACTGCATTTTATTTAAAACTAAGTAAATCTAGAATTTAATAAAGTAATGCTCGCAAAAACAAAAAAAATAAAAAAATCACTTTCACCACTACTTACAGAAAAAAAAATTGTCAACCCGCACTGAGTCTAAACTATCAACACTGCACTCACTGAGAAGCTTGCTGCTTGAAGAAAAAAGAAAGACTGGCCAGCTCACGCAAATGGCCTGCTTTATATACCCACGGACCGCGGCGATTTTCACTTTTGGAGTAGAGGGGACTGGAGGGGAGAGCGCCAAAAATATTATTGCTTCTAGATCTTTACTGAGTTTCCAAGACCATTTTGACATTTATTTTTCACGACGCGTTTTAGAAAAAAATATTATTGCACTTATTCTTTGAAAACTTATGAAACATGTAACAATATAATTTTTGTATTAAAATTATTTGTAAATATTTGTAATTGTTTTTTTTTTTTTTTTTAAATCGTTATTTGCCGGATTCTACCAATAGAGGCGCTCGTACTTTTTCTTGCGGCCTGCACCTTTCTATCAAACGTCAAATTTTCTAACCTGTGTCAAAAAGCCAGAATATTGCAAAAAATTAACAAATTGATTTTTCGAACTATATATGTTTAGTTTAACAATAACCGTAAGCGATAAATTAAATTTAAATTGTTTCAGTTACACAACCGTATTTTTTAATTCAAGTTCCTTGACGAAAAGGTAAATCCAAGTAAAACTTGGATTGAAGCTGGAATATCACAAAAGCTTACAAATACTGCTAAAAAAGTGAAAACAACTATTGTAAAGTAACACATACAATTAAAACCTGCATACAAAGTGAGTTTGTCCTCTCAGTGCTTGTTTAGCTTATCTACCATTTGATTAAAAAATGACCTTTTAATGAAATTGTCTTAAAAATCACATCCTATAGGTACAATCTGAGCTTAGAAAACAACGAATAGCATGATGAAGTGAGAGTTTTTTAAAATATTGTTTAATCAACTTCCAGTTTACATAAGACTTATTGGTTCAGTTCGCATATATTATGAACATTGCTCATGTGAAATTACCTCTGATGGACATAATACTTCTTCTTCTTCATATTTTTTCTCATTGCTGAGGGCTGTGACCCGTGTGGAAGCAACCACTCTTCTCCAGTTCTCTCTAGACTGCGCTGCCTGCAGCGCTCCAAGCACCGAAGTGCCTGCTGCTGTCTTCACTTGGTCGGTCCATCGTGTAGGGGATCTTCCTCTTCCTCTTTTACGCTCCAAGCCACTGATCACAACCAGTCATTTCAGGCCATCCTCATTGCCACGGCCATGTTAGCCTAAAACTCCTATTCGATAACAAAACATTTGATTTTTACTTAATTTTATAGAACCAAAACAATTTTCATTAAACACTGTTTTATTTTTATAAGTATCTTCGTGTATATGAATTTGAATATACTTAATTAATAATTCGAGTTAGAATAAAACAATGTTTAATTAGAATTGTTTTGATTCTATTATATAAGATTTAGTAAAAATCGAATATGAGTTTTCATTAATACACAAACAATACAAAATTCTAAAAAATTGTGTACCTATACCCTAGCAATCCAGTCATGTCTAAAATTGATAGTATAAGTTGCAAGGATGTGTTTTCATTATGGACATAAGACCAAGAAATACTAAGTGGACGAGTTGTTGAGTGTATAGAAAAAATATCATAAAAACGTCCTTCAAATAAGGATAATGAGGTTTCGTTGTGTAATTGTGACTTTGTATGAGGGTGCTTCACTCATTTTGTCCAACGTTTTCCCGTATGTTCAGAGAGCTTCGTTAATGTTTATTTCAAACGAACCTTATTTCAAGTGCACTTCAGGATTGCTGTACAACTGGTACGGCCATTGTTAGGGAGTATTACATGAAAATACATGTAATAAGATGTTTGTAAAAAATAAATCAAATTAAATATTAAAACGAAATATTCTTTTGAGGTTCTTCAACCGAAGATATGGCCACCTTAAAGGTAAAACTTAAAAAAGTGCTGATTCACTGACTTGAAATATCGTGCATAAAACGTTTTATTGGGGATAATTTCTCATAGTAAGTGAACTAATTATAAGGAAAATACTCATGAGCAACTTATAAACTACAGGTTTTTCACAGTTTTGTAGTGCTATATCTAGTAGAAAATATGACAAAGGTGGATTTATTTGAGAAACCCGTGTAAACTTACTATGTCACTTATTCAGTTTCAGCTTTATCGATTTGTTAACTGTAACTGTAACTGTAACTGTAACTTTAAAAAGGGGATATCCATCACCTTATATACCTTACTCATTTCGCTGTCACTCGTAGTCCATGCTTCATTTTCATACATCAATGTTAGTTAGTTTATCAGTATCTCAATCTCGATTAACCTCAATAATCTGCTACGCTCCGCAACACTACGCAACGCTACACAACGCTACACAACGCTAAGCAACGCTAAGCAACGCTGCGCAACGCTACGCGACGCTAAATAAATAGAGAAAAGGTATATAGCCTTCTATTCTGTTTCCATTTATCAAGTCTTTTTTATCTAGCGTTGCGTAGCGTTGCGTAGCGTTGCGTAGCGTTGCGTAGCGTTGCGTAGCGTTGCGTAGCGTTGCGTAGCGTTGCGTAGCGTTGCGTAGCGTTGCGTAGCGTTGCGTAGCGTTGCGTAGCGTTGCGTAGCGTTGCGTAGCGTTGCGTAGCGTTGCGTAGCGTTGCGTAGCGTTGCGTAGCGTTGCGTAGCGTTGCGTAGCGTTGCGTAGCGTTGCGTAGCGTTGCGTAGCGTTGCGTAGCGTTGCGTAGCGTTGCGTAGCGTTGCGTAGCGTTGCGTAGCGTTGCGTAGCGTTGCGTAGCGTTGCGTAGCGTTGCGTAGCGTTGCGTAGCGTTGCGTAGCGTTGCGTAGCGTTGCGTAGCGTTGCGTAGCGTTGCGTAGAGTTGCGTAGCGTTGCGTAGAGTTGCGTAGCGTTGCGTAGCGTTGCGTAGCGTTGCGTAGCGTTGCGTAGCGTTGAGTAGCGTTGCGTAGCGTTGCGTAGCGTTGCGTAACGTTGCGGGGCGTTGCGTAGCGTTGCGAAGCGTTGCGTAGCGTTGCGTAGCGTTGCGAAGCGTTGCGAAGCGTTGCGTAGCGTTGCGGAGCGTTGCGAAGCGTTGCGTAGCGTTGCGGAGCGTAGCAGATTATTGAGGTTTATTGAGATTGAGATACTGTTTATTCATTTAATAAAAACATTTTGTAAGTGATCTGTTGTGTAAAAAAATAAAATAAATACTTCTTAAGCATTAAACCAGATTACAGATTTTAAATTATGATTACGGTCGTTAGACATTTTAAAGAATGAAAAAAAAACGGATTTTACTGACCGTGCAAAAGAGAAGAACGATTTTCTCTACGTTTCGTCGGAGTCATATCCGACGTCCTCAGGAGACGTGTGTCCTTTATAAGGAGGAACCACGAACTGTTGAATTGTTGTTGTAAGATCGAGGCCGAAGGTTGTAGGTATTTTTAGTAACCTTCGGAGATAAATCCATAGACGTCGCTCTAGCTCCAGTTGTACAGAAGGACGATATAATGTCTTCTTGTGAAATTGTCCGATTAATGAATTAATGAAAGGGTGGATCATTGAAGTTAGTACTGGCCTCCATATGCTGGAAAGCTTGTAGCTATCATCTCTGTTGAAGTTGGGGTGCCTGTGTATTTCAATTGCTTCCTTCACAAGTCGGGGGATGAGAAATCTTTCTTTAGATAGAATCTTTGTTTTATCAAATCTGATAAGATGATTCACCCCTTTCTGCGAATGTTCACAAATAGCAGACTTGTTCGGGTTATTCTTCTTAACTGCACCAATATGTTCCTTCAACCGGGTGTTAATGCTGCGTTTGGTTTGTCCAATATAAAAGGCTCCGCATTCGCAAGGGACCCTGTACACTCCTGGAGAATCCAACGGGGTACTATCTTTTACACTTCGGAGCATTTGAAATATGGAGGACGGAGGACTGAAAGTTGTTTTGATATTAGCTTTTAAGAGCACACGGCTAATCTTGTCTGTCAGACCTCGTATGTATGGTAAGTATGCTCCACTTCTTGGAACGTCAAATGAAGTGGTAGATTTTTTGCTTTTAGCTCTGCTCAGAGCAGGAGCGTAACCGTTGGATGTAAGAGTCTCGCGGATGGTATGTACTTCCACTTCGAGGCTTTCTTCGTCATAAATTCTTCTGGCTCGAGTCAATAAGGATGAGGGGACTGACATCAATTGTGCAGGGTGATGATGCGAGGTTTTGTGAAGGTTCCTCCTTATAAAGGACACACGTCTCCTGAGGACGTCGGATATGACTCCGACGAAACGTAGAGAAAATCGTTCTTCTCTTTTGCACGGTCAGTAAAATCCGTTTTTTTTTTTCATTCTTTAAAATTAAACCAGATTATCTGAAACTAAGGCTTAATACAGCATTTTAGGAGTTGTCTGTTTTTCCACGTCTTGGAGCTCTCCCAGAGAGGAAATTAGGAATCTCTGAGGGAAAAAATCAATGTTCTCGGGAAATTTGCGTCATACCACTCGTTGGGGATAATGGAACCAAGATTATAATCTGGAAAATGGCTCATAAAAAGTGAGCAATTTTAAATTACGCTTCATTTCTTTTATATTTGTTTTTATTCAATGAGTTGTTTAAAATCACAGGCGGCAATCTGTAAGGTTATTTGAAAATAACATACTCCGGTCGATAGCTCAGTTGGTAGAGTGCTTGCATTTCATGCCGAGAGCTTGTGTTCGAATCCCCCCAGGGGTGTCAGAAATGATTTTCCGTTAAATCCAAAATAAATACCGGCATGGTTTACTCAGTCTTCAAAGGAAATGAGAACCAGCCCCCTCGGAGACTGGGCAACCCTCACTTTAACTGGAGTGGTTGGTAAGAGGCCTGCCATCTTACCCCTAAAAATAAATAATTCTCGAATCGCCACATGCGACCCCTTTGGAGATAACACGGACAAGAATTTACACTCTATGTGAAGCTTAGTTGCGTTTTATATGTACATATGTCAAACAACCGTAACTCAACTAATTCAACTGGGTATTTAACCTGATAACAATAATAATTGTTCACCATAAAAGGTTTACGATATTTAATCTACTAAATTAACATCTAAATAATAACAGTAAAACCAGTCACACCCCTAAATAAGGGATGTAAGTAGCTAGTCACATGTTCTCCAGCCTTATAGAGCAGTTCAGTGAATCATTGACTGCTGAAGTGACAGAGCGGGACGACCAGCAATTGGTTCCATGACAGAACGACACAGTGACAAAAACATATGACACAACGACACATGACAGAACGATACAGTAACAAATCAACAAATGACAGAACGACACATGACATTACATCACAATGGCAATATATCAAAAGATAAAGCATCACAAAATAAATCGTCACATACTTAGAACAGAACATACAGAAAAAGCATATGAAAAATCATCACATGACGTTTTTGATGTTTGTGATGTTTTTTTTATGTGCCGTTATGGTATGTTCTGTTTTAGGTGTGTGATGTTTTGTCATGAAATGTTTTTTCCTTGTGTTGCTTCGGATAGTGATTTATTTTGTGTTGTTTTGCCATCATGATGTTTTATCATATAATATGATGATGAGTTGATGATTTCTTTATAGCGCCGTTTCGTGATGTAGTCACTCCAAGGGCGCTGGTGCAAACGATGCCAGAAATTTGCTTGTCTTCAGTGCATTCTGGAACTTTCTATGGTCCTCTAGCTCTCTCACATGATGTTGCAGGTGGTTCCAGGCCAGAGGGCCAGCAACTGCAAATGCACGCTCTCCAAATATTGTGTTAACTCTTCTTATAGGTTCTTCAATCCTTGATTTGGCTCCAGTCTCAGCCGAGCGCAGTGTAATAATGTCCTGTCGTCGTGATATTCTTTCATAACAAATGCATCAGTTTCATTTTTTCATGTTTTTCATGTCTCACTTGAGAAACATGAGAAATGGTGTTTTCTGTTTTGTGATGTTTTGTCAAGTAATGTTTTACCTTGTATTGTCATAAAAAAAAAAATATTGTGATGTAATGTCATGTGATGTACTGTCATGTGTCGTTCTGGCATGTGTTATTCTGTCATGTGTCGTTCTGGCATGTGTTATTCTGTCATGTGTCGTCAAGCCATGTGTCGTTTTGTCATTACGCCGTTCTAATCTGTCACCTCCGCAATTTGCTGATTAAGGAAGGGAAGGAATGCGAAACTTTTGTGTTTATTATAAGATTATTTTTCTCGAGGGAAATCACTGTGAGAAGCCGCCCCTAGAAGCCGCCCCTGGATGCCGCCCCTAGGCCAGTGGGGGGGGCGGAAAAAAAACTGTTAAAGTCATATTATGCTGTCTACTTACTTACCTAGGTGTGCACACTCATAGTCTGATAATGTTTGGATTGCATGTGTGAGGGCTTTAACAAATCATTAACGTGTACTTTTTATGTGAGTATATCTCTGCAACTTTGATCAAACACAACGCAACTAAGCTGCACATATAGTAAAACTTCTTGCCGCGTTATTATATAATAATAATACCATGATGGTGGTAGTGCGTAGAATGACGTTCTGGTGGGAGCGAGAGATCGAAGAATGATCTGGAATATGCGAGAGAGATCTCTTTGATACCAATATAAAGGGACTGAAATGGTGCGGAGATGCTCAGTCGCTCGGAGCATTTAACCGTGAAACCAATATACATAGAGATTATCAAATATTGTAAATCGTGAACCGAACCGTGTAAAATAAATTCTGTTAAAATAAGTGCATTTTAATTAAAAGAGAACCCCAGTAAAAATCATAACAATGTTTTTTTATTTGAAATAAATTCGTAAAACATTTTTTTCCTTTAATCTATTACACTGTTGATTAAATTATTGTTATGCTATTCTTCACCAATAAGAAAAAGCTTTTTTTTGTGGTGGGAATTATCCCCGAAGTGTTTCGTATGTGATGGATTCAGAAACAGGGTCACTCTATACTTGCACAATCTAACGGTCAATTGACTTTTCAAGCTACAGAGTGGTATTGCCTTTATTTTATAGTAAGAATGAAGATCATTTTTGAATCGTTTCTTGCGAGACTTTACTAGAACATCCCACCAAACACTGGCGCAATCTTGAACAATAAAAATCCTTATAAGCACCTAACATTTATTTAATACTTCTATCATATTCCTTGACTTATAGGTTAGTATGAGGCTGACCACCCATACTGTAAAAAATGGTTCACTTTGCCAATGTCACCCCTGTTTCAGGGAAGTTCGGCAAGAGTTGCAGGGCTTATGTTCATTTGAGATTGGGTTTTAATATTGTAGGTCCACATGCGGCATGTGTGAGCGCGAAATTATGCGTGTCTGCTTGTGGGAATGCATTTAATATGAATCTCAAATGATACATATCTTTGCAATTTAGATTTAGGTTAAGATAATGAAATGCAATTGATAAAGTTTTCACGTATAGAAAAACAATCATGCAAAAAATGTGTAAAGTAATTGTTAAAAATGAAAAACTTTGTTATAATTCACTGTGTGAGCTTTATTTTTAAAAAACACTACTAGTTTCGGTGGGTCAATATCCACCATCGACGGGTGTCAACTTAAAACTTTAGTTAGTAACTAAAGTTTTAAGTTGACACCCGTCGATGGTGGATATTGACCCACCGAAACTAGTAGTGTTTTTTTAAAAATAAAGCTCACACAGTGAATTATAACAAAGTTTTTCATTTTTAACAATTGTAAAGATGAACTTTCACAAAGTTACTGCTGAAAACCTAAATAAGTTAATGTGTAAAGTACTTCATTTAACACATTGGAGAATAAATGTAAAAATAACATTAACACTTAAGAGTTGACCAAGCTGTGAGCCTTGGCAGACTCCTTCAACACAAGCATTATAAAGTTCAAGCAATTATTAATGGCATTCAGAAAATGAAAAATATTTTTTCTGCCTGACCATTTTCAAAGTAGGTATACATCGACGGTTAAAAGGCAATAAGCGACATTTTGGTCAAAATGAGTTATGCATGCTATCTAATTTTCCGCTCTTTCTAATGCGCTAACTCCCATCGCTCTACGATGATTTTTGTGTTGTTTATACCCATGCAAACAACTGCGTTTTCGAAGCATGGTTTTGGTGTAACCGACAAGATTTTGGCCTTTTTTGTCCTAAAGGCGCTTGTGACATAAAAAAAATCGTAAAACATCGTAAAATCACATTAATAGGAGTGCCAATAACTGCCTTTATTTATTTATTTTAATTTTAGAGCTGTTTTGATTTTAACGATTTGATAAAAAATAAAAAAGATATGCCATTTTTCTGCAACTCAAACTTTAAACAGCTCTCCTGAACAATTTAGTTTATGTCGCCTTGTAACCGTCGATATGCATATTCTCTGAAAAAAAGAATTGAAACTGTTTCTGCAGCAATACACACACAATTCTACTTTCTTATAAACTTTTGAAACGAAATGAATCTGATATAGAGAGACTTCACAGACTTTAGCACAGTCACTAACACAGACAAGCCACAGCACACAACTACATATTCGTAACAATATAAGTTACGTAACAAGACATGTTAAACACCTGCAGCATAATTATGTTTTGGTGTTCTGCAACTTCATTCACGTCAGTCGATGATTTATGCCCATAAGCTCAAATAAAAAAAACTTTGGTTGCGTGCACCGCACTAAATAAAAGTTGTTGGAACCTCCGTGCCGGCTCTTGCGGGGCTTGATGGAAAAAAGCTTTCGTATATTTAATAACAAAAAATATAGGTCAATTCTATTGTACCTCAAATAACGAAATTATACTTCATTTATTAGAAGATTGCTCGGAGTATGAAGCAATATTTTTGTACTGATCTTAATTTATTATTTATAGAAAATTAATCGTTTTTGTATAACCTATAATCTAAGTAGCTATGATATATTTATATTTAAGGCTCATATTTAATGCATGCAAGTTAACGCTCACACATGTTGCATGTGGACATACAAAATAAACGAATTCTCACATAAACATTAACTTTGCAACTCCTTCCGCCTAACCCTAAAACGGGATGGCATTTGAAAAAGTTAAACAATTTTTTACAGCATTGTGATTCAGCTTCATACCAACCAATTAGTCAAGGAACAATTTTGGTAAACATATATACAGTACTGTGACTCTGTCACCATTCCGCTAGGGGTGGTTCGGCAGAGTTGCTTCCATTTTTTTCTATCCTTGTAATTCATTCATATCCATCACCTTTTTTATGCATTTCCTTCTATTACATTCACAGTCATTCCATTCTTTCACAATTTTGCAATGTAAAAATAAGTTAAGATTATTAGTAGGTACATAAGTAAAAATAATAGAAAATGTAATAAAGGTTGCATTTAAGAAGATCTAAAATCTAAGTTTCAAAGATACGAGTGTATAAACATTTCGATTTTCGATGCTATATGTTTAATTAGACATATTGTTTTATTTTTCTCATATATTTCTGCTTTTGTATATTTCTGGATTTTTATATTTTCTGCATTTTTGTATTTTTCTTCAATGTACTTTCCTATTGCTGTATTTTTATATGGCTGATCATGTATTGCACCCTCTACATGACTAAGCTGGAATAAACATTAATTAATTATTATTTATTATTATTATTAAAGATTAATGTTACATGCATTCTCACAAGCAGGCACGTACAAGTTCGCTATTACAAATGCAGCATGTGTACTTACAAAATAAACAAAACCTCAACATACACTTTGCAACTCCTGCCGTCTTTTCCTGAAACGGGGTGGCATTAGCAAAGTGAACATTTTTTTTACATTATGGGTGATCAGCGTCATAGGTACCAACCTTTAAGTCAAGAAACAAAGCAAGGCGTTGTCTTTTTATAATTAACTTAATACAAAGCAATTCGAACAATTCGAAGCAATTTGAACTCCGGAAGCGCATAGTGAGGTGCTACGTTTTTCCAATCGCTCTGTATGGTATGGAGGGATGGACTCTCACGCAGGCACTGGAGAGACGAATTGAAGCATTCGAGATGTGTCTATACCGAAAAATGCTTCGGATCTCTTGGCGTGATCGAGTCACCAATGAAGAAGTCCTTCAACGAATGCGCACTACAAAAGAGCTCCTGCCTACCATTAAGCAGAGAAAGCTTATGTACTTCGGTCACATTATGAGAAATGAGAAGTACCGTCTCCTTCACCTTATCATTCAGGGTAAGATTGAGGGGAGAAGATCTCAGGGACGCCGAAGGACATCGTGGTTGAAGAACCTGCGACAGTGGTCCGGCAGAAGCACCAAGTCCCTGTTTCGAGCGCAGCATCTTAAATCAAAATAGCTATGATGATCGCCGATCTTCGTTAGCAGTGGCACAAAAAGAAGAAGAAGAAGAAAGCAATTCGATACCCGAGGTTTTTCATTGTATACATTTGCAGAAGCATGGCCGACAAAAGTTATCAATCAAACCCCATCACAAACAATGCGAGAAACTTTCTAATAATTCCACTAATTTTGTTGGCATTGTGATTTATAATGTAAACACTATAATGCTCCTTAATGCACCCTCAATATACGTACAACATATTTTTTGTTTTGGTTTAAAAACTTTCGTAAATGGTGGTCTAATCTAATCTAATCCAAGCTGCAAAGATACATTAAATGCATTCCCACAAGCAGACATGTATAATTTCGCGCTAACACATGCCGCATGTGGACCTACATCATAAAAACCCAATCTCAAACGAACATAAGCCCTGCAACTCTTGCCGTCCGTCCCTGAAACAGGGGTGATATTGGCAAAGTGAACCATTTTTTACAGTATGGGTGGTCAGCCGCATACCAACCCATAAGTCAAGGACTCAAGGTATTTAAAAAATAACCTTAAAGATTATGAAAAAGGTGTCTAAACCTGGGGAGGAGTCTCAACGGCCGTCGGTAGATCTTGCCTTACCTATTTGAAGATAGGACGGAATTTAACATGGCGGTGACAGAACAGCTGATCGTTGCTCCATTTAAAATGAATCAGCTGTTGATACGCCGACATGTTTTATTCCGTCCTATCTTCAAATAGATTCGGTAAGATTAACGACGGTCGTCGAGACTTCCGACCCTGGTTGTCACAAATAAAATAAATATCTTTTAAAAAAAAACTCAAATTTGTTTTCTCACTGAACCGTTCAGTCACAAGTCTACAGACGTTAACGACGTTACCATGTTGAAAGCACCGGTTCCCATAGATCACCAAAGTTAAGCAACATTGGGCGCGGATAGTACTTGGATGGGTTACCGCTCAGGTACACCGCGTGTCGTTGGCATCTTGGACCGGTCTGTAGTCCAGTGGCAACACTTCGGACTCGTAAATGGAAGGTTGTGGATTCGGATCCCGGCGGAGCACAAAAATATACCATTTATATTTTCAAATATGCTCTTTGCTGGATTGAAAAATCATAAACCTTTACCAAAGACCGGTCACTAAGGGTCTATCCAGCCTTACAGCAATTGGATTTTGCTTGGAAATTGGCGCTTTCTACAGCGACGACCAAGCTCGCAGAGGGTTCTTGAGGTGTGATACACACAAAAACAGCGCTCACCAAATAAATCATCCTAATATTATTATTATTACCTATAAGTCTAAATAAAATAACATACAAACTAATAGACACACTTCTACGCGCGTAAGCAAACACTTGCAAGTTAACGGTTACTCATAACTCAAGTCACTTTTCCCTGAAACAGGGTGAGTATTGGCAACAGTGACCACTTTTACACTAGGTTACTTATCTATAATCTAAGTTGCAAAATGTATAAACATTTAAAATTCAAATTAAACTCATACTCACAAACATACACGTGTATGTTCGTGCTTACAAATTCTGCATGTGTATTAGCAAATTAAAATCCAAACCACAATATAAAATAAACATTGCCACTTTTGCCGACCTTCCCTGAAACTGGGGTGTCACTGGTTGAGTGAACAATTTATATAGTATGGTTACTCAGCCTCATATCAACTTATAAGTCAAGGAAAGACTTTTATTTCCTTGAATTCTTAAATGAACTGATTGATTGTCATTTTCGTTTATTTTTCTATCTAATCTAATCTAAGTGGCAAAATATAAAAAACATTAGGGAGATTCATTACAATGTAAATTCAATATTTCAAAAACAAACACTAGGCTTTTCCTTTTAAAAACAATATGTTTTACAAAAACCGACACATTTCCAAATTTATTCCAGGAATCTCTTTGAAAGCTCCTTAGGGGAATATTTCCAGTTGAGAAAGCTCTCCTCGTGAGTAGGGCATGTAAAATCAAACACTTTGTTTTTCATTTACATCGAAAAGCTTAGTCGAGTAGGGCTTTCCGAAAGTCGGGGACAGGTTAGAACGGCACAGTGGCAAAACGACACATGACAGAACGACACATGACAGAACATTACAATTACAAAACAACACATTGACCAAAAAATCACATGACAAAACAACGCATACCTAAAACAAACATACCATAAACGGCGCATAAAAAAACTACACATGACAAAACATCAAACAAATATCAATTTTGTTTCGGCAACACGTCAAATGTTACTCTTTATGTGCAGCTAAGTTAGGTTTTTATTCAATCAATAATGATCGTCGAGGGCGTTAATTTTTTTAAAAGCTTTACTTAATATTATATGTTCTGAATTCCATTTTATGTTTTTATATAGTGATGCACTGCCATTGTGATGATCTGTCATGAGTCGTTCTGTCATGTATTGTTCTCTCACATGTCATTCTGCCATGTGTCAGTATGACATGTGTCGTTTTGTCACAGTGTCGTCCTATCAAGAAACCCCGAAATTCATGTTAAATTCGGTTACTCTGATTTCATTACGGAGGCATTATAATTATTTCTTCCGCAAGAATGAACTCTGAAACTGACTTCCTCCATTACGCAGTTCGGGACGTTAAAAATCGCGAAGCTTTCGCGGGAAAGCTTTATGTTTCATCCAGAAAAAATACTTTTTCTTTTCAGAATCCGCCGTTTTAGCTTTGCGTGTTAAACTCAACATTTCTTATTATTGAAATTAAAATAGCGTCTCTAGCGATGTTTTTGATTCTTTTTACTTTTGAGCTTGAGTTTAAACATGATATTATATACTTGGGTGAAAGGAAGCTTTTTGTGTGGCGTTTTAAATAGCGCGTGCAAATATTCGTAGCTGGCAAAAGAATGAAGCACAAAATTAATAATCCAGTGGTTCTGAGATTTCACACCTTTTCCCTTTTTGAGCTTATTTTGGTTTTCAGTGGTTTTTTCAGGATTTTAGGAGACAAAACATAAACACTTTTTAAATGTATTTAAAAATACTGTAAAATATAATTAAGTTTTAATTAAATTCAAAATACTATCGATGAAGTCAATGAGTTTGAAGATAAAAAAAACGTTTTACCAACAATGTTTAAAAATACTGTGTTTTTTTTTTTTTTTTTAAGGAAATCCTGTGCGGGAGACTCCTTAGATTCTGAAGACTCTAGGGGTCTATGACACTTGTAGTGCCGCAGAGGTGTACGAGCTTGGTCGTCGCTACAAAGCGCCAATACTCAAGCAAGACCCAGTTGCTGTAAGGCTGGATGGACCCTTGGTGACCGGTCATTGGTAAAGGCTTATGAATTCTTCAACCCAGCGAAGAGCACATTCGAAATATTAATGGTATTTTTGTGTGCTCCGCCGGGATCCGAATCCACAACCTTCCAAATATTTACGAGTCCGAAGTGTTGCCACAACGGACTACGGACCGGTCCGAGATGCCAACGACACGCGGTGTACCTGAGCGCACACCCATCCAAGTACTGACCACGCCCAATGTTGCTTAACTTCGGTGATCTATGGGAACCGGTGCTTTCAACATGGCTAACGTCGTTGACAAATGTGTGATATTTAGTTTTCAATTAATCACAGCCTTCCAGAAAGATCAGAAAAAGTGTCAGGATGTATGTTCATTTAAGATTCGGGTTTTTATATTGCAAGTCCACATGCGGCGTCCACATGTTTAAGCGTGAACTTATACGTGTCTGCTTATGAAAATGCATATAATGTGAATCCCCAATGTTAAATATCTTTTGTAACTTAGATTAGATTAGAGATAAGATACCACTCTCGTTCATCACTCTATCATTAATTTTTGGTAGAATCATAAAGCTCTGTGTTGGAAGCTTCTCTGGGTACTGGGGAGCTTTCTTATTTGCAGCCAGGAGGCATATACTATACAGCCTTACTCTGGCTATATCCGGTCGCAGAACACAGCGGCGCTGGGCACTTCCTACCGTAGCTACCTCCGCACAATGATTAATCACCGACAGCTTTTTACTGTACCCACAGTGTTTACCTGCAAAAGCTCTACGCCATACGAAAATTATTGTTACGTTTTTGCTGGGTTCTCTTTTTAATTGAATTCAATTAATTATGTTTACAGAATTTATAATACTTGACAATTTCTGTTTATTGGTATATCACAGCAAATTTCTCTCTGCGACTCAACTCTCCGTACTATTTTAGTCTCTTATATACGGAACTACAGGGGCCTTTCTTGTATTCTCTAGATTATTCTCCCACCAGAACGTTTTGTAAAAACACAATCGCTATCACTTCCAGGTGGTTCCGTCTTACGTGTATACGAGTAGATGTGCATAGTCACTTTGATTTCATAGTCCGTCATCAAAAAGTCATCATCATCATCATTGGCCCGAAAACCCGGGGTGGGCCTTGGTCTTCTTCATCAACCACTGCCAGCGCTGTCTATCCAACATCTTCCTCCTACAGTCCCATATTCCCACTGCACGGCAATCCGCCACCACTCTATCCAGCCGTTTTCCCACTGTCCTGCGTCCTTCTGGGTTTTTCATCACAATCGTTTTCTCCAGGCTCCAATGGTCCATTTGCTGAATGTGTTCCAGCCAATGCAATATACTGGCATTTATTGAGCGGACCACATCATCGTTCTGGTACAGCTCATACAATACGGAGTTTTATCTTCTTCGCTTTTTTTTCTGAACTTTAGAAAGTTCTTTGGTTTTATTCTTAAATATTGCATGTTTAAAATAATTCACAAATTTAAAAAAGAGACGCTTAACTTTGATCCCATGTAGGACATGTAGTATTCATGAACCGGATGTCGGCGTTGAATATTTCAGGTTTCCGCTTACAGCACACTTTGTTGCTTCTTACTCTCATCTACTTCCACTTACATCCGGTCTCTCTCAACTTTTCCATGTTCAATAATAAAACAAGGAGTGAACAACCAAACCGAGATAAATTCCACGACAAATCGGTCATAGACAAATCCCTCCAAAGACAGCTAAGCCATGGGCAAATCGGTCACACGCAAAAACGCAATCAAGCTGCACTTGTAATGTAACTTCCTGTCGCGTTATCCCTGAATGATTTCGCATGTAGCGAGTGGAATTTATATATTTGTACAGGCTTTACGCCAACCACTTCAGTTGACGTTGAGGTTTCCCAGCTCCCGAGGGGGCTGGTATTTATTTCTTGTCAAGGCTAAGTAAACCTTGCCGGTATTTTATAATGGGGTTTGAAATAAACATCGACATGGCAAATCATTTCTGACACCCTCGGTGGGATTCGAATCCGAACTCACGGGGTAGAATGCAAGCACTCTACCAACTGAGCTATCGACCGGACACGAATTTTGGTTTAACGATAAATAACTCGGCTACAGGCCTTATCTAATCTTATCTAAGTTGAAAATATATGTAACATTAAAGATTCACATTATATCCACAATGATTGGGTGATGAACAGTGTGGTATAAAAGAGAATTTAAGTATGAAAGTACAAAAAAGCACAATAAGATGACTCGGACGTCTTGAAAGAATGGATGATGAACGACTAACGAAGAAAGTGTACAGAAAAAATATCAGAGTAAAGCGTGGAAAGGGAAGACCGAGGTAAGAATAGATAGACCAAAAAGATGATTTCGCGAAAGAATGTAATCTGCAGAATGAGAATAAGAGTATGTATGAAGAAAGTGATGAATGTTGAAGAGATGAAAGAGGTATGCAAGGACAAAAAAAAGTAGAGACGCATCTTCGGAGGTACCGGTCACCCCTAGTGGAACGGATACAGAAGCAGTAACAGTTGACCGAAAAGTCGTGTGGACAAATTATCGTGAGACCAATTTATCCATGGATGAGTTGTCTTGGACCGATGTGTCATGACACGTGTTTCTTGGGGTACCGAGATATCGAGGGGTACCTGCTTCACTTCCGGTCCCTCTCAACTTTCACGTTTTCAAGAATTTAACAGAGAGAGAAGAACTAAACCGAGACATGAAAGATACGAAAGAGGCATGAAAACGTATTTCACTAAAATTAAGAGTTAAGCAACTTTAACCGCCTTCCCCTGAAACAGTGGTTACAGCAACAATGGAGCTTATTAAAATTTTTGATCTGGTATACATTTGTAAGTACGCATAAAGGTAGCATGTGCAAGCGTTAACATGCTTGTATTTGCTTGTGCGCGTGCGAAACGCTAAAATGCTACTACGCTACACATACAGTGTAGCTCCTTACCGCGTTTTCCTCCAAGGAATAGCATGTGGTGAATGGAACCTTTTTATTTTCACAGGGGGCGGCAACTACTTTACTTGAAGTGGGGGTTTTCCAGCTCGTGAGAGGTCTGACATTCATTTATTGTGAAGACTGAGTAAACCTTGCCGGTATATTTTTAAAGTATTTTAGTAAGTACCGAAAAGGGAATTCATTTCAAATACCCTAAATGGGGTTCGAGCCCAGGCAAGAAATGCAAGCACTCTTCTAACTGAGCTATCGGCTGGAAGCATTAAATATTTATCTAAATATTAGTTTATTTGATAAACTTTGTACTCATTCACCGGGATCTATAATCTTTGTTGCACAACTATATTACATTTATGTGAATATTTATTGTACAAATGTCCACAAGCAGAAAGTTCCCTTTGAGTTAGCTCTTACACATGACGTATGTATGTGTTCTATAACAAATGAACAAAAGCCTTGCAACTCTTGCCGCCCTTCCATGAAACAAGGTTGACAATATCTCATATCTAAATAATGTCAGCCTCAGAGCAACGTAAAAGTCAAGGAACCAAAATAATAATAAACATCAAATTGGTTACATGAAGCAAACAATATAAATCACAATAATTCTAAATAGCACTGACATCTGTGATTCACATTGAAACTAAAATGACCTAATGGAAATCAATTATCGAGAAATAATGTTGAAAAATGTATGCAAAACCTGACACGGACGCCTGTGAATAAAACTGCAGAACTAAAGTAACCTCACCGATACTAGGAGCACATGAAATAGGAGGAGGTAAATGGAAATCTCATTTCTATGAAAAATATCACAAGGTATGTCTGAACAAAATTATTTTGCATTGATTGTTAAAAGGTATAACGTTAAAACGCTTTCAAAAAATCTAAATATAATTTTGCATGCAATAACGTAATATTTTAAAATTTTAAACGGAACATTAATTATATTTATTTATATTTTTGTATTTAATAAATAAATTGTAAAGTTTATACCTTTGTTTTTTGTCGTGGCACGCTGAGCCATGTTTGATTGTTTACATCTCAACAGCCAATCAGCTTCTAGTAAAATGACGTCACATCTACCAGGAACGCAAAATGTTGAAGAGGTAAATGGATGATTGCAATCTAATGAATAAAGTGCAAGGTATGCCTCATTGCATATATTTTCAATAAAATTTCACTTCATCACATTGAATCGTTTTCGACGACAAATGACATGACAAAACAACACATGATCGGTCCGTAGTCTAGTGGTTAACACTTCTGACTTGTAAATGGAAAGTTGTGAGTTTAAATCCCGGCGGAGCACAAAAAATATAAGATATATTTTCAAATACACTTTTTGCCTGGTAAAAAAATCATATTCCTTTACCAAAGACCGGTCACTAAAGGTCATCCAGGCTCACAGTAACTGGGTATTGCTTGAGAATTGGCGCTTTCTACAGTCACTACCAAGCTCGCAGAGGGCTCTTGAAGTGTAATTAACACAAAAACAGCGCTCACCAAATAAATCATCTTAATATTATTATGACAGAACGACACATCACAGAACAACACATGACAGAATAACACATGACAAATCGACACAGGGCAGAACAACACATGACAGAACATCGCAACGACAGTATTATATCACAATATGACAAAACAACACATGACAAATCGACACAGGGCAGAACAACA
The DNA here is from genome assembly GCA_951799405.1 of Agapetus fuscipes. Lineage (NCBI taxonomy): Eukaryota > Metazoa > Arthropoda > Insecta > Trichoptera > Glossosomatidae > Agapetus > Agapetus fuscipes. The sequence goes on along the minus strand of OX637358.1, from coordinate 6,563,993 downwards.
CATGACAGAACATCGCAACGCACAATATGACAAAACAACACAGAAAATACATCACTATGACAAAACAAGACAAGGACAAACATCACATGACAAAACATCACAAACCTTTAACAGAACTTACCATTTTTTATCATTATGATGTTTTTGCATGTGATGTTTTGTCATGGTGATTTTTGTCATGTGACGTCTTGTTATTGTGTTGTTCTGTCATGTGTTTTTCTATCATGTGTCGTTTTGTCACTGTGCCATTCAAACCTGTCACAATTTAATCTTATTGTATGCATTAATTTAATATCTTAAGTAAACAAATAAGAGTTGTTGCTTTAGTTATTAATTTTTAAAATATGTTTTTACGTGCATACCATTTTGCCACAATAACCAACTTCATGTTGGTTTTCTGACAGATGGTTGTCAAACCGATTTTTTGTCATAGTTTCAAAATAAAATTAATTTGAAATAAGTTGTACATAGAGTTTACATTCTGATAGAAATAAGTGATGTGTTAAATAAACTTAGTCTATTTCTTTAAAAAAATATAGTTTTCCGTATAAAATCAGTGTGTTTTTATACCCGTTTTCAAAGTTAAATTTATATTGATATTAACAGTTCCCGAAATGTAAATAACCAAAAAATTTAAGCTAATTTATTTGGAGAGCGCTGTTTTTGTGTGAATCACACTTCAAGAGCCTTTTGCGTGCTTTAAGGCCACTAGATACCACGATTTTTTGTAAGTAAATATTTGAACCTCGTGAAATCTATAATAATCTGTTATCTAGGTTTCAAAGATATATTGACATTTAAGGCTTACATGTAATGCATGCCCACAAATAGGTACATATTAATTCGCGCTCACACCTGTTGCATGTGTACATACACAATACACCAAACCTTACATGAACATAAACTTTACAAATCCTGCCGTCTTTCCCTGAAACCGGGATGGCATCGGCAAAAGTGAACCAAATGTAATGCATTTGTACATGTTACTTACGTGATATTTTGTGCTCCTCTGGGAATCAAACTCACAGCCTTCCGATTAGGAGTCTGTAGCGTTAGCTCTGCGGTATAATCAAAAACTTTACTAGGCCTTCTTTGGCACCCTTAGTGGAATTGCGACACAGTAACAGCTAAAGTAAATAGACAAAATAGTGAACTCGGACTTATTTGAAAAAAAAACCGATGGGCAAACATCACATTTCAATATGAAAATAGTCCTGTAACTGTAACCGTAACGCTGTCACCGTTCCTTTAGGGTTGGATTCATTCAAATGCACAAACCATCTCATTGTATTATTTTGGACTTTTGTCCTCACATCGTCTTTTACATACGAGTATCATTTCTTATCCCAGTAAGTAATAACAAAATACGTATTTGTTTGCCTCTTCCCTAGCAACCTAGTCACAATCTTGGTATCTGTGAAATTTATGCCGAGTTCATTTTGACATTAAATTGCACTTTTAAATCCAAATTACATTTAAACGTTTCAAAATTACACTTTCAGCCTTCGACAGGTAAAAAAAGTAAAAATGGCAAATCGGGATCCGGTCAAAGGGTGTGTGGATCTGTATGTTAGAGATCTGATCATCAGGGCTCGTCGAGTTGGGTCCGAGAGAGGGCAGGGGTGCGTTTGTATAGGCAGGGGTCGCGGACCAAAGCCGGGTCGATCAAATGGATAAATTAGGGCAGATGTTGTCAACAGTTAAAAAAATTGTCATGGAAAATCCAGTTTATTTTAATAAAAAATATTTTTAACATCACAGGCTTATATTCTTTAAGCATTTATAAGTTTTACTGTAACTGTAACTCTGTCGCCATTCCGCTAGGGGTGGCCAGAGCCTCTGCAGAGCTGCCTCCATTTCTTCCTATCCCTACATACCTCTTTGAATTAATTCATATCCATCACCTTTTTCATGCATTTTCTTCTTTTACGCTCGCTTTGTATATCCCCTACTTTCACAATCTCCTTTATTTGATCACTCCATACTTTTCTCGGTCGTCCCTTTTAAATTAAGTTTTAGTCGGTGCTATGGCCACGACGGTCAAGACGCTTGTTCAGCTAGCGTGTTTGGTTCAGATAACGTTGGTTCGAGCCACGGCTGGCCCCTTTGACCATAACATTGACCCTGGTTCAGATGTCGTTGCATCATGCATGCACACAAGTTTCTGCTTTTGCATGAAGACAAAATAGGTTGTAATGCAAAATAGGTTGCAAAATAGGCAAAATAGGTTGGTGAATTGCATTCCTCTTCACAAATTTATTAAAAAAAAAAAAAAAAAAGCAATGAAAATATTAAATCGACCTATTTTCTACGAGAGACAACACTAGAAAAGGGTAAAAATCCTAAAGTGTACGAGTTTTTCATGAGTATTTCTTTGCAAAGTTAAACCCAAATAAAAGTTTTATCCACGACTTCTCAAATCTGTGGATCAGCACTTATTCTGTGTTAGTTTTAACGTGGTGAAATATATATATTTTTTGACACCACCTTTGTCAATCACTGTCCGCAAGGGATGATTTTTCAAATGAAACCGTTCAGCGCCCATCAGGCCGACACCCTCAACTTTTTAGGGGATGAAATGGAGCGCATGTAATAAAACGTATGTGGGGAATACGGTGCACGCGTCAGACTGGGCTCGGAGAGTAATTGCGGTCATCAAATGAACGATCTTAATTAAAATGTTCACCACCCCTTAACTGACAAGTCTAACAAAAAATATATATTTATTACATTTTGTATTTACACGCAACGCAACGCAAACGCAACTAAGCTACACAAATAGTGTAACTTCTTGCCGCGTTATCCCCGAAGGGGTCGCATGTAGCGAGTTGAACCTTTTTTATTTTTACAGGTAAGGGGGCCGGCCTTACGCCAACCGCTTCATTTGAAGTGTGGGTTTCCCAGCTCCCGAGAGGGCTGGTACTCATTTCTTGTGAAGGCTGAGTAAACCTTGCCGGTATTTTATTTCGGGGTTTGAAATAAACACCGAAACGGGAAATCCTTTCTGACACCCTCGGTGGGATTCGAACCCGAGCTCACGGCATGGAATGCAAGCACTCTACCAACTGAGCTATCGACCGGACAACAAAAAATATAAATTCATAAATATAAAACCATGATAGGATATGGCTTTGATTATAGATTGGGGTGTGGCTGACAACCCATACTGTAAAAAAAATCGTCACTTTGTCAAAGTCAGCTCTGTTTGAAGGAAGTTCGCCGAGAGTTTCAGGACGTATGTTCATTTGAGATTGAGATTTCATGTGAGCTTACATGCGGCGTGTGTAAGTGTGAACTCATACTAAATTATAAATTGGTTTTGTTCAATAAAATTTTGCTCAATCTTATCAATGAAGTACTTATTCAAGGTCAACTTGTACCTACTAAGATCATTTCAGTGTTGACCTTTTTGTTTATTAATATTGCCCAGACATTGGATACGATTTATGCAAATATTGTGACGTTTCCCCTGTTTCAGGGAAGGTCAGCAAAAGTTGCAGGATTTATGTTCCTTTGAGGTTTGGATTCGGAATTTGTAAGTACACATTCAGCATTTGTAAGCGCGAGTTTACACGTGTCTGTTTGTGGGCATGCATTAGATATGAGTTTTTGAATGTTAATATTTATTTGCAACTTAGAGTAAAGTGTATGGCTGAAGCAACTACAGGGCGGTAGAGATACTTTTGTCGGCTTTGAATGTTTCATGACTTTGTAAAGAAATGATTAAATTTTACTCCAGAGACATACTAGACTCGCATCTTTAATAAATTGTTGTTTTTGTATTGCCGACTATAAGAAGAAAAAAGCACAGTGTTTTCAGTTTTGAAGTACATTGAAGTACAAAATTCTTAAAGAAGAACATCTTAGAGGGCTCTTGAGGTGTGATACACACAAAAACAGCGCTCACCAAATAAATCAGCCTAATTGGTCTAAAAATGGTCTAAACTGGTTCGGATGTCGGAATCAGAAAGGATTGTAGGGAAGAGAGGAATCCTGGGCAAAGGTGGAGAGGACTACAACTCGCAGAAGTCAAACTCGATGTTTTTTCAAGACGCCATTTATTTGGCTCACTGCCGCAAACACATGTTGACAGTAGGATGGTCAAAACACGAGAGAAAGTTTTATAACAAAAAAATTATATAAGACGTCAGACAAGTCTTCTTCCTCTTTTATCTTTTTAGTTGGTAGACAAAATGATATTAGACGTCAGAGTCGTCTTCTTTTTCTTTTGATATTAGTTATCATATTAAAATCAGACCCCTAATATTATTATTATTTTCTTGGTTGAAGAACCTAAGACAGTAGTTTGGCAGAAGCACAAGAGCCCTCTTTGGTGCCGCAGTATCGAACGTGCAAAGCGCTACGATGATCACCAATCTTCATTGAAGAGGCACAGGAAGAAGAAAGAGATAAAAAAAACAAGCTCTTTAAATAACCGAACGATTTTATAAAATATCACAGGCTTAAACTCTGACCCTAAATAAAAATTGCCACTCCGCAAAGTTGCGGATTAGGGTTGTATTCGTGAAATAATCACTGGTCATTTGGTGCGGGACGACCTCGCCAGGTTTAGTCGGAGTTTGACCCTCTCCTCGGACCCTAAGCTGATGGGAGGTCATCAATCCAAAAGGGGATTAGGCCCCTAAAAGGTCGGAGAACTTTTCACAAACAGACCTCGTGAGGAAAACAAAAATGTTTCTCGAGAATCTGTTTTTAATTTGATTAAAGTGCTTTGTCTTTTGATAGATAAACACTGTGTGTACTTTGTTCCAAGTATAAAACATTTGGATTAACTCCCCTCGATTGCGTAAATAGTAAAAGACATGCGATACCCAACATAATTCTCAACAACTAATGATGTAAAGCGCCCTTGAGGTGATTTTTCACAGTTCGGCGCTGAAGGAGAAATTGTCCAATAAATAAAATAAAAAATACATATATACGACAGCACTCCTAGCGAGTAGTTTAGTTTTTGTACATGTTTTTCTATTCACGTGATCGAGAAAAGTTTGAGTATGTAATAAAGTACTTAAATGCCATGCAAAGGGCTTGGGTTCGAATCCCAAAATGAGTATCAGAAATTATTTCTCGTTTCAGTGTGTATTTCGTTATAACATCCTTTTGTTGTTTTATACATCGAGTTCTATTAAATCCATGGTTTTATATAATGCTTAAATGTAATTTATCATTTTTGTTCTTTAACCTATAGATTGGTATGAGGTTGGAAACCCATACTGTATGCAATATACAACAGAAAGCCTAGGGAATGATTTAGTTTTTATTAATCTAAAACTCCTGAAACGCAAGGTCTTTGAGTCATGCGTGCTTCCAGTATCCACCTATCGTTTGGAAACAAAAGGGCTCACTCAGTATAGCGCCAACAGACTGAGGACGTGCCAAAGAGCTATTAAAAGGAGGATGCTGGGAATCAGCCTCAGAGACAGGGTTCCAGCCAGGAGATCCGTAGACGCACTGGTGTCACTGATGTCATACAGCGAGTGGCGCTGGGCTGGTCAAGTCGCAAGGCAGAACCATGACAGGTGGCCGAAAAGGATCGTCCAGTGGACGCCCAGGATCTCCAAGCGCTTAGGGAAATGCATATAATATGAATCATAAATATAATTTATCTTAGCAACTTAGATTAAAGACCATTTCATAAGGGCATTTTTCATTTGAGAATGGACATGAAATAAAAGTACATTTTTTCATAGATGATCAATCACGGATGTGTACACAATAGTTATTTATTATTCCGTAGTTAATCGCGTGCCGCAATGAAAGTGTATGAGCACGTCTATTGTCAACAGAGCTCAACAAAACAGAGACGTATCGGACAAAAATATCGAGCTGTGGTGAATAGACATATAAATAAAAGCAACTGTGGACATCTTTAATAATTTACAATCTAAGTTGCAAAGATATATTAACATTTAAAGCTCATATCAAAGCATAGCCATAAACAAACACGTGCAGTTCGCGGTTACAAATGCTGAATGTGTATGTACTTACAAATAAAATTCAAACCCCAAATGAGCATAAACCCTGCAACTTTGGCCGACCTTCCCTGACACAAGGGTGACATTGGCAAAGGGAACCATTTTTTTTAAGTATGGGTGGTCAGTCTCATTCCAACCTATAAGTCAAGGAATACATGTATATAACAAAAACAATATATTTTAAATCAAGGAACCTTGTTATTCCTTGACTTATATGTTAGTATAAGGCTGAATTTCCATACTGTAAAAAATGGTTCACATTGCCGATGTCATCTCCGTTTCAGGGAAGGTCGGTAAAAGTGGAAGGGCTTATGTTCATTTAAGGTATGGTTTTTAATTTTTATGCATTTATAAGCGCGAACTATGACATGTATGCTTGTGGGCATGCATTAACTATGAATTTTGAATGTTGACATATCTTTTTAAAAATGGGAAAAACAAATATTTTTTCATAAATTCGCAAAATGAAATGAAATGATTTCCTTTTTTATTGGCGAAATGTTTTTTTTTCTTTAAGGGCAAACGATTATGGCCCCGGACCCACGTCAGCCGACTGTCAATCGGCCGGGTTGATAATTAAATCGTGACATTTATCGAAGATTAGCCCGCCAATCGAAATGTTTCCCGCGTTTTTTGGAAATGTCATCCCTTGTAATATTTGCGAGGCTTTTGTGCAAATAAAGGTCCCGGTTAATAGGTTTTTGTGTGTTTTTTCAAAATTGGTCTGACTCGGATTCAATATTTATTTTGAAATAAAAATTGAGAACCAAGTTAGCTGCACATGTTTTGACCGGTCCGTAGTCTAGTTGTAACGCTTGGGACTCGTAAATGGGAGGTCGTGCGTTCGAATCGCGGCGGAGCTCAAAAATATATAATTTATTTTTTTCAAATAATGCTCTTTGTTGGGTTGAAAAAATCATATACCTTTACCAAAGACCGGTCACTAAAGGTCCATTCAGCCTTACAGTAAATGGGTCTTGCTTGAGAATTAGCGCTTTAATAAGCGACGACCAAGCTTGCAGAGGGCTCTTGAGGAGTGGTTCTCACAAACACAGCACTCCATCTTAGTAAAAAAATACATATCGATACCTAAAAGATAAAAGTGAATATGTGACATTTTAAGCTCACATGGGTTTCCCACATAAATACACTTTTTCCCTATTTTCTACGAGAGGAAGCACTCAAAAAAGTGTGAAAATCCTGTAGTCTAGAAGTTACGAGTATTTCCTTTTAATTATTTCACTTACTATGAGAAGTTACACTCTTTAGACTGTTTTATCTACGATTTCTCAAATCAGTGAATCAGCACTTATTCAGTACAAAATACGTATACAAGAATAGGAAGAAATCGGGGTAACTCTGCAGAGGCTTTGGCCATCCTTAGTATAAAAAACAACATAGCTACAGATACAGAATTTGTTGTTCTTTCACAATATCATACTTACTTTAATCTTTTCTTGTATGATAAGATAGAATAGGCGATATTTGTCATTCCAAAGAACATCCCATTTCAAAGAACATCCAATATCAATCGCCATTTTTTCTCAGTGTCTTAAAACAAAGCAACGCCACACACACCACAGCACTGCGCAGCTAACGGCCCTGCAACTGGACATGGACAACTGCCACATCACCAACACCTCTGCGGCACTATAACAAATGTCATAGACCCTTAGAGTCTCTCGAATCTAGGGAGTCTCCCGCATAGGCTTTCTTAAAATATATGTATATATATATATATATATCCACGGTACACGAATAAGCCAATCGTTATTTTACCCTTGCGATTTGTTTTTCAAAACAAATAATTAGTATTGTTTTTCGTGTCATGCAAATGCAACAATCTCTAATAGAGATCGCCAACGTCACGAACACCTAACAACATGAATATTTAACATGTGACACTCTTTTATGCATATCGTCACCTTAAATGTAAAACTGAATAAGTGCTGATTTATCATTTTTATTGATTGTAGAGAGAAAAACAGCTTTGTTTTCGATTACGTGAGTATATATATTTTTATACCACAACCGGTTTCGCAAACATCCGTTTGCATCGTCAGGTATTAATTGAACCACCTGACGATGCAAACGGATGTTTGCGAAACCGGTTGTGGTATAAAAATATATATACTCACGTAATCGAAAACAAAGCTGATTTATCAATTTGAGAAATCGTTGATAAAACACATTACTGGGTGTAACTTTTCATAGTAAGTGAACTCATTATATAAGAAAGTTATCATGATAAATTTCTAAACTACAGGATTTTCACACTCTATTTTTGCTTTCTGACGTAGAAAATAGGGAAAAGGTGCATTTATCTGAGAACCCCATGTTAGCTTAATATGTCACTTGTTCAATTTTACCTTTAAAGTATCGATATTTGAAACTTTAATACCTTATCCCGAGTAGAAAACATTGACGTCATTCCCCTCGATGGCGTAATTAGATATTTGTATGGAAGATACAACAGCACGTCTATTGAGAAATTTAATTTCCATACATTTTCTCTGTTTACGCCATCGAGGGAAATGACGCCAATGTTTTGTACTTCTGGTACTGGTGCCTATTAAAAAAACGATAAACCCATGTCGTATAAGGGTTTATGAGCTCAGCGTTTCAGTATTTACCTGAATTTGATTCCCGTAGCTCAGGTATACAAAAAAAGTGTATGCTCAACTGTGGGAACGCATGAAATATGAATCTTGAAAGCCGTAGAATGTTGCGCATACCATGAACAGTTATGGTCAGCAACTTAGGTGTCCTCCAGAGAGCCAGGACTAAGGGGCAACTACTGACAAGAATCACAGTCATAAAGGTATCGTACTTGGTACATGTCATCCCCTTAGTGTTTGTTTGTCTTATGTCTATAATAATCTGACTATTAGACCGGTCCGTCTTCCAGTGGTAACACTTCGAACTCATAAATAGAAGGCTGTGTGATCGAATCTCGGCGGAGTAGAAAAATATACCATTTATATTTTCAAAGTTGTTCTTTTCTGGGTTGAAAAATTCATACACCTTTACTAAAAACCGGTCATCAAAAAGGTCCATCCAGCCTTACGGCAACTGGGTCTTGCTTGAGCATTGGCACTTTGTAGCGACGACCAACCTCGTAAAAAGTCCGATCGATAGCTCAGATGGTAGAATGCTTGCATTCCATGCCGAGAGCAAGGGTTCGATCTTGAGATGTACTCAGCCTTCACAAGAAATGAGAACCAGCCCTCCCGAGAGCTGGAAAACACCCACTTCAACTGAACGTGGTTAGTGTGAGGTCAGCTTTCTTACCCGTAAAAATAAATGGGTCCCAAACAAGGACAGAAAAAAGTGGAGACGTATCTGTGGAGGTACCGCTCACGCCTAGTGAAACAGTGACAGACAGACATCAAACTCCACATCACCAACACCTCTGCAGCACTACAACAAGTGTCATAGACCTCTAGATTCTCTGAAATCTAGGAAGTCTCCCGCTTAGGATGACGGAGGTTTTGAAATCCAACGGCATTCGTACAGTAGGTGGGACGGTTTGGTTTTATGGCGCAGCTTTAAGGGATATTAAATCATTTTACAGGCTGGGGTCGGGAATCAAAACCTGCCTTTAATGTGAGCCGTAAAAAATCAAAGGTTAGGGAGTCGGCAGAAAAAAGTATACCGTAGAGATGTCACATTGAAAATATTGCTTTCAAGTTTTTTTTTCAGAAAGTAAGCCTATTTTTATGTTTTTTTTTTTTGAAAAGTTTTAGCGGAAACATTGTAGAACTCCATTTTAATTATTAAAAAATGATAACAAACTTTGTTTAGTCCTACTTTATTTATTTTTATTTAATTACAAACAAAAATAACGAGTTGTGACCGGTTTAGGCCTCTTGGCCATCCTTTTGCTTTATATAGTCTCCCATTATTTTAAGATTTCAGTTTCTCTGAGGATGGCCAAGAGGCCGAAACCGGTCACAACTCGTTATTTTTGTTTGTAACTAAATAAAAATAAATTAAGTAGAACTAAACAAAGTTTGTTATCATTTTTTAATAATATTTTTATGTCTTTATTTAAAAAAAAAGTGGAAATGGTTTAAACTGATTTTGTCGTTGATGGCATTTACGCAACGCAACTAAGCTACACATATAATGTAATCTCTTGCCGCGTTATCCCCGAAGGGGTTGCATATTATTGCGAGTTGAACCTATTTATTTTTACAGGTAAAGGGGCTGGCCTTACGCTAACCACTTCAGTTGAAGTGGGAGTTTCCCAGCTCCCGAGAGGGCTGGTACTCATTTCTTGTGAGGGCTGAGTAAGCCTTGCCGGCATTTTATTTTAGGGTTTGAAATAAGCATCAAAACGGGAAATATCTGACACCCTCGGCGGGATTCGAACCCGAGCTCACGGCATGGAATGCAAGCACTCTACTAACTGAGCTATCGACCGGACCGGCATTTAAATATATAAATATGTAAAAAAAACATATTCTATCGAAGTTGCGTGGATGTATTGATAGTTCAGGTTCATTTTCAATCAAGACAAATTTATACTTATTGAATCACACTTATTCTTTCTCTGGAGTAACATTAGCAAAAATTATCCTATTTTTATCAACTCTATCCAAACCTATAACTCTACAATCTAAGTTGCAAAGACATATTGCCATTTAAGGCTCATATATTTATGCATATACATGCCCACAAGCCGGCACATGTAAATTCTCGCTTACACATGCTGCATGTGTACATACAAAATAAACCAAACCTCACAGGAATATAAACTTAGCAACTCCTGCCTCCTTTTTCTGAAACCGGGGTAGTATTGGCATAAGTGAACAGGTCTGCCTCGTAACAACCTATTACGTCACCTTAGTACTTGTTTGTCTAATACTCCTCTTATCCTAACAGCGGTAATTTCACACGAGCAATGTTTTGTATGTGTATGGGATTCTTCATCTTCGTGTCAGCTTCACACCGTATTGGCCCAGTAACGAGCAATGTCTACAGCTCTTTGGTTACCCGCAAAGAGATCATCCATGGAGCAGCTTGTCGGACAGGAGGGACAACACCGCAGGTGCTCCATTGTTTGCTGAACTCCTCCCGTCCCAGAAATCCCCAGGTCAGCATGCTGGCCCGGGCTCTTCCAACATTGGTCCTCAATCTGTTCATGGATCTCCATACGGGCCACTCGAGGTTCTTTCCTGGGGGTAGGCTCTCTGAAGGCTGCACAAAGCTCTCCGGGCATTCCTCCTTCCACATTTGTAATCTCTCCGCCACTGGATCCAAAGACAAGGGCTGCACGGAACTAAGGAAGCTGTGTCTCGACTTCAGGCGCTGCTGTGATGAAAAGCCACTTCCGTAGATGCAGTGCTGTGTGCACGTTAGAGCCTTCTGCCTCTCGACTCTCGAAGCCACTTTGCGTCTGATGTGGGGTGGGGCTATGCCTGCAAGAGGATATAACTTCCCCGTGGGCGTTGGCTTGAGGCATCCTGATACAATACGGCAGGTATCATTCAGCGCGACATCAACTTGCTTCGCATGTGCGGAGCGTTCCCTACCGGGGCTGTGTATGGGATCAATCATTGGAATTGATTTTGAAAATATTTAAGCAACATGAAACAAATTAATTTCTCGTGTTTTACGTTTTTTTCAAAACTCAGACTGTTAAAAATGTGATGCTTATGACAATTTCATTGAAAGGTAATTTTTGGATTAATTATAAGATAAACCAAACAAGCACCCGAGTGACAATTACTCAAGGAAATAATAAAACAAAAATAATAATTTTCAATAAAATATGTACAAAACAATGAAACTAAGGGATAACCATCCAACCCAATTGGTGTTTAATATTCTCCACAGTTTTACACCACTATAAACTTATTTTAAAATAATAAAAATCACATTCGTCAAAAAGACAGTAAAAAAGGGTTTTATTTCTTTATGAACTTCTTCACCACTTTCATTCCTCTCACATTTTATGACACACTCAAAAAAATATTCAACGTCATCCATAATTCCAATTTCATTTCAACGTCACTTTATCCAGCAATCAAATATGTTTATTACTCCTTCATGTCATTCTTTTATTACCTTTTAGCTTTTTCACAATCCTCCAGGACTCTCTGTCTTGTGCTGCTTCCCTCCATGGTCCGCTTACTCCCATGATGATGATGGTGGATGATTTCTTTCCTGTGGCGCCATTTAATGGTCCAGGACCATCTCAAGGGCGCCAAAAGTAGGGCTATAGGGCTGAAAGTCTCATCACCACGGTAATAATAATAATATTAGGATGATTAATTTGGTGAGCGCTGTTTTTGTGTGGATCACACCTCAAGAGACCTCTGCGAGCTTGGTCGCCGCTGAAGAAAGCGCCAATTCTCAAGCAAGACCCAGTTATTGTAAGGTTGGATGGACTTTCAGTGACCGGTCTTTGGTAAAGGTTTATGAATTTTTCAACTCGGCGAAGAGCACATTTGGAAATATAAATGGTATATTTTTGTGCTCCGCTGAGATTCGAATCCACAACCTTCCATTTACGAGTTCGAAGTGGACATTTCAGGCGCTTTCGATAGCGCCTGGTGGCCCATGATCTTGGCGAAGCTCAGGCGTCGTAATATTCCGGCTAATATAAACGACTGCATAGCTTCGTACTTCTCCGCGCGACGCGTTACGATGGACGCGGGCCCCACCCTTATTGAGAGGGATGTATCCAGGGGATGCCCCCAGGGCTCAGTCCTCGGGCCCCTCCTCTGGAACATCCTGTTTGATGATCTTCTCTCTCTCCCTCTCCCCCAGGGCTGCGAGGTGCGTGCTTACGCGGACGATGCGCTTCTCACTGTGGAGGCGGGATCACGTGCTGAGATGGAATCTCTATCTCAGTCAGCCCTCCGCGCCATAGCAGACTGGGGGGTTAATAATAAGCTCTCCTTTGCTCCCCACAAGACCGAAGCTATCCTCCTCAAGGGTAAGCTAGACGTCGGTAGACCCCCAAAAATAATGTTCCTAGACACACGCGTAAAATTCTCGCGGACCGTAGTATACCTGGGCGTTTCCCTGAACGCCAACTTCCCCTTCGTTGAGCACGCGAAAGCCATCACCCAGAAGGCGAATAGCGCATTCGGGAAGATGGCTCGACTATCGAACACGTCGTGGGGCCTGCGGGGTCGTGCACTCCGCATCCTCTATGACTCGGTCTTCCTCGGCACCGCCGCTTATGCGGCGTCATGCTGGGCGGACAAGTGTCGGCGTGGAAATGCACGACGCGCGGCGCTTTCCGGTCAGAGGAGTTCGTTGCTCCTCCTGACAAAAGCGTACCGATCCACCGCGACGGACTCGCTCCCGGCCCTAGCCGGGGTGCTCCCCCTCGACCTCGAGCTCCAGTACCGCGCCGCTATCGGTTCTCTCAGGCGAGGCCTCCCGGCCAAGCTTGAACATCAGGTGATCCCGCCGCCGCCGGATGGACGCCTGACGCAGCGTGTCAGGGACTCGGTTCGCGACGCTATATACGCACAGTGGCAAAGGTACTGGGACGTCACATCGTGTGACAAGGTCATCTACTCCTTTTTTCCGTCGATCGGGGAGCGCATGGCTGCGCGGTGGCTCGTCCCGGACCACTTCACCAGCCAGTTCCTCACTGGTCACGGGAAATTTGCGCACTACCTTTTAGAACGGGGCGTCATCTCTCAGGGTGGAGGGGAGTGTTTGTGCGGACCCATTGCCCAGGACGTGCGGCACGTCCTGTGGGATTGCCCTCTGCTGCACTCTCAACGAGAGCTCCTCATCGACGCAGTCCGGCCGGCCGGTTCCGGACCGGTCGGCTACGCGGACCTCGTTGCCAGTAGAGCCAACTACCTTGCATTCCGCCGCTTCTGCCAGTCCTGGCACGAGTTCGCAACCGCGGGCTCAAGACTGGGCAGAGGTGACCATTAGCCCTCAGTCAGTCCTCGCGACACCCATACATATTGACGTATGTACACCCATAACTTACTGCGCTCAGCGCGGATGGCAACTCGTTCGATACACGTCAATGAAGGGCTCCCGTCAGGCACATTAGCTTCAGTAACCTCGACGTTCTGGGGAGGGTGGGACTTCTTAGAGTCATGCGTTAGCCCCTGATTTGAGGATCCTCTTTTTCCTTTCTTGAGTAGAGTAACTTTAGCTGATTAACTTCAACGGGAAGGCCTTCCGCCGCCAAAAAAACATTGCAAGTGAAGTATCACCAAGTGAAGCGACTCCGCATGAGTTGTATGAACTTGGTGGGTGGAGGTGGGTAAAGTGCCTGCTGCCATTGGACTACGGACCGGTCCAAGAAATGCCAACAACACCCGGTGTATCTGAGCGGTCACCCACCCAAGTAGCATCCGCGCCCAATGTTGCTTAACTTCAGTGATCTGACGAGAACCGGTGCTTTCGACATGGTATCGTCGTTGACAAAATTGACGGTAATTCTTACCTAACGAATATCAGTAATATTTGTATGAAGATCTGTCAATCCAAGATGGCTGCAAGTGAACAGCTGATAGTCTTCATACAAATATTACCGATATTCGGTAGGTAAGAATTACCGCGGTGATGAGACTTCCAGCCCAGGACTTCAGCGACAGCCTCGACATTGTCTGCCCACCGCATCCTGGGACGTCTGAGTGGTCTAACACCGGAAGAGGTAACATCCAAGACTTCTCCTTCCTCAGCCTTTCGTAGTCCACTCCTGGATGTAGGCCTTCTCTAATCCTCTCTATTTCTGTCTATCACACTGAACACAGCAATGTCCAGCCATCCTCTGCCTGCATTTCTCTTGTTGACCGGCCCGTAATCTAGAGGTAACGCTTTGGACTCTTAAATGGAAAGTCGTCGGTTCGAATCCTGGGGGTACACAAAAATGGTAGCATTTGTATTTTCAAATATGATCTTCGCTGGGTTGAAAAATTCATATACATTTACCAAAAACCGGTCACCAAAGGGCCAGCCTTACAGCAAATCAACAACTGAGTATTGCTTGTAAATTGGCGCTTTCTATAGCGACGACCCAGCTCGCAAATAACTTTTGAGGTGTGGTTCACACAAAAACAGCGCTCGCCCAATTTAAACATAATAATATTATTAATGTAATTTAGCCACCTCAGTTGAGGTCTCCCTACTTCTTTCTTGGACATCATAGGCCGCCACTGGACGATCCTTTTCGGCCACCTGTCATGATCCTGCCTTGCGACGTGACCAGCCCAGCGCCACTTTCAGCAGGGCACTCGCTGTATGACATCAGTGACACCAGTGCGTCTACGGATCTTTGAGTTTAATTTTGCTTTATTAAAAAAATCTTTGTGTACTTTGTTTATAATGACGTAAACAAGCCGAAAGTAATAAATGTATAATCTATAATCTAAGTTGCAAAGATATATTAATATCATAGCTCATATCAAATGCAACAAACAGTGTATTTCGCGCTTACAAATGCTGAATGTGTACTTACAAATAAAATCTAAACCTCAAATGAACATAAGCCCTGGAACTTTTGCCGACCTTCTCTGAAACAGGGGTGACATTTGCAAAGTGAACCATTTTTTTTTCAGTATGGGTGGTCAGCCTCATACTAACCTATAAATCAAGGAATTCTCGTAAAATAAATGACTTGGGAAAATCAAACTTGTGTTTTGATTTATTTTTATAAGTAAATTTCTCAATTCATTGTTCCTGCATTTGAGATTGTCATCTGTCGCTGTAGGCGTGAACGGCGCCATCGCACACAATTCTACATTATTGCGCTGTAAGCAATGTTGTTCTACGAGGCAATTTACATTCAATTACACCGCCGGCTTATGCTCGGCTAGCGGATTGATACGGACGGTGAAGCGGTGAAAGCGTCCAACTGACAAAAAAATATCTGTAACATGCTACATGAACTCTCTGTAGTCTAGTAGGCTGTAGTCTTCAGACTTGTAAATGGAAGGTCGTGGACTCGAATCCCTTTTTTTCACTTTGCCACTTTTGTAAGTGTAACTCTGTCGCCGTTCCGCAAGGGATGGCCAGAGCATTAGCAGAACTGCCTCCATTACTTCCTATCAGTGGCGAAGGGTGCCATACAAGCCGGTTTCCATTGGTTACCCGTTAAAAATGAGGCAGAAATGATAATAAAGTAGACTGCATAGTTTTAATGGGGAAAAAATAAGTACTGTTTCTTTGGTTTTAAATGTATATTTTTACTTTGTGCCTATATTTTTTAACTACTTTGTTACATAATTTTAAAAGGGAAGCCGATGGGAACCGGCTTGTATAGCACGCTTCGCCACTGCTTCCTATCCTTACATACCTCTTTCAATTTATTCATAGCCATCACTTTTTTCATACATTTTCTTCTGGCACACTTTTGTACTGTGTATTTGAGTGTACTTTTGTACTGTGGTTATTTGCATTTCGAATCGCAATTCTGCAATTATTGCCATATGAAAATTATATCGTAATACTCTTACGAATATGTACCTAATGTTGTAAGTTGTGTCTGTGAAGATTCCAAAAACAGGTACTTAAACAGTTGTATTTGTATTTGTTCAAGATTGTGTGAGTATTTGCTCAAATATTCTCAGTAGAATGTTTTGGTAAAATCTCACCTGCGCCATTTCTCAATGTTTCGAGAATAACTCTTATTCTCACCTATAAATAGAGACCGAGATGCTCTATAGCCAGACTAGTATTCAAACCATCGAGCTATTTAGTTCAAAAGCAACGCTGTGTACGAACCGTATGTGTACTGAGATATTAAAATCTAAAGTTTAAAATAAATATTAAATTAAATAAGATATTAAAGTATTAAATAAACTGTGTAAAAATAAATAACCGGATTTTTTATGAAATTGAAGGTCCGGTCGATAGCTCAGTTGGTATAGTGCTTGCATTCCATGACTTGAGCTCGGATTCGAATCCCGCCGAAGGTGTCAGAGATGATTTCCCGTTTCGGTGTTTATTTTAAACCCTTAAATAAAATGCCAGCAAAGTTTACTCAGCCTTCACAAGAAATGAGTACCAGTCCCCTGGCGAGCTGGGAAACCCCCACTTCAACTGAAGCGGTTGGCGTAAGGCCGGCCCCTTAGCTGTAAAAATAAAAAGTTTCCACTCGCCACATGCGAAACCCTGCGGGGATAACGTGGCAAGAAGTTACACTATATGTGTAGCTTAGTTGCGTTGTTGCGTTGAACCCGGTAAAATCATTTGAACACTTTTTTTGATCTACTGAAATTTGTGAGTTGTCCCACTTGTGTGTTGCAGTATGCAAATCGTTTTGAAACATTACCTGGCAAGATTACTTCCATCCGAAATGAAATTGCGGCAATAGAATTCCTGGTAAAGGCGCGTCCCCGCAGCGAGCACTTCTATTCAAATCTTAATTTTCAACTCTTCAGATAGATCTCGAAACCTGCTACGACGCTATGGTCGGGCGGATAAGGCGTCTGTACCCGAATTTGCGTTATTTAAACAATCGCAAGTTCTAACCCAGCCTGCACCTTGTCCTTTCGACAATAGCTTTGACCTTAGTTCAGCAGATCGCTCCCCCAGTTCTTGTTTGCCGTATTGACCAATTTTGTCAAATACGACTTTTAATGCAGTTGTCTAAAGAATCAAATTCTACACAATCTGAGCTGAGAAAAAACGTAAAACTCGATAGTGTGAGAGTTGTTTTAAATATTTTTAAATCAATTTTCGTGTTTTTAAATCAGGCAGCGAGATGTCATCGGGTTATTATAAACTGCCGGTCCGTAGTCTAGTGGTAACGCATCTATAATCTAAGTTGCAAAGATATATTACATTTAAGATTCATATTAAATGGAATACCACAAAAAGACACGCATAAGTTCACACTTGCACATGCCGCATGTAGACTAACAACATAAATCACCAATCACAAATGAACATAAGCCCTGCATCTCTGGCCGATCTTCCCTGAAAGAGGGGTGACATCGACAAAGTGAACCATTTTTTTACAGTATGGGTGGCATCGAACTCGTAAATGGAAGGTTGTGGGTTCGAATCCTGGTGGAGCACAAAAAAAAATAACATCATTATCCCTCGTCACAAATTTATTTACTTGTTTTACACCTTTGATTAAAAAAAATATAAACTTGAAATATTAAAAACAAAATCACAACCAGATGTTTAATATATCTAAAGAAATGTTTTACAAAGAAAGACTACGCGTTCACATAAACGTTCGGACATAATGTTCACTTCATTTTCAACCGTCAATACTTGGCTTCAACAATTTCCTTTTAACTGGTATTCAAAGTCCGTCCCCAAATCTGAAATCCTCCCATAATCCAAGTATTAACTAAACCTCCTTATTCATGAACAAGACTAGCTCAAGTAGGTACCTGTATTCAGATATGTAAATCGTTATTTTATATTTTTCTATTCTATTTATTGATATTTTCGCAGTTTTAAACCTGTTATAGATTTTGGAAAGTTTTCACTTTTAGTGAGCTTTCACTTTTTGTTGAGTTTTTAGATTGGAGAGCTTTGACTTTTTAGTGAGCTTTCAGTTTTTGGAGAGCTTTCACGTTTAGGTGTGCTTTAATTTTTTTGTGAGCTTTTCTTTTAAGGTGTGCTTTAAGTTTTTGGTGAGTTTTTCCTTTTTGGTGAGCTTTAATTTTTTTTTAGTTTTTTTTTGTTGAGCTTTTAGTTTTTGGTGAGCTTTGACTTTTTGGTGAGCTTTTTTTTTTTGCTGAACTTTCACTTTTTGGCAAATTTTTTTTGTGAGCTTATAGTTTTTGGAGAGCTTTCTTTTTTTGGTGAGCTTTCATTTTTTTGTGACTTTCAGTTTTTGGTGAGCTTTTACTTTTTTGTAAGCTTTTATTTTTGATGAGCTTTCACTTTTTGGAGAGCTTTCAGTAATAAGTAAGCTTTCACTTTTTTGTAAACTTTCAGTTTTTTGCGAGCTTTCACTTTTTGTGAATTTTTGTTTTGCTGAGCTTTTAGTTTTTGGTGAGCTTTCACTAACTGGTGAGCTTTTTATTTTATTTTTCCTAAATGCATTGTATATTTTCCTTAACGGTTTTTTACATAGTGCTTTCACACCCTTTCTACAGTTTACAATATACTACATATTATGATTTGCGGATTTAATTGAATAAAAACTTTCTTTTACACAATTTATTTCACATACGGTTCACATTTGGTTCATACACAGCGTTTCTTTTGAACTGTATAGCTCGACGACTTATATACTAGTCTGGCTACAGAGCATCTCGGTCTCTATTTATAGGTGAGAATAAATTTTATTCTCGAAATGAAAACTGGCACATGCTAGATTTCGTCAGAACATTATACTATAGATATTCGAGTAAGCGCTCACACAATCTCCAACAAATACAAGTACAATTTTAATATTTTTAAGAATCAAATTCCAATGAAAAAAATGTTTCTCTTCACCAATTAATTATTAATTTAATTCAGATAATATTACGAACGTTTTCGACATAGGTTCATACAACAAGTGCATACATCTAGAGACACAGACTCACACAGACACACTATTACACATTCGCAACAGTACATTATACATTCGCCAGGTGTAATTTTGAAGTGTTGGATGTCTCATAATGGATTCCATCAGCACACATAAAGGCGTCAATCAGAATAATTACTCCAGGATACAATTACTCGCAAATCGGCGGATCTAATGCCCGCCATTCGCGGCACCGGCTGGAATCATGTTTGGTAGGATATTTAACAGTTGAATCAGTCGCCATGTGTCTAGTAATTAAAACACATTAATTCCTGATTGAATTTTCAAAACTGAGACGAATTAATGCATGAATAACGCAACTAAGCTACACATATAGTGTAACTTCTTGCCTGCGTTATCCCCGAAGGGATCGCATGCGGTAATTCGGTACATTTTTATTTTTACGGGTAAAGGGGCCGGCCTCACACCTACCACTTTCAGTTGAAGTTGGGGTTTCCCAGATCCCGGGGGGGCTGATTCTCATTTCTCATGAAGGCTGAGTAAACATTGAGATCGAACCCTTGCTCTCGGCATGGAATGCAAGCATTCTACCAATTGAGCTATCGAACTTTTTAACTTTTTACGAGCTTGGTCGTCGTCGCTACAAAGTGCCAATTCTCAAGCAACACCCAGTTGCTGTAAGGCTGGATGGACCTTTGGTGACATGTGGAGTATGCGAGAGGCGTCCGTTTAGAAGCTATGTATTTGGTCCGCAATTGTGTCAGAGACCAGAATCGATTGAAACATTGAGCCCTGAAGCCGATAAGCTAAGAGCTAGAAATATTGTAAACCGACATTGTGAAAAATAAATCTTGAAAAAAAATTGCAGTTTAGTTAAAGGAACCCAACTTAAATCATAAAAAACTACTAAACTACAGTCGATTTTCGTATTCTCATATCCATATATTTTCTTTTCAAGGTTGAATGCAAAAAAAAATGTAATAAATTTGTGCCAAAAAGACTGTTTCAGAAATAAACTCATTTCATATGCTGACGGCTTGAATCCATGCCCAAGATAAACTACGTTTCATGCAGGCATACTCTACATACATTTATATCGGAGAGAGAACAGAAAAAAAACAATACAATGATTTATGTAGACAACAATTCCTATACATTTGTAGGGCATTCAGATTATCATATTTATTTTTATATTAGTTACTTCGTAAATCTGTGCGCACTTTTTTTTTATTTTATATTTTTTCATCGATATTGAAGCATTTATTTATATTTTTTATTTGTATATGCCGTGTGAATAAAAATACTTGTCTTGTCTTGTATCCTGCCGCCTTTCCTCTAGGGGTGGCCAGTACCTGTACACAAGTGCCTCCACTTGACTCTGTCCTTGCATACTTCTTTCATCTCATCTAATTTCATCACTCTTTTCATGCATGCTCTTCTCTTGTATTACAATTTACATATTTAACCTTTGTTCTTTTAATTAATAGGTTGGTATGAAACTGGCTACCCATACTGTAAAAAATGGTTCACCATGTTAATGTCACCACTGTTTCAGAGAAGGTCGGCAAGAGGTGCACGGAACATGTTCATTTGAGATTGGGTGTTTTATGTAGTAGGTCCGTGGTAGCGCTAACTTATACTGTAAAAAATGGTTCACTTTGAAAATGTAAACCCTTTTTCAGGGAAGGTCGGTAGGAAGGTTTTTGCTTGAAATCGCTTGAAAAAATATATGCATAAATCAAAAAGAACGTACGGTGGAAATGAAGCATTTGAAAAGCATGACAGGAAAAACTCTGAGGGATAGAGTTAGGAATGAATGGGTAAAAAAATAATGTAATTTGAAAGAGGATGTGAAAGTAAAGGTACAAAAGAATGTGATGAGATGGTTTGAGTTTGGAAAGAATGAATCATGATAGACTGACAAAGTTTTTATACAAAGAAAGTATGAAAGGAAAAAGAGGAAAGGGACAACCGAGAAAAGTATGGAGTGATCATATTGAGGAGATTGTGAAAGAATGGGATAAACAAAGTGAGCGTAAAAGAAGAAAATGCATGAAAAAGGTGATGGACATGAATGAATTGAAAGAGGAAAAAATTTAAGGCAGCTCTGCAGAGGCTCTGGCCACCCCTAGCGGAATGGCGATAGAGTTACAGTTACAGTTACAGTGAAAGTTTTCATAGCGCCTGAAACAAGCCTCTTTTTTACATTTATCTCTAAAACAAAGACCCGATTGTCTGAAAATAAATCAAAGTTTTTCTACCCCGTTCCCCATCTAAACAATCTGTCTCTTTCCCCTCTTAAGTTTCTTAGATTCTTTTTTACGTTAGTTTAAAACTTTCCCCTTAAGGTAAAGTTTAAACTACTTTTTAAATTAATTTTCTCCTTTTATTTTCAATTCTATTTTGATTAAATTTTGAAACATTTCCTATAAAATGTAACAATAGAAAGTGTTGCATTCACGAGAATGAGAAATTTAATTTTAAATTTCATCCATGATTATCCTGTCGATAAATCAATGCAAGAAAAGAAGGATGTCGTGGTAGAGGAAGACCGAGAAAGGTATGGATGGACCAAATTTCCGAAATAGCGAATGAATGAGATATCCAGAGTCATAATAAAAGGAGAGCTTGTGTGAAAAAGGTTATGACTCTGGATGAAATGAAAGAAGTATGTAAGGACTTTATATTCCGTGATCTGTGGTAAGGACAGAAAAAAGTGGCGGCTTATCTGTAATGTAGGCGGCTAAGGCCAAGAATCAATTTTCATTTTTATAGATGTTTTGTAGATTTTCTAGTGTTTTTTTGTTTGTAAAACTGGATGTAATTAATTGCTTGTATTCCTTGACTTATAGATTGGTATGACGCTGACCACACATACTGTAAAAAATGGTTCACTTTGCCAATGTCACCCCTGTGTCAGGGACGGTTATGTTCATTTAAGGTTTGGATTTTATTTGTAAGTACACATTCAGCATTTGTAAGCGCGAACTACACGTGTTTGTTTGTGGGCATACATTTGAGAACTTTAAATGAATATATCCTTGCAACTTAGATTATAGATTATATATAGATACCTTATTTACTTCTCTTTCATTCACCGTCCACGACTCGCTTTTATACATCAGGGTCGGCAACCATTTTCATTTTCAGTTCTGTTTGAGAGTGAATAAAAAAAGACAAGAAATCAGTGTATGGAAATTGAGCTTTTGCTCCCAAATAATAAATGGCATCCACATTGCCAAAAATCACTGAAAGATTAAGACGTTACTTCTTATCCGTTTTTTTTTTACCCTAAACGAAATCGATTGAATTGTCTGTCTGCACCACAAATAAAAAAAAAATTACACTCACCCATCGCGTTTTACCATAAATACATTATATCTAAAACACTCTCTTGGGGCGCTGTTTCAATTTTCATACATTTTTTTGTTTCAACAAAGTTTCATATTGAAGGTAGGGATTCACACTTGGAGTGCTGTGAAATTTTCAGCATAGAGTGAATCGAAGAAAAAAAACACTTTAAAATTTATCGATATTTTATTCAAAAGATTTTTTATAGCCTGCTGTATGTGAGAGTGGATCGCTTTATAGCCCTGTTCCCTAAAAGTAATGGCATTCACAAAAAATACATGAAAATTTAAACGCTCACTAGAGTCGCTGTTTCAGTTTCCATACATATTTTTTGATACGCAATTATTCACTAAGAGCGTAGTGTTTTGTGCTTGGGATTTTTTATGCTCTATCGTTGGAAATAGCAGCCAGAACGTTCTAGAAGTACGGCTCCGTATACATATTATCATATTGATACATGCGAGATTTATATTTGATTTTTATTGCAAGGAAAACACATAAAAATGTGTGTGCGTAAAATCTAACATTCGAAAAATATACTGCGCGTAGTACAACGAAGCTTTTTTCGCTTTTCTCAAATGTATGAAGATATTTTTTCAGACAAAATTGTAAAAATCTATAATCTAAGTTTCAAAGATATTTTAAAATTTGAATTAATAGTACACCTAATGGTCATCCCTTGACTTATAGGCTGGTATGAAGCTAACCACTCATCCTCTAAAAACAATGGCTCACTTTGCCAATGTCACCTCTGTTTCAGGGAAGGTCGGCAAAAGTTGCAGGGTTAATATTTATTTGAGGTTTAGTTTTTAATTTGCACTAACAAATTAAAGAGTATCATTTCGTCACCTTAGTGGTTGTTTTGACTTATTTCCATCAGAGGTATTTTCACAAGAGCAACGTTTGTATGAGTACTGGACCAATATGTCTTATGAAAACTAAATACATATTAATCTAAGAAATACTTAAAACAGCTCGCACATTATCGTGTTTTATGTTTTTTTCTTAGCTCAGATAGGGTAGACTGTGATTTAATAAGACAATTTCATTGAAAGTTCATCTTTGAATCAAATGGTAGATAAGACAAACAAACACTGAAGGAATTTGTAAGCACGTACCTTCACGTGTCAGTTTGTGGAAATGCATTTAATATAATTTTTCAATGTTTACTTTGTAACTTAGATTATAGATTGTTTAGTCAAACAAAACTATTAAACGTTAGGTTCATGTTAGAATCACAGTCAGCAGAACAGCAACACTGCGATCAGCAGCATCATGTCGCAGTCGGATACGGTTTCCAAAAAGGGAAAAGAAGACCGTTTTTGGAGATCGAGCCTTCAAGGTGGCTGCTCCAACGATATGGAACGGCCTCCCAGATGACCTGCGCGAAATGGATCTGGAGAGCACTTTAAAGAAAGGGGTTGAAGACCCACCTGTTCGCGCGCTCATATGAGCAAGCGCCTTTGGGATGACCAAGAGTCATGAAAAGGCGCTATGAAAATATTGTATTATTATTATTGTTTGACTTATTTACAATAAAATTAATTGAGGAATTGAACTTCTCGGATATTAGACGAACCGTTGTAGAAGAAGTTATATTTTGCTAGACGGTTTATTGGCGATGTAGCCAACGTTTTCAAAAGGCACCCTCCCTGCACGACGACTGAAGATGAACATATTGAGATGAACGCCAGTTCATTATCAGTCGTCGTGCAGAGAAGGTGTCTCCTGAAGACGTTATCTACGTCGCTAACGAAACGTCGAAAATAATAATAATAATATTTTTTTATTCCAGCTTAGTCATGGGGAGGGTGCAATACATGACCAGCCATAGAAAAAAAAATACAGCAATAGAAAAGTACATGGAAGAAGAATACAAAAATGCAGAAAACACAGAAATACACAAAAGCAGAACTATATATAAAAAAAGAAACAATATTTCTAATTAAACAGATAGAATCGAAAGGAAAGAGAATACATGTACATTGTACATAGGAATAGCAAGAAAATTAAACACAGGGAAGAAAAAGCTAGGTAAGTTCCTTGCCCTATGACGCCAAATCAACTCCCATTTCAGGCCTCTGATTGCTGCGATCAGAGAGTTTTCACTGGATTTTATTCTCTCTAATAATGTCAGTTCTCTTAAAATAGTTAATCTAATACCCGAGTAATAACTTTCAATAGTGTAGTTATTATTTTAAAAAATTCAGTTAACCTGACACTAAGAAAAAAACACTCGTTTTCTGTTTTCAAATACATTTTCCCTTCAAATACACTGAAGGAAATAAAATCTTTTATCTTTACATTTCAAAATGCCTGTATCTCATTTTATGAAGTGTAAAGGCGGATATCGGATACGTTTAATTACTTACCGAATTTCACAATACATAATATCTTATACTGGCTGTATAAACATAATATCCAATACCGGCTATATAATGCGATCTCGTCCCTGGATCTTCTTTATGCATACTTTGAATTTTACAACACTCGCCGTTAGGTAAATATTTAACAAATTTCCCGGCTCAGAAACAGGGCTGCCAAAATCGTATTGCAAATCGTTTCACCCGGTATTCAAATTTAAAATAAGAAAACTAAATGAAAAAGAAAACATTTGGGAAAGAATTAGGTCACTGCAGGAATTCAGTCTTTTCACACAGGTTGCATTCTTTCCGGTTTGTTATGAGTTGCTATCGGTACTAATTCAGAAGTTTAGTAATGTATGCGAATCTTCTTTCTTCTTCCTCAGGCTTTCTCTGTCCACTTCTGGACGTAGGCCTCCTCCAATCTTCTTTACGTTGTCTATCGGCTGCTATGTTTAACTATCCTCTGCTTGCAATTCTCTGGATGTCGTCTAGCCACCTCAGTTGGGGTCTCCCAGCTCCTTGCTTGGAAATCCTGGCCCGCCACTGGACCATATTTTTTGAACACCTGTCATGGTCCTGCCTTGCAACGTGACCAGCCCAGCGCCACTTTAAGCAGGCCACTCGCTATATGGCATCAGTGACACCAGTGTATCTACGTATATCCTGGTTTGGAACGCTGTATCTGAAGCTGAGATTGTGGAAAATCTCAGTATTCGTCGGTGATGTTGCCAACGTCTTCAGTAGACTCCTTCTCTGTACGACGGCTGAGAATGAATGAAGAGAATATAATTATTTTTCAAAACAATCTCGGTATTTGTCGGGATTCATCTTCCGGGTATTTCAACCCTGTTCCTCTGTACCTACTCTGCCTGTAATGGATAAAGTTGGCTCTCCCCGCTTAAGGGCGATTCTTCTCCAACAAAGTGTGCTGTAAAGTAAGCAGGAGCGAGCTGTGCTACAATGTTTGCATTACCGCACAGTCGAACACCCTTCTTCACTCGGTGTATGAGTTAAATGATGGATCATTATTGGATTCCCTTTATGTGGGCCAATATTCATTGAACAAGATTAAAAGTCATAATATACGTAATAATATAAGGATTATTTATTTATAGGGCGCTGTTTTTATGTAAATTCCACCTAAAGAGCTATAGAAAGCGCCAATTCTCAAGCAAGACACAGTTGCTGTAAGGCTGATGGAACATCGGTAACCGGTTTTTGGTAAAGATATATATGAACTTTCCAGCCCAACGAAGAGCATAATATTTGAAAATAATAATGGTATATTTTTTATGTTCCGCTGGGATTCAAGCCCACGATCTTCCATTTACGAGTCTGAACGATTCCTTGATTTATAGGTTGGTATGAGGCTGACCACCCATGCTACAAAATATGGGTTCACTTTCCAATGACACCTCTGTTTCAGGGAAGGTCGACAAGAGTTGCAGGGCGTTTGTTCATTTGAGATTGGATTTTTATATTGCACGGTATGGGTAAGCGCGGATTGTTTAACTTTTTTTATTTGATTCGCAGAGAGCTTTGGTGGATGTCTTCAACTGTATTGTACGTTCTAAATTAGAGTACGCTGTCGAGGTTTGGGCCCCGTATCAGCGGAAGTATGTTGATTTCTTAGAGCAAATCCAAAAGAAGTTCTTGAGGGACCTCCTCATGAAAAAACATGGGAATTATCCCAAGTTTATGCACCATGAGAAGTTCCTTCAGGAAACCAGCTCCAGGAGCCTGAAATTTCGGCGCAACGGTTCTCTTATGATGCTTGGTTACAAGATCATTAACGGCCGAATTGACAGCCTCACCCTGTTAGAGAGTTTTATGCTTTATGTGCCAGATGACTACGGCCGGGAAGACAGCATGATCTTTTTCATGTACTGCTATCCCGTACCGACGTCATGACACAACATACCTTTACTAGGATTGTATCGTAAGTCCAATTAACTCCGCTGGCATATGTAGATGTATTTTACATTAATTTAGAATCTTAATCTTTTTAGAAGAAGAAGGTTATGACTCTGGAGGAAATGAAAAAGGTATGTAAGGACAAAAAGAAATGGCGGTTGATCTGTAATGTTGGCGACTAGGGTTTATTAAATTGTAGTTTGTTTTCTGTCTTAGTTTTGATGTTCATACGTGTTATTATTTATTGATTTTAAAAAATGTAATTTGTCGTGTTTGTTCCTTGACTTATAGCCTTATAGGTCGATATGCGGCTGACCATCCATGCTGTAAAAATGGTTCACTTTGCCAAAGTCACCCCTGTTTCAGGGAAGGACGGCAAGAGTTGCAGGGTATATGTCCATTTGAGATTTGATTTTTATGTTGTAGGTTCACGTGCGGCATGTGCAAGCGCGAATTTGTACGTGTCTGCTTGTGAGAATGCATATAATGTGAATCTCCAATGTAACATATCTTTGCAACTTAGATTAGATTAT
This sequence comes from Agapetus fuscipes, assembly GCA_951799405.1. Classification (NCBI taxonomy): domain Eukaryota; kingdom Metazoa; phylum Arthropoda; class Insecta; order Trichoptera; family Glossosomatidae; genus Agapetus; species Agapetus fuscipes. The sequence goes on along the minus strand of OX637358.1, from coordinate 6,536,401 downwards.
ATTAGATTTCAAAGATCTATGTAGTTAAAGAGTTTCTCCCAGCTTGTTACTGACTGTGTGAGGGCGCACTGTAATGAGGGAAACCTGTCGTGCACAAAAAAAAAATCTTCGACTACGGACCGGTCAACAAATCTAACAATCACATTATTTTGTGGTGATAAGTGTGTATGTATTTAATAAGCAATGAAAGCCTTGTTCGTCCTGTGTCATGTTGAGGCCGAGAGGCTTCTTTGTCCGCCTCCTTCACAATCCAATTAGGAGTTATTCGAGAGAGCTCTCAGGTGAGATGTATGGACGTGTACTGAGCCTACCTGTTGTATTCAGACATAGTGTAACCAGTATAGCAACATTGTTTGAGAAATATGATGAAATATGTGAACAAAACACTTCCTCATTGATTTTAGAGCCATTCTTTACGTAATCTTTCATCTTTCTATCTATAATCTATAATCTTAGTTGCAAAGATAGTTTAACATTCAAAACTCATATCAAATGCATGTCCACATACAGACACGTGTAAGTTCGCACTTACGCATGCCGCATTTGGATAAAACATAAAAAGACAATCTCGAATGAATATAAACCCTGCAACTTTTGACGACCTTCCTTGAAACAAGAGTGACATGGGCAAAATGAACCATTTTTTACAGTATGGGTGGTCAGCTTCATACCATAAGTCGAGATAAACAAATGAAACAACTTGGTTTTTATAAGTGTTTTTAGGCTTACATGGCCGGCTTCAGATGATGATGATGATGATGATGTCTCCATCCTTCCGGGCTTGTAGACCATGTTCAATAATTGTAGGCTGCTTTATTCTTTTTCTTTTTACTTTATAGCAGTCCGAAGGACTGTTATAAATATCAATGAATAGTATACCCACCAAACAAAGTGTTAGTTTTGATACAAACGGGATCAATGATAATAGTGCAAAAAGACGATTACTTAAAAAGATTAGCTTCATTACTTACACACAACTAAATGTTTTGTTATGAAAATTGGCTATGTCCTAAACATGACCGTATTTTGTGCTATAAAGTCCTGTGCAGTCCACTGTACAATTTATTTCTTTTTGTAAGGCTGCTACGTTTCGTCAGTGACGTACGACTGACTTCTTCAGGGCTTTTTCTTCGACTTCGACTCAGTCGAAGAAAAAGCCCTGAAGAAGTCAGTCGTACGTCACTGAGGAAACGTAGCAGCCTTACAAAAAGAAAAAAGAATAAAGCAGCCTACAATTATTGAACATGGTCTACAAGCCCGGAAGGATGGAGACATCATCATCATCATCAACTTGGTTTTTGTTTTGTTATTTGTAGTTATACACCTTTTTTGCAACACGAGTATCAAGTAAAAGTTGAAGGGTTTGTTTATTGACATTGTGAAGATTAATTTTAAATTGAGAATTTAAAAATAAAGTAATGTTTTTCTTCACGAGCTGTTTTTTTTCTGGAGCTCTTTTGATGTTATCATACCATTGTGGTTGCCCTTTTGATAATGATATGATAAGATCAAAGTCAGTCCACATGCGGCATATTTAAGCGTGTACTTAGACGCGTCTGCATATGTGAGTGCATGTAATACGAATCATATATGTTTCTTCTGTAAAACCTTAAAACATATATTATTATTGATTATAGATTTGCAATATTAAATATTTTCATAAAATTACATCCACTAGTTTTCTACTTTTGGCAGTTTTCATTACTTAGTATTTCTTTTTTCTTTAATCGGACTATTAGTCCCACAGTTAACAACGTTGCAAATCTTCAATCATGGCTTTTGCAACAATAGACGGCTACGACATGGCCTAGAGACCTACAAATACCTGACTGACGCTTCACAAACTTAATTTTATATAGTGGGACTATTGTTGACCGTCTCAAGGGACACTGTGTGTATATTATATCTATGTATTTCTGACCCATAGAAATGTTTATTACAAAGCTTTTCTGATACAATGATTGACCGTTGAAGATCTATTTACAGTATTAAAGAAGTAAATTATAAATAGCACATACTATGGCTTTAGTAATAGCAAACGTAGCACATACTCCGGCGTTAGTAAGAGCAAACGTAGCGCATACTCCGGCGTTAAGAGCAAACGTAGTACATACTCCGGCGTAAGTAGAAGCAAACGTAGCACATACTCCAGAGTAAGTAGAAGCAAACGTAGCACATACTCCGGCGTTAGTAAGAGCAAACGTAGCGCATACTCCGGCGTTAAGAGCAAACGTAGTACATACTCCGGCGTAAGTAGAAGCAAACGTAGCACATACTCCAGAGTAAGTAGAAGCAAACGTAGCGCATACTCCGGCGTTAGTAAGAGCAAACGTAGCGCATACTCCGGCGTTAAGAGCAAACGTAGCACATACTCCAGGGTAAGTAGAAGCAAACGTAGCACATACTCCGGCGTTATTAAGAGCAAACGTAGCGCATACTCCGGCGTTAGTAAGAGCAAACGTAGCGCATACTCCGGCGTTAAGAGCAAACGTAGTACATACTCCAGCGTAAGTAGAAGCAAACGTAGCACATACTCCAGGGTAAGTAGAAGCAAACGTAGCACATACTCCAGCGTTAGTAGAAGCAAACGTAGCACATACTCCGGCGTAAGTAGAAGCAAACGTAGCACATACTCCAGGGTAAGTAGAAGCAAACGTAGCACATACTCCAGCGTTAGTAGAAGCAAACGTAGCACATACTCCAGCGTTAGTAGAAGCAAACGTAGCACATACTCCAGCGTTAGTAGAAGCAAACGTAGCACATACTCCAGCGTTAGTAGAAGCAAACGTAGCACATACTCCAGCGTTAGTAGAAGCAAACGTAGCACGTACTCCAGCGTTAGTAGAAGCAAACGTAGCACATACTCCAGCGTTAGTAGAAGCAAACGTAGCACATACTCCAGCGTTAGTAGGAAAAAACGTAGCACATACTCCGGTGTCAGTAGGAGCAAACGTAGCACGTACTCCGGCGTTAGTAGGAAAAAACGTAGCACATACTCCGGTGTCAGTAGGAGCAAACGTAGCGCGTTGCACTGCTGAAAGATTCAGATGAGTATTTAATAATACACGAGACAAGTATATTTCGGGTCATCTGTTGAATCCATAATCAGTGTGGGACCCAAGCCGAGACGAGACTCGTCTGTTGCTCTGAGCTATAGGAAAATACAATTTATACTGTAATTTTCAATGACTCTGACTTATAGGTTGACTTGTAGGTTGGTATGAGGCTGACCACCCATACTGTAAAAAATGGTTCACTTTGCCAATGTCACCCCTGTTTCAGGGAATGTCGGCAAGAGTTGCAGGGCTTATGTTCATTTGAGTTTGGATTTTATTTGTAAGTACACAATCAGCATTTGTAAGCGCGAACTACACGTGTTTGTTTGTGGGCATACATCTGAGAGTTTTGAATGAATATATCCTTGCAACTTAGATTAGATTATAGACTCAATAATAAAGAGATGATTTATTAGGTAAGCGCTGTTTTTGTGTGAATCACACCTCAAGAGCCCTCTGCAAGCTTAGTCGTCGCCATAGAAAACGCCAATTCTCAACTGGGTGATCTAATCTAATCTAATCTAAGCTGCAAAGATATATATCATTTAAGATTTATACTAAATGCATTCCCACAAGCAGATATGTATAATTTCGCGCTAACACATGCCGCATGTGGACCTACAATATAAAAACCCAATCTCAAATGAACATAAGCCTTGCAACTCTTGCCGTCCTTCCCTGAAACAGGGGTGACATTGGCAAAGTGAACCAATTTTTATATTATGGGTGGTCAGCCGCATAACAACCTATAAGTCAAGGAACATACATGACAAATTACATTTTTTAAAATCAAAGAATAAAAATAACAATATATACATGGACATAAAAAACTAAATCATAAAACCAAATTCACTTTAACAAACCCTAGCCGCCAACATCACAGATCAACCGCCATTTCTTTCTGACATATTGGCAAAGTAAACCATTTTTTACAGTATGGGTGGTCAGCCTAGAAGTCAAGGAATACAAGTGTACATACATAGTTTTATATGTTTTATTTTATTCTCGATGTAAACAATCAGAACCAAAAATACACACATAGTCAATAGTCCCATTTCAGAAACTATGTAATACCAAAAAGGTCAAAATCTTCCCAACAGTTTTTGACCGCACAGTACCATGAGAGACCTTTTTTAATGTCGTTTTGCAGCATTAGGTCAGCTTGTATGTTTGCTGGTATCCATGTATACAAATACCAAACTCGATATGTGCGCTTGAACGATTTTCAATATAATCCATAATAAGAATGTAGTCTTCAAGGCATATTCACATACTATACAATTTTCAAATCGCGTTCTAGTGCTTGTTTGTATTATCTCCGTCAGAGGTAGTTTCACATGGGCCATGTTTTGTATGTGTACTGGACCGATGTGTCTTATGAATGGTGGAAAATTGATGTAAAAAAAGTATTTAAACAACTCTCACATTGTAGGGTTTTACGTTTTTTATTTAGCTCAGATTGTGTACAATTTTATTCTTCAGACAGTTTTATTGAAAGGTCGTCTTTGAATCAAATGGTACATAAGCCAAACAAGCACTAGGGGACGATATATCCTGTCTTAGTCCTAAGATTGACTCGCAGCAATGCTTATTAATCTTTTTCGCCATTCGTCCCTTAATCTTGCAACATACGCGGTAACATGAATTTTCCATACAAAAAAACGAGAGACCATGAATCGGCTACGGATTAATTGTGTTTTGAATAGCCCTATTAGAGTTAAACTATGTCAAGGAGAAAAGCTTTCTATTTTTTAACAAAATAGTTCATTTCGAGATGTTATTTCGATAACATGTTTATTCTTAAGTTCATTTTGTTTTTTATAACTTTAATATTGAATGTGTCAACGACGCGACGTTACCATGTTGAAAGCACCGGTTCCCATAGATCACCGAAGCTAAGCAACATTGGGCGCGGTCAGTACTTGGATGGGTTACCGCTCAGGTACACCGCGTGTCGTTGGCATCTTGGACCGGTCCGTAGTCCGTAGTGGCAACACTTCGGACTCGTAAATGGATGGTTGTGAATTCGGATCCCGGCGGAGCACAAAAATATACCATTTATATTTCGAATGTGCTCTTCGCTGAGTTGAAAAATTCATAAACCTTTACCAAAGACCGGTCACTGAAAGGTCCATCCAACCTTACAACAACTGGGTCTTGCTTGAGAATTGGCGCTTTCTACAGCGACGACCAAGCTCGCAGAGGGTACTTGAGGTGTGATACACACAAAAACAGCGCTCACCAAATAAATCATCCTTATATTATTTTTTATTATGTCGTGTTCGATAGCTTAGTTGATAGAGTGTTTGCATTCCATGCCGAGAACTCGGGTTCGAGTCCCACCGAGGATGTCAGAAATGATTTCCCGTTGCGGTGTTCATTCAACCCCAAAATAAAATACCGGCCAGTCTTACTCAGCCTTTACATCAAATGAGTATCAACACCCCCGAGAGCTGGGGAGCCTCCACTTCAACTGAAGTAGTAAGCGTAAAGCCAGCTCCTTTACCTTTAGAAATAAATAGATTCCACATGCAACATGCGACCCATTCGGGAAAAACTCGGCAAGAAGTTATACTATATGTGTAGCTTAGAAGCGATTTTTTAACGAAAGGATTGTAAACATGGCTTAAGATATCCGAAGATAGCTTTCAGAAATTCTTTTCATGAAAAATAGAAAATACGATGAAAAAAATAAAAAAATCATAAATAAAAAAATATAAAAAAAGATTCCTTCATCAGTGAATATTTGTGGTCAAATTAGCGGTCACATAAACCTTTTCCGACCTCTGTAAAGCCCTCGGACCAAAAATTAAGGACCTCCAGCATTCTCTTGGAAAATGAAAATACCCAAAAAAAAAGTCATATTTTTTTTGGTGTGCTTTAATTTAATAATTGAATATTCAACGTTTCCTGTTTTCCATAATGTTTCATGTTGTGAATGTAAAAATGAAAATTCGTATGAACTTGTATTTCTGTTTTTGAAAAACAATATTTTTCGTTTCATATTGGAATATTTTAATATTGAATTTCATGTAAAAAAAAAATGCAAATGTAAATTTGCATTGTGAACAATTTCTTAATTTCCAGTTTATTTTTTGTGAACAACATTTTTACATCACTCCTATATTTGTCATCATCGTCATGTTTGTATTCCTTGACTTGAATAGTAATAATAATATTAGGATGATTTATTTGGACAGCGCTGTTTTTGTGTGAATCACACCTCAAGAGCCCTCTGCGAACTTGGTCGTCGCTGTAGAAAGCGCCAATTCTCAAACAAGACCCAGTTGCTGTAAGGCTGGATGGACCTTTAGTGACCGGTCACTGGTAAAAGTATATGATTTTTTCATCCAGGAAAGAGCATATATGAAAAAATAAATAGTATTTGTTTTGTACTCTTCCGGAATTCGAACCCACAACCTTCCATTTACGAGTCAGAGGTGTTAACTACTAGACAACGGACCGGTCAAAGTTGATATGAGGCTGACAGCTCTTCTAATCTAATCTAATCTAAGTTGCAAAATATAAGTAACATTAGAGATTAACATGCCGCATGTAGTCCTACAATATAAAAACCCGAATCTCAAATGAACATACACCCTGCTACTCCTGCCGACCTTCCCTGAAACAGGGGTGACATTGGCAAAGTGAACCATTCTCTACAGCATGGGTGGTCAGCCGCATACCAACCTATTAGTCAAGGCACTTATTTTTTATTTAAAATATTAACAGGAATTTATACAGAAATAAAACTCATAAGCGGCACTCATTAATAAAAAATAATGTAGGAAAATAGGAAGATTTTGATGTTTTTTTCTGAAATATATTTTCCCGGCGAAAATAATGAAAACCGACGCGAAGTTGTCGACCGACTCATTTCGCAATAAAAGTTTTCACATCATATTGAAAAACTTTCCGTCCGGGAGAGAGCTCGGTGTTTACACAATATCACAACTTCCACAGCCCGGAAAAGTGGGGAGCACTACCCCTCCAGAGAAAAAACGAAGAAAAAACCTTTTAATTTTATTTTTTTTCATTTTTTCATCTCGATAATACGAAAATGATTGGCGATAATCGATCGGGCCTTTTTGTATTTGACTTTTGAATGAAATTCCGTCAAACATTTGACTTTCGAGGAATTAATTATTTTTCAACAAGTTTTGGGATTTCCATGGGTTCGTTTCTTGGCTTGCACAGTGATTTAGGGGGTGGTTTCTTAGCTACCGAAATATTTCAAGGATTTTGTCGGTTCGATTCACAGAAAAAAAAACCGATCGGCAATTATTTGCGTAGTATTAAAAACGGATTATACTAATCGTGGTGTCAGGAAAATCGGATTTCTCAGCTTTTTGTCAGAGTAATATTCAACGTCATTCGTTTTTGATAACGTCATGCGACGCATAACGATATGCGTCTATTGATAACATTGGATACAACTTCACCGAAGCGATGATGATTTACTATGTTTTCTTAAATAACGGTTCTTAAAATCCGTTTTCAATTGCATTTGTATCATTTTTAATCTAATCTAATCTAAGTTGCAAAGATATGTCACAGTAGATTCACATTATATGCATTATCACAAGCAAACACGTATAAGTTCACGCTTGTACATGCCGCATGTGAACCTCCAACAAAAAAATCCAAAATCTCAAATGAACATACACCCTGCAACTCTTGCCGATCTACCCTGAAACAGAGGTGACACTGGCAAAGTGAAATCTTTTTTTACAGTATGGGTGCTCAGCCTCATACCAACCTATAAGTCAATAAATACAAATAATAAAGAACATTATGGTATATAAAAACAACAAAACCTTTAAGAGAAATCAATACAAAAAATCAATGAGTATACAAAAATAGAACATAAAATTATGAATGAATAAGCCGCCAACAAATACTAACACAATATCGAGTACAATCATACAAGAACCTACATCTAGAGACACAGACACACTTTCACAAGTAAAAACACACGGACACACAATCACACATTCTTAACAGCATACATGCACATTCTTTTCTACCCGGCAGATATTTTCCAAAATTAAACGTTGAATCTTTAATCCCACTGCCGGAAGGTGCAGGAGTGAAAGTACAGGAAGGCTTTCATTTATGTACAGACTCCGTTTTTCATGTCGTCGTCCCAGTGCTTGTTTGGCGTATCTACCATTTGATTCAAAGATGACCTTTCAATGAAATTGTCTTAATAATTACATTCTACACAATCTAAGCTCAGAAAAGAACGTAAAACAAGAAAATGTGAATGATGTATGCTAAAATAACCTTTAGCCACCTATAAATACGGATTGCAGTGCTTTAAAGATGATCAGTACCCGATTAGTACCCTAGCCATTAAATGAGAAGTATGAACAAAGATTTAATCCGTGAATCATATGTGAATAAATTCTAAAATAAATTGTGTAAAAGAAATCTAATGGAAGTTTTATTAAATTGAACCCAAGCAAATTGTAAGAAAATCTTGTAACAATTTTAAACCAATATAAAATTAACTTTCAGTGCAGAGTAAATATGATAGTTTAGAACTTTTATCCTGCAAGTTAAACTGAGGATAAGAATCCACGAGCTTTATTAAACTTTATTTGAGTATGGGAACACATGAGAAGCAACTTACAGCTACCTGCAGACCAGGGATGTTCTGGATATCAATATCCGTAACCGAAACTATCGCAAATATGCTCTTTGCTGGATTGAAAAATCATATACCATTACCAAAACTATATCCAGCCATACAGAAACTGGGTTTTGGTTCAGAATTAGTGCTTTGTATGAGTGACGACCAAGCTTGCAGAGGGCTCTAGAGGTGTGGTACACACAAAAACAGCGCGTACCAAATAAACCATCCTAATATATCGATACCTTAAAGGTAAAACTGAATAAGTGACATATTAAGGTAACATAGGTTTCTCAGATAAATGTACCTTTTTCCTATATTCAACGAGAGAAGACACTATAATAGTGTGGAAATATTGTAGTTTACAAGTTTTTCATGAACATTTTAATATAATTATTTCACTTACTATGACAATTTTCACCCAATAAAGTGTTTAATCCGCGATTTCTCAAATCAATGACTCGGCACTTATTCAGTTTTACCTTTACGGTGGTAAAATCATCATCATCATACTATCTGTATCTGAAATATACTATACCATATCCGAAATATCATATCCGTAACACCCCTACCTCCAGACTCGCATACTTCCTTGGTCTCAAGTTACTCCAACAATTACTTCAAGTGTTTCCCAGAGAGGAAAGTTTCCCTGCACACATCCACTTCTTCTCTGTCTCTCACTCGCTTCTCTCAAAGTTTATCTTCTCACAAAAGATTGGAAAACACATTCGTGAAAGAAAAGAGTTTCAAATTGTCCTCAATTAAATGTTTGGTGAAGCCCGCTGGGATGATCGAGGGATAAAGTGTCGAACCCCGCCTGCGTCGTGTCCTATCGACAATTACTTCGACCTTGGTTCAATAGATGTCTATATTATCTCTATAATTTATAATCTAAGTTGCAAGGATATATTAACATTCAAAGTTCATATCAAATGCATGTCCATAAACAAACACGTGTAAGTTCGCATTTACAAATGCTGAATGTATACTTACAAATTAAAATTCAAACCTCAAATCAAAAGGTCCATCCAGCCTTACAGCAACTGGGTCTTGCTTGAGAATTGGCGCTTTGAAGCGACGACCAAGCTCGTAAAAAATCCGGTCGATATCTCAGTTGATAGAATGCTTGCATTCCATGCCGAGAGCAAGGGTTCGATCCTAAGGTGTACTCAGCCTTCACAAGAAATGAGAACCAGCCCCCCCGGGAGCTGGGAAACCTCCCACTTCAACTGAAAGTGGTTGGTGTGAGGTCGGCCCCCTTACCCGTAAAAATAAATAGGTCCCGAATCGCCACGTGCGACACCTTCGGGGATAACGAAGGCAAGAAGTTACACTATGTGTAGCTTAGTTGGATAAATGAGCATACACCCTGCAACTTTTGCCAACCTTCCCTGAAACAGGGGTGATATTGGCAAAGTGAACCATTTTCTACAGCATGGATGGTCAACCGCATACCAACCTATAAGTCAATACACAATCATAAGTAAACACACACAGACACATAATCACACATTTACATTTAACAGTATTTTTTGTCTGTACCTGAGATGAAACTTTTAACCACCGTTACAAATGTGTGATTAAATTAGCGGCAGTTGAAACTTTTCATGGGACCGTTACAGTAACACGGGGGTAGGTTTCACGGCAGGGAGGAGCACACAGTGGGAGAGTAGGGGGGACCAGCTAAGTGCCTCGCTAAACATGCCCTCAGTCTATTTCAAAGGCAGGTTTTCAATTAACTTATATTTACAATGCCTGCCGCAGTGAATGGCAACCGTAGGATCAGTGAAACACACATTTCTGTACCCTGTTATGTTATGTTACTAAATAACATATGAAAGAACAATCTCGAAGTGTGCAGTGTGTGTTTGTGGGCCGAACGGAGCCGAACGGTCACGGAAGCAGCCGAACTGCGCCGTGTGATCTGATCGGGCCGTCGGTCATCAGTTCCCGGCAAGATGTCAACCGATTCAGACGTCGACGACCAAGCACTAAGCGGTGCAAGAGGGGGCATTATAATGGAGCTCCCTCCCCTTCTACTTGGAGCATCCGCCATCCAAGGCACCCGCCTTGTAGACCAGAGACGGGTGCATAGGAGCGCCCACCCAGGGGCTCCAACGTGTGGAGGCGTCCGCCTCGTGAGCCGCCGCTAGTCAACAGAGTAGGGAGTGTTTTAGTGACAAAGAGCAGGTCAGGCCAGTCCCTTATTTCCTCTTTTTCCCCCATATTATTAAAGTAAATAAACCCTTATTTGTTCATGTTAAACTTATCTTTAATTATACAACCTTCCCAAAATACAAGTGCGCAACACAAAGAAAGAACCCCACGCCCTGAGAGTGATGCTGATGAGAGCTAGCCGGATGTAAGTATCCTGTAGGTACAGCCTGGGAGATACCTTTCATTGTAAACATAACAACCCTGAGCACGAGTTGCAAAACTTGAATAAAGTAAAGTTTACGGAAAATATAAAAGAGTAGTTTTCCCCAAAATCTGCCGTTTTTGTTTGTTTGAACTTGATTTTCTTCATCACTGTTACTCTTTTGCTAGGACATAAAGTGTAAGAAACAAAAAAGGCAGATTTTGGAGGAAATAACTCTTTAATACTTTCCGTAAACTTTACTTTACTCATGTTTTGCCACTTGTATTAAGGGTACTGAACATTTTGAACAGGAGATTTTTTTTAAATCCTTATAGTCTGTTGCACTAAGCTCCAATCAGATAAAAATTAAAATTAAGTGAGATTTCTCTCTTCAAATCAACAATTTGGTTGCATATACGTAAATCAGCTGATGTACATCATCTTTCCTGTTCAAATTCCTCATATCATATTATTATATTTATTTTAATTATATTATAACCCGCTTCCGAGTTCCGAGTAATATTTAAGCGAGGTGCTTACCAGAATTGATCAACCAAATTTGATGTGTCAATCAAATATTGATTAGAAGTTGGTGCTACAGGATCTTACGGTGTTATTCTCAAACAGCAGAGCCATAACTCATCCGCAGCCTATAGTGAATTTTCCTTACAAAAAAAACGGTGATTCGTAGTTCAGCTATGGATCAAGTAATTTGTGAATATCCATGTTAACGCGTAGACGTATTTTTAATGTGACGAACCGAAGCACATACGATATATTATTTTACATAAATGTATTTAGGTAGGTACATTGACAAATATTATATCTGAATTTCATGCCATTTTATAATACATTCATCAATAGCTACTAAGATACACATATATTGTAGCTTTTGCCGCGTTTTCCCCGAAAGATGTCGCATGTAGCGAGTGGAACCTATTTATTTTTACATGTAAGGGTGCCGGGTTTCCCAGCTCCCCAAAGGGCTGGTTCCCATCTCTTGTAAAGGTTAGTAAAACTTGCCATCACGATATACCTTGAATTCCTTCTTGAAATTTCGCGAACTGGTTACACTTTATTAATTAATGCTGTAAAAACTTGGTTCCCATTTGCCAATGCCACTCCGGTTTCAGGGAGACTGGCGGTAGGAGTCGCAAGGTTTATGTTCATATGAGGTTTGGTTTATTTTGTATGTACAAATGTAGCATGTGTAAGCGCAAACTTACATGTGCCTGATTATGGGCATGCATTAAATATGACCCTTAAATGCCAATATATCAAGTTTGTCACCATCTCTTTAATGGCTGACGAATGTTTGTTCAAGACTTTTGCATAACATTTTTTTTTATCAATTCTGAAAAAAATCTCTCAACATAGTTTGTCTCAAATCACCTTCTTTGTCTTGTCTCTTTACAGCAAAACCTACAATACATTTTGGCTTTATATTCTTCTCGAAAATATCAAAAATGTTTGACATCACCGACACCGAGTTCTCCTCAAAATTTATGCAAGGTGACACAAAGTAAATTAAGCCCGCTGTAACTGGGAATGATTATAATGTAAGTAGGGGTATATGTACGTATATATCACCAAGTCATCCACGTTCACCGAGACCGCACAAAAGGTCGGAGAAGCAAGGCAAAAAGGAAGAGTTACTTCTCACCGAATGGGTGACGAAACGGAAATTGTGACAACCCTGTTTATTCAAGTTAAATTACACTTACATACAACAGCTTTCATTTTAGTCGAATAAGATAGAACTAAGTGAATTGTGAATGAATTAGATGAAACCCTATTTCGAGACGCAGCATCTAAACTGGTAGAGGTAGTCTTGTCTTGTCTTGTATCCTGCCGCCATTCCTCTAGGGGTGGCCAGTACCTCCACATAAGTGCCTCCACTTGACTCTGTCCCTGCATACTTCTTTCATCTCATCTAATTTCATCACTCTTTTCATGCATGCTCTTCTCTTGTTTCCACTCTGTAAATTCCATTCATTCGCAATCTCACTTATCTGATCAATCCATTCTTTTCTAGGTCTTCCCCTTCCACGCTAACCTATTACATTCCCTTTATACACTCTTTTTGTCAGTCGGTCTTCATTCATCCTTTCAATATGTCCAAACCATCGCATCACACTTCTTTGAACTTTCACTTTCACGCTTTCTTTTACTCCGCATTCATTCAGAACCCATTCGTTTCTCACTCTATCTTTCAGTGTTTTTCCTGTCATACTTCTTAAATGAGCCATTTCTACGGTGCATACCTTATTTACTTCTCTTTCATTCACCGTCCATGACTCGCTTCCATACATCAGGGTCGGCAACAATATACAATTGTGTACCGCCATTTTCATTTTCTTTGGTATCCTTTTATTCTTCGCTATTCTACCAAACGCTCCTATCACGCATCTTCCTTTGCTGGCACGCTTCTCTAATTCCTTCGTCATCTTACCATTCGCCTCAAACTTGCTTCCTAAATAGTCAAACTCATTCACTACTTCAACTTTTTTTCCATTCAAATTAACTGTAAGTTCCTCACATACTTCATTCCTGTCAAAAACTAATATTTTTGTCTTATTCGCATTCACTTTCAAGCTATTTTTACAAAATGCATCATTCAGTTTGGTTAACATCACTTGGAGTTCCTCCGCCGAGTCAGCTAAAACTATAGCATCATCAGCATAAAGAAGTACTCCAACTCTTGTTTCACCCACTTTCACTCCGCTCTCTGATATTCCAGCTTCTTTTATGCAACTGTCCATGATTATATTAAACAACCATGGACTCATCACGCAGCCTTGCCTCACTCCCTTATATACATCAAACCAGTCACTATATCTCCCATCCACTCTTACACATGCCGAACTATTTTCATAGATGGCACGTATCACATTCAGAAGGTTGTCATTCACACCGTACTTCCTGAGAACATTCCACAACATACATCTGTCCACCGAGTCAAAGGCCCTCTCGAGATCCACGAAGGCTGCGTAGACCACCCTCCCCACAGCCAGATGTTTTTCAACAATCTGTCTGAGAGTAAAGATTTGGTCCACACAACCTCGTCCTGGCATAAAACCAGATTGAATATCAGAGACCCTGTGATCGGTGGCCATTCTCACTTTTTTTATGACAATTTTGCATAAGACTTTCCCAGGTATACTAAGGAGACTAATGGGCCTAAAGTTACGGCAGTCTTTCTTGTCCCCTTTACCCTTGTAAATAGGGACAATGACCGCCTTTCTCCAGTCCATCGGTACTACCCTGTCTTTCATACACATCTTGCATAATTCAAACATCCACTCTACCACACATTCTCCTCCTGCCTTTAACATCTCGGCATTCAATCCATCCATACTTGCAGCCTTTCCATTCTTCAGCTCTTTTATGCTTGCTTTTATTTCCTCTTTCAAAATATCCTCATTACTTTCATTTGTAGGGTCACATTCATATAAATTTCTTTCGCCCTGTCCTAATATTTCTTCAAAGTATTCTTTCCATCTGTTACATACATCGTCTTCATCCCACAGCAAGACTCCCTGCGCATTCTTTATGCCCGGAGTTGTTGCTCCCACACTTTCGTTATTATTCCGAACCCAACTCCAGAACATTTTTTTGTTGGTGTGGAAGTCCTGCTGTGCCCTTTCATTATTTTTCTTCTCTAATTCCATCTTACTTTCATACACAAGCTTTTTAATATTCATTTTTGCCCTTATATACATCATTTCCAAATTCAAATTACCTTTATCTTTCAACCATTTCTTATACGCTTCCTTCTTTTGCTCTACTGCTTCTTTCACTCCATCGTTCCACCAGGCATCACCTTTTTTCTTACCAACATTTGTTTCTCCGCATGTCATTCTAGCAGATTCGGTCAGTTCTTTCTTCATCATTTGCCACACTTTTTCCACACATCCTTCATCTTTCATTTTTTGTAGTTCATCCATATTTAATCTTTTGGCAATCTCACTTTGATATTCATCTTGCACCTTGTCATCTTTCAAATTTTCCACTTTTATTCTTTTCATTCTTAACAATAATTTTTTCTTTCCTTTTTTACAATCCCCTACCATTATTCTCGCGCATAGCAAATAGTGGTCTGTGCTGAGTTCAGCTCCACGGTACACTCTTGCATCTCTCACACATCCTCTCATTCTTTCATCCACGCATATATAATCAATAATTGTTCGATTGCCTGCCCTATTTTGCCATGTATAGAGATGCAAGTCTTGGTGTTTAAACCAGGTGTTTGTTGCAAAAAGTCTGTGTTCTATACATGTGTTGACAAGCTTTCGTCCATTATTATTGATCATTCCTCTACCACTCGGTCCCACAACCTTTCCGCAATCATCTCGTTTCATACCAATCCATCCGTTCATATCTCCTAATAGAATAATTCGTTCATTCTCTTCTTTCATTCTTAGTACATTATTTACACTCTCCCAAAATTCATCTCTTTCTTCTCTGCTATCAGATTCTACTGGAGCATAACAAGCTACCAGTAGAATTTTGTAGGACGTCCTAATCTCATTCTTACCAACAGAATCCTAGGACATATTCTTTCATAATTACTTACACATATTTTAGCCCGTTCGCTCAAAATTACTCCCACGCCTTGTCTCTTATATCCATCCTTAATTCCACTCCAAATAAAATACTCCTCATTCTTCAATACCTTTTCTCCATCCCCGATCATTTTTATTTCAGTCACGCACATCACTTGTATTCCTCTCTTTTCCATAATATCAGAAATTTCATTCTCTTTACAGTCATTCCATTCTCTAACATTCCATGTCGCAAACTTCCATTCTTCTTGTTTCACATACTTCCTTTTACACACACTTCCATTCCTGACAGAATTGTCAGCTTCGACACCTCCGCAGAGGCCATTTGACACTTCCTTCGATTCCGGGCGGTGGACATTGTCAGCTTCCACGGGCCCCTCCTTGTCTGCAGCTGTCCCCGGGTTTCTGCGGTCATTGCGGCCGCCTCGTCTGCCTCTCGGTCTTCGTTTAATTCCTCTGCACAAGTTATTCTCGCGGATATTTTTAAGAGTCGAATCACTTATTAAATATGTTGAGTCTTTTAGTGCAGAGAGTTCCTTTATCGAGTAAATTTCGATCGTAATTTGTTATATTTGATTTTAAACAAAATATCACTATTATTATTATTATATAGGTAGAAGAAGTCAAAATGGTGATCTGTCTATTAATGTATTATTTATTTTGCAGTGAAATATTGGCATTTAAGATTTATATTAAATGCATGCCTGAGCAGATACGTGTAATTTTTTACGCTTAAATATGCTGCATGTACATTGTACATAGTGACAAAGTTAAAACGCAAAGCTCAAATGAACGTTAGCCCTGATAATTTTGAATGAAACAGGGTTGACATTGGTAAAGTGAAGCATTTTTCTCGTATGAGTGGTCCGCCTCATATCAACCTATAAGTCAAGAGACAATTAAGTCAAAATGGTAATCTATCTTTCTATCTATAATACAAGTTGTCAAGAAATAAAACATTTACAAATATAATGAATGCCCACAAGCAGAGACGTATAAGTTTACGATTAAACACGCTACATGTATACTAACAAAATAAAAACCAGAATCTCCAATCAACATAAGTCCTGCAAATTTGTAACATCTGTAACAACATTTTTTGCGTCCAATTTTTACCAACTGAGCTATCGACCGGACAAAAAATGAAAACTAACTGAAAAAGCGTTATTTGGATGTTAGAGCTTGAAAAACATAAAAACAATCGTAAATGTCCAAATATTTACAGATGCCTTTACTTCCAGCATTTACTTCTCTCTCGAGTTGTTCGCATCCAACATTTCTATTATTATTTTTCCATAAAACGACTCTCAAGCATTGACTTATGATATCTGTGGACTAGAAACTATTTAACGAAAATATGCACTATATCCGTTTCAACTTACTTACCGCAAAATCGTTCTAAGCTAGAAAGAGAACAAAGATTTTCACAGTGTTATTTCATTTTAAACAAAAAAACTCGGACTAAACAATGAAATCCTTCTAGAAAGTTGGCAGCTTTGAAACTCACGCCTGCGTGAGCATTGTGCACATGCGTTATAAATCGGTAAATTTTACAACTTTCAAATTTGATAGCTTGACATTATCGCATTAATAAAGATTTAAAAAGATGGTTTGGGCATATGGAGAGAATGAATGAGCAAAGATTAACAAAGAAAGTATACGTTGCAAAAATAGATGGATGTCGTGGTAGAGGAAGACCGAGAAAGGTATGGATGGACCAAATACCCGAAATTGCGAATGAAAGAAATATCCAGAGTCATAATAAAAGAAGAGCCTGTATGAAAAAGGTTATGACTCTGGAGGAAATGAAAGAAGTATGCAAGGACAGAAAGAAATGGCGGTTGATCTGTAATGTTGGCGGCTAGGGTTTGTTAAATTGTAATTTGTTTTCTGTTTAGTTTTGATAATATTATTATTTACGATTTATAAAATGTTATTTGTTGTGTATGTTCCTTGACTTATAGGTTGGTATGCGACTGACCACCCATGCTGTAAAAATGGTTCACTTTGCCAATGTCACCCCTGTTACAGGGAAGGACGGCAAGAGTTGCTGGGTGTATGTCCATTTTAGATTTGGTTTTTATGTTGTAGGTTCACATGAGGCATGTGCAAGCGCGAACTTGTACGTGTCTGGTTGTGAGAATGCATGTAATGTGAATCTCCAAGGTAACATATCTTTGCAACTTAGATTAGATTAGATTAAAAAAATAAACGAAATGTGTAAGATTTGGTGTCGAAATGCAAAATGGAGAAAGCAAGAAAACATAGGATTTTACAGGCAAGAGCATGTTTTGTACGACTATACCACTGTTGTGTTTGGCAGGACTGGGGACAACTGCGCATGTGTAGTATTGTTATGTTTCGAGGTTTATATTTAATAAAAAATGCGGTTTATTTATTTTTCCCGATTAATTTATTCACTTTCGGTTCAAAGTTACATTTACACAGTATGGTACAACGACTGATACTCTTCTGAAGCTAAAGAGAGCTTCAGTCCTTATTTTATACTAAGAATAAAGATCATTCTCGAAGCATGGAGAATTCTTACTTGCTAGATTTTGCCAGAACATTTGATTCAACTAATCTCGAACAAATTATTATCCTTATAAGTACTTTACATCTACTTCGATACCTTTAAGGTAAAACCAAATAAGCGACAAATTTAGCTAGCATGGATTTTTTCAAATAAATGCACCTTTTTCCCGATTTTCTACGAGAGAAAACACTACAAAAGTGTGAAAATCCTGAAGCTTAGAAGTTTGTCACAAGCTAATCTTAATCTAAATCTAAGTTGTAAAGATATGTATCATTTGAGATTCATATAAAATGCATTCCCACAAGCAGGCACGCATAATTTTGCGCTCACACATGGCGCATGTGGACCTACAATATAAAAAACCCAATCTCAAATGAACATAAGCCCTGCAACTCTTGCTGACCTTCCCTGAAACAGGAGTGGCATTGGCAAAGTGAACCATTTTTACAGTAGATATGGGTGGTCAGCCTCATACTAACCTATAAGTCAAGGAATAAATCACAAGCACGTTTTATTGTTTAATTAGTTCACTTACTATGAGAAGTTACTCCCAATAAAATGTAAGGTAGCAATTTATTTATATAGAGACTTATAAAGACAGACACTAACACACACAACACACAACTAAATATTCGTAACAGTATGTATCAATGCCGTAAGCTAGTTTCTATTCCTCTTTATTTCAGCTCAATGTTCTCAAGTAAGTATAAAACCAACCGATTACACAATATAGCATCTAACAAAAAATGTACGGAAACTAAAACGCTCTCTTAAAGCGCTATTTAAGCGCCCATTCATTTTTTGAAAAACGCGTCGGGTGAGTTTAAACGTAGACTTATATATTTCCTTCGATATGCGAAACTAGAAGCTGAAATAAACCAAAGAGTAAAAATAAACTGGAGCAGATGTGGAGAACCAATCAGCAGAATCAATATTTATACAGAAGTAATTTATGGTTTTAAATAAAATATTATCTCACTGGCTTAGTGGATAACATCATTGACTTTCATTTGGAAAATCTTCTTTACTCAAAGAAAAAATCAAAAATTATTATTTATTTATTTTTCCCTATCTAAACTAAGACCCGGTATTTTCTTCGTTAGCATATCGCCACCTTAAAGGTAAAACTGAAAAAGTACTGTTTCACTGATTTGAAAATTTTTGGATCAAACATTTTATTGGGTGTAATTTTTCATTGAAAGTAAACTAATTATAAGGAAGTGCTCATGACAAACTTCTAAACTACAGGATTTTCACACAATTTTAGTGTTTTCTCTCGTAGAAAATAGGAAAAAAGTGCATTTATCTGAGAAACCCATGTCTAATCTAATCTAAGTTGCAAATATATGTAACATTTGAGATTCACGTTACATGCATTCTCACAAACAGACATGTGAACGCCGCGTTCCGCATGTGAACCTGCAACATATAAACCAAATCCCGAATGGGCATACACCCTGCAACTCTTGCCGACCTTCCCTGAAACAGGGGTGACATTGTCAAAGTGAACCATTTTCTACAGTATGGGTGGTCAGCCGCATACCAACCTATAAGTCAAGGAACAATCTAATCTGAACTGTCTAATCTAATCTAAGTTACAAATATATGTAACATTGGGGGATTCACATTACATGCACTCTCACAAGCAGACACGTACAAATTTGCGCTTGCGCATGTCGCATTTGAACCTACAACATAAAAACCCAAATCTCAAATGATCATACACCCTTCAACTCTTGTCGACCTTCCCTGAAACAGGGGTGACATTGGCAAAGTGAACCATTTTCTACTGCATGGGTGATCAGCCGCATACTAACCTATAAGTCAAGGAATGTTATCTTAATATGTCACTCATTCAGTTTTACCTTTAAGGTAGAGATACATTAAATTCTGCCATAATCTTTGTACAGTCAATTTACTTTTGATATTGTTTGTATTTTTTTGAAGACTGTTTAACAATATTTTGTTTACATTTTCAAAGGTCTTCTACCCTGAGGTCTTCTCCCCCTGCTGTCAATGCGTCCCGCTTAGACCTCTAAGGTGTTTGCCAGGGCCTCTCTCAGCAACTGGGCGCCCTCTTATTTATCGAGCCCTTCAAAGAAACGATTTGCCGCGAGAAAAGTCGGACCCCAGCATCCGCAGATGTCCTAAAACTATTGCCAATGTCACCTCTATTTCATTAAATGTTGGAAAAGGATGCTAGATCATGTTTGTATTAAAAAAAACGCTAATGTTGCACCAACCTCCAACCAATATTTGATTGACACATCAAATTTGATTGTTTAATTCTGGTTTGGACCTTGGTTAAATATTTCTCGGAATCGGGTAATAATATGATGGAATTTGAACAGGAAAGATGATGTACACCAGATGATCTACGTAGATGCAACCATTTTTTTATTTGATGGGAAAAATCACCCTCAATTATGATTTTTGTTTGATTGAAGTTTGGTGCAACAGGCCCTAAGCTGCATTATTAGCTGCATATTGTGTAATTTATTGCCGCGTATTCCTTGAAGGATTCGCATGTGGCAATTTGGTAACTATTTATTTTTACAGGTAAGGGCCACCTTACGCCAACCACTTCAGTTGTTCATTCTCGGTCAGAAGCGTGCCCACATCACTAAAGACTATCGGGGCTATTCTTAGACATTCTGAGTTGAGCCCACGCTTTGACAAACTAATGATGCATTTGTATGAAGACCTCGCTGCCTTAGTTCTTGTTTATCGTATACGCCATTGAGAAAATTTTACATGAGCAATGTTTGCATGTGTACTGGACCAATGTGTCTTATGAAAACAAGAAATTTATTTAAAAAATGTTTAAAAGAACTCTCACATTATCGAGTTTTACGGTTTTTCTTAGCTCAGATTGTGTAGAATTTGATTCATAAGACAACTGCATAAAAAAATCCTATTTGACAAGATTGGCGTATACGATAAACAAGAACTGGGGGAGCGACCTGTCAATCCAAGATGGCCGCAAGATAACCGCTGATTTGTCTTCATACAAATATTACCAAATTTGGTAGGTAAGAATGACCGTAGTGATGAAACTTCCAGCCCAGGCATCATTGGTTGATCAAAGCGTGGGCTGCACTGTCCTTACAGGGATCGCATTTTGAAATAAACATATATCGCTGCACCACAACACAACACACAGACATAATATGATGTCGTCATTTTTCATACTTGTGTACTCACACTTTCATCACAGTTTCATCGAGATCATCTTCGTCATTTCACTGAAGAAGCTCATCGTAGACATGGGCGAAACGTCCGGAAGCTCCAGCTCCCACAGACCACGGCAACAGATCCTGGAAGCAGCTCTTTAGCATACATCAGCCAGCCTTGCAAGCCTACAACTACTAATCAATTTTTACAATGTCAATCCACTCTGAATCTTTGATTTCATTAATTTTCTCTAATGTTATTCATTATTTGCATTGCTTGACTCATAGGTTGGTTTGAGGCTAACCACCCATACTGTAAAAAATGGTTCACTTGGCCAATGTCACCCCTGTTGTAAGGAAGATCGGCAAAAGTGTGCAGGATTCTCTCATTTCCCACACTTTCACATTCCCCACCCTCACAAACCCATCGATACTTAGTCTCCGTCTCCTCCCATTCCTCCAATACTTATACGCAGTGACGTCACTCCACTAGGGACCTCAGATTCCTGCTTCCACACCATCCTACAACTCATCCTTCAACTCTTGCCCACTCCCCGAGCGACACTAATATTATTCTTACATACATTTCATCTCCTCGAGAGTCGACAATTTTCCCCTGAAAGTATTTTTATAGGACGATAGATTTTTCTCTGCTGATATTTTTGAAAAAAAAACTTCGCAGTTTTTTGGTTTGGCAACTTTTGTGCCATAAACAAGAGTATCATAATATTTTTGCAACTTTTAATTGGTATAAATAATAATAATACTATTTTATTGATTGTAGAGGCATTAACTTTGTAATCGTTCATCTTAAGAGAAAAAAGAAAAAACACTTTGTATTCGATTACTATGAGTATTTTATTTAATTTAATACCACAACCGGTTTCGCAAACATCCGTTCGCATCATCAGGTGAATAAATTAATACATATAAATTAATACAGTATTAATTTATCCACCTGATGATGCGAACGGATGTTTGCGAAACCGGTTGTGGTATTAAATTAAATAAAATATAATTAGTTACTCATAGTAATTGAATACAAAGTGTTTTTTCTTTTTTCTCTTAATAATAATACTCATCGTCATCATCATTATAATAAGCTCGAAAGCCCTGGGAGGGCCTTGGCTGAATCCAGGAGTTTCTTCCATCCACGTAATAATAATATTAGTATGATTTATTTGGTGAACGCTGCTTTTGTGTGAAACACACCTCAAGAACCCTCTGCAAGCTTGGTCGTCGCCATAGAAAGCGCAAATTCTTGAGCAAGACCTAGTTACTCTAAGGCTGGATGGACCTTTGATGGAGGTAAATGAATTTTTCAACCCAGAGAAGAGCATATTTGAAAATATAACTTGTGTATTTTTTGAGCTCAGCCAGGATTCAAACCCATAATTTTCTATTTACGAGTCCGAAGTGCTACCACTAGACTAAGGACCAGCTCAAAGAAATGACATTGAAGTATTCGGCCGTTTCTGAACAGAATAGTCTTAGGCTGACAACCCATACTATAAAACTGTAAACTGCAACTCTGTCGCCATTTCTTTAGGGGTGGCCAGGGCCTCTGCAGATTTTCCTGTATTCTTGTATTCTTTTCTATCCTTGCATACCTCTTTCAATTCATTCATATCTATCACCTCTTTTATACATTTCCTTCTTTTACATTCGCTTTGTAAATACATCCAATTCTTTCACAATTTTTACCAACTTTTTGTAAAATATATCTAAAGAAAATGAATACTTAAATATTTTTGGTTTGCACATTCCTCCGTCACGAATACATTGACTTGAAAAATTGTTCAATATAAAATTGTAGCAATTATTTTACGAGACGAAAATATTACTTGCGACCTCCATTCTTTTCTAATGGGCATTAATGCTATATGAAATTAAATACGCAAAAACATTTTTCGCAGTTGAATCCGAAGCAACACGCCTACTTGACGTGAAGCTAGTGATGGAAGGAAAATGTATTAACTGATATGTGGAACAAAAATAAGTAAATCTGATACAAAATACAAGCTCCACGTTTTTTATCAGTTCAGTTATATCCTGTAGATGGCTCAGTTGTAAGAGTGCTTCCATTCCATATCGAGGGTGTCAGAAATGATTTCTTGTATTATTTAGATTTTCGGCAGTTACTTTGTGAAACTCTATTTTTAATACATTTAAAATAGTAAAATTTATATTTTATAGTTCACAGTGAGTTTATTTATTAAGTGCACTACCGGTTTCGGGATCGCAGAACATCCCATCCTCAGGTGTAAAATATAACTTTTAAACTTAATAAATAAACTCACTGTGAACTATAACATAGAAATTTTACTTTTTTAAATGATTTCTTGTTTCGGTTTTAAGTTCGAAAACCCAAAAAAAAATACCAGCTAAGTTTACTCAGCCTTCACAAAAAAAATTGAACTAGCCCTCTTGGGAGCTGAGAAACCTCCACTTCAACTGAAATGCTACTGAAAACATAGAAATATAGCTGCTCAAAAGATGGGTAGATAGCTGCTAAAAATATGGAGGTATAGCTGCTGAAAAGATGGATATAGCTGCTGAAGACATGGGTAGATAGCTGCTGAAGACATGAAGATATAGCTGCTGAAAAGATAAAGATATAGCTGTTGAAAAGATGGAGATATAGCTGCTAAATTGATGGGTAAATAGTTGTTGAAGACAGGAAGGTGATGATGATTATAAATTATTTATTTCCGGTGGCGCCGTTTAATGATCACAGACCATTTCAAGGGCGCCATAAAAATATATAGCTGCTAAAGACAAAGCTGCTGGAAAGATGGAGCTATAACTGTTGATCAGATGTAGATATAGCTGCTTAAAAGATGTAGATATATCTGCTTAAAAGATGGAGATATAGCTGCTGGTATTCTACTTTCTAAGATAACAATTCCCGTTTTCCAACAGATCATTAATCCAAGTCAAGAAAAAAATAAACATTATTTTTTATCAGATCTTTCAGAATTCCCCCCATTTCTAGCGGTCCACTTAGCTGAGCTCCAGAATGAGAGAAAAGCGTCCCGAGCAGCGCGTAACTGGGGTGCTAGAGTCCCGGGCTGAGCAGTGAGCACGTGTGGAGGGTCACCCTACACGTGTAATTACTCCGGCCGGCATACAGCACTACTGCGCGTCCGCACACAGCGAGCACTTCAGACACACACCTACTCTGCTCCTGAAATACTTGAGGCTTTTAAATTTTTGTTTTAAATTACATTTAAAAACAAATGTTAATTAAAAATTTGTGTAAATAGTGGATTAATAAAATAAGTTATCTATAATCTAAGTTGCAAAGAGATATACAATTAACTTTGTTAGGGTTTGGTGGTGAACACAGTGAAAGTCCATTGTATTTATTTTGAAAAATAACACAGTTTTTATTCACTAAGGCCCGTTATATTGAAGTTAAATAAAATTTAAATTATTATTACTTGAACTTCCATTCAAAATACTCAAGTTCAAGTTAACTTAAACCGGGAATTACCGAAGTGACAAGCTCCGCCTCCAAATCTTGGAAATAAAAACAAAGTCATTCAAAAGCTTTAAAACAAACAACTGGTTATAAAAATCAAATGCCTAACCTTCATTAAGCTAGAAAACGACACAAAAAATGTTCAGTTTGCAACAATTTTGATGTATCCTTACCATACTTCCTCCATGATCCTTACATTAAAAAAGAACAGCTGCTGTCAGTGAAGACGACGCCATCTTGAAAATCGTTAGTTCAGTAACTAAATAATATTTTATTGGGGAAATTCGGTGAGTAAAATATTAAGATAATGTAACTGAAATTGCATTTTAGTTAACTTTACTATACTTCAAAACACCGGGCCTTACAATTTTATTTTTATTTCTTGGCTCGAATATTTTCGCCTCATTACTTTTATTGAAAATCCACTCGATTTAATTAGGAGTCACTCTAAATAGAGAGCTGTTGATTCTTTCAACACTTTCAAATACTGTTTAATTAAATTAAAATACATGTAGCGAAATCTTAACAATTTCTTGAGGCTTCATTTTCTGAAAGCTGAAACAGATTTCCTTCAAAGATACCCCGAGAGCTTTTTTATGGCTCGGACACATTGTAAGTAGACCTCGGAGAGTAAATTGAAATTTTTACTATGTGAAGTAACCACAATTTTACCAACAAAGTAAATTAAAATACAACTTGCTAGTCCGAGTATTTTCCTTGTGGTTTAAAACTTTGCATTTTATATTACTCTTTTTCCTCGCAAAAAAAGCGCAAATAAGCTGCACATACAGCGCAACTTCTTGCCGCGTTGCCTCTGAATGGGTCACATGTGACGTGTATTCGACTAGCGTATTTGGAACAGAATAACATTGGCTCAAAGGAACATAAACCTTGCAACTCCTGCCGACTTGACTTGACCCCACGGCCATAACACCGACAATATCTTTGCAGCGTAGATTATAGAAGATTTTCCTTGACTTGTAGGTTGGTATGAGGCTTACTACCCATACTGTACAAAAATGCTTCACTTTGCAATTTCGCCCCTGTTTTAGGGAAGATCAGCAAGAGATGCAGGGCTTGCGTTCATTTTACATTGGGTTTTTGTATTGTAAGTCCACATGCGGCGTGTGTAAGCGCGAACTTCATCATCTTCTAAAGGCAACGCCTTGTTGTGTCAGCCATTTGTCTCTGTCTGTTGTTCCTTGACTTATAGGTTGGTATGCGGCTGACCTCCCATGCTGTAAAAAAATGTTCACTTTACCAATGTCACCCCTGTTTAAGGGAAGGACGGAAAGAGTTGCAGGGTGTATGTCCATTTGAGATTTGGGTTTTTATGTTGTAGGTTCACATGCGGCGTATGTAAGCGCGAACTTCATCATCATCTTCTAAAGGCAGTGCCTTGTTGTGTCAGCCATTTGTCTCTGTCTGTTGGCATCCTCTTGAGAAGCGAATAGAAGAGAGAGCGTGAACTTACACGTTACCCTATTGAGGGGGAAACACAGATACCGGTAACTTGTTCCATTTTAAAATCTGGAAGAAATTCTCAGTGGCCAGCTGCCTTCATAGTTATCATTCAGCCAGTGTAATGCATCTCCTCCCTTGCTATACTCCAGGGCTGGAAGTCTCATCACCACGGTAATTCTCACCTACCGAATATCGGTAATATTTGTACTAATCAGCTGTTGACTTGCGGCCATCTTGGATTGACAAGTCTTCATCCAAATAATACCGATATTCGGTAGGTAAGGATTACCGTGGTGATGAGACTTCCAGCCTTGGACTCCTGGTTCCCTAACGAACCCTGGTAATTATTCTTATCTGATCAGGCGAGCTCCTTCAAGCTACTGCAGAGAAAACCTGACTACAGTAGCGTACTCTACAATTTAGCAATGTAATTTATTTTTAAAAAACATTCCGTATCAAATTTAGTTCTGTTTTTTTTTAAAGAAATCCTGTGCGAGAGACTCCCTAGATTTCAGAGACTTTTAGGGTCTATAACACTTGTTGTAGTACCGCAGAGGTGTTGTTTACGAGCTTGGTTGTCGATACAAAGCGCCAATACTCAAGCAAGACCCAGTTGCTGTAAAGCTGGATATTCTACAACTTTCTACAACTTCTTACAAATATATTACAACTTTGGTGACCAGTTTTTGGTAAATGAGTAGGAATTTTTTACTCAGCGAAGAGCGTATTTGAAAATATAAATGATATATTTTTTTGTGCTCCGCCGGGATTCGAGCCCTCAGCCTTCCATTTACGAGTCAGAAGTGTTAACCACTAGACTACGGATCGAACCATATAAAACTAAATACCATCAATCAACATGGAATAAATAGATGGATCATCAGAGGTATGGATGGACCAAATATCCGAAATTGCGAATGAATGGAATATCCAGAGTCATAATAAAAGAAGAGCTTGTATGAAGAAGGTTATGACTCTGGAGGAAATGAAAGAAGTATGTAAGGATAGAAAGAAATGGCGGTTGATCTGTGATGTTGGCGGCTAGGGTTTGTTAAAGTAAAATTGGTTTTTATGATTTAGTTTTTTATGTCGTATATATTATAATTTATTGATTTTAAAAATGTAATTTGTCATGTATGTTCCTTGACTTATAGGTTGTTATGTGGCTGACCACCCATACTGTAAAAAATTGGTTCACTTTGCCAATGTCACCCCTGTTTCAGGGAAGGACGGCAAGAGTTGCAAGGCTTATGTTCATTTGAGATTGGGTTTTTATATTGTAGGTCCACATGCGGCATGTGTTAGCGCGAAATTATACATGTCTGCTTGTGGGAATGCATTTAATATAAATCTTAAATGATATATATCTTTGCAGCTTAGATTAGATTAGATTAGATTAGATCAGAGCCATCCGGTGTGCCTAAAAGAGTGCACCCAAGGGCGTTCGCTTCATACAAACGCAGTCTTAGACGGAAAAAGAGTTGTCCTCTTGATTATATTGTGAAAACATTGAAAGCGCTCGAAGAAATAGATCAACTCGTCGAGAAAAACTGTGTGTTAAATTTTATTTTATTTTTTTAATATTCTCAACTTTGTTTTCGTAACCCCCAATCCCACTCTGCATACAGATAATCTGACCTGAATCCACCTACGTATATTAAATACCACAGTGCCCCGTCTACACTGGACCACAGCGTTTACCTAAAAACACAGACAAACTAAAACTCCCACTAGAGGCGCTGCTTCAGTTGCCATACATGTTTGCAAATAATTGAGTGTAGAGGTGGAGCTTTGCGCTTGAGGTGCGGTACTTGCCCAGGGCCGGATCGATACTTGAAGATGAGA
Source organism: Agapetus fuscipes (assembly GCA_951799405.1). NCBI lineage: Eukaryota > Metazoa > Arthropoda > Insecta > Trichoptera > Glossosomatidae > Agapetus > Agapetus fuscipes. The sequence continues at coordinate 6,508,284 of OX637358.1, read as the reverse complement.
GTAATTGGAAAACGTCTCGTCTGCCTTTATTTTTAGGCAAATTGATGAGCGGACACTTCTCCCATACAAAAAAAATCAAATACAGTCGGCGCTGTGGCCGAACGGTCTAATTGGATGTGACCCAGCCAATGTTTCTCAAAAATTGTATCTTCTTCCTCGTCTTCATTTTCGTGGCTAAGCACCGCATTGGTCTCACTAAGTAGATAATAATTTATGCATTATTATTATTATGACAAACAGTTTAATCTTATTTGCAAATATTTATCGACATTTGAGGCCGGTCCGTAGTTCAGTGGTAACACGTCGAACTCTGAGTGGAAGGTTGAGGGTTCGAATCCCGGCGGAACACAAAAAATATACCATTTATATTTTCAAATTTGCTCTTCGCTGGGTTGAAAAATTCATAAACCTTTCCCAAAGACCGGTCACTGAAAGGTCCATCCAACCTTACAACAACTGAGTCTTGCTTGAGAATTGGCGCTTTCTACAGCGACGACCAAGCTCGCAGAGGGCTCTTGAAGGGCAAGTAAAGGAGAAAGTGGCGGCAACTCCGCAGAGGCTCTGGCCCCCGCCAAAAAAAACGGCGTCAGTGTTAGTTACAGTTACTATTTTTGAATAATTTCTTATTCTTCATAAAAACACTTGAATTTTGATAAAATCTTGCTCGAATACGTTCAACAATACATAATTTACTCGCATATATAATATGTACATACATTTTAATTGCTACCATGTACTTTATTTCTGTTTATTCCTAACAAGCCTTCAATTTAAAAAAAAAACCCTGGTAATATTTCCTTTGACGAAAAACATCCTTCCCTAAAATACCCTCGTGTATACAACTTTTCAAATTAATATCTACAGGAATAAGAAGGGGACTTGAAAATCCCGGAAATAACCGGTATTTTATAATGAGATTATCCGGTATTCAAAATTAAAATAAAAACGCTTGAATCCGAATGCACCTTACTGTTTCTTTTTTCTCTTATATTTTTTACATCAGATAAGATTCTTACTTATTTTAAGGAATGTTTTGGAAATCTGAATCACTTTTGATCTTTATTTCCCTATACAATATATCTGTAATCTAAGCTGCAGAGATGTATGAACATTTCGGGGTCAAAAAAATGTGTGCCCACAAGCAGACACGTCTAAGTTCTTGCTACCAAAAGCTGCATGTGCATAAAATGAAAGCCCAATCTCAAGTAAACATAAATTTTGCCACTCGTTACACCCTGCTCTGAAAGAGGGGGGACAATGGCAAAGTAAACCAGTCTTTACAGAATGTGAGATCAGCGTTATACGAACCTATTTACTGTCTAAGAAGAAAAATAATAATTTACAACTAACTGCAAAAAAACAGTAAATAAACTTCCACTTAACATGCAAGATTTAAAAGTTTAGTACGTTTTCTTATAATAAGTTCACTTACTATGAGAAGTTACACCCAATAAAGTGTTGAGTCAACGATTTCTCAAATCAGTAAATCATAATGTATTCCATTTTACCTTTAAGGTGGCGATTCATGCAACAAAATATTGTTTTTTTTTCAATACCGGGAATTAAATAATTTACCGGGAATAAAATGGCTTACCAAATTCACCCCATCCCTTTGTGGTACTTGTAAACAAAGCTCTGAATATTAAAGAGCAGATATATATTCCAAGAAAAGAAGGAAAAATGTTTGTCACCCCTTGGGTATATAAAGTACATATATTCATTCTTATATAACCAGAGTATATAAGTATATATTATGCTTTATATCCAAAAAAAAAATAGGTCATTCCAAAATAAACTTTTCCATACAAATTTGTCGGCGTGAGCTTTGAAGTAATTTGAAAAAATCCCAACAAAGCTGAAAAGATTTTTTGTTGTTTTCGCAACTAAAAATGAACATGATATTTGTTTCAAAGACTTTTATTTTCCTTTATTTATTTTACAACATCCGCGGTGAACGTCCAGCGCGTTTGCATTCAATGTCAGAGAGCTAGTGTTCGATTCCCACTAAGGTCCGTGGTTGTGTCAATTAATCATTAGGTTTTAATTGCAGGAATTTACGAACAAGAGCGTTCACAACACTGGCCAGTACATCAGTTCAACATTCAGTTAGACACCAAAACTCGCCGCCGAAGGACGAATACTTCGCCCTTTAGGAGCTTTGCAACGACGCGAGAGTCAGATTTTGATCGCCCCCGCCGAAGGCCGACACTGGTCGCCTTTAGCTGACTCTACAACGACGCCAAAGTTAGACATAGATACTCGTCACCGTAGGTCGATATAATTCGATCCAGCTAACTCACCGCACCGCATCGTGTAACAAGATAGTTCGTTACGCACATATAGTTACCCCGCATAGTTAACCCCGCAATTGCCGAAAGGAAGAAGACATCTACTTCGCCATCGCTGGAGTAAAGCCGGCCCCCGTACCTGTAAAAATAAATATCTTCCACTCACCACAGGCAAAACCTTTTGGGGATAACGCGGCAAGAAGTTACATTATATGTGAAGGTTAGTTGGGGTTTTTTTTTCATCTTATCATACAAGGTAAGTATTGAGGGGAGAAGATCTGGGGGACGCCGAAAGACAACTTGGCTGAATAACCTGCGACAATGGTTCGGCAGAAGCACCAAAGTCAAAAAAGCCTTGATGACCGACAAGAAGAACGGATATAAATAGGCAAGAAAAAACCCTCTCAAGGCTTTAAAATTGAGTATTGTGTGAGATAAAACAAAGGTTAAGAGACCGGCAGAGTTGTAGCCACAATGCCAAGGCAGTTCATATGGAATATCGTCTCTAATTGGCGGAGACTCCTCGCAGAAAAATGGTTAACTAAATACGGAGACAATCTGCTCACAAAAATAACATTGGCATCTTAAAGATCCTTGCGAACTACCTCTTTGATAAACTCATTTCAATCATGAAATGTATTTTTGAATTTATATCACAATTTTCTTTGGTCTATAGGTTTACATAATTGAATTAATACTACAAAAAAATGAAAACAAATCTTGTATTTTTTTATTTTTTTTTAAGAAATCCTGTGCGGGAGACTCCCTAGATTCTAGAGACTCTAGGGGTCTAGGGGTCACTTGTTGTAGTGCCGCAGAGGTGTACGAGCTTGGTCGTCGCTACAAAGCGCCAATACTCAAGCAAGACCCAGTTGCTGTAAGGCTGGATGGACCTTTGGTGACCGGTCATTGGTAAAGGTTTATGAATTTTTCAACCCAGCGAAGAGCAAATTTGAAAATATACATGGTTAGGTTTAAGTTAGAATTACGGTCGTTTGACATTTTGACAATTATATTAAATTTTTTAAAACTGAACAATTTTAAAACTTAATTTAAATCGGATATTTAACGAACCGTTTGGAGAGAACTTACATTATTCTCTACGTTTCGTCAGGCTACGTCGGCTACGTCGCTGACGAAACGTAGAGAATGATGTAAGTTCTCTCCAAACGGTTCGTTAAATATCCGATTTAAATTAAGTTTTAAAATTGTTCAGTTTTAAAAAAAATAATATAATTGTCAAAATATAAATGGTATTTTTTTGTGCTCCGCCGGGATTCGAACCATCAACCTTCCCATTCAGAGTCTGCAGTGTTACCACTGAGCTACGGACCGGTCAGTATGAGAAAAAGTTAACTAAAAGAAAAAGAAAAATACATATCAACATTTAAAAATTCAAATGTATAAAAATATCCATTTGAACTTTTAAATAATTAAAAATGGTATAAGAAATTATAAAAATTTAAAAAGAAAACACAGAGTTTTATATTCACAAATTGAGTATTTAATTCCACCTTAAGTACTTTCGACTTATTCACGTCATTATCAAGAGGATACTAAATTACAAACATTGACAAGACAAACACCATAGAGAAATAAAATAAAAATAATGATTTACGACAAATAGGTACAATAATGAGATGACACATATTATAATTACAATATTCTACATTTACAAAATTACTACAAAATTTTTACTGTGTGAATACAAAAACTTTAAAAAGTCTAATTAGAAATGGACTATTCACTGTATAAACTAAAATATAGAAATATAAATATATTTTTTTTTGCCACAAAGCTCCACATACAGAGTAACTTCTTGCCGCATTATCACCAAAGGGATCGCATGTCACGTGAGAAACCTATTTATTTTTACAGGTAATGGGGCCGGCCTCACGTCAACCACTTCAGTTGAAGGGAGGGTGCTGGTACTTATTGCTTGTGAAGGCTATGTAAAACTTGCAGGTACTTTTAAATAAGAGATCTTGTCTGACTCACACCGTGGGAATCGAGCAATAGACCTCTGGTTTTGAACGCCATCGTTTTATCAACTGGGCCTTCGACCGGACTGTTGAATAGTTATAAAAAAAAATCAGGACTATTTCTTTGGTAAGTTGTGTTTTTTGTGAATCAAGAGCTTTCTACGTTTTCGAACGTTTTCCCCATTCTTTTGATAGTTAAGTCTATAATCTTTAATCTAAGTTGCAAAGACATATCACACATACGATTTATATTAAATGTATTCCCACAAGCAGACACGTATAAGTTCGCGCCTTAACATACCGCATGTGAACCTACAATATTAAACCCAATCTCAAATGAACATAAGCCCTGCAACTCTTGCCAACGTTCTCAGAAACAGGGGTGACATTGGCAAAGTGAACCATTTTTTACAGTACCTATGGGTGGTCAGTCTCATACTAACCTATAAGTTTAGGAGTAGACGAAAAATAACGGTCACCTACATAATATGATGGTGATTTTTGTAATTGGTTGCAGTAGCAAACTATAAAACTGGCAGTTGACGAAGTTACCGGCTGGTAAACTAGTCTGTTTTTAATTGCAGCTCCGCTCGCTCAACGTTACGCTGGGATTCGATTACTGTTGTTCGTTATAGCGAGGGTGAAACGAGTTCGTATGTGCGAGGACAGGGAAACTCGTGGTCGAGGCAAACGACCAGAAAAACAAGCCACATAAATGATCATGACGGAACAGCATTGGGACAAAACATAATTTTAAATAACATCATAATAGTTAGGTTTAAGTTAGAATATATAATTGTCATAACATCATAATGACTAAATAAAGCATTTGCATGTATTTTTTTAGTTTATCAAAAAAAGGTCTCCACGACAACATATATTGCAACTTTTACCGCGTGGTTACCGAAGGGGTATGGAGCCTATTTATTTTCACAAATAAGGGGCCGGCCATATGATAACCAGTTCAAGTGAAATGGTGGTTTAATAAAAATTTATATAGAATTGAATGTATCTATATATATTGATGCATGAAGACAACTGGCCAGGCCAAATAATAATAATAATAATATTAGGATGATTTATTTGGTGAGCGCTGTTTTTGTGTGTATCACACCTCAAGAGCCCTCTGAAATAGGTTGGTAAATTGCATTCCTCTTCACAAGTCTACTTTTAAAAAAATTAACTGTATTTAAAAAAAAACGCTTTTAAGTTACACATTTATTGTAGCTTTTTGCCGTGTTTTCCCCGAAGGAGTCGCGTGTGGCGAGTGGAACTTTTTTATTTTTACATGTAAGGGGGCCGGCCTTACGCTAACCACTTTAATTGAACGTGAAGTTTTTCTAGCTCCCGAGCGATCTGGTACTTATATCTTTCCAGTATTTTATTTTGGTTTTGAAGTAAGTATCCTAACGGGAAATCATTTCTGACACCATTTCTGGAACCCAAGCTCCCGGCATGGAACACAAGCGCTGTACCTACTGAGCTATCGACCGGTATAAAAACAACAATCAAGCATAATAATTGTACCTGAAGATGATTGAGTTATCGAAAACGTTCGTGTATATTAATTAAAATAGAATTAATAAATTGAGTGAAAAGAAAACCATGTTTAATTAGAATTGTTTTGGTTCAATAAAATTAATAGAAATCATAAATGTGAATTTTTAGTGTTAATACACAGACCATACAAAATTAAATAAATTACGAATTAGTACAGAGAATTCAAATAATACAGAGAAGTAACAAGAGATATATATTCTCAACATGGAATGTAGAAATTTAGAGAAAAACTCTTAGCCAGTAGCGTACCACCCTGCTAATAAATCCAGGGATTCTCAGCACGCTTTCCATCTACGTTTCCCCACATTCGTTAGGTAAACTACAGACATGGATACTACATTTGTTATAAGGAAACAGGGTTAAACAAGCATAGAGTGTGCGTTACGCACAAATTTGAGATAAACAACACATGGTGGGATAATTATACTAATATAAGGATGATTTATTTGATGAGCGCTGTTTTTGTGTGTATCACACCTGAAGAGGCCTCTGCGAGCTTGTTCGTCGCTGTAAAAAGCGCCAATTCTCAAGCAAGACCCAAGCTGTAAGGCTGGATGGACCTTTAGTGACTGGTATTTGGTAAAGTTTTATGATTTTTTCACACAGCGAAGAGCATATTTGAAAATTTAAATGGTATATATTTTGTGCTCCACCGGAACTCGAGCCCACAACCTTCCATTTACGAGTCAGACGTGTTTACCACTAGACTACGAACCAGTCTTATATTTATATTTTTTTATATTTTTTTTATAGATTTTTGAATAGGACTCTACCAACCTATTTTGCCTAGCCAGAATTAGGTATTACCATAATCAATTAATGCTTCATTATTTAATATTTTAATGAATTATTAATTAACACTTACCCAATGACATCTCTTGTACCAGGGTCACAAATATTATCGATAGGACACGACGCAGGCGGGTTTCGACCTTGCGATTGTCTCAGTAACGCAAATTCGAATTCCAACGCCATTACCCCTCGACATTACCAGCGAAAAAAACATTCAAATACTCGATAATTAGAAAATTTACTAGGCTTTTCAACTGTCAATCTAAATGCGTAAATTTTCCTGTACTGAACTGTTTTTTTCCAAAATAAAATTTAAAAAAATAAGAAAACCTTATTTATTTCTCTATGTTCTACAAAACCACATGTTGTTAGTAATTACTTGGTCCCCGGCCAGGTGGGATGAAACACGTCCACTTGAAAGTTAATTTATCGGATTTGGCCTGCGGACCCCGAGGCCGGATCTGCAAGTAACGAATGGCCGGACCCGAAACTGGCCGGATCTAGAAATGTTGTGTTTCAACACTATTACTGTAACATTTACTACGTTTTTTTAAATTTATTACTCATAGTGAAAATATCGATTTAAAGAAAAAAATGAAAGATTTTAGATGACTTATTTACAATTGAAAATTAAAGAAATCGGCTCCGAACATTTAAAATATTCCTCAGCTATGTGACGTCGCACATAGTAAATAAAAATGGATTTCCGATAATCAGATATTCCTTGACTTCAAGGTTGGTGTGAAGCTGACTTGCCATACTGTAAAAAATTGTTTAGTTGGCCAATATTACCCCTGTTTCAGGAAAAGTCGGAAAAAAAGTAAAGTTCATTTGAGGTTTGGATTTAAATTTGTAAGTACACCTGCAGCATATGTAAACGCGAATTTACACGTGTCTGTTTGTGGTCATGCATTTAATAGTAATTGTATATCTTAAGCAACTTAATTTTTATATTGCAGACAGCACTGTGAACCCATGCGGAAGGCTAAATGCAATACGGTGTATTTTAGTGATTTTTAAAACTACGTGCATAGGTACAGTGTAAAACTACATATAGTGTAACTACTTGCCACGTTCTCCCCAAATAGATCACATGTGGCGAGTGTAACCTATTTATTTTTATAGGTAAGGGGACCGGCCTACCACTTCAGTTTAAGTGGGGGTTTCGCAGCTCGCGAGGGGGTTGGTACTCATTTCCTGTGAAAGCTGATTACACCTTGCCGGTACTTTATTTTGGGTATGAAATAAACATTGTTTATTTTCTTGAAACCTACGCATAAACTGAAATGGTTGGCGTAAGGCCGGCACCCTTACCAGTGAAAATAAATAGGTTCAATTCGCCACATGCGATCCTTTCGGGGATAATGTGGCAAGAAGTTACACTATATGTGTAGCTTAGTTGTTTTTTTTTAGTTGCGTTGCGTAGAACTGTCAATCCAAGATGGAATCCAGGTGAACAGCTGTTTAGTCTTCATACAAATATTACTGATATTTTTAAGGTAGGTAAGAATTACCGTGGTGATGAGACTTCTTGCCCCAGGGTGTTAAAGCCCTGTAGGTGCCATAACTACCCAGAAACTGCATCAGCCGGCGCTCTAAGCGGGGCGAGGAGATGGATATTCAAAACTGCAGGGAGAGTATAACATCCCTCGTTAAAATGGTGGCAGGATAGGCCATCACATGGCAGAACATCACATAGCAAAACATCACATGACTTTATATTGCATGACAAAACATCACATGGCCAAACATCACTTCTTTTGTTATATGAACTCTAATGGGGCTATTCTTAGACATTTAAGTCGTCCGTTGCGCCCACGCTTTGACAAACTAATGATGCATTTGTATGAAGACCTCTCAATCCAAGATGGCCGCAAGTGAACGGCTGATTAGTTTTCATACAAATATTACCGATATTCGGTAGGATTACCGTGATGATGAGACTTTCAGCCCAGGCATCATTAGTTTGTCAAAGCAAGTCCAATAGCGCTTAGGCCTTGTTAACTCAAATAAAACTATGTTTTAAAAAGTTTTTTTAATTTAAATTTAAAATCAACTAAATATATAATATGTTTTTTTATGTTTTGTGTACTCGTATTAACGCTGTGAAAATTAATTGTTAATTCCTTCTTAATAATACTTTAAAAAACACAAAGTAATATTTTTTTTATTAGAAACATGTTTTAACTTAATGATGATATGATCGAAAACGTTTGTAAGTATAAAAGTAAACGAGTGGAAGAAACCAGTGTTTCTAATAAAAAATATTACTTTGTGTGTTTTTAAAGTACCAATTACTTACTTTGTTACATGAAACAAATAAAATATTAACTCAATCAACGGACACCCACTCTCTTGGCAAAATGCTAATTATTTTGACCTTTTTACAAAGTCAAGTATTTTTTTTAATCTCCTGAAATTCCTGAAAACAGTAAAAAACTTCACGCGAAAAGCACATTTTCTTTTGATTATGACGTACAAAATATCGATTTCCCCGGCACTTAATTTATTCCATGTCTCACTTTGACACTTTAGTACAAAAAAAAATCAGAAATAAAAAAAACACACCGACTTTCATTCATGCATAATTCAGACGTGAATGGAATTCTTGTAAAGCTAAAAATACGTAACAAAAGCCCAGAAATTAGGGGCGAAATATTAATTAAAAGAATTTGTCGAGTCATTTTTTTTCGTATACAAAGTGTACGTTGTACTGGTATATATTAGTATATACCAATATCTGGCTATGAATTATTTCCCCCGCATGATTGATGACGCCTTCTATACCAAATTATTTTCTCGGATATTGTAAGTTTTTTCCATCAAATTCTAAATAATGGAATTTTCGCAAGTTGGTAATACTTCTATAGGCTCTGTATAAAATGGACTGTTTGATAACGGATGGCTCAAAAAAAGTCTCTGTTTGAATGTGACTGTGTTTTAATCTAAATCTTGTATAATTAAACTGCTTTTAGACATATACACCTGTACTTATTTTGGAAAAGGCTTGTATTATTATTATTATTGGTAATTTTTTTCTGCGCCATTTCATGACCGTTGGTCATCCCAAAGGCGCTGAAGATTGTATGAATAAGTGAGTTTTCAGGGCACTTCTGAAAGCTGCCTCTTTTTCTGTTGTCCGCAGTCCTGCTGGCAATAAGTTCCAGGCCATAGGCGCAGCAACACGGAAAGCACGATCACCAAATACGTAAATATATAATATATACGTATATATGCTGTAAATAAATAAATAAATGAAGTCCGCACGGGAATTGGCATAGACAATACTGTGTCATCACCCGGCTGGATTGATAGGGAATAGGCATAAAAATATTTTATCATTGGTTGCTAAGCACGGCAGTCCCATACAAGGCTGACGTTTGCTTGCTGAGAAAAAATTTTATATTTTAAAAAATCTTACCTAATTTTGTCTTTGATAAAGTCTTTATCTCATTTAAAGTATTTAATCCTTGGTCTTAGTTTTACAAACTTTTTACTTCAAAAATTTCATAATCAATGCAAATTCATGTATGTATATACGAGTATGAGGATAAGAATTTATTCATGGTTTTTTTTCCATGATAAAAAAATGACGTTTTTGTGTGTGTCCCACCTCAAGGCCCATCGTGACCCAAGACCCAGGTGTATATTTTACGTAGTTTACAATAAGTAAAGCTGATTTGAAAAAAAAAGGTACAATGAGTAATCATCTTGCACCACCCTGTTCATAATATAACTGCTAGTAATAAATGTACTTGTGCAAATACAACCGCAATATTTTTTGTCGGCTGGCAACACAGAATAATTTATTATAATTTTGCTTGTCTCATTGAGTATAATATAGAGGAGTAGAAACTAGCATACGGCATTGATGCATAATTTGGCGCACAGTTGTGCCCAGTCCTGTCAAAAACAACATTTAAAAAATCAAGTTATTTCATGTGAAATCCTGTATTTTCTTGCTTTTTCTATTATGTTTTTCGACACCTAATAATGACACATGCCAAGATGTTTTAAAATAATGCCTCAAACGTTTAAAAATTGACAAAATAATCGATCAAAAGAGTTATAACGTCGTTTGGAACTAAATCACATTCATAGCCACACCATAGAATTACTACCTCCATGGGTTCCTTGACTTATAGGTTGGTATGCGGCTGACCATCCATGCTGTAAAAAATGGTTCACTTTACCAATGCCACCCATGTTTCAGGGAAGTACGGCAAGAGGTACAGGGTGTATGTTCATTTGAGATTTGGGTTTTTATGTTGTAGGTTCACATGCGGCATGTGCAAAGGCGAGCTTGTACGTGTCTGCTTGTAAGAATGCATAATATGTGAATCCCCAATGTAACATATCTTTGTAACTTAGATTAGATTAGATGGTTTCATCCAAGTTTTTTTTGTATACAACTAAATGACACAGTGAAGATCTTTGTTCTCTTTCTTACTAAGGACCATTTTCGTAAGTATGTAAGTTGAAACAGATATAATAATAATAAATCAAATAAATATACTGTTTTAATTCACTTTTTTATTATTTTATTTTAAATATGTCTAACAGTTTTCGCCTAAAAAGATTGTCCTGAGGATGCCTTTTTAGGCGAAAACTGTTAGACATATTTAAAATAAAATAATAAAAAAGTGAATTAAAACAGTATATTTATTTGATTAATTATACAATGGACTTTCACTGTGTAAACCACCAAACCCTGAAAAATATAGATAAAATAATGTCTATTTTTCGTTAAAATAATTTCTAGTCCACAGATATCCTAATTCAATGGCTTTTCTATTGTGCATAATATCATGTATGTATTTTCTAACATTATATCATGGGCAATATACATAAATATTAAACTGTTGATGTTAACCATGGGCAATATACATAAATATTAAACTGTTGATGTTAACCATGGGCAATATACATAAATATTAAACTGTTGATGTTAACCATGGGCAATATACATAAATATTAAACTGTTGATGTTAACCATGGGCAATATACATAAATATTAAACTGTTGATGTTAACCATGGGCAATATACATAAATATTAAACTGTTGATGTTAACCATGGGCAATATACATAAATATTAAACTGTTGATGTTAACCATGGGCAATATACATAAATATTAAACTGTTGATGTTAACCATGGGCAATATACATACATATTAAACTGTTGATGTTAACCATGGGCAATATACATAAATATTAAACTGTTGATGTTAACCATGGGCAATTTTTTTTGGCGAAGAACAAAAAAAACTAGAAGTTGTTACTAAACGTTATTTAATTGTCAAAACTATGTATTGTCTTGTCTTGTCTTGTAACTACCCGCCGTGTTTCCGCTAGGGGGGGCCAGTACTAACAACAGATGTGTCTCCACTTTGTTGTGTCCTTGCACAATTCTTCCATCTTCTCAACATTCATCACTCTCTCAATGCGAGCTTCTCTCATTTTTTCACAACGGATTCCATTAATTTGCAATTTCACTTTTTTATCAATGCATTCTTTCCTTAGTCTTCCTCATCCACGCTTACCATTGCTTTTTTACTCTCCTTTTGTCAGTCTATATTAGAAGTGCCTTCAAATATCAGAATGAGACTGTCAGCAGTAATCTAGCATCAGAATTTTTATACAGAATAGAACATAGCATGAAATCAATGCCGAAACCTTAATAGTAGTTGCCGTACTTAATTAAGTACAAAATGGATTTTATTCTTACTTATCTGAAATCATTTTAACCTTCAGAAGACTTTAAAATGCAAGAAAGATACACTGTAATGTAGTAGCACAGTTTTTTTGACTATAAATTAATAGCCACTCTTACGGAAATCGGAAAAATCCCATTTTGTTGCCTAACCAAGAATAAAATGCCTTGCACGTCCCTGCATATTGATATATTTTTTTATCGGGTTCTAGTTTATAAAAACTGCGGTTTATTTATTTCATACAAAAAAAAAATTATCACTTTCGGTTCAGAATTACATTTGCACAGTACCTATAGTATGACGGTTGATTGATTTCTGACCATCCAGGCGATTCTGGCCCTTATTAAGAACATTTTTGAAACACGGAGAATCGTTATATACCACCTTGCTAGATTTCACCAGAATATTCGATTCAACACTTGATTAATCTCAAACAAATACAAATTATTATTAAGAACCTACCTAAGTTTCTACTCACATCTAAAGACTTCATAGATTTACTTTTAAACCAACATAGACAATCCAAGTAGAACAACGGATATCCTACATATTCGTAGCAATATATAATGGAAATAATAATACAGCCGTTGGTAACACTGAATCCACTTAGAATAACGATAAATGTAATAAAAATGTATGTACGATGCAAATATAAAAATCATTATTCCCATGGACTTCTGCCAGAGAAGGGAAAACTTATTTTCCTTAAACTTCCACATTTTCATCGGTACATTATCATCATGTGCTGGATTTGTTTTGGCCGTGAAATAAAATTTGGCCAGAGCTTCAGTTTTGGCCAAACTTAAACCAAACTAAAGACCGATCCGTAGCTCAGTGGTAACACTGCGGACTCTGAATGGGAAGGCTGTGGGCTCGAATCCCGGCAGAGCACAAAAAATATACAATTTATATTTTCAAATTTGCTCTTCGCTGGGTTGAAAAATTCATAAACCTTTACCAATGACCGGTCACCAAAGGTCCATCCAGCCTTACAGCAACTGGGTCTTGCTTGAGTATTGGCGCTTTGTAGTGACGACCAAGCTCGAACACCTCTGCGGCACTACAAGTGTCATCTAGACCCCTAGAGTCTCTAGAATCTAGGGAGTCTCCCGCACAGGATTTCTTAAAAAAAAAAAACTATGATTTGTACTGAATAAGTGCTGATTCACTGATTTGAGAAATAAGGGATAAAACATTTGATTGGGTGTAGGTAACTTCTCATAGTAAGTGAACTAATTATATAAGGAAGCTCTCATGGAGAAATCTAAGCTACAGGATTTTCACACTTTTTTAGTGTTTTCTTTCGTAGAGAATAGGAAAAAATGTGCATTTATCTGAAAAACTCATGTTAGCTTTAATATGTAACTTATTCAGTTTTATGTTTGAGATATTGAAATAATAAATATCTACTTGAAACCTTATAACTGTCTGGACAATATGTCTAAGCCTCCTCAATCAAGCACTGCCAGCTTTGTATCTAAAATCTAAATCTAAGCTGCAAAGATATGTATCATTTGAGATTCAAATTAAATAAATTCCCACAAGCAGACACGCATAATTTCGCGCTCACACATGCCGCATGTGGACCTACAATATAAAAAAAAACCCAATCTCAAATGAACATAAGCCCTGCAACTCTTGCCGACCTTCCCTGAAACAGGGATGACATTGGCGAAGTGAACCATTTTTTACAGTATGGGTGGTCAGCCTCATACCAACTGTATCCTAGTTTGTATCCTAATATATATTATGTATATCAATTCTGTTTTTTTTTATAATTGTCACTCTTTCACTTAAACCAAATAGTTTAAGAAACAAAAACGACAAATTTAAGGTATATTACTCTGTTGATTATGTGAATATGAAGTTTTTATTTTACAAATGGATCCGCTCCACATTCCCTCCCATCACACGGCCCCGCCACACTATCGCCCCGATCACCGCAAGCACGCTGAAATGTTCGCCCAGCATCGTGGCCAGCAGGAAAAACCCACCCCGGGCGCAGATTAGATCCGGATCACAAGTTTTTCAATAAGATCTCAAGTTTAGGGATCCGTGCTGGTGTGGCTGTTACCATTGAGTAATAGCATAGAGGAGCAGAGACTAACTTACTGCATTAATACATAGTGGACCGGTCCGTAGTCTAGTGGTTAACACCTCTGACACACCCGTAAATGGAAGGTTGTGGGTTCGGATCCCGGTGGAGCACAAAAAAATATACCATTTATATTTTGACATAGCTCTTCGCTGGGGGAAAAATTTATATACATAGAGAGAGAGAAAATTTATATATAAAAGAGCGGTCACTAAGGGTCCATCCAGCCTTACAGCAACTGGATCTTGCTTGAGAATTAGCGCTTTCTACAGCGACGAGCAAGCTCGCAGAGGGCTCTTGAGGTGTGATACACACAAAAACAGCGCTCACCAAATAAATCATCCTAATATTTTTATTCTTATGCACCACATTTGTCTCAGTCCTGTCAAACGTCGCAGTGGTGTAGTCATACGAAACATGTTTTTACGTGTCAAATTCTATGTTTTCTTGCTTCCTCCATTTTGTGTTTTGACATCCAATTATAACACATGCCATAATGTCTTAAAATAACGCAATTTTCCTTTAAAATTCGACAATTTTATCGACCATAATGCGCGCATGCTTTGTGGTGCTATGTTCGGACTGGTTCGGTCAGCCCACAGAGCAACCATTACATTCGCAATGCTGCCAACTTTCTAGAAACATTTTTACGTTCACCCAAGTTTTCTTGTGCACATGGAAATGCAACTGTGAAGTTCTTTGTTCTCTTTCTTATTAAGGGTCATTTTCATAAGTAAGTAGAAACAGATGTAGGTATAATGTCTAATTTCTAATGAATAATTTCTAGTCCACAGATATCATAGTCAATAACTGTTACCGTTGATCCGATAACTTATGCGCTGCGTGCGCTTAATTAATGATATTTCTAAATCTGTCTGAACGGCGTAACTAGTACGGTGTCCAACAAAAGTAGCTCTGCAAAGCATCTGTGAATACTTATTTAAAATGTGACATAGAAAGAGATTTTAAGTTCTATGTTGATTATTAAATGCTTGGATTTCAATAAAATATTATCACTTTCCGTCCGCAATGATTGGGTAATGAACGAGTGTGGTATAAAAGAGAATTCATAATGAAAGTACAAAAAAGCACAATTAGATGGTTCGGATATCTTGAAAGAATGGATGATGAACGACTTACGAAGAAAGTGTTCAAAGGAAATGTCATTGGAAAGCGTGGAAGGGGACGACCGAGGAAGGAATGGATAGACCAAATAACAAAATAGGTGAGATTGCGAAAAATTGGAACCTGCAGAGTGAGAATGAAAGAAGAGTATGTATGAAGAAAGTGATGAATGTTGAAGAAATGAAAGAGGTCTACAAGGACAGAAAAAAGCGGAGACGCATCTGCGGAGGTACCGGCCACCCCTAGTGGCGGCGGCAGGATACAGTACATGAGTACAGTATAGTTATAAATATTATTGTTCTTTTGGTACAAATACCTGTTGCGAAATTGTATTTATTAATATCACTAGTTAATTCAAAACGACGTTCCTTGACTTATAGGTTGGTATGAGGCTGACCACCCATACTGTAAAAAAATGGTTCACTTTGCAAATGTCACCCCTGTTTCAGGGTAGGTCGGCAAGAGTTGCAGAGCTTATGTCCATTTGAGAATTGGGTTTTTATATTGTAGGTCCACATGCGGCATGTGAGAGCGCGAAATTATGCGTGTCTGCTTGTGGGAATGCATTTAATATGAATCTCAAATGATACATATCCTTGCAGCTTAGATTTAGATTTAGATTTAGATGTTGAACTTTATCGAATAAGACAGCACTCCCTTGTCACTCCTGTTTCAGAAAAGGTCGGCAAGAGTTGCAGGGCTTATTTTCATTTGAGATTCGGTTTTTATGTTGTAAGTCCACATGCGGCATGTGTAAGCGTCAACTTATGCGTATCTGCTTATGGGAATGCATTTAATATGAATCTTAAATGTAATATATCTTTGCAACTTAGATTTTAGATTATATATAGATAAAACATGTTTTTAACCAGTCATAAAATGAGGTAGGAACTTTTTACATTTTTTTTTTAATTATTGTATGGGACTACCGTCGTTAGCATCAAATAACAAAATATCTTTATGCCTTTTGCCTAGCAAACCGCTTGGATGACGACACAATATTGTTTATGGGCAGACTTCTTGCAATGTCCCAATCAGAGAGGTTACTTTTGAGCTGGAGCGAGCCCACTAGAATCTCTGCCAAAAATACCAAGGGAGGTTTTTCATACAGATTACATATAGAGCAGTTTAATTAACTTCCCTTACTTGCATATAATATGTTCTTATATCCAGACACAGTACATGTATATGAGAAATTATAACAATTAAAAAACACACACAGAGTTTAATTTTCACAAATTGAGTGTTTATTTCACCTCGAGTACTTTCGACTTGCTTATGTCATTTTCAAATCATTTAATTTATTTTTAAATGTTAGTTTTACAGGTTATGACTCTGAAGGAAATGAAAGACGTGTGTAAGGACAGAAAGAAATGGTGGTTGATCTGTGATGTTGGCGGCTAGGGTTTTTTAAATAAGAATTGGTTTTCTGTTAGTTTTTGATGTCCATACATATTATAATTTGTTGATTTTAAAAATGTAATTTGTTGTGTACGTTCCTTGACTTATAGGTTGGTATGCGGCTGACCACCCATGCTGTAAAAATGGTTCACTTTGCCAATGTCACTCCTGTTTTCAGGGAAGGTCGGCAAGAGTTGCAGGGTGTATGTCCATGTGAGATTCTGGTTTTTATATTGTAGGATCACATCGACTGCTCCAAGGAAGAAGAAGGTAACTCCGAAATTTAGGTTTTTGACTTATTTCTATTTCTGAAGGTAACAAACATTATCTTCATTCCAAAATGACAGCTGTGTCTCTATCTCTTTTAAATTCGTTAATAAATTAATGTAAAAAATAGTTTAGGCATTGTTCTCCATGGAATAACTAACATTCAATTGGCTTTCCTGCAAAACTATCTTTTTTGACTTAGTGCTGTCTTCCATGGAGCAGTCGACATGCGGCATGTTTAAGCGCGAACTTATGCATGTATGTTGGTGAAAGTGTATATAATGTGAATCTTTAATGTTACGTATATTTTGTAACTAAGATTAGATTATACAGCCTGTCACCGTACTTGGAGCAAAAGTGGCACAAGAGAAAAAGAAGAAACTGCAGGATGTGCTTTATAAATAGGAGACCTTCTCATCCCCAAGGTTTCGCGTATATTTCCGGTGGATTCGGTGATGGAGCATTCTAGGACACATCCGTCAGTAATTTGTGGAAAGGCAAAGGTAAACAGGGTCATTTGTTTTCATTATCTGGCCGTGCGAGCCGATAAAGGAAATTCGTTTGTAATTTGTAATTTACAGCTTCATTTTTTGGCAGCCCTGCCTCGCTTTTATTGTGCCAAATTCGACCTTGATATTCAGGGTTGTTTATTTCTATTTTCGTTCATTTCCTTCATTGTATTCTTCTTTTTCTCTTTACTTTTGACAGCTTTCTATTTTTTTAAATATATTTATGAAGGGTAATGCAACTCACTAACCGTTTTTTGCGTGGCCAGAAACAGGTAGTATTAAGATTATCAATTAATAATTCATTATTGAATATTTTTAATGACCGGTCCGTAGTTCAGTGGTAACAATTCGGACTCTGAATGTAAGGTTGTGGGTTCGAATCCCGGCGGAGTTCAAAAAATACCATTTATATTTTAAAATTTGCTCTTCGCTGGGTTGAAAAAAATCATAAACCTTTACAAATGACCGGTCACCAAAGGTCCATCCAGCCTTAAGGTGAAATTCCACCAGTGTGCCGCACTGTGCTGCACAGTGCGGCACAGCGTGCAAAACAAATGTTTGTTCCGGTCGACTCACGCAAGCGAACAGCAACAAATTGTGCGTGAACATTCTAGCAAAGTTCGCGCACAGCTGCGAACTTGTGTACGCGCACTGCTCCAGCGGTGGACTTGTCTCGACGTGCCGCACTCGTGTTCGCGAACTCACTTTTTGCTTCCGCTTCTCGATCGAAAACATTGATTTGTGCGCGCACAATGGATTGAAGTCATGATAAAACTATCGATTTTTTAAGCAATGGAAATGAATCCTGGTATTTATTTTCTTTGTAAAAGTGTGACATTAATGAAAATAATCACGCATGTTTATTGATTTTAATTATATATTACATAAATTATAAGTTTACAAAAATATAGAAGGTTTTTTTAGATATCTCGAAAACTGTTCAAACACATCAACGAAATTAATTAATGTACGTTTTGTAGACATTGTATCATTCTATAATTAAAAGGATAAAATATATTGCCATAATATTAAGCAGCAAATAAAACGAAAAATATGTGAAAAAGCGTGTTTATTTTTCAAATTTTACTTTACTTCGACCATAATTATGAGAGACATAACCTGAAAAACATCTGTCAATTTTTGGTACGAGCCCGCCGTGTGCGTTGTGTGAGCTGCGAACAAAATGTGCTGCACTGTGCGCGAACCCAAGTTCCGCACAGCTTTGTTGGTGGACACAGACGCTTCCATTCAAATGGCGCAGTGCGCGCACTCTCCAAGTTCTGTACAAATTGTGCGTAACAAATTGTGCTGCACACGATTTTGGTGGAACCCTACCTTTACAGCAACTGGGTCTTGCTTGAGAATTGGCGCTTTATAGCGACGACGACCAAGCTCGTAAAAAGATCGATAGCTCAATTGGTAGAATGCTCGCACTCCATGCCGAGAGCAAGGGTTCGATCTCAAGGTTTACTCAGCCTTCACAAGAAATGAGAAACAGCCCCCCCCCCCCGGGAGCTGGGAAACCCCCACTTCAACTGAAAGTGGTTGGTGTGAGGCCGGCCCCCTTACCCGTAAAAATAAATAGGTCCCGAATCACCACATGCCACCCCTTTGGGAATAACGCAGGCAAGACGTTACACTATAACTGTGGTAAGATGGCTATATATGATAATGTGACATTTTGCCAATTTTACAGGAGAGCAATTTTAAAGTTTGGTTTGCTGTGAAAAATCCAAACCTCAATGTATTAAAAAAAAAAATCTCAAATCCTATAAATTCTACACATAATATGATCGTCTCCGCGTGATCTATAAGAAATATTATATCTTATAGATCACGCGGAGACGAATCCAACGGTATCCATAACTCAATATTGCAAAAAATGTCACATATCACATATAGCCATCTTACCACAGATATATTGTGTAGCTTAGTGGTTTTTTTTTTCACTATTAATTAATAACTAACCAATGACATCTGCTGAACCAGGATCGAAGTTATTGTCGATAGAACATGATGCAGGCAGGGTATGAACCAGCGTTAGTGTCAATAACGCAAAATCAAGCGCCGACGCCCTACCCCTCGACCATCCCAGCAACAATTTTTGACAGGTTTGAAAGGATTGTAATAAAATTGAGTAGTTTTATTCGTGTCCCTGTTGTTCAGATTTCCGCCCGGTCTGTGGTCTAGTGGTTAAAGCTACGGGGTCTTTATCTGATCGTCAGGATCTTGGGTTTGACTTTCGCTAGGTTATATTGTGGGTCCACATGCGGCATGTGTGAGCGCTAAATTATGCGTGTCTGCTTGTGGGAATGCATTTAATATGAATCTCAAATGATACGTATCTTTGCAACTTAGATTTAGATTTATTTAGATTAGTGATTCTATGCCCTAGCAACCTGACTATCTAACGTGTAAACTTTTTCGTCTTTATCGAATGCGCGGACTTCATTTCTTTCAATAATAATCGTTACATTAATGTGGTCGAGACAGAATTTCTTATCAAATCACCTTTATTACAAATTACCTCGGGTTAAATGTTGGCCATCTAACCATACGTCATTATTTTAACCTCTGTCAGTGACAATGCAGATCATTGTTACAAATGATGTTTAGATTGTCCCAAACAATCCTACAATTTCAATTCTATTTAACTGCAGCTGAGGCAAACTGTTGAAACAACGCACCTCTGTAACTTCTACTTCTTCATCTTATATTAGATCTAAGATCTGTACCCTTAGTACGAGTTGCAAAACTTGAGTAATGTAAAGTTTACGGCAATTATTACAGAGTGATTTCCCCCAAAATCTGCCGTTTTTGTTTGTTTGAACTTGATTTTCTTCATCACTGTAACTCTTTTGCTAAAACCATAAAGTTTAACAAACAAAAACGGCAGATTTTGGGGGAAATCACTCTGTAATAATTGCCGTAAACTTCACTTTGCTCAAGTTTTGCAACTCGTACTAAGGGTACTGTTCATTGAAGAACTCCCTCCTGTGATGCAGAAGACCAGCTGTTCTTCCATCTTTTGGGTGGTCGACCTGGTAGATGCTCGCCGTGTGGTACTTTTTTTTTTAAATAGATTTGTGAAGAGGACCTATTTTGCCTGGCCAGTTGTCTTCGTACGTAAGTAAAAGCTTGTGTGCACGCAATGACATCTGTTGAACCAGGGTCGAAGTTTTTGTCGATAGGAAAAGACCGGGCTTGAACCTTCAGTTTCATTTTTTCTGTCAAAAATCAGTACTTTCGTCTTACTTGCATTAATTTTCTACTTGTGATGTTTAGGTTAGAATTACGGTCATTTGACATATTTACAATAATTATAACTAATACACAGTTAAAATTTATTTATTGGATATTATACGAGAACTTACATTATTCTCGATGTTTCGTTAGCGACGTAGCTAACGTCTAAGACGTCCAATATCCGACAACAGCTGTGTAGTTATAATTATTTTAAATTTTTAACTTGTTCACACACAGAGCATGGTTCAGACTCAAATTGCAATATTTAAAAAAAAGCCACGAAAATTACCAACCTTCGACAAAAGTGGCACTGAAAGAAAAAGAAGAATGTGGTCAGCCTCACACTAGCCTGTTTAACAAGCCACTCAACACAAATTAGATGTCAAAGGTTGGTCACCACTGCCTAATGTAAAAACTAGTTCAGTAGGTGTGATAAACAATTAATGGCACGTCACATGATGTGAGTGTTTACGTTGTTTAGGTACACTTTACATCAATCCACAAAATGGCGGAAAATTGACAAATGACATGACAATGCACAAAAAAACAATCTCCTAATGGTGTCCATCCTGCTGCAGACATTTTACCCGTTTGATGGCATATCTTTTAAACATGTGCTGATGGTTCATAATGTTATAATTATCACAATTGTCTTTATCTGTAACCTAGATTATAAAATACACATACTTTATCTCAGAAAATGTCATAACTTGCTTCTTCTATCAGTTGCTTCTTTTTTCACTAGGTATCAGTTGCTTCTTCTTTCACTAGGTATCAGTTGCTTCTTCTTTCACTAGGTATCAGTTGCTTCTTCTTTCACTAGGTATCAGTTGCTTCTTCTTTCACTAGGTATCAGTTGCTTCTTCTTTCACTAGGTATCAGTTGCTTCTTCTTTCACTAGGTATCAGTTGCTTCTTCTTTCACTAGGTATCAGTTGCTTCTTCTTTCACAAGGTATTACTTATTGCTTCTTCTTTCACTAGGTATCAGTTTCTTCTTCTTTCACTAGGTATCAGCTGCTTCTTCTTTCACTAGGTATCAGTTGCTTCTTCTTTCACTAGGTATCAGTTGCTTCTTCTTTCACTAGGTATCAGTTGCTTCTTCTTTCACTAGGTATCAGTTGCTTCTTCTTTCACTAGGTATCAGTTGCGTCTTCTTTCACTAAGTATCAGTTGCTAAATACCGGCAACTTAGCCATCACAACAAATGAGAACCAGCCCCCTCGAGAGCTGGGAAACCTCCACTTCAACTGAAGTAAGTGGTTGGCGTTAGGCCGGCCCCCTTCTCTGTAAAATTAAATAGGTCACGAATCGCCACATGCAACCGCTTCGGGAATAACGCAGGTAAGAAGTTACACTAAAAGTGTATCTTAAAAGTGTAGGTTATAAATCTAAAATAAATAAACATTGCATTGAAATCTAACATATTTATTTAATAGTGTTGTATTTTTAACATGTTACATCTTTTAAAGGCATTAGGTTCACATAACTAGAGTAAACTGTGTTTTAGTATTGTTTCATCATTATTCTTTTTTTTTTTTTTTTTTATTTTTTTTTTATTAGACAAACAAACAGTTATACATGTAATATATGGGATAAACAACATAGTTATACAATTTCAAAAACCAGCAAAGTTTGCAAACATAATGTAGTATAATTTAGTTTACAGCTTAATTAAGAATTATTCATACAAATCATTTCATAATTAATAACTATACATCAATAATAAATTAACATTATATTTAAAATTATTAATTAAAGATGACTTTTAAAAATGCAAACATTTGAAGACTTAGGAAATTCATAAATATAAAAATAAGAATCCTTATAGTTTGGTCAATGTTCAGATTCCTGCTGCTTCACCTTTGTTATCTAATTGCACCTCTTTGTCGTAACTCATCCCTCATTTCTCTACGGGTTTTTGCCTTGTCAATTTTGTAACAGTGTCTTCTTGGAAATGAAGTAAGTAAGTCAAAGTACTTGAGGTGAAATAAATGCTCAACTAGTGAAAATAAAACTGTGTTTTTAAAAGAAATGTACACCATCTCATATTCAGTGTTATTCACACACAGCAAATCAATGGCTCAACCGCCACCTAACGTGAAATTGCCATTCAAAAATACGATGATCCGTATATCAGCCATGGATCATATTTGAACCATGGCTGTTTTGTGAGCAGCACTGATTGAGATTAAATTCTGACAATGGGAATAGAATGAAACATTATAAAGTTGGATTTTACAGGGACATTTGTGATTCCTACAAAAGTGACAACTTAAATTAGATCAAAGATTAAAACATTTAACAAATAGCAACAAAGACTTTATATATAATCTATAATTTAAGTTGTTTCATTATAATCAAAAGTTACAGGGCTTATGCTCATTTGAGTTTTGGTTTTTGAATTGTAAGTACACATGTAGCATTTGTAAGCGTGAATTTACACATGTCTGTTTGTGGGAATGCATTAAATATAAGCCTTAAATGTCCATACATCTTTGCAACTTAGATTATAGATTATAGAAGCTCCAGCTGTGATAGACCACGGCAACAGATCCCGGAAAGCAACTCTTTAGTGCTTACCGCCGGCCGTGTAAGCCTAACTTAGATCTACGATTGTAAACATGACAATAATTCTTCCATAGGTTCATAGCCTGCGCACATAGATCTCAACTTCTCCAACTGTCCGCTGGTAAACTGGGAGTGCAGCGCCGACAAACACAGCAGCCTGTAGTCGGCAAACCTCAAGTACGGTCGCTGCTTCTTCACATCGTTCTTCACCAGCACGCTGCAATTCGATTGGTAGGAATTCCGATCTTTGGCCGAGGCGAAATTGGCGAAACCAGTTTTGAGGGTGTAAAAAGCCAGCGGCGACATTTGCCGGATGTTCCTGTTGCCGCTCGAGCACGTGATGAGACAGAGGAGGCAGAACGGTGTCAAGTTGGCCGTTATCTTTCCCTGCAGCAAGTGCTCCAATACGTCAAACAACCAACCGCTCAGAATCGGCAGCTGGTCTTGCTCGATTGACGTCTCAAAAACCTGGAAAAGACAATAATAAATAATAGTCATAAGAGACTTTTATAAAGCCACTCTTTTCCACAAACCGCATATTTTGAACCATTTCAACATGTAGGTACATCGTTACCTTAAAGGTACAACTGAATAAGTGACTTATTTGGATCGGTGTTATAGCCGAAGAAGTCAAGTGGATGATCTTTCTAGCGTATTTGCTGGTTCGATTCCTGCTTGAGTCATTTGACTATAACTTTGATCCTGGTTCAACAGATGTCATTGGGTAGTTATTATTGAATAAGTCATTAAAAATGTACAATAATAAATTATTAATTGATGATATTAATAACTGTTTCTGGCCAGGTAGAATAGGTTGGTGAATTGCATTGCTCTTCACAAATCTATTTTTTTTTTACAAAAACATGAGTTTCTCGGATAAGTGCACCTATTTTCTACGGGAGAAAACACTAAAAAAGTGTGAAAATCCTGTAGTTAAGAAGTTTTTCATGAGCATTTCCTCATGATGATTTCACTTACTATGAAAAGTTACGCAACATGAAATGTTCAATCCACAATTTCTCAAATTACTTAATTAAGGTAGGAAAAGTGTCATCGATTAATTAAGTTAGGAAATCAATAAATGTTTTTAAAAATGTGCTTGAAAAAGTATTCCGTACTGGGAGTATTCATGTAACCAGAATATTCAGAAGTGAAAAGGTTAATGAACACAACTTGTATGGAAACTTTACAGATGTCTCTTTACTCACTTTATTCACAATGCCAGCCATCATTTCCGCGTACAGCGGCATCAAATTGACACCGCGCGCCATTTTGGAAGACTTGTAAGGTGTCGCCAGCGCACAGCAATCTATAAACTCCTGTGTTGCCTTATTCAAGACTGCGGCAGGCGGGAGAAACGCAGCGAGCAGTGTTGCCAGTCCGCGCGACAACAAAATGGCCTCCGACAGCGGAGATTTCAAGATGGCGCCTTGGAGCGATGCGGCGGTTTGAAGATGACTCAACAGCTGCTCTGGTTCCAAAGCGGCAGATAAAGGTTGGCCATCACTTGAGGTTAACTTATAGTCTGTAAATAAATATATTAGCATTTAATCTATAATCTATGATCTAAGTTGCAAAGATATATCAATATTCAAAACTCATATCAAATGCATGCCCCCAAACAGACACGTGTAAGTTTGCGCTTATAAAACGCAACTAAGCTACACATATAGTGTAACTTCTTGCCGCGTTATCCCCAAAGGGGTCCCATGTGGCGAGTTGAACCTATTTATTTTTACAGGTAAGGGGTAATATAATTGCTTGCAAATTAAAACCAAACCTCAAATGAACATAAAACCTGCAACTTTTGTCCATGACTATGTTAAATAACCATGGGCTCATAACACATCCTTGCCTTACACCCTTCAAAACTTCAAACCATTCACTATACTCACCATCAATACGAACACATGCCATACTATTTTCATAGTTTGCATGCACCGCATTTAGGAGAGCCCCATTTACTCCGTATGCTTTCAAAACATCCCACAACATACCTCTGTCTACTGAGTCCATTCACTATACTCACCATCAATACAAACATATTTCATAATATAATTTGAATGTTTGGATGAATTTGACATTTTAGATAAAGAAATGGATGATTCAACATATTTTAGTTGACAATATGAATATTACCTTTGAATAGCTGTATAAACAACAAAGGTAGAAGGCGATACAGTCGCTCAGGGTGAGCATTCATCGCTTTCAAAACCAAAGTCTTTACTTCATTTCCCGTTGAAAATTTTTCCTCGAGTGTCACCCTACATATCCCCTAAAAACACAAATTTCACATTTAATTAATTACTTATCAAAAACTTAAGTCAGATTTACGGTCGTTAGACATACTTACAAAATTACTTAAAATAAAATAATTAACTGGTATTTGTTGGCATCTTATCCAACATCATCAGGAGACACATCCGGCAGACGGCAATGATGAACTACATCATTCCTCAGTTCATCCTTGCCCTCCGTCAGGCCGTGTCTCCTGATTTTGGATAAGAAGCCAACGAAACATAGAGAATACTGGAATTCTCAAACTAATGTTTCTTATGAATATCCGGTCAATTATTTTATTTTTAACTTTGTAGGGTTTGTGTTTGTTTTTTAAATTTGAAAAAAAATATATATTTTATTTTAAGTAATTTTACAAATATTACCAAAAACTAAAAGTGACTTAAGAAAAAAACAATCAACCATGAAGAAATACACACCCGTAGGATGAGACCAGAGCAGATGTGGTTTGGATTTGTCAGTACAAAGTTTATCGCAATTTTCAACAACTCCATGTTTTCAATTTCGATTAAAATAAAAAGGGCCGACCAATTCAACGACTGCTCGTAGAATGATATCCTGAAAACAGATGGCAAGAAAAACATATTTTAAATCTAATTTGGAAGAATATATATTAACATTTAAGATTCATATTTAATGCCCGCTCACAAGCAGACACAAGTAAATAGCATTTACACGTGCTGTGTGTGTACTTACAAAATAACTGAAACCTAAAATGAACAAAGACCCTGAAACTCCAGCTACCTTTCCTTGAAATAGAGATGGTATTGGTAAAAGTTAATGCTTTTTTAACAGCGTCAGCCTCATACACAACTATTAGTTAAGGAACAAATTTGCTGAAAAGTGAACAGCAGTAGAAATTAAGAATGAATTAACAATAGAAAATTTCAGTAAAGTAAAACCATCATTCTCGAAGCATGGAGAATAATAATAATAATTTATTCATGATGGCTACTTGCTAGATTTTGCCAGAACATTCTACCTAACACTCAAGCAATCTCAAATAAATTATTATCCTTATAAGTACTAACATCTTTTATTTTTAAGAAGGCTTCACGGATTTTATTATTAACTCACACAGCCCATATACATATTTGTAACAATTCTAAAGGACTGTATACTACCTACCGGTCCGTAGTCTATTGGTTAGCACTTCTGACTCATAAATGGAAAGTTGTAGGTTTGAATCCCCGCGGAAACACATAAAATATATACCATTTATATTTTCAAATATGCTCTTTGCTGGGTGAAAAATTCATATACCTTTACCAAAGACCGGTCCCTAAAGGTCCATCCAGCCTTACAGCAACTGGGTCTTGCTTGAGAATTGACTCTTTCTACAGTGACGACCAAGCTTGCAGAGGGCTCTTGAGGTGTGATACACACTAAAACAGTGCTCACCAAATGAATCATCCTAATATTATTATTATTACCTATTATTACTCGTATTCCTTGACTTATAGGTTGGTATGAGGCTGACCACCCATACTGTAAAAAATGGTTCACTTTGCCAATGTCACCCCTGTTTCAGGGAATGTCGGCAAGAGTTGCAGGGCTTATGTTCATTTGAGGTTTGGATTTTATTTGTAAGTACACAATCAGCATTTGTAAGCGCGAACTACACGTGTTTGTTTGTGGGCATACATCTGAGAGCTTTGAATGAATATATCCTTGCAACTTAGATTATAGATTATAGACCTACCTTGATTTTGGTGTCAGATTTGGAAGGATGACTCCTTGCAGGCAGTTGGCCAGGTGGTTATTGAAGTTTTGCTTGGAGGTGATGACGGCGGGTTCTTTCCCGAGGCTGTACTCCGCGTCCTTGGACCCGGAGAGGTGCATTATAGCCGAGTGTATGGCGGCACATCTCATGGGGGCGTACGCAGAAGACAGGGCACTCAGTATGGAGTTCACATCTTGGTTATCCTGGAAATTATTTATTTACGGCAAATGTACCAAAAAGCATACATCAGCTGAAAGGTAACACTGAATGTGAATTAAAGAAAAGAACCCTTAAAAATGTAACACAGAATTTTCATATGGGAGAGCTAGAGCACCATGTAAAGGTCCGCACTGCACTGCAGAGAAGAAAATTTCTGGCTTCATTTGCTCGAGCGCCCTTCGAGTGACACATCATGAAACGGCACTATAAAGAAATCATCATCAAAACTGAGTGCTGATTCACTGATTTGGGAAATCATGGATAAAACATTTTATTGGGAGTAACTTCTCACTGCTGTCGAACTAATTAAAATGAAGTGCTCATGAAAAACTTCTAAACTACAGGATTTTCACACATTTGTAGTGTTTTCTCTCATAGAAAACAGGAAAAAGGTGTATTAGATTAATGTCACTTATTCATTCCTTCCAAATGAATGTAGTGGCCTGGATGGTGGCCAGCCTCTTCCACAGCCAGGTCTCCTGCCCCATAAAGAGAGATCACTCACCATGTCCAGGACACAGGTGACCTTGGCTACCCCTAGAGTGATGTACTGGTGAGCCAGCACATCTGCAGGGTCTGTGGTGGCCTGGATGGTGGCCAGCCTCTCCCACAGCCAGTTCCACTGCCCCACGCTGCTGAAGATGTCGCTCACGTACACCAGGCAGCGGACCAGAGCGTTGCGCGCTCCCAAGCCCCAGCCAGACTGAAAACAATAATATCTGTCAAAATGTTGGTTCATTTTTGTGGGCTGTCTTTATTTACTGTTGCACTGGTGTAGTAATTTAATAAATCAGATCTTCCCTACTTTTATTTTAAATAATTGATTCCAACACAAGTGTTATCATGTGATTCTCCCATACAGACAGAATGCCTAATTTACGAGACGCACGGTAAAAGAAAGAGCAAAAAAATACAAATTTCATTACAAAATATAAGTTTTCTCCTACTTTGAAATACTTCTGGTCGAAAACCTATTTTGTACCAGTCATTGTGGTTGGTGTCTGAGCTAATTAATAAAAGGGTTACAATCACAATCTCCAGATGTCAGACCACAGTCAAATAAAGATCATGAAATTTCTATCGACAGATAGTAATTGGTAAATATCACCTTTTCCTATATTTATTTTGTTGAATAAGAGTTCCAGGAAGCTACTAAATGTACAAATTGAAACATAAATTATTATTTAAGTATTAAAGTAGTGAGACATCCAGACTAAGAAATGTGTCTTTAATCTAATAATGTTAGCATATTTGAGATTTAAATGTGCTAACTCCATATTTGTTTACCTGTGGCAATGACATTTGCGTGGCGATATCCATCAGAAGTTGTAGACAACTGTTGACGTCAACCGCAGAAGACTGGAGACTTCTGTTGGCGCTTTTTAAGGCTGCTTGGACTTTAACATCGCAGGTGTCGTTTAGTCCTAAAAATCAAATATATTTAAATTCATGTAAATATTAATAAACAATAGAAAAAGATGTGAACCATGTTGGCATTGCAAAGTTTTTCATCAAATGTCAAAATTCCCTCCATTTTTTTCAGGCTGCCAAACATTCAAATAAATAACAATCTTAATCTAAAATCTAAATCTAAGCTGCAAAGATTCACATTAAGCGCATTCCCACAAGCAGACATGTATAATTTTGCGCTAACACATTCTGCATGCGGACCTACAACATAAAAACCCAATCTCAAATGAACATAAGCCCTGCAACTCTTGCCGACCTTCCCTGAAACAGGCGTGACATTGGCAAAGTGAACCAGTTTTTAAATAATAATAACAACAACAAAAAAACAAACATAGACTAAAGACATTATTTCAAAATATTTTATACCTACCTAGGTTTTATAAATTCATCTCAAATAAGACAACATTTTTTTTACTTGTATGGAAAAACATGGGGTTTATTTTTCATTCCTAAAATTTTTTTCTACTTTTTTTTATAACTACATATTGAAGTATAAAATGTTTTTATGTACCAGATGCATGTTTGAGGTAGGCCACACTGATGCGAGAGCAATGTTGCTGACATTTCAAAAAAGGAACACTTTCCAAGTTGACATCTGAAAAAACTTTGTCGTATATTTCACAGTCGATGGCGACACTCTTGAGTTTCTGCATACTGCAAATAAACAAATATTAATCAAGCAAATAAATGCTTAGTTTATATAAGCAGTGCTGAAATATTTGGCGTGGAAGATGAATGGACTCGGTACTGAGTTACCAACCATTGGTATGAGGAGATATAACCTCAATTGTGTAAAAAATGTATGAAAACTAAATCACTTTCTAGGCGTGCCGTCGTGTATTCCATACATTTTCAATTCACGCAATCGAGATGAGGAGCAGGACTCAAAAAAAAAATTATCCACCATCACAATGTGTAAGAAACCACAGCAATATTTATAATAACCAAAATTCACACGAGCCTGTGGCTCTTCCGCCGTCGCCGGACGAGCCGATTTCTGCCTCATGTCAATCCTCTTTTTTTTTTACATCAATATTCAAAATTTCATTGTATTCTTTATTTTCCCTACTTTCCTATTAATAAATAATTTTGTTACAAAGTGAAATGAGGAGAGCAATACCTGTTGTTGGTTTTAGTGTTGCCCCTAGCACACTGATTGCTTTGTGTTGTAAGCAATAGTTGCATCATGCCTCTGACGGCCCAGTGGGTTCCGTTCCCTTGCAGCGCAGATAATAGACTCATCCAGATCTCTTCAAATGCATTCTTGTTGGTCCAGCCAATCAAGTTTACCCTGAGAACAATCAAATATGGTTTATTCATTAAAATAAAGGCCTTACGACTTGTTTTCATAATATTGTTTTAGTTTTATTTGGACATGCACAACTTTTTTTAAATGCTTATGCCTGTATACTCGTACATAAATTTGTATCCCTACATCTAGGGTGCCTTAAGTTAACAATATGCTGTTTCATGTTAAATTTATCATTCAATAATATTCGGCAAGTGCTAAGTATTGATTAACTGCCGTAACTTTTAATAAGAAAATGACTGATACATGGGGCACCCTATTTTATTTAAATTATATGTCTGCAGGGAGCTTAAATCTCTTTTTCTCAACTCGATACTTTTTGACTTGTGGCACCCTAGATTTGAGGATACAGTATAGTTCAACAATTCATCAAGTAACATTGTTTTTTGTAAAAAAAATTAATCTTCGTTATTTAGTAAATCTTCTTTATCTTCATTTTTAATCAACTTCTGGAGAATGTCTTTCGACAGAACTCTGTCCAATGATCTTACAGCCCTAATCGAGTCTTGGTCTTTCAAATGCTGCGCCTCCAACTTCTTCAGTACCTACATACCTGAATAAAAACTGCTCCAATACATCCATATCTTGCAGGCAGTTTATCGGGATGACAATCCTCTTTTTCAATCTTCTATCTGGAATATTCTTTACGCTTAGTATATTACTCTGGGCGTCAGATTCATTTTGCAGATCAGATATTGTGGGTTTGGTGACGTCTTCAAATATGTCCAAGCCACCCCAAGCCAGTGGAGGGATGAGGGTGAATAAACTGGCAAAATCACATCTGGGAACACAACACAAACATGATATCATTGGTTATTATTAGATCATTCTACAACTTAATTGTTCTCAGCAACTAGTGGTGTCACTCAGGGCTCACTAGATGGTAGGATTAAAAAATTACTGACACTAATGTTTTCCCATTTATTATAGATGGTGCTGTCTCCAAAAAAATGCATACTAGCGCTATCTTCAGAGCTAAGTGCTGTCATCTTGATAATGTGCAGTCTGATTCAGAAATTGTAGAGATTTTAACCAATCTCTACATATCCTTAACTTTTACCTCCACACTCTTAGTACTTATTGCATTTTTTTTTTCATAATTTTTTTTCATAAGTTTTTACACAGAAATAAGATCGAAAATATTGTATAACATACTCTTATTGGATAAAACTATCCACCAATAAGCTCAAAGCGTTAATTTTCGGTAGTGAGCATTTAAAAAATATATTTGAAGTTACAATTGAAAACTGAAGAGTTTTCAATTGTAATCTTAGAAGACTTTAATCTTAATTTTTTCACATGACTCACATACAGCAGAGAAAAGGTTTTGTTTACATTACAAAGGGTCACTACTCCCTAAAATTTTGTACCTACCTGGCTTACGTGTGCATTCATGATAAGATTATATGTCTAGCATTATATACAAATAATAGCATAAAAATATAAATCTTGAATAACAAATCTAAACTTCCAAAAGAGGAAAAGAGTGGTATTTACAAAATTGACTGTAAAAATTGTGACTCTGTGTATAAAGGACAGACTGGAAGAAGCCTGAAGGATAGGTACAAAGAACACAAAAATGGTGTCAAGAACATCCACATTAATTCCGAGATGGCAGACCATGCCAGAAATGAGGGACACTTTTTTGATGATAGTAATCTACATCTTATTTCAAATTGCCAAAAAGGAAAAAAGATGGACATCCTAGAAACACTAGAAATAAATTCATATTTTAAAATTAATAAAAATAATCTAATTAATGTCCAGATCCCGCCCATATCTTTCCCCCTCCTTTCAATTTTAGCCCCCCCGCCCCCTCCCACATAAATTGCATGTCTTGTTATTAGTTTTAAGTTTAGTATATAAGAAACTGAAGATGGAGAATGATCTCCGAAAACGTTTTTTCATAAAATAAATACTCACAGTGGATTAAAACAAAGTTTTTTCATTTAAGTGTTCTAAAAATTATTTATTAATATTTTTTGAATCAAATATCTATTGTTAGAACACAACATTTTTTTCATAATCATAGTATAAGGAGGCAGTCCAGTAAATACGTCACTCATAACGTTTTACTAAATTACGGACTAAAAAAACATTATTTCACTGTCTTTCGAGAGAAAAAAATGGATATAAGATATGTATTGTATCTTTGGATATATTCAAAATCAAAACCAAGAGTTTCGTAGCTGGGTAATGGTTCAAAATCACCGGCACACTTGAGGTTAAAAAACCTTGAAACACAAGTTTTAAATGATCAACTAATATCAGATCTTCTCAAAATTGACAGAATCTAATATTGTTGCCAACCCACGACTGAAAGCTGTGCACGTGCCTTCAATTTGCCCATTGACTTATAATATCTGTGGACTAGAAATTATTTTAACGAAAATAGACATAATATATATCTGTCTCAACTTACTTACAAAAATGGTCATTAGTTAGAAAGAGAACAAAGAACTTCACAGTTGCATTTCCATATGTACAAAAAACTTGGCAAAATGAAAAAAAAAATCTTGAATGTTGGTACTATTGCAAATAATGGCTGCCAATTAGACCGGAAATAGTTAGAGTAACACGCATTATAAATATTGTGATCGCCAAAATTGGTGTCAATATTTCATATTTTCAAGGTGTATATTCATATTTAAATTTTATCACTCATTTCATTGTAACTATTGTGATATTTAATGCGTCATATTTGTAATTGTTGCCGCCGTACATTGGGGGCACCACTGCAACGTTTGACAGGAGAGGAACGCAAGTGGGAATAAGTATGTATCAATTCAGTATGTTAGTTCCGCTCCCCTATGTTATAGCTCAATGAATTTGCCAGTACATCTATCCAGCCATTTGCACTAAGCCTTCCCAGATAAAATGACGAATATTAAATATTAAAAAGTAACATTAACCTGCACAACTGCACCAGTAATTTTTCCACCGCCTTCTGCATTGTATGAGACATGACATTATTGAGTTTTGTATGCAGAACATTGTAGACGTTCTTCTCCCAGTATTCAATCAGTGTGAGGAATCTGTCGCAAGTCAAACTCAACTCTGTGTGGTCTTTTGATGCAGAGCTTTCCCCGCAAACTAGGTTTCCCAGTGAAATTGGAAGAGTATCCTTAAAACAAAATTCATTCCATTTTATTAATTTATGTAAAAAAAAAAACAAAATGCAAAGTCTAATCTACCTGACAGTACCTATTAGAATTATAGCCATAAATACATTTAAAAAATGGAATAACAATGGGTTCCAAATTCAAATATGAAATTATGGTTTATGAAATTCTTTATGGTTGAGTGCTGCCATAGTAAAAAAATGATTTTGTTGTTAGGTTGAAATAAAAAGTAAGACATTTTGAAAAATACAAATAACTACTTAATACAATGAAGATTACTTTTTAAGGAATTATTTTCTTGTTCACATAAATTTAAATAATCACAGTAGATAGGAAATATATTTATTACCTTGACAGTATACCTGACATAAGTATACAGGCAGTTTATGGCAGACTGGACTCTTGAAATGTTTGATTCAATATTTAATTCCTTCCACACCGGAGCCAAGCTAAACAAACTTGAAGCATTTGTGATACAGATGTCAAGCGTGTGGTCAATGCTCTGTTCACAACTTTTGATTCCAAGGCCTCGAAAAGATCCGTCGTCAAAAGAATCCCTCGCTTCGTTTAATTGTATCAAATATGAAGTATACTGCAACGTGATGACAGTAAAAGATGTCAAACTCTTACTAAAACTCTTGGGTATAAATAAATTAATTACTTTATCAACAATTTCACAATCTATATTATTTTTTAACATTTTTCTTATGTTTTTTATGCACTGCAAATAACTGGTTATCAAGCTCTGTACACAAATCAATTCCTGATGAAATAATTTATCTCGAAACACTTGAAAACACCTTCTCGTATATTTATCCATCGTCAAATTGTCAATGATTATATTCCCCGTGTCAAATTGACTCAGAGGTCGAGATTGTCGGGGAAAGAGTGCCACCAAACTTTGAACAGATCTTTCCAAAACTTTCAGCGATGCGGAAAGTAAATTATTAAGCTCTGGCAACACCATGTCTGACTTTTCGCTGCCAGCCTCAAAATTCAATTTCCCAAATTTACTCGGTGAGCTGTTAACACTGTTACTTTCATTTTTTAAATCATCGCCAGATTTTATTGGAACGAAAAACTGCGACGTCGCATCCGCTTTTTTAAACCTCACAAAATTGTTTGCCATGTTTAAGATATTCATGTCACTTGAAGCCGCTTCTTTTGCCGCATTCTTTTCACAATTCACCATCAACAATTTTATTCTTTCATTCCTTTTTTCAACCTCTCCGGCCTCCCATTCTGTCAATTCTTTAACAAACTCTTTAATATATGAATCTGTTCCTAAAATAAGAGTCTGCCTTAGAATCTGTTTATCAAACTCAGGACAGTTGACTATGAGATCTAATTGTTCAGAGCTTAAAGGCATTAGAAGTCTGGCGAGACTAGAGTAGCGTCCAAAGACAGGCAGCTCATTTGAAGTCTGGTAACACCTATAAAGAAAAAAAAGAACAGATTTAAATTTAAAATAAGAATCATTGAGCAAAACAAACATGGCTTCTCTGTACACACTTCACATTAGACAATGGAATCATTTAAAATATGGGGCAAACATGTGATGTCAATACGCAGGGTTAGAGAATGGGCAGAAAGTCATTACTTTAATACAATATTACTTACATAGATTGAAAAGACACAAGAGCATTATGTACTGCATTTAGCATATCTGTCAAATGCATACATATCACAATGCTGTAAAATATAAATATTCCCTGATTGTCAAAAATACATTTTTTATTTACATGGGTGGCCGGTTTGTAGTCTAATGGTAACACTTCAAACTCGTAAATGGAAGGTTGTGGGTTTAAATCCTGGGGGAGTACAAAAACATATAACATTTATATTTTCAAATATGCTCTTCTCAGGGTTGAAAAATTCATATACCTTAACCAAGACGCGCCTTTGGGATGACCAAGGGTCATGAAAAGGCGCCATACAAATGGACTTATTATTATAAGACTGAACACCAAAGGTCCATCCAGCCTTACAGCAACTGGATCTTGCTTGAGAATTGGTGACCAAGCTTGTAAAGTCTGATTGATAGGTCAGTTGGTAGAGTGCTTGCATTCCATGCTGAGAGCTCGGGTTCGAATCCCACCGACGGTGTCAGAAATGATTTCCAGTTTCGTTTTTTTTTTATTTCAAACCCAAAATAAAATACTGGCAAGATTTACTCAGCCATCACAACAAATGAGTACCAGCCTCATTGGAAGCTGGGAAACTCCCGCTTCAACTGAAATGGTTGGCGTAAAAGGTCAGCCCCCTTTACCTGTAAAAATAAATCTGTTCACTTGCTAAATCCGATCCCTTCGGGGATAACGTGGGCAAGGTGTTACACAATCTGTGTAGCTCAGTTGTGTAGCGTTTGCGTTCGAAACAGTCATTTTGAGATATTAAGTGGAAAGACTTATTGTAAATTCTTAACGGAAGCAGAATAACTTGTTACCTGTTTTTGACTTGCTTGACAAACCACGCGGCATCCACGCTGGTAGTCTTGATGTAGTGCGGGTTTATTGGTCGGTCGTGCGACAGATCCAGCGGAGAGAGATCGTAGAATGTAGACGCCACAACGTTCACTTCTTCAACAAATCTAGCATGCCTGCAAAACAGTTTGAGCAACAATGAAAGACTGTGAACATATTATGGGCTTACAACATGGATAACTTAATTGTAATTCAATTTAATTTATTTGAGTTTAATTTTAATTTGGCTTGCCCATTTTTTTTGTTTCCTGACTAATAGGTTGGTATGATGCTGACCCCCCACACTGCCAATGCCAACCCGGTTTCCGAGAAAGGGTACCCAGGGAGCCACACTTCAACTGAAGTGGTTGGCATAAGGTCGGACCACTTACCTGTGAAAAAAATAGGTTCCACTTGCCACATGCGACCCTTTCGAAGACAATACATTTAGTATACACTATTTGTGTAGCTTAGTTGGGTTTTCTCTAGCAACCCAGTTGTGTGACGTCACAATTATTTTGTATTTGGAATTTGTGCAGAGTCCATTCTTGAGTAATCTGTCTGGTCTGAATTTAGCCTGACAGTTTGTCGTATAAGAAAGGATATAGCTCTAATAGCTATAAAAAGTCAAAAGAAGAAAAAGACGTTTTCTGTGTCATCTGTCACTTTTGTATGTCAAATCTCTCTCTGTTGTACCGACCTCCGACCGAGCAGGTTGGGTTGTGGCGTGTGTAAATTTTGACTAATAAATGGTGACTTTTATTTCTGCGAGTTGTAGTCCTCTCCGGTGTTCCTCCATTATCCTGATTCCCAATCCCCGTCCGGATTCCTACCACTGTCTCCTTTTCAACATTCTCATTCAACAAAAAAATAATACCTTAAATGTATCTGATCCTTCTTGAGCATCTCCAATGCGATTTGCAAGTCTTCTCTTGGCAGCTGTTCATTCACTTCTTCGCTCCCCAATGACAGTAAATGCCGACATCTCTCCACGCCGAGCTTGGCAAATAGGGAAGAGTTAGAGGGACCCAGGCAGCCAATCACGCGACAGATGAACAGCAACAAGGAACCTGATTGGCTGGGATGGCAGTCTGACAGGATCTTGAAGACTTTGATACCAAATGTACCCTGAAATATTATCAAAATGAGATTTGATTCCACAATTCTATTTTTAAAAGAACTACATTTACATTCAGTTCATCCTCCCATTGTACATATTATGTCTCTTTTTGTTTATAATATTAATGTAATTTATTTGTGGTGTACAATAAAGTTTATTATTATTATTGTTATTTTTATCCTCAGTCATCGTGCAGAGAGGATGTCTCCTGAAGACGTTAGCTATGTCGCTAACGAAACTTCGAGAATCATGTAAGTTAGTTCTCTTATAACGGTTCGTCTATAATAATAATCTATAATCTAAGTTGCAAGGATATATTCATTTAAAGCTCTCAGATGTATGCCCACTAACCAATACGTGTAGTTCGCGCTTACAAATGCTGAATGCGTACTTACAAATAAAATCCAAACCTCAAATGAACATAAGCCCCACAACTAATATCTAATAATTCTATCCGATAAATAATTTTTAACTGTGTAGTGATATAATTATTGTAAATAGTTTAAAAGTTTAAAATGACGTTTAGAAACCCATCAAGTTAATGATGATTCCCTGAAAATAGGGGAAAAATAAGTCATTTGCAGCACTAACTGCTATTCTTTTTTCAAATGTGACAGTCAAGAAATCTCCACATATTTTTATCTAGAGACAAAACGAGTGCTATACAGCCACAACTCATAATTATCCTCGTATCTTTAAATACACAAAAACACTTGGGTGAAACTACAAAATCTTCCCCGAACGTTGGTAGCTTTGAAACTCACGCCTGCACAAATATGAAATATAAATGCCGTAAGTTAGTTTCTAATGCTCTATATTATAACTCAATGGTTGGTATCAACATCATTGACAATAAACTTTTATGTGAATTCAATTAATCAACTTGCCTTGATGTGGGTCTGACATCTAGCAGCAATCGCTTGAAGCAGTAACCCAGAAGCGCTCTGATTCTCATTGACTCTATCCACCAACTCCTTGACAATCCTCTCGGAATAGAACCTCACCAATATGTGGATTCTGTTCACCAATAACCAAGTGAGATACATGACTTCATCTAGTCCATTGTCCACCTAAAAAAAAGTCAAAAAGTTGCATCAATATATTTTATTACACAAAGATAAAATAATGTGCACAACATATTGCGATATTGAATATGAGTTTTAAGCTAAAACAACAGGCTGTGTAGACTGGATCGGTGCTATCAGGGATCTGTTGACGTTGTTTATTGAAGCTGGGGCTTCCGGACGTTTCCCCGATGTCTGCGATAGGTTTCTTCAGCGTGAAGATAATGTGATGATGATGTTGATGAAACTGAAAAGAAGCCCATCGCAGACATAGGCAAAACATCTGGAAGCTCCAGTACAGCCCACGGCAGCAGATCCTGGAAAGCAACTCTCTAGTATAGTGATATTAGTAGAATAAAGTAAGAAAGAATGTATGATTGACAGATTGATAAATGAAAAATAATGGTTCAATGAATTTTTAAATTGTTAATTCACTTTTTTCATTCACCTAAAAATAGGACCCAAATCGCCACTTGCAACCCCTTGGGAGATAACGCAGGCACAAAGTTACACTATATGTGTAGCTTAGTTGCGTTTTTTTTTGCATTGTGACGATGCGGAATAACAAAATGAATAAAAAATATGAAAAAAGCATTGTTTTTTCTTCACTAATTGAGTTTTAATTTCTTGAGCGCTTTCAGGGGTATCACCTTGTCATTATCAACAGAATAACTAACTAAAAAGTTAAATAATAAAAGACCGAGATGTATGAATGAATCGTCAGACATTTCTGAGGAATGGAAGGAGTCAAGGAGACCCGAAGCGGTTCTGGCTGAGAAAGTGGAAAGATTTGCCACAACTATAAAAGAAGGAAAACATGCAAAAGAACTTTTCAATGAACAAATTAATTAATATTCACTTACAAAATGTTCACACATGGCCAAAAAGCTTCCAATCTGCAATACCTCACTCGGTACATTCCTTTGCGCATTGATTTCAGTATGTGCTGAGCCATTTTGTAGAAACCCAAACAGCACATTCCAGTATTTCTGCTCTAAGAAGTGCAACCTCAACAACAGATGACCCCAGTGCATCGCCAATAGTGGCTGCTTCCAAGATAACTTGGTGCAAATTTTGGATAACTTCTCCAACGGAATGTTTTCTTCAGGTGTGTAGAGACCAGTGTTCAAGCCACTTTGCTCATTTTGTAGGACGTTCTGAGCAGTTTTGGCGAGCAAGGGAAAACGGCAACCATCTAAAATACAATAAATATGGTATTTTAGTCACTTAACTTTGATTAAATATCTTAATAACACCGTCTATACATATTTTCTTATCTAAAAGTTCAATTGCATCAATGAATATTATATTATTTTACAAAAACTAAATTATATCAACAAAAAACAAAATAAATATAAAAACTAGTAAAGGACTTAATATGGGACCTTGAGGGACACCACGTATATTTTTATCTTTTATGCTCTATTAAATATTGATAAGAAATAGTATCAAGTTAAAAAAAAATACTTTATTTAATAGCAATATGAATCATAAATATCGTTTCGGAAAAAAAGAACAGTTAAGTTAAACTTCAGAATAACAGATTTTTACAACAAAATTCAATCCAAATTACCTTTTAGATACAAGATATGTTTCACTTGACATATCAGACTGATTGTCAAAGTTGACCAGTATGACGGCTCAGATATGGCATTTCTATTTGAAGTTTCCAGCTCTTTGAAATTGCCTCTATCACAATCCTCCAATTCCACCAACGCATAAGTTATTACCCGAAACAGGAATCGTACAAATATGACATCAGGTGAGAGGTTTGCGCAGTTTTCATTGAATGACTGAACGTTGAGGGGATCAATGTCGCTCTGCATGTTGAAGAAAATGGCCGCCGGGGAGACGTGCGCAGTCTTGAGGAAATTCAACGACAGCAGGATCTCGTTTTCAGCATAATTTGAGATGACTTTGCGCAGGAATATCAATATGGTGGACAGCCAACGTTCTTTAGTTTCTTTTGAAGCATATTCCTGAGAATAATCACAACAAAAATCATTAGATGAATGAAAATACACAACTTGTTTACAGAAATGAATATTGAAAAACTTGGAAATTCCCTCTGCATGGATAAATAAGCTGCTCAAGACAAATCTGCCAGAGTCATAAACCATCTGGGAATAAGGATCTGAGTCCAGGATTTTGTGTAAAGGGCTCACAGCTCTTCAATATTAGCATTAATTATGAAGTGGCTGCACCTGATCAGGAGGCTTGTCCAGCATGATCTTCATCACAGTCTCTATCCTCCCATGTTCAAACAGCACCTCTCCGTGTACGCAGTCCAGCAGCCTCTCCACTTCCTGCAGGGTCTGCGGGTCCTCCGTCGGCAAGGCGCGCTGCTTCATCAGCTGCAGGAGCATGTCGCAAGCCAGCTGGGACCAGCGGAACAGACCTTCCGGGTTGTCCTCGGTGAAAATTAAAATTGACGATACAAGCTTGATGACCTGTGGAAAAATTTTAACACTAAAATATACATTTTCCATGCTTTCGCAGCCGGATTTAGATGCTTAGAATTATTTTCCCGGATCTAGACTGTGGTCCATAGCTTTTTTCTTGCTGACATCTCGTTACTATACTGTGAGGTAACT
Source organism: Agapetus fuscipes (assembly GCA_951799405.1). Taxonomy (NCBI): domain Eukaryota; kingdom Metazoa; phylum Arthropoda; class Insecta; order Trichoptera; family Glossosomatidae; genus Agapetus; species Agapetus fuscipes. The sequence goes on along the minus strand of OX637358.1, from coordinate 6,467,355 downwards.
TCTTTGGAGCTCTGCTACCTTCTGATAGAAGAGGTTTTAAAAGAAAGAAGAAGGTTGAAAACTGAATAGAATGTGGTTGGCGTCGATTAAAGGGTATGACCCGGAGTATTTTTACTCCTTATGGTCGAAAACTCAGTTGGTAGAGTGCTTGCATTCAATGCCGAGAGCTCAGGTTTAAATCCCACCGAGGCCGAGGGTGTCAGCAATAATTTCCCGTTTTAGTTTATGTCAAATCCAAAATAAAATAACGGCAAGGTTTACTCAGCCTTCACAAGAAATGAGAATCAGCCCCCTCGGGAGCTGGGACACCTCCACTTCAAGTGAACTGGTTGCCGTGAGCTATATGTGTAGCTCAGTTGGGTATCCTTGAATATTATTACCTTGACATGGTGCATCATCTTCTGCAGCATGGCAAACAGGACTTCCTTGGTGACCTGGGCCTCCTGGCTGTTGGTTGATGAGTTGGACACAAACACCCTGTAGGCCACTGGGTGCAGGGACTCCACGCAGCATGACACCACTCCACTCGCCATCAACCCGTCACACAGCTGTATCAACTGCAAACAAAGCCATCAACAATTAACACCCTGTAGGCCACTGGGTGCAGGGACTCCACGCAGCATGACACCACTCCACTCGCCATCAACCCGTCACACAGCTGTATCAACTGCAAACAAAGCCATCAACAATTAACAACCTGTTGGCCAACAAGTCACACGGTTGACCAGATTTGGGTATGTACATTTGTAGGGAAGTCTGAATTACATTGCTTTTGAGCATTCAAACAGAGTCAGCATATTTTTCATAGACAAAAAAATAAACACTACAGAATTGCTAAGAAAGATTCTAACTAATATATTGTAATTACTTGCTACCATTACAGGACCTCAGTCACTGTAAAGTATGCCCCTGAGAAAAATAAATATATTTAGAACTCAGTTTTTTTTTTCAATAAATTGGGGAAGAGGATTACCAATCACCTATGTGTTTTTTTGCCTGGCCAGAATCAGATATTAACATTATCTATTAATAATTCATAATTTTTTATGACATCTCGTCGGCCAAGTGCTTGTGTGGCTTATCTACCATTTGAGTCAAAGCTGACCTTTCAATTAAATTGTCTTAAGAATCACATACTACACAATCTGAGCTAAAAAAAACGTACAACACAACAATGTGAGGATTGTTTTAAATATTTTTAAAATCAATTTACAGTTTTCATAAGGAACATTGGTCCAGTACACATACAAACATGGCTCATGTGAAATTACCTCTGATGAGCATAAGACAAACATGCACTTGTTTCATAAACGCTAATTCCAGTGTCCCCACCGTATCCCCTTGACCATAGCACTGGCAACAATGATTTATTGGACATATTTTAATTTAGAAAAATATACCTTTGGGATGTCCATCAGTTGTTTGGTGTGATGTTTGGCTGTGGACAGGTGAACCAAGAAGGTAAAAATGCAACGCACCAACTCCTCACAGTCTCTGAAAGTAAAACATACATACAAATCAACACCTGCAAGTCAAAAATTAACAATCTGCTTCTATACTTCATGCCTAGAAACTCTTCTGTGTGATATTTACTTTGATGAATAGAAGTTTTAGGCTTTCACAGTCGGTGGTTGACACTGGAGAGTTGCTTTTCGGGGTTCTGTTGCTGTGGTCTATCGGAGCTGGAAGTTCCAGATGTTTCAGTCATGTCTGCGATGGGTTTCTTCAGCATGATGATGTTTGTGAAACTGTTATGGCAATTTCATGAACATCCCATAATTTTGGATGATTTATTTGGTGAGCGCTGTTTTTGTGTGAATTACACCTCAAAAGCCCTCTGCGAGCTTGGTTGTCGCTAAAGAAGCGCAAATTCTCAAGCAAGACCCAGTTGCTGTAAGGCTGGATGGACCTTTGGTGACCGGTCTTTATGAATTTTTCAACCCAGCGAAGAGCATATTTGAAAATGTAAATGGTGTATTATTGTGCTTTGCTAGGATTTGAACCCACAACCTTCCATTTACGAGTTTGAAGCGTTGCCACCAGACTACGGACCAGTCCAAATTACATCACATCATCATCATGCTGAAGAAGCCCATCACAGATAAGGGTGAAACATCCAAAAGTAGCTCTGATAGGCCATGGCAATAGATCTCGGAGAGTAACTCCCCAGTACCTATTACTTAGTTGATGGACTAGGTAGATTTCCACTTGATAACAAAGAGAGATATCAGAAGAAAACTCTGACTTACAGAATCTCATGTTGTTCAATATTTTCAAGCTGCTTCAGAACAAACCCTATGAAGACCTGGTCACTGTCGAGTAGACAATAGTTCACCCGTAAAGCCAGCAACTGATTTAATAACTCCAAAACCTTACATTGAAGGGTTATGTTGTTTTGTGTTGTGTAGCTCTGAAAAAATACATGCATTATTTAATTTTCATTTTTTGGGTAACATTGAGTCACATTTCAAAGACAAATCAATTCATTTATTTAAAGCAATATTGATAGTTCAAAGAAGAATCTACTCATTTCTTTGAATAAATATTGATGGCTCAAAGATCAATCAACTCATCTCTTCAGATCAATATTGATGGTACAAAGACAAATCAAGACATTTCTTTAAGGCAATATTGACAATTCAAAGACGAAACAATTCATTTCTTTAGGGAAAATTGACATTTGAAAAACAAATCAATTGATTTCTTTAGAGCAATAATGACAGTTCAAAGACGCATCAACTCATTTCTTTAAAGCAATTTTGACAGTTCAAAGACGAATCAATTAATTTCTTTGAAGCAATTTTGACAGTTCAAAGACGAATCAACTCATTTATTTGAAGTAATTTTGATAGTTCAAAGACAAATTAACTCAAGTTTTAGACATATTAATAGTTCAGAGGTAAATCAACACATTAAAGCCAATTTGATGGTTTAAAGATGAATCAAATAAGTTTTCAGGACCATATGGATGATTTAAGTATACGTGACATACTAAGCTAGCATGGGTTTCTCAGATAAATTCACCTTTTTTCCTATTTTCTCCGAGAGAAAACACTAAAAAAGTGTGAAAATATTATAGTTTAGAAGATTTTCATGAGCACTTCCTCATAATAAGTTCACTTATTGTGAAAAGTTACACACAATAAAATATTTTATCCACAATTTCTAAAATCAGTCAACCAACACTTATTCAATTTTACGTTTAAGGCGGCAATATTAACCTTTAATGCTTGTATAACCACAGGTTCCACGAGCCTCAGATACCTCGCCAGCTCTTGCTTGTTAGCGCTCCACTTCTTATCAATCTTGCATTTCGCAAACTTTTTCACATTCACATAGCAGTCCTTCTCATTCTGCAGCCTATTCGACAAATTCACACTGAACTTTGACGCATTCGAACCGCGTCTCTGCTCAAAATCCTTCATGGAATCAAAATTGGTTGTGTTATCCCCGTTGTTCACCATGACAACATCGTTGTAGAATGAAACTGAATCGTCCACTTTCCGAAACGCCTTTTTCTCCCACTCCTTCAACGGATCCAAGACGGCGTCTCTCTTGGTGAAGAACATCTTCAAGTCGTTCTTGTATCCCGGCACATTGATTGAGGAGAGGCATTTAAGCATTTGGGTGACGCAGCACACAGCGTTGCTCGGATTCAAAGGTAGAATGCACTTTAGATAGTACAGGACTTCCTCTGCCACTTTTCCCGCCTCTTTCTCCGTCATCACCTCCAGCTGAACAGACAGGCTGTCCAATGTTGTGGAGACAAATTTCAAAAATACACTCGATTTTGTATCCAGGCTGACCTAAAACAAAAAAATAGAATATGTTTTAATAGAATTTAAAAATTAGAAAATGCATATAATGTGAATCCCCAATTCACATATCTTTGCAACTTAGATTAGATTGTGGACATTGACCGGTCCGTAGTCTAGCAGTTAACACTTCTGACTTGTAAATAGAAGGTTGTGGGTTTTAATCCCGGCAGAGCACAAAAAAATACCACTTATATTTTTAAATATGCTTGTTGCTGGGTGAAAACTTCATATACCTTTACCAAAGACCGGTCACTAAAGGTTCATCCAGCCTTACAGCAACTGGGTCTTGCTTGAGAATTAGCGCTTTCTATAGCGGCGATCATCCAAATGTTATTATTATTATTATCAACACGTCAAAAATATCAAAATGTCAATTTTAATTTTATTTTTTTATATATATTTTTTTTAAATAGATTTGTGAAGAGGAATGCAATTCACCAACCTATTCTGCCTGGCCAGAAACAGGTATTAATATCATCAATTAATAGTTCATTATTGTTTATTTTAATGAATTACTAATTAATAATTACCCAATAACATCTGTTAAACCAGGGTCAAAGTTATGGTCAAATGACCCAGGCGGGGATCGAACAAACGTTGTTCTACTCCAAACACGCTAAAAAAATCAAATTCACAACAACAATACTTTTTACCTTATGACTAGAATAAGCCGCCCGCAAGCTCCCAAACAGCTTCATGAACACACTCTCATTAGCACAATACCCGACTGGGATGAACTGCCCCGTCATGGAATTGTACGGGATGCGCTTTCTCAGTGTGTTTTTGTCATCGGGCAACGGAATGTCCCCAGTGCTCGAGGGATGGCTGTTTCTCTTCTGAGCGGCGTCACCTAAAAATAAATATCATCTTACATCACAATATCATTTTAAAATGAAATCAGAACAAAAAAAGTTTTTTCATTGTATTAATTGTAGAAGCATTCACTTTGTAATCGTTCATCTTAAAAGATAAGAAATAAAAACAAATTTGTTTTCGATTACGGCGAGAACAAAATACGGCAAAAACAAAATTGATTTTACTTTTATCTTTTCAGATTTCTTAGGTTAATCTTGGCTTATTATTTTAGTTTAAGTAAAACATATGCATTCTTAAATCTTCTTGTTAAATTCACGAACCATTAATTATAAGACAGCATATTTATTTTATTTCTGATGTACTGTGACATCTATTGAAAACACAATAAAGCTTCAAAGCTTCCTCAAATGGCTCATAGAAGGCATTGTATTCAACAAGTATTAAAATAACAAGAAAACAGGGAGATTGTGGCTGAAAAACTTGCGACAATGGTTCAGCAGAAGCATCATGTCCTTGTTTCGAGCCGCAGCATCCAAAGTCAAAATAGCCATGATGATTGTCAAACTTTGACATATTGGTACAAAAAGAAGAAGTAAAAAACAAGCACTCCCTGGTATTACTGAAGTCATTTCCAGTCTACATTAAAAATAATCAGAAGTTACAGGATCACAAAACAATTTCACATACTTGTTTTTCTTCTTATCGGACTCGCTGGGATGAGACTTGTCGATTTCTGGAAAATAATCGGCACAACATCTTCAATCACGTGCACAAAGATGTTCATCATCTTGAGAGTTATCCTCAGCAGGGTCTCTGCCCTCGACGAGAAGGCTCCTTCACCTAAGTGCAGCCATGACTTGATGGCGTTTACTTCTTGTCTGTGGTTGTCAGCTTTGTCCAACGACTGCAAGCTGCCACTTTTATCGTAATCTGGACAACTTTTGATGACATCCCAGGCCTCCACTAAAAAGACAGACAAACACATACATGTAGAAGCAAGATAGGTTGGTGAAATACCCCAGTTTCACATACATAGTAAACAGATGTCGCTGCTCCACAACACAACACACACGTAGAGTGACATCATTTTTTATACTTAAATCGTTCCTTGACTTATAGGTTGGTTGCGGCTGACCACCCATACTGTAAAAAATGGTTCACTTTGCCAATGTCACCCCTGTTTCAGGGAAGGACGGCAAGAGTTGCAGGGCTTATGTTCATTTGAGATTGGGTTTTTATATTGTAGGTCCACATGCGGCATGTGTTAGCGCGAAATTATACATGTCTGCTTGTGGGAATGCATTTAATATTATTTCTTAAATGATAATTATCTTTGCAGCTTACATTAGATTAGATCAGATTAAATCCCCGGTGTACCCACACTTTCATCAATATCATCTTCATCATTTCACTTTCCCTCTGAAGAAGCCCATCGTAGACATTGGTGAAACGTCCGGATGCTCCAGCTCCTACAGACAACGGCAACAGATCCCGGAAAACATCTCTCCAGCACTTATATTATTAGTGGTTTTAAGCTTTCACGGCAGGCTGTAAACACTGAAAAATTACTTTACGGGATCTATTTCCATGGTCTATCGGAGTTGGAGTTTCCGAACGTTTCACCTTTATCTGCAACGGGCTCCTTCAGCGCTTGGAATTAGCTGCCCCCAGAAAATAAATGAAATTCAACACAAAATTAAACAATGTTTAAAGCGTTCTTGCAGTAACAGAAGCTACAAAACAGCAAATCTCATTGTATATAACTAGGCAACCAATAACAAAACATTGGTTATCCTTTCTCTTACAACCGAGCTATGTGCCATCACTTTTTTTTATTTCATTGTGTTAACTCGATCCTTACCATTTCTGCCGCACTAAACAAGTGTCATAGACCCCTAGAGTCTCTGAAATCTAGGGAGTCTTCCGCACAGGGTTCCTTAAAAAAAGCATAGGACCCTTTCTGAGACAACACAGTAGGAAGTTCACATTTATATGCAGCTTAGTTGCCTCTGTATAAATCAATGACTTACATTGTTTTAACGATGCAAAAAGGAGATGAATCCGTACCTGCATATATTTGCGTGGCAAACGCCAACAGTGCTTCACAAGACGACGCTGGTAGAGTCTTGTACTCTAACAATTGCAGAGAAAACTCCAAAAGTCCCAAATTTCTGTACGCATCGCTATATTTAGTCGGGGGATAGTGGACACTCAGTTCGGCAAGCGTTTCAATACAACCTTGCTGAAAATCAAAGTAAACCATCAGTATTCACAATCATTAATCACTTGTTACTAAGTTCAGAACTTATGTACATATATATATACATGACCGGTCTGTAGTCTAGTGGTAGCGCTTCAGACTCGTAAATGAAAGGTTGAGTGAGTTTGAATCCCGGCGGAGCACAAAAAATATATTTTCAAATATGCTCTTCGCTGGGTTGAAAAAATTAAAAAAATCATATACATATACCAAAGAGCGGTCACCAAAGGTCCATCCAGCCTTACAGAAAATGGGTCATGCTTCAGAATTATAATTGGCGCTTTCTATAGCGAGGACTAAGCTCGCAGGGGGCTCTTTAGGTGTGATTCACATAAAAACAGCACTCACCAAATAAATCATCCTAATATAATTATATGAACTTACAGTAAAATATTTGCAATTAGTTTCCATCAGTTTGAAGCTCAATTTCGCGACAATCTTTTTGAGGTTATGTGTCAGAATGGCTTCTCTTGAATTGTCATCGTCCTCTGAGTTTTTATCGTCAACCAGGTCTTTCATCGATCCAGGCAATTCAGAAATTATTATGGTATTTTTATAATCTGCCAGCAGTACTATGTCACTCCTACTTCCATTGAATAACAAATAATCGGTTTGAGTTTTTGCTAAGTCCGTAATCAAACCATTTATATCAAGCTTTGGGTTCGAGAACAGGATTTTGGGAAACCTAAAAAAATTAAAATGAAAATATTACACAACTAACATTAAAATTGGATAGAATAGCACAGTGACAAAACAACACATGACATAATGACACATGAGAGAATGACACATGACAGAACTACACATGACAGAACATCACATTACAAAACCTCACATTTGTGATGTTTCGTCAAGTGATGTTTTTTCATGTGCCGTTTGTGGTTTGTACTGTTTTATTAACAAAATTGTTTAATTTTTTTTCTTGAAAAAAATAATAACTTACTTTAAAATGGCTTGTGTGGCTGATTTTCTTACTCTATGGTCTTGATCTTCTAATAATTTTATAACAATATTCAAGATGAGTCGACTCCTGTTGCGCCAATCAGATAAAATGATTTCTAACCTAAAAATAAAATAAAAGCAACATGAAATTCTTCTTCTCCATCCAATGGCGCTACAACCCGCGACAAATCTTGGTCAACTGGTTCAACTTTGCATATCCCTTGCAGCTGTCCTCCAGCTTGCCACCTGGGCTGGAAGTCTTATCACCACGGCAATTCTTACCTACTGAATATTGGTAATATTTGTATGAAGACCTGTCAATCAAAGATGGCCGCAAGGGAACAGCTGATTAGTCTTCATACAAATAAAACCAATATTCGGTAGGTTGGAATTACCGTGGTGATGAGACTTCCAGCCCTGGAAGAGCTAGGTGACATCTCTCCTCACTCCATCCACCTATCGCACCCTGGGCCTCCACCAGTCTCCTTCTGTAACTGGAACTCTGTCGCCATTCCTCTAGGGGTGGCCAGAGCCTCTGCAGATTTACCTCCATTTTTTCCTATCCTTGGATACCTCTTTCAATTCGTTCATATCCATCATCTTTTTCATACATTTCCTTCTTTTACATTCCCTTTGTATATTCCATTCATTCACAATTACCATAATTTTCTTGGCCTTCCCTTTCCTCTTTTTCCTTTCACATTTCCTCTGTATACACACTTTGTAAGTCTTTCATCATCCATTCTTTCTACATATATATATATATCAGGCTTATTTATTTTTAATTGCACATGATAAGAGAGCGCCGTTTTTGTGTGTGTCACACCTCAAGGGCCCTCTCCGATCACGGATAAGACTTTTTGAAAAGGTGCGTCTTGAGAGCTCCGCGAAATATGCCCATAGATTTGGAGTTCCTCACTCCGGGTGGCAGTCTGTTCCACTCCACCGGACCCGCAACACAGAAAGCACGGTCTCCAAAATTTGTACGGATCTGACGGTGCGGCTGAACCAAATTGATCGCACCATCGCCCGCAGATCTGAGTGTCTGCCTCCTCCGCCCATCTCAACAGGCGAAATCATGTCAGTCAGATAAGGTGGAGCCACGCCATCAACGTCTCAACCATCTCATCACATTCTTTTGCACTTTTACTTTCACATTCTCTTTCAACTTACATTTGTCTTTTACCCTAAGCTACACATATAGTGTATCAATCAATAGTTGCAGTAGCATTTTTTTTGTCCTCGGAACTTTTTCACAAGATCGTAAACGCAGATGAGCGAATGTATCTTACCTCTGGCACGGCATCTTCTCATAGAACTTGCACAGATTGACTTTGCACAGCCAGTACGGGTTGCACTCAATGCATCTCAGTCCGTTTAAAATAGATGATACGACGTAATTGTGGCTGCTTACACACACAGCGTTTACGCAACGAGTGACTGCGCTCAGCGAGTTGTTTACGCAGGAGTGGATTTCATCCGAGAGACCCTGCAAAGAGAATCAAACCTGTTTACTATTATCCTCCAGGGTGCCAAAACATGAACGAAAACGAAAATGAATGATTTGAGTTTATTGGTGGGTAGTTTTATTCAATAGGAGTGTGTTGAATGATTTTTGATATTATTGCTGTGTAAAAATTAAACAAAATCGAAAAAAATTACGATCAGTACTATGAGCGCGAATCCACGTTCCGGTACCATTGAAATATAAACCAACAACTCTTGTCTAGAACATAATTTTCATCACAAATGCTCAACATGAGAAAATGTTGTTTAGGCATCGCCTTGAACAGTGCTTCAAGTATAAAACATAACGTAAACTCACTTGATAAAGACCCTTGATTGCGTAAATCAAAAAAATGTATGAAAACTAAATCACTCACTGTATATTAAATACATTTTCGATTTACAAAATTGAGGTGAGATTTACGCAATGTTTTATACTCGGGGCCCAGTCTATCACACCAAAACTGCAAACATTTTCATGAAATTAAAATTGTATTCAATCAAATATTAACATACCTTTAAAATGACTGTGACCAAATTATCCAGCGCCATTTTGTCACCAAAAACTTTAGGTATACCACAAAATGGCTTCCACTTGTTATAATCACCATGACAACCGTCCAGAGCGGAATGCAAATAGATCCCAACACACACTCGGATCAAGCCTCTGATTTGTGGATCGGAATGCGCTTCCAGTAAAAACACAACTTCCGAAATATGCTGAGGAACAAATTCAGACGTATCTTTTTCAGACAATTCAATTGAAGAATTAGTCTTCATCTGGTTTTCTGCAGGTAAAATATTATCAGAATGCTCAGAGAAGACTTCGTCAGAGTTTGAGTTTTCTTCGACAGTCTGGAGTATAGGATTGTTTGCACTGCGCTCCGAAGAATGCTTCCTCAACATGGCATCTTTATGTGAAACCTTCAAATCATCAAATTCATCCGATTTGCGACTAGAATTTGAACCTTTCGAATCATTCGAAACCTGCCTTTCATATCTCCCGTCGTTTCTGGAAAACATATCCTGTAATTTCTGTTCAAAATTTGATTTTTTCTCCGTTGTATACTTTGTGGAACTTTCCAAGCTTGTCGTTGACTCACCAAAGTGGTCAAACTTCATTTCCAAGTCTAAGCTGTTTGTCAACGGGTCAACGCTGGTTGTCATTAAGAAATCTGTTGATAACGGATCATTGGATGCCGTCATGTTGCTTCCCATGGTCATATTGCTTTCTGTCATCAACAAGTTAGCGCTTTCTACACTCGCGCCCATTGGATTTTGAACATTATGGGTAGAATTATGTACTCTACTATCCAGAATGTTACTCTGTACTCCCGCCAATGAAGATTCCATACTATCTGCTACATTTTTGTACTTGTCTCGCTTGGAAGCACCCGAAGATGACAACTTTTGACTCGCCATTGACTGGTTATTGCTGCACCCACTTTGACTCATGATGTCTATGCTTTTGCTCAACAATTCTTGCCCAAAAGAGTCAGTGAGTGATTCTTGATAGCAAATGTTTCGTTCAAGCACAAAATCGTTGAGTTGCTCGTTGTTTGACGTGCCAAATTCAGACTGACCTGAAAACAAAGTTTAACAGTAAGATCATTATTTTAAGAACAGGTTTCCATATTCTTTCGTATAGAATTATAAAACAGGTTTTACAAACCGTGTAGTAAATAACAATGCTTTTGTATCTCATATAATTTTTTTTAAAAAGGCACGTCTCTTCTTCAACAAAGAAGTAGGAACAGTGTAGAAGTGGCTACAGATGTTTCTGATTGAAATCAGAAGTATGTGGAACACTGAGGTCATCGTCAGATGGAGTAGGAAGAGGAGATGGTTCTGGAGGGACCATGTGAAATGCACGGATGAAAGTTGACGGCCAAATACCCAAGAGATGTACAAACAGCTGGTCTTCTGCATCACAAGAGGGGAGTCCCAAATAATCAGATCCACAGTAAGAAAGAGAATAAGAAGCTTACCAGATATATTATGATTTGGAGTGTCCCCCTCCTTATCCAGGAACATGGTGAGAGCTTCAGGATACATGTTAACCACAGAGGATAGACAGGATATGGCGCACGCCTTGACAGACACTCTGGCCACTCTATCTGAGATCATCTGGCCTGGAAGCAAATCAAGATGGATCAAAAATAGCTGTTACTTTAGTAATAATAATAATAATAATAATAATCTAAGTTGCAAGGATATATTCATTCAAAGCTCTCAGATGTATGCCCACAAACAAACACGTGTAGTTCGCGCTTACAAATGCTGATTGTGTACTTACAAATAAAATCCAAACCTCAAATGAACATAAGCCCTGCAACTCTTGCCGACATTCCCTGAAACAGAGGTGACATTGGCAAAGTGAACCATTTTTTACAGTATGGGTGGTCAGCCTCATACCAACCTATAAGTCAAGGAATCCAAGAGGTCCTGAAGCTAAAAAACACAAAAACTGAAGAATCCAAACAGTTTTGTTCCCTGGGAAGCGTAATATTGAGTAGTGCTGCGCCTTCAACTCCTCCTGTCATAACACTGTTACATTTTTCGTTTCTTCAGTCTTGAAAACCAAACATAGCAGACAATTGTGATGGCATTTATTTTGACACTAATTTATTTGGCGTAGAACGTAAATTCACTATAAACTTGTGCGTCACTTGCAAATTACTCTTGATCAATCTCTATTTGCTCCAGACACAAGTCGCCTTATACAATAGTGCTAGAGAACAAACTATAATCCAAAAATCACAAAGGTTTAGCACATATTTTCACTTGCAGACTTTTGAATTCTTGAACACAGATGTCAGAGATAAATTCAAAGTTGGATGACGTCTATGATTGACAGCCGCACTGTATGCAAGTTTACACTTGTCGCCTATGGGTGTTACCTGCAGTTGAAGGGTTAATGATGATGTTGAAAATATCACAATGTTTAATGGAACATGTTTTACCTGAGTATCCTGTGAGGAGAAATCGGCTTGCCAAAAGTCGGGCGCAATACTTCAAAGGAACGTCTTTGTCGTAAAATGAACCAATGTTCAACTGAAAGGAAGATCATACATGCATATAAAAATATTATGGATCAACATTACATAAAGCTGAGGTTCAGTTGTTTGGTTACATCGCATGAAGAGCTTAAATGTATAAATTTGGGCCACAAAAAGGTAAAATGAGAAGAAAAGACCCTAAATAGAATAAGCTGAGTAAAAAACAGCAGCTTGTAGTGTCAAAACAGCTAGAAGAGGATAATCTCTGCAAAAGAAAGAAGAAATGAAAGAACGACCCACAGTCATATGGAATTTGGCAAAAGAAAAGAGTAAATGATATTCCTCACCTTGAACTTGAAGGCATTCTCATCTTCCCTCACACTCTCCTCCATAACACTTTGAGCCAGATCCTCTTCACTTGCCTTTTCCTCACATTTCAACTCCAACTTTTCATTCATATACGAAGCCAACTGCTCAGAACTGATGATTTCCGAGTTTATTTCACTCATCATTGACTCACAAGGAGAGTCCGGAGTATTGAAACCCTGAAATCACTCAACGTTGTAAAAAAAAAACAATTTGCATTTTTTTTTCTGTGGAGTCCCTCAAGGCTCCATATTCGGACCATTTTTATTTGTACTTTTTTGACAAAACATAAAATATTTGTATAATAGTAGATTTTTGGTTAAAGATGTCACTAAGCAACCTTAGTTGAGCTGAAGAAGCTCATCATAAACATGAGCGAAACATACAGGCTCTTGCTCCGATGGACCACAGCAACAGATCACAGAAAACAATGCACGTAAGTGTTCAGCCTAAAGCTACAACCTTAGTCAAGATTTCAAATTGATTCTAGAGGACTAAACATAATTTGCTTGAATTATACCATACAAGAATACAAGGCAACACTTTGGACTTGTCAATGGAAGGTCATGGGCTCGAATCCTGGCGGAGCAAAAAAAATATACCATTTATATTTTCATATATGCTCTTTGCTGGGTTGAAAAATTCATAAAACCTTTACAAAGACCCGTCACTAAAGGTCCATCCAGCCTTACAGCAACTGGGTCTTGCTTGAGTATTGGCGCTTTGTAGCGACGATCAAGCTCGTAAAAAGTCCAGTCTATAGCTCAGTCGGTAGAATGCTTGCATTTTATGCCGAGAGCAAGGGTTTGATCCCAAGGTGTGCTCATAGTGTCATAGACCCTTAGAGCCTCTGAAATCTAGGGAGTCTCCCGCACAGGATTTCTTAAAAAAAAAAGTGGTCAAAAATTGTTGACAACAGATTTCCTTACCTTAACACTAAGATCCTCTAAGCTCCTATGCGGTGTCTGATGCTGTGACATACTTCCAAGGAGCAAGGCTCCGTGAAAAGGAAAGGATTCACTCTGATCGTTCAGAATGATGTCTTCAGAGAGGTTTGCTGTGGATGATGCTGTTGACATTATTGATTGAGCCATGCTTATTGTACCTAGAAAATAAAAAATATAAACTTCAAATTAAATATTAGAAAACACTTGATAATGAGGAGCACCAAAGATGCAGTTGGGTAGGACACATCAAAAGAACACCAGACAATAGTTGGATCAAGAAAGATTTACTTTGTTCACAGAGGACAGAAAAAAGATAAGTGGGGAATTTAGAAATTTAAGCTAACAACAAAGAATCTTTTTCTATTTGCACTGTAACAGGTCTCTTCGACATTGGGCGATCACTGTGGAGAGGGCCTTTCTATCTCGCACAATCCGGAACAGTTCCCTCACTTGTCATATTCCAGTCCAATCTGAAATTGCGCAGCCATGACATCCACCTTCTGTCTTCTTTTTGTTGACCCACAATATTTCGATGTATTATCAGATGGAGCAATTGATACAAATTAACAAATTTTACCATCTATGTGGGGGGTTTTTATTTTGTACATGATAAAAAAGCATGATTTTTGTGTGTGCCAAACCTCAAGGGCCCTACCCATCACAAATGGGATATTTTATAAAGGTGTCTTTTACGTGTTCCTTTAAAAATGTCAACAGATTCTGAAACCTTCACTCCGGATGGCAGTCTGTTCCACTCTATCGGTCCCACAATCCGGAAAGCTGCGTCAACCTGATAGTACCACTCCCCCCTGACCTCAGTGTTTACCCCCTTACACTCACCTCAACGGGGGAAAATATATCTGCCAGATATGACGGAGCCATAACATTTCAGGATCATACTTTAAATACCATCATATACACACGGTAGACCACCCTCTCAGGAAAACGAAACCAATGTACCATGTCTTCATTTTCCTCCTGTTTGATGAAGCAATGACACACAATTTTTTCAAGCTTATGACAAAAAACCAAGATAGCGTAGACTACATCTATGTGAGCTATTGTCACTGAAATGTCACAAAGCAATGTTTAATCTAAAATGCACTTAACGATAAAGAGATGTCAGAAGTACAAAAAGTGGAAACACGTAGAAAGACATGGTAATCTCACATTCAACACTTACTATAGCTCCTTCCGTGTCCTTTCATATTAGTTTTGTGCTGGTTCGTAGTCATCATACTGCTTGGTGGTCCATGCGGGTTCCTCAGAGCCACTCTCAACGCCACACTCGGTTCACTCAAAAGAGAATTCAAGCACTCCATGGCTGCATTGTGGACATTATGATCGTTAGTCGTTGATTCTATGTATGAAAGGCACACTTGGTACACCTAAAAGGAAAAAAGACAATCATCCAAGTGGTTCAGATTAAGTGTACGGTTTGGAGGTACAAAAGTACGATGGATGGAACACAGATGTATATACATCAGGCTAATTTTTTTCAAAGAACAAATCATAAGAGAGCATCTTTTTTGTGTGTGTCACACCTCAAGGGCCCTCTCTGATCACGGATAAGACTTTTTAAAAATGTGTGTCTTGAATGCTCCACGAAATACACCCACAGATTTGGAGTTATTCACACCGGGTGGTAGTCTGTTCCACTCCACAAGATCCGCAACACGGAAAGCACGGTCTCTGAAATTTGTGCGCATCTGACGCCGCGGCTTAATCAAATTGATCGCACCATCGCCTGCAGATCTGAGTGTCTGCGTCCTCCCACCCATCTCAACAGGCAAAATCAATTCAGTCGGATAAGGTGGAGCCAAGCCATTGATGGCTTTATATATCATGAGACAAACACTGTAGACCACACTCTCCGGGAAGCGAAGCCAATGTGTTTTTTTTTAAAGCGGAGTGATGTGAAAACAAGAGGAGTTGGAGGCACAGCATTTGGATTTGGGCTTGGAGATAAAAAGGGTGCAATTTATGGAATGTCCTAAAAACACAAAGCTAAATTTATGAATCCAATGCAGTTAATAGCTAGTATTTGTAGAGTTATAACATCTTATACTCACTTGCATACATTTCTCAACTGACAACACTTCCAACGGCAATCCAGAAACTGGGTTTGTAGTGAAGACTGATCTCAACACGCCAAAACTTCCAATCACTGAATTTTGGGCAGGCGACTCGGACAGCAAGACGTCTGAAAACCACGTACAATAGACAAAAATAAACACAAAATTTTTAATTCTTACGGTTAGTTCAATGTTCAGATTCCTGCTGCTTCGCCTTTGTTATTACCTAATTATACCTCTTTTTCGTAGCTCATTTCTCTATGGTTTTAGTCCTATCAATTTTGCAACAGTGTCCTCTTGCAAATGAAGTAAGGAAGTCGAAAGTACTCTAGGTGAAATAAATGCTCAACATGTAAAAATAAAAATTTGTTTGTGAAAAAAAATATACTTTCTTGCACAAAATTCAACATTGTTGGAGCACATCGACGAAGAACCCAAAACAAAAACAAAAAAATTCACAAGGGTTACAGCGCTCAATGACGACAAATACATGACATGATTATGACAATATGAAGAAAGGAGTAGGTAAAACAGGGATTGTGAAGACATATTCATTTACCCAGAACAGTACTGATGACATGTGTGATGAACTTCTTCTGATGATACCGGCAGAGGTCAGCAATACAGTTGGCGGCATTTCTTCTGATGGGGGCATTGGAGGAGTTTATATGGTCCATGTAACTCGTGAGTAAGGCTGGAAAATAAAACAACAACTCCAAAATACCAGCAAATAAAAGTGTCAATACAACATTGGAGATAGGTCATTCAAGGCGGCCGCTCCAATGACTTGGAATGCTATTCTCGCCTCACTGAGGGAACTGGATTTGGAGAGACTGTTCAAACGACGTCTCAAGATTCACCTCTTCGTCCAATCATATGGACAAGCGCTTTTGCAATGACACACTGTCATAAACGGTGCTATATAAATTTTGTACTTCATCATCAAGCGCCTGGAAACATTGGAACGTGAAGAGAGAACACTGGTCAATGAGCCTTTGCACAAGTCTGTAAAAGTGTTTGTTGAGCGTGCATTTGTAGTAGCGGCTCCTAGGGCATGGAACTGACTGCCACTTTAGATTCAAGATCATTTTGCAATCACTGTAATAGACAACTGAAGACGGATCAATTTGTTAAATTATTAATTCTCTTGTTCTCACAACCTTTTTAAAATCAATAATCACTGCGCCAATCCACAACAAAGATACCATTAGCTCAGTATGTGCCATATCTCCAGTACCCGATTCCAGCAGCAGCAAAAATGATGATTGTTGCACATCAGATAATAACTTTTGAAAAGATTTTTGTGAAACACTGTGGAAATTCATTTTAAAAAATTGATTATTTTTCAATAAAAAATTAAAAAATAAAAGAAATTAAAAACTTTGTTTTATTCCACTTTTATTGTTTTTGAGTATGTTACAAACGTTTTCGGAATACCTTCCATCATCGGGTAACAACAATTACTAAAATCAAACTTAAAAATTAAGACATGGGTGTGGGATCTATTGGTGGTAAGGGAGGGGGTAGCAAGGTCTATGTGGGAGGGAGATGGTGAGTTTTGGGGCGGAGCTAATATTGTTAGGAGAGGAGACGTAATGGCGGGAAGTTGAATATTTAGCATATTACTTTTATTTCTATGTTTATTTATCTCTAATATTTCTAATATGTCCAACTTTCTCCCTTTTTGGCAGCTATTTATTAATTCTAAATTATCTATATTAAAACTGTGTCCTTTTTCTCTCGCGTGTTCTCCTATTTCAGAGTGAATCAAAACAAAACGTTTTGTTTTGATTCACTCTGAAATAGGAGAACACGCGAGAGAAAAAGGACACAGTTTTAATATAGATAATTTAGAATTAATAAATAGCTGCCAAAAAGGGAGAAAGTTGGACATATTAGAAATATTAGAGATAAATAAACATAGAAATAAAAGTAATATGCTAAATATTCAACTTCCCGCCATTACGTCTCCTCTCCTAACAATATTAGCTCCGCCCCAAAACTCACCATCTCCCTCCCACATACCTACCTTGCTACCCCCTCCCTTACCACCAATAGATCCCACACCCATGTCTTAATTTTTAAGTTTGATTTTAGTAATTGTTGTTACCCGATGATGGAAGGTATTCCGAAAACGTTTGTAACATACTCAAAAACAATAAAAGTGGAATAAAACAAAGTTTTTAATTTATTTTATTTTTTTATTTTTTATTGAAAAATAGATAATAACTATTATAATCTACGCTCTCGTGTTGTTCAAAATATGTACCAATGAAGTTTAATCCAATCAGTTCATCCTCAGTCGTTGCACAGAGAGGGTGTCTCTTGAAGATGTCGACTACGAAACAACGAAGGTATTGAGATTCTCCACTAACGGTTCGTACAAATATCCGTCTATTTAATTTATTTTAATAATTTTACAAATATGCCTGTAAATCTAACCTAAATTCAAGACCAATCTCTTCACCGAATCCTTTGGAGCATACTTGGAGTAACAATGATAATATTCAACTGATTCATCATCATCTTCTTGTTATGATGATGATGATGATGAATTACAAAATTTATATAACGCTTTTTATGACAGTGTGTCATTGCAAAAGCGCTTGCCCATATGATTGGACGAAGAGGTGAGTCTTGAGACGTCTTTTGAACAGTCTCTCCTAATCCAGGTTCCTCAGTGAGGCCTCAAGTCATTGGAGCGGCCGCCTTGAATACCCTGTCTCCAAAAACAGTGGGGAGCTTTCTTGCAGAGATGTCAAAGTAGCTGCTTCTTGATGCAGCTGACCTCAGTATTTGTCTGCGCGAGGTTGTAGTTGCTGGAGACACCAGATCCATCAGATCCATCAGGAGCACTCACACAAGTGCTTTAAAGGTGAGCAAGCTGACTTTGAAGGTGATCCACTCAGGGATTTTCAGCCAAAGAGAGCTTGAAGGTGAGGAGTGATGAGGCAAGACTTTGCAGCCCCATATATAAGTCTAGCTGCGGCGTTATGAAGTTGACGTTCAGGTTACCTTAAATGATGCTTACCACTCAATTCATCCCTGGTGGCATAGGGACTCAGTGCCTTGACGATTCTAGGTTGGTTGGCCTCCAAGCACTCCATGACAAGAGGTTCTGCCCTCGCAGCTGCTTCCTTGAGACGAGGAAGAGCACCGGAAGCCAGAAGACGGCCCCGACCTGGACCACAACGTAGCCAACCGGACCCGAGACATAACCTCGAAATAACTGCACGCTGCCATCTTGGGAAAGACATAAAAGATTGGATGATGGTTGATTAATACAATACACTGACAAAAAGTATATGATGTGTGGAGGAGGACTTGTACATTATTGGTTCATAATTTTTGTAGCGTCTTTTCATATTTACCAAAGGTACTTACTCATACTCCAACTCAAGATTTATCTTCTTAACTCTAGATCTATCTTGCAAAATCCAGATCTATTTATTGTCGGTGTTATGGCTGAGAGGTCAAGTCGCTGTTCTTGACTAGAATATTTGGAACAGAATAACGCTGGTTCAAATCACGCTTGGACCTTTGACCATAACTTCGACCCTGGTTCAACAGATGTCATCGCATACCCACAAGCTTCTGCTTTCACAAAAACACGAGTAGATAAAATAACTTAAAACAGGACATGCTCCAACCAGAAATTATCCAAAAAGAACGTGTCACAAAGAATTTAAATGATAAAACTCACAAGGTTGAAACATCTTTAAATAGAAAATCTTGTAGGTTTGGATTTGACAGACGAGCCCCAGCTTTGTTCATATAAGTGTGTTACTCTTCAGACAATGAAGACATCTGGAAATCTGCTATCATCCACTTGCTTGCATGCCATCTTCAAGATTTCTGAAAGGATAATGATTGATTTTCAATGTTTTGAGCATACCTTGGGTTCTTGTTCAAAGACATGCTGTTGTGAAGATGGAGATGAACTTTGGAAGCGTGGAAGGGCATTCCTCCCACCACAACTCTGTTGAGGGCTTCATCGCCAACCAATCTGACCTCCGCCTGTAACACATCAGTGAAAGACGCATGGCAATCATATATGCAGACACTTCTCAAAGGTTCACCATAACTATAGTAACTCCTTGCTAATCTGGAAGCTGGATAATGACAAACAAACTGAGACATTGATAACAGCATTCAAAAGGAAGATTCTCAAAACCATCTAGGGTGCGATTAAAGATAACATTGATTGGCGTCATCGGTATAACAAAGAGCTAAATGACACCTACAGAGAGCTCAATAAATTTCTATTAAAGAAATAATTCAGAAGAAATTCAGCTTTAACCCATCCGCATACCGTTATTTTGAAAAAAGTGTGCACAAAAATATACTAATTTATTTTATCCCCGAAATCACAAAAGTGGCCCCGCCCGGTGGGGTGTGTCATGGCTTGTTAAACTGTGGCGCGCTAAACTTACTTCCTCAGAAATAATCTATCCAGAAAAGGGTAACGCGCACTAAACAGTTTGATTTTTTGTGGTAAAAGTTAGTTGAACCAATCAGAACGCTCACCGCGACACGTACTTTTGAAGCGCCAAAAGTGTTCAAATTCAACTGACTTGTTATTATTTTATTTATTTATTTTTTTGTTTTGTTGCACTGATGGCCATAAAAGTCCATGTACAGGATATATAAAATAGCAATAAACGGCATTAGTCAGCAAAAATATGCAATATAACAGAGTCCGAACAAGCTACAATAATAAACTGTTTCAAAAAACTACAACTATTGCCGTTTTACCAATTAATACGGTACTAATAATTATTACGCACGTAATCACTCGAGTGTCTAGATCAGATATGTGATAAATTGTCGATAAAACTCAAAAAAAAACTCCATAAAACATTACGACTGCGAAGTAAAAATTTGAATTTTGACTGACTTTAGTTGGCTCTCACAGTGATATCTATCGTCGAATTCCGTAAATAAGTTTTAAAATCAAAGGGCTAATTTGTTCCTCATAGGGACATCTATTGCCTAATTCCGTAAATAAGTTTAAAAATACAACCAATGCTTTACAAAAGTTTTCTGTATTGACATGTAGATGTCACAGAAAAAAGCAACTGTATAATATGAACTACACACAGGCGGGGGAGTGGCTAAAACCGCCAGCGTTTGGCGGCCGGTATTTTAGCGTGAAATATTATCAGGCGCCATATCTTGGCGGCTGATATGCCGATGGGTTAAAAGGATTTCCACAACAATAACTATTTTCTACAAGTAAAATCAGTGTTTCTTAAGGTATTTTATGAGCGATAAAAAAAATCTTTGTACAATCCTCAAAAGTGCTGACTAAATGCTGTAAGCTAGCTTTAATCCCTGATTAATTATCGGGAATTTACTACGGGTGACGTTTCATAGCCGAGGAATATTTTGATTGTTCGGACCTTATTACAATAATATACCACAAGTTTCACCCGCTTCAGTCACAATATTCTAGCAATTATACGCTTTGTCCTTTGGTAATAATGTCCTCTTATACTATCAGAGGAGGATGAGGCAGACTGTCACTTACGCTGTCATGACTGCAGAGTGTCAGCAAGGTGGGTATGGCGTGCTGCAGCAGCATGCTGAACTGCTCCACCATGGAGGGGTGGCCTCCAATGGCTCCCATGCACTGACTAAGGATGAGGCAGACTGTCACTTACGCTGTCATGACTGCAGAGTGTCAGCAAGGTGGGTATGGCGTGCTGCAGCAGCATGCTGAACTGCTCCACCATGGAGGGGTGGCCTCTAATGGCTCCCATGCACTGACTAAGGATGAGGCAGACTGTCACTTACACTGTCATGACTGCAGAGTGTCAGCAAGGTGGGTATGGCGTGCTGCAGCAGCATGCTGAACTGCTCCACCATGGAGGGATGGCCTCCAATGGCTCCCATGCACTGACTAAGGATGAGGCAGACTGTCACTTACGCTGTCATGACTGCAAAGTGTCAGCAAGGTGGGTATGGCGTGCTGCAGCAGCATGCTGAACTGCTCCACCATGGAGGGATGGCCTCCAATGGCTCCCATGCACTGACTAAGGATGAGGCAGACTGTCACTTACGCTGTCATGACTGCAGAGTGTCAGCAAGGTGGGTATGGCCTGCTGCAGCAGCATGCTGAACTGCTCCACCATGGAGGGGTGGCCTCCAATGGCTCCCATGCACTGACTAAGGATGAGGCAGACTGTCACTTACGCTGTCATGACTGCAGAGTGTCAGCAAGGTGGGTATGGCGTGCTGCAGCAGCATGCTGAACTGCTCCACCATGGAGGGATGGCCTCCAATGGCTCCCATGCACTGACCGAGGATCCCAGCATACGTCTGAAGTTCGTGGACCCTGTAAAGTACAAGAAATTCAACAATTTCTCAGTCAAATGGAATCAGATATTTTTAAGTGAATCCTCTGCGAGAGATTCCCCAAATTTTAAGAGAGCTTGGAGGTCTATGACGCTTATTAGAATGCCGCAGAGGTGTGGATGCTGGTGAGTTGGCGGTTGATGTCTTTTGCGACAGAGGGTCCACAATGGTAAACCCTTGGTGAGGGACAGACTGCCTTTGGATGTCAGGACTACAAACTGAGAAACATTATTCAAGATTCAAGAAAAATTTAAGACATTATTTTATGTTCAGTGAGTCATACGGACTAGCAGTTTGTTCGGTGTGCTACACATGAAAACAACCCTTTTAAAAATAAATCATCCAATTATATATATTTCCTGATTCTTTGTAGCAGGGCTGTTAGCTGGGTAGTGTTGTGTTGCCTTTGTTTTTAAACACGGTAAAGAAGTGGCAACTGATATCAATCTAGGTATAATCTATAATCTAAGTTGCAAAGATATATACTTAAACATTCAAAACTCATATCAAATGCATGCTCACAAACAGACGTACATATAAGTTCACGCTTACAAATGCTGAATGTGTACTTACAAGTTAAAACCAAACCTCAAATGAACATAAGCCCTGCAACTTTGCCGACCTTCCCTGAAATAGAGGTGACATTGGCAATGTGAACCATTTTTCACAGATATCAGTTTTGAATATACTGGAATAAATTGGAGTGGAAACACAGATACCCGTAACTGGTTCCATAAACGGGCAGGTACACAAAGGAAAACACCAAGTCTTGTATGGGACTTCCGTCCTTAGCAATCAATAAAAAACATGTTTGCCTTTTCCCTAGCAACCCGGCTGGGTGACTACACAATACCGTCTATGTCTATTCATGTGCGGACCTCATTGTAAGCCCAGATAATCACGACCTCGGTTAAAGCGAGCTCGAATCGAATTTCTTAAGGAATTATTACAGTTCTTGTATATGCACATATTATAACACATTCAAATATTTTAAAAAACATTTTCAAAAATGGAACGCGGTCAATAAACACAAGAGTCCAATGCGGAGTTCCACAAAATGTCAATATTTCAGCAATAAATTGATATCTTCGTACCTATTGGCATTTTCTGTATTTTTCAAAAAGTCGATGGCGTTGGTCGCCTTCTCCACCACACTCATCTTGAATAAAAGAACAAACTAGCGTCAGGTTGCTTTGAAATTAGATAAATAAAAATCTGCTTGTGTATTTTCCATTTTGACGTTTCACAAATTTGACGCAATCTGACATTTGGGTTTTTCTCGTGTACTGCGCACACGCCGTAAATGGAGATGACCGTACTATTTGCACATCATACATTATCTATGTAGCCTACCTAGTAAAATCCTTAATTGAGATTATGTTTTAGATTTCATCAGGACTATTCTTATTTTTCTTTTATTTAATTCGTAAGTGATATTTGGAAAAGAAATTTCAGCAGCCATTTCTTGACACATTTGTAATCTTTCACATTTCTTGAAATAATTTTCTTCGTCTTCGTTTTAAAGTTTTCCTTTTCATTTACTGAGCCTGTTGCCATTTCGTTAGGATTGGCCGGAACCTCTGCAAAATTGCCTACACTTCTTTCGTTTCTTGCAACCTTCTTTCAATTTATTTATATCGAACACATTTTTATCATTTCCTTTTTATATATTTATTGTAATATTATTTTACTTACTTACGCCATTGCATCCTTTATCTTGCAACTTTATTTTTTATTCATTCTGCTTTGGACATATATTTGAAAATATTGATCGTCTCATTGAGTTCCAAAATAACAACTTTTTGTATCTAAAGTAGGTACCTATTTATCTACCTGATGATGGTCTGATAACTAAAAGCGTTAGAACAAGATTCGGCACTAAATGTGAAACTATGTTTTTCTCGGTCAGTAAACGTCACACTTGTATGAGACTACACTGTCTGTAGCAACCACAAAATATTACTTCTGCATACGGCCGTGTGACGTCACAATATTACAAATGCGGATCTCAATTTAAAAATTTAAAGGAATAATAAAAAGGAATGTTCTTAACTTTTTTAAAGAAAAAATGTGTTTTACAATGTTAAAACCACATGGTTAAAACTAATAATTGGAGAAATGAACTCATGTATAACTATAAAATGTAATTGGTCGTGTAGGTAGGTATGTTCCTTGACTTATAGATTGGTATGCGGCTAACCACCCATGCTGTAAAAATGGTTCACATTGCCAATGTCACCCCTGTTTCAGGGAAGGACGGCAAGAGTTGCAGGGTGTATGTCCATTAGAGATTTGGTTTTTATGTTGTAAGTTCACATGAGGCATGTGCAAGCGCGAACTTGAACGTGTCTGGTTGTGGGAATGCATGTAATGTGAATCTCCAATGTAAAATATCTTTGCAACTTAGATTAGATTTGATGATGATAAGGATGTAGAATCCATCTTTCCGGGCTTTTAGACCATGTTCAATAATTATTCTGTAGGCTGCTTTATTCTTTTTGGAAGGCTGCTACGTTTCGTCAGTAACATACGACTGACTTCTTCAGGGCTTGTACTTCGACAAGTCGAAGTTCCAAGTTCCAAAAAGAATAAAGCAGCCTACAAAAGAATTATTGAACATGGTCTACAAGCCCGGAAAGATGGATTCTACATCCTTATCATCATCATCTGAAGCCGGCCATGAAAGCCTAAAAACACTTAGATTAGATTAGAACTCATGCAATAAAATATTAATGGAAAAATGTCATTCCATTATTTTTTTTTTGCACCACGTTTTCAAAAGCAAATCATTACCTACAGAATCGAAAGATTTTAATTTATACTAATTGCCTTACAGAAACAAAATAAAAATTAATGTCCATCTTTGACCTTACGGCTTACAAACAGCACGTCTTCAAATGCAAAAAAAAAACATTAAATGTCTAGAAATATCATCTTCATATCCGTAAATGTTGCCAATGTTAATTACTACTTTTTAATGGCGTAAAAAACGCCCAGTAGTGCTGCCATATCGGGTCGATAAAAAAAAAACCTAGAACCGGAAAAAGCAACTTATCAAAGTGTTAGCTTAAATTAATAATAAACAACTCAATTTTTGACATGCTGAATAAATGAGAACCTACGCTCTTTCATCTAAATAACTATTCGGAGCAGCACACATTTAAGTTGATATCTAATCTAAGTCGCACCTGGTCGTGGGAACCTATTTTTTTTCATTAGTAAGGAGGGCTATCTCGTGGTAACGAAATAATGAAATGTAGATTTTGGTTTTTGAGACAGAAAGTGTGTAGAATAACCGTAAAATCATTACAGATTATATGGGTTGCAAAGGACCTTGACTTATAGGCTGGTATGCGGCTGACCACCCATACTGTAAAAAATGGTTCACTTTGCCAGTGTCACCCCTGTTTCAGGGAAGGACGGCAAGAGTTGCAGGGCTTATGTTCATTTGAGATTGGGTTTTATATTGTAGGTCCACATGCGGCATGTGTTAGCGCGAAATTATACATGTCTGCTTGTGGGAATGCATTTATTATAAATCTTAAATGATATATATCTTTGCAGCTTAGATTAGATTACAAAGGATGGCAGTTCCATACAAAACTGACGTTTGCTCGCTGAGAAAAGATCTTTTTTTTTTTATAAAAGACGTAGGTAGGACATGGAATTATTTTATCTGTTAATGAATTTTTATGTAAATAAAGTTGAATGTTTCAGAATCATCTCTTAAGGCTAGTTCGCACAAGGCCACTGATTTAGTCAAGTAACGAGTAATTTAGTAGTGGGCGGGGCGCTACTCGCCCGTGAAGCGTTCGCATTACGGTCCAGTACAGTACACAAGTGCGAAGTTGGCTGCAGAAAGCCCTTTCTATAATGGCGGAAAATTTGAATTGGCTGCAGTTTGAAAATATTAATTGAGTATTAAAATCATGTTATTATAAAGCCCTTTAAATTGGCTATGGTTTGGTAATATTAACTGATTTATGCCCGGCCACCTAGCTAGGAGCCTGTTTAGCAAACAACTTCGAAACTCGACTTTTGTAAATTCGAAATGTATTTTATGGTTTATTAAATAATATACACATTTTAAATAAAAACAACACATGACTATTTGATGTTTATAATAATATGTACCATTTACGCTGCAAACATTATTTTTTAATTGAATTTTTATCTTTTCAATGATGTGTACAAAGTATATTTTGTATGCACACACTATAATACGGCTCTAGTCTGCAGCTGCATTCAGATGCATTTCTCTGTTGCGTTTTTCGTTGTTGACAATAATTAACATCAATATTCAACATGTAAAATCGGCATTTTCAAATACACGGCGGTCACCAATCAATTATCAAGTTAAAGAAGAAACATGGTTCAACTTTTCAGAGGCTGACCGCGAGAAACTTGTTCAATCCTGCTACATACGCCTCTCACGTCTGTCACAGATACCAGCTGATGGCTTACAGTGGCATAAAATTGTAATGCCTCTAATTAGTTATCCCCGTGTGTCACTGAATTGTTTCTGTACAAAACAACAAGTAACAATCCATCTGAAGGATATCATAAGGCCTGTGATATGACAAATTTATGGTAGGTACCTATAAACATCGATCAATGTAAAAGATCGATGTTTTTAAATACGTAATAAATTCATGGACGATAATAGTTATTTCCACAACATCTTTACCAAAACTATATTTGTACAGCTCTATTGTCAGCAAGGAGCTACATGATTGTATTTTTGACAGCTGATATCCGCACCAAAAATCGATGTCATACTATTCTTATCGAAAAAAAATTACCTTTCTCAAAACTTTTTGGACGTAGATAAGTCCTAGCAACTTCTATATTCTCAATAGTTTCTAAAAAAACAAGGATATCGGTGTGCATATCCACTTATTTACAGTTTAAACATGACATAACCTGACTGACAGGTCGCTAAGTTTAGGGAGCGGAACATCGGGCTCGCAAATATAAGAAGTTCTTAAGTACTTAAATATTTTTAAACAGCACTTTATCTTTAAATATTCTTGCTCAAAACGGGCATTATCTTTTCAAACTGCAGCCAATTTAAATTGCCGCCATTCTTGCATTTCCGTTTCCCCGCCAAGAGTGAGCGGCCAATGGCGCGGCCGCTAATAAACTCGACTCGGACTCGGGCTTTTCCGTGGCTCTTCGGACTCGGACTTTTCCGTGGCTTCTCGGCAACACTCGCCCGCGGACGGTGGGCGGGGCCGCTACTTGCCCGAAAAAATAGAATGAAATGGATCGGCTTGACTAAACCATTGACTTAACTACTGGACTAAATTGTTGGGGTTCGCACACGTTTAGCCACTAAATTACTCGTTACTTGGCTAAATTACTCGCCTTGTCCGAACCAGCCATTAGTCAGATACTAAATGTGAAAAAAGTATATTAGTTTCTAGAAAGATAATCCATTTCTCGATATATTTTCTTTTATGTGAATCAAGGTAGGTACACGTTTCTAATTTATAACTCAGTAATGTCCGATCGTTAGCTTAGTTGGTAGAGTGCTTGCATTCCATTCCGAGAGCTCAGATTCCACTCCCACTGAGGGTGTCAGAAAAGATTTCCGTTTCTGTGTTTATTTTAAACCCAAAATAAGATTTTTTTTAAATAGATTTGTGGAAAAGAATGCAATCCACCAACCTATTTTGCCTGGCCAGTTGTCTTCATGCGAAAGCAGAAGCTTGTGTGCATGCAACGGCATCTGTTGAACCAGGGTCGAAGTTATCGTCGCGGGATTCGAACTAGCGTTATCCGGTTCCAAATAACCTGTCTTGATCCCCGCGGCCGTAACACCGACTGGGCTTACCAGATACCGACAAGGTTTACTCAATCTTCACAAAAAATGAGTAACAGCCCCCTCGGGAGCGGGGAAACCCCCCTGCAAGTGAAGTGGTTGACGTGAGGCCGGCCCACTCGGGGAAAACGCGACAGGAAATTAAAGTACCTATATGTGTAGCTTAGTAACCTTTTTAAACATATATATTTAAGAGTATATGTACCTACTAAAATATATTTAAACGTATTTTCGACGGCCTTTGTCTCTGCATTCACTTTGAAATAAGAAAGGCGTTATTAAAGACTAGTCGCTAGGCGATAGAAACAAAAATATAAGAAATTTATGTTTCTTAAAAAAATATTTAAAAAACCATTGTGTCGTGTGTGGTTAGTGAATTATTTTATAACGCCCTTGTTGCTCTGAATGCGGTTTGCAAGGAAAAAAACAGTGTGAGTTTATTGCAAGGCCATACTTTTCTAATGATACCTATTCGAAATAAAAGCAAGAAAAGAAATTTCATTTTCAATCAAACTAGATAAAATGGAAAGTGTAACAAAATATGGTTAATGTAACAAGAAGTGTAATTTTAAGCTACGCATGTTTTTAGTAATATTTTGTTAAGTCATACATCTGTAAGTACCCAAGATCTAATAGAGAATGAATTGAAAGAAAAATAAAACAGAGCTTAGGATTTTGTTTTGATTGACCGGTCCGTAGTCCAGTGGAAACACTTCGGACTCGTAAATGGAAGATTGTGGGTTCGAATCCCGGCGGCGCACAAAAAATATACCATTTATATTTTCAAATACCTATGCTCTTCGCTGGGTTGGAAAATTCATAAAACCTTTACCAAAGACTGTTCACTAAAGATCCATCCAGCCTTACAGCAACTGGATCTTGCTTGAGAATTGCCGCTTTTTATAGTGACGACCAAATTCGCAGAGGGCTCTTGAGGTGTGATTCACACAAAAACAGCGCTCACCAAATAAATCATCCTAATATTATTACTATTAACATGCCCACGCCAATATCTTCTGTTATGTTCCTTGACTTATAGGTAGGGACTGGAAAATAGTGGTGTTATTTTTTAGAAAATTCGCGTTATTTTTTTGTGAAATTCGCGTTATTTTTTTGTGAAATTCGCGTTATTTTTGATCAAAAACAGGGAAATTCGCGTTATTTTTCATGATAAACGGGGAGATTCGGTATAATTTTTAGGGTTGATTTGATCAAAATAAAGGTTTATATAATTGCAAAACAAAATATATGTATTACTAATATTTACAATTTATTATATAAACAACATTATGTACTTTCAAAAACAATGAATAAACAAAATCTGAATCAATACGAGTATCTGCAACCGAAGATGGTGGAAGTACCCCCCGAAAACGTTTTTGCAATAAAAAATACTCAAGTGGTAGGTAAAAAACAATGTTTTGTAATTTTAGTTTCTTAAAAAAATGTATACTATTTTTTAAAATAATCCTTTTTTACAAAAAAAAACCATTGATTGAAAAAAGTATTAATATTTCAATGACATTCCGAATACCCTGCAAATATCCTTTTAAAATATTTAATTTTTGTGCATTTAGTGTCTAGATGAGGGTTATCTAATTTTTCAAGGGATGTTGGCTTTTATGAAAGCTTCAAGTTGTGCTCTTGGCTAATCCAGCAACAGCTTCACTCCTTAAAGTATTTTCCTTCAATGATGTCACGATTCAAGTCTGCTTGGATGATCCAGGACAGTTCTGCTTATCATTCATTTAAAAAAAAAAATAGATTAGTGAATAGGAATGCAATTCACCAACCTACTTTACCTGGCCAGATACAGGTATTAATATCATTAATTAATAATTCCTTTTTGTTTATTGTAATGAATTATTCATTTATAATTACCCAATTACATCTGTTGAACCAGGGTCAAATTTATGGTCAAATGATCCAGGCGGGGATCGAACCCCGCGTCTAGCGAAAGATCAGCCCACTTGGCCCTCTCGGTCATAACACCGACCAATTTTCCTGTGCTTTGCACCTTGCAAAGGGTTTTCGCATGATTTTTTTCTTTCCAACAAAATCGTTGCGTTGCAAAAGCGATACATGACAACTTTTTCGTACAATTTCTACCAAAAGTACGAAAATTCGCGATATTTGCGTAAAACCTCAAATTTCGCGTTATTCGCGTAAAAACATCAAAATTCGCGAATAAATTCGTTTTATCGCGATCGCGAAATTTTCCAGTCCCTACTTATAGGTTAGTATGAGGCTGACCACCCATACTATACAAAATGGTTCACTTTACCAATCTCACCCCTGTTTCAAGGAAGGTCGGCAAAAGTTGCAGGGTGTATTTTCATTAGAGGTTTGGATTTTAATTTGTAAGTACATTTATGCAGTATTTGTAAGCGTGATTTAGCATAATTTTAAATGTTAATATACCTTTGCAATTTAGATTATATTGTCTTCTGTGTCATTTTCCCTATCTGACGACGTCTTCTACTTCGCACATTTCTTGGATACAGCCACTCCTGTTTTCAATAATGACTATACAGGTAAGAGTATTTTCCCATACGGTATACTTCCCTAGTTTTTTTAATAACATGGCATTACATCCAACTACCTAATGCTAATCTTAAGATCATGTTTGGAATACCTCCAAGTACCAACAAACAGGTGTATAAATATGGACTTATCAAATGATAGGCTATTGTTGAAAACATCTGATTAAAAAATATTTGGTCAATATAACGGTGTCAAACTCGATCGTAGGTGTAGATAGATAGAAAGCAATGAAACATGGCTGCGCTTGAACAGCTGATCACACTGTTTTTTTTTTTTTGATGATGTTGTTTTATCCAGCCGTCATTACACTAGGGGTGGCCAGTACCTTCGCTGTTGTGTTCCCGCTTTGTTCTGTACTTGCACACTTTTTTTATCTCCTCGACATCCATCCCTCTTTTCATGTGATTTGTGCATAATTTATAAGAAGAACATTTGACAGCCGGATCAGCTGTTCACGGGGGGGCATTTTTTATCGCGTTCTATCTACCTTTATAAACAGAAGATATGTGGAGACTTCTCACCCAACAATATAATCTCATTTATTTTATCTAGTAACAGGTAATGTAGTAAAATCGCTTTGCCAATATCACACCTGTTTCAGGAAAGGTCGGCATGAGTTGCAGGACCTTTGCTCATTTGAGATTGGGTTTTTATATTGTAGGTCCACACTCCATATGCGGCATGCGTTAGCACGACCCTATGTTCTGCTTGCGGCATGCGTTAGTAGGAAGCGGCATGCGTTAGCACGATTCATGTTCTGCTTGCGGCATGCGTTAGCACGAACCTATGTTCTGCTTGCGGCATGCGTTAGTAGGAACCTATGTTCTGCTTGCGGCATGCGTTAGTAGGAACCTATGTTCTGCTTGCGGCATGCGTTAGCACGATTCATGTTCTGCTTGCGGCATGCGTCAGCACGATTCATGTTCTGCTTGCGGCATGCGTCAGCACGATTCATGTTCTGCTTGCGGCATGCGTTAGCACGAACCTATGTTTTGCTTGCGGCATGCGTTAGCACGATTCATGTTCTGCTTGCGGCATGCGTCAGCACGATTCATGTTCTGCTTGCGGCATGCGTTAGCACGAACCTATGTTCTGTTTGCGGCATGAGTTAGCAGGAACCTATGTTCTGCTTGCGGCATGCGTTAGCACGATTCATGTTCTGCTTGCGGCATGCGTCAGCACGATTCATGTTCTGCTTGCGGCATGCGTTAGCACGAACCTATGTTTTGCTTGCGGCATGCGTTAGCACGATTCATGTTCTGCTTGCGGCATGCGTCAGCACGATTCATGTTCTGCTTGCGGCATGCGTTAGCACGAACCTATGTTCTGCTTGCGGCATGAGTTAGCAGGAACCTATGTTCTGCTTGCGGCATGCGTTAGCACGAACCTATTTCTGCTTGTGGGAGTTCATGTAATATGAATCTTAAAGGTAATATATCTTGGCAACTAAGATTATAGATCCACTTACCTACACAGGTACGTATTAATCCATGAAAGTTTAAAAGCTTAAAAGTATATTTAGAGATGATCTATAATCTTAGTTGCAAGAATATATTCACATTTAAGATTCCCGATAAAAAATCACATCGTGAGATATTTCCATAAATTTTCCATGTAACTAACACATGGTTTTTATTTTCCAATTCATGTTTTCCTTCAATACTTATCATAAGTTGCTTTTTCATTGATTACTGAATTGATTTTCTTTATTTTTATCTTTACAACATAAGCATCGTTAATTCACAATAAGGCAATTTAAATTAATGCATTTCCATGTCATAAAATGGACGTAATTTCGTTGAAAAATGGTCAATCTTATGGAAATTTCTAGACCGCTACGCGTCGCCATTATTCGTCATTAAAAATAAACATTTCAGGTACGTGATGTGATATGAACAAATGGTGACAGCTTAGAGCGGCACAGTGATAAAACGACACATGACAGTAGGTACATCACAATGACAGTACCTACATGCATGACAAAACGTCACTATGACAAAAACAACATAGAAAACACATCACATATCTAAAATAGAACATACCATAAGTGGTACTTGAAAAAACACACATGACAAAACATCACTAACATTTATG
Source organism: Agapetus fuscipes (assembly GCA_951799405.1). Lineage (NCBI taxonomy): Eukaryota > Metazoa > Arthropoda > Insecta > Trichoptera > Glossosomatidae > Agapetus > Agapetus fuscipes. Next base: position 6,434,807 of record OX637358.1, on the reverse strand, counting down.
TTGCTTCCACACGCCTTATGTGACTCCTACGGGGAAAACGCGGTAAAAAGTTGCTCTTTATGTACAGCTTCGTTAGGATTTTTTTGTCTAATAAAGATAGTCGAGGGCGTTATTTTTTTCAAAGCATTACCAAATTTAATAATACATGCATGAGTTCCATTTTCTCATGTCTCACTTTTTGTCATGCCGTTTTCTGTTATGTGATGTTTTTTCATGCGCTGTTTATGGTTTGTTTGTTTTAAGTATGTAATGTTGTGTCATGTGATGTTTTATCTTATGATTATTTTTGTCATTGTGGTGGACTTTCCTGTGATGTATTGTCATAGTCATGTTTTGTCATGTGATGTACTGTCATGATTGTATCATTTTGTCACTGTGTCGTTCTATGATGGAACCGAACATATCTGGGAGATGTTGGTGCGAAGGCTGGTGGAGTAAAACCATTATTGTAATGTGCAAGTGGCAGGCAGTGTTTTCTCTGCGGAATTATTGCGTGAAATTGTGGTTATTAGATCAACCAGAATGGCCACGACAGAATACGCAAAATAGATGACAGAATAGATTGAATAGTATAATATTTTTACCAATGTATTGGTTCATTCATGCGTGTTTACTTGCTGTGTATGTGTGTGTGTAGACGTGAGTGTTTGACACTTTGAACTCCTGTTACTTCTGGTACTCTATGGAAACATCAATTCTAGAGGTGTCATGTGTGGTCAGGAGCACGTATGCTCAAACCCTCCTCATACCCGTTCGGTATGTATGTGTCAGAAGGACCTACAGCACATGGACGCTCATACAAAGATATATATTTTCTCAAGTAGCGGAAGGCCTTCCCATGGAGTAAAAGACACGGCACGACAAAACAAGAAGCTCTAGGTTAGAGGTGTGCCCATAACTCTAATAGTAAATGGTTCGATGTTGCTGAAGCTAATAGCATACCTCGGGTGGTGCTCTTTGTGAGATTGTTGCTAGATCACGAGTCGAGAATAGGCCTTGGGCACTTATGAATATAGGCTGCGGTTCTGTGAAGCTTGTGTGATCCATTAACGTCCAAGCCGTGAAACCGACAATACAGAAGTAACAGAGTGAACCATATGTCATCGATTTGTTAAAAATAAATATTGTAAAATTAATTCACTACAATTTTATTAAAAGTGAACCCGAAATAATAAAAAAACGTCGGTGTTATGGCCGAGGGGGCCAAGTGGGCTGATCTTTCTAGCGTATTTGGAATAGAATAGCGTTGGTTCGATCCCCACCTGGGTCATTTGGCTATAACTTTGGCCCTGGTTCAACAGATGTAATTGGGTAATTTTGAATTCATTAAAATAAACAATAATTAATTATTGATTGATGATATTAATACCTATTTCTGGCCAGGCAGAATACGTTGGTGAACTGCATTCCTCTTCACAAATCTATTTAAAAAAAAAACATTACAAGGGTAGGGAGAAGACAAAATAGGAGGAATGGAAGGTGGAATAAACTGAAAAGAGGGAAACATCGACGAACGGACAGAACAAAAGATTGATAATAACAGAACTGAAAATGTGAACTAGACAGGGAATATGAAGTAATGAAAATAGAATCTATGGAGCAGACGACAAATAGATAAAACAGAATATTAAGAACAGCCGATAGTCTATAACGTCACCTTAAACGTAAAACTGAGTAAGCGCTGATTCACTGATTTGTGAGGTCGTGGATAAACATTTTTTTTGGTGTAGCTTCTCATAGTAAGTGAACTAATTAAAAGGAGGTGCTAATGAACAAGTTCTAAATTGCAGGTTTTTCACATTTTTTTAGTCTTTTCTTTCGTAGAAAATAGGAAAAAGGAGCATTTATCTGAGAAACCCATGTTAGCTTAATATGTTACTTATTCAGTTTTTTTTCAACAAGAATATAACAGCATAAGTTTTGTTATTATGTACATAAACATAAATAAGATTAATATTTCATAGCGCCTATTACCGTATTCTACAATTGTGCATTTTAACTTATAAATCATACCAAATAAATAATAAAGAAAAATAAAAAGAAAGGAATAGAAGATTGGTATGAGGCTGACCACCCATGCTGTAAAAAATGGTTCACTTTGCCAATGTCACCCCTGCTTCAGGGAAGGTCGGCAAGAGTTGCAGGGCTTATGTTCATTTGAGATTGGGTTTTTTATATTGTAGGTTCACATGCGGCATGTATAAGCGCGAAATTATGCATGTCTGCTTGTAGGAATGCATTTAATATGAATCTCAAATGATACATATCTTTGCAGCTTAGATTTAGATTTAGATTTAGATAGAACACCCCAAACCAAAAATAAACAAATAAAAAAAATCTTTCTAAAAAAAATAATAAATAAAAAACGTCTCGTCCTCATGATAGGATAAGGAAAGAAAGGTCATGAAAAAGGGAAGGGAGTAAAAATCTAATGCTTGGTATGTATGTGCAATAATACTAAAAGAGAAAATTTAAATGCGTTTTCGTGGTACAAAAAAAAAACATTAAAACCTTAAAAAAATATACACTCTTCATTTTGCTATTTCAAAAACCACATTATATTTTAATTCATTTCATTGATTGACTGAATTAAAAAAAAAAATCATCTCATTGTCTTTCATTTTATCATTTCAAGATGAATGCTTTTTTCATCCTTTTTTTCAGATTTTTTTTTTTGGAACCGGATCTCGGAACCGCTTTTTTTTTTGGCGCCATTTCAGTCCCAAACGTGTTCCATGACCTTGTTTCATCGCGTTGAAGAATTCTTTTTAATGAGATATCAAACGCACACAATGTCCTAGACAGACCTCTTTGATTAGGTCTTAAACTGTGTATTTGAACCTCACGATTTTTTGTTTGGGAAAAAAAATTAGGTTCACGTGTCACTCGCGATTTTGTGTGAGAAATGTGACAAATTATTTTAGTTATTTGTAAAATGATAATTTGAAAGAGGTTCGCAAAGAAGAAAGTTATGGTATTCTAAATCTAAATCTAAGCTGCAAGGATATGTATCATTTGAGATTCATATTAAATGCATTACCACAAGCAGACACGCATAATTTCGCGCTCACACATGCCGCATGTGGACCTACAATATCAAAACCCAATTCTCAAATGGACATAAGCCCTGCAACTCTTGCCGACCTTCCCTGAAACAGGGGTGACATTGGCAAAGTGAACCATTTTTTACAGTATGGGTGGTCAGCCTCATACCAACCTAAGTGTCAAGGAATATTGAGGATTAATGAGGGAAAAAAAATCATGTGGGAAATACATTTCTCTCTTTTTAAGGCAAATCTCAAGTACGACACTCCATTTTTTATTCTCAATTATAATATCTAATCTAATCTAAGTTGCAAAATATATGTAACATTAGAGATTCACATTATATGCATTTTCACAAAAAAGACACGGAGTTCGCGCTTAAACATGCCGCATGTGGTCCTACAATACAATAACCCGAATCTCAAATGAACATACACCCTGCAACTCCTGCCGACCTTCCCTGAAACAGGGGTGACATTGGCAAAGTGAACCATTTTCTACAGCATGGGTGGTCAGCCACATACCTACCAACCTAAAAATATAATGATAAAATTAAGATGGTTTATTTGGCTAGTGCTGTTTTATTGTGAATCACCCCTCAAGGGCCCTCTGCGTGGTTGGTCATCGCTATAAAAAGCGCCAATTCTAAACGTAGAGTGACCTTTGGTGACCGGTCTTTGGTAAAGGCATATGAATTTTTCAACCCAGCAAAGAGAATATTTGAAAATGTATATTTTTGAGCTCCGCTGGGATTCGAGCCCATGACCTTCCATTGACGAGTCTGAAGTGTTACCACTAGACTAAGCACCGGTCTATATTATGGAAGAAAGCTTGAAACTTCTCCAAGGTTGATTGGTTTAAGAAAGTATGGTATAAGAATGACTGCGCGTGAACAGCGAGAGAGTTGGTATACCTAAGTGTGGATAACGGATGAATATAAGTTTCTGGAGTTCTCATTCTGCTGATGCAGATTACATTACTTTAGTATTATTATTGAATGCATTTTCTAGTGCATCTTGCATTCAAATCAGATTATGATACCTACAGTATTAGGCTCAAGTATTCCTGCAACTGCAACTCTTGCCGACATTGCCTGCAACAGGAGTGACATTGGCAAAGTGACCCATTTTTTTACAGTATGGGGGGTCAGTTTCATTCCAACCTATAAGTCAAGGAATGGAATTCATAATTATAATTAATCAAATAAATATACTGTTTTAATTCACTTTTTTATTATTTTATTTTAAATATGTCTAACAGTTTTCGCCTAAAAAGGCATCCTCAGGACAACGACAATGATAAAATTTTGACTTGTCATTGTCATTGTCCTGAGGATGCCTTTTTAGGCGAAAACTGTTAGACATATTTAAAATAAAATAATAAAAAAGTGAATTAAAACAGTATAAGTATTTATTTGATTAATTGTACAATGGACTTTCACTGTGTAAACCACCAAACCCTGAAAAATATTGAATTCATAATTGTTTGTGAATCACAGTAATCTATGTCCAATCGATAGCTCAGTTGTAAGAGTGGTTGCATAGTGCATACCCTTGCATTTCTTGGGTTCGAATCTACGGGGATAAAGCGACATGAAGTTGAACTATACGTGCATTTTATTTGCAATTTTTTACAGAAGGTAAAGACAGAGAAATAATTAATATGCTGTTGATAGCTCAGTTGTAATTAGGCTGCGTTTAAAGCCAATGGGCTGAAGGTTTAGGATTTCTTACATAAAAGTAAGATGTTTCCCGTTTATTTGGTTGTTGTTACTTTGCTACCGGCAAGGCTTACTCAGTGTTCAGAAGAAATGAGAATCTAAAGCCTCGCGAGCAGAAAACTTCATTTTAAGGGGAAAGTCTGTCTCCCTTATCTGGAAAATTCATAGGTTACTCTCGGCAAATGCAACAGCTCTGCGGCAACGGCTGGAGAATCTTGTACCGAAGACTCATGGTTATGAGAAACTAGGAGCTTTTTAACACTTAAGAAGGTGCCATATATGTATTGGTTGCGTTTTATGTTTTTTTTTTAAATAGATTTGTGAAGAGGAATGCAATTCACCAACCTATTCTGAAAGCCGGAAACAGGTATTAATATCATCAATTAATAATTAATTATTGTTTATTTTAATTAATAATTACCCAATTACATCTGTTGAACCAGGGTCAAAGCTATGGTCAAATGACCCAAGCGGGGATCGAACCAATCTAATCTAATCTAAGTTGCAAAGATATGTTACATTGGAGATTCACATTACATGCATTCCCACAACCAGACACGTACAAGTTCGCGCTTGCACATGCCTCATGTGAACCCACAACATAAAAACCACATCTCAAATGGGCATATACACCCTGCAACTCTTGCTGTCCTTCCATGTAACAGGGGTGACATTGGCAAAGTGAACCATTTTTACAGCATGGGGGGTCAGCCGCATACCAACCTATTAGTCAAGGAACAACCAATGTTATTCTATTCCAAATACGCTAGGAAGATCAGCCCACTTGGCCCCTTCGACCATAACACCGACATTTTTTTATATCAAAGTACATTTTTGTCTAAAATAAGCCTCCTTTCTAATTAGGCCGATAATTAATAGTTTTTTTTTTTGTTTTTTAAGGCAGGCCATAAAATTTTAGAAACCAAAAATGTACCTAAGCTTCAACGCTCACTACAAGCGCTGCTTTCATTTTTCATTGTATAATTCTATGGTTGGTAAAAACGTAAAATTGTATAGTTGGGGTACATGTGCCTATTTTCTATGTGTAAAATTCGAATTTCAATTAAATCTGACAGCTGATGAACCGCAAGTGACAGTCCGCCATTAATCATAGATAATTGTGTGTGTCTATGGCAATGACCATAGATATTTTAAATCTTTTTTTATACCTACCTGTTTAATATCATTACAAGGGCATACTAGTTTCATATCAACAATTCGTTCAGCATGTCTTCAAGGGTTTTTTATAAATTGTTTTTCTATATGGTACCTACTAGAAAAATCAAATGCAACTAAGCTGTAGAAATACTGCAACTTCTTACCACGTTATCCACAAAGATGTCGCATATAGCACATTGACGCTTTTTATTTCTACAGGTTAAGGAGCCGGCCTTACGCCAAGCATTTCAACAAAATCGGAAATGTAAATACATTATTTACAAAGTGTCTGAAAATTTTAATGCCTTCCATATTATTTGCATCTGGCGTAAAATTTGTTCCATAGAGAATAATAAGTTTCACTCGGTTTTTTAATTCGATAATTAATCGTTGCGGGCCAGAAAAAAACCAGCGTCGACGGGGGGGGGGTAGGCACGCAATTTTAATCAACAATTGAGAAAATGTCGAGAAAAGTATGGAAGGATCAAATCTCTGAAATAGCGAATGAATGGGATATCCAGAGTCATAATAAAAGGAGGACTTGTATGAAAAAGGTTATGACTCTGGATGAAATGAAAGAAGTATGCAAGGACAGGAAGAAGTGGCGGCTAATCTGCAATGTTGATTTCTAATGTTGGTGTATTCATTTGCTACATTTTTTGCATAGGAAATTTTTGACTTTTTTTGTATAGATTTCTTTGTAAGGTTTTGTTCTTCTTTATATTTAAATGTAATTTATTATTCATATTCCTTGACTTATAGGTTGGTATGAGGCTGACCACCCATACTGTAAAAAATGGTTCACTTTGCCAATGTCACCCCTGTTTCAGGGAAGGTCGGCAAAAGTTGTGGGGCTTATGTTCATTTGAGGTTTGGATTTTATTTGTAAGTACACATTCAGCATTTGTAAGCGCGAACTACACTTGTTGGTTTGTGGGCATACATCTGAGAGCTTTAAATGAATATATCCTTGCAACTTAGATTAAAGATTATTATAGATCGCGCCCCCCCAGTTTAAAAAATCGCTCCCTTAAATAGATGAAGAACTTATTGCGCAATAACTAGATATCGTCGCGGGCCGTATGTTGGACAAGCCTGAATTAGACCATAGGATCATTTATGGACTAACCTACAGCTATGTATGGCACAGCGAGGGAAAAAATCAAGATACTCGTAAATAAACTCGCAAAAAGTGTATTTCTATAAAAAATAATCCCATTTACACTAAACAAAAGTTGCCGAGGTAATCCTATGATAAGTTTATAATATGACCGCATTCAGACCTCTGTTAGCCCTGGTGCGGATAAAACCTTGAGGCCCCAAAAAAATTTCGACCCACTGCAAAAAATGCATATTTTATCATGAACACTTCAATCGTAGTGATGTTTTCCGGGATCTGTTGCCACTTGCCGTGGTCTGTGGGAGCTGGAGCTTCAAAAACATCACTCTAGCATCATCAGCCGGCCGTGTAAGCCTGAACTCTTATTCAATTCAATCGTATTTAGGGATTTAAAGGAAAAATCATTGACTTGAAAATGTGGGTATACCGTTGGAGTCACAAATGCCGAATTTTTCCCATATAAATACCAGAGCTGAACTCGCAACACCACGCAACTAAGCTACACATATAGTGTAATTTGCCGCGTTATCCCTGAAGAGTTTCGCATGTGGCGAGTGGAGCCTATTTGTTCTTACAGGTAAGGGGTCCGGCCTCATGCCAACCACTTCAGTTGAAGTGGCGGTTTCCCAGCTCCCAAAGGGCTGGTACTCATTTTTTGTGAAGGCTGAGGAAAACATGCTGGTATTTTATTTTGGGTTTTGAAATAGGCACCGAAACGGGAAATCATTTCTGACACCCTCGGTGGAATTCGAACCCGAGCTCTCGGCATCTGACATGGAATGCAAGCTCTCTACCAACTGAGCTATCGATGGGATCATGTACGTTGAAAGGAAAAAAAATGTTCATTTCGGCCACATAATGAGAAATATTTGCTCCTTTATCTCATCATACAGGGAATATGTAGTTGTGGAAAGATTAGCTCCAGGTCGAAGGTGAACATCGTGGTTGAAGAACCTGAGACAGTGGTCTGGTAAAAACATAAAATCCTTTTTTCGTACAACTGTATCGAAGGTGCAAATTTCTGGAATGATTGTCATTCTTTGCAGAAGAGGCACAATGGAATTAAGAAGAAGTCTTTAGGACCTCCGCAAACAATATTCTTCAAGATTTTTTTTTTATCATTAATTGATGAGGCATTCACTTTGTAACCTTTCACTTTTAAAAAAATAAAATTAAAAATAAAAAAACAACTTGTATTAGGTTACGGGGCGAGTAAAATTCAATAATGTACGACCGGTTTCGGAAACAAGGCTTCCATCGTCAGGTACAAAATATTACTGACTAAATAAAATATAAATTAGTGTATCATTCTTTTAAAAGGGCTGAGAGTAGTGGAGGGTGGGAGGGGTGGGAGAGGTGGGATGGGTGAGGAAACATTGTTTCCGAAACCGGTCGTACATTATTGAATTTTACTCGCCCCGTAACCTAATACAAGTTTTTTTTTTTTTGCTATTTTATAAATAGTTTTTGAGACACCCGTTACCAAGGGCGCCCCAAAAAAGATTTATTCTGAAAGGATCTATAATCTAAGTTGCAAAGATTCCTATGTATCGTTTAAGATTTATATTTAATGCATTCCCATAAGCATACACGTATAAGTTCGCGCTTACACATATGACTTACGTTGACTTACAACATAAAAACCTAATCTCAAATGAACCTAAGGCCTGCAACTTTTGCCGACCTTCCCTGAAACAGAGGTAACATTGGCAAAGTGAACCATTTTGTTACAGTATAGGCGTTAGCCTCATACCAACCTACCTATCGGAAGCAATCACTAAGATAAATTAATATTGCCCAATTTTTGATCTCCTAAATTTCTACATTTTTGAAAAATAAAACTCTTGTTTTTTTTTTCTAAAACAGCAATGATTTTACAAAAGTTTTTCAAAAAATTATACCAATTTGACAGTTTGCTATATATTTTATATTTGAAATAGTTCACATCATAAGGAAAAAATAGAAATATAAAAAACCGTATTTTTTTGACTGCCTTTCTACTTGGAATCAAACCATAATTCTTTAACTAGCATCCAGTTATTTTAACCGCTGTACTAAAGATCGGTAGATAAATTGAGGAGAGAGTAAAATAAGAAAGACAAAAAATATTCTCACACATATTTTTTTTTTCAAATTTAATGAAAAGGTTTTTTCCACCTATAGTCCGTAACACTTTCAGCAGTTGGTACTACGTATTATTTTTCTCCTCACCTTTTGAACAGGATCTTAATTCGCTATCAAATGTCAGACAGAGTGCGTTAATTGGCAGGTGAATCATTGTATGGGATTTGACAATAATTACCATCTCAGTGTCTTACAATAAAGTTAAGCAAAGCCTGCGAATTAAGATGTATTATTGTGGGCATGGATGCGAATCTTTTTAGTGAAATTTTAACTGATTATAACCATTTGACCAAATAATATTCCCTACGACTCTTTTGTGAAAAACGATTTTAAAATATTCGTAGATAAATCTAATCGTTTTGAAACCTATTATCTAAGTTGCAAAGATGTATTGACATTTTAGGCCCACAAGCACGCATATGTAAAATCGCGGTTACACATGCTGCAAGTGTACATACAAAATGAACTAAGCCTCACAGAAGCTTAAACTTTTCAACTCCAGCCGCCTTTCCCGGAAACCGGGACAGCATTGGTAAAAGTGAACCAAGTTTTCACAGCATGGAGGGGCAGCCTCATATTAACCTATTAGTCAAGGAACAAACATACAAGGAATATACAAGTGTAAAATATCATTTTTTTATTGATAACTTTAATACCAGACATTTTCTTCAGTTCTGAACCACTCATCACAATGTCACCCCTGTTTTAGGGAAAGTGAGCAAAAGTTGCAGGGCTTATGTTCATTTTAGAAAAAAAATATATATATATATATATATATATATTTGCAACCTTGACTCGATTAGATTAGATAGGCCTAATATATCATTTATACAGTTTTACCTTAAAGGTATCAATATACTCTTCTCACATTTTCAAACCATCTCATTATTAAACAGCACCTTAAAAAATCATAATAGGGAAATTTCACTTTTTTTATCTTGACGATTTCAACTCCTTTTTATTTGCTTATCACAAAACTTTGCATTTTATTTTACTTTGTTTTTTTAACCAAGTAATTTATGTTCAAAAGATAAAGTTTGAATTTACACGCCAAAACGCTCTTTGGGTTGAATTTTCGTATATGTCGTCATGCGTTGTGGATACAAGAAAATTACGTCACGGGGACTACAAATTCCGTTGACGGATCGCATATCCGTTTCGAAACCGGTCAAAATTTTCGAAAGTTCTTTTTCAAATGTAGAATCATATAATTTTATTATTGACTTGAAATCAGGACCTTGTTAATATGCTTATCGTAATCTATGAAAATTATACAATTGTTCTCAAATTCCTCACTATTACAAATACCCTATTTCGTTCCCCCTTCGTTCATCTAACCTCCTCGCCTATCAATATCCAGCTGTCACTCTCTACCTTGGCAGTGATCTTGTGTGTGGCGGCGCTATATAAAGATAAGTGGACAAGAACCTCGTTCAATCACCACAAGCTCTTCAGCGGGCAGTCAGTCAAAGATCTGCAGTGCAAGAACTGCATAAAAATCATTACTCAGTGATCTATCTGGTGCGTCATATCTATAAACGTCAGTGGCTGAAAGTGAAAAACGAGTGAAGGAATTTTACAAAAAGGTGAACAACAAATGTGATTTTTATTTTTTATATAAATTTTCAAAACATTAAAACTAAAAAAAAGTCTGTAGATCTATAATCTAAGTTGCGAAGATGAATTCACATTTAAAATTCATATAAAATTCATGCCCACAAACAGACATGTGTAAGTTCGTGCTTAATATTGCTGCACTATATTTACTTACTGTTCAAAAACCAAAGCTCAAATTAACATAAGCCCCGATCTAACCTGAAACAGGGGTGACATTGGAAAAGTGAACCATTTTTTACAGCACGTATCGTCAGCCTCATACCAACCTCTAAGTCAAGGGATGTGAGTTTTATAAATTATGTGAAAGATTTGGTCGATAGCTCAGTTAGTAGGATGCTTACATTCCATACCGAGGGCTAGAGTTCGATCCCGACCAAGTGCTTAAGAAATCATTTCTATTTGACGTGCTTATTTCAAACACAAAATAAAAATACCGGCAGAGAGGTATACTCAGCTTTCGCAAAAAATGAGAACCAGCTCCCTCGGGAGCTGTTAAACCCTCTCTCTTACCGAATTGGTTGGCGTAAGCCGGCTTCCTTACCTAGAATAATAAATTTGCTTTTAAGGTTCTCTGGTTTACTAAAATACTTAAATTTTGTTCATTCTTTGAATTTCTTGATTGGTATGTAAAACTGTAAAAAACGGTCCACTTTGCCATTTTCCCCCCTTTTTTAAGGAAGGTTGGCAAAAGTTACAGGGATTGTGTTTATATGAGTTTTGGATTTCAATAGAAGTACCTACACATGCAGTATTTGTACTTTTACGTGTCTGCTTGTGGGCATGCATTTAATATGAATTTAAAATGTAAATACATACATACATCTTTGCAACTTAGATTATAGATTATATATAGTCGATCTCGTGCCTAAATAAAATTTCTAAAGGCATGTAGGTACATAAGTTAAGCACTTTGGAATTTGATATTCGCTCGTATTTGAAACATAGATTCCATATTTGGACCTTCTATAATCTTAGTTGCAAGGATGCATCAACATGTGAAGTGCATACTTAATGGATGCCCACAAGCAGACAGGTCGCTCCCCAGTTCTTGTTTACCGTATACGCCAATCTTGTCAAATATGACTTTTTGAATCAAATTCTACACAATCGGAGCTAAGAAAAACCGTACAACTCGATAATGTGAGAGTTTTTTTAAATATTTTTTCAATAAATTTCTTGTTTTCATAAGACACATTGGTCCAGTACACATGCAAACATTGCTCATGTAAAATTTTCTCAATGGCGTATATGATAAACAAGAACGTGTAAGGTGTAAATTCACGCTCACACATGCTGTAAGCCTTGCAACTCATACCGCTCCATGAATCAAGGGTGACATTGGTAAAGTGAACCATTTTTGGCAGTATGGGTAGTCATCCCCATACTAACTGATGAGTCAAGAAACCTTCAAATATACACAACTACAACTAACATACAACTTATAATAATAATGTAAATAAAAAAGGGGCAATTGTATAAAACGTCCTTTAGTAGTTTTTAGGACTAGCCACCCCAAGGGCGCTTGTATGTGTTGAAGCTTCTGCTAAACAAACGTGTCTTAAGCAACTTCCTGAAACTGCCAACACTGGTCTCTGTTCTCAGCTCCAGAGGTAGACTATTCCAGCAGGATGGACCAGACGAACTAAAAGTCCTGTCCTCGAAAGCCGTTCTGTTCCGAAATATCGCTACCTTAAAAAGATAAAACTGAATAAGCGCTGATTCACTGATTTGATAAATTGTTTATACATCATTTGATTGGGTCTGACTTCTCATAGTATGTGAACTAATTATAAGTAAGTTCTTATGAAAAACTTCTAAGCTACAGGACTCTATAGTGATTTCTCTCGTAGAAAATAGGAAAAAAGGTGCATTTATCTAAGAAACCCATGGTAGCTTCATATCAGAATTATTCAGCTTTACCTTTTAAATATATTTGTTATTTTCTCTGATATTAATTTAAAAGATTTTACTTTTTTTTTTTCTTTGGCTTACAAAAATTTTCATCAACTTTTTTCAAATTATGATTTTTATATGTATTTTTTAAGATGATCGTCAAGATCGAAAACGTTCGTAATTATTAATTAAAATAAATTGGTGTTTGTGTTTCATTACAATTTTATTTCTAAAAAATATAAAAATAAAATTTTCAAATTAATTTATTTTAGATCTTCACTTTTTATAGGCACTTCTTTTATCACCCAATATTCAGTCCAATCAAATTCCTTCCACAGATTGTCAACTGACACTCTCACAAAAACTTCATTCACCCATTTGATACACAATTTACAACAAAACGCTGTTTTTTGCACACACAAATCCTTTCTCCAAGCGCAATAGAAAATTTCCAAATAATTTCGCATAAAAAGTAAATTGAATGAAAGCAAAAAATATATATTGAATATTCAGAAATATTATTTGTCCTAAATAACGGATCTTATATTACACCTTTTTTATAAATTTGAATATACGAATGAAATAAATTTGAATATGAAACCAATTTATTTTTTTATACTTTTCTATTGCAATAAGACCAGTTTATCGACATTAGTGTTTAAAAAAATAAAAGAAAAAATTATCACTATTAAAAATCATGTATTTGGAAGCCAATTAAGTTCGCAACTGTAACTGACCAGCAAAATGCACATTTCTGCAACTTCTTACCGCGTTGACCTCGAAGAGGTTGCATGTGGCGTGTTGAACGTTTTAAATTTTTAAGGTAAGGCGGTTAGACAATAAATTATGTGGAGGTTTCCCAGCTCCCGAAGAGTCTGGTTCTCATCTCTTGTGTAGGCTGAGTAAACCTAGCTGGTATTTTAATTTAGTTTAATAAAAGCAACAAAATGGGAAATCATTTCTGACAACCTCGGTGGGGATCGAACCCCGGCATGGCATACCTACAAGCATTCTACAACTGGACTAAATATATGACTTTATTTTTTAAGTAAAGTATGCATCCTTTACTCATAGGTTGGTATGAGGCTGACCACCCATACTGTAAAAAATGGTTCACTTTGCCAATGTCACCCCTGTTTCAGGGAAGGTCGGCAAGAGTTGGAGAGCTTATGTTCATTTGAGATTAGGTTTTTTTATATTGTAGCCTGTAGGTCCAAATACGGCATGCGTTAGCGCGAACTTATACGTGTTTGCTTGTGGGAATGCATTTAATATGAATCTCAAATGATTTATACCTTTGCAACTTAGATTTAAATTTAGATTAGACACATGCTGAATGTGTAGGCGCGAACCTACATTTGCCTGTCTGTCGCCATTCATTTTATATGAGCCTTAAATGTTAGCACATCTTTGCAGCTTAGATTAAAGATTATAGATAGATTTCACATTACATACAAATATAACAACAATGACTTAACAAAATTTTCAATTTGTTTTCTATTTTTTTTCACTTTCACTAATTATTATAATATTTCCATATAAACTATGAGATTTTCACGTGATACGTAATTCAGTCGATAGCTTAGTGATTAAAGCGTCATACTTTTGAACTTGATGGAGTTACAGCTTGTCAGACATGATTTCCGGTTTCTTATATCATCAACCTAAACAATCCATATTTGTCTATTGGCTGCACTGTGTTTAGCCATCCTCTGCCAATAGACAAACATGAAGATGATTGGAGGAGGTCTACGTCCAGGAGTGGACTGAGAAAGGCTGAGGAAGAAGGAAGTAGAATCAAGACATATTTTTGGCAGTCTTCGTTTCCTCATTTTTCTTTCACACGAAAAATCAAAAACTAGATAATCTGTAGGGTACCTAATTTATTTTGATAAAATACATAGGTACCTAAACAATAATGTATAGAACATTCCCAGTTCTTAAAAAATGCGTTTTGATAAAATTTATGTAATTTTTTTGTCTAAATAATGCAATTGAGCTACAAATATAGTGTAACCTATTTAGTTCAATTGCAAATATGTATTCAATTACTTTTCACAAGTTACCTAAAAAGTTTAAACTTAATTTAAGTAATAGTAATAGTTTGGCATGAAATACCCCCAATGTTGTACAAACTTGGTGCACTTTTGCCAATACCCCCCCGTTTTCAGGGAAAGGCAGCAGGAATTGCAAAGTTCATATTCATGTGAGGTTTGGTTTATTTTTTATGTACACATAGGATTCACACAGGACACACAGGATTCCTTGACTGATAGGTTGGTATGCGGCTGACCACCCATACTGTAAAAAATGGTTCACTTTGCCAATGTCACCCCTGCTTCAGGGAAGGTCGGCAAGAGTTGCAGGGCTTATGTTCATTTGAGATTGGGTATTTTATATTGTAGGTCCACATGCGGCATGTGTAAGCGCGAAATATGCATGTCTGCTTGTGGGAATGCATTTAATATGAATCTCAAATGATACATATCTTTGCAGCTTAGATTTAGATTTAGATTTAGACACATGCAGCATGTGTAAGCGCGGAATTTTATGCGCTTGCTCGTGGGCATGCATTAAATATGAGCATTAAATATCAATACATATTTGCAACTTAGATTACAGATTCCTAGATGTTGTAAGTAGGTACAAAATATTTTATTCTTTGACTTGTTATTGATTCCAGCATGATTTAAACAGTTTATTTATTTCTTTCCAGGTCTCCAATGAACCTCAATCGGAATTGTCTAAAAATGACGTTTAAAATCTTCCTGATTTCAACGTTTGCCGCCATGTCATGCAGCGGCCATCTTGACGTGACGCCAGACGAGTACGTCCAAGAAGTGCAGCAAACCTGCCACACAGAGCGTGACGCTTACAACTGCTTGAAGTTCAAGGCCTTGCGATTGGTTTCCGGCGTGGCAGAAGGCAGAATATTTCGGGAACAGCCAATAGGAGACGAGACAATGTCCCGCGCTTTCCCCGACGAGGGCGCCATCTTGAAGTTCGTTCGAATTTCAAAACAAATGAAGGAAGAGAACGAATTCAAAAATGATAGTTTGTATCTGGGAGAGTCCAGACAGTTTGGAGGCGATTCGGAATTTGATAAATTTTGGAAGTTCAGTAAGAGGCAGGTCGGGGTGTTTTTGAAAAGCCATGGAGTCAGTTTTGTGCTTCCTGATGGCGCTAGAGCCATTACCAAAGAGGATGAAGATACTCAAGATTCAGATCTGAATGGTGAGTCAAATTTGATATAATTTTGTTCTTTTTCTCGTACACGCGTCCTGTCGGATCCTCCACATTTGAATCCCGGTAAACTCATGTTTGGGATGGACAAAATATATCGATATATCAAAAGTACCGATACATTTTTTGAAAAATGTCAATATTTTCCTGGATATTAAAAATATCGACATTTCGATATGTTCGCATTGAGCATTCCCCCCCCCCCCCGTCACTAATAAGGCATGTGAATTTGTCAACCCAGCAAAGAGCATACTTTGAAGATTGTTTATGAGCGTTAACCACTTGACTACGCACCAGTCGATAGAAAGCTCAGTTGCTACAGCAACCTCTATCTGAGCATGAAAATGGGATGGGAATTTACACTTTTTTCTAAATAAGTACATACTACTTAATCATTAGTCACCTTGGTTCAACTATGTCCAATGACTGGAATTCAAATCTTGATTCTTCAAATCGCATTTTAGTTCCAGGTTTATAAATGTGAAGCTATATTCTTCCACAAGGCTGAAGCTGCTGTCACCGTATTAAATGCATAAACAGTTTTATTCAAATCGCTCCAAAATTTTAACCAATTTCGCATGCATCGCAAAAAATTGTTTAGTCATAGATATAAAAAATAAATAGATATTTGGCATCTCGCTGTCACTTATAAACACCTGCTTAGGTAGATGACACTTTTCAAATTTTGTACACCTCAAATGCATGCAAATGCTTTACTTTAATTTTTTTTTATTTCAAACAGTAGGTTGGTATAGCTAACAACCATCGATCAATATCGGACAATATATAATAAAACATATATGGTAAGGGTATGGTTCCTTGACTTATAGGTTGGTATGCGGCTGACCACCCATGCTGTAAAAATGGTTCACTTTGCCAATGTCACCCCTGTTTCAGGGAAGGACGGCAAGAGTTGCAGGGTGTATGTCCATTTGAGATTTGGTTTTTATGTTGTAGGTTCACATGAGGCATGTGCAAGGGCGAACTTGTATGTGTCTGGTTGTGAGAATACATGTAATGTGAATATCCAATGTAACATATCTTTGCAACTTAGATTAGATTAGATTAGATTAGGACCGGCCTCACACCAACCACTTCAACTCTGAGAAGGTTGGTTCTCTTTGTAGTGAAGGCTGAGTACACCTTGCTGGTATTTGAGTTTGAAATAAACACTGAAACGGAAAATCATGGCTGACATCCTTGGTGGGGATCGAACCATGGGCGTACCCAGAAAGACAAAAAATGACCTACACAATCCAAAATTGCTATTTAATTGTATTGCAATTACTAAAATTGCCATTATTCGATCATGTCTTGCCCCCCCCCCCCCCCCCCCGTCGGTGCTATATTTTGGTGACGATGATCTTCAATTTTCCAAAACCTGCCCCCCCTAGATTTGATCCTGGGTACGCCCATGGATCGAACCCATGCTCTCAGTATAGAATGCAAGCATTCTAACAACTGAGCTATCGACCGGACTTTTTACAAGCTTGGTCGTCGCTGCAAAGCGCCTATTCTCAAGTAAGACCCAGTTGCTGTAAGGCTAGATGGACCTTTTGATGACCGGTCTTTGGTAAAGATTTATGAATTTTTTAATCCAGCGAAGAGCATATTTGAAAATACATATGGTATATTTTTTGTGCTCCACCGGGATGCAAACCCACACACAACCTTCCATTCACGAGTCCGAAGTGCTACCACTGGACTACGGACCAGACTTGTCTTCGGATATTCAATGAATGTCGTTTCAACAACATGATATTGTATTTCTGCAGGTAATCTATAAATCAAGATAGAGACGAGTATAAACGCTGCTCTAGTCATGTGGAAACGGGACCAAACTCATTTTTTTCAGTTCCTCAATCACATCACTCCGCACCGCAAATATAAAGCAGGTTTAAGACGAAATCATGAGGTACAAAAAAACTGTACCACACCCAAATTATCCTACTCTACTTGAAAACAATTTCCGACGCGAAATTTACCCAACTAAATCATGTCTAACCAGAAAATCTTGTAATTTTTGTGTCAAGTATCCCATCTGAGCTGTAAAACAATAGCCTGGAGCAATTTGTATGTTTGCCAGTGTCTCAACGATTGGGAGGCTTATATACGAAATAATCCTTGACTTATAAGTTCGTATGAGGCTGACCACCCATACTGTAAAAAATTGGTTCACTTTTCCAATGTCACCCCTGTTTCAGGGAAGGTCGGCAAAAGTTGCAAGGTTATGTTCATTTGAGATTGGATTTTTATATTGTAGGTCCACATGAGGCATGTGTGAGCGCGAAATTATGCGTGTCTGCTTGTGGGAATGCATTTAATATGAACCTCAAATGATACATATCTTTGCAACTTAGATTTAGATTTAGATCCGGTCGATAGCTCAGTTGGTAGAGTGCTTGCATTCCATGCCGAGAGCTCGGGTTCCAATCCCACCGACGGTGTCAGAAATGATTTCCCGTTTCGGTGCTCAAACCCAAAATAAAATACTAACAAAATTTAGTCAGCCTTCACAAGAAATTATTACTAATCCCCTCGGGAGCTGAGAAATGCTTACTTCAACTAAAGTGGTTGGCATAAAGCCGGCCCCCTTATCTGTAAAAATAAATTCGTTCCACCCGCCACATGTGAAAACGCGGTAAGAAGTTACACTTTATGTGCAGCTTAGTAGCGTTTAGCAGCGTTCTGATAAATACATGATTTTTTTATTCTTTACAATAAAGATACGAATTCAGATGAACACACCTGAAAAAGAAGTGATATTCGCTTGAAGCACCCTTTTGAATCAAGCCAAATTTTAAAACGATCAACGAGGTTCGCTGAACGATTGACATTGCGATTTCACTCGTCCGTGTTTTTAAGGAAAAGGCAGACAAATATTTTGTCATTTGTTGCATGTGTGACGTTTGCCCTCCGAGAAAAAAGTTCTTCGTTAAAATGTGTTCTGAGTCCATTTGTCAGATAATTTGGAATAATCGAATACGTACCCTGAGAACAAGACATTTACACGAACTACCATCGATTGCGTAAATGGAACATTTATAAAATATACAACGGCAAGAGATTGCATGAAGAAGGTTATGAAAGGAGGAAATGAAAGAAGTATGTAAGGACGGAAAGAAATGGCGATTGATCTGTAATCTCGGCGGCTAGTGTTTTATTGAATTGGAATTTGTTTTCTGTTTTAGTTTTGATATCCATACGTGTTATGATTTATTGATTTTAAAAATGTAATTTGTCGTGTATGTTCATTAACTTATAGGTTGGTATGCGGCTAACCACCCATGCAGTAGAAAATGGTTCACTTTGCCAATGTCACCCCTGTCTCAGGGAAGGTCGGCAGGATCATTTGAGATTCAGGTTTTATGTTGTAGGTTCGCATGCGGCATGTGCAAGCCCAAACTTGTACGTGTCTGCTTGTGAGAATGCATATAATGTGAATCTCTAATGTAACATATCTTTGCAACTTAGATTAGATTAGATTAGATTTCAAGTAAGAGATTAAGTTTTCATACATCTACGCGATCGAGAGGAGCTTTCGCAATGTTTTGTACTTTGGGTATACATTACTTTTTGTACATTGTACATACAGTACATTGTACTTTGGGTATACATCACTTTTTGTACATTGTACATACAGTACATTGTACTTTGGGTATACAGTACTTTTTGTACATTGAACATACAGTACATTGTACTTTGGGTATACAGTACTTTTTGTACATTGAACATACAGTACATTGTACTTTGGGTATACAGTACTTTTTGTACATTGAACATACAGTACATTGTACTTTGGGTATACAGTACTTTTTGTACATTGTACATACAGTACATTGTACATACAGTACATTGTACTTTGGGTATACAGTACTTTTTGTACATTGTACATACAGTACATTGTACTTTGGGTATACAGTACTTTTTGTACATTGTACATACAGTACATTGTACATACAGTACATTGTACTTTGGGTATACATTATTGTTTAATTTTTCCGTGGTCTACTTGGTGCAGATTTTCATACAAATATTTCTGCACATTTTTTAAATACAAAGGATGGTCTTTAAGACTCTTCATGGGCTGGCTCCTGCGACTATCTGGTTGAACTCACGAGGAGAGCTTCTTTAAATGAAAGGGGAGCTACCCTGAGGTCGGCTGGGTCATGTGCCAGTCTGTTGGAACTGCCGAAAAGACAATCAAGTACAGTCTTCGGGAACCGCTCTTTCCGTGTTGCCGGGCCAGCGGCATGGAATGCTCTCCCAGAGAGGCTGAGAGTCTAGGAAGATGAGACAGCCTTCAGGAAGATGCTCAAAGCATTCCTGTTTTCCCGCTAGAGCCCACATGCGCCTTTGTAGTGATGTAAATCACAAAAAGGCGCATATAAATCTAGTTTATTATTATTATTAAAAGGATAATTAATTCATAAGATTATTTTTATGTCACAGATTAAAACTAAGACACAAACAGTTAAAACGTATTTCCTACCTGACAAATTTGCATGCTTAGTTAACTGTGAATGTATTCAATTACTTTTAATAGCAGACACTTTTTTGTTTGAATCCTCCTACATAAAAAAAAACATCAAGTCTTAAATCATTAGACTGTCATCTAAAATAGAGACCATGGTTTCTCAAAGTTAGTGGCGCAAAAAAAAAGAGAAAGAAGTCGCAATCGCAACGAAATGCAACTAAGCTACACATATAGATAACTTCTTGCCGCATTATCCCTGAAAGGTGTCGCATGTGGCGAGTGGAACCTATTTATTTTTACAGGTAAGGGGGCCGGCCTTACGCCAGTCACTTCAGTTGAAGTGGGCGTTTCCCAGCTCCCAAGGGAGCTTGCCGGTATTTTATATGGGGGTATTTTATTAAAATCCGGGCCGATAGCTCAGTTGGTAGAATGCTTGCATTCTATACTGAGAGCAAGGGTTCGATCCCAAGGTTTACTCAGCCTTCATAATAAATGAGAACCAGCCCCTCGGGAGCTGGGAAACCACCATTTCAAGTGAAAGTGGTTGGTGTGAGGCCGGCCCCCTTCCCCGTAAAAAATAAATAAGTCCCGAATCGCAGGCAAGAAGTTACACTATATGTGTAGCTTAGTTGCGTTATGTAGATGGTAAGGATACAAACCTTTTAACTTAAACAGCGCAGAGTTCTGCATACTTTGAGAAGCGACATTGCAGATTATTGGCATGGATTTAAAAATTGGATATCAAAACAACAACAAAAACTAGAGCAAAAGCCAACCGCAATTAGAACATCCGAGCTAGAGCTGGCTGGAGGCAGTGTCTCAAGTGTTGCAGGGAAACTCAACGCTTCAGGTCCGGCTGTTGATTGTAACCAAAGACAACTACATGTTTTTTTTTGTTTTTGTTTTACTTGTAAACGCATCCAGCGAGCGCAGCGGTGCAATCCGAGCCCTACTCATGCATAAAGCGCATCTGGCGCTCTTGCGGTCTGACGTGACCGACTAGTCTCGTCTCAGAGCTGGAAAGTGCAGTGGGAAATTAGTATGCAGTGGCTGGTTTAAGCACTGATAGATTGTTGCGACAATGGGTACACTGTTGCTTAGAAATCTGGCCCATTTTTCATTTTAAACTAAAGTGCTATCTTTATATCGCTTAGAAAAGAAAACTGTGTTATACCACAACGCCATGGCCGGGTTGGCGGCTGCTAGCGAGAGAAGGAAAACTAAACAACGTCTCCTTACCGAACCAAAGCTACTTAAATTTTCGCGGTGTTTCTCTTAGATTAGTGCTGAAATATCAAGATGCCATCGAACTTAACACGTTACATTGTTTCGATTAATTTTGGGTTCAATTTTATACAACTTCAATTAAATTTATTTTACACATTTTTTAGAATTTTTTCACATTAGGTTCACAGTTTAAACTTTTGTATTTCTCGTTTAACGGCTCGGGTACCAATCGGGTACTGATCCCCTCCAAAGCATTGCAATCCGTATTTATAGGTGACTAAAGGTTATTCCAGCATATACCAGACCATGCCAGAATGGACTCGAGCAGAGGCTTCAAGTAACACGAGTTGCTACAACCATCCAAATACTTCTTGACAAATAAAAACACACACACACACACACACACAATACTCATACAATAAGACATAAACTCATACATTCGTAACAACATGAAATCTGAAGTCTCCTGAACTAGGTTTCTTAAAAAAAACATGGGTGTATTTGGATTATTAATCTGGTGCGAATCACACCTCAAGAGCATCTGGAAGCTTGATCATCGCTACAGAAAGTACCAATTACACACAAGCAGAACCCAGTTGCTTTAAAGCTGGATGGACCTTCGGTGATCGGCTCAACCCAACGAAGAGAAAATTATAAAAATACAATTTGGATGTACCTACCTACTTGAACTCGCAATCTTTCAATTCTGAGATCGTAGCTTTAACCAGTCGTTTTTTCTTTCCTTGTCACTCTTTTATCACAACTCGAAAAAAATATTATCATATTTTGTTAAAAAAAAAAATACCTTCACATTAATTTAACGTTTTTTTCTTTACAAAAAAGAGAACTTCATTTCAATCTAATTATTAAAAATTACTTTCTTATGTTCATCATATTATCAACATCAAAATTAACTACTTTCTTTAATTTCTCACAAAAAAAATCAAAACCGAATTCACGTGACCGCTTTTGGATAACCTTCGTTAATAATTAGCTATACCGGGGCCCTGCAAATTGCTATATAATGAACGTGTAATTTCATAAGAGCAGCTATCAATTTGTGAAACTTTTGTTTATTTGAACCGGTGCGTGTAAGCGAGATGCGATTATAGGTAGATGGTAAAAATAAAATTATAGAGTCGGATCAACATGAAATCGGTGTTGGTGATTCGGGTTGGGATTCAGATCAGAATATTGTGAGGCCCCAAATTAATTCACTATCTAATTTGTTATTCATATTTGTGAGTAGGCTGTGGGCTTATTAAACTGTTATTAAGATTTTATATTTTATCATCACGTTCGTTGACAAAAAAAAAAAATACTTAATCTGTTTGGAACAACTTGATGGTCTGAGAGATATTTTTTTGGATTGCAGCACTTTCAGTACATTCCGATTTTGAAGCAATCATTTTAACTTTTTTTTTATTGCTGTTGTATTGGATATTTAGCGAAATAAAAGAGTAAAATTGTTGAATAAAAAAAAATTGCTTTCTGTCACGTTCTTGCTTACACGCAAAAATACTTTTTAAATGAAGTCATAAAAGCTTTTCACAAATTATTTTAAAAAAATGTAAAAAATTACATTTTTATACATCTCGTAGTAGTAACCCTTAATTTCGAATTAGATACAGTATTGTTTTAATTTGAGATTGGGTTTTTATGTTGTAAGTCCACATGCGGCATGTCCCGCATGTGCAAGCGTGAACTTACACGTTTCTGCTTGTGGTAATGCATTTAATATAAATATTTATTAAAGTATATCTTTGCAACTTAGATTATAGATTATAGAAAACCTTACTGGCACTGAGATTGAATGAAAAATTCAATAAAAAATATATGATTATATCGCCTTGCCTCCAGCATCCTAAGCAAGCATTATCAAAACTGAGTCATCATCTAACTCATTACAATCCAACTCGTTATAAATTATGTTAATTTTATTTACGAAACGAGGCCCCATGTCTCGGGGGCCCTAAAGCAACTCTTAACCCAGCACTAGCACTCGATGACTCGTAAAATTAGAACGTACGCATTTTCGTAGACTGAAGTATTGTAATTTATTCACAAAATTATATTTTCAACAACAACACTGCAAAACCACAACCTTACTTATAAACTCAACCCGATACGTTTATCAAAAAATGTATCGAGACTACAACAGCGCCTCTTTTGAGTGTTTTACTTTCCTTACATTTTTTTCGATGAAAAACTTTAGATATAATTTGTACACCTACTTGATTACCGCCTTTAGTTCTGCTACACATCTTGGTCATCTATGGTTTGGTCTACTTACCAATACGTGAAGAATTTGTTGCAAAAAAATACACCTACTGTGTTTTTCAAAGCTGTCGTACACTGTATTATATTATTTTTTATTTGTTCCCATATTATTCTGTCAGCAGTGTAAGGTATTGTTATGATTTATTTCGGGTTCAATTTTAATGAAATTGCAGTTGAGTTTATTTTAAACAAATCGATTACATAATATGGTTCACTTTGTAATTTCTGTATTGGCGGTTTCACTGCTTGGGCGTTAAAGGATCACAAAAGCTGCACAGATCCGCAGCCTTGATTTATATTATGTGATCAAGGCCTATTCTCGCGTGTTCCCGACCATACGAGACGCCTCTAGAATGGATGTTTCCAGAGAGTGCGAGAAGTTCAAGATACAAAATTTAATATCAAACACTTACATCTACACACACATGTATAAAGCTAGTAAATAAGTATGCCTAGATACACAATCATAAAAACACGTAGGCATGAACTTATATAAAATTGAAAGAGGTAAGGATGAAAAAAAGATGGAGGCAACTCTGCAGTCTCTGGCAACCCCTAGCCGTGTGCATCTATACCAGACCATATATTTTCCGTCTGGGTGCTTTATTTCAAACTAAATCATAGTACCACCACGGTTTACTCAGCTTTTATAACAAAGATAACGTATTCCCTCGTCAGTACAAAAACCCTCACATCAAGCTGTTAAGTATACGTACATATCTTTAATCTAAGTTGCAAAGGTATATTAACATTTAAAATTCATATTAAATGCATGCCCACAAACAGACACGTGTAAGTTGGCGCTTACAAATGCTGCAATATGTATATACTACTTACAAATTAAAATGCAAACCTCAAATGACCCTACACCCTGAAACTTTTGCAAACATTCCCTGAAACAGGGGTGACATTGGCAACATGATCCATTTTTACAGCATGGGTTTTTAATTTTTTTTTAATATGTTCTCCTTTTGACAAGGCCTTAAAGAAACGTCCAAAATTGTGTAGAGATTTTGTTACACGTACAAAAATGATACACAAAAGCATACGGAATTCGTATTCTATTCATTCACCTAAACCTGATGAATCGATAAAAAAAAATTGTCGCAGTTTTTGCGTGATGACAACACCTTAAAATCAGGTCGTGTGAACGCCATCTTATTTTATTTTATTTCTCTCATGTTGGTAGTACCTACTGAAGTGATAAAAAGAAAGGAGATTAAAGTTGCATCACGACTCTTTTATTCATGATAAAAATTTGTGGAAATGGATCAAAGAGATTTTCTTTTTGCTCGAGTATGATCCTATAAATATATATATTCTTATTTGCAAACACCTGTAAATTCGCGTTTATAAATGCTGGATGGGTACTAACAAATTAAAATCCAAACCTTAAAAGAACATTAGCCCTGTAACCTTCTCATCTCCCTGTAACCCTTGTAAACCCTGAAACAGGGGGGGGCATTGGTAAAGTGAACCATTTTTTACAGAATGGGTGGTCAGCCTCATACCAACCTACAAGTCAAGGGATACAAATAATAAATAGCATTTTAGCGCATTAAAAAAAATCTTATCAAGAAAATACATTGCACCTACAGCGTTTAAAGCTAGATTAAACTTTCTAAAAGAAAAAACTAAATTGCTCTCTAATCTATTTTTATTTCAACCAAATAAAAAAATAACTTGAAGTAATTGTAAGTATATTATTTTATTATGCCTTGGAGATACATACGTGTATAGGAACAAATTAAAAATAAAATGAATTTAAACAGAATAGTGCGTGCATTTGTTTTATTTGTTTTTTCTTACATTAGACACTTTTTGATCACAATACTTCAGAAATAAGTTAATTTTTTATCAACAAATGAGTGAAGCACAACATTTTTCATATTCTATATTTTTTCCGTTCTTCACTGTTATTAGGTATCAATTAAATACTAATACATTGAAATGAATATAACTTCAAATAATGTAAAATAATAGAAGGTAGGTACCCATTAATTATTATTAGTGTAACAATTACTGTAAATATGGTTCACTTTGCCAATGCCACCCCTGTTTCAGGGAAGGTCGGCAAGAGTAGCAGGGCTTATGTTCATTTGAGATTGGGTTTTTTATACTGTAGGTCTATATGCGGCATGTATGAGCGCGAAATTATGCGTGTCTGCTTGTGGGAATGCATTTTATATGAATCTTAAATGATACCTACATAGGTATCTTTGCAGCTTAGATTTAGATTTAGATTTAGTGGTAAAACAGATTCAAGGAAAGGCAGTGAAAGTTATGTCAAGAGTAACAAAAAATAAGTAGGTATGATGGATAAATTTGCGATATAAATTGTAGGTTCATTTCTCTCTTTCGTCTTTACTGATCGACCTCTGAGTTTTGAATAGACATCAGATTCTGGGTGACCTGAAATTTGTTTCCCCAAGATTATTTCTGTATTATGTCTTATAAGACAAGTGTGTGAGTGTCATTTTTCAATGGCTTATTGTATTATTAAATAAAATTTGCATTTTTTTTTTACCCGTAGGTATTTTACAGCAATAAAAATATACATATCTTTAAATTCTTAATCTTTTCACACTACAGAACTCTTAAAAAAATTAACTATGCAGACAAAAAGTTTGCCGACAACTGTACTTATATCTCTACAACCTAACATTTCGTTACATTTTTTACGTCTCATTTTATTCTATTTACGACTGTTTGACGTGCGTGAAATCTCTGTCATCGTAAATTCTCTATGATTAATGACAGTTGTCTATGGTAGGTGTAAAACCATAGACAATAATAAACTCACCTGGCTGAATACAGTAACTGACAATGTTTACTTTTTGTCTATCGTTGTTAATGATACCTATTGTAACATTTTTTTGTAAAAACAACTGTTATTTTGGACTATTTGTAAGAAAGTATATTTTTAAAAATAGTTTCACTTCTAAACGTGTTGAAAAAAGTAATAAATTTGGTGGTTTCTCTACGTTATAAAATGACAAAACATTTACATGTACCCAACTGCAAAAGGGTTCTGTAATCTATGGGTTCTGTAGACATTTGTGAAATAACAGCTGATGATGATGATGATGATGATGGATGATTTCTTTCCTGTGGCGCCATTTAATGGTCCAGGACCATCTCAAGGGCGCCATGGCTTCTGGAGAAAAGTAGTGTCTTCAGTTCCTTTCTGAAGGTGGTGGTAGGCTGGTTCGCGCGAACACCGATGGGCAAATTGTTCCAGGCCACCGGCCCGGCCACCGCAAAGCTTCTGTCTGCAAAATTTGATGTGTTTGCTCTGTTGGGCACTATAACCTTGTTGACAGCAGTAAGGGCAGAGCGTAGTGGTCTTTTTGAAGTCCCATCGACAGAGCATAGCTCAGCGAGACATGGGGGTGCAGTGCCGTCTTGCTGAGAAATTTATTGCAATCTAAGTTGCAAAAATAAGTACATACTACATCATATGTATTTAAATTCTTCACCTCATTCGCATCAGCTGCCATATGTATATGTGTATTCTGACTTAAATATCTGAAAAGGAAACTTTAAAATACTTAAGTACTTACTGAATTGATGAGAAAATCAAATAATAATCACGGTAGGTATAGGATAGCATTGTATTCCAGTGGTTTGCACTTCTGACTCGTAATCTGAAGGAAATGGGATCAATTACCAGTGGAAAACACATCAAATACCATTTCATTTCCAAATGTGATCTCTGCTGTAAAGAAAAATTCATCTACTATTATCAGAGACTGAACACTTAAGGTCCATCCAGCCCCACAGCAGCGAAGTCTTTCTTGAGATTGACACTTTCTACAGCAATAACTAAGCTGGAAGTGTGATGAGCTTTGAATTGAAATTCTCTCTCTGGCTAAATCATCTTATTTTTATTATCGTTTTATTTTTGTTACCTGCACCGTTTACGCTATTTTCTTTAAGTTTTTTTAATATAAAATTTACTCAATAAAAAGAAGGTTCTGAATCACATTTACCTCATATCTACTCAATATAGCTACATATTTCACAATCATTACTTTAACACTTATTCTTTCTTCTTTTTTCAGAAGTTGCCCGCGGCACTACACACTCAACCCACGGTCGCGGCAAAAAGAAGAAGCTCGCCATCTTCCTTCCCCTTCTCTCCCTCCTGGCCATTCTCAAAGTCAAACTCCTTATGGTCCCGACCCTCCTCTCCGTTCTGTTCATCAAGAAGGTTTTGATTCTCTCCGCTTTATTCCTTCCTTCCCTCTTGTCGACCTTGAAGGTGTGCAAGATGCCTCATCCGGTCCATCACCATGCAGCGGAAGTTAGCGCAGACTATTCCAGCGGCTATGGCAACTATGCCGCAGCAAATGGACAGACTTATTCCAAAGATTGGGCGGCGAGTCGCGCTTACAACGCTTACAAACCATATGATAAAAGCGCACTGAAAGCATCGCAGGGATACTATATAGCTCAAGGGAATAATGCTGTGTATCCTACAACCGCTTAAAAAATATGGGGGTTTAATAAAACAGCTTGTGAGTGATATGGCCATCTATTTAAAAATAAAGGAAGCTTAAATTTCATACAATATTGTGATCCTCTACACAAAGTTATTAAAGTTGTCCTCAGTATCTCAAGTCAAGATGTTTGAATCTTTAATCTTAGTTGCGACGAAATGATACATTTAAGATTCATATTAAATGCATTCCCACCAGCAGACACGTTTAAAGATGTGAAATCTCATCTGCCAAAAACAATTTTAACTCAAAAATGAGAAAACTGTAAATCGCATTAAAACAAATCAAATTTAACACAAAACATAAATTTAGATAACCTTGTGAGGTGGATTAAAAAAATTAAAACTTGTTTGAAAATAAAACTTTCCGTATTCTCCAATAGATGGCAAAATCATGTATGAGATTAATGTAGAGCAAAAATTATTTATTTTATTTATTATACTAGTTTTAAGAAACTTTTAAAAAAAAAGTGCAAATATTTTAAGAATGTGTGTTAATTTTTGTAACTAAAAAAGCTTGGGGAATAAATCCTGTTAAGTATTTATTATAGAATATGTAAGTAAGTTAAATAATTGATTTATTAAAAAGAAGCCATTTTGAATGCAGCCAAATTTAAATAAAAATATACTTACTTTGTATTTATAAATTATTGTTACTTTCCTTACATTAAACTGCACTAACTTTAAATGTTCCACAAATTTCCAAATATCTGAGAATAGCAGCCGCAAATATTAAAAATTTGGTTCTTTTCTTCTTAGCTTATTTAAAACTTTAGCTTATCGCCAAATCGTCAAAATCAAAACCCTGCGTATGTTTGAAAGAAAACAGCGTCAGTTTGATGCCTGATAGCTTAACGAAAGTTTCACATGGGCGTACCTAGCATAGGGCAGGGGGGCAACTGTCCCCCCTTGGAAGCAAAAAAAATAATCATTGTTATTTAATATTTGGCTAATTTGGAATACGCTGTGAATGTTCTACAAAATAAAATAAAAATATTTAATTATGTCGAGGAAACATATTGGCAAAATCTAAGTCACGACAAAACGTCCATTGACAGAATATCCACCAACACAACGTCCATTGACAAAATGTCCACGTGAGAAAATGTCCACATGACAGAATATTCACCGACAGAATGTCCACTGACACAATGTCCACGCGACAAAATACCATATTTCTAATAAATTACTTAAAAAATAACATGAATTGTTCAAAAGCAAAGACACAGAAGTAATCCACCATCTGAGACTGTGATTGAATACTGGAGACGGCCGTTGATCATCCCTCATCTTGACTCATCATTCATCATTCACTGTTAGATTCCCTGCGCTTGCCTTGTCCCATTAGCATCCTATTAATAAGAATAATAATAATAATATCAGGATAATTTATTTGGTGAGCGCTGTTTTTATGTGAATCACACCTCAAAGCCCTCTACGAGCTTGGTCGTCTCTGTAAAGCGCCAATTCTCAAACAAGACCCAGTTGCTGTAAGGCTGGATGGACCTTTGGAGAGCCGATCTTTGGTAAGGTTATATGAATTTTTCACCCAGCGAAGAGCATACATATTTGAAAATAGAAATGGTATGTTTTTGGTGCTCCACCGGGATTCAAACCCACAACCTTCCATTTACGAGTCAGAAGTGTTAACCATTAGACTACGGACCGGTCAATCCTAAAAACATGCCAAGGGCGTACCCAGAATCAAAATAAGGGAGGGGGGGGGAATTCATAGTCATAAGATGGTTATTTCAATAATTGTTTTTTGAAATATATAAATGTATTTCAATAATTTTTACTTCCAGGGGGGGGGGGGGGGGGGGTAGCTGCCTCCCCCTGGCCCTTCCTACCCAGATAGCATCTGACTTGCAACAAGTTTGATGTGTCAAAAGTGAAGGCTTGCTGCAAGTTCACCATGGCAAGTATATACACTTGAGGCAAGTTTTAATCAAACTTTCTAGTTTCCCAGCAACAAGCTTGCCCGTAAGGTTGTCATGACAAACTTGCAAAATGTTTGCTTCTGCAAATTATATACATTTTTTGATATTATTATAATATTAAAAAAACAAAATTAGAATAAAAAGATGAAATATTTTTATTTTATTTCATTTACAGTTTGCTTATAGTAGTAACAAAGTTTTATAATAGTCACATCATCATCATCACTGGCACAACCTCCCTCAGCAACCGCTGCCAGCGCTGTCTATCCAACGTCTTCCTCCTCCAGTCCCACATTCCCACTGCACGGCTATCCGCCACCACTCCATCCAGCCATCTTGAACGTGGTCTTCTCACTGTCCGCCGTCCGATTGTGATGAATATAAATTGGGCTGCTGAACCATATTTTCAATTATTGCGTCATCTACAAATAATTGAAAATATTCCAGTGACGTTAAAATTTTAATGGATTGTAAAAAACTGGCAGTACACGTTGTGTCGGGGATATCCAAGTTACGGTGTCGCCAGCGTACTTCTGTCCACAACGAATGGGCCTGATGTTGTCCATCACCTTCCACCGCATTTGCTTCTTCCTCCTGGTCAACATCACTAGGTGCCTGAAAAGAAATAAATAGTTACGTTTATAATATCATCCACAAATAAAATAGAAATTGGAACCATAGAAAACCTATTTTAGAGGACTTCAGTCAATGTCAATGCAGTACAATCTGTGATTAATTATAAAGATACGAGTTTAAAGGTACCGATTTATAGCTAATTTGTTGAGATATATTTTGAATAAAATGAGGATTTTTTAATAGATAAATAAAAAAATAAAATACTAACGTTTATTTCAATGGGCATCCCAATTATCTGGCTCAACTCGTCTGCAGCCATCTCCTGGTCACCGTTTTCGATATTTGGCTCCCACCAGGTTGTAATTTCGTCATCTTCATCTTCAAGTTCTACATCTGATGCATTTCCATTCAAACACATATTAATCTCTCGAATAGAGTAAGACATCTGAAAAAATAAAATAGTAAGGCGGTTAAAAATGACCTCAAAATCCTGTGTATGTTCAAACCATTGTTATTTTGTATACAAAAAAAAGTACTAAAAAACATAGAACTTGCTACAAATTATATACTGTTAA
Organism: Agapetus fuscipes; assembly: GCA_951799405.1. Lineage (NCBI taxonomy): Eukaryota > Metazoa > Arthropoda > Insecta > Trichoptera > Glossosomatidae > Agapetus > Agapetus fuscipes. The sequence goes on along the minus strand of OX637358.1, from coordinate 6,403,311 downwards.
ATAGTTTATGAACTAAGGAACACGCTAAAAATGATTTTTTTTTCAATTTAATGTATAATTACCTTGAAAATTGACGATTTCGAGGGGAAGAATTGTCAGAGTTGAAACGCAAGCCGGCTTGACAGTTGACAGACGTTATGGCGGTTAAAATGCACTATGCAGGCAGGAAACATAAAGAAAAAATAAAATGCTGTGAGCACAACGTTGCAGCAATATTACAATAAACTTATTTTGTCATATTTGACATGACAATATAAATTTAAGTACAAATCAAACTTGCAGCAAACTGACCTGCTATCTGGGTAGGTACGCCCATGATACATGCTAACAATTACTTTAAAAAAATAGGGAAAAAAATACAGAATCTTTCATGGAGTTTAATGAGTTGGATGACTTCTCTGTAGAATTTGATGATTGGTAAAATCTGTGGAAAAAGCATTAAGCAGGAGGAAAATTAAAGATATTTTAATGGCTGCACTTTTGGAGGAGAATAATATTTTTTCCCTGTAACAAGGCATGCACCCCTCATAAGACATGTCACTACATCAGACCAAGGTAAATTTAAAAAAGGTTGAAAAACTCTTTACAAATGCTTTTTATTTATCAAAAAATAAAAATAAATGGAAATGGGAAAATTACACTCATGTAAGTATGTGTAGGTATTGTCATAAAGAGGAACAGGGAAATCATTTTGGAAAATAATTTGCAGAACATGAAAATTAAGAAAAATACCACCATCTGTGTCCTAACACTAATGCCCGCTTTCCACTGCGAGCGGAGCGGACTCCGTACGAACTCCGCTCGACTAGCAACAGTAAATTTGATAGAAGTGCTTCCACCGACAGCGAGTCAGCGGAGCGGACTGAGCGAGTACAAAGAGTTACAAAAGTGGTCGCAGAGTTGAGCGAGTTTCCAGCGGACTCCGTACGGACTCCGCTCGACTAGCAACAGTAAATTTCATAGAAGTGCTTCCACCGACAGCGGAGTGAGCGGAGCGGACTGAGCGAGTAAAATTGGGTCCGCTGTGTCATGGTCTCGGCCGCTAGTTTTCAACTGACTTCGCTCCCCCGTGCCCCCCGCGCCAACCCGCGCAGTTGCGTGACAGCGATAAAACACACCATACATGATTTATAAAAACACATCATACATTATTTTATTAATTTGAAAATATTAAAATGTATGTTTTATTTCAAACATCTACTTTTTATGTATTAAAGCAAAATAATACATTACTTTTTATTTTTCGAAACAAAAAAAAAACTTTTTTTATTAATAATTAAAACGTTTGATCTGGGCGTAGGCTGCAACGAGCTGTCACACACTAGTTGGCTCCGCTAAGCCCGCTGTAGATGGAAGGTAAGCAACTCTTTCATCTGACTCATCTCATTTCCCGCCTAGCTCACTCCGCCGAGCTCGTTGGCTGTGGAAGGCAAATACCATTATTTTTTAAAACTCTTTCGCAATGGAAGGCCAAAACTATTTCACTACGCTCCGCTCAGCTATTTCCCGCTCCCGCTCAGCTATTTCCCGCTCGCAGTGGAAAGCGGGCATAAAAGTAATTACAGATAATGTAGTGATGACAGCCCAAAAAAATATAAAATTGTAGGTAATTTTTAATATCTTTATTGTTACAGGTTTTTTTAAAACATAAGTTTGGACGGAAAGTAAACATAAATCGTGACCTGAAATGTTCTGGGATAGTCTGTCTTATAAATAAAATTGCTTTTTTAACTAAATAAATTATAAGAATAATTATTACTCCAACACAAATAATCAAGGAACAATGGAGTCAGAACATTTTTGAATTAGGAACTTTTTTCCCGGCGAGCAAACGTCAGTCTTGTATGGGACTGCCGTCCTTAGTAACTAATAACAATATGTTTGTTTGCTTTTACCTTAGCAGACACAGCCGGGTGAAGACAATGTTGTCTGTTGATTCATGTGCGGACATCATTTAAAATTAGCACTCCCATTCATAATTATAACAAATGAAGAAGAAAGAGAAGTGAAATGAATATTTTCTTTTAGTCATCCTTAGGAAATTGAAAAAAGTAAAACATTAAAAAATCTCCTTCATCCATTCTTCAGGATCATCATTAGTAAAATAAAGATCATACATAGTTTGTTAAAAAACAGAGACTTTTAAAATTCACTTGGAAGAAATTCCACAGACAGAATTATTTTGATGCCACACAAATATTTTTTGTTATTAATGCCTAAGGACCTAACTTATGCAAAGGTGTGACATTTGCCCGCCGAGTAAAAAATATTTCCATTCGATGGACTAAATACATACATTTGGTTTTTGTTTTTTGTGTCAAGATCGTACAGTCAATATATAATAATACAGTGCGCTGTTTTTTATGTGTCACACCTCACTGGGCCCTCTCAAATCATTGATGTATTTTTTTATTAAGAACACACACAATGTTCCTTGATAGTGTGTTGAATGGGTAAATTAATAAATTGGTTTAACACTAGGATCACTACAGTTCACTGTGGTACATTTCTGTCGTCACTTTGATTTCTTCCTCGTGAAACTCGTCGCAGTCTGCGGGATATCTCGCCTGGAAAGGACAGAAAGAAAATTAAAGCATGGCACATTGCATAGATGCATCGCATTTTGTGAATCGCATGTTGTGCATTAAGACACTAAAATAAAGGGAAGTGATTTGTGTTGTCGGTTACTTGTATCTCAACTGCATGTGACTCAAGTGTCCAACTTCATCTCACAATGCCTTTGACACAGTGGGTGTCAATGTGTAGATTGTAGAACCTTGGTTTTATATGTGTTGACACCGTCCATCCATCGCATTTTTGGCCTTCATGGTCTCCTCCGGCCTTGTGGTGCTAAGATTTGATCGGACTGACATGATTGACTTTATTTGATGGAGATATTTTCCTTTCTCTCCCTCTTCAATGCTGATACAGCCCTAATTGAGCCTTGGCCTTCCAAATATTTCATTTCCAACTCCTCCTGGCCGTGTTGAAGCTATTACTTTATTAAAATAATACTTGAAAGTGTACATTACCTGGCAGTTGCTGTCGTCTTGTATGGCGTTATACAGATCCCAGAAGCCGTGACCTCCTTGGTAACTCAGAGCAGCTGACGCTACAAAACTGCTCAGCTTGGTGAGGCCGGCCTTAAAGCCGGGAAGACCTGAAACAAACATTCAAACAAAGTCAAAACAAAATACATCTGAAGCTATCCCCTCGATAATTCATCTCCTTCTTTTCCATCTCATATAGGAAATTGGGACAAAACTCAAATACATACTATTTGCTACGAGTAGCAGTAGATTAAGTATACTGTGGCATGCAATTTTTTAATCTACTTTTAGTCAGTATCAGTATGCATTCCTTCATAATCAGGCCTTGATCAACTAACTCTTACAAAAGCGACGACGAGGAAACTCCGTACAACACAAAGAAAACATTAAATAGCTATGCTACACGTAAAACTCTCTGACGGAATAAGGAACACAGAGCTACGGATAAGGTCCGGAGTAGCCGATGTCATAGAGAGAGTGGCAAAGCTAAAATGATCCTTTGCGGGACATGTTGCTAGAACCACCGACCAGAGATGGACGAAGAGATTGGTAGAGTGGAGACCTCGTGGAGATAAAAGAAGCAGAGGGAGACCTCCCACGATATGATCTGATGATATAAGAAGGCTTGCTGGAGGCTGGATTCAGAAAGCGAAAGACAGAGACGGATGGAGAGATATGGGAGAGGTCCATGTCCAGCAGTGGATGGAGATGGCTGTATAAGAAGAAGAGAAGGTAAGTATGCAAATGAAAGTGATTATATTTACCCAGTTTTTCGTTAGGATCGTGTCTGTTGATGACACACAGCACATGTGTCTGGCAGTAAGGCGCCTTCTTGGCAAATCTGTAGGCGCGGTACACGCGCAGCACGGGCTCTATGATCTCCAGGTTCAGCGTGTCTGTCAGCTTGTCGCTCAGCTGGGCCTGGTCCACGCGACTCAGGTAGGAGCCCTTGGATTGCACAGACTTGAGGATTTCCTAAAATGTAAAAATAAAGACTGAGACAAATGTGGTCTATAGTATGTATCAATGCAGTAAGTTAGTTTCTGCTCCTCTATGTTATTGTGCAATTAATAAAACTAATAACTTTTAATGTATAATTTAACACCCATTTATGACCAGAAGTGCAATTCTCGATGTTCGGTTGCACTAAAGATATTAGTTGCCGGTGGAGATTAATAGCCCTTGCGAAAGAGTTCCTTTGCCGTTTTGCGATTCTCGTTCCTACCGACCTTCCGACTATCCTTACAAGGGACAGCAATGGGTTTTGTATGTTTTTTCTCGATTGGCCAGACTGACGGATGATCGATGTGATAATCGTCCGACAGGTGCCAGCCCAAAGGGTAAATTTCCCCATATATTTAAAAAAAATACTAAAACTTCATCAAAAAGTAGTAAAACAATAATAAGTGCAAATAAGTACGAAACAACGGAATGAAAATACATAAAACTACATTACAATGTAATAAAAAACTCAGTTCTCAACAATACAATGTTTGGTGAAAACTATTGTTTATATTGTACTTTTACTCCTTCAACTTGTTAAAACTAGCCCAATTTATTTTAATTAAAAAATTTAAGGTGATTTGTTTATTTCAAATATGTTAAAATTAGGAAATGATTATAAATAACATTTTATGTGAAATTATTTTTCCTTGGACTTTGGGGGCAATTCTCATAGTTCACAGCTCTCGCATAGCAGGCTGGCAAATCAGGCTAACTTCACGTCTGCTGTCAACTGACATTTGACAATTAAATCTATGCTTAAATCTTTGTAAATTGAGCGTTATAATGATTGAAAATCACTTGTAAATAATTATGTTTACAATTTATCACAAATGAAGATGAAACTGTGAAAAAATAAGGCAATTTCTTTGTGCAAATTTATTGTTGTCAAAAGCATAATAATTATCTGCATGACGTACTTAGCGACGCGCATATTATGCCGTTCAGAATGCCAATTTTCGTAAGATCGTAATTCCTATTCTACGTCATAATTTCCTATAATAATGTCACGTGGGTCACAAATAAACATAAGGAATGAGTTTGCGAATACATTTATTTAGGTCATTAAAGAAAATAAGTCATATATTTGTAATAATCTACTGACAATTTCTGTCCTTCGCTGTACGGCGGGGTAAATCGGCCGCGCTATATTTTGACAGTTCCGGGAGATTCCTCACCTTTATAAGAAATAGCCTTCAGCCAAATTTTCAAACGAGAATCACAATTGACCTTTCATTCGGCAACGAATCGGTATCAGTCGCCTTCGGCCTCGCCTTTGAGATCCCGAATAGCCCTTCAGGTCAAACTAGATCGACAAATTCCAAGCCTCTTTAAGTATTTGTTTAAATAAAAACAAAGGTTCTTTACTTTAGCACTGTTTGTGATCATGAATCAGAAACGAGTCCAGCAATTTTTTTCATTAAAATGAAGTTATTATTTACCTGAACATACTGCATGGCAGGTTTCACATAAACGCTGACATCTGTGGGAGTGTTGAGGTACTTCTTGAACACATAATTGGCTATGGAGGTCACAGACTCAGATAGCTGTGTGGGCTGGAACACAATGCTCTTGGGGAAGCCCTGGGACTTCAGGAAGCCATTCACAATGAACTGGGTTGACTGAAGATACCTGGGAAAATAAACCACACAAATACGTATAATTCTAACTTAAGGGCATTTTCAGAAACAACGCGTTCTGCCCGGATTGTCTATAGATTACAACAGGACAACTGGGTAAAAGCATTCTACATTTTTGTATACACCTGACTTTAGACCCAACGCCAGATAGAAAAAACTATAGACAAATTGGGCAGAATGTTATTCTCATAGTGGTAGATTCATTCTCAATCGTGGTGCAGAAAGGGTTCTTCCAGAAGACGTTAGCTACAATGCCAGCGAAACGTTGAGAACAATAATAAAAAAATAAAAACAAAATAAATAAAAAATTGTAAGTTATTTCATAATTATTGTGTGTCTAATAAACGAAAATTGTATAAAATTAAAATTTTTGAGGGTTAATATTGATACCTTAAAGGTAAAACTAAATAAGTGACATATTTACTGTCGGGGTTATAGCCGCGGGGGCTAAGAGGGCTGATCTTTCTAGCGTGTTTCGAATGGAACAACGTTGGTTCGATCCCCACTTGGGTCACTTGACTTTAACTTTGACCCTGGTTCAACAGATGTTATTGGGTAATTATTATTTAATAATTCATTAATAATAAAAAATAATGAATTATTAAATGATGATATTAATACCTGTTTCTGGCCAGGCAAAATAGGTTGGTGAATTGCATTCCTCTTCACAAATCTATTTTTAAAAAAAAAAAAAAAAAAAAAAAAAAAAAAAAAAAAAAAAAAAAAAAAAAATATTAAACTAAATTGGGTTTTTCAGACAAACACACATTTTTTTCCTATTTTTTACTAGAGAAAACACTACAAAAGTGTGAAAATCCTGTAGTTTAGAAGTTTTTCATGATTATTTCCTTAGGGCCTGTTGCACCAACCTCCAATCAATATTTGATTGAAACATCAAATTTGATTGCTTAGTTCTGGTAAGGACCTCGGTTAAATATTTCTCGAAAGTTGGTAAAAATATGATGGAATTTGAACTGGAAATATGATTCACATCAGCTGACTTAGGTACGTATTTGCAATTAATTGTTTGATTTGAAAGGGAGAAATCACACTTAATTTTGATTTTCATCTGATTGGATGTTTTCTCACAATTTCTAAAAAGAGTGAATCAGCACTTCTTCAGTTTTACTTTAGGTGATGATCTGTATGTAAATATATCAAAGGACCGAACTCCATATAGATTCTAACATAACCTAAGAAGACCAAATATTTAATGTATAGGTAATAACTCAAATCATAAGGAGTGGAAGTCTTTGTTAAGATACATAATATACAAAATGAGTAGTGCTGATACCAACTGCCTGCCGGGGAAAACGAAAACACAGAAGAAGAATAAGATGTAATTAGGTACCTCTGTTGGACTTCAGGATGTGCCACATGTATGGCCCACTCAGCCAAATAATTAGTCGCCGTCTTGATCCACTTCCTCCTGAACGGCTGATTCTCCAAACTCTTCAAAATAAACTCAAAGTCCATCTTCCCCTCCTTGTCCGTAAACTGTTTGGTCAGCTCGCTCAGTCCTGCGTTCTCCCACACCGCCTTCCCCAAATCTGAATTGATAAAATGATCCCAATACACGTGCATCTTCTCAACCAAAGGCGGCAGAAACCACGCATGATCTGCGTGCTTGTGTTCTCTTTCTTGCGCTTCAGCTCCGTTGAAAGAATTCAAAGTGTTCATAATCAGAGGCAGCGCACTCGCTAGACCTTCCATTGCATTATTCGAGCCTTGACTTTGTTGCTGATTTCCCAAAAACGCCGATGCAATGTTTAATATTCCCTCCATATCCATTCCTGGCTCTTCTTTTTTGACGTTTGTTGCTTTCTTGACTTGTTTCTGCTGAGCTGCCTTCTTTGGTTGAATGACTTCCTCCTTTTTGTTTCCGAGAGCTGAATCAGCGAATGCGCTGATGACAGAACCCAGGATGTTGGGATCCAGGTTGCCTTCACTGTTGGTGAATAGGGATCCTAAATCTGGAAGTAAAAACAGAAAGTATATTACATTGTTATTTTTATTGTAAATTTAGCTTCCATCCGTGTAGACAGATTCATTTAGAAAGCATTGTTTTTGCCTGAGTCCCTCTTTAAGGCCCTTGGTGATTTCAATGACAATAGTCATAGACACATATATGAGATCCAGTTGTTAAAAGCCTTGGTAAACCTTTAAAACAAATTTCAAAGTAGATAGCAATATATACCCTGAAGAAAAAAGTATCTGACCATGGACTATAGATTTGTGGTACAGCTGACCCTTATACCAAAACTGAGTTTGTTTATTTTTGTAATTTATTGAAGGATCTTTATTTTACCAACAGGGGAAATTGCGAAAAACATAACAACAATTACAAGGGCTATGATTTGGCCAGGACGGTGTGTCGCCGAAAGCCGACCAATCAGCGATTCAGGTTAAATTTTGTCAATATAAGACGGGACAGAGATATATGACGTCCAACGGACAATTTTTTTTACAGATTTCTTGTTAGGTTTGAACTAATTCCTTTTCATTTATATTGATTAAACAACCTAGTACTTAGTTACATTTGTATATCTCAATAGAAAGGAAAGGCAAAGACTCAATTTTCATTTTTAAAGATGTTTTGTGGATTTTTTAGTGTTTGTTTGTTTTTTATAACTGGATGTAATCAATTGCTTGAATCCTTGACTAATAGGTTGGTATGAGGCTGACCACCCATTATGTAAAAAGATAGTTCACTTTGACAATGTCACCCCTGTTTCAGAGAAGGTCGGCAAGAGTTGCAGGGCAGTCGGTGTTATGGCCGCGGGGATCAAGTCGGGTTATTTGGAACCGGATAATGTTTGTTCAAATCCCCCGACGATAACATCGACCCTGGTTCAACAGATGCCGTTGCATGCACACAAGCTTCTGCTTTCGCATGAAGACAACTGGCCAGGCAAAATAGGTTGGTGGATTGCATTCCTTTCCACAATTTTTTTTTTTTTTTAAAAAGATTACTTAAGTTCATTTGAGATTGGGTTTTTAGGTATATTGTAGGTCCACATGCTAGCGCGAACTTATACATGTCTGCATGTGGGAATGCATTTAATATGAATCTCAAATGATATCTATCTTTGCAACTTGGATTTAGATTTCGGTTTAGAAGGGTATCTTACTTGACAGGACATCCCCGGCTGCGTTATTCTTCGCCCCTTGCATCCCTCCCAGCAACATGTCTCCTATTTGCTTCCCGCCTTCTCCTTGCATAAGTCCGCTAAGTACGCCCCCTAGCGCGCCCCCGCCGCCATTTTGTAAAAACCCGGCGGCCATGTCTAGAAGCGGGTTCGAGTCTTCGTCATCCACTTGGTTCGTGTCCACGCTTTGAGCTGTCAGCTCGGCCATACAGAGCAGGACAGCTGTGCAGAGAAAAATGTTCCTCAACTTCTGGGAAGACATCTTGATTGTACCTTAGTTTAACCTGAAACAAATAAAAATAATATATATTACATTAATAATAATATGTGGATGATTTATTTGGTGAGCACTGTTTTTTTGTGAATCACACTTCACGAGCTTGGTCTTTGCTGTAGAAACCGCCAATTCTCAAGCAAGACCCAGTTGCTGTAAGGCTGGATGGACCTTTAGTGACCGGTCTTTGGTAAAAGCTTTATGAATTTTTTCAACCCAGCAAAGAGCATATTTGGAAATATAAATGGTAAGTATCTGATTGCCGGGATCTGAATCCACAACCTTCCATTTACGAGTCCGAAGTGATGCCGCTGGACTACGGACCGGTCCAAGATGCCAACGACAAGCGGTGTACCTAAGCGGTAACCAATCCAAGTAGCATCCGCGCCCAATGTTTTATTTATTTATTTATTTATTCACAATCATACACCAACAGGCACAACATACAAATAGCACATTAGGCAAATTAACAAAAGAAGGAATCATGTTGCACCCCATTACCGGTGTAAGCGTAATACAATGTGATAAAAAAGCACACAAAAATATCAAGATAATTTCACTTACATACTAAGGATAAAAACATTTTTTTTTTAAAATGGAATACACCATTCAAAAATTCAAACAACAATAATAAAATAATATAAATAGAAGTAGTAGGGAAGAAAGGAAGGGGAAGGGGAAGGGATACTCACTGCTCAAGTATAGCTTAACGTTGCTGATGAGAACCGGTGCTTTCAACATGGTATCGTCATTGACAGCTTAATATGTCACTTATTAAGTTTTACCTGTAAGGCATCGAAATGTAATATTTCCTGGGCAAAATTAACACGTCGCACGTTTAATAATAAAGAGAAATAACTCGAAAATTGGGGAAATCGAGATTTTGTAATAAAACGCAAGAACAATGCGAGAAGAATAGGTAGAATGCGACAGTCGTTCAATTTGGACGAATATGACCGAGATAAAACATCGGCTGCATTTTTCATCCCATACAAGTTGTACTGGGTGTCTGAACTTCAAACGTGATTTCCCAACATTCATGTTTTTTGAGTTATTGCTCTTTATTATTAAACGTGCGACGTCATTCCATCGTTGTTTTAGACCTCGATAGGCAAGAAGTTTACTGGTTCAGAATCACTGGCTGAATCACAATAATTGCATAGAGTACAGTTGCGAATAACTGGCTTACAATAAATCACCAGCATCATCTTAACAAATCTAAACAGTACCTAATAGCAAAATAATATTATGGAAGATTATCTCGACTCAAGACTCATTTTAACCTATATTCAAGGAATCTAAGCAGCGTAAACTAAAACTTAAACTAGAGGTTCTGTTTTATTATTCATACATGTTTTGTTTACGCTGTGATTGAGTATTTAGATACGTAATATTTTGTACTTAGAGTTAATTATGTAGGTTTCAAACTCAACCGAAGAGTAAACCAAAAAATATATGGAGACTAAAACAGTGCCTCTATTGAAAGTTTCAGTTTCCATGCATTTTTTTGTGGGGACTGTATAAAAAAAAGAAAATTATTTTATTGTAAGTACATTTACCTATACTTAATTATTTTTTAAGTTCCTTGACTTATAGGTTAGTATGAGTCTGACCACCCATACTGGAAAAAATTGATCATTTTGCTAATGTTACCCCTATTTCAGGGAAAGTCGGCAAAAGTAGCAGGGTTTATGTTCATTTGAAGTTTGGATTTTAATTTGTAAGTACGCATGCAGCCTTTGTAAGAGCGAACTTACACGTGTCTGTTTGTGGGCATACACTCAATACGAATCTTAAATGTTAATATATCTTTGTAACTTAGATTATAGATTATTATTATAGACATAAGGCAGATGGTGAATGTGAAGATGCTAATCAAACAAGAGTATTACGTAACAGTACTCAGTCAAGATAACTGCATTTTATTCAATGATTTTATACGTCTACTTATAAAACATATTCAGTGTGAAATTGATGGTAACAGGAAAGGTAACATCTGAAAATATATCGACGAAGTTTGTTCCAAATGCATTTTTCACATGAGGGCGTAGTGCACAGATCAGGGAAGAAATATTCCGTGATCTGTGGCGTAGTGTCTTTGTTGATTTCTGTTCAAAAATCTGATATATTTATTTATTCGATTTTTGTACAGAAACCAATTTCGCATCTCAATAATAAACAGAATCAACATCAAATTAATTTTTATCTCAATAAGTTAACAAAAGCAACATAAATCAATTTTTCACCTCAATAAATTAACAGATTCAACGGAAATCATAATCCCTTACCTCAATGAATTAACAGTATCGACAAAAATTATATTTTCTTTCTCAATAAATTAACAGTATCGACGGAAATCAATTTTTTATATCAATAAATTAACAGAATCTACAGAAATCCATTTCTTATCTCAATAAAATAACATAAATCATATTTTCTTTCTCAATAAATTAACAGTATCAAAATAAATCAATTTGTTATCTCAATGAACCAACAGAATCAACGGAAATATTTATTTTATCTCAATAATAACAGAAATCGATTTCTAGCCTTCCCAATACGTTTTCCTTTTTTTTCTCAGTCAGATAACTATGATACTAAGCACTTGTATGATTCAACCATCTATTTTATAATTTGCGAGAAAAAAACCTAGTAGAGAATTAGAGATTATATTTTTCTTAACTGTTATAATTGTAAAGAAGCTGCGGTAGGTTGGGTGTTATCTTATCAAATTTGAGATGAGTTTTTTTAGTGAGGCAAGAGTCTGTCACTTGTTTGAGAACCAGTTTGTACATAATGGAGGACCATATTATTATTATTAAAGGCTTGAAAATTCTTCACAGGTCCTTCAACTGCGACCTGATTTAGAAAGTAGGCCACAGGAGGCGAAAAATTTATAAGTTTTAATTTTTAAATATGTGTATGTAGGTGGATGCTTTCAAAATCACCTTTGCATTTTTTCTCAGATTAAAGTTCAAATATCTATATAAGTACATTTTTTTTAAAACCTGTTCGGGAGACTCCCTAGATTTCAGAAACTATTTTATTTGTTTTCAAGTGTATCCTGAATAAATAAAAATTACGAATATTTGGGAATTCCGAAGAGGATGATAAACTATCAATATGAAGAACTGAGAAGATAATGATCTGTTATCTTGGAGCTAGGAATACAACAGATGCACTTATCTATCTAAGTGGCGCCAGACAGGGTTTTATCTACCCAAAGCTTTCAGATTTCTATCTACTGTTTGGAGAATTTTAACAATTTAATCAGGAGGTTCCCTGGTATACATACCTGTTACGGAGGGAGCTTGTCTATAGAAAGCGAATGCCTTTAAATAAGATCTGTCCTGTACATACAATTAAACAAACAGAACTGTAGGACCTATAATCTAAGTTGTATTTGAAATATATACCTACATCAAGGCCATACTAGAGATACAGGCCGGGAAGCGTTTGAAATTTTGGATGACACGTCATCATCTTAGTGCGGCGCAACGCCAGCGGCCGACTGGGGTAGTACAATTTAGTCGCCATTTTTGACATTTCGGGAGTGAAGTTGTAATCTTAAAAAATAAGTTTAAAATATAAAAACTATATTATTATCTAAAAACTATACTGTGTCTGAAAGTTTATCATTTTTTCGAAGTGTTGAGTACAATATTTTGCTAAGAAAGTACTAAATTCACACAATAACTCAATAATTCAAATTACAATCACACGTCTTGTCATATTTTTGTGGTGTTTTTTTGTAAAAAGTTGTTTTTTCATGGAATATTACTGTTTTATTATAGTAAACGGGTCACGGAACTTTTGCGTATGGATTTGTGTATAATTAGATGTGTTTTTGTAAGTTTTTTCTTAAAAACTTCGTTCAATTTGTTCATAACCTATAATTGTCCGAACGTCACACAAATGCCGAAAAGCTATATTGTTGAATGGTGTTATGTTTTGGTGCAAATTCCTGCTGTGAAAAAATACCTTTATCAATAAGTGTTTCAAAAATGTGAAATGCGTTTGAAAAACTTAGTAAAGTGTAAAACAAATAAGTTTTTTTTCAACTAACTACTTAATCATTAAAGAAAAAAAAAACTGTTGATAAATTAGTTTTGAAGTTTTCGGATGTCTTTTGTGTAGTGACTTAATTTGTGTTTATGTCAATGGTTTATTTACTTTTTGTCATATTGTAGAGTTATTATTAATGTAGTTCCTTGACTTATTGGTCGGTATGAGGCTGACCACCCGTACTGTAAAAAATGGTTCACTTTGCCAATGTATGTTTGTGGGCATGCATTTCAAATGAGCTTTGAGTGTGAACATATCTTTGCAACTTAGATTATAGATGATAATATATAGTTAGCATAAGATATGTTTCATTAAATAAGTATAAAACAGTTAAGTGGGAACTATTCATTAATGTTTACTTAAATTTTGTTTTTTTTTTTGCATTTGCCTTGTTCTTTGACATATAGTTTGGTATGAGGTTGACCACCCATACAGTAAAAATCGGTTCATTTCACCAAATACCTTGTTGAAAATAAAATATTGTGTAATATAATATAATCTAAACATCAAATTGTTTCAAGCAACTTTACGGAATACTTAAAAATCCCTAAATATTGTACCACTTCGTGTAATTAATTCAAGAGTCCTGTAAACATTTATGTTATTTATTTATATCAGCATTGTTCTCAATTAAAATATCCACAAAAATATTTATCTTTGTTTAAGAAACTAAATTAAAAATTTGAAACCTCTATCGTTGTTTGTTTTCTACTATGAGTACATATATGTGGGCAAAATTGACTTCTTTTCAGTATTACTGTGTAAATATAGGAGTATTTGGAGGTCTGACTGCTTGAGATAAATAATTACTAGTTAATATTTAAGAAATCATCAGTTACAAGTAAGTATTTCTTGTATAAGTTGAATGGTAAGTCCCTGTATTATTGTGTGGTAGCACTAAGTTCGTAACGGGGATAGGGCGCGCCACGGCCTGTTAGTTCTAGTACGGCCTTGTACCTACATATACTGTTGAAACTGTGTAATTGGCAATTGTGTGTCTGTGTGAGTCTAGTAGTCTCTACATGTAGGCACTTATATCATTGTATTTGTTAGAGAGTGTGTGAGTGTTTTCTCGAATATTCTAAGTATAATGTTCTGGCGAAATCTCGCTTGTGCCAGTTCTCAATGTTTCGAGAATAACCCTTATTCAAATCTATAAAAAAAGACCGAGATGCTCTGTTGCCATCACGCTATACAGCTTAAGAGCAGCTCTGTGTATGAACCGAATGTGACCCGTATCTAAAATAAATTGTGCAAAAGAAATAACCGCAATTTTTAACTGATTAAATTGAACCTGGTAAAATCATAATAACATCTTTCACTAAACGAAATCTATGCATGGTAGATGTTATTTGTAGGTATGTTCTAAAATAAATAAGTTTTACGAAAACTAGAAATCTTTGTACACAAGGCGTGAAAAATGGGCTTTAAAAGCACATACGTAGAATGGTGTATTTATATTACATTGTTTAGAGAGCAGAAAAAATGTTGAATATGAGAACAATAGGAAAATGGAATTGTAGGTTTGTTATTTAATATTTTTGGTCGCAATTGGACTCGGCACAAAATGAAAAAAACTAGGCTAAATCTGACAGGTACCTAGGTATATATCTATATGATTAGAGTCCTAAGTAGCTGTGATAATATCTATCTATAATCTAAGCTGCAAAGGTATGCTAACATTTAAGGTTCATATTAAATGCATGCTTACAGACAGGCACATGTATGTAGGTTTGCGCCTACTCATTCTGCATGTATGCATACAAATAAACAAAACCTCGCATGAACATTAACCTTGCAACTCCTGCCGTCTTTCCCTGAAACCGGGTTGGCATTGGCAAAAGTGAACCTATTTTTACAGCACGGGGGTCAGCCTCATACCAACCTATCAGTCAAGGAGCTTCAAAATTCAATTAATGTAACCACTGTCACCAACCAAAACAAAATATGAGCTTCAATAAATACATATATTTTTGTTACAATGGGCTTATCTTGTACACTACCAGTTTCGGGAGAAGCAGTGCCTCCCATCTTCAAGTGTGAAATGATATAAATGATTAAAATTTATATAAATGAACTAAGTATGTTATTGCCGAAAATGTAAATAGCAAAATATGAGTTTGTCTTTTTCCTAGCAACCCGGCCGTGCGACGCCACAATTTTCCGAGTCTATTGCATCACAACTTTTTGTACACTACTGGTAGTCTTTTTGATTTGGCGAAAACAGATTGTGATTGTGATCCGAAAAAAACGTGCCTTCTTTTTGCAACAGATTAGCAAAAAATATTAAATTAACAAAAACCTAATTTTGCAACTGAGAGGATGCGTGCGTTTCTACTTAAAACTACCCTAATCTAATCTAATCTAATCTAAGTTGCAAAGATATGTTACATTGTTAAGTGTCAAATGGAAAAATAGTTAGAAAAAGAGAAGAAGATAATTTGTACAGTGATTCATGTCGTGGTAGAGGAAGACCGAGAAAAGTATGGAAGGATCAAATCTCTGAAATAGCGAATGAATGGGATATCCAGAGTCATAATAAAAGGAGGACTTGTATGAAAAAGGTTATGACTCTGGATGAAATGAAAGAAGTATGCAAGGACAGGAAGAAGTGGCGGCTAATCTGCAATGTTGATTTCTAATGTTGGTGTATTCATTTGCTACATTTTTTTTTTTATTTTTTTTTTTTTTTTTTTTGCATAGGAAATTTTTGACTTTTTTTGTATAGATTTCTTCGTAAGGTTTTGTTCTTTTTTATATTTAAATGTAATTTATTATTCATATTCCTTGACTTATAGGTTGGTATGAGGCTGACCACCCATACTGTAAAAAATGGTTCACTTTGCCAATGTCACCCCTGTTTCAGGGAAGGTCGGCAAAAGTTGTGGGGCTTATGTTCATTTGAGGTTTGGATTTTATTTGTAAGTACACATTCAGCATTTGTAAGCGCGAACTACACTTGTTGGTTTGTGGGCATACATCTGAGAGCTTTAAATGAATATATCTTTGCAACTTAGTTTATAGATTATAGATTATAGATTCATCGCTTATAGTGTTGAGTAGCTTAGTTGTTCGTTGAAGCAAATGACTCATACGAAAAATTTCACATTTCTTGCTATTACGAACTACATTTCTCAGAGAGAAATTAATGATCATGAGGTATTAAAATGTTTTAATTAATTTAAATGTGTTACATATCAACATACTTCCTGTAATAGCATCGAAATGTTTAATGCACGGATGTTCCAAATTTGTTTTCTTCTCAACGAGCAAACGTCACAGACTCACAAGTTCATGTGATTGGAGTCCTTAGCAACCAATTAAAATGTAATCTATGGCTAGTGCTAAATACGTTGGTATGAGATAAAGACCGGTCATTAAAAGGTCCGTCCAGCCTTACAGCTACTGGGTCGTATAGTGACGACCAAGCTCGCAGAGGGCTCTTCAAGGTGTGATACACACAAAACAGCGCTCACCAAATAAATCAGCCTAATTTTTTTATGGAATTCTGATGCAATCCTAAAATCCTTCCTATAATTTTATGAATACAGGAAATAATAATAAAAAAATAGGGAAGTTTTCGAAATTCGAACAGCTTTAGTCACACTTCTATGTGACAATGGTCCTTAGCAACCCGGACATGTGACGTCATAAATACGCTGTCTATGGAATTTGTTCAGAGTCCATTCTAGGAAGTTTTAGGGAATTACAGTTAATTCCGACAACTTAGTATTTCTTTAGAAATGGAAGTAAATAAATCCACACGCCAATGCTACCCCTTCGGCCGTAAAGCGTGAACAAGTTGGATGCCTTCCATGATGCCTTCCTAACAGTACAAGTGCCAATTTGCAACGCTTTGTTGAATATGTAGCGATAATTATTATCTTTAATACATGCCTATTACAAACGGTCATACCTAATACATGATAATCATAAAAAATCACTGATATCCCTAACGTGGGAGAATCTATCACATCCTTAAAAATAAAGGAAACAATATATCAACAGTTATGTACAGTTATTCCTTGACTTAAAGGTTGGTATGTTGCTGACCACCCATACTGTAAAAAATGGTTCACTTTGTCAATGTCAACCCTGTTTCAAGGAAGGTCGGCAAGAGTTGCAGGGCTTATGTTCATTTGAGATAAGGTTTTTATATTGTAGGTCCACATGCGGCATGTGTGAGCGCGAAATTATGCGTGTCTGCTTGTGAGAATGCATTTAATATTATGAACCTCAAAGGATACATATATTTGCAACTTAGATTTAGATTTAGATGTATCGAAAAAGTAATGAATTGTATTCAAATACCTAGAAAAAAATACAATATGTTTTACTTACTTTTATAATCTCATTCGTTTTTATATCACTTTATTATCACAATCAACAAAAAAATCACTTAAAATCTAAAAAAAATGCTGCTAGGCTAAAAAAATTAAATGCTGCACTTTATTTTCGTGCACACTGCTCAGAAAAAAGAATTGCAAATTTGAATTTGGAATTTTAATTTGCTGCGCGCGATTTTGACAAATTCAAATTTATTTTTCGACGTTTAATTAGAAATGGTTGAATTGAGAGTATTTTGACGTTGTTTTCACTGAAAACTGATTGAATTAAATGTAAAAATTAATTAATATTATTATTTGGATGTAACGTTTCGCTCTTGACCTCGCGCTGGGCTCTACAAGGCACTGAACGTCTGACTCAAGAAAAGTACCTCTACAAAACAACGGGAGTTTCTCGCACCGGGTGACCGGGATGTTACTTTCTCTTTAAACTTATGACGTGGACGAATATCGTTCGTTAATTCGACGACACAGTAATAATTACCAAATGGAGTAATTGGTCATTTGAAATATTTTTTAATAATTGTAATGCAATATTTTAAATGTTTATTTATAAAACTTTTTAGGGTTTGTGTATTCACACAGTAGAAATTCATTTTTAATTTTATTTTTTAAAAACGTAGTTTTATTTTCACAATAATTAATTTTATTTGCCTCGAGTCCTTTCGACCTTCAAGTTTCAGGTCATTATCAAGAGTGATGTGTAAATGTCAAATTAAAATTATTAAGAACAAAAACCACGTTTATTTATAATTGCAATGATAGGTATATTATATAAAAGATTCAGATTACATACGATCCCATAAGCAGACACGTATAAGTTCGCGCTTACACATGCCGCATGTGGACTTTGTAAAACATAAAAACCTAATCTCAAATGTACATAAGCCCTGCAACTCTTACCAACCTTCTCTGAAACAGGGGGACATTGGCAAAGTGAACTGCTTTTATACTCTGGAACTGAATAATGACATGTAGGCAATTTTTAAAAGTGTACACATCCTAGCAATGAGTTCGGAACATTTTTGAATCATGATTTTTCAATCAAGTTCAGATCAAGTTAGTATCGTACGAGACTGCCATCCTTAGCAACCAATAACAAAACATTGGTTGGCCTTTTCCCTAGCAACCTGGCTGAGTGACGTAAAATCTTGTCTTTTTCAATTTATGTACGGACCTAATCTAAATCTAAATCTAAATCTAAGCTGCAAAAATATGTATCATTTGAGATTCATATTAAATGCATTCCCACAAGCAGACACGCATAATTTCACGCTTACACATGCCGCATGTGGACCTACAATATAAAAAAACAATCTCAAATGAACATAATCCCTGCAACTCCTGCCGACCCTCCCTGAAGCAGGGGTGACATTGGTAAAGTGAACCATTTTTTACAGTATGGGTAGTCAGCCGCATACCAACCTATCAGTCAAGGAATACAAGCAATTAATACATTCAAATATATAAAACAAATAAACTCTACACAATTAAACTGTAAAAAATTAAAAAACTACAAAACATTTAAAAAAAAAAAAATAAAAGCCTCAGCTTTAACCGCCAGCATTACAGATCAACCGCCATTTTTTTAGATCCTTGCATACTTCTTTCATTTCATCCAGAGTCATAACCTTTTTCATACAAGCTCTCCTTTTATTATGACTCTGGATATCCCATTCATTCGCTATTTCGAAAATTTGGTCCATCCATACCTTTCTCGGTCTTCCTCTTCCACGACATCCATCAATTCTCGCAGCATATACTTTATTCGTCAGTCTTTCCTTATTCATTCTCTCCAAATGTCCAAACCATCTAAGTATACTTATTTTAATCTTTACTTTCACACTTTGTCTTACACCACATTCCTCTCTAACAAAATCATTCCTCACCCTATCACTCAGTCTTTTTCCAATCATACTTCTTAAGTAATCCAATTCTACTGTACAATAATAATAATCTAAGTTGCAAGGATATATTCATTCAAAGCTCTCAGATGTATGCCCACAAACAAACACGTGTAGTTCGCGCTTACAAATGCTGATTGTGTACTTACAAATAAAATCCAAACCTCAAATTAACATAAGCCCTGCAACTCTTGCCGACATTCCCTGAAACAGGGGTGACATTGGCAAAGTGAACCATTTTTTACAGTATGGGTGGTCAGCCTCATACCAACCTATAAGTCAAGGAATACGAGTAAAAAATAACATTTAAGTATAAGAAAACAACAAAACCTTAAAAATAAATCTATACAAAAAAAGTACAAAAAAAAGAAATGTCTTATGCAAAAAATGTAGCAAGCCAATAAACCAACATTAAAAATCAGCATTGCAGATTAGCCGCCACTTCTTCCTGTCCTTGCATACTTCTTTCATTTCATCCAGAGTCATAACCTTTTTCATACAAGTCCTCCTTTTATTATGACTCTGGATTTCCCATTCATTCGCTATTTCAGAGATTTGATCCTTCCATACTTTTCTCGGTCTTCCTCTACCACGACATCCATCTATTCTAGCAACATATACTTTCTTCGTCAATCTTTCATCACTCATTCTCTCCAAATGCCCGAACCATCTTAACATACTTCTTTTAATCTTCACTTTCACACTTTCCCTTACACCACATTCTTCTCTTACAAAATCATTCCTCACATACCTAATTGTTTATAATCTATAATCTAAGCTGCAAAGATTTGTTAACATTTAAAGTTCATATTAAATGCATGCCCACAAACAAACACAATATATTATATAAACAAAACCTCACATGAACATGAGCCTTGCAACTCCTGCCGCCTTTCTCTGAAACCGGGTTGATATTGGCAGCAGTGATCCAATTTTACAGCACGGGGGGGTCAGCCTCATACGAACCTATCAGTCAGGGAGCATTGTAAAAATTGAAAATGTCTGACTAAACCAATAGTGTAGAAAAAACAGCCAAGGAAGTGTGTTTCTTTTAACACCCTGTATCTTACCATCATTGATCAAAAGTTACAGAAAACATTTGTCTCTCTCTCACCAACATCTTATTACGCAACAGGTGAATCACTCCTCTCCCTTGCACCTTACATAATCTTAATAGTAAATATCCAAGTGTAAACTTAAACCTGTACTAAATAAGGAAGTCATCGAGTATTGCATATGTTGTATCAAAATGGCATAGCGCCTCTCTAACTTTTCACAGAAATTTTGGAATACTCGATGACTTTCGTACTTAGTACATGCTCTTACAAATTTTTACTGACCACAACCTACATTAAGCATTCCAAGAAATAAACCACAAAAACAAATTCCTTCGGCAATACAACAGTATGTACACATCAGAAATCAAAGCTTCTTTTTTTTAATATCGAATAAAATCTGAGCATTATTTAAAATGGCTGTTTAATTAACTGTTTATTGACTGATTTAAAAGGCGATTTACAACTGTTAAATAAATAAGGATATCTTTCCTTCTTCATTTCTCTCTTTCTACTTGCGTCTCAATTACATTTGTATGAAAGAGATGACTGTATGTTGTGGCTTACGCTAAATTATCATCTTGGGATGTCAATGAACTTGAAAAATACAAAAGTCATCCACCCATGTTTTTTTCGTAAAAAAATTGAACGTACTTACAAGATTAATTATTTGTGTACCTACAACATATTAACACTTCTTTTTTAGTGTTCGAAAACCGAGAATGGGTTGGGAACATTTTTGAAATGGAACTTTTTTACCGGGCAAACGCTCTTGTATAGGATAAAATCTCGAAAGAGTCGCATGTAGCTTGTGGAACCTATTTATTTTTACAGGTCAGGAAGCTGGCCTTACGCCAACCACTTCACTTGATTTTTTGTAAAGTTTCACAGCTAGCAAGGGGGCTGATTCTTATTTTTTTGAAGGCTGAGTAAGCCTTGCCGGTACTTTTATTTTGAGTTTGAAATACGTTAATATCAAAACCGGAAATCATATCTGACACTCTTGGTTTGGATTGAACCCTACCAGCAAATAATGCATTCTACCAACTGAGCTATCGACGGGACATATTCAATAATTTCTTGACTTATAGATTGCTATGAGGCTGACCACCCATACTGTATACCTAACGTATCTAGTTCACTTTGCCAATGGCACCCCTGTTTCAAGGAAGGTTGGCAAAAGTTGCATGGATGATGTTCATGTGAGATTTTAATCTGTAAGTACCTAGGCATGCAGCATTTGTAAGCGCGAACTTACAAATACGTTGTTATTGGTTACTTATAACGGCAGTCCCATTCACGACTGGCGTTTACTCGCCGAGAAAAAAAAATGTTCGGACATCATTGAGGTGAATTTACACAATGCGTTATACTCAGGTTACAAAGTTGCTACTTGGGTAATCTTTAATTGTATTTTCTAAATTAAACATTCAGCTCGTATTAACCCCTCGAGGGGCCCTGGTGCGGGGAAAAGCTCGGGGCCCCCCTGTATGCGCCCTTCACCTTGGGCGTACACAGGAAGAGAAAAATTTACCTAAATAATCCAAAATTGTTATTAAATTGTACTGCAATTACTAAAATGACCATTATTCGATCATGTCTTGCCCCCCCCCCCACCCTAGAGGAAATTGCGTGCCTACCCCCGCCCCTCGCCTTCGGCGATATATTTTGGTGACGATGATCTTCAATTTTACAAAATCTGCCCCCCCCTTGATCCTGGGTGCGCCCATGCTCCTCACCCTCCCAAAAAATTACCCCCCGTCCCCCCTTTCCCATTTTTTTCACAATGCTAAAGTCGAATATATTTTTCGAAAAAAACATGTTGAAATCTTGTCGAAATAATGTTTTTTAGCTTTTGAAGTTTCCCTTGGTCATGTATGTACATACGTCTCATAAGACTTGAGCCTCAAAGGTATTTTTGTTTTTGTTGTGCAATAAAGTCTTTAATCGGGGGCTCCTTGGTCGCAAATGCCCGGTAAAAGTCTCATCACCACGGTGATTCTTACCTACCAAATATCGGAAATATTTGTATGAAGACTTATCAGCTGATTGATAGGTCTTCATTCAAATACTATTGATATTTGTTAGGTAAGAATTACTGTGTGGATGAGATTTCCAGCCAGGCACGGAAAAAAATATACGAGTTGTGTGACCCTTTGGGGCCTCCCTGGTCGTGGGGGCCCTAGTTCAGTCGTACCTACCTACCGCCCAAACCGCCCTTAATCCGGGCCTGCATACATTATTTTATTTACTAAAATGAACATGTCGCACGGTTAATAATAAAGAGAAATAACTCGAAAATTGGGAAAATCGAGATTTTGTAATAAAACGCAAGAACAATGCGAGAAGAATAGGTAGAATGCGACAGCCGTTCAATTTGGACGAATATGACCGAGATAAAACATCGGCCGCCTTTTTCATCCCATACAAGTTGTACTGGTTGTCTGAACTTCAAACGTGATTTCCCAACATTCATGTTTTTTGAGTTATTGCTCTTTATTATTAAACGTTCTTTGCTGGTTTTTGAAATTGTATAACTATGTTGTTTATCCCATATATTACATGTATAACTGTTTGTTTGTCTAATAAAAAAAAAAAAAAAATAAAAAAAATAAAACGTTCGATGTTGTATGAATGCTTTTGACGCATAAACAAATTTCAACCGTGTTTTCTGCTTGGTGAAAATCTCGCTAAGATTGTTCTCGTTAAGATCTATGATAGTTCCTTGACTTATAGGTTGGTATGCGGCTGACCACCCATACTGTAAAAAATGGTTCACTTTGCCAATGTCACCCCTGTTTCAGGGAAGGACGGCAAGAGTTGCAGAGCTTATGTTCATTTGAGATTGGGTTTTTATATTGTAGGTCCACATGCGGCATGTGTTAGCGCGAAATTATACATGTCTGCTTGTGGGAATGCATTTAATATAAATCTTAAATGATATATATATTTTTGCAGCTTAGATTAGATTAGATTGAATTTTCAAACAAACAGTTTTCATAAGGAAAAAGCTGAAAAAATAAGTTTTCTTGTGGAATTTCCCTGCAAAAACATACATTTTAAAACACGAAGAAAATATTGTAAAATGTAGTGGTCCCTATTTATTTATTTCATTATGAAGTTATTTCAAATTGACAAGTCACGATATGAGACACAAATCAACGCATTCTTATGAGATAAAAAATATATAGACATCTATGAGAAGTAAATAAAAGCTATTCTGACATTTTTACACGTCTTCTTTATTTTATCGATCTTCGGTACAAAGAAATACGACAGTCATTGGCAAAGTCACAGAGGGCAAAGTGAGACTCTAGAGGTGCCCAAAGATGTATTTATTGTCTTTCAGCCAAATAAAATCTCGCTACATTATTAGGAACGGATGTTCCATTTTTTAACGATCAAACGCTATGTAACCTAGTTAGGGCACTCTGTAATCAATAAAAAAATATTGGTGAGACTTGACAACTTTTTGTCACTGAATTCAGGTGCACCTACGCTATTCTGTATTGTAAAAATATTTAGCAATCTCCATTGTAATGAAAACTAAAAAAAAAAACATTTTAGTCGATACTTGTGTTGGCTGCAGTGATACATTTTTTTCCAAAGATTCCAGATCTTTCAATATAATTTTTAGTTACATATTTTATTTCAATACATTACCGATTACGCTTTTTTAAATTCGTGTTAAAATATTATGGTTTCTTTTTATAATACTGACATCTTTTGAATTCATGACTGGAGAATTAGGTACGCACATAGATTGGCATAAATAATATTGTGCCGTCACCTCCCCAGGTTGCTAGAGAAGAGGCATACAAATATTTTCTTATTGGTCGCTAATGGCGGCAGTCCCATAAAAGACTGACGTTTGCTTGTCATAAAAAATGTTCTTACGTTATTTCTAAGAAAAATGGATCACTTTGCCAATATCATCCCTGTTTCAGGGAAGGTCGGCAAGAGTTGCAGGACTTATGTTCATTTGAGATTGGATTTTTATATTGTAGGTCCACATACGATAACTTTTACATGTCTGCTTGTGGGAATGCGTTTAATATGAATCCTAAATGGTATTTAATGTATCTTTGCAGCTTAGACTTAGATTTTAGATTCATATTATGTGTTCATTTTTTTTTATTTCACATATCGGGTGTAAGAAGTTTGAAGTGTGATGAAAGTTGAAAATACTTTTTAAATTTTTACATAGGTGGTGCTTCTGGAAAGTAAAATAAAAGGTTGTTGTCTGTGATAAAATTCATGAACATTTTCTTCTTTTTCTTTTTTACAACAAATCTTATTTCATAAATGAACAGTACCAATAGAGCAATTATATAATAACTAGGGGCTCCGCCCCTGGCTGCTACACAGCCCAACCCCTTAACTTTTAATATACCTAATTATAGCATGGCTTCTCCGCGTTAAAATTTGTAAAATAATTAATTAGAAATAGACAAAAAATTGTGAATTATGTAAAAAGTTTGCGAATACTGTCTTTTAATTTTTAAAAACTTTTGCATCTAGTTTCTTGTCATTTGCTTTACTCTCATCCGCCCAACCCTTTTATCTTTCACGCACCGGGGAAATTGAGTGTTCATCCTCAGTCGCCGTACAGAAAGAATGATCTCCTGAAGACGTCGGTTACGTCGCTGACGAAACGTAGAGAATAATGTAAGTTCTCACCGAACGGTTCGTTAAATATCCGAAAATTAATATAATTGTCAAAAGACCATGGTTTTGCCCCCCCCCCCCCTAGTTTTGATCCTGGTTACGCCCTTGGCATATGTGGACTTACTACTGAAAACCAACCAAAAAAATATAAAATGCCTACAATTATTCATCCTTTCCATACATTCAATCCATCTTACCAAAAAATATCTTCACTTTCTCTTACACCACATTCTTCTCATACTAAATCATTCCTCACCCAATTACTCCCATTTTTCTCCAATCTTGGATAGTCCTTTTCTACTATATGGACTTTTTTAGTCTCACTAGGAAGACATTATTATTTTTTCTATTTTTTATCTCTCAACACTTAAGTGACAAAGTACCTATTTATGGTTAAAATTACTATAATAGCGCAATAACTAAATATTTTTTGAGGCATCTTTAATCTTTTCAGGCAATAAGTCTCATTCATAAAAGTTAAGTAAGTATAAATCGATAATATAAAAATATTGTGTGATTGTAAAGGTAACCTTGTTATGTGGTAGGTAATAGGTATAATAATTTAATACTTGTTACATAGTTAGGTATGTCATGAATGCAAAATATGAATACGACGCTCAGTCGATTATCGGTATGGCCAGTGATTGGTTTTGTTTGAACAGCCATACTGTGTTCTATCTATTTTTTTTTCATTTTAAATCTCAACACATAAACGTCAATACTGTTCGTAATTTAAAAATATTTGTCATTTCTTGTGAAAAATTATGACTGTTGTAAAGTAACATAATATTAGATAGTGTGTGTTTTTAAAGTTATCATGTGAACTGAAATTTATAAACATAATAAATAATTTGAACTGTTTTCTTCTAGTGAATAATTTGTTTGAAATTGTGACATTTTAAAAGGCGGGAACAAAAGGGATATTTTTGAGTTGGTAAGTAAGTGTTGTATTTTTTTTTTCGAATTTCTTAAATTCGAATTCACTCAATCATTTTCATGAAAAAAAAACTTGGAATGGAATTGGAAATGGATTGATACCTATAGCGTTTATTATTTAGTTTTCACTAATACTTCACGTTCACCGTGAACGTACTTTGGAAATGTAAGTATTTTTTCTGACTGGATTGCTAAACAAAATAAAAAAAATATTGAAATTAAAAAAGGGATTCGAGCCCATAATCTTGAGTGCGTAGAAAAACTCGAAACCTCTCTCGTATCTTAAAATGAATTAATAAATAATAATTAGATTAGAAGTTTTACAGTAAGGCCTGTTTCGACGCTATGGCCGAACGGTTAAAGCGGAAGTATTTGAATGGTGCATGTTTGAAATAAAATTGAGTCGCTTAGAATCCAGCCAAGCCCTTTTGACAATAGCTCATTGATTCTGAGTTAAGAGAAGTCATGGGCTAATTACTAATATATAATTATTGATAATGTAAATAAATGCTTAGTACCTATTTCTACCAGGAAAAAACATTGGTGATTTGCTACTTAAGAAGTGTTGAATTACTAATTTAAAAAAATATTTTGTACGTAAAAACATAAACGCAGTCAATGACATTGCAAATCATACAAAAACAACACAGTATCAACTTGAGTAGGTGCATATACAATGTAATGTTATTATTTTTATTACAAGTAACTGATCCGAATCGTAACAATGATATTATTTATTTTTATATTAATAGAAAGAGAGGCCATCCGGAACCGGAATCAAATGATCTGAATTCCAATCATGAAAATTATTACTAAGTACCTACTAGCACAACGATTTTATTGTGAAACGCTTCGGCTAAGAAAAAAGATTCTTCCGAGATTCTTTTTTAATCTAAGTAGGTACGTTATCATAGTTGTTCATGGATTCGTTTCTGATTTATCATAATTCATTTCATTTTTTGAGTTTAGAAAGACTCAAATGGAAAAAAAAACAAAATCAAAAGGTACACGCCATTTTGAAACTAGGGTTTTTGGGTAAGTGATTAAATGAAAGTAGGTATGCTTCTATAAACTTCTTTCCACTAACTGACTAATTCACTGCTATTTTTTTCGAATATTTTTAAATATTCATTTGTGTCTTTCGAGGAATATTTTTTTTTCTTATTCACCGAAAAATTGGGCTATCTGTACTTCTGATTGAAATTGCCCGTCACAATAACGTATTGAACTTTATTGTAAGCATTGCATTTTATTTGATATTTATCACCTTTATATTTTTAAGGCTTCTTCATAAGAAAACACGATTGTTTATTTTTTCTGTTTCATTCGTGTGTTGACAAAACGTGATAAGTATAATATTTGAATATATATGCATTAAAAATTTAAACTTTGTATACATATGTGTCTTACCTACAAAATACAGGTACCTATAAATTGTATTATTTTTGTAATTTTTAGCTAAAATATCGAACACATTCTCCTTGACCTTATAAATTTGACACTATATCTCTACATTTTTCCAGATACATATTAAAAAATCATTGAATTTCAGTTTATAACTTTTTTAATGAACTAAGTTAATGACCTTAAAAACAACATGGCGGATTTGACACGCGCTAAAAATTAAACTTTCAAAATTTTAAAATTGTTATGGACGACCTCTATCTGGTAATGAAACGAAAACGAATTCAAATAAATAAAAAGTTACAACTATTGCGTGCCCTTGAGCTTATTGTAAAATATTTTGTTATTCATTTTATAATTTTAGCAGGATTCTTTTCAACTTCTTATTGACAGATGTCATTTCTCTTCAGCCATCTCTGCCTTTTTACATAGACACTTACCTATATAATTTCTGATGATGTTTGATTTATTTTTCTGTGGAGCTGTTCAATTTTCATGACCATCTCAAGGACGCCATGGCTATTTGATTACAAAAAAATTTCGATCTTTTTCTGAGGGTGGCAATGGGCTCGTTGATTCGCAGGTCGACAGTTAGTTTGTTCCTGGCGATTGACCCAGCTACCTACCTCAAATGATTGGAAAGTAAAAAAAAATGAAATAATAAGACACTACTTAAAAATTAAGAATTTTCTTTATTCGAATTCACGAAAACACCACTCGAACTTTATGATAGTTTTTTTGTGATCTTTGTAAATAGGGGAAAAAATGTACAAATAATGTTATCTAGGCGTTATCTAAAAACCGTGTCGATATTTCACGGGCGTTATCTAAGTTTCAGTATGTAGACATCTAAATGCGATTGATAGGCATGTGTGTTTTTTTTATTTATAAAAGATAATGTAGTGTAAGCCATAAGATTGTAACTAAAAATGGCCTACTGACCTAGAAAGCGGCATTGAAAACTTGCCGCTAATTTAGTTGGATATTATGTCCTTTTATGGCTACCAAGAGTGCAAGTCGGTAAATGGTGGATAGGCATTTAAAAGTGATTAAATATTTAAATACCTACCAGATCTCACGCCTTAAATGTTAAAGAACCGAGGTCATTTAAATTTAATATTTTTTTACAAATAAATATTCGCATTTTTTTTATTGAAAATTAAAATTACAGAAAAGGATAGTCACTTCTCTTTGGAAATGTAATATTAGCGTCTAAAACCTTACAATGATGTCAAGGCAGGTCCGGATTTACCTCTCTGGGGGCCCTGGTGCAGAAAAAAGCTTGGAGACCCCCATACCCCCTGCACCCTCTTTAAGATTTCCTCCCACCATAAAAAAATCCCCCCCCCCTTTTTCTTCACAATGTAAACGATACACTTTAAGAAAATATCAATTGAATGGTTGAATGAAAAAAAGGCACGTTATTGGTTCATTCAGGTCATTTGGGGCCCGTAAAAGTTTTATTTCTTAACTAAAGGTGTCTTTTTCCGTACAAAATGTGGCTTTTAAGTCAAACGCGATCAAAATAAGTCCATAATATATTTTTACAGTTTTTTTTTCAAAGTTTTTGGGGGCTGGTTCGGTCGCATCACGGGAATCACCCTTTTAATCCGAGCCTGATTATAGGATATTTTCTATATTTTCCTTCGCCTTCATCAGTAATGAACATATTGCCATTTATAGAGATGCATTCATTGATGGCATTTTGCCAACTGGCTAAGGTGCGTTAACTGTGTCTTTCATATCCTGCTAAGGTAGTTAAACGATATGAATACAAATTTATGGTGTTATTGAAAAACATGGAAGACAGAAATGCCATCAGGTTTCTGCAATGTCAGCACATAGTAGGCGATTCAATTTGAACAAAATCACATCATGGGATCATCCATGCCAAAGGCTAAGGCTTAATCCCCAGTGCCCACGAAAAGTATCATAAATGATTTTTCGTTTCGCACCAGTCTTCAAAAAATATGAGAATCAAACCCATCTGGAGCTGGAAATACCGAACTTCAACTGAAGTGGTTGGCGTAGTTCCACGAGCCAAATGCAGCAAATCCCTCAACAACAACGTGGTAAGAAGTTGCACTTTATGTGAAGCTTAGTTGCGTTTGCGTTGAGTTGATTATTGCTAATAAACAAACTGTTTTATCAATATGGCTATGCGGTGGATATTTTTAAATTATCTTCTACAAATTTACGTAGGTACGTCGAGAAGTTATGATATATGATATTTTACTTCTTTGGTTGAATGCAACTAGCTTTTTCAGTGATCTCCGCTGTTTGTAAGATTGAATAGAGAAAAATACTTACACATTACTTATGGTATTTTCAATACTCACTGAAATCAAAACAAAGTACTCGATCCTTAGAATAACATGCATTCATCGTGATAATTATTGTGCCAACGAGAACCTTTTTACGTTACGTATCATCGTATCGATATCATGATTCATGATTGATATGCTCTGTAGACAACCTGACAATCTGATAACAATGTGTTGTTTACACAGATAACCACAGATACGAGGACTACCTACCGCCGCTGATTAGCGGGCGGTAGAAGCTCTGTTTATTTTTTGTAATTTTTTTTCTAATTAAAACTGTGTTCTAGTGATTACAATATTTTAAAAGTTAACCAGCAGTTCAGATGCTTACGCAGTGCAATTAAACACAGTGAATGCGCCTACAAATAAACAATTCAAAATAAAATAAAAAATTCCATAACCTCTAATTTTTGACAAGTGACATCGCGGCAAAGTGCTTGCAGTGGGTAGGTACCTACTTACTCGCCTGCATGACAGAAACAGACGCGCCAGTGCTATGTCCAGTGCAGAGGTACTCCCTGCAAGTACTTAAAGATATAATAACTAACACTGTGCCGCGAGTGCAATGTCGAACAAAAGAGTGGCCAAACATTGTGCTGAGGAGGCGCGTGAGGCGCAGAAAACGAGGAGGGCGACGGCTGAACTACTCAGCCCCGCCAGTGACAACTCCTGCTGTTTGTTCAGTGCATTGTGAGGATCTTGCTTCCACATCCAGATCTTCAGTGGCACCTTCATCGCCGAGCTCCCTGCTGACCAGCGGGAGACATCAGCAAATTCTGGAGAGGAAGATCAATCTTGGATGCTGGAATGCGAGATCTATCGCCAATAAAGTGGATGACATTTGTGAATTATGTAAAAGCCATGACCTTGGCATCCTCGCACTGACAGAGACGTGGCATGAGAGCTACCACTCAAGTGCCATGAAGAGACTGCGTGCACTGGGGTTCGCGACATTTGAGGAAGCACGGGCAAGGCCACATCATGGAAAAGGGACAGAGAATATTTCCTGGACCAACCATGGCGGAGTTGCGTTGCTAGTGCGTCCAGGATGTCGTGTGGAGAAGATTAACTTTTTTTCTTTCACGACATTTGAGTGCCTTGTATGTCGGGTATCTTCCGGTGCAACGCTCACAATAGCTATTGTATATCGCCCCGGCTCTAAGCCTGTTACGGCGGCGTTTTTTCATGAATTTCGGGAGCTCTTTGAAGTTTTAGTAACTCGTAATGAGATGTTTCTGATAGTGGGGGATGTTAACGTCAGGCTTGAGCGCAGAGATGACACCAATTGTGTTACTCTCACTGCCTTGCTTGCGGACTATGGCTGCAGACAGTGGGTAGATGCTCCCACTCATGACGCGGGTGGCCTACTGGATGTGGTCATCACTAGACAGGAGGATGCTCCTTTGAAAACAGAGGTAAGAGATGTGGGTTTGTCGGACCACAGGTTGGTGGTGGTACGTTTAAATCTAGGACGACCTGTTCCTGTATACAGGAAAATTACCTCCAGGTCCTGGAACAAATTTAAGATCGATTTCTTCAAAATGGATTTGTCTCTATCGCCGATCTGTTGTCCGGAAACCTACGTCTCAATGCACCCAGACACATTAGTTGGGCTGTACAATGACACCATGAAAAGTTTAATAAATCTGCATGCTCCCATTACAATCAAACATGTTAGGGAGCGGAATAGTGCTATCTGGTTTGATAGTGAATGCAGTGCGCTGAAACGCAAAATGCGACAAGCAGAGCGTAATTTCAGGAGCGGCAAGCCAGGTAGCACTAGAGAAATGTGGATAATTGCACAGGGTCTGTACAGGTCAGCTATCCTCCAGAAAAAGTCCCAGCATTATTGTACCATTATTGCTAGTGAAAAATGTCCACAGCGTTTATGGAGACTTCTGGAGAACGTGTCTGGTGGTGCCCGGGCCGGTGCGGGTCCGGTGACGACTGCTGGTGATCTCGCTGCTTACTTTCAAAGTAAAATACCGACCAGATATTCTCCCCTAGGGGTTAGTCCTGGTTCTCTGGGACTTTTGTGTAATTCACAGCTTGAAGTGCTTGGGCTGACCTCTATTGAAGAGGTGACGCGAGTTGTAGCGGGATCGCCAAATAAGCAGTGTGATCTGGATCCTGTGCCGACGTGGGTACTAAAAGAGTGCATTCTTCTAGTGGCTCCATTTATTGTTAGGTTTATCAATGGATGCCTAATGGATGCCACTATCCCCTCCTTTTTAAAGGAAGCGCAAATAACGCCAATATTAAAAAAGCCAAATCTCGATCCTAACGATCTCTCCAATTTCAGGCCGGTGTCAAACTTACCGTTTCTGTCTAAGGTACTGGAGCGCATTGTCTCTGATCGGCTGGTATCTTATCTGAGTGCTAACGATCTGATGCCTAAGAGGCAATCAGCCTATCGAAAATATCATTCGACTGAAACTGGCTTACTGACGGTGGTCTCAGATCTGATATCGGCAGTGGATTGCGGAGATCTTGCTCTCTTAGCGCTTCTGGACATGAGTGCGGCGTTTGACACCGTATGTCATGATATTCTGATAAGGAGGTTGGAGGGTTCGTACGGCTTGAGGGATAAGGCGCTGGCGTGGTTCTCCTCCTACTTGGCGGATCGCAAGCAGGTAGTGCGTACTTGTGACTGTGTCTCACCTTCCTATTCGCTGATCTCCGGGGTGCCGCAGGGGTCTGTACTGGGACCGATCCTGTTTATTTTATACACTGCTGACATTGAGAGTATAGTTGAGAAATGGGGCCTCATTACACATGCATATGCAGATGACTGGCAAATTTACTCTCAGTGTCAGCCACATATGGCACAAACTCTCAGTAACAGGGTGGCAGCTTGCATTGCGGAGATTGGTGAATGGATGACAAGCAATGGCCTAATCCTTAACATGGGTAAGACAGAAGTGATGTGGGCGGCTACAACCAGGCGTGATCATCTTTTGACAACTCGAGTACCACTCTCCATTGGGGGAGAGCTGATTCAGCCCTCCGACTCAGTCAGACTTCTAGGAGTCACACTGGATCGGAACCTCACAATGGGAGAGCAATTGAACTTGACTGTATCTTCCTCATTTTTTGAACTTCGCCAGATAAAGGCGATCAGGAGATGTTTACCGTCGGGAGCAGTCAAGACCCTGGTTAATGCCTTTGTGATGTCACGAGTTGACTATTGCTCAACGCTGTACATAGGTCAGCCGAAAAAGCAGTTCAACCGTCTTCAGTCTGTGCTGAATTCAGCGGCAAGACTCATATTCGGGATGTCTAAATTTACTCGCATTACTCCATTGTTAGGGAAACTGCATTGGCTTCGTTTTCCGGAGAGGGTGGTCTACCGTGTTTGTCTGATGGTGTATAAGGCTGTAAATGGTACAGCTCCTTCATATTTGGCTGACATGTTTACACCCGTTGAGAGGGATTTGAGGCGCCAAACGCTCAGATCTGCAGGGGATGGCGTGGTGGACTTGGTTCAGCCACACCGTCAGACACGCACTAATTTTGGGGACCGTGCTTTCCGGTTTGCGGGACCAATGGAGTGGAACAGACTGCCACCTATTGTGAGGAAGGCAAAGACTGTTGGTGTCTTTAAAGGAGCACTAAAGACACATCTTTACAAGAAATCTTATCCGTGATTTGAGAGGGCCCTTGAGGTGTGACACACACAAAAACGGCGCTCTTTAATTATGTGTACATTAAAATAAATTATCCTTATATATATATATATAACCTTAATACGGTGCAAGGCTTTTGGCTACAGATCAAACAATCAGTCCTACAAAAGTCAGGTAACATATTCCTCCTTTCAAAATGAAAAACACACTATACAATACAATATACAACCAACTCCAGCTCCTTTTTTCTAAATACTACCACTTTTGAGGGGGGAGGGGGGGGGGGGGGGGAAGAAGAAAAACTTTTCTATAAATTTTCAAAAAAGAAAAATGTTTTTACAACGTTGATGCTGTTTTTCTAGATCATCCATTGATCCAGTTGATCTGTAATGTTGGCGGCTAGGGTTTATTAAATTGGAATTTGTTTTATTTGTAAATGGATATTTTGTATTTGGATATTATTATTTAGTGATGTATAAAATGTAATTTGTCGTGTGTATGTGTTCCTTGACTTATAGGTTGGTATGCGGCTGACCACCCATGCTGTAAAAATGGTTCACTTTGCCAATGTCACCCCTGTCTCAGGGAAGGACGGCAAGAGTTGCAGGGTGTATGTCCATTTGAGATTTGGTTTTTATGTTGTAGGTTCACATGAGGCATGTGCAAGCGCGAACTTGTACGTGTCTGGTTGTGAGAATGCATGTAATGTGAATCTCCAATGTAACATATCTTTGCAACTTAGATTAGATTAGATTAGATTAGATCCATCATTTTTTTTTTTTTTTTTAATTCACCCCTCAGGCCTAAAGCAGCATAATAGACCCTTCACAAAGTTCAAATTGGAATTTTATCTCGGTGAATAAACGTCACACAACTACGTCTATCTAACTATGTTCCTTAGCAACCAATAACTTAAAACAAATTTAGTTTTTTGTTATTGGTTGCGAAGTAAGCCCCCCGTGCCACACAACTTTTTTTTTTGTCTGTGGAATTTGTACAAATTATTTTATACCAGCATCGGTCAATTCGTCCATTTAGTATGACTTTACTTAGCGTAGGAAAATAAAACAATGCATTATAAGAACACCAATAAGCATAGAGAAGTGAAGGACGAGAATGCTCTGTCTTAAGTACGGCAATTTACATAATTCTAAACAAACGCAAGTTCACATCCGGAAAATCTTGATTAAACTTTATCGTCAACTTGCTAAAGATACCGCCGCTCTGTTTTTATTCAACTGCAGGTAGCTATACCCTGTATAAAGCTATTTTTATTGTTTTAATCCTATTTGAATTTTTCTTCATTATATAGAGATAAACGCAATTAAGCTACACATATAGTGTAACTTCTTGCCGCGTTATCCCCGAAGGGGTCGCATGTGGCGAGTTGAACCTATTTATTTTTACAGGTAAGAGCCAACCACTTCAGTTGAAGTGGGGGTTTCCCAGCTCCCGAGGGGGCTGGTACTCATTTCTTGTGAAGGCTGAGTAAACCTTGCCGGTATTTTATTATGGAGTTTGAAATAAACACCGAAATAGGAAATCATTTCTGACACCCTCCTCGGTGGGATTTGAACCCGAGCTCACGGGGTAGAATGCAAGCACTCTACCAACTGAGCTATCGACCGGACAAAATGTAAAAAAGGAGATGAATGTCTTAATTAATTATAATACAAAATATATTGGCAAGTCAAGCAGGTATGAAAAAATTAAATAAAGTCAAAATAAAAAAGTTCCGAATAAGATGTTTTCTTTTTGGGAAAACGCAACAGGTTTGTGTAACTACAGACTTTTGAAACCAAGAAAAAAACAGTTGCAAGCCTATACCCAAACAACCCACCCACGTGACATCATGACTTTTTTGGTCTGTACGATTGTGCGGACCCATTCGATTGGATGATAACTTATTTTATGCATCCGTACTGTAACTGCCGCGCTGTCTGTTTGGCACATTTGCCAATAACCAATTAAAGTTCTCAAGAGAACATTCACAGTTCGCACACGAATCAAAATGAAACGGACAATAAATTTATTAATCCCATATTTCTTCGCACAGCTGTCTGTCAGCACATGACAGTTGCTGTCTAACGGCATTGACCCAAATGCGCCCCTTCTATATAGACAAAATGTAACGTATAAACTGAGTTACATTTCATTAATTTATTATAAAGTATTTAATTCATGATCTGTATACCTTATATCAAACAAAAACCGTAGAAAGTATTTCTTATATAAGTCTTAAATGCACCCTGCGCCCCTTTTGCCGGCATTTTCTGAAACTGGGGTGAAACTGAAATATATATAATTCGATCACTTAATAGCATTTCACAATCCCTGAAACAGAATTAATGATGTGAAATTTTATATATTAATTTAATCGAAAATTAACAGAACAATGTTAACGCGATAATGGACATTAATAATATGCGAAAGGTTCGAATAATATTGTAGTACTAAGTATGTATGTAAGTAAGTACCCGGCACATTAGCGTTTTGTAAATACTTGGGCATGACGAAAGGATTTGTCGATCCTGGTTTATCTTGAACAATCGACTCATCTTCAGTAAATTTCAGTTACAACTGGTTATCACTCGATCTATGCATTGTCTCATTGCAGTCAGTTTTCTCTAGAACCAGCTACGTCATATTTACGTGTTTATTTAAATAAAGTATTTACGTGAGGTTCCATCAACTGAAAACTTTTCGATGCCATTATTTGAGTGCTTGATCTTTAATATTCGTATTTCTTTTCAATATAAATAAACCACAAATATAAATATAAATAAAGTATAACTAAAACACAAATAAAGTACTGATAGATTTTTAATTTAATTGTTTAAATTTCCGTTTTTCATAATTTTCGAATAGTTTTCGAATTTCGAATTCATGAATGTTAGTGGGAAGGTAATTATTTAACAATAAAAAAATACAGTTTCATATAATTACTCACTTTCAAGTTATAACTCGTTTGAATAAAAAAAAAATTTTTAAATACATAAATGCAAAATACGTGTTTTTTTGCTTATTTGATCATTTTTCGGGTAGTAATCATTTTATCTAGAAAGTGTGTATCAAAAAAAAAACTAGGGCAACATCCATAATTTATATCGATACAAATGAGATACTAGATAGGTAAGATCAATACAGTATATCGTTATCTTATCTATATTACGCCAAGGAGGAAGCACTTCTTTTGCACCTTCGTGGCTATTGCAAACAGCTGTTTCGCGCATTTACACTTATTTGAAAAAAAAAAATCGCAGCCATATTATTGAACACACATACGTATGTATGCACTGCAAAATCATTGCAAGTGCAGGTAGGTACACAATTTTCCATATTATTCACATTGTAAATAATATTATGCACATATACCTTCGAGGAAACATCACTTGATTATCAGCGTTATTACTGACAGTTTATGTGCGTACTCGTATTTGGTGGTTTAGTTTAGTGTATCGCGTTCAAGCAAACATTTTTTGCTAAATAGTATACCGCAAAAAAGTGACGTTATGTGTGATGTTGTTTAATTAATCACTCACATGTGCCTATGAATGGAAAAAAAGTCCACCAGTTTTCCATACATAAACTTCAAATATATATTTCATGACATGAAGTACTTATATAATATGAGCTTTAATAATAATCATTAATCTTGATTTGTTTTTATTCTATTTTTTTGCGTTCTTATCGCTCCTGTAATTAAGCGTGTCTTCATTATTTACAGATTATTTTCAATTCAGTGTCATTAAAAAAAATATTGTGTGATTACTTAAATCGCTGATAAAAACTTAACACTAATTAATTTGAAGTTTCTTTCTACTTGCACATTAATAAATAATGCATTGATTGGTGCCAGACATTCTAAACTGAGAATTAAATATTTCTAAAATTAACGCTACGACTCAAGTGATGTGTAGAAGCGTACTTTCATTAAAATTTGAATGTAAAAAATATAAGATATCAGTGAAAATTATTGAAGCAACCTGAAATTATAAAATTGATCAAAAAAAATAATTAAATGAAGCTGTTGTATCCATTTCATAACAAAGGTATTAATATAAATAATACCTTACTATACTTAAAAATATATAAATCATTGTTATATGAGTATGAAAAAATTACTACCTAACAAAAATTACTTTGAATAGCAAAAACAAAAACAAAAAACCTTATGACATAGGTACTGATAAGTGATAACAATCACAAGTCATGTTTTAAGTAGAAAAATCAGCAACAAAGACATCGATTCATTTTTACTTATTTGGTATGATATTCTAAAACTGTGACATATTTTAGTACATTTTTTAGTATTCCAATTTAAATTTTATAAGAAATATACAAGTAATCGCTATCTACAAATGACAGGTGCATACAAATGCTTAGTACCTATACAAAATCTATCGTCTCACATGATTGAACGACTTCGTTCACACTAGGCGGATAATTACTCAGGAAAACATTTTTCAATCCAGCTCTTCGCTTACAAAAATACCAGAAGAATTTCAGTTTTTCATCATCAGATACGAAATAAAATGTGGGTGGTTAGGTACTTTGTAGTATAAGAATATTTACATTTTAAACGACAAACTTCTCTGTCTTGTTGGCATTCCACCTTCTTTACATTATTATCTCACTATCAAAGCCAACCATATTCGACACAACACAAATATGAATGTAAATACTTATTACTAAAATATGAAAAAAAAACTACGGTAATATAATCAATGCACCTTCACAATAACATAAATGCTATCTAGCATCTTTTTAAATGTGGTGGATAATTCGTGAATCTATAATCAAAGTTGCGGATAAATATTAACAAAATACGCAATAAAGCTACACATATAGTAAGTACCTACCTAACTTCTTGCCTGCGTTATCCCCGAAGAGGTCGCATGTGGCGATTCGGGACCTATTTATTTTTACGGGTAAGGAGGCTGGCCTTACATCAACCACTTTCAGTTGAAGTGGTGGTTTCCCAGTTCCCGGGGGGCCTGGTTCTCATTTCTTGTGAAGGCTGAGTACACCTTGGGATCGAACCCTTGCTCTCGGCATGGAATGCAAGCACCCTACCAATTGAGCTATCGACCGGATTTTTTACGAGCTTGGTCGTCGGTACAAAGCGCCAATTCTTAAGCAAGACCCAGTTGCTGTAAGGGTGGATGGACCTTTTGATGACCGGTCTTTGGTAAAGGTTTATGAATTTTTCAACCCTGCAAAGAGATTTGGATACAGTATAAATGGTATTTTTTTGTATTCCGCCGGGATTCGAACCCACAACCTTCCATTTACGAGTCCGAAGTGTTATTACCACTGGGCTACGGACCGGTCTATGAAAATTAAAACCTAAATCTCGAATGATCATACACCTTACAGCTTTTGCCGCCCTACCCTGGAAAAGGGTGACAATGGCGAAGTGAACCAATTTTTACAGAACAGGTGTCAGTCTCATACCTACCCATAAGTTACAACTCAAAGAACATGTCAATCATAAGCTACATTAATAAACTTTTAGTCTGAAATCGCTTCATCTAAAGATGAAAGTGCTTTAGGTACCCTAAATTTTACGGGAAAGTTCTTCTTGATAGATAACTTTTGAATTTTCATTTTTGATTATAATTTTCAGGGCAATACGCAGTGCAGCTCGAGATGAGCGCGGTGGCGCCGCCTCCTGCTCCCCCACAGCGCCCCCCGCGGACACGACTCCCCCTTGTCATGAGGCAGGGGAGCTTCTCCCGCTTGGGGTTTATTATCAATTCAGCAGTCAACAACGCCGTTTCCAATAGAAATAAACCAAGTAAGTCCAAAATATTTTTTTTCAAATTACATTATTATCTTTTCATCGAAACCCCTAAATTTAAAAAAATCGAACTTCCAATTCGAATGCTGAGGATAATCGCTTTTTTATTTTGCCCCATCCCTAAAGTTGTGATTTTCAAAAATGGTGACATTTGGAAAAGACGGTACCTGCATACCTACGTTTTACTTTAAATTAATTATTTTCTTTAAATCTATTTCATTAAATATTTGTTAGTTGTACATTTGTTTACCTATGTATTTGTCTTATAAATATTTTAAAGGTCAAATTGCCCGTTATTTTGATAAATTCCAAATCTTCATTTTTAATCGTTTTGAAAGCTCCCGGTGCAAAAGTGTTCTAGTGATAACGATACAAATACGGACACCTGTTTTACCGATATCGATAGAATAATGCTGTGAGTAACGAAAATAATCCTGATATGTGTGGATTTGTGTATACAAGTATTTCTTTAACAACAGCTGCTAAATTATTTATTTATTTATTTTTACCAAGAAAAGGTTGTCTGCTATAATTTTTACTATGTACCTTAAAAATGTACGTAAGAAAGGAAGACATCATGGACCAAAGACAAAGTTAAAGAATTATTTGTGACCTCTTTTTGGTGTGTTTATTAAGAGTGATGAGTTTTTTTTCCAAATTCATCAGAGTTACACAGAGTTATTTTAACGTTAATCATGTAATAAAATGTCTTTGTTCTCAATTTTGACACATGAATATTTTTTGAACGGGGATATTTGAAGAAGCACGATCACATCACAGAGCTTGACGTCAGATAATGTTATGTACGGTGATAGATGAACGCCATTTCTTTACACTATTTTTCGGCTGAAATGTCTCGAATCCGCAATCATCCGTGCGTGGGTGCTGTTTATTGACCAAAATACAAACTAATTGTGATAATCAAACATTAAACTTGTTAAGTTTTAGTGCAAGGCTTTGCCATGGGCGGTAAGTGCTGACTTTTAGCGCCCATTTGTAAAGGGCGACCTCCGCTTTTGGAATTGCAAAATTCAAGGATGTTTTATCGCTCAAACGCAGACGGTAAATGCACATAATTCATAATTGGTGTTGATTTTCGTCTTTGTGCGTGTTTTCTGATTTGACTTGATAACCTCTCGTTAACTGCGCACTTTTTTTTGGTTAGAGTTGCGAATTTTCCGCTGCCTAACTTTTTTATTTAACCGATATTTTTGAATATTTATCTTTTTTGACGCCGGACGCTGTCAGGCTGGATGCCGCCCAGTGCGCCCCTTCCTGGCCTCTGTTGTTTCACTAACTTCTCTGCATTCTTTCTGTGTATTCTCTTATTTAACTCCGCCAATCTAACCTATATTGACAATACTTCAACATTCGCAATATACAATACCTACATGCTATTGTTATATGGAAACACCTTTACAATCCGAGATGTGATCTCTTCGACGTACGACATCTGTAAATATCTCACAGACAAACTTCATACAACAGAACTCTGTTATAATATAGCAATATTATCAAGTTTTTTGTGTTAATTTCTGTTATGAAAATATGCCAACAGAAAAAATTATCACCTTGCTGGCTTCCTTTGTAAAGCGTTATCAAGCAACAGTCTATGG
The DNA here is from genome assembly GCA_951799405.1 of Agapetus fuscipes. Classification (NCBI taxonomy): domain Eukaryota; kingdom Metazoa; phylum Arthropoda; class Insecta; order Trichoptera; family Glossosomatidae; genus Agapetus; species Agapetus fuscipes. The sequence continues at coordinate 6,362,449 of OX637358.1, read as the reverse complement.
CAGGAGTACTTACTTACATTGAACTGTCAAAATTATATATTTTATATTTTAACAGTTCAAATGATAGGTTATGAGGTTGACCACCTTTACTGTAATAATCATTTTGCTTTTCCCTGTTTCAGGGAATGGTGGAAGCGTTACAGAATATGCAATAGATTTATTTTTGAAAGTAAACTGATCAATGTGTCGTGAATGTAGACTCTTATCGGTGTTATTCTCAAACAGCAAATCCATGGCTCATCCGCAGGCCATAGAAAAAATCGATGATCCGTAGATTAGCTATGGATCAAATGTTTTGTGAAAAGCACAGCATGTTGTAACATCTTTGCACTTTAGATTATGGTTATAATAACATTCTGAATTTGTTAAAATGAAAATATACACTTTTCTGGAAATCAAACTTATTTTATTTGGATATATTATGTATATTATCTCGTAACTGATCACTTGGCATGTAAAGTTATACTGAGAACACTTGTAAATAACATAACACCTTCATTCACTTAACCTTTTCGCTTCTGAATATTCTGGCTGTATGAATACCCTCAATACGGAATACTTTTTCAAGCACATTTATGGACTTCCTACCTTGATTGATGGACATTACTTCTCACTATGGGAACAGTCACATGTATTAGTTATTCGAGAACAAAAAACACCAAGGTCTAGCACATATTTCCACTTATAGACTTTTGAATAGTTGAACAGAGATGTCGCGGATAAGTTCAAAGTTGGATGACGTATATGATTGACAGCCGCACTGTATGCAAGTTTACACTTGCCACCTATGCGTGTCGAAGGGTTAATAATAAGATGGTCCGAGGAAGTTCTTCACATTGTGTTCATGGACCAAAGAAAAGCCTCTGTTTACTAGTCAGAGGTTCTACTTTTAAATTTACAGCTAACTGATTGACATGAAGAGAGCAACGCTTGACAATGCACGCCTGTTTTGCTAGTGCAAAGGCTTACTAAAGGGTGTTTTTTTTAGAGGTATAGAACTTTAACTTGGCAACACTGTTTTAACTGGCGGCCATTTTGTCAGCTGTTAAGTGATTTGTGTTTAGTTTAGTTTGGCATTTCAACATGAATAGACAACTCGTGCAACAATTGAAGCCACACGATCACCTAGCAAGGCGTAGATTCGGTGAATGGGTCCAAAACAAGATTGCTGTAGATCCCGATTTTCATAAGAGAATTTTGTTTAACGATGAAGCTCACTTTTGGTTGAATGGCTACGTCAATAAACAAAACTGCCGTATTTGGAGTGAAGATAATCGTCAAGTGTATGTTGAGACACCGTTACATCCAGAAAAACTGACTGTTTGGTGTGCTTTATGGGCTGGTGGAATCATTGGTCCGCACTTCTTTATAAAAAGATGCTGGCCAGAACGTTACAGTCAATGGTGACCGCTATAAAGCCATGATTACTGACTTTTTCGTTCCTCAATTGAACAACCATGATGTGCCGGAGCTGTGGTTTTAACAAGACGGCGCAACATGTCACACAGCTCGTGCCACAATTGATTTACTGAAGGAAACGTTTGGTAACCGCATAATTTCACGTTCCGGACCCGTGAATTGGCCTCCAAGATCGTGTGATTTAACACCGCTAGATTATTTTCTGTGAGGATATGTGAAGTTGCTAGTCTACGCCGATAAGCTCAAAACGATCAACCACTTAGAGGACAACATTCGCCGCGTTATTGCCGATATACGGCCACAAATGTTGGAAAAAGTTATTGAAAATTGGACCTCCAGATTAGTTACGTCCGAGCCAGCCGTGGCGGTCATATGCCAGAAATCATATTTAAATTATAATGCCAAAAGATTATCTTTCGAATAAAGCCAACTTCATGTTAATCTTAAAAATTCATCCTTGTTTTATTCCGTTTCAAAGTTCTATACCTCTAAAAAAAACACCCTTTATTATTTTGTTATTGGTTGCTAAAGACCTTACTTACTTCCATGAACTAGTGATGTTTACCCTATAATCTAAGTTGCAAAGATGTATTGGGTCATATTGAATGCATGCCCACAAGCAGGCACATGTAAGTTCGCGCATACATGATGTTCCAATTTTATTGTCTTTTAATGTGTTTTTACTTAAACCCTGGTTTTACTTTTAATCGTTGACCTAATTGTCTATGAGATATGAACTGCTTGCAATAAATTGTCTGGATTAAAATGTAACACATTCAGCCTTATTAATTAGATTTGTTAAACCAAAAATCACACTTAATAAACTACTATTTAGCAAGGGAAAATTTACTCGGTTTGATAATAATAATAATAATAGTTCTACACTTTTATAGCGCCATTTCGTAACTGAAGTCACTTCAAAGGCGCTTTGTAGGAATGTCGATCAAAACCTTTTTATGAACAAGTGGGCTTGTATTTTTTATGGTTTGTGTATTAACTAGAGATGCCACGAATAGTGAATTGGCTGAATACCGAATATTCGGCAACGCTGTCGGCCGAAGCGCCGAATATTCGGCCGCCGAATATTCGGCGCTTCGGAGAAGAATGCTGTGGCAAACGAGTTGGATTTTTATTTGAAAACAGTTCGCCTAGATCGGAAGGCCGATCCTTACAAGTGGTGGTCAGCAAACGAAAAACAATACCCGAACCTTTCGAAATTTGCAAAAGTTTATCTTTCTTCGCCTGGAAGTAGCGTTTATAGTGAGAGGCTATTTTCTGAGGCTGGTAACGTTTACGATGAAAAGCGCAATCGTTTGCTACCAGAAAATGCTAAAAACTCGTTTTTATCCATCACAACTTACCACTGATTAATTTTAAGTACTAAAATGTTGTAATTTGGAAATAAATAGATAATTTTTGAGTAAAATAACGTGTCTTTTTTTACATGATTTGCTATTCGGTATTCGGCCGAATAGTACGCACTATTCGGCCGAATACCGAATAGCAAAAAAGTGGCCGAATAGGCCGAATACCGAATAGTTGCCGAATATTCGTGGCATCATTAGTATTAACACTGTGAAAATTCTTTTTTTTTTTTTTATTGTTATTCAATTAAAGAACACTTTTTAAGTTTCAAAACACTGTTTTTATTTCCACAAATCTCTAATATATTTAAAATTATCAATTTTTAAATATTTTAAATATTACAAACGTTTTCGACCAATATAGTCATCTTCAGGTAGTGACTACTAGTGTGGAATGGCTCATTTTTATTTTTCTTCCCCATTGCGATCATAAACAATGAAGCCCCATTCCGGGTAGGTAGTGATCTTTTGTTTGTCTAAAGTTGCTGGCCATGTTTGAGTGTAACCGAATATCTCAATGCCCTCATTCAGCCATATTGGATTTCTCATTGTCTCTGGTTTTTTATTGTGATGCAGGACAATTTTGCCCCCGTTTTCATGTATGCCTCCTTCGAATGTGAGTGAACGTAGAATTAGCATCTAAATTTCCTCAAAAATACTTTAAATAGTGATACCGATATATTTTTTCTTGACACTATTGAATTTTTATCTTAAGCATTGAAAATATAAGTACCTGTCCCAAACCTTTTTTGATTCCCAGAAGATGACTTTTTAATTTTTTACATTTCCTTCACTGCCATTTTATATGTAGACTAATATTCACATATAGAAACGGGAAACTGGCGCGTTAGAGGCCTAAGTGGCATCCCATGAACCAATCTTGATATGTCTTGTTCCTCCTGTGAGGAACTCCAAATGATTGCCTTGCATGTAGACGAATAGCGAAAAAGATGGATGGACATTGCTGCAACCAATCCTAAAATTTAAACAAAAGCTGGACCATAGTCAAGTGGTAATGCTTCAGACTCGCAAATGGATGGTTGTGGATTGGGATTCCAGCGGAGCACAAAAACATACCATTTATATTTTCAAATATGCTCTTTGATGGTTTGAAAAATTCATATACCTACACCAAAGACCGGTCACAAAAGGTCCATCCAGCCTTACAACAACTGGGTCTTGCTTGAGAATTGGCGCTTTTAAGTGACGGCCAAGCCAGTAAAAAAAGTCCGGTCGATAGCTCAGTTGGTAGAACACTTGCATTCCATGCTGAGAACAAAGGTCGATCCCCACCGAGGGTATCAGACGGCTGGTTGTTCTCTTGATAATGGTGTGATAGCATCAGAAAGCGCTCAAGGAAATTAATCAACTTGTGAAGAAAAACATCATACTTTATTTTTACATTATTAATTTGAAATTTATCTTCACAATGTCAATACACAAACCCCTAAACTTTTTAAAAATATTCATTACATTTGTTCATTTTTAAATGTAGATTGTACGTCATAAAATGGTATGATCGTCCACCACAATGTAATTCTAGACTGTTCCATTGTTGGGCGTGTGACGTGTCAAGCTTCTGTACTCGCATTCCTCAAGGATGAAACCAGTACATAGAATAAACCAGACGTGGGAACATGTGAACATAGTGCTGGGCGATGGAAACCCTTGTATTACCAATATTCATTAGTACTAATCAATAAGAAATCAAATAATTAATCCTAAATAATCTATGTGTAGCTTCTGTTACATTCTTAATAACGTTTAATTAAAATTATAAGAAATCTTAACTAATCGAACGTTTTCAATAAGCTGTATTATGAAAGTTTAATCCGTTCAATGAAGTATTGACAGTAATTAATATATTTGTGCAACGTTCCTGCAAAATATGTGATTTATTTTTATTACTTCGAATTGTGTTTTAAATGCCTGCTGTGAGATTTGTATCCGGCGCAAATCTTAAAAAATATTGCTATTTTGTTCAGATAAATATGACTTATTTTGTGTTACTAAAATTAACTTTAAATTCCTCCACATCTTGAGAGGAACAAGCTCATAAATTGGTCAGCATGATCCGAAGAAAGGATACTCCGTGGTACACCCAACAACATTTTTGTCTTCCGGATAATTTCCGGCAAATCCGCCTGACTCAAAGCTGCAATGTCCATTGGAACATTCCGTGCAACTGCAACTGTCACAATTACCAGCCCGGTACATCTGTTTTTTTTATTATTTGTTTATTCCATTAATTTTTTGTTTGTTAAAAACAATACTTTTTATGATCACTCTTAGGATAGAAGTAAAGATAGGTTTCTTGGTCCCAAAACAACCAGCAAAATATTTTCTAAAGCATATTACTAAAGATTGCTTTCTTGATCCCAAAACTCGGTAGAATATTTTTCATCATTTCAACAAAAGCCTTGTGTGTAGCTCCGCTCTATGAACTAAAAATTAGCTGAATTACTGAAATCAACAAGAGATATTCATAACATAACCTACTATATCTTATTTCTTATCTGTCATTGTAATAGGTCGTTGCTGTGTGGGGAGTTTATTTGCACACTTCAACTAAATCTTGGGCAGATCCCTTGACTAGTTTTAAACGATGAATATAATCTATAATCTAAGTTGCAAGGATATATTCATTCAAAGCTCTCAGATGTATGCCCACAAACAAACACGTGTAGTTCGCGCTTACAAATGCTGATTGTGTACTTACAAATGCTGATTGTGTACTTACAAATAAAATCCAAACCTCAAATGAACATAAGCCCTGCAACTCTTGCCGACATTCCCTGAAACAGGGGTGACATTGGCAAAGTGAACCATTTTTTACAGTATGGGTGGTCAGCCTCATACCAACCTATAAGTCAAGGAATACGAGTAATAAATAACATTTAAGTATAAGAAAACAACAAAACCTTAAAAATAAATCTATACAAAAAAAGTAAAAAATGTCTTATGCAAAAAATGTAGCAAGCCAATAAACCAACATTAAAAATCAGCATTGCAGATTAGCCGCCACTTCTTCCTGTCCTTGCATACTTCTTTCATTTCATCCAGAGTCATAACTTTTTTCATACAAGCTCTCCTTTTATTATGACTCTGGATATCCCATTCACTCGCTATTTCGAAAATTTGGTCCATCCATACCTTTCTCGGTCTTCCTCTTCCACGACATCCATCAATTCTTGCAGCATATACTTTCTTTGTCATTCTTTCCTCATTCATTCTCTCCAAATGTCCAAACCATCTAAGTATACTTCTTTTAATCTTTACTTTCACACTTTCTCTTACACCGCATTCCTCTCTAACAAAATCATTCCTCACCCTATCACTCCGTCTTTTTCCAATCATACTTCTTAAGTAATCCATTTCTACCGTATGGACTTTACTAATCTCACTTTCACTCACCGTCCAGGCTTCACTTCCATACATCAGAGTGGGCACTAGTATACCACCGTGCACCGCCAGTCGAACATTTTTTGAAAGATTCTGGTTTTTGGCGATGCTAGCGGTAGCACCCAGTACGCACCTGCCTTTCATTATTCTTCTTTCAAATTCACCGGTCATTCTTCCATCTTTTTCAAACTTACTTCCCAGGTATACAAACTCATTTACGACATCAACATTCATTCCATTAATTTTAAATTCATAATTCATATTTTCATCATCTCTTTCAAAAATCAATACTTTCGTCTTACTTGCATTCAACTTCAAATGGTTACCTAACAAAGCTTCATTCAATCTAGAGAGCATTGTTTGCAATTCTACTGCAGAATCAGATACAAGAACTGCATCATCTGCATACAGTAGAACACTCACTTTGCTCTCTCCTATCATCAATCCACAATCATTAAGTCTAGCATCCCTGACACACTTGTCCATAACTATGTTAAATAGCCATGGACTCATCACACATCCTTGCCTCACACCCTTATACACTTCAAACCACTCACTATACTCACCATCAATACGGACACATGCCTTACTATTTTTATAGTTTGCATGCACCGCACCTAGGAGAGCCCCATTCACTCCGTATGCTTTCAAAACATCCCATAACATACCTCTGTCCACTGAGTCAAAAGCCTTTTCCAGATCTACAAAGGCCGTGAACAGCTTCCGCCTCACCGACAATTGTTTTTCAACAAGTTGTCGTAGAGTAAAAATCTGATCAACACAGCCTCTACCGGCCATAAAGCCGGACTGTATATCGGAAATCCTTTCACTAGTAGTCAGAATCACATTTTTTATAATCACCTTACAGAAGACTTTTCCTGGTATACTGAGTAGACTGATTGGTCTGAAGTTCTGACAGTCTTTTTTGTCCCCTTTACCTTTGTAAATGGGAACAATGACTGCCTTTCTTCAATCCATCGGTACTACTCCTGCATTCACACAAAGCTTACATAATTCGTACATCCAATCTATCACACATTCACCTCCTGCTTTCAACATTTCACCATTTATACCATCAAACCCAGCAGACTTCCCATTCTTCAGACGTGAAATAGACACTTTCATTTCTTCTTTCAAAATATTCAATTCATTCTCTTCATCTATCTGTTCATAAATTCTTCTTTCACCCTGACCAAAAATTTCTTGAAAATAGTTCTTCCATCTCTTGCATACTTCTACATTCTCCCATACCATCTCACCGGCAGCACTTTTGACTCCTGGAGTGATCAATGCAGAAGATTTATTTCTATCCGCATTGATCCACCTCCAAAATTCCTTCTTACTGTCGGTGAAACTTCTGTTAATCCTTTCATCAATCTTTCTTTGTTCATTCATCTTGCTTTCATAAATTATAGTCTTCGCCATTCTCTTAGCTGTCTTATATTCGTCTTCTAGCTTTCTATCATTTCTATCATTCAGCCAATTTTCATAACACTTTTTCTTAACTTTCACAGCTTCTTTCACTCTATCATTCCACCAGGCATCTCCTTTCAATCTTCCACCTTTCGTTACCCCACATGCTTTTTTAGCGCATTCAGTCATTCCTTCTTTCAGATCTTTCCACATACTTTCAATATCTTTTCCACACACACTCTTCTCAAGTTCACTCACACTTAAAATTTTGTGGAGCTCTGATACATACTTCTCTTCATACTTCTCTGATACATAATCAATGTTTATAATACAGAAAAATTATATCTGTACCAAATTTTGGTTTATTAGATTTGGCATTTAACTAACGGATGTCTATAAGATCGGCCCTAAGTAAAAACATCAACCTTTTGAAATGTAAATATTCTAAAACCCTTTAATGTGCACGCTGGCTAGAATGAGATTTCAGATTGTATTGATTCCTGTCAATTTTATTTTATTCCCTAAAAGACCATGATCGCTGTAAAGAAAAGACATGCACACATATATCACAGTTCTGTGAATTTTTTATGCAAAATATTATTAATATAAACTCAGCACATCCAAACAAGGAACAAAGCTGTATGAAAAGAAAAAACTTACCTCAATACATATTTTATTTGTCATTCAAATGACGAGATATTGTAATAAGAATTCACGTAGCTCGTACTTCCTCTACGTTGGCATGCAGGTGTCGGTGAATACTTCAGCTTTTATGTATATATATAGATACCTACTCACTACATCAGGTAAACAGCTGATAAGAAATTGGCCAAGATAACTGTTATATAAATAGTGTGCATAGTGAAATGCTCTAGTGGTTATTATATGCAAATAACCTTGCTTCAGCTTGATATAATTAATATATGGTCCCCCGAGTGCTTGTTTGTCTTATGTCCATCAGAAGTAATTTCACATGAGAGCAATGTTTGTATGTGTACTGGACCAACTTGTCTTATGAAAACTGGAAATTGATTTTCAAAAAACTCTCACATTATTGTGTTTTCTGTTTTTTTTTTCTTAGCTCAGATTGTGTAGAATGTGATTCTTCAAGACAATTTCATTGAAAGATCATCATTGAATCAGATGGTAGATAAGCCAAACAAGCACTGGGGGGACGGTATGTAATGTTACTTAAATACATAGATAGATCACAAATAAATTTCCTATTGTACAGAGAATGTATTTGAAAACAATTCTGTTGCGAAATTTCTCTTTTGTTTTGCAATGACAATAACAATATTAGGATGATTTATTCAGTGAGCGCTGTTTTTTTATGAATCACACCTCAAGAGCCTTATGCGAGCTTGGTCGCCGCTGTAGAAAGTGCCGATTCTCAAGCAAAACTCAGTTACTGGAAGGCTGGATGGACCTTTGGTGACCGGTCTTTGGTGGTTCAACCCAGCGAAGAGCATGTTTGAAAATATAAATGGTATTTTTTTTGCTCGGCCAGGATTCGAATTCACTACCTTCTACTCACGGGTACAAAGTGTTAACCACTAAACTACAGACCAATCAATGATTGCCAACAGGTGTACTTTTCATCTGTCGACATTATCAAGGCCCTACCATATCTGCAATCCGGTACTTCAAATACTCAGATTCAAATCTCTACCCACAATGAATTCTTGCCAAAAGTATTAGACAAAAAGTGTTCTAGGTTGTACACTCCATTAACTTGAAGTGTGCTTCATTTATTTTTGCATATTACTCGCAGGCAAACACTCGAGAGGAAGTAACACATTATACTCGGTGATCTACCATGTTGAATTTTAAACCGGGAAGCTGACATGTTATTTTTTAAACACGTCGCCCCATTAGTGCTTGTTTGTCTTATGCCCATCAGAAGTAGTTTACATGAGCAATGTTTGTATGTGTACTGTACCAATGTGTCTTATTCTAAATCTAAATCTAAGCTGCAAAGATATGTATCATTTGAGATTCATATTGAATGCATTCCCACAAGCAGACACACATAATTTCGCGCTCACACATGCCGCATGTGGACCTACAATGTAAAAAACCCAATCTCAAATGAACATAAGCCCTGCAACTCTTGCCGACCTTCCCTGAAACAGGGGTGACATTGGCAAAGTGAATCATTTTTTACAGTATGGGTGGTCAACCTCATACCAAATCTTATTAAAACTGGAAATTGATTTTAAAAATATTTAAAACAACTCTCTTGAATCAAATGCTGGATAAGCCAAACAAGCACTCTGGAGGGACGATGGGTGGACACGGTGACGTGCATACGTAGTGTGTATCTTTGTTTTATCAATCATTCCATTAATAAAATGCTATGCACTAGACTTGCCAACAAAACTTTAACTGTATCCTGCCACTTTTTCAATATTTTTTATCAAGAACCTACGCAAAAGTACATTTTTTAACTAAATCTCTTTTACCTGCTAATGTATTCTTTCTTAGCCTTACGCCCTTTCATACGGCATAGTCTGGTGGAAAGGATGGGAAGTTTAGTAGTGTATGGGGATGTTTGAAAGCTCTCACGGTTGGTCTACCATACATTTTTTAACTGAAACCATGGGCAAACCTGTCCCTTGGGAGGCGTTTGGACTCTTAGGGGGCGATTGGGGGGAGGAAAGTTCCGTGTAACATGTGCCTAGCAATCTAAGTTGCAAGGATATATTCATTCAAAGCTCTCAGATGTAAAACACGTGTAGTTCGCGCTTACAAATGCTGGTTGTGTACTTACAAATAAAATCCAAACCTCAAATGAACATAAGCCCTGCAACTCTTGCCGACATTCCCTGAAACAGGGGTGACATTGGCAAAGTGAACCATTTTTTACAGAATGGGTGGTCAGCCTCATACCAACCTATAAGTCAAGGAATACGAGTAATAAATAACATTTAAGTATAAAAAAAAACAACAAAACCTTAAAAGAAATCTATACAAAAAAAGTCAAAAATTTCTTATGCAAAAAATGTAGCTAACTAATAAACCAACATTACAAATCAGCATTGGTGATTTCGAGGTGAAACCAGACATTGATCCTTTTTTGGAAATCCCGTGCCTGCCCCTGTTGACGATCCTGGCCAACCTCACTGGTCCGTAGTCCAGGTGGTAACACTTCGGACTCGTAACTGGAAGGTCGTGGGTTCGAATCCCGGCGGAGCACAAAAAATATACCATTTATATTTTCAAATTTGCTCTTCGCTGGGTTGAAAAATTCATAAACCTTTACCAAAGACCAGTCATCAAAAGGTCCATCCAGCCTTACAACAACTGGGTCTTGCTTGAGAATTGGCGCTTTCTACAGCGACGACCAAGCTCGCAGAGGGCTCTTGAGGTGTGATACACACAAAAACAGCGCTCACCAAATAAATCAGCCTAATTTAATTTTTTTTTTTTAACCTCACTTATTCAACCTCAACCCTCAACAATTCTCATTAGGTTTATCAGTTTTATTTATTTGTCACCATATAGGTTAACTTACACTATCCCTTTGTTGCTTTACTTGGCAACAATTGTTGTGATTTTCCGTTGAAAGTTTTTCTTGATGGTTTAGATGATCTGAGGAGATTCAATGGCGTCTACACATTTCAAGAGGTAAAAATAATTATGACGTCACGCGACTGGGTTGCTAGGGTACAGGCTAACAAATAATCTGTTATTAATTACTAGTTACGTCTGTTATCTAGTATTATACACAAAGCTGCAGAGAGTTAGTAAAACTATTGATTTAAAGCCAAAACTATTGATTATCCCTTCATTGCAAACATAGAATTAGAGGGTTCATCAGGGACCTGTTAGATTAATGTTTTAGACAATGATCACCTTGTTAATATTGGTGTGTGTTGTGTTGTTGGCAGGCAACGGTGGTGACACGTCATGGTGCTTCAGCCAGGTGAAGGGTACGCTGGAGGACGACGTGACGGAGGCGGACCTCATCAGTTGCGTGGAGTTCAACCATGATGGGGAGCTGCTGGCCACCGGAGACAAGGGGGGAAGGGTGGTCATCTTCCAGGTATATCACCAGCCCCTTCTGCCATTCATGATGATGAAGTACAAAATTGATTGGATGTGTTATTGCAAAGGCGCTTGTCCATGTGATTGGAAGAACAGGTGAGTCTTGAGATGTCTTTTGAACAGTCTCTCCAAATCCAGTTCCCTGAATGAGGCGGGAATAGCATTCCAAGGCATTGAAGTGGCCGCCTTGAACGCGCTTTTCAGATGCAACATCCTAATAATATTGATACCTTAAAGGTAAAAGTGAATAAGTGACTTTAATCTAACATGGGTTCTCAGATAAATACACCATTTTTTGTATTTTCTACGAGAGAAAACACTAAAAAAGTGTGAAAATCGTGTAGTTTAGAAATATAATTAGTTCCCTTACTGCGATAAATTACACCCAATAAAATGTTTTATCCACAATTTCTCAAATCAGTGCATCAACACTTATTCAGTTTTACCTTGTTGGACCTCCTGTAAACAGGTACTTTTTAGACCTACTCACGTTTATATCAAGTAATGGCCATAATGCTTGCCATTCACGCTACGGTCTACCGGAGAGAGCAAGATCCAAAATTGTTTCATGACCTGTCCACAGTCTAGTGGTTAGCGCTTCGGACTCCTAATTGGAAGGTTGTGGGCTCGAATATTCCGGCGGAGCATAAAAAAAGTCATATACCTTTGCCAAAGGCCGGTCACCAAAGATCCATCGAACCTTAAGTTACTGTGTCTTGCTGGGGAATCGCCGCTTTCTATATCGAAAACCTAGCTCTTGAGGTGTGATTCACAAAAAAACTGCTTCTTCATCTTATTACTATTTAAGTGACACTTTATGGTGTACCTGTGCCCTTCCCTTCCAATACACCGTAGCATAAATGGCCTGCATAAGGAGCAAAATTGGTTGGTACCTTTGTGTTGGCTGTAAAGGAGTTTGTTACATAGATGTTGTTATATTTGCAGAGAGACCCCGGCTCCAAGGTGTGCGTGCCGCGGCGGGGGGAGTACAACGTCTACTCCACGTTCCAGTCACACGAGCCAGAGTTCGACTACCTCAAGTCCCTGGAGATCGAGGAGAAGATCAACAAGATTAGATGGCTCAAGAGAAAAAACCAGAGCCACTTCCTCCTATCAACTAATGACAAAACTATTAAATTATGGAAGGTGTGTGAATACATGCTTTACTTTCAGTGTGAGCCTTTTTAGCAATGAAAGCCTTTCGAAGAATGTGAGATGAGCGGTACACAATGAAAAACTCTTACTGAATCTGATGCACAGAAGTGAGACATGGACGGTGAACGAAAGCAAAATAAGTGAAGGATGTACAGTAGAAATGACTGGTAGGAAATGATATAGGATCTGTAACTACTGGCTTATGAATGAGTCCGGTATAAACGAATGAAAGGGCAAAGAAGTAGAATGAGATGGTTATAGAAAGAGAAGAAAAAGATGAAGGAGTGACAAAAAGAGGGTGGGAAGGTAAGCATGGAAGGGGAAGACCAAGGATTGTTCAAATAAGCAAAATTACAGACTGCTGCAATCTACATAGTGAGAGAAAGAGGAAAGCATGCGTGAAGAGAGTGATGAATGCTTGGTATTGCTGTTCTGGGCTTAGATTGTGGTCCATAGTTCCCTTCTTCTTGATCCTTTTTTTTTGTCAAGGAGATGAAAAAAGTGTGCAAGGACAGAATAAACTGGAGACACATCTGCACAGGTACTGTCTACAGGGGCATTTTAAGCTATTTTGGGTAGGGTCCAACGCTGCTCATGCCCCCCCCCCCCCCCCCCCCCCAAAATGAGTAGGTAATTTTGTAGGTCATTTTTTGAAACACAATTTAATGACAATTTTTTAGAAAAGTAGGTAGGTACATTATTATAGGTAGCTACCTACATTAGGTAGCTAGGCACAACGTCACGGTTCAAAACATTTTTTTTCGTAATTTCGCAGTCACAAATTTTTCTAGTATAGTCAAAAAAATTAAATTCTGTAAGGTGTCGTAATTTATGTTCATCACTGACAGGTGATTCAGTTTGTGCTGGAAAATTTCCTGAGGTCATTTTTTGTCAATTTTAATTTTGAAAATGCCCTTTCTCCCGTTGCGTTACTCAGGGGCATTTTAAGCTATTTTGGGTATGACCCCCCCCCTCCAAATAAGTAGGTAATAACATTTTTTTAAACACAATTTAATGACAATCAAAATACCTACGCAAAAATGCTAGGCTGGTTTGTTATTGGTTTGGTTTGGCGTGCAGCGTGGCACGGCTTGGCACGTAAAAACATTGTTTTATTATTTATAATTATTTTGTGCAATAGGTTTATTTTTTTTTGTAATTTCTTTCAAAAGTACATACCTACCTAATATTTTTTTATAGTGAAGAACTCTGTGGTGAAGAATTATTTCTCATGTTTTGTAATTATTTTTTTCAAGAGGAGCTGAATACTGTAAAAAAAATTAACCCAAAAGGGCCTTGGGGCCCTGTCCGCTGCGGGTACTGCGGACCCCCCTTAAACTGGCACTGACTGTCTACCCTTAGCAGACTGGTGGCTAGATACAAGTTCAAGTGTCATTCGGTGCTATCTGATCTGATGTGATGTTTAAAGATCTATAATGAAAACTGTTTCCATGCATTATCTGTCTCTACTACCTCTTCAGTTGTCGCCCCTTACATAATGAATTGCTAGATAAAGGCATGTTATACACCAGGGCTGGAAGTCCCATCACCACCACGGTAATTCTTACCTACCGAATATCGGTGATATTTGTATGCAGATTAATCAGCAGCTCACTTGCGGCCATCTTGGATTGACAGGTCTTCATACAAATATTCGGTAGGTAAGACTTCCAGCCCAGGCACCCTGATGCTGGAGCACAATACCTTGAAATGTATCCATAACTCTCCTCCACACTTGTTGTCCAGGCGACACAAGCTTCACGCTGTGGTGATGCCATTGTTACAAAGCGTACTGTAAGGTTGTTGACCCTCAGCACACGTCTCGTTTTACCTTTTATCATATTGTGATCCTTGAGAGACATGGAAAGTTTAATACCCACTGACATTATATTTTTTGTCAACAAGTTTATCAGAGGTTATGAGATTTGCTCTATATTTGTCAAAGCTGATAAGTATCGCTTGACTTATAGGTTGGTATGAGGCTGTCACCCCTGTTTCAGGCAAGATCAGCAAGAGTTACAGGGCTTATGTTCATTTGAGATTGAGTTATACGTGTCTGCTTTTAGGAATGCATTTAATATGAACCTTAAATGTAATATATCTTTGCAACTTAGATTAAAGCTTCCATCACGCATCTTCCTTCACCTTTATACCATAAAATGGAGGGCGCGAATATTAACAAACTGTATTTAAGATTATTTTCTTCCTTATAGAGTTCAACCTCTAGGATTCCATTTAAACTTCTAAGGGAGGTTATCTGGATGCTCCAGCCAAATCACAAAGTAACATAGAACTCACCAGGAGTAACTCTAGTCTCTGGGCGGCGCTGGTTCTTTTTCGTCAAGACCCGCGATCAGATTTGCCGAGTGTCGAGTTACCGAAAATAATGTAACAATTATTGACCTTCGGCGGCCTTATCAAATTGCTTTTTGAGTTCTTTTGTGTGCCTTCCATTCATCTGAAACATATTCCTGAATAATCAGATTCTTTCACGCCCTTACACACTTTTATTCCAGTCAACATAATCTTACAGCACCGTTAACAAATTTAGAGGAAACAATCTAAGTTACAAAGATATTTAAAATTGGGGATTCACATTATAGCATTCTCGCAAGCAGACGCGTACAAGTTCTTTTGTCATGTCGCATGTGAACCTACAACATAAAAACCAAATCTCAAATGGGTGTGGTCTCAAGCGGTGGTGGGCAGGGCATGTAGCCAGATTGAGCGAGCAAATATGGACGAAAATGGTAGTGGAATGAAGACCTCGTGAAGGCAAAAGAACTAGAGGAAGGCCTCTTACACAATGGTCAGATGATATTAAAAGAGATGCTGGTGACTGGATGCAGAAAGCCCAGGACAGAGACGCCTGGAGAGATATGGGGGAGGCATTTCATCCAGAGTCCAATAGCAGAGAACAATAATTGTTAATATGTAATGTTGCAGGTATCAGAAAGGGACAAGCGCGTGACGGGGTACAACACGCGCGAGGAGAGCGGGGCCGTGCGGGAGGCGTCACACATAACGCGTCTGCGCGTGCCCACGGTGCGGCCCATGGACCTGCTGGTGGAGGCGGCGCCGCGCCGCATCTTCGCCAACGCACACACCTACCACATTAACAGCATCAGTGTCAACAGCGACCAGGAGACCTACCTGAGCGCCGACGATCTGCGGGTCAACCTGTGGCACCTGGACATCACGGATCAGAGCTTCAACATCGTGGACATCAAGCCCGCCAACATGGAGGAGCTCACAGAGGTACCATTCATTGATGTTAAATCATATCGACGGTTAAAGGAAGTAGGGCATAAGCGACCTTCTGGTCAAAAATGAGTTATGAATGCTATCCTACTTAATTTCCACTTTTTCTAATGCGATAACTCCCATAGCTCTACGATGATTTTTTCGTTGTTTATGTCCAAGTAAAAAACTGCATTTTCGAAGTATGGTTTTGGTGTACCAGATTTTGGTATTTTTTGTCCTAAAGGCGCTTGTGCCATGAAAAAATTGTAAAACATTGTAAAACCACATTAATGGGAATGCCAATATATGCCTTTATTTTTTTAATTTTAGAGCTGTTTTGTTTTAACAATATGATAAAAAATAAAAAAGTTATGGTTCACTTTGCCAATGTCACCCCTGTTTCAGGGAAGGTCGGCAAGAGTTGCCGGGCTTATGTTCATTTGAGATTGGGTTTTTATATTGTAGGTCCACATGCGGCATGTGTGAGCGCGAAATTATGCATGTCTGCTTGTGGGAATGCATTTAATATGAATCTCAAATGATACATATCTTTGCAGCTTAGATTTAGATTAAGATGCCATTTTTCTGCAATCTCAAACGTTAAACTGCTGTCCTGAACAATTTAGTATTTGTTGCTTATGCCCTATCTCCTTTTAAGCTTCGTCAAGTGTTAAGATAATCATAGACGTCATCCAACTTGGAATTTATCCCTGACTTCTGTGTTAAAGAATTCAAAAGTCTGCAAATGAAGTGTGCTAAACCTTTGTGATTTTTGTTGTTGAATAACTAATACATGTGACTGCACACAGAGGCGGTTACTATTAACGTGCATCCGTGCAGTGAGCTGCCTAGATTTTGTAATAATTTTAGCAAAAAAATGTATACACTTTTAACAAAAATATATCGTGTGGAAGATGTGTTAAAAGATCGCTGAAGTAAAAAATCAATAATAATTATACGAAACGCCTGATAAGCGCAAAGAACCGCCTCCATACATAATATTATGGTATAATTATTATACATGTCGTGCATATCGCTCAATGCACAGAGACCTTGAAATACTTCCATACATATTATGAAAAACTGTCGAATCCGTGGCTGTGAGGGAGAAAGCAGATCAATCATAGCTTCTGTAACGCGGTAGACAAAGATGGCAAACGCCTTGCTACGTGCAACACCCAAATATTATGAAATAGTCGACGTGTGTTGACATTATATGAACAATGAACAATGAAACCATCATAAGTTAGACCCTCCGCACACTAGACGACAGGCGACAGCGACATGTCGGCGCGAATCGGTGATCGGCGCGACTCGGCGACAAGTCGCACGTTTAATAATAAAGAGCAATAACTCAAAAAACAACAATGTTGGTAAATCACGTTTGAAGTTCAGACAACCAGTACAACTTGTATGGGATGAAAAAGGCGGCCGATGTTTTATCTCGGTCATATTCGTCCAAATTGAACGGCTGTCGCATTCTACCTATTCTTCTCGCATTGTTCTTGCGTTTTATTACAAAATCTCGATTTTCCCAATTTTCGAGTTATTTCTCTTTATTATTAAGCGTGCGAAGTGTGCGGAGCTTTGAACAAAATATTTGAAAACTGTCGGCCGCAGCCTGTCGCCGCGACTCGGCGAGCTGTCGCTGTCGCCTGTCGTCTAGTGTGCGGAGGGTCTTACTCTCCTTAGCATTTTAAAGAAAACATTGCTAAGTACAATGTTGATTATAAATAATAATTGCCAAACTGGACTCTGGATGACTTACATCCGTTCAGTTGTTAGTTGACGTAGAGATGTGTACAGTCATCGGTTGGCCTTTGATTTTGCGGGAATATTTTTTACATTCTTTTAAAAATCATCGTGAATTCATTACAAGATTGTTGTTAATTAATTTTCTGACTATGAATTTCAATAATAAAGCAGACGTGGACTTAATAAAAATTGTTTAACAATGTAAAGCTAAATCTAAAACAGTGATTAGGGTATTTAAGCATCATGGCTGTGTGGTTGTGAATGGTTTTTTTCTTTCCGTGTCGTATAATTTGTGGTGAAAAATCGTGGGGCGAAGATGTGTCATGGATCTCGCTCACCTTACTGTGGAAGTTAAACATCATGCACTTTCGTAAACTCACATTGAGCATGTAATGCCTTTAAATTGATTAGGCCAAACAGATCTTCCACAATGGCTTGATGTTGGTTATAGAGAATCAATCAAAAATTTCAATGATAAAGTGCATGAGAACAGATTAATTTTATCCGGAATAATTTATTTTGTGCTGTTTGTGCGGATGGATTTCCATTTTAAATAACTGTAAGTACGCGCTTAAATACATATATTCGTTATGCAGAAAAACGGGTGTAGGTACGTACTCGTGTATAGCTTAATAAAACATTATTTATGTACGCATTTCTTACAATTTCCATTCAAAGCAAATTGGAAAATAAAAGAAAAACTATAATTGCAGAAATTATGAACTGCCAACAGTTTTATTGACGAGCCGCCTCTGACTGCACATAGTTTGTTCACAAGTGTCCTCAATCAATTAAGGTAGGAAACATTGAATGTTTTAAAAATGTGCTTGAAAAAGTATTCTGTACTACTAGTATATATATTAGCCAGAATATTCTGATGCGAAAAGGTTAAGCAAGTATATGCTATATCCGTTTCAACCTTCCACATTTCAAGAAGTTAGTGGATGCTGTAAGGAGTCAAGTAACTGCCTTCCTAATCTCTCGCTTAGACTATTGCAATACAACGTACACAGGACTACCTCAGAAGTCTTTTGATTAATTATCTGTAGATGGCTTATAATGCCACTACACAAATATAGTGTAACTTCTTGCCACGTTATTCCTGAAGGGGTTTTCATGTAAAAAACGGCGCTACAGAAAAGAAGCCATCCATCAGAAAGAGAACAAAGATTATTCTTCTTCTTCGGTGGCCCTACAGCTCATATCTCCCCTTGGCCTCCATCAGCCTTCGCCCTCAACTCCTGTCCACCGCTGTGACTTTCCAGTCTGATGCTCTTAGAATGACTATATTCTAAACAGAGACGCATGAGAGATGCCTGAAACTCTATCCGCAAAATTGGTAATAATAAATGTTAACTCTGTATCAACGTTTAACGTGCACACTCATTAATTGTTTTGGAAAAATTTAAACTGGAGCTCAGAGATGAAATCCTCAATTTTTCATTTCTTGCTAAACGGAAATAATGTAAGCTGAGAATCTAAACCACAATATTTGTTTTCAGGTGATAACGGCCGCAGAGTTCCACCCCACGGAATGCAATTTATTTGTTTATTCTAGTAGCAAAGGTAAGATCATCTATTTATTACTTTTATACTAAATCTACATTGATGGTTTCCTGGAATAGTCTCTCTGAATCAAAAGAACAACAAATTTCTGCTCCTTGTCCATTCTGAATGTTATGAAACCAGAAAAGCTGTTACTAATGGGGACTCGACACAAAAAAAACCCTCAGCTATGGGACTTTTGTGTATTTTCAAACTGCGTACTTTATTTTGTATTGTAGTGTATGATGCTGATGATGATGATGATGATGAGTTGATGATTTCTTTATAGCGCTGTTTCGTGATGTAATCACTCCAAGGGCGCAAGGACGCTCTGTCCTGCCTCTTCTTCTTATTCTTGTTCCTCATTGCTGAGGGCTGTGACCCTTGTGGAAGCAACCACTCTTCTCCAGTTGTCTCTTGACTGGGCTGCCTGTTGCGCTCCAACCTCTGAGGTGCCTGCTGCTGTCTTCACTTTATTGATCCATCGTGTGGGGATCTTCCTCTTTCTCTCTTACCCTCCAAGTCACCGATCACAACCAGTCGCTCCAGGCTATCCTCATTGCTACGGACAATGTCTCGGAAGAACTGAAGAATACGACGTTTACATGTATTGGCAAGATTCAAACCATCTAAACATAGTTCCCGACGAATGGACTTGTTGGTACGTCTAGCCGTCCATGGGATTTGGAGCATGCGCCTACAACACCACATTTTGAAAGCGTTATTTCTTCTCTGCTAATTTCATGGTCCATGTCTCACCCCGGTAGTTTCATATATTGTCCAGCTTAGACATGTCACTTTTGGCAATTGTGATACGACGTCTTGTAGAATTATCCTTACAATGCACCAGGACTAAGAAACATCTACTTCATGAACCCACCTGGACGTATGAGAAGGGATTCGTTCAGGATCGCAAAAAAACCTAGTACAAGCAACCCTAAACATCACTTCCTCCCAAATTGTGTGGTCACATCTTGGAACAACTTCCTGAAGATAGTGTTAGTGCGCTTTCAGTGCTTTTAAAACAGATTGGACAAACACATCAACAATAATGGTTTTTAAATGTTTAAAACATTTGAGTGCTGTGATATACATGCATCAGCCATACACGCATTCCTTGACTTATAGGTTGGTATGAGGCTGACCACCCATACTGTAAAAAATGGTTCATTTTGCCAATGTCACCCCTGTTTCAGGGAAAGTCGGCTAGAGTTGCAGGGCTTATGTTCATTTGAGATTGGGTTTTTATATTGTAGGTCACATACGGCATGTGTTAGCGCAAAATTATACATGTCTGCTTGTGGGAATGCGTTTAATATGAATCTTAAATGATATATATCTTTGCAACTTTGGGCGTGGTCAGTACTTGGATGGGTGACTGCTCAGGTACACCGCGTGTCGTTGGCATCTCGGACCGGTCCGTAGTCCGTAGTGGCAACACTTCGGACTCGTAAATGGAAGGTTGTGGATTCGGATCCCGGCGGAGCACACAAAAATACCATTAATATTTCGAATGTGCTCTTCGCTGGGTTGAAGAATTCATAAGCCTTTACCAATGACCGGTCACCAAGGGTCCATCCAGCCTTACAGCAACTGGGTCTTGCTTGAGTATTGGCGCTTTGTAGCGACGACCAAGCTCGTACACCTCTGGGGCACTACAACAAGTGTCATAGACCCCTAGAGTCTTTAGAATCTAGGGAGTCTCCCGCACAGGATTTTCTTAAAAAAAAAAAAAAAAAAACTTAGATTTAGATTAGCCTTAGCTGCTAGTGTATAAATAAATATTGTGTATTGGTACAATGTGACAATTGACTGTCTGTTTTTGGGATATTTTACTGTAACCCAGGCTATTGCCATATGTCTGACATGTGTAGTGATTGTTGTGTACGTGGTCCTCAGGTACAATTAGGTTATGTGACATGCGCGCGGCGGCGCTGTGTGACCGGCACGCCAAGCTGTTTGAGGAGCCCGAGGACCCGGCCAGCCGCAGCTTCTTCTCCGAGATCATCTCCAGCATCAGCGACGTGAAGCTCAGCAACTCAGGGCGCTACATGATCACCAGGGACTACCTCAGCGTCAAGGTGTGGGACCTGCACATGGAGACCAAGCCTGTAGAGACATATCCGGTAACTATACCTCTAATTATTCAATACCTGCAACAACACTGGAAAACCACTAGTACAGTAGAGCTGCGCTAGTCCGAACCCTGCCTTATCCGTTGATCGCGGTAATCCCAACGATCTTGCACCCGCACGAACTTCATTACTTCGCGTGAAACGGGCAAAGAAGAAGTCAATCATGAAGAAAAAGCTTACCCAGGAATTATGATAATGAGCTATGCTGAGGCTGTGGAAGCATTTAACAAATGCATTCAATGGGCTGACTTCAACGGCGTGTCAAGTCAGGACACATTGTTGCTGCGGCGTTTGCGAAGTGACGTTTTTTCCCAAAGAACTGTTAAATCAAAGCAAAAAAGTCAATGCTAGATTTTCTTGTTCAAAAGTAGTATGCAGAAGGAAATATATTGGACAATATAAAATATTTGTTAGTTTTTTATCATTTGAATTACGATCTTTTTATCTTACAAATGTTAAATTTTTCACCTCCATTGAATTTGCCCCATACTATAATTTGGGCACCCCATTATTTCAAACCCTCTTGTGTTTTAGGGGTTTGGGTTAACGAGGCTCTACTATATATATTTGTCAAGGGGTCAGTACGCTTTAGGCATTTACACTTGTTTACTCTATGTCTGCTATGTCTTGACTGAAAACTAAAATTATGTCAATGGTTTCTTCCAATTTTCGCCATTGTCTACTTTAAAAATGTCAATTTCTCAAAATCAGCTGCTTGTGTGGAATCAATAGAACCTTCATTTTTTACACAACAACAACCCTTTTAGCTTGTCATTTTCCTGTGTCATTTTGACAGAAACGGCTTAAACAAAATGTGAAGTTAGCTGAATTACTTAAATATAGTTTTATGGCAAAAAACAAGGCCTTAAAGTCATAACAGTGCCATCATTTAGCTTTCATCTATGTTCAGTGTAGAGGCATGTCAGAGCACTACATTCTTATTTAATATATTTCATTGTGCAACACTGGCATATTGCAGGTACACGAATACCTGCGCGGCAAGCTGTGCTCGCTGTACGAGAATGACTGCATATTCGACAAGTTTGAGTGCTGCTGGAACGGCTCCGACTCTGCCGTCATGACGGGCTCCTACAACAACTTCTTCCGCGTGTTTGACCGCACCACCAAGCGGGAGGTCACGTTGGAGGCTTCCCGCGAGGTGGCCAAGCCCCGCACCGTGCTCCGCCCCCGCAAGGTGTGCGCGGGGGGCAAGCGCAAGAAGGACGAGATCTCCGTGGAGTGCCTGGACTTCAACAAGAAGATCCTGCACACGGCGTGGCACCCCACCGAGAACATCATCGCGGTGGCTGCCACCAACAACCTCTTCCTCTTCCAAGACAAGTTTTAGCAGTCTGCCACCGTCGTCGCCCATTGTGTAATTATTCCTCCTATTATTATTGTTGCAATGTGTACTTTGTTGTTGTCGTTGCGGCGGGCGTGATATCCTTTCTTCACGTGTTAGGATTTTATTTTGTATAAGGCCCGTTACAGATTAGACGCATTCTACCCGGATTGACGATGGATTACCGGGTCAAAAGTCTAGTAGCGTATGGGGATGTATGAAGGCTTTCACACACTCTGTCCTGTAATCCATAGACGAACCGGGCTGACTGCGTCTAGTGTGAAAAGCGCCTAAAGCATAGAAGTGTGAATCTAGAGAATGCCAGTTATGCCCGCTTTCCACTGCGAGCGGGAAATAGCTGAGCGGGAGCGGGAAATAGCTGAGCGGAGCGTAGTGAAATAGTTTTGGCCTTCCATTGCGAAAGAGTTTTAAAAAATAATGGTATTTGCCTTCCACAGCCAACGAGCTCGGCGGAGTGAGCTAGGCGGGAAATGAGATGAGTCAGATGAAAGAGTTGTTTGCCTTCCATCTACAGCTGGCTTAGCGGAGCCAACTAGTGTGTGACAGCTCGTTGCAGCCTACGCCCAGATCAAACGTTTTAATTATTAGTAAAAAAAGTTTTTTTTTTTGTTTCGAAAAATAAAAAGTAATATATTATTTTGCTTTAATACATAAAAAGTAGATGTTTGAAATAAAACATACATTTTAATATTTTCAAATTTATAAAATAATGTATGATGTGCAGTGTGTGACAGCTCGTTGCAGCCTACGCCCAGATCAAACGTTTTAATTATTAATAAAAGAGTTTTTTTTTGTTTCGAAACATAAAAAGTAATGTATTATTTTGCTTTAAACATAAAATGTAGATATTTGAAATAAAACATACATTTTAATATTTTCAAATTTATAAAATAATGTATGATGTGTTTTTGTAAATCATGTATGGTGTGTTTTATCGCTGTCACGCAACTGCGCGGGTTGGCGCGGGGGGCACGGGGGAGCTGAGTCAGTTGAAAACTAGCGGCCGAGACCATGACACAGCGGAGTCATTTTTACTCGCTCAGCCTGCTCCGCTCACTCCGCTGTCGGTGGAAGCACTTCTATGAAATTTACTGTTGCTAGTCGAGCGGAGTCCGTACGGAGTCCGCTGGAAACTCGCTCAACTCTGCGACCACTTTCGTAACTCTTTGTACTCGCTCAGTCCGCTCCGCTGACTCGCTGTCGGTGGAAGCACTTCTATGAAATTTACTGTTGCTAGTCGAGCGGAGTCCGTACGGAGTCAGCTCCGCTCGCAGTGGAAAGCGGGCATTACCCTCAAAGACACTATGTTGAAGATGCATATTATAATCAACTCTCAAGGTTAATTACACTTTCCTCATATTAGACAAACCATTATGGGAGAAATTAAATTATTCTTAATGTTTTGTTGGCGACAGCTATAGAGGAACCCTTTCTGCACAACGGATAAGGATGAACAGGAGGAAGGGAGCCTCCTGAAGACGTCGGCTATGTCGCTAACGGAACATGTAAATCTGTCAAATGATCAAAACTCCAGTTTTAATGTATCATATCCTCAGATCAAGGATGCCATTATAGTGTTTTTAGTCAAGTCAAAAATATGGTGTTAGGAGTTAATGAGGCCATTCCATTATGTGTACTGCGTGTTGATAAACTCCATAATTCAGAGACGGCTTAATAAGGAAATGAGAGGTACATGTGGCACCCTATTTTGTTTAAATTGTATGTTAGAAAGAAATTTTTAACTCGTTTTTCTTAATTTGACACTTTCTGACTGGTAGCACTTGGAAAAAATTAAATATTCAAACTTTTGCCGACCCCGATAAACGTACTGTTTATTTTTAGTATGCAAAAAAATCAAAATAAACATAAAAAATTTCAATCATCTTATGAATGAACAGGACATTTTTTTCAGTTCATTCAAATGCAAGGGAAACAAAGAAACTTAAAATGAAGTTTCAAAATCCTTATTGTAAGGTGTGGTGCCATGTTAGATATCTCACGTTGTGATGATTGTGTGAGCAGCTCTGAACAGCTGCTTCCATTGTCCTTCAACCAAGTTAAGTCTTCATTATCTCAAAGCCATGAAGTTGCTTTCAAACTGTGCTTGGTTACATCATTTGAAGATATTGGCGTTCTCAAAGATTATATTTCTATGATTAAATCAATTTACGGGTTTTGAGAAGACGCAGGTTGTAAATTTTCAATTTAGAATCCAGTGAAACATTCTCTTTGTTGTGAAACACTTGACAACAAAATACTTTTGTATTGATGTAGGGAAATAATCTCAAGAAGCAATGAAATCCCTGTACTGTTTATTTTTAATCTGCGTGCCATTCTCACAATCTGTAAATCTAAAACAAGGCTGTAATTTTGACGCGTCTTTTCTTTATCTCCAATATACACCCCAAACCATAACAATATATTTTATCATAAATAAATACTCGATGCATCATAACATGAAAACTGATGTATGTTTGAGGAAAATTGTATTTAATTCATTAATGTATGAAAATGTAATGATTGGTATTCATATCCTAAACATTCTGTGTAATTATCAAATGAAACCAAGTGGCATTGAAATTTCTTGAAATGTTTTCTGTTTGGGTGTTTTCCTTAACTCGTCCTGACGTTTACGCAGCCTTTACACAAAATGAAAACCTGCTACTTTGGAAACAAAAAATACCTTGATGAGGAATGTGAAGTTGAATAGCGCCACTACAACTATATCATAGATGAATACTCGCTAGCTAGCAAAGGAAGCACTCTTGTGTATCAATGAGTGAATAAATCAATAAAATATCAGTATTTGTATATTGGACATAAGGCAGAAGGTGATATGTGAAAGCTCAACAACCGTGTTGGTTACCTTTATACACTGTTGCCAGGGTCCGCATCCTGTGGATGTTGGAGCACGGCTGCACCCACGCACTCCATAAGAACTAACCAAAAACAAAACAGACCCCATTATGTAAACAAATACAATGGCTGACAAACAGCACCGCATTGTTGTGCTCCCCTTTTTTTATACCGTGAAACTTAAGTGTTTTTTATATTAGTGGCTTAAAGGAGCTGTGAATAAACCGGTCGACGGCCATCTTGTTTTGCTACGGCGGCCATTTTGTGTTGCGACTCCATTTTGAATGATGGCAATAATGTATCTTAATTAGTGAAGGAATGATCACTTTTTTATACGCAGCGTTTTGTACGAGTGGCCATTGTGTAATTTTAATGTTGAATCAAACAAACCACAAAATAAATTAACTACTGTTGTTTACCACACCATCTTAGGCAAACCGAGGAAGCCTGCACATTGGAATGGGTCAAAAAAATTGTAATGTCACATGGTCGGGCTGCTAGGCCAGAAACTAATTTATATTTTGTTTTAAGTTGCTAAGTAATGAAGACGTGTGACACTTTCCCCGCTGAAAAAAATACAAATCAACAAAAAATTTCCAACTCAATTTTATTGGAGTAGTTAAAATCACAAATGCATGCTTCATTTTTGAAGCTTGTAACCTTGTGGACGTTTTTTCCATTGTCCTTTTATGCTTTTTTACTCACAAACTATGTTCACATTTCGTGACTGGCTTTTCGATAATTAAAATGTAACTTGACTGCCAGGTATACGATTTAAAAGAAGAAACTTGTTTTGTTATCAATAAAGCAGAAAATGTTGCAGCAGATTTTTTTTTATTTTGATCAAAACAATGGTATGCCTAGATGATGTGGTAGGAAATCATCCATTTCCCGTAGAATGATCACTTTAGGCAAGTACTCCAGAAGAGGCGAGCCCTTTTGTGGAAAATGAGGTGAAATACATAATATGAACTTGCACTGGCTAATCCAAGAACGTGTATTTATTTTTTTGCTGTAAAAAAATAAAGTGACAATTTAGTGTTAAAGAGACTTAAGTATAATTGTATCTACTGTAATATTATTGAATAAATGAATATTATAAAGAAATCTGTATTTGTACATTGGGAGGCAGACTTGATCATCTCTGTACCGACAAAAAGTGACGAGTTGTGATGTGACAAAATTGCATTGCTGAGAAGCAAGTCAGTGCTATGGCCACGCTAGGCAAGATGGTAAACTTTTCACTAAGTGTGTTTGAAATAAAATAACGCTGGTTTGATTCCCATCAGACCCCTCGATAATAACTACAATCAGGGTTATTCACAACACATTTAATACATAGCTGATCCGTGGATCATCATTTTTTTGTATGAAAATTTACATTGGGTAAGCGGTTGAGCCACAGATTTGCTGTGTGTGTATAGCACCAAATGTCTTCAATGCTGGTTCAACAGATGCCATTGGGTAAATGTTAATTAATATTTCATTGAAAAAAAAATCTGGCTAGGCAAAAATAGGTTGGTGAATTGCATTCTTCTTCACAAATTCAACAAATGTATATCTATTTGTGAATCACACATTAAAGGTTCTCTGCAAGCTTGATAATACAAAGCACCAAACCAAGCAAGACCCACTTGGTGAAAGGCTAGATGCATCTTGGTCTGGTCTAAGACCATAAATGTTCCCTGCCGAAAACTTTACTTTGATAATAGAACAGCAGCTGTTGGGGTTAACCAGAGTTTGAACCAAGTACCTCAGATCAATAGTTTGGGATGATAACCACTTAGACTTGAACCGGATATTAAACAATGTGTACAAGACAAAATGAGTAGATATCCCAGTTTTTTTTATTTAAATATCTTTATAAGAAAACAGTTTGATGCTCTGGAAAGATGCTTTGGTGGTCTATAAGGGCTGGCGGACGTTTCACCCATGTCTGATGGGCTTCTTCAGCGTGAAGATGATGATTAAACTGTTTTTCCAACTTGCGCCTTATGTCGTTACACTGGATGCAATGTATAGTTTAATCTGGCTATATTTGTATGATAAGACGCCATTTTTAACGATGCCATTTTGCTTTAGAAATGAGTGTTGCCAAGTGAACAGTGTCTCTACTATTCTAAATTTAAAATAGTCCCGTTGGCTTAAGTTTTGTTAGTCGGATTTGTTGAAACGACGCTGAGTTTATTTGTAAGGTTATGTTATTTTTTTATTTCACACTAAAGATCAATAAATAAAACCATTTCACACTGAAATAAGTCATATGAAACCTTAGGCGGCAAACAAATATTTTTAAACAGTTAATAAATGTATGAAAATGATGACACGAAATTCTGTGTATTTATTTCATTTTCAAAAACTCATCCTAGATTGCTGGCTTTGATTCCATATGAGTCAAATACATGAATATTATATATTTTTGTCTACATCCTCTCATACTTTCATAGTTAAAAAATCATCATTTTCATCATTTGTAAGCAAACCGATGATAAACGAAAAAAAATGTAAGTGTTGCATCAGTCCAAAACGCTTTCAAAATCATGTAAATTGAAATGTATGTCAGATAAACTGAAAACTATGTGATCACTTCACTTGTTGGTTAATTTTAATCGTAAAGAATGAATGATGGCTATCTAGGATTTTTTTGGAAAATGATATAAATATATGGAAACATGCAAAATCATTGTCTCATTATTTATATGTTTATATCTCATTTTATAAAAAATATTAGATAACCTTCATTCTACGACTCACATAATCACATAAAACAACATGGATAGGTGTCAACTGGGCGCATTTAGACGATCTACTTCATTTTTGCTTAAAGCAAAAACAATGATGCTCGATTTCACCAACAACTATTACATGAGGCCGCACATTAATTGAAATGTCACCCCGCCGGGTTTCCAGAGCAAAAGCTAACTAATATTTTATTATGAGTTGCTTATGCCCGCTTTCCACTGCGAGCGGGAAATAGCTGAGCGGGAGCGGGAAATAGCTGAGCGGAGCGTAGTGAAATAGTTTTGGCCTTCCATTGCGAAAGAGTTTTAAAAAATAATGGTATTTGCCTTCCACAGCCAACGAGCTCGGCAGAGTGAGCTAGGCGGGAAATGAGATGAGTCAGATGAAAGAGTTGTTTGCCTTCCATCTACAGCTGGCTTAGCGGAGCCAACTAGTGTGTGACAGCTCGTTGCAGCCTACGCCCAGATCAAACGTTTTAATTATTAATAAAAAAAGTTTTTTTTTTTGTTTCGAAAAATAAAAAGTAATGTATTATTTTGCTTTAATACATTAAAAGTAGATGTTGGAAATAAAACATACATTTTAATATTTTCAAATTTATAAAATAATGTATGATGTGCAGTGTGTGACAGCTCGTTGCAGCCTACGCCCAGATCAAACGTTTTAATTATTAATAAAAGAGTTTTTTTTTGTTTCGAAACATAAAAAGTAATGTATTATTTTGCTTTAAACATAAAAAGTAGATGTTGGAAATAAAACATACATTTTAATATTTTCAAATTAATAAAATAATGTATGATGTGTTTTTGTAAATCATGTATGATGTGTTTTATCGCTGTCACGCAACTGCGCGGGTTGGCGCGGGGGGCACGGGGGAGCTGAGTCAGTTGAAAACTAGCGGCCGAGACCATGACACAGCGGACCCATTTTTACTCGCTCAGTTCGCTCCGCTCACTCCGCTGTCGGTGGAAGCACTTCTATGAAATTTACTGTTGCTAGTCGAGCGGAGTCCGTACGGAGTCCGCTGGAAACTCGCTCAACTCTGCGACCACTTTTGTAACTCTTTGTACTCGCTCAGTCCGCTCCGCTGACTCGCTGTCGGTGGAAGCACTTCTATGAAATTTACTGTTGCTAGTCGAGCGGAGTCCGTACGGAGTCAGCTCCGCTCGCAGTGGAAAGCGGGCATTAGAGTTGTCCTAGTTACAAAGAGCTGTGGTGTTTACCTGCCGAAAAAAAAAACAAATTTAGAACTTCGAATGAAAGAGTTCTTGGAAGAAACAAAGGAGGATCTTTTTATGTTAAAATATTATTTGTAGTTTTTGTTGTTCACTTCTCCTACCTCTGTTGAATTTATTTTGTTCTCCATTGTTTTATCATTCATCTTTGTTTCCCATGAATTATTTATATTGTACTTGTACCTACTTTTAAAAATAAACAAATGTATACATAAATAAATTTTCTTAATAAGTTTAAAGGTATCGTTGGATAAGTTTTATTAATAATTTCTATGTGATAAACGCGTTATAGACTTAAATGGAAATCATTGTTTGAAATGCTAGATGCACCCAGAAAATCCTGTAAAACTGAATCAATAATTCACACAAAAGTAACATAATGAAACGCTCATGATTATTTTGCCATTCCAAAGTGTAAATATTAAAAACACCAAAATGATTTTGCATAGAAATCAATGATACTTAAATTCAATTATAAGAGCGCAGAAATTTTGTATGCAATTTTAGATAAAAATGTGAATGTTGCCAGCCAAATTCTGACACAAAGACAAATTTAGTAATTTCTATTTAACGTTTATAAGATCTAAAAAGAGACAAATACTGAAAATAAATTGATTAATTCTTCTCTAATGCTCATCATTTATGAGAATCGTGATTTGTGTGGGGATCCCAATATTTTTCATATTCTTCCTAATATCAATCAATTTTATGTTTTTACTTCAAAATTATAAATGTTAAATAGAATCAACCTGAATAATGAAATTGTAACCTTAGTAACAATGATATTTTCCCCATTTACACGCAGAGTTCATGAAATATATGGTCCTGCCTGTTGGCTTTCCCATGATCCGGCATAGTTTGTCCGGCAATTCCATACATGTCATGACCAGGTAGACGCTACCAGCTAGCTAAAACCAGATGTGTTAAAAAGGGCGACTATTGAGTATTCAACAAACTGGATAGCGTTTCTACAATTTCCCACAAAATTTTGAATAAGAACAAGAGATTTTCCTAGATGCGGGGTGTTGATTTTACATTGTAAATTGTATATTATTCTCTATGGTTTGTCTTAAGCTGTGTAAAAACATATTGAAAATGGTGAAGTATCGTCGTTGTGTCAAAAAAGTGATCATTCTTGCAAGTACAGAGACAAAGTGAATTAAAGCGTGGACAGGATTGTGGATATGTGGAGAGTTGTGAGTGAACTGCGGGTTCAGAAGTGTGATTAGAACTGGGATTGTTTTATCATTATTTTTTTAATTGTTATTTTGAACAAACAACTATGTGGAATGCTTTATATTAAAATTTGAAAACAAGTGTATTTCGATATTTTGTGATGCATTAATAAATTTGAAAGTATCGAAAACAAATGTGTTTTTTTTTCTTTTCTTCTGTAAGTTTATAAATATTGAGGCTTTCCTCGTACAAAGAAGCTGGAATTGCTCAAAATTTACTAAAAAAGAAGGCTAGGAGTCATCTGCAATTCTTTAAGTTAAAAAGATTGTAAGTAATTGTAATAAAAAAACAAACTTATTAGTAACAAGTTTTATTAAACTCAAAAATATTCATTTCATATTTTTAGTAAGATAACAAAGACAGGAAAATGTTAAGACTGGATTCTCAAACTGACGTTAGCGAGCTCTCAGGAAATAGCAACTTTATAATATTTTTATTTTAGTTATATTTTTTACAGCCAAAGATGAATAATCCTCACATGGATTACATCTAGTCATTTTGGCTGTCTTGCTTGTTTTAAAGGAATCCAAAAAACTCACGGACACCCAGAAATAATAAAACATCTTTATAATTATTATAAGTCAAATATTATACCAGCTTTTTGAGTTAGAAGAATAACCGGATTATTTAGCATTTAGGTTATACATAGAGATTTCATAGATAAGTATATGATTTTACAATGAATAGAATAGATATGGTAATTTCATCCCAGGCTTCAATCAGTAAAACAACTGACGCTGGCTCTCAAGACAAACATGTTTACATAATGATGATTATTGCAGATACTAAGTGCTTATTTACTATTCAAATCCCTAAATAACTCATCAATTAGACAAGAAAGAAAATCACTTCAAAAGAATAGGAACATTTGAAGCGCCAATGTTCCAAATTTTTTTTTTCTGGGCAGACAAAAATCACATCTACGTAAATACAGTCACTAGTAAACAAAAACAAAATTTTATTTAAACTTCGCCCTAGTAACCCGGCCATGTGATTTCCCAACAATTTTGTTTACATCAAATGTGTAGACTCCGTCAGATGACAAGAAATGTGCAGATTTGTCCCGCAGATAAATTATTGTGAAGTTGGTAAAAGGCGTTAAATAAAGTAAGTAAGTACGTATTGTATTATACTCAACTGACAACTAGAAACATAACATTTATTAACACATGTATAAGTCATAAAGAATTCATCTAGGATTTCTTCTAAAAATGAGACAATTATATTCCGGCAACACAGAAAGCGTAATTTTCATTGGAAAAATTCTAGTTTGCCGTCTATGACTTTATAGCACTCATAATAATACCATAGATCTACAGTTCAAAGGCCATTGCTTGGGGATCATAGTGAACTAGTTCATGTGGTATATTCAGCATCTTCAACAAATCTTCCATGCTGGCGTTGTCTTTGAATTTCCCCTTCTCAATGCTGACTTGCAACAAATGCTCCAGAGCCTTCTGGCAGATTTCCCTCCAATTTAAAATATGAGTTTCCAACTCTTCCGCGCTCATACAATCCGAGTCACTGTTCCTCTTCAGTTTATCTAGTTTTTCTTGCTTGCTTTTAATTCTTAGTTTGATTTCTTCTATATCGCTGCCGCTGACATTACTTTTGGTCAGCTCTCTGAGCCGCAGCTTGTTACTTTTCTTATAGACTTTTCTATCAACAATAGTTTTGCTTTCAAATTCATCTGAATCCTCATCGCTGAAATACGAAGAACCTGAAGACTTTTGCGATGAGCTTAATTTTTCAACTTTTCTTGGTTGCACATCTGATTTCATAACTAATTTCTCCTTTAATTTTGCCAAAGATAAATCATCATTATCTCCTTGTGATTTTTTTCCAACACTATTTTCCGTATTTAAATTTTTGATGCCATATTCCTTGTTCTTTTCAAAATTCAAATCTTTGATTACTTTCGCTTTGTTCTCCTCCAAATTCAAATTTGAATCAATGTCTTCTTTAGTTTGTTTTTTTTCTAAATTCAAATCATGAACTTCATTTGTTTTAGCTTTGTTCTCTTCTTCTTTATTTGAGTTTTCAACTTTTGGACTTTTCTTATTTGAAATTCTAGGAGAGCCTTTTGGTGTTTTTGCCTTTTTATTTTTTGGACCAACTTTCTTATTGACAACTTCCATACACGTCGTCAGTAACTTCTCTGGCTCAGAAGAAGATTTCTCTACCAGTGAACACTCTTTCTCTTTCACATTTTTTTTCTTTAGACAGTCTTCTACATTAGATGGAACAACTTCTTTTTCTTCTGCTAAGGTATCATCAGATTTAGCTTTTAGTTGTGATTTCTCTTGCAGAGGTGATCTAGTTTCCGTTATCGATGTATTAAGCGAAGTCCTTTTATTTCTAGTCAATCCCATACGACGGCAAGGAGTTAACAAACATTTGCTTATCCCCCCGCTCGTCCTCTGAGAATTGTCATTATTTGCAGCTTTAGGTGTTAAAATCAAAGGTCTTGCTATGTTTTCCTCTTCTTTCATTCGTTTATTTTTAGTCGTTGAGCTTTTGTTGCTTTGGAAACTTGAATTTCTTGATCTTTTCATAATCAAAACAAGTCGGCAATTTACGCGGGATCCAAAATTTGACCACAATCTGACAGATAAAATTCATAGACAATGTTTTTCTTCTCTTAAAAATTTTACAGCTACTAAGTTAAACAAACATTTAACAACCTACCAAAAAATATTTATTTATTTAAATTTAATCATTTTCTACAAATTAATAACTATGAATAACTAGTGAAAGGATTTCCGATATACAGTCCGGCTTTATGGCCGGTAGGGGCTGTGTTGATCAGATTTTTACTCTACGACAACTTGTTGAAAAACAATTGTCGGTGAGGGGAAAGCTGTTCACAGCCTTTGTAGATCTGGAAAAGGCTTTTGACTCAGTAGACAGAGGTATGTTATGGGATGTTTTGAAAGCATACGGAGTAAATGGGGCTCTCCTAGATGCGGTGCATGCGAACTATGAAAATAGTATGGCATGTGTTCGTATTGATGGTGAGTATAGTGAATGGTTTGAAGTTTATAAGGGTGTGAGGCAAGGATGTGTGATGAGTCCATGGCTATTTAACATAGTCATGGACAAGTGTGTCAGAGATGCTAGTCTTAATGATTGTGGATTGATGATAGGAGAGAGCAAAGTGAGTGTTCTACTGTATGCAGATGATGCAGTTCTTGTATCTGATTCAGCAGTAGAATTGCAAACAATGCTCTCTAGATTGAATGAAGCTTTGTTAGGTAACCATTTGAAGTTGAATGCAAGTAAGACGAAAGTATTGATTTTTCAAAGAGATGATGAAAGTATGAATTATGAATTTAAAATTAATGGAATGAATGTTGATGTCGTAAATGAGTTTGTATATCTGGGAAGTAAGTTTGAAAAAGATGGAAGAATGTCCGGTGAATTTGAAAGAAGAATAATGAAAGGCAGGTGTGTACTGGGTGCGACCGCTTGCATCGCCAGGAACCAAAATCTCTCAAAAAATGTTAGATTGGCGGTGCACGGTGGTATACTAGTGCCCACCTTGATGTATGGAAGTGAAGCCTGGACGGTGAGTGAAAGGGAAATTAGTAAAGTCCATACAGTAGAAATGGACTATCTAAGAAGTATGATTGGGAAAAAACGAAGTGACAGGGTGAGGAATGATTTTGTAAGAGAGGAATGTGGTGTAAGGGAAAGTGTGAAAGTGAAGATTAAAAGAAGTATGTTAAGATGGTTCGGGCACATGGAGAGAATGAGTGATGAAAGATTGACGAAGAAAGTATATGTTGCTAGAATAGATGGATGTCGTGGAAGAGGAAGACCGAGAAAGGTATGGATGGACCAAATTTTCGAAATAGCGAGTGAATGGAATATCCAGAGTCATAATAAAAGGAGAGCTTGTATGAAAAAGGTTATGACTCTGGATGAAATGAAAGAAGTATGCAAGGACAGGAAGAAGTGGCGGCTAATCTGCAATGCTGATTTGTAATGTTGGTTTATTAGTTTGCTACATTTTTTGCATAAGAAATTTTTGACTTTTTTTGTATAGATTTATTTTTAAGGTTTTGTTGTTTTTTTTTTTTTTTTGTAAACTTAAATGTCATTTATTACTCGTATTCCTTGACTTATAGGTTGGTATGAGGCTGACCACCCATACCGTAAAAAATGGTTCACTTTGCCAATGTCACCCCTGTTTCAGGGAATGTCGGCAGGAGTTGCAGGGCTTATGTTCATTTGAGTTTGGATTTTATTTGTAAGTACACATTCAGCATTTGTAAGCGCGAACTACACGTGTTTGTTTGTGGGCATACATCTGAGAGCTTTAAATGAATATATGCTTGCAACTTAGATTATAGATTATATTATAGATTATAGATTATAATACAAAAGGGCCCAGAACGTACGGGTGTCCATAAACGTTTTCTGTAGCATCTTCATTTATTTTTACAAACAATCTGTACTACAAAGAAATAATCATTATATGATCAGGTCGGAACATTTTTTAATTTGAAACTTTTTTTTTCGGCAAGCAAACATTAGTCTTGTATGGGACTGATATTCTTAGTTTTTTTGTAGCTACTAAAAACAAAATATTTGTATGCCTTTTTCCTAGCTACCCGGTTGGGTGACAACATAGTATTGTCTATGCCAATTCAACTCATTGTGAAGTTATGGGATAAAGAATAAATGTAGAAGGAAATATTGTAAAAAAAGAGATGGATATGAGTTAATTAAAAGAAGTATGTCAGGAAGGGAATAAGTGGAGAACACTCTGCAGAGCTTTGCTCCACCCTGAGTGAAACAATGACAGCGTTATCGTTACAGTTTTTTCAATTCCCTAAGGAAAACATTACCTACAATAAAACCACATTTCTTTGTATATTCATTTTCTATTTCATTCCACAGCTTTCTAAGCAACTGTGGGATGGCACATGTACAAACAAAACAAACTTAAAAGCAACAAAATATTTATTTTTGTTCACACCTTTAACAATTTAACTTCACTGAATCAAAGTGATTCATAAATTTTCTATTCTCAGAACAATCTTGAGGCATTGTGAACATACTAGTGATGCAACAAATAGTGTATTCAGTCATATGCCGAATACTAAATATTCGGCAAGAAACTCGACTGAATACCAAATATTCCGCTGCTGTCCACCGCCTTCATATTCTTCACTATTGGTTGCCCAGCTCACCCCATTAAATCCCACGCGTCATGACGAAAGGCTTTTCTCGGAAGCTGGAAACGTTCATGAAGAAAAGTGTAATCGCCTGCTTCCGGATAACGCTGACAAGATAGCCTTTCTTCATCACAACCTGCCTCTTTTAGATTTTAAATACATAGAGGTAAGAAATGAAGCAGTAACTTTTTAAAATGAATTTTGTATTGAAAAGGTTTTTATGAATAACAATGAAACTATACACATTCAATAAAATAAAACTAAATTTAAAAATTCACAAAATAAGCAACTCCATGGGGAGACAGGTGGCATGGTTCCCAAAAAACAGAGGCAGTGTTACTTGTTCTTACAGCCGACAAAATTCACAAAATGCTTTTTTTCAAATATTCAACTTTTTTTTTAAACTCAAACTACACCACACAATGGTAATGGAGAGAGCATCGGAATTATTATTCCTTTTCTTTTAAATTGGTATGCGGTACGCCAAATATTCGGCCAAAATGTTACTATTCGGTATTCGGCCGAACAGTGAAAAAGTAGCCGAATATGCCGACCATAGCCTAATATGCCGAATACTGAATATTCGTTGCAACACTAGAACATACCCTGCAAACAAAGAAACCTTGAGATTAAAAGTGATGTGGTCGGATTGGATTCTCCGGGTCGAAGAGCCGGGGATCCTTCACAAAGTTGAGATCTTTAAAGTACACGGGCATCATGCCGCTCCTCTGCGCCTTGCTGATCTCCATCTCCACCTTCTGCTGCTTCTTGAGACACAGCCCGGTGATGTGCCGGCCGTATATCCTCCCTGTGTACGAGCTCTGGAACTGAGCGAGCAGCCTCACGTTCTTGTAGTCTGGCTCGATGTTGTGCTTGCACAGGATGCAGCATTTCTTTTCTCGCTCAAAGGGATTTGTCATGTCCACGAGTGGTGAGTCTCCATCTGCGCTGGCTGATTTGTGTTGGTATCTCACGGCTTGTGCCACAAAGGGGATAATCACTTTTTGATGGGCTGGAAATGAAATTAAAAAACCTAAGTATTTATTAATCGCACATTCTAGATATTTTTAAACATATGTTTATTTCTTCTAGATTGTCATTGATTTGCTTCCTTGTTTATTTTGTAAATGACAACTATTACTCCAGAAACAAAATAAATAAATGAAAATATAACGCACACAAGATACCATAAATGCCATAACTAAAAAAATATATCGGCAATCCTATATAGAATTGGTAGACTTTCTTAAACGCAGGCGCAACTAAGTGAATTGCCACATATACATATTGAGAACCAGCCCCCTCGGGAGTCTTGTGAAGGCCAAGTAAACCTTGTCCGTATTTTACAATAAAACAAATACAGAAAAGGGTAATCATTTCTCACACTTTTGGTGGTTGAAAAAACCCCCTCTATCCCTCTGGCATGGAATGCAAGCATTCTACCAACTGCGATATCGACTGGATCACTGTCTATATTTTGAAGACAGTAGAAAGTTTTAGGTCAGTAGGAGAACCTAAGGCAAGAAAGCAGAAGGAAACAGTGGCAGATTGTCCCACGGTAGGAGTGTGAAACTGGACAGGAAGTGTTGGACGGGCAGCGCTGGCAGCGGTTGATCAATGAAAACAAGTACCATCCCAGTTTGTCATGCCAATGCTTATACCAGTGATGATGATGTTTTTAAGGGAGAGGCACAGTCACACATTACAAAGCAGGGAAGAAAAGAGTGAATAAAATAATTTCTGCACAAAATACTGAAATGCCAATAGAAATTGTGAGTAATCTTACCATAAGCTTTTCTCAGACAACTTTGCGCTATTGATAACGACATGTTAATTAGAAAGTGTGAAAACTACTGCAAAATGCTGCAAAGTCGATTATTTTTGTAAATTTTTAGGTTATTTTGTTGACAGACCGTCCTCCGAATATTTTTTGTCTATGGAAAAAAAACAGTGCTACCACAACACGAAATATTATTTTTCTAAGTGACAGCTGTCAGTTCTCACGTCTCAAGGCTGGAAATTGGAAAACCACTTGTCAGTAAAGTCTGTGAGTAAAGTGAATGTCGTGTCGCCAGTGAGGCCTCTCCTTGCGGTTTTATTAATTTGTGTATAACGTGAATGGAGTGCAATAACAGAAGATAATTGTGCAACAGGAATTTGGCAATAATTGTAAGTTTATTTTATTTTTTCATTAATATTATTATTTTTCTTGCTTGGTTCGATTGGAAAGTTACAACCTTGAATGCTGGTTTAAAATGTGTTGTATAATATCCCGAGGGGATTTCATATTAGTTTTCCAATGAATGAAAAACCGGTTCTAATCCGTGCATCCGTCCTCTGTGGTTTAATTGATGGAATACCACGGTACACGTTCTCACCTTTTTAACTATTTTTTCCTTACAATGTCAAAACGTAACTATTTGTTTAGTTGGTATTGTGTACCAACCATTACCATTATTTTGAATTTCGAATAAATTTGTTCTTAATTTAAAATTCAAGAATATTTTATGGCAATCGCACACCTACAAAGTGCCTTTCATTTTATAAGATAAAATATACCTATCTACCTTACCAAAATATCTTGAAATTTTAAAAGAAAAAAACGCAACTAAGATGCACCTATAGTGTGCAACTTCTTGCCTCCTAAGGGCCATATTTGACGAGTGGCACCTTTTTATTTTTGATGTTAAGAAGCCAGTCTTATGCATACTAATTACTTAATTTGAAAGCGGAGTTTCCCTACTTTCAAGGGATCAGGCTCTTATTAATTGTGAAGGCTGAGTTAATCTTACTGATAGGTACTATGATTTGGGCCAGAACTACATACAAAAACTAGAGAAATTGTGTGGGAATCGAACCCGTGTCCTTGGCATGGAATGCAAGAATTCTACCGAATGAGCTATGGACCCGACAACATAACATTAGTTTGCCTTTTCCTTAGCAACCCTGCCATGTGAAGTCTCTATTTTTTGCATTCCAATGTGTTAAAAAAACTGATATGTGTAAGTTTGCACTTTCACATGCTGCATGTAGGTATGAACATAAGCCTTGCAACTCTTGCCGTCCTTCCCGGAAACAGGGGTGACATTGGCAAAGTGAACCAATTTTTTACAGTATGGGTGGTCAGCCGCATAACAACCTATAAGTCAAGGAACATACATGACAAATTACATTTTTAAAATCAATAAACAACAATATATACATTGACATAAAAAACTAAATCACAAAACCAATTTTACTTTAACAAACCCCAGCCGCCAACATCACAGATCAACCGCCATTTCTTTCTATCCTTACATACTTCTTTCATTTCCTCCAGAGTCATAACCTTCTTCATACAAGCTCTTCTTTTATTATGACTCTGGATATTCCATTCATTCGCAATTTCGGATATTTGGTCCATCCATACCTTTCTCGGTCTTCCTCTACCACGACATCCATCTATTCTACCAACATATTTTTTTTTTTTTTTTTTAAGAAAATCCTGTGCGGGAGACTCCCTAGATTCTGAAGACTCTAGGGGTCTATGACACTTGTTGTAGTGCCGCAGAGGTGTATAAACATATACTTTCTTCGTCAGTCTTTCCTCATTCATTCTCTCCATATGCCCAAACCATCTTAACAAACTTCTTTTAATCTTCACTTTCACACTTTCTCTTGCACTAGGTATACATACAAAATGTACAATTTTTAAATATAGGTCACAATTTTTCAATAACCGTTTGACCTCTAGCATTGTCTTTGTGTGTTGTTACTCCCATGTAAGTGGAGTTTATGTCTTCAGTAATTACTTTATCACTTCTTTATCATTACCTATGTGACATGCCATCGAGGCATTAGGAGAATAATTGATATGCATGTACTTGGAAAACACTTACTGTTGATGTTTCTGTAAGACATTGTGTTTCCATAGAGAAAGTACTACTTATGACTTGTATTTCATACACTTTGTCTTCTGAGGCTGAGTAAAACTTAATAATATTAGGATGATTTATTTGGTGATCACTGTTTTGGTGTAAATCACACCTTAAGAGTTCTCTACGAGCTTGGTCGTCGCTATAGAAAGCGTCAATTCTCGAGCAAGACCCAGTTGCTGTTAGGCTGGATGAACCTTTGATGATTGGTCTTTGGTAAAGGTGTATGAATTTTTCAACCTAACATACATGAAAATTTAAATGGTATATTTTTTGCGCTCCCCCTTTTACGTCCCCTTAGTGCTTGTTTTTCTTATGTCTATGAGAGGTAATTTCACATGAGGGATGTTTGGACATGTACTGGACCAATATGTCTTTCGAAAATTGGAAATCTATTTTTTAAATATTTAAAACAACTCTCGCATTATCGTGTTTTATGTTCTCTTCTTAGCTCAAATAGTGTTGAATGTGATTCTTAAAACCATTTCATTGAAAGGTAATTTGTGAATCAAATGGTAGATAAGCCAAACAAGCACTGTGGGGACGATTAGTTGAGCTATCTACCGAACACCAGAAATATTGATTTCAAGAAGAGGTATTTATGAAGTAAAACACTGTCAATTTATAAATGTACTAAGTAAGTGAGTAATCCTGTAATGGAATACTGATCCCTGGAACAGTGTAGAGTTTCACACACTGTGTATTTCTTAACAACAGCATTCTTCTTTATCCGAAGCTCTAGATTATAAAGTTTTTAGCTAGTGATGTTCTGCTTATGAATCTTAAATTTGATATATCTTTGCAACTTAGATTATAGATAGATAGAGCTTAGTGAATAGAATGCTTGCCTTCCATGTCAGAGGGCTAGGGTTCAAGCCCAAAATCAAAGTATCGGCTAGGTTTACTTAGCCTTCACAAAAAATAAGAGCTGCCCATATAGTGCAACATCTTCCCGTACTTTCACCCCAAGGGGTTGCATGTGACGTGTTGAACCAATTTATTTTCACAGGTAAGCGGGCCAGCCTTTCGACAACCACTTGAATTTAAAATGGGAGTTTCCCATCTCCCGTGGGGGCTGATTATAATTTCTTGTGGAGGCTGAGGTAACCTTGCTGGTATTTTTATTTTGGTTATGAAATAAACATAATGACAATCTTTTTTGACAGGATTAGTGGGAATCGAACCCTAGCTTTCTTGCATACAAGGCAAGTATTCTACCTACTGAGCTATCAACCATACTAAGTACTTACAAAATAAAAAGCTGAACTTCAAATGAACATAAACCCTGTGACTTTTTCCACCCTTCCCTGAAATAGATATCTATCCTTGGCTTTATGATGTTCCTTGACTAATAGGTTGGTATGAGGAGTTTTAATATATGTATTAATTCTTTAATATATTGATCCCTCGACTTATTGGTTGGTATGTGGCTGTAAAAAATGGTTCACTTTGCCAATGTCACAAAGGATGGCAAAAGTTGCTGGGCTTATGTTTATTTGAGGTTTGGTTTTTTAATTGTAAGTACCTACACATGCAGCATTTGTAAGCACAAACATACACATGTCTGTTTGTGGGCATGCATTTAAAATGAATTTTAAATGTGAAAATATATTTTCAACTTAGATTATAGATAGATTAAATTGATTTCCAGTTTTGGTTTGGCGCTGTGTGGTGTCACTACTTTTTCTGTCAATTAATGTGCGGACCTCATTATTGAATTTTATTGGAAATCAATCAATAGGCAATTATTTTAGCTGTGATTGTTACTGTAGTCTCTATTATATGATAATATCCACACTTAACACATTCAGGGTCAACTACAGCCAATAGGATCATAATATTATCATAGTAACCAGGCACACTGCTAACACTTCATGTATTCATGTAGGTGTAAAATTAAATTAAAAATACAAAGAATTCTTAAAATTAAAATAACCAATCTAAGGTGTCTTAATCACAATGATTTTCTTGTTTTGAAAGTGGGTTTTTTAAAAGTAATATTGTGTATAAACATCTACGTCTAAATCTAAGCTGCAAAGATATATATTATTTAAGATTCATATTAAACGCATTCCCACAAACAGACACTTATAAGTTCGCGCTAACACATGCCACGTGTGAACCTACGATATAAAAACCCTATCTCAATGAACATTAGACCTGCAAATCCCTATTTTGATTTTCTTGTTTAGAGAATGGAATGTTGATGAAAGTGTTTTTATTTTTTTAGTTAAAAGAATAACACAAAATAGGCTCTAAAAATACTGAGAGAGGACATTAAGTGAAACGAGTGTGAGAACCTGTAATGGAAAGCAATGTTAATTTCGTGACAGGAATATTTTTGAAATAAACAACAAAATTTACAATTCTTTCATCTTTCCATAAAATTTGAATTTAGAGAGTTAGCCAGTATTGCCAGCACGCGGACGATAAATAAATAAATTACACATTTGCTTTTTAAATTGTCCTGCTGAAGCTGTTGTGCTATAATGCTGGTGTAGCATGATGTGACAAGTCTTATACCTACCTGCGTGAATATAATTTTAATTTGTATTATGTAGCAGTGATAATGGAGTAACACATCCATCACTACAAGTGTAACTCATTGATCTCCCACAGTATCTGCTTAGAAATCTGATTGTTTAATTCACAGACTTGATAACAACACTCAAATCTATGATACAAATGGTGACTTGTATGAAAAAAAACATCAAATGCTGTTTATTATTTGTAATCCGCAAGATATATTCACATTTAAAATTGTATTTATGTATGTCCCTATTCACATTTAAAATTGTATTTATGTATGTCCCAATTCACTTTTAAAATTGTATTTATGTATGTCCCAATTCACTTTTAAAATTGTATTTATGTATATCCCTAATGGACTCGCACAAGTTAGAATCATGAACTTTTTTCTCGGTGGACAAACATCACACTAGTTGGGGACTATGGTCCTTCAACAACAAATAACTAAACATTTGTGTGACTTTTGCTAGCAACCCAGCCATGTGAAGTCACAGTTGTATTGGCTATGGTGTTTTTGAGTAAATTCTGTATGCTACAATTTTGCCTATGTCAACTCATGTGAGGACCTCGTTATTTTGTGTCCTCTTGAACATGACATAAGCAAATCAAAAGTACTTGAGGGGAAATAAATGCTCAACTTGTGAAAATAAAACCTGTGTTTTTATTTTTATTTTGTATACTTTCTCATTATTTTGATTGATGCCACATACAAACATGTGTTAGTTCACACTTATACATGCTGCATATGTATTTACAAAATAAAACTTAAGCCTCAAATGAACCTAAGTAAGTCCTGCAAGTCTTACAGACATTGGGAAAATTGAACTAATTTTTGCAGTATGGGTGATCAGCCTCATACAAACCTTAAAGTCAAGGAACATATTGTATGATTCCTATTTATACCCAACACGTTATAGCATAATTATAGAGATTACCAGAGTGAATGGGATATCCAGAGTCATAATAAAAGAAGAGCTTGTATGAAAAAGGTTATGACTCTGGATGAAATGAAAGAAGTATGCAAAGACAGGAAGAAGTGGCGGCTAATCTGCAATGCTGATTTGTAATGTTAGTTTATTAGTTTGCTACATTTTTTGGATAAGAAATTTTTGACTTTTTTGTATAGATTTATTTTTAAGGTTTTGTTGTTGTTGTTTTTTTTTTTTTTTATACTTAAATGTTATTTATTTCTCGTATTCCTTGACTTATAGGTTGGTATGAGGCTGACCACCCATACTGTAAAAAATGGTTCACTTTGCCAATGTCACCCCTGTTTCAGGGAATGTCGGCAAGAGTTGCAGGGCTTATGTTCATTTTAGGTTTGGATTTAATTTGTAAGTACACAATCAGCATTTGTAAGCTCGAACTACACGTGTTTGTTTGTGGGCATACATCTGAGAGCTTTGAATGAATATATCCTTGCAACTTAGATTATAGATTATAGACCTATCTTATTCCTACTCTTAGCATTAAATACGTATTCAGTATCAGAGGAAATGACTAACACAGGTTAGTAAAAAAGTGATTTTATGCCATTGAATACATACCTAGAAGAAAAGTAATTTTTTAGTCACATTTTTTTATATTTTTACTTGTTCATGCAATTTTAATGACAAGCTAAACATGTGTCT
The DNA here is from genome assembly GCA_951799405.1 of Agapetus fuscipes. Classification (NCBI taxonomy): domain Eukaryota; kingdom Metazoa; phylum Arthropoda; class Insecta; order Trichoptera; family Glossosomatidae; genus Agapetus; species Agapetus fuscipes. The sequence continues at coordinate 6,318,279 of OX637358.1, read as the reverse complement.
TATCATGTACGTGACGCTAAAGCCATTCTTATCTCTACATTTTTTAATTCCACAAAATATAGTAGGTAAAGGAATTTCTATCTTCACTTGTATTGTTTACTCAGTCAGCAAGGCTGAATACTGCATACTCCACATTCTGTGACTTGATTCTTATTTTGTCATCTTGTTATAAACTTAGCTTAGTTTTTTCCATTTAAAAAGATTCTGTACCGCAAGTAGGAAACTTTGCATTCAAACTTTTAAAAACTGTAAAATTTTATCAAAAAATGTATGGAAACTAAAAACAGAGCCTCTAGTGAGCAGTTTGGTTTCCATGCGTTTTTTTTAAAACACTTAGTGGCAGTTTAAACGTAAGGCTTAAGGTAGACTGCCGTGCGGTAGGAGTATGAGACTGGATGAGGAAGGTGTTTGACAGGCAGTGGTGGCTGCGGTTGATCAAGGAGGCCAAGACGAGACCCGGTTGTCAAGAAATTGATAATTGCAACTCGCAACTGAGCTACACATATATAATGTAACTCCTTGCCGCATTCTCTCTGAAGGGGTCATATGTGGCGAGTGAACACATTTATTTTTAAAGGTTAGGCGCGGGCCGGCCTTACACCAACCACTTCAGTTGAGGTGAGGGTTTCCCAGCTCCCGAGGGGGCTGGTATTCATTTCTTGTGAAGGCTGAGTAAACCTTGCCGGTATTTTATTTTGGGTTTGAAATAAACACCGAAACGGGAAATCATTGCTTGCATCCTCGGTGGGATTCGAACCCGGGCTCTCGGCATGGAATGCAAGCTCTCGATCATTTGTGTGATGATGACTTGTTAGATTGTTGGTTTATTGAAGTGTTTATAAACGTGCCGGAGATATGTCGCTTCATTAATCTTCCACAGATTTAAATCACGAGAGCATGGTTGACCGATATGTACTGTTAATCCTTTTATCAGCCGGCCTAGTGATAAGAATATTGATTAACATGCTACAGGTTCATAGTTCTAATTACAACATCAATTGTATCGACATTTTTAATCATTTTTTTAGGACAGAGGACGCACATTCAAAATTTTCTCTCGGCTGGATGACGACCAAATTAAAAAAAGTCCAAACTTCATCAGAAACATGTAAAACCAGATGTAGGAGTATAATTACAAATATTGTAAAGATTATAATGTCAAAGATAACTGATTACAGATATGGTCTGTGTTGCAAAACTTAACCATTAGACTACAGACCGATCTAAGTGTAAATGAAATCTAATAAGGAGCGCACATGAATTGGCATAGACAATATTATTACCTCACTCAGCTGGGCTGGGAGAGAAAAGGCAAACCAAAATTTTGTTATAGGTTGCTAAGAAAGGCAGTCCCATGCAAGGCTTGACGCTTGCTTGCCGAGAAAAAAGTTCAAAATAAAAAAATGTACCGTGAGTCCATTTTTATACATAAAAATGATCTGTAATCTATGGCTGAGCCTCAGCTTTATAAGCTGAATATTGTGTACAACTTCTTACCACATTGTTCCCAAAGGTGTCGGGCCATCTGTCAAATTTGAAAAAATAAAAAAGTGCCGTACAATGTAATTTATCTCCTTCCTTATTTGTAGGGATTTTTTTTTTAATCGATGCTTCCACAAATAAAGGGTCTGTACCTACATAGACTCGGCACAATAAAAAAAAACCCTCAGCTATGTGACATCATTCATAATTAATTCTAGAATTGTGAAACGTATGCAGTTGGCGGTTATGTAGATGGAGTACAAACCGCTTTCCAATAGTGTCTTTTCAAACTACCTTCATAATTTTGTATTGAAGTTATGTCCTGCAACTAGCCATAAGTGACATCACATTTTTCCCTCTTAAGGGGGCGCTCTCATGTTGCACCGCGCCGAAAGCTGTCAAAGTTGCGACCCGTTTCCCCCCATCCCCTTTCGCCTCAGACCGTATGGATTTAGCCCCACAAAATATGCTCGACTTGCTATTGCCGTTTGAAGATTTTTTTTTATATACGACTTTTGTGGATCTCCCATCACGCAAAATAAAAAACGCAACTAAGCTACACATATAGTGTAACTTCTTGCCTGTGTTATCCCCGAAGGGGTCACATGTGGCCATTCGGGACCTATTTATTTATACAGGTAAGGGGACCGGCCTTACACCAACAACTTTAAGTTGAAGTGGGGTTTTCCAACTCCCGAGAGTGCTGGTACTCATTTTTTGTGAAGGCTGAGTAAACCTTGCCGGTATTTTATTTTGGGGTTTGAAATAAACACCAAAACGGGAAATCATTTCTGACACCCTCGGTGGGATTCGAACCCGAGCTTTCGGCATGGAATGCAAGCACTCCACCACCTGAGCTATCGACCGGACTATAGGACAGGATTTCTTAAAAAAAAAAAAAAAATTATAACGCTTTCGTCTTTACATTAAGTGTGGCCTGAGCCTCTAGAAAAGTCTCCTCTACTTTTTTCTATCCTTACATACTGATCTCAGTTCATTTATATCCATTGCTTCTTCCCATAATTTCCACTTTGTACTTATTTTTATCCCGAAAATGTAAGCAGGTAGGTTTATGAATTTGAGATATATTGAACTTTTATAAATGGCTACTATAGTATTTTTTTTTTTTTTTAAATAGATTTGTGGAAAGGAATGCAATCCACCAACCTATTTTACCTGGCTAGTTGTCTTCATGCGAAAACAGAAGCTTGTGTGCATGCAACGGCATCTGTTGAACCAGGGTCGAAGTTATCGGCGCGGGATTCGAACCAGCGTTATCCGGTTCCAAATAACCTGACTCGATCCCCGCGGCTATAACACCGACATTATATTACATATTTCATAGTGACATTTGAATAGAGTAACTAATTAAAAGTAGATAAATACATAATAAAATATTTTGTACCTATTGATATAGTCATATAGATTAGATTAGATTAAAACGCAACTAAGCTACATATATAGTGTGACTTCTTGCCGCGTTATCCCCGAAGGGGTCGCATGTGGCGAGTTGAACCTATTTATTTTTACAGGTAAGGGGGCCGGCCTTACGCCAACCACTTCAGTTGAAGTAGGGGTTTCTCAGCTCCCGAGGGGGCTGATACTCATTTCTTGTGAAGGCTGAGTAAACCTTGCCGGTATTTTTATTTTGGGGTTTGAAATAAACACCGAAATAGGAAATCATTTCTGACACCCTCCTCGGTGGGATTCGAACCCGAGCTCACGGGGTAGTATGCGAGCACTCTAACAACTGAGCTATCGACCGGAAAAAAATATATTTTTCTTTTTTAAAAAATGAAATCTGTGACTATACAGTCACACAGTGCCAACCAAATAAAAACCAGAAAACAAAAAAAAACAATCTGCAAGTAACTATAAACACAAGTCATTATGTCAACAAAATGATTCCTAAGGTAGACAGGGTTTTCTAGGAATCAGCTTAACTTGTCGGACTAATGTATTGTTAATTTCTTTGTCGGTAATTCAAAAGACTCTACCTGAAGTCTCTTATAGATGAGTCGTATAGAATCAAAGGCGGCAATCTAAAAATAAATAAATTGACATGAAGGGTCGTGGGTTCGAATCCCCACGGAGTGCAAAGGAATATAATTTATATTATGTAAAACAAACCGGTCCGTAGTCCAATGATAACACTTCGGACTCTGAATGAAAGGTTGCGGGTTCGAATGCCAGCGGAGCACAAAAAATATAGCGTTTGGCCAAATTTTAACAATTGATTTAAAAAATGTAATTTGTCGTGTATATTCCTTAACTTATAGGTTGGTATGCGGCTGACCACCCATGCTGTAAAAATTGTTCACTTTGCCAATGTCACCCCTGTTTCAGGGAAGGACGACAAGAGTTACAGGGCTTATGTTCATTTGAAATACGGGTTTTTATATTGTAGGTACACATGCGGCATGTTTAAGCGCGAACTTGTACGTGTCTGCTTGTGAGAATGCATATAATGTGAATCCCCAATGTAACATATCCTTGCAGTTTAGATAAGATCACTTGGTAAGCATAAGTCATAGAAAAATGTCTTTCAAAAATCGAGAATCCTTTTTATGGGGGTAGGTAAAATTTGAACAAAGAACCATTGTTTAACATTTTATCCTATTTCCATTGAAAGACATAATATTACAATGACGACCAAATAGAAAAATATTATAATAAAGTATAGTAAAATATTTTGCACAAAAAAATGTCTTTTTTTTCATAATCCTTATGATAGAAATTATTCTGGTGATGACCGGTCCGTAGTTCAGTGGTGACATTTCGGACTCTGAATGGAATTTGTGGGTTCGAATCCCGGCGGAGCACAACAAGTATGCCATTTATATTTTCATATTTGCTCTTCGCTGGGTTGAAAAATTTATAAACCTTTACTCATGACCGGTAACAAAAGCTCCATCCCACCTTACAGCAACTGGGTCTTGCTTGAGAATTGGCACTTTGTAGCGACGACGACCAAGCTCGTAAAAAGGTCGATAGCTCTATAATCTATAATCTAAGTTGCAAAGATATATAATCATTTAAAGCTCTCAGATGTATGCCCACAAACCAACACGTGAAGTTCGCGCTTACAAATGCTGAATGTGTACTTACAAATAAAATCCAAACCTCAAATGAACATAAGCCCCACAACTTTTGTCGACCTTCCCTGACACATTGGCAAAGTGAACCATTTTTCACAGTATGGGTGGTCAGCCTCATACAAACCTATAAGTCAAGGAATCACTCAATTGGTAAAATGCTTGCATTCCATGCCGAGAGCAAGGGTTCGATCGCAAGGTTTACTCAGCCTTCACAAGAAATGAGCACCAGCCGGAGGTTGGAAAACCCCTACTTCAACTGAAACTGGTTGGTGTGAGGCCGGCCTCCTTACCTGTAAAAATAAATAGGTCCCGAATCGCCACATACGACCCTTTCGGGGTTAACGCAGGCAAGAAGTTACACCATATGTGCAGCTTAGTTGTGTTTATTCTAAGGTGATGCGAAACACTCCTCAAGAGCCGAACTTTACCGTCGCTATGGAATGCACCTATTCTCAAGAAAGCCCCTATTACTGTGGAGCTGTAGGCTTAAAAAAAATAGGCTGATTTATTTGGTGAGCGCTGTTTTTGTGTGAATCACACTTCAAGAGCCCTCTGCGAGCTTGGTCGTCGCTATAGAAATCGCCAATTCTTAAGCAAGACCCAGTTGTTGTAAGGTTGGATGGACCTTTTGATGACCGGTCTTTGGTAAAGGTTTATGAATTTTTTCAACCCAGCGAAAGCAAATTTGAAAATATAAATGGTATATTTTTTGTGCTTCGCCGGGATTTGAGCTCACAACCTTCGAGTTACGAGTCCGAAGCGTTGACAATTGAACTACGGACCGGTCAATTTTACCAATAAATAAAATTCAATTTCTCGCCAGGAGCAAAAAAAAACACTTTTTTTCGCATATCAACTTTTTATTCAGTTTTAATATTTTTTATTAAATAAATTAATAAACGTACTAATCAAGTAACCCATACTGTAAATTTATTACACCTATGTGTAAAAAATAAATTCCTTGACTTATAGGTCAACGACGTTACCATGTTGAAAGCACCGGTTCCCATAGATCACCGAAGTTAAGCAACATTGGGCGCGGATAGTACTTGGATGGGTTACCGCTCAGGTACACCGCGTGTCGTTGGCATCTTGCCCCGGTCCGTAGTGCAGTGGCAACCATCCGGACTCGTTAATGGAAGGTTGTGGATTCGAATCCCGGCGGAGCACAAAAAATATACCAGTGTGCTTTCGAATGTGCTCTTCGCTGAGTCGAAAAATTCATAAACCTTTACCAAAGACCGGTCGCTGAAAGGTCCATCCAACCTTACAACTGGGTCTTGCTTGAGAATTGGCGCTTTCTACAGCGACGACCAAGCTCGCAGAGGGCTCTTCAGGTGTGATACACACAAAAACAGCGCTCACCAAATAAATCATCCTAATATTATTATTATTATTTGGTATGAGGCTGACCACCCATACTGTAAAAAATGGTTTACTTTTCCAATATGTCACCCCTGTTTCAGGGAAGGTCGGCAAGAATTGCAGGGCTTATGTTCATTTGAGATTGGGTTTTTTATACTGTAGGTCCATATGCGGCATGTGTGAGCGTAAAATTATGCGTGTCTGCTTGTGGGAATGCATTTAATATGAATCTTAAATGATACATATATTTGCAACTTAGATTTAGATGTGCGTTTTGAACCTATTTGACCACATACAATTGCTTTGTGTTTACAAACAATACTAATAAAAGAAAGAAAACTTTCCGACTTCAAAGTTTTAATGTGTTATTTTCAATATTTATTCGTATTTTTTTACGCTCGTATCGCAGCAGACGAGGAGATAGTTTTTGTAATACACGTTGTCTTTAACCCATATGCTCTGCGTGTGTGAGGGAGAAGTACCGTGCGGTAGAGAGGTTGGACAAGCAAGCGGCACAGATCCCACGTCCGAGCCCCTTGAAGAACAAAGGGAGACTGATTCATTTTGTACAGAATTTGAAAGGTTTGCGAAATAAGGAAAAAATCCATGAAAAAAAATATTTTGACTATTTGTTTTGTTGTTATAGGTTTAAAAAAGACTTTATCTACATGGAATTTTTTTCATTTTTTTTTTTAAACATTGAATGTCGGAAAAAAACGTGTACGAAAAATACAAAAAAAAAAGAAATTTTGCAATATTCAAAAGGTAAAATAATGAAAACAATATCAAATTTTAAAAAAGTAATCTGATCATGCCTTCAACAAACTCTTTTAAAATTATTCTATCATAGAAAAAATTAAGATTTTTTTTTTGTTTTTGGAGGATATGCTTTTTAGCAAAGCTCTTTCCGCAACTAGCAAAAACAAGTCCAGATTAAGCTTTGATTTATATACGTAAATAATTTATTTGACTTTTGAAAAAAATATGATATATAGTTTAAATGTTGATTAATCTTACGTAATTTTTTAAAATACTAATTTATGTCTTAATGATGCTCTAAAAAAATAAATGAAAACACACTTTAAAAAAAAAAATCTTGAATATGCGTGGAGCGCACCCTTAAGCGCAATAAGGTTTTGTTTGACATACTGAGACCAAGCATGTGTTTAAAGTCATGTACGCCACATCTCAGAGCAAACATCACAAGAGAAAGTGAGCGCACTTTCTTTTCCTGTCAGCATGATCTCTCATGGCAGGAATGCTCTTGAGAAGTATTGTAGGATGCAAGTGAGTAATGTTAAGCATCTGACACATTGAGTAATAACATAGAGGAACAGAAACTAACTTACTGCATTGATACATATTATAGCCCACATTTATCTCAGTCCTGTCAAACGTTGCAGTGGTGTAGTCATATGAAATGAGGCCATTTTGTCTTTATCCATTTTGTATTTCAACACCCAATTATAAGGCATGCCATAATATCTTCAAATAATACCTTTTTTCTTTAAAATTAATCAATTTTAGCAATCCCAATATTTATACTGCGCTTTATCTGTTAACGGGCAGCCATTATGATTCGTAATAATACCAACTTTCTATGAACATTTTTACAGTCGCCCGAGTTTTTTTGTACACATGGAAATGCAACTGTGAAGTACTTTGTTCTCTTTCTTACTACTTAATGACCATTTTCGTAAGTAGGTTGAAACAGATATTTTTTTATTTTTTATTTAATGTAACACATTTTGAGTACATTTTTTTTTTTTTTAACTTATATCTATTACATAATAATTCAATAGTTTAATAAGCTGTACCTCACCAAAAAAGAGGCTAAGCTCTTGTGTGTGGTGAGGGATTTACAATTGTAATAACAAATTTATTTAAGTTTTTTTATACCTATAGTTAAGTTATAAACTATAAATTTATTTAATAATAATATATTATGTCTATTTCCATTAAAATAATTTCTAGTCTACAGATATCATAAGTCAATGGTCTCACATCATGGTGGTCTTGCTTTCAATTGTGTAACATTTATACCTCACTATTAGTGTGAGCTAGTCTTGTAAAAACCAAACAAAATCAATCGGATTCAGCTCAAATTTTGTCATAGTAAATCACTGAGATTTAAAAAATTCTTGTGGCACCAGTGATACTCAACCAACGCAATTGGAACAATCCTAATGCCCGAAGGGGTTCCACGTGGCAAGTGGAACCTATATTTTTTTACAGGTTAGGGGTATGACGTTAGGCGCCAACCACTTCAGTTGAAGTGGGGGTTTCCCAGCTCCCGAGAAAGATGGTACTCGTTTTTTGTGAAGGTTAAATAAGCCTTGCCGGTATTTTATTTTGGTCTTGAAAATGAACACTTAAACGGGAAATCATTTCTGACACCCTTGGTAAAAATCAAACCTGAGCTCTCGGCATGGAATGCAAGCGCTCTACCAACTGAGCTATCGGGTGAAACCTGCTTATTTTCACAGTGAAGGCGGTCGGCCTTACGTCAACCACTTTGCTGTGTTGAAATATTCATCTGCAGTTGCAAAGACCGGGCACCAATGATCCATCCAGCCTTACGGTAACTGGGTCTTGCTTGAGAAAAGCTCACAGAGGGCTCTTGAGATGTGATTCACAAAAAAAGAGCGCTCACCAAATGAAGCATGTTTATATTATTATTAAATACAAAAATTTGACCGAATTGTCCCCTTCACTGGAAGTTTTAAACCACTGTTGTACAGTAAGTGAGAGTGAATGCTTGCTTAACAAAATCATTGAAGCGATTGTGTTCAAGCGAGAGAAATGGTGAAATGTAGAGCATTGTATTGATCAGACATCTTGGCTGCCAACTGTAACTGTATCTCTGTTACCTTTACATTCAGAAGGACTAACGCCTCTGCAGATTATCGTAAGTTATCACTAGTTTAACTGGTGTAACTGATCTAATAGATAGCTCAGTTTGTATAATGCTTGTATTCCGTGCTTAGGGCTCGTGTTCCATCCCTGACGATTGTGTCAAAAGTTATTTTGTGTTTTTAATGATTATTTCAAACCCAAAATAAAATACTGGAAAGGCTTAATCGGCATCCACACGAAATGAGAACAAGTCCTCACGGGAGATGGAAAACCCCCACTTCAAGTGAAGTGGTGGGCGTGAGGTCAGCACATCTTATCTGTCGAAATAAATGTAATCTGTAGAAATAAATAAATATCTGTAGCAATAAAAAAAAACATTTTATTTAACACTGAAGAGTTTTTTGCAAGATCTATTGCCGTGATCTGTATGAATAGAGTCCTGACAAGAAACACAAGAAAAATGTGTGGCGTCACTCCGCTTGGTTTCTAATCAATATTTTGATTTATTGTTATCACTTATATTATATTCCTTGACTTATAGGTTGGTATGAAGCTGATCACCCATACTGTAAAAAATGGTTCTCTTTGCCAATATCACCCCTGTTTCAGGAAAGGTCAGCAAAAGTTGCAGGATTTATGTTCATTTGAGGTTTGGTTTTAATTTGTAAGTGCACATTCAACATTTGTAAGTGCAAACTTAACACTTGTCTGTTTGTGGGCATGCATTTGATAAGAGTTTTGAATGTTAATATATCTTTGCAACTTAAATTATAGACTTCAAAATTTTGGTGACATCTTTCCGTTAAAAGAAATTTTGTTATGTTCCGACTCCATTGAAAGAATACCTGAGGATAGATAAAAGTGGGAGTGACTCTGTAAAGGACATAGCCTCACCTAACAGTAAGAGTGACACAGTTACAGTTACACATGTGTGTTATAAGTGTGGCAACATTTTGCTTGCCTTTCACTTTCAGCCTGCTTGCCCTGACAGCTGGTGGGCCACACACTGATGCAATAGCAACTCTGACATTTCACAACGTCTGAAATAATTGATTGCCAGTGTTATATATTTATTGCAAGCAGTACCCGGCGTGTTTCACTGCGCCATTTGGGCATGTGGAAGCAATTTATTTTCACAGCTAAGGGGAGCAGCCTTGCACATCTATTATATCTATAATCTAAGTTGCAAAGATATATTAACATTCAAAACTCATATCATATGCACGCCCGCAAACAGATAGGTATGTGTAAGTTCGCACTTACAAATGCTGAAGGTGTACTTACTAATTAAAGCCAAACCTCAAATGAACAAAAACCTACTACTTTTGCCAACTTTCCCTGAGACAGGGGGGGCATTGGCAAAGCGAACCATTTTTTACAGTATGGGTGGTCAGCCTCATACCAACCTATAAGTCAAGGAATAGAATAATAAAATTCAAACATCAATGTTTATTACTTTTTTATTTTTTCAACAAAATACTTCTTATTTGTAGCAGTTCAGCTAACTTCACCTTAAACTATCAAAAGTGGCGTTATACAAGATGGCGACCATAGTTCCGATTTGCGCCACATTCATTTTAAGCCGTGTAGGTCTATAGAACAAGATTGCAAGGCATGGACTCTACAATAAGTTTATGTTTAATTTTTTCTAGATAGGCAAACATCACAGATCTGAATGTTTAAGATGCTTTGCAACCAATAAATAAAAATACTTAGCCTGTGATCTAGCGACCCGGCCATATGATATCACAACTGTTTTACCTATGGGCTTTGTGACGAATCCGTTGTGCATAAAAAAAATATGCAAGATTCAAGGCATTCCTTATCTAAAATAAACACATGTACTTAAGTAGTTAGTCTTAATAAATTTAAATTAAATAATATTTTTATGCGTTTCTAACTTAAAATTGCCATATCATCAGTTTGTTTATAATTATTTACTGTTCTATTTTAATTATGCATAAATTATATTTTTCTGATCAGTCAACACTTTTCTGTAGACTTATTTTCAAAACAATATGCCGATTTTCCTTACACATGTTTGTTTGTACTTACAATATATTCGGTATGCGGCTGACCACCCATGCTGTGGAAAATGGTTCACTTTGCAAATGTCACCCCTGTTTCAGGGAAGGTCGGCAAGAGTTGCAGGGTGTATGTCCATTTGAGATTTGGTTTTTATATTGTAGGTCCACATGCGGCATGCGCAAGCGCGAATTTGTAAGTGTCTGATTGTGAGAATGCATGTAATGTGAATCCTCAATGTTACATATCTTTGCAACTTAGATTAGATTAGAGTATGTATGAAGAAAGTGAGGATACCGGCCACCCCTAGTGGAACGGCGGCAGGATACAGTAAAAGTAACAGATAATAGACATGTATTATAGTAGACAAATATGCCATGCCTGTAGAGTCAAAACAAATGACATGGTTAAAAATTGTGGCATCACCTGGCCAGGTTACTAGGGGAAAGTTGACTTGTAAATTCTAACACATTTTTGCAAAGCATACTCTCAATTTTTTTGAGACAGGGATGTTATGGATGTGCAATTTTGGATTCGAGTACTGGTAAAGATACAGGAGTATTTTTAAAGCAGCATCTGATGCAGGTACACACATTAAATTATTTCTGATTATCTGCTAGTTTTGTTACAGATAGATGTTCATTTTCAAATAATAAACTCTGATCATTTTTTAATTTCAAACTATTTTCTTGGCGAGCGAGCGTCAGTGGATCTGCTGTCCTTAGCAACCAATAACAAAATATTTGTTTGCCTGTTCCCGTCTTGTCTTGTCTTGTATCCTGCCGCCTTTCCTCTAGGGGTGGCCAGTACCTCCACACAAGTGCCTCCACTTGACTCTGTCCTTGCATACTTCTTTCATCTCATCTAATTTCATCACTCTTTTCATGCATGCTCTTCTCTTGTTTCCACTCTGTAGATTCCATTCATTCGCAATCTCATTTATCTGATCAATCCATTGTTTCCTAGGTCTTCCCCTTCCACGCTTACCTGTTACATTCCCTTTATACACTCTTTTTATCAGTCGGTCTTCATTCATCCTTTCAATATGTCCAAACCATCGCATCACACTTCTTTGAACTTTCACTTTCACGCTTTCTTTTACTCCGCATTCATTTAGAACCCATTCGTTTCTCACTCTATCTTTCAGTGTTTTTCCTGTCATACTTCTCAGATGGGCCATTTCTACGGTGCATACCCGTCATTTCGTCAATGTCGATTCACATGCGGACTTCATTGTAAAAGTTACATCATTTTTTTTTAAATAAATAATTCTACTCTGCATGCTCGGTTGTCGCTATAGAAAGCACCAATACCAATATCAAGCAAGATCTAGTTGCTGTAAGGCTGGATGGACCTATGGTCTTTAGTAAAGGCAGATTAATTGTTCATCCCAGTGCTGAACATATTTGAAAAAAAAATAGTGCTCCATTGGGGATCAAACCCAGTACCTTCCAATCACAAGTCCGAAGTGTTAACCACTAAAAAAGTGCGGACTAGCCAAGGGATTTTAGAGTTTTAGAGAGAGAGCATAACATTATATTTCCTTTTGTTGCAGACTGTTGAAGCGTCTTCAGATCATTCATCATGTGTCCGCTGTGGCCTCTGCACATCATTGTCTTCTACCTGCTGACCATTGTACCAGTATGGGTGCTCTGTCAGTCGGCTCCCAAACTCCTGGCCAACTTCTCTCCTCCTGCCGTGGACGTCCACATGGAGGAGCAGAGCTCGGTAGACGTGCATCTGTATGACCTGAACGTGTTCAAGGAAGGAGACGTGGTGGACATCTACAGCACCAAGGAGCACATAGCGCTCGCCAGCTTCAGGAGCTACGAGCTGAAGAGTGAGGATATAGACAAGGGATGGCGGGGTGTATTCAATGTGTCGGGAAATTTCCTGGGTAAGACTATGTGAACAGCTTATTTAAATATTAGGATGATTTATTTAGTGAGCGCTGTTTTTGCGTGGATTACACGTCAGCAGTCTTCTACTTGTTTGGCCATCGCTGTAGAAAACGTCAATTACTCAAGCAGGACCCAGTTGCTGATAGACTGTATGGACTTTTGGTAAAGGCGTTTGAATTTTTCCAGTGCATATTGTATTTAAAAATCAAAAGATATTTTTTTGAGCTCTGCTGGAATCAAACCCAAGAACTTTGGATTACGAATCCATATTGTTAACCTCTAGATTGCAGATTTTTCAAGTTAAATAAATATCTCCGGTCATCTTGTTTCGTGGTTTCCTACTGCTCCCACAGCTTTGTATGTGCGCCTCATCCCAAGTTGCTGGGCACAAGATGTCTTCACAACCAAGTTCTGATTGCATTCAATTGATTTATGTTTCAGGTAAAAGTGAGATAATCGTCCAAGTGTCCCCAAAAGCCTACCCCTCGCACGTCAAGGCAGACCCCCCGCCCGTCAAGGCAGACCCACTGTCTGTCACGGTGACTAGGAAGGAGCGAGTGATTGACCGCATCTTCGTGGGCAGTGTCGCCACGCTCGTGTCTTTAATCTACATCAACTTTGGCTGTGCCGTCAGCTGGCCGACCGTGGTGGCGACATTGAAAAGGCCGATTGGTCCAGCCATTGGTTTCTGTTCGCAGTTTGTGTTTATGCCACTTGTAAGTAAAGGTTTAACATTTTCTTGTTCTTCTGTTTCCCTTGCTGCCTCAGTGTTGGGACCGGACCTTCTAGTTTAAAGCCTGTGTTGCGCCTCGTTCAGGGTCTCACTTGTGTTTAGGTCCTGATACTTTGAATCATCCAGAGTTCTGTGGTTTTCATCTGAATAATGGTGTAAGATTTATTTTTCGATAAAGAGGCAGAAGGAAGAAAAGTTTGAGGGCAAACTTAAATGTGTCTGCTTGTGGGAATACATTTAATGTAATTCTTAAATGTAATATATCTTTGCAATTTAGATTACAGATTATAGAATACACAAACCATTAAAAATGTAATTCGTTGTGTATGTTCCTTGACTTATAGGTTGGTATGCGGCTGACCACCCATGCTGTAGAAAATGGTACACTTTGTCAATGTCACCCCTGTATCAGGGAAGGTCGGCAGGAGTTGCAGGATGTATATCCATTTGAGATTGTGATGTATTTTGGGGATGTTTATTGTGGATGGGGGATATCAATCAGACGAACAGATGAGTCTTGGTTTCAATGTGATGTATTATTCCATTTCAGTGTTTACAAGGCGAGAGACAAAACCAGACTGACCAGTGAAGCAATAATAATCTCTAATAATATTATATTACAATAATACATTACCTTATATATGATATTACCTACTCTAAATAATCATATCATAATTATACATTACACCTCCCTCACTAAATGACGAATCTACATTACATTATATCATACTTATCATACTTATCATTATAACATATTATATCAATAAAAATTATATCTTATACAATTTCATCTTCTTTCATCTTGGGTACCGCAGGCGGTTCTCCCCCCTCGGACGCAGGCGCTCCGACCATGGTTGGAACCTGGAAACACCCGAGTCATTAGAGATCTGTCCTGCCTCATCCAACAGCTGACCCAACCCCAGGTCATTGTCAGACTCATCCTCCCAAGACACCTTTCTTCCGGAAATCTGATCATGATGTCTTTTCCAAATCTGATTTCCAGCTTTTACCAAGTAAATCCTGTTTCCCAATGTTTTAAATATAATGCATGGAACCCACTTCCCTACATTTCTGAAATCCTTAGTCATTACCTTTTGTCCAATTCTGAATAGTCCTTTAATCTTTCTTCCCCTGTAATTCCTTTGTTGATTTTCCTGATTTCTCTTTTTAAAAACACATACCTTTCTCCCCGTCTTTTTAAATGATTTCTCCCCAGGCACTACTGTATCAAAAATGGATCTTATTTTTCTACCTATCATAAGCACGCTCGGCTCCATCCCTGTTGCTAATGATGGTGCATTTCTATGATCTACTAAAAATTCCAAAAGCTTATCTTCATAATCGTTAGGAAACATACCATTTTTCATAATTTTTTTTAAAAAACTTTTTGTTGTTTTTACCGTATTCTCCGCCAAACCGTTTGACGCTGGGTGATTTACTGCTGAAGTTAAATGCTTAATATTTAAATTTTTGCAAAACCTTTGAAAATCTACTGATGTAAATGCCGTACCATTATCCGTTACAATGCAACTTGGAATACCTAACACTGAAAATATTCTCTTCAACTCTCTAATTGTATGCCTTGCATCAATTTTATCAACTTTTACAGCATCTATCCAATTTGATGCTGCGTCTACTACGACTAAAAAATATTTTCCTGCTAGCGGCCCGAAAAAATCTAAATGTATCCTTTTCCAAATATGTTGTTCTACCGGCCAACTTTTCAACTCGACTTTATCTGGAGATCCCATATTTCTTGCACATTGTGTACATTCTCTCACTGTTTTCTCAATTTCTGTATTCATCCCTAACCAAAAAAAATAATTTCTAGCCAAAGTTTTCGTTTTTACAATTCCCATGTGAGATTTGTGAATAAACTTCAAAATATCTTCCCTTAATGCCAATGGTATTACCAATCTGTTTTCATAAAATAAACAATCATTTGATTCGCTTAACTTTTCTCTTAAAAACCACCATTTTACCAATCCATTTGTCATTTTGGATTTATTTGGCCACCCTGTTTTTAAATACTCCTTTATCTCACAAATGACCTTGTCATTACGAGATGCTTCCTTGATGCATTCTACATTTAAATTTGTTTCTACTGCAATACAGTTTAAAAATTCTCCTTCAACATCCTCAATGTTTATCTCATTTATGATCTCAATATTATCTTCCCCCTCATTATCCGTACTACTCATTGGTAACCTCGACAAAAAATCTGCTTTATTATCCTTTGACGGAACAACTTTATGTTGAAGTGGTTTCACACCATCCCTCGATATTTGAAATCCCAAATATTCAACTTCTGTCAACCCAAATTCACATTTTTGTAAATTAACACTAAATCCACTACGTTCTAAACGCTTAATTACCTCTTCCGTTGCCTTCTCCAATTCTTGCAATGTATTCCCATAAATTAACAAATCATCCATAAATGCTATCGCATCCAACCCTTGAATTGCCGAATATAAAGCTCTGCTAAATATCGCTGGTGACGTCGTGAGACCAAAAGGAAGTACCTTGTACCTAAATAACCCAAATGGTGACGAAATCACACAAAGATTTCTCGACTCCTCCGACAACCTAATTTGAGAAAAAGCATTTCTCAAATCTAATTTTGCATAAAATTTTGCTCCATTTACTCTATTTATTAAATCTTCTACTCTAGGTAACGGGTACTTTATTTTTTTTAACATTGGATTCAAAGTATTTTTAAAATCGGCACATATTCTGATTTCATCATTTTTTTTTTCACAATCACTATTGGACTTGCCATTTCACTAGTCTCTACTTTCTCAATAATACCTTCTTGTAACATGCGATCTATTTCTTTTTCTACCCTTATTCTCAAATTAAAAGGAATTGGCCTCGGGTTAACAAATTTTGCCTTAAAGTCTTTTATAACTTCTATCTCCGCTTCAAAATTTTTAAAAGTACCTGCTTTACTCTCAAAAACAGCTGGATATTTTTTTCTCATACTAGAAAAAAAATCTGCATTATAATTCGTATTATTATTTCCTACTGAATAAATATTATCGCTAACATTGAATGAATTTATTTTAAAAGTATTCAAAAAATTCCGACCTAATAAAGAAGACGACCCTTTATATACAACAATTATTTCTATGTACTCTTTACTTCCTTGATATTCTACTCTCATGTACTTACGACCTTTTACTTGTAGTTGAGTACCATCATAGCTTGATAATTTCAAATCACAATGTTCTAACTTAATATTTGAAAAATGTTCATTAAATATGTGCCAAGGAATAATAGTCACCCCAGAACCCGTATCTAAAATCATTTTTAGATCTGTATCATTTACCTTTACGTTTAAAAAAATGGGACCATCCATCTCATTAATGGCCATTATTGTATTTATTCTTCGAAACTTGCATTTATTTGCATAATGACCAGATTTGTTACATTTAAAGCATTTAATATTATTATTATTTTTATTTAAAAACTTGCATGCATTTTGTTTATGACCGAATTTACCACAGTTAAAGCATTTATAATTATTATTCCTATCACTTGAAATACTTGCATGTCTAAAAATAGATTTCTTACTATCATTTGAATTATTTCGCTTGATTTCAGAATTTCGCTGTCTATCCCTTGACTTCCGAGTTTCTGTGGAATCCCTCGAATTACACGAACTCATTAAATTTATACTTTCTGAATTGTTTTGACCACACAAATGTTCCATTGTTCTCGCTAATTCTACACATTCAGATAATTTCAATTCCATTGCTTTTAAAAATATTCTCTGCTTTATTTTGTTCTGTCTGATACCTATTAAAAATATATCCTTCAAATTTGCCTCCAATCTATCCTCAAATTTACAGTCTACCGCAATTTTTTTCAATCTAGCTATATAATCCTTAATTGACTCGGTTTCGAGCTGTTTACATGAATAAAATGACTCCCTATACTCAAATATATTTTTTTTTACCCCACAATGACCCCCAATAATATCAATCAACTCCTCGAATTTTGCCTCCGAAATCTTTTTCGGAAAACATAGATCAGACACCGTCTGAAAAGTCTCCTTGGTGAGAGACGATAATAGAACAGCCCTTCTGCGTTCTTCAGTTAAAAACTTCTCATCATACAAAATGAGGACTTGGTCGAGCCGAAGTCTGAAGACATCCCAATCTCCAGTCCTATGGCAAAAAGGACTTAGACTCCTCCGTGTTCCCTCCATAGTCTGAAACGGCAGAAAGAAAGAAAACAAAAATCTTATCTGCTTCTGCGTCCGACAGTCCAGGAAACGCCTACGTGACCCTCAGAAAGTGGCTTCCACTCCCTGCAGCAGTCACCTCCAGGAAACCGACCCTCAAGGCTCCCAGCTCCTGCAGTACTCCCTGCAGCACTCCGCCCCAGTTGGATCCTCTCCTCTTGAAAAAAAAAACCGCTGCAGTAACTCCCTGCAGCGATTCCTCTTGGCTCCGTGAGTTCTCTTCCTCTTGAAGAAAACCGCTCCTTCTCTTCAGACTTCTTCCAGTTCTCCCTGCAGCAACCTCGCCTCAGCTGGCTTCGTGATCCTCAGTCTTCAGATCCTTCTTCCTTCTCGAAGATTCCCACATGTTGCTCTTGCAACAATATTATTTTATTTCTTCCAAAAAAAATTTTTTTATCCCGTTTTATATGGTTCTTCTTTATCCTGACTGCGCCACTGTGATGTATTTTGGGGATGTTTATTGTGGATGGGGGATATCAATCAGACGAACAGATGAGTCTTGGTTTCAATGTGATGTATTATTCCATTTCAGTGTTTACAAGGCGAGAGACAAAACCAGACTGACCAGTGAAGCAATAATAATCTCTAATAATATTATATTACAATAATACATTACCTTATATATGATATTACCTACTCTAAATAATCATATCATAATTATACATTACAGAGATTTAGTTTTTATGTTGTAGTTTGACATGCGGCAGGCGCAAGCGTGAACTTGTATGTGTCTGCTTCTGAGAATGCATGTAATGTGAATCCCCAATGTTACATATCTGTGCAACTTAGATTAGATTATTGTTTGTACCCTCATCAGTGATGTGTTGATGTGTCTCCCAGATATCGTACGGGCTGGGTCTGCTGCTGTTTCCTGACAATGTGGAGATGCAGCTGGGCATGTTCTTCACGGGCGTGTCCCCGGGGGGCGGCGCCTCCAACATCTGGACCTACGTCCTCAACGGCAACCTGGACCTCTCCATCACCATGACCACCATCAGCACCATCGCCGCCTTCGGTAACTATTCCATTCACATGTTCAATTATACATATATCAAGCTTATTTATTTTAAATTACAAATGATAAGAGAGCGCCGTTTTTGTGTGTGTCACACCTCAAGGGCCCTCTCCGATCACTGATAAGACTTTTTAAAAAGGTGTGTCTTGAGTGCTCCGAAAAATATGAATGTGAAAAATATGAACTCCACCGGACCCGCAACACGGAAAGCTGACGGCTCGCGCCTGAACCAAATTGACTGCTTAAGTACACTGTTTTAAAACTTACACTATTTTTTTTTAATTATTTTGTGAAGAGGAATAAAATTCACCAACTTATTTTGCATGACCAGAAATTGGTATTAACATCATCAATTAACAATGGATTAACTATATTATGGTATTGAACTGTCATGTTATCTTGATTATATTGCTTCAATAAATAAATAAAAGTAGTCACCTGTGGCAATTGGATTCCATCTATTGTCGTAGGTAAGAGAGCCAGCCTTACACCAACCACTTGTGGAGATTTTCTTCCTTGAGGAAAATAATAATTCTCATTCTTTTGATTACAAAGTCAAGGTAAGCATGTTAGGTGTAATAAATGCACTCATGTGAATAAGAAAGTTCTGAAATAAAATATTATGTTGTTATTAGTTCAGTGGTAACCCTTCGGACTCTGAATGGAAGGTTGTGGGTTTGAATCCCAGCAGAGCACAAAACATATACCATTTATATTTTCAAATTTGCTCTTCGCTGGGTTGAAAAATTCATAAACCTTTACCAATGACCGGTCACCAAAGGTCCATTCAGCCTTACAGCAACTGGGTCTTGCTTGAGAATTGGCGCTTTGTAGCGACGACGACCAAGCTCGTAAAAAAGGTTGATAGCTCAATTGGTAGAATGCTTGCATTCCATGCCGAGAGCAAGGGTTCGATCTCAAGGTTTACTCTGCCGTCACAAGAAATGAGAACCAGCCCCCCTTGGGAGCTGGGAAACCCCCACTTCAACTGAAAGTGGTTGGAGTGAGGCCGGCCCCCTTACCTGTAAAAATAAATAGGTCCCGAATCGCCATATGCGATCCCTTCGGGGATAACGCAGGCAAGAAGTTACACTATATGTGTAGCTTAGTTGCGTTTACTTGTGTTTATTCTTATATGTTGTTGCCTCCGAGCAGTGAACACCCCTGCTGTCCAGGGCTGGAAGTCTCATCACCACGGTAATTCTTACTTACCGAATATCGGTAATATTTTAATGAAGACCTGTTAATCCAAGATGGCCGCAAGTGAACAGCTGATTAGACTACATACAAATATTACCGATATTCGGTAGGTAAGAATTACCGTGGTGATGAGACTTCCACTCGTGGTCTATGATTTGTCTTGTAAATAACGCAAAGCTTCCTGTTTGTCCTCCAGGTATGATGCCCCTTTGGCTGTTCACGCTGGGCCGTGTCATCTTTGAGTCGGGCGACCTTGGGGTGCCGTACAATCGCATCGCGGGCTTTGCTGTAGGCCTCGTGATCCCTCTAGGCATAGGCCTCCTTGCTCAGAGGTACCTGCCGCGCTTCGCCAACCTCATGGTGCGGATCCTCAAAGGTTTCTCGTCGCTGCTCCTGCTGTTTATCATTGTGTTTGCCATCGTGACAAATCTCTACTTGTTTGAGCTGTTCTCGTGGCAGGTTGGTAGCGCTGAGATTATTTTTACATTTTTTCTTTCAGCTTAGAAGAGCCACTGACTTTGCTTCTCAGAAATGTATCTTTCCTTGTAGAGTCAATTGCAATATTGGATATCAAATATCCATCTATTCACACATTACTAACAGTTTTTTCTTGACATAATCTTGCGTACACTACATTGAAATTCATTATAGAAATCAAATTGTGATGGTGGGTTAATACTTGTGTATTGTGTACATCCACTTATGATATCTGTGAACTAGAAATTGTTTTAACGAAAATAGACATTATATATCTGTTCAACCTACTTACGAAAATGGTCACTGGTAAAAAGAGAACAAAGAACTTCACTGTTGCTTGTCCATGTGTACAAAAACACATGTAAAAATGTTTCTAGAAAGGTAGCAGCATTGCCGCGTGCGCACATGCCTGGAGCAGTCCAAACATAGACGCATGCGGTATAAATCTTGGGATTGATAAAATTGACAAATTTTAAAGGAAAAAGGCATTATTTTAAGACATTATGGCATGTGTTGTAATTGGGTGTCAAAATACAAATGGAGAAAGCAAGAAAATATAAAATTTGGCAGGTAAAGACGGGTTTTGTATGACTGTACAACTGCAACGTTTGACAGGACTGAGACAAAAGTGGTAGATTGTATGTATCAATGCAGTAAGTTAGTTTCTGTTCCTCTGTGTTATTACTCAATGCTCAAACCCTCCTCGTACCCGTCCTGTATGTATGTGTCAGAAGGACCCACAGCACATGGACGCTCATGCAAAGCTATATATTTTCTCAAGTGGCGAAAGGCCTTCCCGTGAAGTGAAAGCAACGGCACGACAAAACAAGAACCTCTAGGTCAGAGGCATGCCCATGACTCTAAAAGTAAATGGTTCGATGTTACTGAAGCTAATAGCATACCTCGGGTGGCACTCCTTGTGGGATTGTTGCTAGATCACGAGTAGCGTGAATAATGATAGTTGTATATATGTAGATTGTGGTGGCGGGGATGGGGGTGCCGTGGCTCGGCTACCTGGCTGGATACCTGGGAGGCCGCGCCTTTCGCCAGCCCTCCGGAGACTGCCTGGCCATCGCCCTGGAGACCGGCATACAGAACACGGGCATCGCCATCTTCCTGCTGAGGTTCTCTCTGCCACAGCCCGCTGCTGATCTTACAACAGGTCAGACTTCTCAAATTATTCAATTTCCTGGACTGGGGTATGGTGAGATGCTACATGGGGGACACTAACACAGTGCCTCGAGAACAGAACCACTGCCTTTGAAATGTGGGTCTACCGTCGGATGTTGAAGGTTTCCTGGATGAATCGAGTCACAAATGCCGAGGTTCCCATATGAATACCAAAGCCAAACTCCTGATGTCCATCAAAAGGCAAAAACTGGTTTATTTCAGCCACATAATGAGAAATGGGAAGTATTCACTCCTGGATCTCATCATACAGGGAAGAATTGTGAGGCGACAAGCTCCAGGACAAAGAAGAGCATCTTGAAGAACCTGAGACAGTGGTTTGGCAGAATGGGAGAACCAAAAAGGAGAAGGAAGAAGAAGTGTTTTATTTTCAGCTGTTCATGACCTGTAGTTGACTTGGGATTATAATTGATTTTTGTAAAGACTTGTTGTAACTCTACATATTTCATCCATTACTGGGATGGTTAGCTTCTACAAGTTGCCAACTGGATAGCGGGGTCCGATGACAAGCAGAGTTGGAGGCAGAGGCTGAAGGAGGCTAAGGAGATCTGCCTCGCATATTATGAGATCTGCTTCTTGCCAACACCTTGCTTTCCCTCAATCTTTCCTCCAATGATCAAGTGCGAGCATCCATACTTTCCCCTCTAAGCACATTGATTGGAAAGCATTTCTTGCGCCTACTGCATTTTTGCCCAAGATGCATTTGAGGCTCTTGGTTCTCTTATTATCTTACAAGTTATTCATTCATCTTTTTGTTGTGATTTCAGTGGTTCCTGTTGCAGTCGCCATCATGACCCCAATCCCGATGATATGCATTTACATTTATCAAGTCATCAGAAACAGGCAAGTAAAATAATGCAAACAAATTAACATTGCCATGTGTACAGTTATAATTTCCCAATAAACTGCAATCCCTAAATTTTAAATAATTTTCACTAGGGGTAACACTACACCAGACTGTCACACAATGGCAAGAAATAGTGGCCTGCGAACAACGGAAATGCTACAGAAAATATACAATACAAGGCAGAGGGATAGCAGGAAACATTACAGGCAACTGCCTATAACAGATTACTATGAAGTTGAGCCATTGGTTGAATGACATTGCAAGAGCTAGTGAAAGCTGGAAATATTGAGGTCAAAAGTTAAAATTTTTGGCAGTGATCTTATCTCTGGTATGTTACCTCTGGGAAATTGCTTCTTAGTATTTAAAAAAAACAGCTTTGTAAGAAGAATAATTGTTGTTATATTAACATTGTTAAGTCCGTGATTTTTTCTTCAAAGCATATTTAATTTTTTCTTCAATATACATGTCTTTGATGTTTCTGTTGAAAGCATTTTAAGTTAAATTTCCTTATTGTTATTATGTGAAAGAGTGTTCCTGATTCTCTGTGCTATATTAAAGTCATGTATCTGTTTCTGTTTCTATATTTCTTCATCATTCAAAACTTTAATGTTAATCTAAGTGTTAAATAAGTGTCTCTGTCCTACTTCCTGACAATATCTAAAAAAACACCTCCAACATTTGTGGGAAACACAATTAACTGTAATGAAAAATCTTGCTCGTCTAAACCGTAGTGGCTAGTGGACGGAAAGAGTATTTTTCTTGTGAAGCTCCTCGGATTACTTAATCTTTTACTTTATTTTTGTTTACTTGCAGGATTGCCATTTCAAGAGAGAAGAAAATGATGAGTTTGGGTCGCAACGAATTGTCTCTGACACATTCTGAGACGGGTGATGTTCTCGTGTTGCCAAGTGATAAAAAGTATTAATACTTATGGTTTAATCTTAATGATTCCGTGTCTACTTTTTAAATTAATTGTTAAATTATAGATTCCCATAGGGGCCAATAGGATATTATATAAGTTAAATTTAATTCTGTTCATCAGTTACAGGCTGAACTTTAAATATGAAATGAGGGAAAGGTTTATTTTTATTTGTTTACTATTTATTTTAATGATAGATTGATTCATATTATTGTCTCTTAGCTTAGGTTGACTCAATTATCATGCAATAATTCTACACTGAAACCAAGGTGGATTTATTAAGGTGTGCACACTAGACAGGTGCGGAAGGTTGCCGTCTGTCCTTGTAAAAAGGCGCCAGTGTTCAATCTTTATTGGCTGTCAAAAAATATCACTATCAATTTTTTGTTATCTTTTTTGTATAAAACTGAAAAATGTGCATAAAAATAAAGAGAAAGAAAGCTTGGGGGCTAACTATGGAAATTATTATCATAGATACATAAGTTTATATATCTATGGTTTCGTTAATGATGAATACTCTAGTTTTGATGTGTCTTTAGGGCTCTTTTTAAAGCACAGTTTTGTTTATGTAAGAATTTGATAAGTTGAGAATAAACAGGGTATTCAAACAGTATTGTTTATGAAGATGACAATATCAAGTAATGTTACAATTTTATAAAAGACAATGAAAAATTTAAACTATAGGTATTTACAACTTGTTTTATTTTTGTATTTTAGAAAGTCTATATATTATTTTGGGTGCTTTGAATCCTGATTGATTTCTCAAATGAAAAATATTTGTGCAGATGTGACGATGCCATTGATTAACTATGAATTGTTGTAAGGTTGGATGGACCTTCCAGTGACCGGTCTTTGGTAAAGGTTTATGATTTTTTCAACCCAGCAAAGAGCACATTTAGAAATATAAATGGTAATTTTTTTGTGCTCTGCCGGGATTCGAATCCACAACCTTCCATTTACGAGTCCGAAGTGTTGCCACTGGACTACGGACCGGTCCAAGAAATGCCAACAATACGCGGTGTACCTGAGCGGTCACCCATCCAGGTAGCATCCGCGCCCAATTTTGCTTAACTTCGGTAATCTGATGAGAACCGGTGCTTTCAACATGGTATAGTTGTTGACAAATCATTGATTCCGCCATTTAATTTGGTATTTTTTAATAAGCAACAATGCCTTCAATCCCACCCATCGCATAGCAGGCTTAGAGCAGGAATGCAAGGTCTGGTTGACCTTAAATCATTTCCACATCGGCTGTACCAGGAGCCTGCAAATTTGTGCAAATTGGAACTTCTAAAAGACCCCCGGTGAGAGCACAGTCAGGAAGAGTAGACCTTCCAACACATAATAAAGAAATGGCAGATTTGACAGAGGGCTGAAGGACCTCAATATTTTGAGAAATGAGACCTGGCACTGGTTTTATAATTTAAACGTTCCAGTGCAAAACACCCGTCCTCATTTTTGTTGTTAAAAATATTGTGGAATTATTATTTTACTGTGTGTGATTGTAAAAAAACCTTAAAGCTAGGCATTTCTGCTAGTGAATGAATGAAGGCATCGATCAACATAAAAGATATAGATGGAACATCTGAACTGTTCTGTTGGTCAGAAAGAGTGCGCCCTAGGGCGTCATTTTCATACAAACAAACTCTTGCGATAATCAGTTTCCAGGCAATCATCATGTTTATGTCTCTTTTTTACATATGACGTTAATATCTTGTGTCTCATGTTTTTGTTGTTTACCTGTTATTGTGTGTTCATGGCACATTTGTTACTATAGGAAGAAACAGATTTACGCTATCTGTCTTTTAGTTGATCGGTGATAGCAGGGTATCATCTTTCTCCCGATTTGGATGCAAGTTATTTTCAATAAATAAATTGTTTTCTGTACTTACTGTGCATTTATACACCTAATGTGTTCAGTAAAAAATACTTGCATATCTTACATACAATATACATTCAGAACCACTTGTTATGATGTATGAAAGCTCTTGTGATTCTAAAATTTAAAATAGTTGATGTTTTCGTGGATATATTCTGTTATTGGATTAAACTACTGATGTTGGTATTTTATATGAAACTGTACACATGTCTATACGTTTATAACTGTCAAATTATAGTGCTACAACATTGAAATGTTTGTTGTTTTATTTCATTTTTCTCCTCCCATTTGGTAATTTATTCAATGCAAAGCGGTACCACCATGCCATACATTTCTACAGTCCTTGCGTAATGCTTTTAACGCAACAGCTTACCCGTGTTGCAATAGAAACCATATGGAATATATGGAACTGTTTCTCGGCCAGGAAACATCAGTCTTGTATGGGATTTCAGACCTTAGCATCCAATATTAAATGAGTTAGCCTCTGAAGATGGACAAATTAAGTCTAATAGCACCTAGATAATATTACTCAAATAAACTGGGAAAACAATACACATATATGTGTTTCATAAAAGGTTATTTTAATGATGTTATAAAGGGTAGGTATGGTAGTAAATAGTTATTTATGCCACTGCCAAGTAATGATAGTCTTTTTAACACGAGTGCTAGTTTGTGCCATGAGGCGCAGCCGAATGGCACAATAGAAAGCACGAGTGTTACAAAGACTAATTACGTGCAGTGGCATACAATACTTTTTCTACGACCATGAGAGAATTAACAAAATAGTGAATAATAGTCATTATAATGTACTCGTCCATTTGAAGTAATTAAAACCTTACTTTTGTCAAAACGTGTGATTTATCATTCCCTTCGATTATCTAATCTAACCTAAGTTGTAAAAATAAATTATATTTAGGTTTCATATTTAGGTTAAGAAAAAAACCTCACAGAAAAAGAAATCATCATGGGCATCGTAAACCAAAATAAGGGTATTGAAGAAAAAGAAAAAGAGAACATAAAACTTATAAAAGAACTGAAAAGTATTAACCCAAGAGAAACTACCAACTATATCATACAAACAACAGGGAGACTTCGAAAAATTCTTTTAGAAAAAGGCAAAATTAATATAAAATATAATAGAGCATACGTAGAAGACTGCAACCCATTAGTACAGTGCTATCACTGCTTAAAATATGGACATACAGCACAAAGATGCCTAGGAAGAACACAACCACCAAATTGTCCACACTGCGCTCAAGAACATACCTACGCGAAATGTAACAACTTAGAAAAAGATGCGATTTGCAGTAACTGTCACTTTTTAAATATTAAATACAAAACAAAAAACGACACTACCCACAAGACAACTAGCCCTCAATGTATTTACAGACAAAAAATGTATAAAATTGCCATAGATCGAATTGACTACGACTAAATTTACATATTTATGACTGACATAAACATAAGCTACATAGATTCTTAACTAAATATAAATGAACTAATATTCGACTCATTCTATGAAGCAAATCAAATATTAGTGAAGTGTGAAAACAGTTTAACAATCCTACATAATAACATACGGAGTATACAAAAAATTTTTGATGAATTTGTTATTTCAATAAAATTATTAAATTATTTACCGGACATTATTGTGTTAACTGAAACCCACTCTGCCGGACAAATAGAGTATAATATTCCTGGGTTCACTTATTTAGCTGCAAGTACCAAAATTAACAAGAATAGCGGTGTAGCTATATTTATTTCGGATCGTAATATTATGATAAACGTAAATGAAATTAACACTGTACCTTACGTAAATATATTAAATCTTGAAATTAAAAATAACAATAAAAATTATAATATATTTGCAATCTATCGTACTCATACATCAATTATATCACAATTTATAGAAGGATTAAAAAATATACTCGTAACTTGCACAAGTAAAAAAAACATTTTGGTTGGTGACATGAATTTAAATATTGCTGATAATAATTACACAAACGATAAAGATATCTACCTAAATATGCTGGCAGAATTGAATTATTTCTCCTGCATTAATTCATTTACAAGAAATATTAGAGGACAACAGCCATCATGTTTGGATCATATATTTACAAACATCCCCGACTTTCATAATATTACTTCCGCAGTCATTCACACATCTATAACAGATCACTTCTCATGTATATTTAACTATAAATATAATACTCCACAGATAGAGACAAAAAAAAACAAATAAAGTATCAAAATATAATAAAATAAACCTAGATAGTTTAAAAGATAAATTAAATGTTGTGAACTGGTCCGATTTTTATCTAATGAATAATGTAAATGAATGTTGTATAATGTTTGAAAATACAATGAAAAAACTTGTTGAAGAATCAACAAGTGTGCAACATAACATAAAACACAAATATAAGCCGATTAAACCATGGATCACACATGGGCTAGTAGTATCAATCCGACATAAAGAAACTCTGTATAAACAAACCCGTCAACAACCGAACAATCTAAAATTGCTCAAATATTTTGAAAAATTTAAAAAAAAGCTTACATATTTAATAAAATCCACAAAAGAAAATTATTACAAACATAAATTAGAACAAACCAAAAATAACCCTAAAAATGTATGGTCTGTTATAAACGATTTTCTTGAAAAAAACAAAAACATGAAAAATGAAATAATAGCCATTAATCATGAAAACGAAACCACGTGCTGTAGAGAAAATCCCTCAAAAGCTGCTGATATTTTCAACAATTTCTTTTCAAGTGTTGGAAAAAATTTAGCTCAGCAAATACCTGGTAAAAGTACTTCTCCCGAATTAAAGTGCAATATAGAAGAGAAACACATGATATATATATTTCAACCCACAACAAGGGAAGAAATAGAGACAGTAATTAGCAATCTGAAAAACGGCACGGCGCCTGGATATGATGCTCTTTCTGCTGAAACTTTAAAACATATTAAAGAACAAATATCGAAACCACTACAACATATAATTAATTTGAGTTTTGAAAGTGGAACGTTTCCTTCAAATTACAAAAAAACAATAATAACACCCATATTTAAGACAGGAAATCGGGAAAAAGTAAACAATTACCGACCCATTTCTGTTATATCTAACATAGCAAAAATTTTTGAAAAATTAGCAAAAGTTAGGTTAATTAAATTTATAAAAGCCAACAATATAATACACGATAACCAATTCGGATTCATGGAAAATAGAAGTACTCAAGATGCCATCGCGAAAATAACGAACTTAATTCATAGCTCACTTGACCAATCTTTTAAATGTATCGGAATTTTCATTGATTTAAAAAAAGCATTTGATAGCATCTCTCACGAAAAACTAATTGTAAAACTGAATTCAATTGGGATAAAATTAAAAGCGTTACAATGGATAAAAAGTTACTTATATCAGAGATCTCAAATAGTTAAAATTAATAGTTCTTATAGTCAACCATCAACCGGTGAATTTGGTATCCCACAAGGTACTGTACTGGGTCCATTACTATTCATCTTATACACAAATGATATTTTCACTCTAAAACTCAATGGAAAAATAATATCTTATGCAGATGATACTGCCATTATATTGGAGGGACAAGATTGGCGCTCTATTAATGAACGAGCAAATCTTGACATGAATATACTGAAGGGGTGGTTCGATAGTAATATATTATCACTAAATATTAAAAAAACTCAATTCATTTCTTTCGCAATAAATAAATTTAATTCAGAGCCGCCAATTAAAATCATCATACACAGTCAGAATTGCAATGAAACTAAAAACTGTGAAAACACATGTTCAACACTAACTTCAACTAAAAATATAAAATACCTAGGCATTATTATAGATCAAAATATGAAGTGGAAAAATCACATAATGGAACTGGTCAAACGAATACGAAAATGCATATACATATTCATAAGACTCGGAAACATTCTTAAAATCAAACAATTAAAAATGGTATACTACTCAATTGTACAATCAATGTTGCAATATGGCATAATTGGATGGGGGGGATCATATGATAATATTTTAAATTCAATTAAAATAGCTCAGAGATTAATTATTAAAGTAATTCTAAAAAAGCCACCAACATTTTCAACAGAATCTTTATTC
This sequence comes from Agapetus fuscipes, assembly GCA_951799405.1. Classification (NCBI taxonomy): domain Eukaryota; kingdom Metazoa; phylum Arthropoda; class Insecta; order Trichoptera; family Glossosomatidae; genus Agapetus; species Agapetus fuscipes. Next base: position 6,288,918 of record OX637358.1, on the reverse strand, counting down.
AAAATTTTTAAGGTACCAACTATAGAACAAATTTTCAAACTGTACTCTATTCTGGAAATAATAAAAATTGACAAAGCAAAGCAATTTGAAAGAGCTATATCAAGGAGAAGACAAAATTTTATAACAATTCCTAAATTTAAAACAAAACAATTCGAGAATAATTTTATCTGTAGGGGAATAAAATACTATAACATATTGCCAAATGAAATCAAAATAATTAAGGATGTTAAAAAAATTAAGTTTAAAATAAAAAAATATATATATTCATAGTTCTACTTATTGATTGGTTGTTTCTAATTTTTGTTTTTTTTTCATTTTTTATGTTGTTAATTTATTTTTTGATTTATTCTTGTGTATTACCTATATTTTTTTCCTTTAAGTATTATATTAAGTTTTTATCTCATTATATTATATAGAATATAATTTAAGAACATAATTTATTTAAGATAGCTGCGATTCCCTCACCAAGCACAAGAGCTTGGCTCTTCAATTGGTGAGGAAATAACAATTAAGTTTTTATTATTATTTAGAAATATTACTTGTTTTAAAAAAAAAATTGTATTTATATTTTGTTAATAAAAAAAAAAAAAAAAAAAATATTGAATTCATGCCCACAAGCCGACACATATGTATAAGGTCGCGCTTTTACATCCTGCATATAAGCTTAAACATTCAAACTCAAAACTCAAATAAACATATGCCCTGCAGTTGTATTGGCAGGTGAACCAAATTTGTACAGCATAGGTGATCAACCTCATACTCACCTATTAACCAAGTAACTTTTTGAGTTTGTTTATTTTTTGCGGTGAAATTTTTTGTATTGTTTTCCTTTCAAGCCTTTTATTTTCCATTGAAAAAAGGAAAGCTTTATTTGGAGCAATCCGATAAATAAATTCGATAAATTTTAGCACTATTAACAATTTTTATTTGACTCTACACATAAAATATACTTATTTATTTTCATCTGAACAGGGCTGAAAGTCTCATCACCACGGTAATTCCTACCTACCGAATATCACTAATATTGTATGAAGCCTAATCAGCTGATCGCTTGCGGCCATCTTGGATTGACAGGTCTTCATACCCCCATACAAGGTTGACATTTGAAATTAAAAAATGGTTCCAATTCTGACAATGCGCATGCGCACATGTTCATTTTAACACGGTTACCGGTTGCATAATGTAACATTATGCAACGGGTGTAGAAATGTATGGCATTGTGATTGCGTTAGCCGTTTTGTAATTAGTAAATTACCAAATGGGAGTAGAAAAAGGTCCCTTTTACTTCTTGACACTGTTATTTATTGCAAACACAAAATTGCACAATGTTTAAAAGAGAGTTGAGAAGATTTACACAAAGACAATGATTTAAAGCTGTAAATTATACACAATGGAGAACTGTTCAGTAAGTAACTCAAGGAGCTGGCACATGAATCTAGTGCGGAGGCATTAGTAGGAGAATGTGTGCGTGACTCCTTATATATACACACAGACCAGTGCTTGCATTGGCTAAATGTAGTGCATACAGGTAAAAATGTCTGACTGCTTTGAAAGTGAGGTAAATGATGTATGGAAATACAAAAAATGGCATTCTCTTGGTTTCCATGTAGGTATCTTATTTTTGAAGATCCTAGATTAACGTTTTTGGTTCTATCTAACTCACATTATGTTGGCATATTCTTTTCTATGCAGTTATTGTGAGTATGAGAGGCCATGTGTTTTGCTTTTTTTGGGGTATGATTTTCTTCAAAAACTACTTCTATCGAGGATTGGTGATTATCACAGTGATTTCTTAATTTTCCTGCTGCCACTGCCCATTCTAAATAAGGTGAGCTATGAACAAAACCTGAAATAATAGTCTACCATATTCAAAGAGACTAATAAAAGCATTGGCCATGGAAAGAAAAGGAAACCTCAATATAGAAATAAGTACTGGGAGACTCAGTCGCCAAACATTTTTGAATTTATAAATTTTTTCTCGACGTTCTTAGTAACCAACAACAAAACAGACTTCATTGATGGAAACTACAGATGACCTGTCAAGAACAGTTTGAATGAGTTTTCGTGTTTATTTTATTATAAGAAGTAAGTACTTAGGGATATATTTTTTTAAATAATATATCTTTGTATTTTTACTTGTGGCAGTTATTTTAATTTTAATTAGGTTGGTAGCACTGAGTTATCTCATGTCAATGGCAGTGCTGCTGTAAGCTTTTATTCTTCCGAAATTGTAAGGAAATTGTGTGACACAGCGATCTCATTGTTGAAATGAAATGCTACAGCAATCCTATATTATACATACAACCTATACAAGTGCGGATTTAAAAAACAAGCATATCATTGACAATAGGATTAATTTATATTTTGTGTGAAGAAATAATATAAAACAATAAAGAAAAATTCCGAGTTAAGCTTAAGAAATATTAGATGATCAATCATTGAGGCCTGGACTCTGGTGCATGATATATTTATCCATTTAAGTTCCAAAAATGATTAAAATGTAAATCAACGCGCGTCCGCGAAAACAACGAAAACCGCTACGGCGCTTTGAAAACTCGCCTTGAAGATGCTTTCTGCTCGTGAAAGCGTAACGTCGGCAGATGTGGGAGCTGCAAATAGAACATGGTCAAACCCGAAAAAACACAAAAGTGATTTATTTATTAAAGTGTAAATATGCCACTAGTTACGTAACGTAACTTTTTAGATATTCGACGATCAATCATTGAGGCTTGGACTTTGGAGCATGATATATATTTATCCATTTAAATTCCAAAAATGATGAAAATGTAAATATGTTAAAATTTCACTGTGATGGAAAAAAAACGTTGAAAAATACATGTTTTATTCTTCAAAGAGAGACATCGAAGATTGAGTTGAAGCATTCAATATTATCCGAGTGGGCTGACAAAGCTGAAAAAATGACAAGATTATTCAAATGTAATAATTTTTACCTTGATTTTTTGTTCTGATTTAGTAGTAAAAACAAATTGCGTACATCAAATAGTTGTGATCGTTCCGAACTTCAAATAACGAGACTTGTGACGTTTGTGCGCCAAGAAATGGAATATCCGTTCCTGAGTCCCATTGAGGAATAATGTACGTGTGGGGGTTTTGTGAACAGTTAGACGCCATCCCTGCGTCCGTAGACCGTAGTAAATTCAGCGGGCGGTGTAGTGAGAGAAATGTTGTGTTAAAATTAAGTGTCGTATAGTTTGTACATTTTCTTTCGTCGATATTGCAGACGGTTCTCAAGCCAAACATCTCCAAGTTGCCAAGGACATAACAGAGAGCCGAAGAAAGTAAACGTGAGGAAGCAGAACTTCCCGACACAAGAAATCAGAGCTCAGACGAGCGCCATTATCTTCCTTGTGGGGTTTACTTCAAAAATGCACCATTAAACTCACCACACCCTTAAAGTGAAAACATCCAGCATCCATCTGCCGCAAAACAATAATAAAGTGAATGAAAACGTATCGCTTAAAATCCTGCTCGTCTTTCTTGTGCTCTAGTGACATCCACGGGGTCGTCGTTCCCTATAAAAAATACTAGAAAAAATAATTAACTGCTGAGGATCGTCGACTGTCAAATAAAGTTTACATCGGAGATTAATGAAATACTAGCCAATCCCTGTGTAATAATAACAGTTGTAAGTGTGCTCGATTGATTTTCCCCTTATATCTTAATTTTCTGTGTTTTCAACAGGATTATTTCGATATATTGAGAGCTAACTTTGAAGGTTAGAATTTTTGATGTCTAGAAAACTGTCAAATATTTTTATTTGGAAATTAAGAACATAACCATTTTAAATGAAAAGATAACAGATTACAGATTACAGACATCGAAATATATTGCGGAAAACCTACTTACTTCCTTGGTTCTCCTCTGGCATCCAAATGTATTCAAATCAACATCAAATTTCGTTGTGAAAGAAACTGTTTAGAATCCAGGCTTTATGTAAAGTTTCTTGCATTTTTCTTGCCACAATCTCCGAGTATTGTAATATTACATTTCATTTCAGATTGCTTATCCAAAAGGACATTAAGTTAAAAGAAAACTAGCCCTTGAACACTTCTGCTTTGAAAAATATTTTAATTTTTTTTTTTGACAAGAAAGTGACGTTCAGTTGTTTGAAATCCAGTTCTAAATTTAAATTAACTAAGCTTTGAGTGAAGTTGCATTGTTTAAATTTTTTGTTCCAATTTTGAATTAGTGAGTGTTGCCGCATAGTGCTCAGTGTTTTTAGGGTTGTTGTGTGAGACGGCTGTGCGGCCAGCTCCTCGTGCGTGTGTAGCATTGATGGGTAGGGGCCGGCAAGTGGCCGGTCCATCAGAAGGACCCACAAACATACCGGCACTCCCAGCCGGACCCGGCCGCCACCCTGGAACTCATGGAATTAGAGAATATCGTAGCCAACACTGTGTATTTAAAAGCGAGAGAAGGTGAGCATATTTTTATACCTACCTATCTAAAATAAATAATGTGTATTTTAAATGGTCCAATTTATTTTAATATACTGGAAAGGTTAATAAGGAATGAGAATTATTGGCTCCTGCGTCTCATTTTATACTGAAGAATGGAGAAATGAGCTCTCGCTTGAAGGAGAGCATGGTTGAAAAAATTGAGGTTGTGGTTTGGCAAAAGCAAGACCTGACTAGTAAGGCAGCATCTTAAATATAAACTACCATGATGATCACCAAGTTTCACCAAAATAGTGCAAGAAAAATGAGGTCTACTTAGTTGTTTTTTGAGTTGCCTCTCTCTTTTGATGTTGACTCCCAGCTGTCTTTCAATCTTTCAAGTGGTATCTCATGCTGTGAAAAACTATTTCCAATTTCTCCCTTGTTTTGGAGAGGAATTGCAGGGACTATGTTCACTTGAGCAGCGGTTGCCAAACTTTTTGACCTCACGGACCAGTTAATTCATAATTTAAATCCCGTGGACCACTAATAGGATTTTTTAAGTGTTAAATATATTTATAAAAAAAAAATGTGATCAAAGAACACATTAAATGTACCTAGTTAATAAAATGAAACTATTAATAGTAACCAAGTTATGAAAGCTTTATTAATAAACCATAATAAAATAAACAAAAATTGTACAAACAAAACAAAACCAGCGGACCAGCGAAATTTTCTCGCGGACCACTAATGGACCACCACTTTGGCAACCGCTGCACTTGAGGTTTGCATTCAGTACTTTCTATGTACATGCACAACATGCGTATGCGTGAACTTATGAATCATATTAAATGTAAAAATATAATCAATATAGGTACTTAAAAACTAATAATGTGGTAAAAAAATCCTTGAAGAAATTTATATTCCATAGAAATAATAAATTTGTTGTCAACTGATTTGAAGTTTTTGTGGTTTTCGCTTGGCTTACATTTTAACCTTTGATTTTTCCTGTGGTTTTTAGATATTTATTGTTTTTAATTCACAGAGTTTTTATGAGAATTTTTTTATTGTTCAAGTCTTTCAATGACTCACATGACTATAAGATCCTTGCTTTTCATCTCAGAAAGAAGTCGAATTTCCGTTGAATCCCTTAAAAAGAAGCAGAACGTTATGTGGTTAAAAATCTATCAGGATGACGTCACATTTTTATTCCCGTCGTGTTAGTTAGGACTACATTCCTCATTTTCATGTTAACTTATATACCCACCTAGTTTTTAGCACGTGGCTAAGTAATAGGTAGATACAAGTAAAACGTAAGATAAGAGAGGCAACTGTTGGTATGTACGTATCACGAGTAAGCAGACTTGCTAGAATGGCCATAGTCCTATTTTTTAATGTAAAGAAAAATTGTCAAGGTCTCTGCCACTATTATTTATTGGTGCGACAGTTGGAAGACGGGACTGACGTTTTTGACTGATTTACGTCAAAATTATTTAAATTACGTAATTCAAGCTCTTTTTGTGTAATTTTCTACAATTTCTCTGTTAAATTTTATTTTTTATCTTATTGGTAACATACATCATACATTTACATCATGGTCTTTTATCGTCATATTTATGGTGCTCACTTTTTATTTATTCCAAATTCAAATAAGCTGTTGGCAGTACCTACTGGTAATTAAGAGGCACTTTTTAACAGCTGTCCCGATCGGAGCATTATCTTTTTTCTATCAAAATGATCTTCTGAAGAAATTAATTTTGATGTAGGGCTGGTGTATTCACTTGAAGAACAGAATGTCTAAGTGAAAGTTAATGCTGTTATCAGTATTTTGTAGGCAAGGAGCGGCAATTAGTGAAAACGTGGAGAGGCTCTCTTCTCTTGTCCGAGCACTTTCCATCGTGACGCCTCAAGTGGAATTCTTTGAATATTTTCTTTATTGATAACGAAACACTTAAGTACTTATTTAACATTATATTATATAGTACACACTTATGTATAAACCTACTTAATGGGCTCATTATTTTAGTAAAAATTTAAATAAGTAATTTGTGCTGTTGAAAGGGAGTAAGTTCCTTGATTAATATGTTGGTAGCGGGCTGACTGCCCACTCACTAAAAAATGGTAGACTTGCTAATGCTACTCTTGATTCAGGGAAAGGTAGCAAGAGCTTTAGAGTTAATGTGTATTTGAGGTGTGAATGAATTGAAAAAATAAGTATATTTTTTGCGGCAGTTTGTAACCCATCCATTATTTTCAAACGTTCAAAATTATCTTATTTTTATTTTATCTTTAATTTTTTTAATACCTTCAAAAACTCATTAGGTATTTTTTTTAAATAGAAAAAAAATGTATGAACACTAAACCGCTCACTGCTCTTGCTGTTGTATTTTCCATACATTTTACTATTTATACGATGTTTTTATACTAGGGGTGATCCATCTCGGAGACTGCTTTATTTTCATTTCATTTCAACTTTGCCAATGTCACCCTTGTTTCAGGGAAGGTCGGCAAGAGTTGCAGGGCTTATGTTCATTTGAGATTGTTTGATTGTAGGTCCACATGCGGCATGTGTGAGCGCGAAATTATGCGTGTCTGCTTGTGGGAATGCATTTAATATGAATCTCAAATGATACATATCTTTGCAGCTTAGATTTAGATTTAGATTCGGTGTTATGACCGCGGGGATCAAGTCGGGTTATTTGGAACCGAATAACGTTGGTTCGAATCCCGCGACGATAACTTCGACCCTGGTTCAACAGATGCCGTTGCATGCACACAAGCTTCTGCTTTCGCATGAAGACAACTGGCCAGGCAAAATAGGTTGGTGGATTGCATTCCTTTCCACAAATCTATTAAAGGAAAAAAAAATCTCTCACGCTCTATCAGTTAAAATTATTTTTGGTTTTATTGAGTGAGTATATTGAAATCCTTAATTGTTTGTTCTCGTGACGTGGGGGCTCTCAGATAGATAGGCAGCAGAGTGGTGCAATGTGGTGGTGCCTACTCGTCCCCTCAGAGCTTGTTTAGCTTATCTACTATTTTATTCAAAGATTACCTTTCAATATAATTGTCTTAAGAATCCCATTCTACACAATCTGAGCTGAGAAAGAAACGTAAAACACGATAATGTAAGAGTTGTTTCAAATATAAAAAAAAAACAATTTCCAGTTTTCATAAGACACGTTGGTCGAGCACACATACAAACATTGCTGATGTGAAATCACCTCTGATGGAGATAAGGCAAACAAGCACTAAGGGGGCGTACTACCTGCACACGTTATTCTGGGTTATGCCAACAGCGCCGAGGTCTAACGTCTCTTGTGTATCACTGTTATCATCAGTGTTGTGACCATGTTATTATTATTATTTTTTTTAAAGAAAATAGATTTGCGAAGAGGAATGCAATTCACCAACCTATTCTGCCTGGCCAGAAACAGGTATAAATATCATCAATTAATAATTAATTATTGTTTAAATTAATGAATTATTAATTAATAATTAATAATTACCCAATAACATCTGTTAAACCTGGGTCAAAGTTATGGTCAAATGACCCAAGCGGGGATCGAACCAACGTTACTCTATTATGATTCCAAGCACGCTAGAAAGATCAGCCCACTTGGCCCCCTCGGCCATAACACCGACAAAGATTATATTTCTATTATATTTCTTATTATATTTTTATCATATTAAAAAAGCAGTACTTACCCCTAGTAATAATATAATAATAATAATATCAGCATGATCTTGGGAGGCAGACATTACATGGAATAACATCAGTGTTGTATATTTTGATAAGCAAGAACAGCCATCTCTTCTCTACCAAGGAACACTGTTCTGATACTTCTCAAACATACTCGCTAAGATACCAAGTATGGAGTGACAGATGCTCTCGATTATCAAGTATTCACTCGCTGGAATAATGATACAAAAATAATTCATCCCACAAACACAAAAGTACGAGTTGCAAAACTTGAGTAATGTAAAATTTACGGCAATTATTAAAGAGTGATTTCCCCGAAAATCTGCCGTTTTTGTTTGTTTGAACTTGATTTTCTTCATCACTGTAACTCTTTTGCTAAGACCATTAAATGTAAAAAACAAAAACGGTAGATTTTGGGAGAAATCACTCTTTAATAATTTCCGTAAACTTTACTTTTCTCAAGTTTTGCAACTCGTACTAAGGGTACTGTAGGATAAAACGTTACATAAACTCCCCTCGATACAGTAAACCGAATACATGTATGGAAATTAAATCACTCACTTGGAGTATGAAACGCAACGCAAATTTAATTTTGTTTTTATTCGGATATTGGACAAACTGTTATAAAAGAACTGACATTATTCTCGACGTTTCGTTAGCGACGTAGCCAACGTCTTTAAGAGACACCCTCTCTGCACGATGACTCGAGGATGAATTCAATAAAATATGATTTTCTATGTTAAATAAACTTTTTTTATTAATAAAACCTTAAAAACATAAATAAAAGTTGTAAAAATTGTTTCAAAAAAATATTTCCTAACCATATGGTTTATTTTCATGGCTGTGTAAGTATGTGTGGGTGTTGCCATATTTGCTCTTTATTTTCCTTCAATTCACTTACGCGCGGAAAATCTTTGTGAATTTAATCCCGGGATTAGCAGCGGAAAGCCGAAGAGTGTGTTGGTTCCAAGGCGGCCCTGAAAACCCGTTGGCAACCGTTGCAAACCATGACCGAGCTTTTGATTTCAAACCCCTGTAATTCCTCAGCCTTTATCTGAAATTTTATTTTTTTCTCTTTTTTATAATGGTTGATTTATTGACTATTTGGGTTTCAGATGTTTTTATTTTTTCCTTTGTGGTTTTCCTAATATTTCAGTTTTTGTTTTTAATTTCAAATAATACATGCGTTCATTTGATACTGTAGTGGATTATATTTCCAAATCATTAAATTTCCGTTGGCTTCTCGTATTACCCATTATAAGACAATAAATTTCCACGAAATATCCAGAACGATTATTATTCTAAGAATACAATAAGGCTTCTATAATTGTTGCTTTTTTACTTTAATCTACCAACCAAACCTTCCAGAACTTCGTCTAGAGCAGCCTCCCTCCTGGTCCATAGAACTTTAGCATCATGTGTAATGTTGTCACTTATTTACTTTCTTGGTGTCACTATCACCTTGTAGTCTCACCACCATCCTCCACACCTCTCAGCCTCAATCCATGGTCCCCTGACACCTAGAGGACTGCAGCGTTATGTGTAATGTGGCCACTTATTTACTTTCTTGGTGTCACTATCACCTTGTAGTCTCACCACCATCCTCCAGGACATGTGTAATGTTGTCATTTATTTACTTTCTTGGTGTCACTATCACCTTGTAGTCTCATCACCATCCTCCAGGACTCTCTCAGCCTCAGTTCATGGTCCATTGACACCTAGAGGACCACAGTCTCATGTGTAATGTTGTCACTTATTTACTTTCTTGGTGTCACTATCACCTTGTAGTCTCACCACCATCCTCCAGAACTCTCTCAGCCTCATTTCATGGTTTATAAAACCTAGAGAACTGCAGCGTTATGTGTAATCTAATCTAATCTAATCTGCAAAGATATATATCATTTAAGATTTATATTAAATGCATTCCCACAAGCAGACATGTATAATTTCGCGCTAACACATGCCGCATGTGGGCCTGCAATATAAAAACCCAATCTCAAATGAACATAAGCCCTGCAACTCTTGCCGTCCTTCCCTGAAACAGGGGTGACATTGGCAAATTGAACCATTTTTTACAGTATGGGTGGTCAGCCGCATACCAACCTATAAGTCAAGGAACTGTGTGAACTGAACAAGGAAATGTTGCCACTTATTTACTTTATTGGTGTCACTATCACCTTGCAGTCTCACCACCATCCTACAGAACTCTCTCAGCCTCTTTTCATGGTTTATAAAACCTAGAGGACTACAGCGTCATGTGTAATGTTGTCACTTATTTACTTTATTGGTGTCACTATCACTTTGTATCCCCACCATCCTCCAGGACTCTCTCAGCCTCAGTCAATGGTCCATTGACACCTAGAACTTACCCTTCATGTGTAATGTTGTCACTTATTTACTTGCTTGGTGTCACTATCACCTTGTAGTCTCACCACCATCCTCCAGAACTCTCTCAGCCTCAGTTCATGGTCCATTGACACCTAGAGGACTACAGCGTCATGTGTAATGTTGTCACTTATTTACTTTCTTGGTGTCACTATCACCTTATAGTCTCACCACCATCTTCCAGGACATGTGTAATGTTGTCACTTATTTACTTTCTTGGTGTCAGTCCACTGACACCACATGACTGTATAAAATGAGATGAGTTTGCCATGTTTCCGTTTGGAACACACTGAATGTATTTTATCAGAAAGTGTTTTCTGTAGTGGAGAGTTTTACTCGTCTAGATTGATCGTCGCGGGGTGGCTGGGCAATATATACCACGTTACTTCAGCAGCTACAATAGTATGACACGTTTCATGTATATTACTTAATGTATATATCGAAATGAGGCTGACCACCCATACTGTAAAAAATGTCTCACTTTGCCGGTGTCACCCCTGTTTCACCATTGTAAAACCCTGCAAAATTTGTAGGATTTATGTTCATTTGAGATTTGGTTTTATGTTGTAACTTCACATGCGGCATGTGTAAGTGCGAACTTATGTTTGTCTGCTTGTGGGCGCGCTTTTAATATGAATCGGAAATGTTAATATATCTTTGCAGCTTTGGCCACCCCTAGAGGAATGTTTAAATTATATATTTCACAAACTTCATTTAATAATCATACTTTGTATATACACATGCGGCATTTGTAAGTCCGAGTTTACATGTGCCTGCTTGTGTGCATTAAATATGAGACTTAAATATTAATATCTCTTTGAAACTTAGATTATAGATTACTTACATAGATTTGGGGATGAAAAAACAGTCAAAACCGTGGGCCATTCTTATGTAAGTAATGCGGTTACCAACGAACGACGCTTCATTTTTTGTGATATGGATGGGTGACTTCACATAGCCGAGAGATATTTGAAATGTGCCGAGTCCATTAGAAGTGTGTAAAGTTGGAAGGATGCTTGCATAATGTGAGTAATGTTGGTTGCATCTTCCCCTAAGGTGGCCCAAGTTCTCTGTACGCGGCGCCACTAATAACTAAGTTACGGGACCAGGGCGCTGACTGCGGGCCTGACTTAATATGCAGACCTTGCAGCCAGCCTGGTGCAAGTGTGCTGCTCCAGAAATGCTTCTACGACAGGATGCTCATAGACAGAATGCCCACCGATATAATGTCTCCGTCAAAATGTCCCACCGACAAAATGTCCACCGACAAGATGTCCACTCGACAAATGTCCACGCGACAAATGTCCACGCGACAAATGCCCAACCGACGTATTATCCACCGACGTAATATCTACCGACCGACAAAATGCCCACCGACGAGATCGACTGAAACTATTAAAATTAATTTTATTTATTGAAAACAGTTTTTCCATATATTCTCAAAAACTATTCACATTATAAAAATATCGGCCACTTATGATCCAAACAATGCAAAATTCTGTGTTCAAAAAGATGAAAAAAATCCTAAATATAGCACATAAAAAAAAAACTTTTTTGCAATATTTGTTCGTGGATGTGGTGTTATATTTTGTAACCTTTTTAATTTTTATAAAAAAAAATTGAAAAACACGTTGTTTTTATTACTACCACTCTCTTTCTCAGATCATGGAAACAAAAACGACAGACAGATTTAGGGTACAAAACACTCTTAATCTTAAATATGACCGGCCTAATACTGGGACCGCGTGCGGAATCGGGTGAATTTTAACCGCGCAATTAGTCGCGTGATGCAATTATCCCGCCGCGCCGAATCCCGCGGAATTTCCGCGACGTTTCCGCTGATTGAGTTGGCGCGCATTTGCGTAATCCGGCGCTCACTTTGCGGGGGGTTTACCCATTAAGTATAATATTATAGAGGAGTAGAAACTAGCTTACGGCATTGATGCATACTTTGGCGCACAGTTGTCCACAGTCCTGTCAAAAACAACAATTCAAAAATCATGTTCTTACATGTGAAATCTTGTACTTTATTGCTTATCCCATTATGTTTAAGACACCCAGTAATTACACGCGTTGTAATGTCTTAAAGTAATGCCTTTTAAGTTTAAAGAAAGTCAAAATTACCGATAAAAAGATTTATAACGCGTGCGCACAATGTTCGCGCAGGAATGAATATCAATTGCTGCCAACTTCTGGAAATGTTTCTTAGATTCATCCAAGTTTTTTTTGTATGTATCGTGCACATCTTTGTTCCCTTTCTTACTAAGGACCATTTTTGTAAGTAAGTTGAAACATGAGGCTATCAGTCGAAATTGTGGAATACACCACTATTGCCCTGATAGCCACATATAATGTATATTTTCGGTAAAAAAATTCTAGTCCGCATATATCATAAGCCAATGCCGCCATGACTGCGAGGGAACGCTGACGGCCCAGTATGCTGGGAGGCGGGGCACTGGTGAACATAGTGGAAAACGACGACTTACGACAATATTTAGGATATTTCATTGTTAAGGAGTTACAGCGCCGTATGTAACCCAACTCTTCCCTGCTACCCACGAGGACACGCGTACTCGCTGTGGAGGGGTTGTCTCTGGAATGAGGCGTTGTTTTGAAAGGGGTGGATACTTCATGAACAAAATCATTCCATACAAAAGTAACTACCTTCGCCTGTGGACTGAATAGCTTTATTCACACACAATACTGTGGGATCTCCAAAATGCTACTCGTATGATGATCTTACTTTTACTGATTGTATGGTTCAACTTAATGGTAGCTTCTATTCTGCAAGAAGTTGGACTGTATTCTCCAGACAATCATTGTGGGCAACGTGAGCATAGGCTATTGTTACTCCCATCATGCATAACTAACCTACCAGAGGTTATGACTGTAGGGAAGGCAATGACCATCCTCAATGAGATCTCTTCCTCGGTTGATATCGCCCACCTGAATAAGAATCAGCTTAGACGGATAGCTGAGGTTTCTGTTGAGCTGATTTAGTCTATTATTTTTTACTTTCTTGCTATAGCCGAAGGCTATAAAGAAAGTTATGATTTGGTGTAAAAAAAAAATTTCGAGGTTTTCACGGAAATGAGTTGTCCTGGTGCAGGACATGCCAAAAAACACTATCTTTCAAAAACGTCCGTCTGTATGTATGTATGTATGTATGTATGTATGTATGTATGTATGTATGTGTGTGTGTCACTTTCCAAAGTATAAGACCTAGAGATACCAAATTTTGGCTACATCAACTTTTTTGGACATGTATTAAGTATGAATAACATGGCATTACACCAACTTGAAAATTCAAGATGGCTGCCATACAAAAAAAACATAAAATTGCACTTTTCTCAAAAACGGCTCCAAGAATTTTTTTTAAATTTTCAGAGTTGCCATTTATTAGTTTCAAACTTAATAAATTAGTTATGGCAATACTCTTACTAATCTGTGTCTATGGGCTGCCATATGAAAAAAACAAACGATTGTGATTTTCTCGACAGTTAAGGGGTCAACAAAAATATAATGTTCTACAATATTACGGACAACATAAATTTCTACAAATTTACAAAAAAAATTTTTTGAAAAAATAAATATAAAGCACCGTTTACACGACCTGAAATTTTAAATCGAAAATATTACAAAAACCTATTAAAATGCAAGATATTTGAATTTGTTTTAGATTTGATAGAAAGAACAAGCTTATCACTTTAATTCGTAATCATTTTTTTTTTACTTTTTTGAAAATTCAAGATGGCTTCCGAAGAGCTGAAAATTTAAAATGCGATTTTCTCAAAAACGGCTCCGACGATTTTTCTGAAATTTTTTGTGAATCCATTTATATAATAGTGCTATCTAATAATTATAATCATTTCTTCATCATAATCTCGATTTAGGGAGTTGCCATATAAAAGAAAAAAATAATGGAAAAATTCTCGGCAGTTAGAGGGTTAATAAAAAAATAATGTAGTACAAATGTAAAATAATAATAATAACCTATATATTGCCATCATTATTTTTTCCAAAAAGTGAATCAAAAGTATAGCCGCCATACAGAGTGAAAATTTTCCATACAAAATGTATTAGCAATTTTCTTGGTAGTCAAAGGGTTAAAAATAGATAAATGGCTGCGATTCTTAAAATTTTATAAATACCAATAATAATCAGTCGTTACTTTTTCAAAATATAACTAAAAAGTTTACCCACCATACAAAGTACTAGTTTGCATACAAAAGGGTTCAATGACCATCTATAATAATCTAGAATATAAGTTGCAATGAAATATAAACATTCAAAACTAATATGAAATGCATGCCCACAAACAGGTATGTGTAAGTTCGCGCTAACGAATGCTGAATTTGTACTTACAAATTAAACATAAAACTTGCAACTCTTGCCGACCTTCCTTGAAACAGGGGTGACATTGACAAAGTGAATTATTTTTTACACTTTGGGAGGACTGAGAAATGCGAGAAAATTGAGATAAAGACTGAATGAAAAAAGAGTGGAGGTCTATAATAATCTATAATCTATAATCTAAGTTGCAAGGATATATTCATTTAAAGCTCTCAGATGTATGCCCACAAACCAACAAGTGTAGTTCGCGCTTACAAATGCTGAAAGTGTACTTACAAATAAAATCCAAACCTCAAATGAACATAAGCCCCACAACTTTTGCCGACCTTCCCTGAAACAGGGGTGACATTGGCAAAGTGAACCATTTTTTACAGTATGGGTGGTCAGCCTCATACCAACCTATAAGTCAAGGAATGGAGGTCGTGAAAGAATTTGATTATCTGGGAAGCAAATTTGAGTCGAACGCGAAATTGACGAAATAATTGGAAAAGCGCGCTAGTAGAGGAAGAAGTGTAATGGAAACGATTGGAAGAATTGCAAGAAATAGGAAACTTACGAAGAATATGAGATCGGCGGTCCACAATGGCATATTGGTTGGTGGAAGTGAGGCTTAATGAATGTGAGCTGAGTAAAGTATGTAAGTACGGTTGAAATGGCTTACCTGAGAGCAATGGCTGGAAAGACACTGAGTGATAGAGTACGTAATGCTTGAGTGATGAACGAGTGTGGTATAAAAGAGAATATGAGAATGAAAGTACAAAAAAGTACGATGAGATGGTTCAGACATCTTGAAAGAAAGGATGATGAACAACTAACGAAGAAAGTGTACAAAGGAAATGTCAGAGGAAAGCGCAGAAGGGGAAGGCTGAGGAAAGAATGGTTAGACCAAATAGGTGAGATTGCGAAATAATGGATTCTGCAGAGTGAGAATAAGAGAAGAGTATGTATGAAAAAGGTGATGACAGCAAAAAGTGGAGGCGCATCTGCGGAGGTACCGGCCACCCCTAATGAAACGGTGGCAGGATACAGTACAGTACAGTACTGAGGTCAGCTTCATACCAACCTATGAGTCGAGGATCTTTCTTGTGTAATTGGTACTTTTTCAAATAAATCAACAAAATATTTATATTCATTTAAGTATTTATATGCCTATATCCATATTGTACGAGTATGCAGGTACACACCGCGGTGGAATAAAATTGATTTATTATTGATATATTACATTTTTATTGAAACGGCATAAGCTGGTAGATGATTCTAGCTTTACATACGTCATACAGTGGGTAAATTTTTGCAAGAAAGTCGAGTACAGATTCTGTGCAATTTATTTGGATTTGCTTGAAGTACATTTACTATTACTGAAAAAAATCGCTCGGCCAACCACTGCCCCGCCTCCGGAGTCGCTCTGTGGATGTCCATCCATTCTCCCTGGTATCTTCCCACTGTACACTCTTCCACTAGGTACTAGGTGCCCTATTTCCACAATAGTTAGTAGCAGCGCCTTGGTCAAGGCAAATTATTATTTGTTGAAAATTGGAGGGAGGTTGCAGCCTGGAACCTTTATTTGGTATTCTTTTCCTTTCGTGTATTATATTGTTACGAAGGTATAAGTTTATGTCTATGTGTTTTTAACTTACTTATTATTATGTGTCTATGTGTTTTTACTTACTTGTATATGTGTGTATAAACGTAAGTGTTTGATATTTTGTACTTTTGGTACTTCTCGTATTTGCTCGAGAAGTTTCTCGTATTATCTGGTACAGGCGAGAATAAGCTTTGGTCATCTTTAAATATGGACTGCGGTGCTGTGAAGGAATAATTACGCATTAGTATCCGTGCCGTGAAACCACCAGTACAGAAGTCAATGTGTTAACCATATGAAAGCAAATTGTAATAATAAATTGTATGAAATAGATTCAACTGAAATTTTATTAAAGTGAACCCAAAGTAAATCATTACAATTTTGTAAGTATTAGTGGTATTAATATTGGTGTGTTATTGCAGAACACATTGTTATCATGAGAGACATGCCAATACATGGAAACAAAGCAGCTCATGTTGATGTAACCTGATGCAGGATTTTGTTCTAGGGTGTTTATATTTAATTACGCAGGATTATTACCTCCATGTCAATCTTGTGTTATCACATGGATACAGTTCTAGGATATGAGAGTCGTGTTAGCTTGGCTGAATAAATAATAATAATAGGATAATTTATTTATTATTCCTTGACTTGTATGGTATGCGGCTGACCACCCATGCTGTAGAAAATAGTTCACTTTGCCAATGTCACCCCTGTTTCAGGGAAGGTCCATTTTTAGACTACAATTAGTTTCTATATTGTAGGTTAACATGCGGCATGCGCAAACGCGAACTTGTACGTGTCTGCTTGTGAGAATACATGTAATGTGAATCCCCAATGTTACATATCTTTGCCACTTAGATTAGATTATTTGGTGAGCGCTGTTTTTGTCTGAGAGCTTACCAGTTGTTTGAATCAAAATTAGAATCTAAAGTAGCGTCACCGATTCTCACCGAAGCAGAATTACACCTCAACAAGAGAATCCTGTCGGTGCTATTCTTAGACATTTTAGTCGTCCGTTGAGCCTACGCTTAGTCAGACTAATGATGCGTTTGTATGAAGACCTGTCAATCCAAGATGGCCGCAAGTAAACAGCTGATTAGTCTTCATAAAAGTATTACCAAAATTCGGTAGGTAAGAATGACCGCGGTGATGAGACTTCCAGCCCAGGCATCATTAGTAGCGTGGGCTCAACGGACGACCAAAATGTCTAAGAATAGCACTGATGACATTACAATTTTGGTCGTCGCTATAGAAAGCTCCAATTCTCAAGCAAGATCTAGTTGCTGTAAGGCTGGATGAACCTTTGGTGAATGTCTTTGGTAAACGTATATGATTTTTTCAACCCAGCGAAGAGCATATTTGAAAATATCGATGGTATTTTTTTTTGTGCTCCGCCAGGATTCGAACCCACGACCTTGTTAATACAAGGCCGAAGCGTTACCACTGTACTACGGACCGGTTTGCGTAGATAGGGTGCAACGCAAAAAAAATACAACTAAGCTACACATATAATGTAACTTCTTGCCGCGTTAACCCCGAAGGGTTTCGCATGTGGCGAGGGGGACCTATTTATTTGTACGGTAAGGGGGCCGGCCTGTGGGGCCGGCCTTACGCTAACCACTTCATTAGAAGTGGGGGTTTCCCAGCATCCGAGGGGGCTGGTACTCATTTCTTGTGAAGGCTGACCCAACTAGCAAAAAAAGGTCGTATAAAAGTTGAGAAAACGTTTTACTGCAACTTCTGGTCCGATAAGATTGGTCATATAAACGTTACGAAAACGTTTATAAAATGCGAAAGTGGCGCAAATTATACGACCTATTGGTCGTATAATGGTTAAATAAAGGTTTTATGATAACAACAAATAGTTGAGTAAAGATAGTATAAAGGTTACAGAAATCCCAAAACGTTGTATAAGAGTACAGAGAAAACATTTACATGACCAAAGAGTCATATAAAGGTTTTAAAATGACCAATATGTTTTAGTGTCAAAAATTGGACAAAGTAGACAATAAGGTAAGTTAAAATGGTTTATTATTAGTATTAATATTGAATATGTGTTGAGTATATGGTAAAGATTGGATTACGTCTGAATTTCTATGGGAATGTCATTTCATTGGTATTATATATCATGATACTAAGTTATTTACTGTCGCCCTCTAAGGATAATCTAATTTTTGACAATTTTTAAAAACATTTTATATCTTTATGGTCAGCCATTTTAGTGCAAGTCATCGATACACCGTTATACGACTGTTATATAACCTTTGGTCGAATAAACGTTTTTGAAAGACTGCGTGATCGAGCGCCATATTGTTTTTTGTTTTAGAATTTCTAAAAACTTTATAATGGTCATATAAGGGTTTTTTTAAAACGTTTATAAAACCAACAAGTTGTATAGATGTTATCCAAATGCTCTTATACGACAAAATTGTCTTTAAAAAAACCTTTATACGACTGAAATGTTTATACGACTTAGGTTTGTGTTGAGTAAACGTTTTAATAAAACCATTATGTGATAGTTTTATAATTATGTTGTTAAAACGTTTATTAGACGATGTTATACGACTATTTAGTCAGACGACTTAACAGTCGGATGTACAACGTCTATACGACGAACAGGTCATTTAATAACTGCTATACAACTCATATATGACTTAAAGTCGTATAACGGTTTTTTTATATGACTAGTTTGCTTGTTGGGGAGTACACCTTGCCGGTATTCTAGTTTGGGGTTTGAAATAAACACCAAAACGGAAAATCATTTCTGACACCCTCGGCGGGATTCGAATCTGAGCTCACGGCATGGAATGCAAGCTCTCTGCCATCTGAGCTATCGACCGGACTACCGGGCCGGGTGAATTATATTATAGTGGAAACAAATGCTTATAAAAATTCAAGATAATGTAGATTGCTAATTTAATGAAGATAAAATGTTATGGCTCGTAAGGAGAGGCAGCTGCGTTATGAAGTTCTCAAAGGAAATGTTTCTCCTCAGCGCACAATACACAACAGTTGTATAGAAAAGTCGCCATTAAGTTTTGTAATTTTCATATGAATGAAAAGTTTCGCCTTCACTGACATTAATGCTTCCTGTTTATCCATATTTATTCATCTATGGCAAACCTTTTTCTGACTCCGAAAGATTGATGGCAACATTTATTTTAAACCACTTTTTGACCAACGATAATAGCCCCGTTTTGATGAGTCTTCTTCTTGATGATTTCGTAACTCAATGTCACTCCAAGGGCGCTTAGTATTTTACTGGGCGAAAAAGTATGCCTTCATCCTCCTCTTTAGCTCCTCAATCTTCTTAGACCTCCGGATTTCTGGTGGTAGTTGATTACAGGTCGTAGGGCCTTCTTCTATTTCTAAAAGTAAATTAACTGCACCTATAGAACAACTTCTTACCGCGTTGTTACCGAAGGGATTGCATGTGGTGTGTGAAACATATGGCGCCAACCAGTTAAAGTGGGACATCCCAGCTCCCAAGGGGGCTGGTTCTCAGTTCTTGTGAAGGCTGAGAAAACCTCGCTGGTATTTTATTTAACGGGAAATAATTTGCCACCCTCGCCCTCCTGGCATGGAAAACAATCATTCTAATCACTGATCTATCGATCGGACTACATATCAATGGCGATGGGTGCCATACAAGCCGGTTCCCATCGGCTTCCCTTTTAAAATTATGTGACCAAGTAGTTAAAAATATAGGCACAAAGTAAAAAAATACATTTAAAACCAAAGAAACAATACGTATTTTTTCCCCATTGAAACCATGCAGTCTACTTTATTATCATTTTTGCCTCATTTTAAACGGGAAACCGATGGGAATCGGTTTGTATGGCACCCTTCGCCACTGCTACATATATTCCTATTACGGCGATGATGGATGAATTCCTTTGCATATAGGTTGATATGAAGCTGACCACCCATACTGTAAAAAATGGTTCACTTAGCCAATGTCACACCTGTTTCAGGGAAGGTCGGCAAAAGTTGCAGGACTTACGTTTTTTTTTTGTGGGCTTGGATTTTAATTTGTTATAACAAATGCATTAGTAAGCGCGTATTTACACGTGTCTGTTTGTGGACATGCATTTTACATAATACTTGAATTTTAAATGTTAATATATCTTTGCAACTTAGATTATCCTTATACTAAGGGCTCTGAAGTAGTAAAACATGTATCTATAGAGTAATTTAAAAAAAACTCCGTCCATCTTTAGAGGCTAATAAAGTCCGATAACGCTTAGTCATTGTAAACGCACAAAAATGTGAAAATAAATCTATGTTATAAAAACAGTATTTTTAATTAAAATTAAAATGAATTTTCACTCCGTGAATGCACTAACTTTAGAAAATTTAAAAAAAATGTAAAAATTCAATTCACGAAAAGAAAAATGAAAAAGTGTGTCCCATCACTGTCCTACAGTTGTAATATTCTTCCACAACCCCCACATAGCTCATACAGCCCATACAGCCATACAGCCCATACAGCCGACCCTTCTGACCCAGATTCAAGATTTACCATCGTTTTTTTGGCGTGCACATCTGTCAAGGAAAAATGCTTATATTTTCCGAGCCAGTGAACTCCCCTAAGGAAACCCCTACCCTAAACACTAGAGGAAAACCCTCTCTCTCTAGCACTCTAAATGTAGAGATGGCATCTAATCTAAGTTGCAAAGATATACGTAACATTGGGATTCAACGACGTTACCATGTGGAATCACCGGTTCCCATAGATCACCGAAGTTAAGCAACATTGGGCGCGGATAGTACTTGGATGGGTTACCGCTCAGGTGCACCGCGTGTCGTTGGCATCTTGGACCGGTAGTCCAGTGGCAACACTTCGGACTCGTAAATGGAAGGTTGTGGATTCGGATCCCGGCGGAGCACAAACAAATATACCATTTATATTTCGAATGTGCTGTTCGCTGAGTTGAAAAATTCATAAACCTTTACCAAAGACCGGTCACTGAAAGGTCCATCCAACCTTATAACAACTGGGTCTTGCTTGAGAATTGGCGCTTTCTACAGCGACGACCAAGCTCGCAGAGGGCTCTTGAAGTGTGATACACACAAAAACAGCGCTCACCAAATAAATCATCCTAATATTATTTATTATTATTATTGTTCACATTACATGCATTCTCACAAGCAGATACGTACAAGTTCGCGCTTTGCACATGCCACATGTGAACCTACAACATAAAAACCCAAATCTCTAATGGACATACTCCCTGCTACTCCTGCCGTCCTCCCTGAAACAGGGGTGACATTGGCAAGGTGAGCCTTTTTTTACAGTATGGGTGGTCAGCCGCTTACCAACCTATAAGTCTATAATCTATCTATAATCTAAGTTGCAAGGATATATTCATTTAAAGTTCTCAAATGCACGCCCACAAACAAACACGTGTAGTTCGCGCTTACAAATGCTGAATGTGTTCTTGCAAATATAATCCAAACCTCAAATGAACATAAGCCCTACAACTTTTGCTGACCTTCCCTGACACTGGGGTGACATTGGCAAAGTGAACCATTTTTTACAGTATGGGTGGTCAGCTTCATACCATCCTATAAGTCAAGGAACATACACAACAAATTACATTTTTTAAATCAATAAACAATAATATATATGGACATCAAAAAGTAAACAGAAATCAAATTTAAAAAAAAGCCTAGCCGCCAACATTACAGATCAATCTCTATTTCTTTCTGTCCTTACACACTTCTTTCATTTCCTCCAAAGTCATGAGCTTATTCATACAGACTCTCCTTTTATTATGACTCTGGATATTCCATTCATATTTTAAATAAACAAACAATAATATGTATGGACATCAAAACTAAAACAGAATACAAAATTCTAATTAAAATAAATTGCACAGAATCTGCACTCGACTTTCTTGCAAAAATTAACCCACTGTATGACGTATGTAAAGCTATAATCATCTACCAGCTTATGCAGTTTCAATGAAAATATAATATATCGATAATAAATCAATTTTATTCCACGGCGGTGTGTACCTGCATACCCGTGCGAGTATGGAAATAGCCATATAAATTCTTAAGTGAATAAAAAATATTTGGATGATTTATTTGGTGAGCGCCGTTTTGTGTGAATCACACCTCAAGAGTCCTCTGCGAGGTTGATCTTCTCTGGAAAAAGCGCCAATTACACAAGAAAGATCCTCGACTCATAGGTTGGTATGAAGCTGATTTCTGTACTGTACTGTACTGTATCCTGCCACCGTTTCATTAGGGGTGGCCGGTACCTCCGCAGATGCGCCTCCACTTTTTGCTGTCATCACCTTTTTCATACATACTCTTCTCTTATTCTCACTCTGCAGGATCCATTCAATCTCACCTATTTGGTCTAAGCATTCTTTCCTCAGCCTTCCCCTTCCACGCTTTCCTCTGACATTTCCTTTGTACACTTTCTTCATTAGTTGTTCATCATCCATTCTTTCAAGATGTCTGAACCATCTCATCGTACTTTTTTGTACTTTCATTCTCATATTCTCTTTTATACCACACTCGTTCATCACTCAAGCATTACGTACTCTATCACTCAGTGTCTTTCCAGCCATTGCTCTCAGGTAAGCCATTTCAACCGTACTTACATACTTTACTCAGCTCACATTCATTAAGCCTCACTTCCACCAACCAATATGCCATTGTGGACCGCCGATCTCATATTCTTCGTAAGTTTCCTATTCCTTGTAATGCTTCCAATCGTTTCCATTACACTTCTTCCTCTACTAGCGCGCTTTTCCAATTATTTCGTCAATTTCGCATTCGACTCAAACTTGCTTCCCAGATAATCAAATTCTTTCACGACCTCCACTCTTTTTTCATTCAGTCTTATCTCAATTTTCTCGCATTTCTCAGTCCTCCTAAAGTGTAAAAAAGAATTCACTTTGTTAATGTCACCCCTGTTTCAAGGAAGGTCGGCAAGAGTTGCAGGTTTTATGTTCATTTGAGATTTGGTTTTAATTTGTAAGTACAAATTCAGCATTCGTAAGCGCGAACTTACACGTACCTGTTTGTGGGCATGCATTTCATATTAGTTTTGAATGTTTATATTTCATTGCAACTTATATTCTAGATTATTATAGATGGTCATTGAACCATTCTGTATGCAAACTAGGACTTTGTATGGTGGGTACACTTTTTAGCTATATTTTGAAAAAGTAACGACTGATTATTATTGGTATTTATAAAATTTTAAGAATGGCAGCCTTTTATCTATTTTTAACCCTTTGACTACCAAGAAAATTGCTAATACATTTTGTATGGAAAATTTTCACTTTGTATCGCGGCTATACTTTTGATTCACTTTTTGGAAAAAATAATGATGGCAATATATAGGTTATTATTATTGTTTTACATTTGCAGTACATTATTTTTTTATTAACCCTCTAACTGCCGAGAATTTTTCCATTATTTTTTTCTTTTATATGGCAACTCCCTAAACCGAGATTAGGATGAAGAAATTATTAGAATTATTAGATAGCACTATTATATAAATGGATTCACAAAAAATTTAAGAAAAATCGTCGGAGCCGTTTTTGAGAAAATCGCATTTTAAATTTTCAGCTCTTCGGAAGCCATCTTGAATTTTCAAAAAAGTAAAAAAAAAATGATTACGAATTAAAGTAATAAGCTTGTTCTTTCTAAAAAATTTAAAACAAATTTAAATATCTTGCATTTTGATAGGTTTTCGTAATATTTTCGATTTAAAATTTCAGGTCGTGTAAACGGTGCTTTATATTTATTTTTTCAAAAAAAATTTTTTGTAAATTTGTAGAAATTTATGTTGTCCATAATATTGTAGAAAATTATATTTTTGTTGACCCCTTAACTTTCGAGAAAATCACAATCGTTTGTTTTTTTCATATGGCAGCCCATAGACACAGATTAGTAAGAGTGTTGTTATAACTAATTTATTAAGTTAAAAACTAATTAATGGCAACTCTGAAAATTTAAGAAAAATTCTTGGAGCCGTTTTTGAGAAAAGTGCTATTTTATGTTTTTTTTGTATGGCAGCCATCTTGAATTTTCAAGTTTGTGTAATGCCATGTTATTCATACTTAATACATGTCCAAAAAAGTTGATGTAGCCAAAATTTGGTATCTCTAGGTCTTATACTTTGGAAAGTGACACACACACATACATACATACATACATACATACATACATACATACATACATACATACAGACGGACGTTTTTGAAAGATAGTGTTTTTTGGCATGTCCTGCACCAGGACAACTCATTTCCGTGAAAACCTCGATTTTTTTTTTTCACACCAAATCATAACTTTCTTTTATAGCCTTCGGCTATAGCAAGAAAGTAAAAAACGAATTGATAAACGGAAAAATCGGACGAATGGATTCTTAAGATAATGATGTCGATCGTGATTCATGTTTTCCTGCAAACAGAGAGCAGATCGCTTTAACTCCACCGCAGCGTACACCGAACAACAGTTTGGGATCTGAAATAGCTCGTCTAGCGAGAGTTTCAGTTTTCATGGGTTTCTGGACGCTTGTTTGAGTTTAGATGTATAGTTGTATTCTCGGTGTACTTTTGCAAAGTTAAATGAATAAAATGAGATGGCGGAGCTGGCGCCAAATTAAAAAGGAAATAATAAAACAGACGTAATTATTGGAGAACAAAGCGTTTGTTCCGAGCGCAGGTCGGAGGTGTGATGGGGAAGTCGAAAGTAGCGTCACTTCAGTGGTACGATTTTACTGGGGTTCTCTTTTATTTAACTGCAATTATTTATTTTAACAGAATTTGTTTTACTCGGTTTGGTTCACAATTTACAAAAATTGATAATCCATTGGCAAAATGCTTGGAGCGACTATCGCCCTCCGCACCATTGCAGTCCCTATATATAGGTACAAAAGAGATCTTTCTCGCATATTCCAGATCATTCTTCGATTTCTCGCTCACACCATAACGCCGTTCTATGCACTAGCACCATCATGGAAAAAAACAACTGATAAACCTGGACTTTCAGCTGTCAGAAATATAATGGAACGATTAAAATATTTCTCTTATTTTCTCAGTGTTAGCCTAGTTTAGTGGATAGTGCTCCGTAGTGTAGTGAATAACACTTCTGACTCGTAAATGGAAGGTTTTGGGTTCGAATCCCGGCGGAGAACTAAAAGCTATCATTTATATCTTCAAATATGCTCTTCGCTGGGTGAAAAATTAATATATACCATTACCAAAGACCGGTCACTAAAGGCCCATCCAGCCTTACAGCAACTGGATCTTTCTTGAGAATTGGCGCTTTATACAGCGACGACCAAGCTCTTAGAGCTCGTTCCCTATTGTCGGGTGTCGGATCCGTATATTTATCGGAGGTTCCAGTGGCAGAACATTGTGTATGAAGCTATTCACACTTATCGGAAACCGATTTTGTCCGAAATGTTTCCGACACCAGGTGCTATCTACGGACGACAGTCCGGTAGATAGCTCAGGTGGTAGAGTGCTTGCATTCCATGCCGAAAGCTCGGGTTCGAATCCCACCGAGGGTGTCAGAAATGATTTCCCGTTTCGGTGTTTATTTCAAACCCCAAAATAAAATACCGGAAAGGTTTACTCAGCCTTCACAAGAAATGAGTACCAGCGTCTCGGGAGCTGGTAAACCTCCACTTCAACTGAAGTGGTTGACGTAAGGCCGGCCCCCTTACCTGTAAAAATAAATAGGTTCAACTCGCCACATGCGACCCCTTCGGGGAGAACGCGGCAAGAAGTTACACTATATGTGTAGCTTAGTTGAATATTGAAACACCCGACAAATGGGAACGAGCTCTTAGAGGGCTCTTGAGCTGTGATACACACAAAAAATAGCGCTCACCAAATACATCATCCCAATATTACTAGTATTATTATGTCCTCTACTGAACACAAGTCATAGCTTTCAGTTCAGTCAAGTATTGCCCTCTGTCATTGTGTGGTTACCTTTTTATTTAGTTGCTCTTTCACATCATATTATTTTCGATAACTTTTTGATTAAACTTCACACGAGCTCAGTTGTAGGTAAAACAAAACCTGTAGCCTACTACAGCACTTGTGTATGGAGTGGCCCTCCCCCACAAATAAGTCTGGAACGTTCCAAACGAGTCTGCAGACAGACCGCAAGCCAGATGCGTCTCCCACACACAGGCCCTCACGTACCTCTAATTGGGTGCGATGATTTATTCTGTTAATTAGATTTGCCTTCGTTAGCGACAGCAAAAAATATTTTATTTTGCATACTCGTTTAAATTTACGAGATTTGTTTTTCGTCCTTAAGGGTGCGATCCACACATATTCAAGATTTTTTTTTTTAAAGTATGTTTCCTTTTATTTTTTTAGAGCATGATTAAGACATAAATTAATATTTTAAAAATATACCTAAGATTAATCAACATTTAAAGTATTTATCATATTTTTTTCAAAAGTCAAATAAATTATTTACGTATATAAATCAAAGCTTAATCGGGACTTGTTTTTGCTAGTTGCGGAAAGAGCTTTGCTAAAAAGCATATCCTACAAAAACGAAAAAAAAATCTTAATTTTTTCTATGATAGAATAAATTTAAAAGAGTTTGTTGAAGGCATGATCAGATTACTTTTTTGAAATTTGATTTTGCTTTCCATATTTTACCTTTTGAATATTGCAAAAATTTTTTTTTTTTTGTATTTTTCGTACACGTTTTTTTCCGACATTTAAAGTTTTAAAAAAATAAATGAAAAACTAGTCATGTAGATAAAGTCTTTTTTAAACCTATAACAACAAAACAAATAGTCGAAATATTTTTTTTCATGGGTTTTTTCCTTATTTCGCAAACCTTTAAAATTCTGTTCAAAATGAATCAGTTTCCCTTTGTTCTTCAAGGGGCTCGGACGTGGGATCTGTGCCGCTTGCTTGTCCAACCTCTCTACCGCACGGTACTTCTCCCTCACACACGCAGAGCATATGGGTTGAAGGCAACGTGTATTACAAAACATATGCACTCGTCTGCTGTGATTGGAGCTTTGAAAAATAATAATCTAAAATATAAATTACGGAAAAGAACGCATTACAACTGTAAAGTTGGAAAATTTCTTTATTTTTGTAGTATGTTTTTGAAACATGGAATTTATCATCAAAGCAATTATGTGTCGTGCTGAAAATGACTATTAACATTTAAGATTCACAATTCATGTGCGCTCAAATAGATTCAAAACGCACATCTAAATCTAAGTTGCAAATATATGTATCATTTGAGATTCATATTAAATGCATTCCGACAAGCAGACACGCATAATTTCGCGCTCACACATGCTGCATGTGGACCTACAGTATAAAAACCCAATCTCAAATGAACATAAGCCCTGCGACTCTTGCCGACCTTCCCTGAAACAGGGGTGACATTGGCAAAGTGAACCATTTTTTACAGTATGGGGGGTCAGCCTCATACCAACCTATAAGTCAAGGAATTTATTTTTTACAGATAATTTACACAAAAACAGCGCTCATCAAATAAATCAGCCTAATTTTTTTTTTTTTTAGCCTTCAGCTCCACAGTAATAGGATATTTCTTTAGAATAGGTGCATTCCGTAGCGACGGTCAAGTTCGGCTCTTGAGGAGTGTTTCGCATCACTTTAGAATAAACACAACTAAGCTGCACATATGGTGTAACTTCTTGCCTGCGTTATCCCCGAAAGGGTCGCATGTGGCGATTTGGGACCTATTTATTTTTACAGGTAAGGGGGCCGGCCTCACACCAACCGCTTTCAATTGAAGTAGGGGTTTTCCAGCTCCCGGGGGGGCTGGTTCTCCTTTCTTGTGAAGGCTGAGTAAACCTTGCGATCGAACCCTTGCTCTCAGCATGGAATGCAAGCATTTTACCAATTGAACTATCGACCTTTTTACGAGCTTGGTCGTCGTCGCTACAAAGTGTCAATTCTCAAGCAAGACCCAGTTGCTGTAAGGCTGGATGGAGCTGTGGTTACCGGTCATGGGTAAAGGTTCATAAATTTTTCAACCCAGTGAAGAGCAAATTTGAAAATATAAATGGCATATTTTTTGTCCTCCGCCGGGATTCGAACCCACAACCTTTCAGTTACGAGTCCGAAGCGTTACCACTTGCACTACGGACCAGTCATCACAAGAATAATTATTATTATACAGATTATGACAAAAAAAAAATTGTTTTGCAAATCATTTTACTATTGTAATATTATCTCTTTCAATGGAAATAGGATATTATGTTAAACAATGGTTCTTTGTTCAAATTTTACCTACCAGGATAAAAAGGCTTCTCGATTTTTGAATGTCATTTTTCTATGACTTATGCTTACCAAGTGACCTTATCTAAGCTGCAAGGATATGTTACATTGGGGGATTCACATTATATGCATTCTCACAAGCAGACACGTACAAGTTCGCGCTTAAACATGCCGCATGTGGACCTTCAATAGAAAACCCGTATTTCAAATGAACATACACCCTGCAACTCCTGCCGACCTTCCCTAAAACAGGGTTGACATTGGCAAAGTGAACCATTTTCTACAGAATGGGTGTTCAGCCGCTTACCATATATTGCATACCGCATATAATATTTGTTTATTTATTTTCGAAAAACATAAACATACGTGTAAGTACATAACATACGTGTACATAACATACAGGGTTTTTCCCCCAAACTTTAGGTATAAACCGCGAAGTCAAGGAATTGTTCCTCAATGTTCATCTAAAAAAATACGACTCAGCTTTATATAATTTGTAGTGTAACTTCTTGCAGCGTTATCACCGAAGTGGCGATAGTAAACTTATTCCAACCACTTCAGTTGAAGTGGGGGTTTTCCAGCTATCTCAAGGGTGGTTCACATAACTCTGAGTAAGCCATGCCGGTGGGTTTGAAATAAACACCGAAACGGGAAATTATGATGGCAATGACACCCTGACTCTGACTCTCATTCTTTGTTAAAAATATATGATTTTTTTAACCCAACGACGAATGTATTAAACAAGAACGAAATTAAGCAAACACATATAGTGTAACTTATTGCCCGCGTTATCCCCGAAGGGGTCGCATGTGGCAATTCGGGACCTATTTATTTTTACAGGTCGATAGCTCAGGTGGTAGAGTGCTTGCATTCCATGCCGAAAGCTCGGGTTCGAATCCCACCGAGGGTGTCAGAAATGATTTCCCGTTTCGGTGTTTATTTCAAACCCCAAAATAAAATACCGGCAAGGTTTACTCAGCCTTCACAATAAATGAGTACCAGCGCTCTCGGGAGCTGGGAAACCTCCACCCCCCGCCCCCTTACCTGTAAAATAAATAGGTTCAACTCGCCCCATGCGACCCCTTCGGAGATAACGCGGCAGGAAGTTACACTATATGTGTAGCTTAGTTGCGTTGCGGTAAGGGGGCCGGCCTCACACCAACCCCTTTAGTTGAAGTGGAGGTTTCCCATTTCCCGAGGGGATTGTTTCTTATTTCTTGTGAAGGCTGAGTAAGCCTTGCCGGTATTTTGGGCTTGAAATAAACACTGAACCCTTGCTCTCCGTATATAATGCAAGCATTCTACCATTAACTGAGCTATCGACTGGACTTTTTACGAGCTTGGTCGTCGCCACAAGGCGCCAATCCTCAAGCAAGACCCAGTTGCTGTAAGGGTGGATGGCCCTTTGGTGACCGGTCATTGGTAAAGGTTTACGAATTTTTCAACCCAGCGAAGAGCAAATTTGTATATTTGGTAAAATTTGGCCAAACGCTATATTTTTTGTGCTCCGCTGGCATTCGAACCCACAAACTTCCATTCAGAGTCCGAAGTGTTATCACTGGACTACGGACCGGTCTGTTTTAAATAATATAAATTATATTATTTTTTACTCCGTCGGGATTTGAACCACGACCCTTGTCTGGAGCGCTAATCACTAGAACACGGACCAGTCTATCCTATAATATATAAATATATTTTTAGATTGCCGCCTTTGATTCTATATGACTCATCTATAATAGACTTCAGGTAGAGTCTTTTGAATTACCAACAAAGAAAGTAGGTAACAATACAAAAGTCCGACAAGCTGATTCCTAGAAAACCCTGTCTACCTTTGTCTACAGTTTGTTGACATAATGACTTTCATGTGCTTATAGCAGCTTATAGTCACTGCAGTTTTTTTTTTGTTTTCTGGTATGCTGGTTTTTATTTGAATGGCTCTGTATAGTCACAGATTTTATTATTTCCCCCGAAACTCTTTTTGAATTGAAAAAGAATTATGAAATTAAAATATAATTTTTTTGTCTAATCTAATCTAATCTAAATTGCAAAGATATGTTTCACATTACATTCAGTCTCACAACCAGACACGTACAAGTTCGCGCTTGCAAATGCCTCAACATAAAAGCCAAATCTCAAATGGACGTACACCCTGCAACTCTTGCCGTCCTTCCCTGAAACAAGGGTGACATTGGCAAAGTGAACCATTTTTACAGCACGGGTGGTCAGCCTCATACTGTGACAGACATTGTATTTGATCCTCAATTGTATTTTCAAGCAGTTTTAAATCAAGAACTACTGTATTTCGTTAATGAGTTTTGAATTACAATATTCCTTTTTCAGTTTACAAAAACACGTCATTTACATATATGTATAACAATTAGGTTTTTAAGTAATGTGAAAAAGAGATTAGTTTGATTTCTTGATTTCTTCTAAGTAAAGTAAAGGGTCACACAAAATAATGGCTATCATGGCCGGTCCGTAGTTCAGTGGTAACACTTTAGACTCTGAATGGGAAGGTTTTGGGTTCGATTCCCGGCGGAGCACAAAAAATATACCATTTATATTTTTAAATTTGCTCTTCGCTCGGTTGAGAAATTCAAAAACCTTTACCAATGACCGGTCACGTCCATTCAGCCTTACAGCAACTGGGTCTAGCTTGAGAATTGGCGTTTTGTAGCGACAAAAATCAAGCTCGTAAAAAGGTCGATAGCTCATATATTATGGTAGAATTCTTTCATTCCATGCCGAGAGCAAGTGTTCGATCTCAAGGTTTACCTACTCAGCCTTCACAAGAAATGAGAACCAGCCCCCCCGGGAGTTGGAAAACCCCCACTTCAACTGAAAGTGGTTGTTGTAAGGCCGACCCCCTTACCTGTAAAAATAAATAGGTCCCGAATGGCCACATGCGACTCCTTCAGGGATAACACAGGCAAGAAGTTACACTATATGTGTAGCTTAGTTGTGTTTTTTTTTTTTTTGCGTGATGGGAGTTTCACAAAAGTCGTATGTAAAAAAAATCTACAAACGGCAATAGCAAGTCGAGCATATTTTGTGGGGCTAAATCCATACGGTCTGAGGCAAAAGGGGTTGGGGGGAAACGGGTCGC